>OX621210.1:3417500-5817500 GCA_951640565.1 Petrophora chlorosata
TAATCTAGATTATAGTCAATGACGATCCTAGATGATAGTTTACCTCTCTAAAAATATCGTTCAGTAGTTGAGGCGTGACTAACACAAGTATACATTTTTTAACAAAGAAAAACCGACTTCATTTCTTATGTCTTTGAATGTATGTTTATGAAAAATTAGTTTATTCAAATATAACTAGATGGCGGTGGCGACCGCTAAAACACGCAAACGCTTTGTTTCGCGAAATTGATAGGGTGACGCGAGGATGCAGAATAAATTGGCTTCACTGAACTAAATGTGAGCTTTATTATTCCTACCTACGTAATACCAGAGGAGCGCGAAAATACAGTCCACGATTAAACAATGTACAAGGTTGAATATCGATAAAAGATATAGGACCATATTAAAGCTATACTGAACCCAACGCAAACGCAAGAGAATTTTCCAAATCAGTTTATAAATGACGAAGTTTACGAGGTAATAAATATAAAAAACTGGGTTCAGAACCTTCTCCTTTTTAAGTCGGTTAAGAAAACAAACAGACAAACCAATTCATAATAGTATAAGGACAGGCTTTATCTCGATTTACAATAGGAAGTTTTATCTTTATATACCTACCTACTTACTTATGCTAGGTAGGTACAAAACAGACAACATCGAAATGCCGGAACTAGGTATACCGGTGTGTCATCTTTCTTATCTTATTGTTTTTTTATTTTTAATCAATAACGCATGCTTGGCGATAGCACAGTATGAGTAGATATATGAGTATGAGTATAAATATATATAGTAATATATGAGTATGACTGGAGGCAGAAATATTCATTCTCCAGTCATATACGTATATATACATATATATATATATATATATATATATATAAATCCTGGAACACTTTTGGCGACCTTTCATATTGCATCTAAATGGTAACCACCACTTCTGTTTGTTTTAGAAGAGCTACAGTTGCGAATGTTCATTCATTTGAACACCGGATATAGCGTAAATTAAACAGAAACTGTCTATTTCCAATAAATAATAAAATAGATTTATACTGCAGTGCACTCACTTTACAAAACTTTTGACTCCCTAACCACTTCGCTATACTTTTAACATCCATGTATATTAAACGTATATTTCCATTTACTTTTACAACAGTATGACTACCGTTTTTTTCTACGTTTATATCAACCCCGTATTCATTAATATTTACTTCATTCATATCCTAGCACTTTCAGTATCCTAGCCAATGCACCGTACTTTTGGTGCCTTTATATAAAAGATGTATATTTAAATTTACTCTAAAACTAACTATGCTACCTTTCATAATATTTGGATATGAAATCCTTAGCCAGTACAGTCAATTTCTAAATACTTAGGTTACTTAGTTCCAAACCCATATGAAAAACACAATAAAAAAAATTGTATTAGGTACAATTTGTTTATTCAGTGTGTTGTGACCACTCAGATAAAGTACTCGAAGTGTGACAATAATTAGCTTTACTAATGTATGGGCAAAAATTTTTTCCCAAAATATATCATCGCAAACGATTTTACGCAAATTTTCATTTGGTAAAAAAACATTTGTCAAATCAATTTATCGCATATTTTCAGTTAGCAACTCTTTTTTGGCAAATTATTATGGTTTTACAAAAAAAGCGTTTTAACAAAATGCAAAATCTTTTTCTGGCGCTTCGCCGGCCGCTGCCGCGGCACGCTCGCTGCGCTCACTCGGCTCGTGCGATGTGGTGGTCACAAGTTACCTAACGCTCCACCTCGCTTCGCTCGTCGTTGCACCTATATATAACTTTGCCTTAGATTAGTAGTTTGCTATAATGAACATTTGACGTAATAAATTTGACAAAGTAAAACGATGCCAAATGATTTTGACCAAGTGAATAAAATGCGAAATGTAGGTAAATTTGCTAAAGATTTATTTGGGAAATGAAACAAGGGCGATAAGTTTTTAGGGAAGTGAAATATGACCAAAAATATTTTGCCCAAAGGGCGGTACACCCAATATTTAACTTAGATACGTGGCTGGTAAAAATTTGCCTCACGGCACAGTCCAAGTTACGTGGAGTGTCCTGTACCTGTACTTATTAAAAAAAAAACTGATGAACTTTTAACGTACAGGTACAGGACGCACCACGTAACTTGGTTTGTGACGTGAGGCAAATTTTTACCAGCCACGTATCTAAATTAAATATTGGGTGTACCGCCCTTTGGGCAAAATATTTTTTGTTATATTTCACTTCCCTAAAAACTTATCGCCCTTGTTGCATGTTTACCAGCCACGTATCTTGAACTATCAGTCGATTTATTATTACTCTAGATTCTTCCTTTAGGGTACCAACACAGTTATTTGCATACACAGAAAACTTTGTAGATATGTCAAAAGAATTTGCTCAAATGGTTGACGGTGAAAAATCAACACAACTCCATACAACACTAAATAAAAATGCCTACTATTCCCTACGTACTAAAAATTATCTTAAACGGCACGATAAACAAGTCGAATCTAAACTCATCTTATCTTGATGATTTGGACTTGCAAATAAAGCATTTTAAATAACTAAGTCGCTTTTTGTTTACGATTCAAAAGCTGGTTGCAAAAAGTCTGAATCAGTTAGTGCTAGTGTTAGTGCTACTTTAATAAGACAATAAAATTTTAGAGTTTTTAAATAATCTTACAAAACTGACAATGTTCACACGAATTAAATACTTTTATTGTATTTTTAGTATAATTGATTTGGTATCAATTCTGTTACTGTATCTTTTGCTCTATTTGAAACAAAACGGAATGGATGCCGTTAAGTTTAGTTTTAAGTTTATTTAGTAGCGCCAATATCATACTACAAAAAAAAAAGTCTTCCATTACTAAATCTTCTGGGAGTACGGAGAGCATGAACACATCAATTATCGCACCAATTAAAAAAAATATTTAACATTATTTATTTATCTAATTTTATCACATAAAATACTTAAAGTTACACACTATTCATTAAAATAAATAATTTAACTCTAAACTTATTCATCTTGATATTTCGGACATACAAACTAAATTTATCAAAAACAACCAAAGTCGCAGCCAACCGATTTGCAATAAGTCAGAGTCATCAAACTACTTCTATCTACCAATTAAGGGCGTGATGCGGCAAGAATCTCTATTCAATCTAAAATTTCACCTACTGGCTTACAAAGTTAAAAAGTACAACTAAGATGTTTTTTATAATTATATCTGTATCACATGCGATAGGTATATCTTTGATTTTGGGATTCGCGACAACACTTTGATCAGTAAAATACAATATGATAAAATATTAAGACATTTTAGGTGTACGTACCTACTTCTTAGGATTCCGGTTAATATAATTTCAGATATTTTGTATGGAGACCTTACTACCTTAATTTTTTTAATTTATTTCTCTAATGTTGCGGTCAAAGTTTGCTCGATCAAATATTGACCAAACTTATTAACTCTTTATGATCAAATCTCAAACCTATAATCATACTTTAAAGGTTTAACTATATTGTAAAACATTTGGTTCTACAATATAATTAAATAATGGTGTATGCTCTCTTTGCGCAAAATATTTTTAGTCAAATTTCACTTCCCAACAAACTTATCGCCCTATTTACATTTCCCAAATATTTTTTTAGCAAATGTACATTTTACCTTTTATTCACTTGGTAAAATTATCATTTGGCATCATTTTACTTTGTCAAATGTTATTATGTCAAATGTTCATAATAGCAAATGTTTAGTAAACCAACAACGAAATATTAAGACCACGAATAATTATATAGCGAAACTTCAGAGTAAAGTTATACATAGGTACGACGACGAGCGACGCGAGGAGGTGTGTTAGGTTACTGGTGCACCACAACGCGCGAGCCGAGCGAGCGAAGCGAGCGTGCCGCGGCAGCGGCTGGCGAAGCGCCAGAAGAAGAATTATCCAAAGCCATTATTTGTTAACAATAAATTGCCAAAAAAGAGATTTGCTAATTGAAAAATTGCGATAAGATAAAATGTGATATTTTGGGATAGTTTTTTGCCCATACATTAGTAAACCTTAAATAATATAATTTATCTCAAACTTCGAGCTTAATTTAATTGTAGATGATGACCGCTTCATTTCTTGTTCGTAACAGTTTATCGTCAAATTTTACACACACTGGCAAAATACCTGAAAGTTCTCTCGCGAACGTTTTTGGCGACCGACTACGAATATGGGATCAAAAAAATTAGACGCGAGCTTGAATCAATCAAACTGAGACCAAATCAAAATAAAAGAAACACGGCAACGTCGCACACTTGCGTTTCGCAGCACAGCAAGCCAGCTGGCAACGTGTGGTATTCATATAGGCGGGCTAATGAAATCTGATATACATCGCACTGTATATAGCGCCGCCTATTGACAACTCGCGGAACAAAAATATGCACCACCAGGCACTTTCGAAAAAATTTGGCGACAGACATAAAATTTAATATGGCACTACTAACGACATCTAACATCGATTGCAGTAAAAATTTTCGAGAAATAATTTGGCGACCGTATACCGGTCGCCAAATGTCGGTGGTCGCCACTTTAGACGCATTTTTGTGTTCAGCGGTAGCCGGATAGTTAGTGCGATGTAAATATATATATATATATATATATATATATATATATATATATATATATATATATATAGTATACATTTGTATACTTGTGTTAATCACGCCTCAACTACTGAACGATATTTTTAGAGAGGTAAACTATCATCTAGGATCGTCATTGACTACAATCTAGATTAGAGCAGATAAGGAGAGATGTTCATCTTAAAAACACAAATAATTTTTAAGGAAAACATACTTAAATCATTTTTCCACGCAGACAAAGTCAAAGACCGAATTATATCCACAATAATATTATAGTTCAAGTTCAAAAGTTCTTATGAACGTCAATTATTACAATGTCAGAAAGAAAAGTTTATTTGCAACAACTTATTACGCATGACATAGAAAAAAAACAAACAGAAAACAAAAATAAAATATTAAAAGAGTAACATATTAAATAAAAGAAATTGGAAATTGTTGCAAGCGGCCTCAACTCAGTGTTGTGCTGATCGTGCGACCAGCGCTGGTCTTCCGTTGAGGCCGCTTGACTACGCCGCAAATCTCTCTACCACCGTTTAAAAAACCACTGCTCAGAAGATACAGCAAGAAACTTAATGCGAATTTATTTAGTGAATATGATTAAGAATGCCAAAGTATCTCTGTCTATTTGTTATCTCTTCACGACAAAACGGCTGTACTGATCTTGATGAAATTTGGCACAGGGTTAGCCCGGAAATAGTAGCCTGGACTATAGCCCGGTATAGGACATAGGATAGTTTTTATCCCAATTTAACACGTGGTTCCCGAGGGATCGCGATTTAACGTGATTTAACCAAATCCCGGACGGTGAAGGAAAAACATCGTGAAGAAACGGGCATGTCCAAGAATTTTTCACAAAAAGTCGAGGACATGTGACATCCACCAACCCGCACTGGGCCAGCGTGGTGGATTATGGCCCATTCTCTCTATGAGAGAAGGCCGTGTCCCAGTAGTGGGAACGTGATGGGCTGCTGGTGATGGTGATGATGATGAACCAAATCCCACGCGAAGTCACGGGCTAATGTATGTTATAATTTCATTTTCTTTCCAGATGTAGAACGCGGGGAGCCGAATGATGGAGAAAACCGGCGGCCACTCCTCTCCTCTGCTGACGGGCAGATTAACGGGAGACTCCGCCCGTCCAGGCCAGGGAACCTGGGGCTTACTGTGAATACTCAGTACGGATAACTATGTAGTAAATATTTAGCAGTGTAGTGCGATGACGAAATTATTCGTGGTCACAATTTTTTTCTGAATATATATTATGAATTCAGAAAGGTATTCCGGCTGTATGAAGCCAGACTAAGACCGACGCCCTAACTGCGATTTTTTATTTACTACGCTTAATAAAGAAAAAACCGACTTCAATGTGTCTTCGAAGTACAAGGTCAAAAATCGATGAAATTTATATTTTTTTATGGGACCACTTCGTAGCTATACTGAACCCAACGCAAAAAGAATTTTCCAAATCGGTTCATAAATGACGGAGTTCTGAGGTAACCAACATTAAAAAAGAAAAAAAACACAATCGAATAGAGAACCTTCTCCTTTTTTCAAGTCGGTTAAAAAGAGTTAGGGTAGTTTCAATACCGGCTGTAATAATCACTTTAACAATCTTCTTTCCAGAAATCCATCAAACAACGTGCCTGTTCCCCTCTTACCAGACACGACTCCATCGTCAGTATGTTCCACCGTCAACAACACACCCATGGCGGAAACAGAGCCGTTCTCGAAGAAATGGAGACGCAGCGACCGACGGCTGAGGAGGCTGAACACCGAGCTGATAGAGGCTATCGATGGTCGCGACGTAGAGGAGGTGGAACGGTGAGCTTCTCATCTGGGAATTGTGGAACCGTAACTGGTACTACTAAAATCGGGAAGAAGCACCAGTTCTCGTATAATATATCTATACATTTTCCTGTACATGCAAAGGTTGCCTGTCAGAAATTGCGCATAGCGATAAGGCCGCCCATTGTACCCACTGTTTATTTACTTTGTTGACTATTGTTTTTCCCGTGTTTGGTATGCAATAAAGTCTTATTGTATTGTATTGTATTGTATTGTACATTGGGATCTTTCTGCTGGTCAAACTAGTCTGGGCAACAGATCTGAAAAACTCTAGACAAAATTGATTTTATCCAAAATAACTGAGGCTTCATAGTCACAGATCCAGAGGAACCTTTTCGGCGAAGGGCAGTCTAGGACGGCAGTTGAATTCAATATAGGGTCAGAGAATACAATGAATAAATAATAATAAATAAATAAATAACGCCCAACGATCACATACATAGATCCTGGCCCCTAACTAGGAATCCCTGTATCTAGGAAACCAGGAACTATGAGGACTATGGTCCCACAACACCCAGACACAAAATAAATGCTTGCGCTTTTTTTTTCTGTGCACAAACATTTGTCCCGTCGCGGGAATCGAACCCGCAACCTCAGTGATGTATGAGATTTGAGCCAACCTGTCTAACCACTACACCACAGAGGCTGTCAAACAATGAATTTCTTTAATTTCAAAAATTAATAACTTTTCATCTTCTGAGTTCACTCTACATTTTACAGACTCCTCAATTCTGGTGCCAATCCGAACGCCACCTGCCGTTTAGGCCTCGTCTCGGCTTGCCACTGCGCCGCCATGATGGGTGGCGAAGCTCTTTCATTGCTCGTCAAGTTTGGGGCTGAGAAGCTCAGGATTGACAGGCTAGGGCGGACGCCGCTGCACCTGGCAGCCTATGCTGGCAACGTGAGGCAGGTCGCTATACTCCTGGATTTTTCTGAAGGTATGTTTTACATAGAACTATCATTATTTTCTCTATGGACTCTACAGCGGACCTATAATTAATTGCAAAGAATTTGGTCCCTGCTCCAAGTAGGCGCATTTTCTTTTTAAAACGAACCGCACTAACAGTATTAAATTTGTCAAGCCCATATTTAAAAGACCCGATGGAAGTTATTTCGATGAAATCAACGCGAGAGAAGTAGGTATTCAATCACTCAGTAGACAAAACTGGAACTAATAATTTCCAACAATATCATCGGTTACTGTAAGTCGCGATAGCGCAAAAGCACTATCGAGACTTACAGTAGAGTGAGTTTTTATACCGAAGATTCAAGCAAGAAGATCAAGCATCTTCGGTATAAAAACTCCATAAGAGAAGATAACAGAAGCAGATTTTCAAATAAAACTATTTAACTTACACCAAAATATTTATTCTAAACTAACAATAACTAATACGAAAATGAAACAACAGTTCGAAGAAGAATCCAAACGTATCCATGACATCGCTTAAACGCTTCAGTAATAAGCAATGAATACTGTATTAGCTTATTACTGAAGTGTTTATCGATTAGTGCGTCTCATGACGACTATCAGATGGAACTCATGGTCTGGTGCGACCACTGCTTCAGACTTCTTGGTGACCAGCCTGAGGACCACCAGCTCGTCTGTTACATCCTAAAAAAACATATTTTGTTAATAATTTTTCATCTTATCCTATAATATTATAAATGCGAAAGTGTGTATGTAGATAATTGAGTAAGTGTGTAAGGGTGTAAGTGTGTTTGTTCCCTCTTCACGTCGCAACAGCGTAACGGATTTGGATGAAATTTGAAATGGAGATAGCTTAAACCCTAGATTAACAAATAGGATACTTTTTATCTCGGTAAACCATGGGGCGCAGTTAGTGTTAATTATATGCAAAAGCGTTGCTATTTTTTTTATCTCTCTATTAATGCATCGACGTGGCCGACTCCTTTTATAACCTGTGAATTGGAGCATGATCATTGTTCAAAGCTTACTGTCAGTCCTTTAATACGAGCAGTCTTTGGGTCAACTATACGCTGAAGACGATCAACGCCCTTCGCGTGCAATACAACAACGCGTTTAGGAAGCTGCTGGGGCTGCCTCGGTACTGCAGTGCGTCGGGCATGTTTGCTGACGCTCATGTAGATGAATTCCACGCAATAATGCGAAAACGAGCCGCCTCGATGCTAAGCCATGTCCGAGGCAGCACCAACAGCATTCTGCGCGTTGTAGCTGGCCGATTTGACTGCCCCATTATTTTACACGCAGCTCAGCTACTTAAAATTAAATATAATGTAACTTATTTGACATTTATTTTTTAAATATTTTTATGTGTCTAATTTGTATTTTTTTAATGTGTGTTTTATTTTTAAGTAATTGTAATGTTATGGACTTAGTCTGAAATAAATAATTTGAATTGAATTGAATAAATTTTAAAGGCACGGAGTGGTTAGGCTGTGAGCTGATTCCACAACTTCTTGTGGAACAATGAAATATTATAAGGAAAGGCCCTTCGAATGATTATTAAATTATATATATATATATATAAAATCTATCAAACTTAGAGCTGCGCACGCTACGCACGCTACGCAAGGATCTTAACAATACAAGATGATTTTTAAAGCTTACCTATTATTAGATATAAAAATGTAAAAGAAAACCTTCTTCTTGTCTCGGGTGTGTCTTAGTTTTTAGATCGCCCGTAGGCCTCCGTCTCCGACATGGCCTAACGACTATATATCCTAAGACAACAACAAAAAGAAAATTAAGCCTTACAATTTCTTTAAGCGCATTCGAAGCATGGTGAGATAGATTCCTCATATGATTGGAATAAGTAGCTGCCGTTAAACTGTCCAAAGTTGTTGTTTCTGGAAAACCTGGAAACAATACAAAACAATCAGCGACTTTGGTTCACTTGGGAGGCTATTTTCGAGCTTCCCCGAGTCTGTTCTGTTCCACAAGTCTACTAGCGTCACAAGTACATTTGTGCCACTCAGACTCCTACCTCACCCGGGGGCCATGGCGACGTCTCCGGTAACCATCACCAAACTATTCTACTGAAATATATACTAATATAATTAATTTTTAGAAAAAAACAAAAACCGACTTCAATGTATCTTCGAAGTCCAAGGTCACATATCGATGAAATTTATATGGGACCATTTCGTAGTTATACTGAACCCGACGCAAAAAGAATTTTTCAAATCGGTTCATAAATGACGGAGTTCTGAAGTAACAAACATAAAAAAAAAGAAAAAAATACAATCAAACAGAGAACCTCCTCCTTTTTTGAAGTCGGTTAAAAATGTATGCGACTAAATCAATTGGCAACGATTTGGTGAAACTAAATCATGCAACTAATCTAATTTAAATTTAATTTAAATTTTATTTATCTATATGTATAAGAGCCAGAACAAAGCTGATAAGAAGCTAACTGACAAGATACAGGTGTCTCAACACCTAGTTTGGTGGCTAGAGTCGCAACAAATTGTAATTTGTACTATTATGAAATAAATAATTTTTAATTTAATTTAATAATATTGCATCGTAAATAGAAGTACCCAGTGTAGACCAAAGTCACCGACATAGCCCACAGGATTAGCCAGCTGAAGTGGCAGTGGGCTGGCCTTATTGGCCGTAGAGTCTATAACCGTTGGGGTAGACGCGTTCTAGAGTGAAGACCACGAATTGGCAAACGTAGCCGGGGATAGTGGTCAAAGGCGTGCAATTTGAGAGGCCTATGTCATGTCTATGTCCAGCAGTGGACAGTGACAGGCTGATGATGATGATGATGAGTGTAGTGCGGATCTGGTCAGACCAACGCATCCAGTTGTGACCACGCGATCTATCGCTGAACTATAACATGGGGCACTATAAAAGAAGGGTGAAAAGGGTCCTTAAAGGTAGGCAACGCACCAGTAATGCCCCGAGTGTTGCAGGTGTCCATAGGCGACGGTAACCGCTTACCATCCAGGCGGGCCGTCTGCTTGTTTACCTATTAGTCATATAAAAAAAAAAAAAAAATAGAATCCGCTGTTAGGTCCTTTTGTTGTCAGTTCAATGGCGGGATACCCACCCTCGCGGTTCACAATTATGGTTCCAACAACGTTTCCATTCTCGTTGATTCGTAACATGGTTTTTGTAGCTCCCGGGCCCTGAAACATGACATAAGTAGGTACCTAATTATTGCGGAGAAGATTTTAGTTAGACTGAAAAATTAATCAGAAATATAAGCAAAGAGATGAGCGATAGACATTTTTGGTAAAGGAAAATAACGTAAATGCGTATGAAAAGTGAACGGAAAGACTTATGAATCACAAAATTGGAGGGCAAATGTCCTCAATGCCGAACTATAATATGCCTGTTTTCTCAAAATTCATAATGTAATGACGATGGTCGATCATACCATAAAATTATGTGCGATCTCCATTATTTATGATAAAATATTCGGAGTGTAAAATATCCGCTTTGATCTAGTAAATGTTAATATTTATTGCAGAAAACTGCAGGAAATCTTTTCGGTTCTGACAGATAGTGACACTTGACTTCTGACAATTTCTATTGAGCTTGCTATGTGCTGTCAGTCTTTTGCTTTCATGTTTTTGTTTCCAGCCAGTAAAAATGCAAAATATACCAAAGTACACTGCGTTAGCCTGAAGTCCCGGATACATACCAGGCTGTTGATAATGATGCTAATGCTGCTGCTGACGCTGACGCTGACGCTAACGCTGACGCTGACGCTGACACTGACGCTGACGCTAACGCTGACGCTAACGCCGACGGTAACGCCGACGCATAGGCTGATACTGATGCTGAAGCTGACGCTGACTAAGACGCTAATTCTGACGATGGCTCTGAAGCTAACACTGACACTGATGCTGTTATTATAACTGCTGCGTTATAGTGCTGATTGTCCACAGACATACAAGACCGAGTAGACAATGACAGCATGTCGTCGGAGACAGAAGAAGACGTTCGGAAGCTCTGCCCCAACATCAGGGAGCTGACAAACGTCCGCTGTGATATGGGAGAGGTGAATCAACTGGTGCCGAAGACTTGGAAGGATAACATAGATCATGACTGCAAGGATATTAAGGGGACCGTGAGTAGAATAACCTATCCTTATGATAAAATTTAATACATTGCAGAGTCGCGATAATATGCTATTTTGATTACAGCTATCCAAATTTCGTTTCGAAAAATATATATGTTGTTTGAGAAAGAATACCTTTTTCAATTCAATTCATCTTATTTATTCAGATAAAATACAATCCAGTTTTGTTAGTTAAATCAAATTAAAATTAAAAATTATGTTAGTAAATCTTATTTTTTTTATCTTCGTTCAAGTTTTTTGTATGAAATAAAAATATACAGAATTTTCAAAATTCGTATAACGAAAGTTGTTAGTTGGAATTGTCTGAGAGCGTTCAGGGTATTTTATGACACTGTATCATTGAGGTCTTACACTATAGAGGGATAATTACGAAGTTTTCCGACCTAAAAAAGGATAGCGCTATACAACAGGCTCTTATAAAGAACGAGGTAGAACTATTATCATATTGTCTCTATCGCGTAACCCATTTTCTTAACATTGGCCATGACATGTTAAGTCAAAATAGTGGCCCGGCAGGGTCGGCTTGTGGTTTTTTAATTTGTGTTGTGGTATTTTTTATTATTTTTAAGTGAATCTTTGTGAATGTGTACATATTTGTGTAAAATGTTAAATGTATTAAAATTGTGCATTCTTAAACCATTTAATTAAGATATAGGTAATAAAAGTAGTTAATGATTATAGTTTTTATTTAATTTGAAATTAAAAAGTTAAAGTTTAGTAAGAAGAGAGTAGAATTGTTTTAATAGTAAAGGCATTCGCCTTTTATGTAAGAACATATGTTGTAAATAAGTTCTTATTTTGTGTAGTAAATTTATCTTACAGGTCCTTGCTGTCGATTACTATGGCCAATCATCCAATTCCATTGATGGATCACAATCCTACAATAAAAATGTAAGCAACGAATCTCGGATTTCTAATCCTAATTAACGCCACATAGTGAGAACGAGTTCATGAACGTAGACTTCATCATCATGTGAACGTCAAGGCTGTTCAGGACACAAAAGGACAAACCGTTTCGGGTTAGTGTAGTGAATTGACAGTTATGTATAGTTAGTGCTATCCAATACGGTGGTATGGTCAATGTAATAATTGACTTTCATAAGTACGTCTGTGATCTACTCCGACAGTATGACATTTAACTGAGACACTATGCTATTTAGAATACTTCAAGTGTTTTTTTTTTAACATTGTGTTTATCTATCTACCTATATCCTAAGTATCAGTTGTGCTGCAGTCTTGTAAATTATGTCAAAATACTAGTTCTTATATTGTAAATTTTACCTGTATGGAAATAATTAATGTATGTATATTGTATAAATGTGTCATATATTTTATTTGATTATTTTATTTACCTGACTGGTTTAATCCTAGATAAAACCTGGTTAACAACAAAATATTAATGATTACATAAGAAGCATACCGTAAGGAAATGTAGTTACCGCAATGTCATTCGAGCTCTGAGTTGTATCGCCGCCACTATAGCTTCAGAAAGTCGTAGGTAGTTGGTCTGTAAAAGGTAGGAAATCTATACTATTATTCTGTGGCCACGCTAGAATGTATTCATTACTCGGCCACCTAAAAGAGACCTTCACCTTTTGATCTGTTTACAGGAGTCTATCATAAAAAGTAATTTCTAGATTTTTCGACAACATATGCATATTCCCTATTTCCCTATTCTTCACTCTGGGGTACAGAATAGTACAGATGTCCTACCTTTTACAGACCAACCACGAACTTCTGAAGTTATAGTGGCTGCAATGCAACGCAGAACACGTTATATTTTCATTCAAGCGAATGGGAGAATTTTTCATAGGTATGGTAAACACTCCAAAATTACTGTCAAAAAACTATTGCTTTCCAAAAGTGTTACGCTGTCGAGGACTCTATAGTGTCATTCCTCAATGCACTGTATATATATTTTTTGTTTCGTAATTTAGACTTGTCGTTTAATAAATATGTGACACATTTTCAATAAATGCCCGTCACCCTTTTCTTAACCGAAAATTAAGAAAAGGTGTGTAATGTATTTCAACCACCGAGGTAACTGCCGTAGTAGCTCAGTTATTCGTGAATTGGTATCTTCTAGGCAAGCATGATCCATCGTCGACCGCGTCATCACTTTCCATCAGGTGAGACAGCGGTCAAATGCTTGCCTATAAGGTAGTAAAAAAGTTAGTTTAGAGCGTTTCCTGTAAGGGAAAAGGTCCCGGGTTCAAACCACACGAAATATTTGCATACCTAAAGAGTTTGTTAGACCCTGTATAAGCTGGTCACCCGCGACATCCCCGCAGAGTTTCTTGGTGCTATCTTCTCTAGCGGGCGTATTTCCGAAGCACTGGTAGAGTCACTTTTGGGATTTCTTTTCTGTGCCCGGACTTTGAGTATGTGAAAGAAATGGGTAGAAATACTTACCTTTTTAAAGTAATTATTTGTACGTTTAAAAGTGCATTTTTGTGCCTGTTTAATAATATCTTTGACTTTTGACTGTTGACACCATTCCCAGCTACCCTTGTTCCAACCCGGTTGGACACCCCTGCACGTCGCCTCCTCCTGCTGCCGTAAGCACTGCACCCGTCTACTCCTGGCTGCTGGCGCTGACCCCAACATCACCGATGAAGAAGGCCGCACGGTCCTTGACGTAGTCGCGTACGCGTATTATTATGATAAGGAGATAAACAATAAATTGTGAGTAAAACCTTAGTATAGGCTTATATTAAAGGTGTTTTACCACAGAATACTAAGGGACAGAAGCATCAGTACGCAATTTTTTTTCAACAAATAGCGACGACTCTTGCTATGACGCAATAAAATTCAATTCAGCTCGCGTAGCGCTGCATTCTTACCAGTCATATTAACCTACAGAGCGCCTCTCTTTCTATCGCATAGCTCTTATCTCTTCTGACGCGGCACGTGTAAAGACGCGCGACCCGCCGTCGGTGTCCGGCTATGTACTTGTACCCGTATCTACAGTGCGGAGTGCGCTAGGCCTGGTTTTACTGTAATGTATTAGAAGCCGACACAGTCATCATCATCATCATCAGCCCATTACGTTGCCACTGCTAGGACACGGGCCTTCTCTCATAGCGAGAGTATGGACCATACTCCACCACCCTGGCTAGCGGGTTGATGGATGTCACATGGCCTTGAATTTTTGTTATCAATTCTTGGACATGCCGGTTTCCTCACGATGTTTGCCTTCACCGTTTTAAGAGCGAGTGTAAAATCCGCACATAACTTGAGAAAGTCTGTGGTGCGGGGCTAACAGGATTCGAACTCGGGTGCGTCTGATCGAAAGTCGTACGTGTTCGACTGAGCCACACTCGCTCTTACTTCATAATTAACTTTAATATCTTCTTAGCTCATCATAGTTGCGCTAATTATGGTTTGCAAAGTTATAATTGCTTCTCTATGTTGTGTAAGTCGCACTAGTTATCGCTAAGCCACACTCGCTGTAATTCTTTCATTGTATTTCTAAGGTCAATTTTCGACTGATTTTCGTTTTGTCCTAACAGTTTTGTAGACATAATAAAAATGCTGCTTCAAGCTGGTGGTCGCTTCAACACCATGAGATCTAAAACAGGTCTAAACAATATGGACACTCCTCTGCACACTGCCGTGGAGCTGGAAAACATAGAGGCCGTAAATGAACTCCTGGATGCTGGAGCAGCTATCCAGGTCTTGAACAGAGCTGGTCAGACCCCGCTCCATGTGTGCGTGAAGAAAGAACTGGAGGAGATTTTACAGGTACATCAGATTTTATAGGAACTTTAAAAGCTCAGTTTATAAGAGAGATGAGGAACCTAATTAACGAAAATAAAACTCCAGACAGAGCTTAATTAAGCCCATGACCGTTTGTCGGAAATCGGCAAGTGTTATAATCACAAAGTTAATGGTTTGAACAAAAATGTACGAAATACAAAAAAAAAATTAAAAACTGCAACAATTAAAAACTGCAAATACTGCAACTTTACTGATCAAGTCTGCCAATGTTTATTGAAAAACGGATTAAGTAAAATCTACTTCTTCCATATATCTACGCTCGACTAATTAATACAACTTTTTATTTAGGTTCTAGCCAACTACGACCACAGCGATGCCGACCCATTGTCAGCGTTGGTGGATGTAAAAGATCGGGATGGACACACCGTGCTACAAGCAGCCGTTGAGGCTGCGTGGGTGCCAGGGGTCTGCGTGGCTTTGGAGGCAGGAGCTGATGTCACGCTGAAGGTAAAAAGATATTGTATACTGCATTTTTGCTTTCTTGACTGTCACATCGTAGCTCAGAAATATAATAATCCGATTCAGTCTATGAACAAGGAGCCATTTGAGGACTTGGATGAAAGTCCAGCTTCATGATGGATAAACTCCGGCACAATCATAACGTGAGTGTAGCCGTTTATATTTATAATGAATATTTCGACTCACGATAGTTTACAAACCTTAGTAAAAATACTTTTTAATAAGTTAATAGTAATAATTAACAGTTGTAGTTTTCATTTCACAGGCCAATGATGGTGAGACTCCGATCCACTCAGCTGCAGCACTCGGCAACATAGATATCTTGAACGAAATCCTTAGTGTTGCCAAACAAAATGACGCAATAGACTACCAAAACTCAGAAGGAGAAACTGCTTTATTCAAAGCCATTATAAACGGACACATGGAATGCATGAAGCAGATCATAAGCGAAGGAGCTTCCCTCAAAATTATGCTTCCAGGAGATGTAAATGTTTTACATGCAGCAGCTGATTATGGACACTATGACATTTTGAAAGAGTTACTAGAATATGATGAAGCAATTACGGCTGCTATGATCAATTCCTTAACAGCAGGAGATAGGAGAGGCTTTGCTCCAATACATTTTGCTATATCTGAAAACCACAAAGACTGTGTCGAGCTGCTACTTTCAAAGAACGCTGATATTCGCTGCAGAACCACCTGCAGTCCTCACAAAGCTTCAACTCCTTTACACATAGCAGCTGTTAAAAATCATACAGAAATAGCTAGAAGTATACTAAAATTTGATAAAACAACGGTTCACGAAGTCAATAGTATTGGTTGGTATCCTCTACACACTGCCAGTCATCACGGAAGCAGAGACATCATTGCATTGCTTCTGAAAGAAGGTGCTAACCTATCAGGCTATACGGATGGTCCTAAAAAATTCAGAAGAACAGCAATAGATATGATTATAAACAATCTGTCAAAACCTACAGAGTTCATGGAAGAAGTCTTCGATTCTTACATAGCTAGTAACGGTCAGGACCTTCAAGATCCAAGCTGTGAGATAACTGTAGACTACGGGATTCTAATGCCAAGTGTATGTGAAATGCAACAGATGAAAGTGATAGAAGCATTAATGAAAACTGGCAACAGATATGGGCAGAAAAAATTACTGGTACACCCTTTGGTAGAGAGCTTCCTATTCTTAAAATGGAAGGCTTTATTACCATTTTTCTATACGATAATAATGTTCTACGGGCTGTTCGTCATGTCATTGACTATTTTTATTGTCTCGGTGTTTTTCTATAAAGATACAAAGGCAGAAGCGCCTCAGTGGTTGGATTCTACGATTTGGAGCTACGTCGTCTATGCAACGATAACTTTAGTACTTGTACAAGTGAGTATTGACATATCGGCCAACACTCGTTAGGTACTAAAATATGAATAGCTATTGCAAAAAAAAATCTACCAAACAAATTGTGTATAGGTGAAATAAAATTTCGGTAGTTCTTTTTTGCATTACAATTATATTTATTATTAACGGGTTTTATACAACGTTTATTATTGCGATTTAATCACGAATGAACTTAAGTATTTACCGGTGGGTGGTTTTTCTAAGGACTTTCGGACTCTTTCATTACGTGCGACACCAGTACCATTGTTTTCGTTTTCGTTGTCACTCACACTGTAAACACGACCTCGATACACGAAAGTAATTATATCAGCTGGGACGCTTAGAGTTTTTTTTTTATGTAACTGAATGACGAGACAAGCTGGTCGTTTGCCTGATGGTAAGCAATACATTAACAGCACCACCCAGAGCTTTGTTTGAACTCTTTTGATTTTTGCATTGTCGAACCACTGGAATAAAAAACTTATATGTTAGCTTTCTCGAAACGTAGAAAGTTTTAGTAGATACAAAAATAAACTAAATTATGTTCCAGCCTACCAATCTAAATGAAGATAATCTAGTTTAATACTAAGATAAAATAGGCAACAAACTTATTCACTATTCAATATTTTTCAGGAGTTCCTCTACATGAATGTGAAAAGCAGTCGATACTTTCTCCAGCTAGAAACTTGGGTGAAATTCGGGTCTCTAACGCTAGCCGTCATCCTCCCCTACACAGTGGTGGTGCTGTCTCTACCAGACGCAGAGTGGCCGAGACACGTGGCCACTCTGGCGCTGCTGCTGTCGTGGTTGGAGATGATGTTCTTGCTGTCCAGATTTCCAAATTGGGGTTACTATGTGTTGATGTTTGGGAAGGTGGCTTCAAATGTTATCAAGGTATGTTTTTGTTTGTATGGCAACGAAGGTTAAACGATGAGTTAAGTTGTAATTGTCGAGAAAAACTGATTCTGATATACACAACAATAATTATCGAGTCATTAGAAAAATATAGTTTGAGTAGACACTGCGGCAGAAAAACAAATCACCCAACATCAAGTGAACTGTTTGTTCCGATATGTTAGATTTTTCTCCTTTTCTACAGATCCTCCTGACTTTTGCGTTCCTCGTCATCGGCTTCTCCTTCAGCTTCATGATCCAGTTCCGCTCCCAGATGCCTTTTGAAGGTCCCTGGGCTTCCCTCGTCAAAACCATAGTCATGATGACTTCGGAGTTTGACTACGGAGCCCTATTCGACGAGCAGCATTCAAAAGATCTTGCTACTTCCTTGATCATCGTAAGGATTATCTTCCTCGTCTTCTTAATTCTGGCTGCAATAGTCCTGATGAACCTCCTTGTTGGTGTAGCAGTCAACGATATCAACGACCTAGAAGTACTTGGAAATATCAGAAGATTAGCAAAGCAAGTAGAATTTCTGGGAACTCTAGACACTCTCGTATACAACAGAATATTTAGCAATATCCTCCCAAAACACGTAAACAACAGTCTAAAACAAAAACGAAAGGTGATGAGAGTAATGGTCCTATGCCCAGGGAAACCAAGATGGCGGTTCTCCAAGATACTGCCTTCGAGAATTAGGGATGCGATATTTAATAAGGCTCAGACGCAGAAAAAGCAAATGGATGATGAAATAGGGTTGCAGCATATAAAAACGATGATGAACGAAATGCACGAGGCTCTTATGAAAGGGAAAGTAAAACCAGAAGAACCTCCGAAGAGTCTTCCGAAGCCAAAAGACGATGAAATAGTAGAACAGCTAGACGAAATAGATGAGGCAGTGGAAGAATTGAAAGGGACGACTCAGACGTACGTGGAAGAATCTAGAACAGCTGTGGAATTGTTGAACGTGAAAATGGATCAAATGGCTTTGGAAATTGAGACTATAAAGCAGTTCTTGGCCAGGTTAGAAAGTAAACTTGGAAGCATGTGACCAAAAGCTGGCCTGAATTGACACAAAAATTTAAGGCGTTGTCTTAATAAAACGCGACTTTTTTATGGAACTGAATGATGAGACAAACACATCGTCCGCATGATGGTAAGCGTCACGCCTGCCCATAACAATCACAGTGTCACCCTGAACTTGCCACCTGGATGATCATAAAAAGCACTCCGTAGCACTGCTCACCACCCCGAGACATCAGATAGCCTAGTAATGTCGCTGGCTACAATGCCCTTCAAATTAGAATACAGTAATGCTCGTGCATCGCTGCTTGGCGGCAGAATAACTGACAAAGCGGTGGTTCCTACTCAGACGGCCTCCCGCATACGAGAGACCTACAACGAGTAAATGCGAGCGAAGACAGCGAGTTTTGCTCGCGCGAACCCGCAATCATTCCTACAGACGCCGAACCAGTGTTAATTGATTTTGCGCGATGGGGACGAACTTGCAAATTATCCCATTGCTTATTCACGCGATAATCGTGAATACTATACTATTGGGACAACGCCTAAGGTTCCTATTGATTTTCATCATGCACTTTTAGTAGCTACGTAGGTACCTACGTTCTTTGTAGCCGTTTGTTAGATTAAGTCTGTACATAGTATTTTGTTTTAAATTAGTTGTTATAGCTGTGTGCTAAGTTGATTAGGTATTTAAAAAATAAGTCGGTAATTTTTAGATTAAGTATAGGTACCTACGTACTATTTATAAGTGACGAATTTGTCTATCCGATTGTATATCTGAACGTCTTCCAGTATTTTCTAATGATATAATCATAGTCTAAGTAATATCTAATCTATTATTAATTCCTTTTGTATTCTGTGGTAATATTCTAGTTTTTATAAACAAGTTTACAAACATGAAACATCTTTAATTTTCGCATAATCTCCGCACTGCCTGGATTGCGGCGATGAGGTTTACGGTGTCTAAAGTCATGGGGGGAGGCCTTTGCCCAAAACTGGGACGACACAGGCTAACAGTAACAGTAACAGTAAATTCTTCTGCCATAAATTAGACTATTCACGTTGAACCAACGGACGGTCGTACTCCCCGACACATCTACGCCCGATATTTTACTACCGACATAAGAAAATACAATAAAGTGAATTACGACTACCATAAACAATTTATTTCTTCATTTTACACTTTTCAATTCTCGCCCGATATTCAAGTTTTTATAGGTTTTTTTAATAATAAGCCCAACGATCACATTTATAGATGCTGGCCCCTAACTAGGATTTCCTCCTGTGTCTAAAAAAACAGAATATATGAGGACCGTATAGTCCCACAACACAGACACGAAACAAATTCTTGCGCTTTTTTTTTGTGCAATAACATTTGTCCCGGTTGTGAATCGAACCCGCAACCTGAGTGGTGTATGAGATTTAAGCCAACCTGCCCAACCACTACACCACAGAGGCTAAATGGAACTTTACGCCGAAAACTCATGGCATAATAGATTTTGTTTATCCTTGTTAAAGTGTTTACATCTTCAGTTTTATAACATTTACATGTATATTTTTATCGTTTAAATATAAATATTTAATTGTAATTTCAATGTCGACGTATAAAAGTAAAATTTATAAACACGATTTACCAAAAGTAAGTACCTAACCACCAATCGTTGTGTTACCCGACAAAACCAAAGTGAAATTAGTGATACCCTGATCATCATCATCAGCCCATCACGGTCTCACTGCTGGTACAGCGGGCCTTCTCTCAAGAGAGAGTACGGGCCATAATCCACCAGTGCCCTGTGCGGGCCCAGTGCGGATTGGTGGGTGTCACATATTCTTGAATTTTTGATTAATGATTAACTCTTGGACATGTCGGTTTCTTCACGATGTTTACTTTAACCGTTTTTAGAGCGTCATCATGTGTGGCTAGCGGAATTCGAACTCGGGTGTGTCGGATCAAAAGTCGCACATGCTCCCATGCACTGAGCCACACTCGCTCTATCCTTATATCTTCCTGATATATAGCAATGCACATCATCATCATCAACATCAGGGATGAAGTGTTGAAGTACATCAAAGAAAAGCTTTATGGACTGATCCTGAGACAGAAAGCAATGCTACTGTTGACGCCAGATTCGAGTAGAACCACAGAATACTAAGGGACAGAAGCATCACTCCGCAAAGAAATGTAAACAAATAGCGACTCTTGCTATGACGCAATAAAATTCAATTCAGCTCGCGTAGCGCTGCATACCCTACCAGTCATATTAACCTACAGAGCGCCTCTCTTTCCATCGCATAGCTCTTATCTCTTCTCACGCGGCACGTAACGACGCACGACCCGCACTGTAGCTTCGTACCTACAGTGCGGAGTGCGCTAGGCCTGGTAGAACCACAGATTTCAAGGCTCCAAGTTCTGACGGTGCATAAGGAACTGTTCCTGAATTTCGACTTCTGGCTTGTAGGGGTAGTATACCGAAGATACAGGGAGGAAACGAAATTTTTAAACCCTGTGAAGTAAGTGTGTATGGTTTATTGTGTCATACTTTTGTAAATATGTTAGTCTGTAAGGTATATTCTATGTGCCTCTGTTAATTTTAATTGGTTGCACTTTAATATTGCCTGAATTAAATAAATGGCTAGAGTGGGTGTGGCTCAGTGGAAACACGTGCGAGTTTAGATCCGACGCACCCGAGTTCGAATCCCACTGGCCCCGCACCACTGACTTTCTGAAGTTATGTGCGGATTTAACCCTCGCTCTAAAAACGGTTAAAGTAAACATCGTGAGGAAACCGGCATGTCCAAGAATTTATCACAAATAAAAATTCAAAGATATGTGACATCCACCAACCCGCACTGGGCCAGCGTGGTGGATTATGACCCATACTCTCTCTACGAGGAAAGGCCTGAGTCCCAGCAGTGGGAACGTAATGGACTGATGATGATAAAATAAATGGCCACAAGTATGACGTTATTCCCTAAAAGTCATTCAAATATCTATGGGATTTCAGGGTTTTACAGAAGATGTAGTAAAAACAATACAACGAATGGAACAGAAAAATAATGTCCTTGGCGTTTTGTTTTTACGGAACAGTAAGTATTTACTTTTATTATTTTGCTAAGCGTTGTGACCTTAGCAATGAGACCATCACAGCAACAGATTCAGTTAAATTAAACGAGGTCAGTATTCTGTGAAAGACAGACAGACAGATGAATGAAGTAGCGCCTTCTATTGTCGGAGGCTAAGATTTACTTTGGGTCACTGCGCCACCCTAGTAAGTTTTAGGTAGGTATTCTGTGGTAGTACCTAGTTTTACGTTTATTTTTTTTCGACACTACCGATGACGCTATCCGATGAACAAACAAGAACATCAAGGCGAGCGATGGGAGCAACGACATCGGCAATAAAAGAGCATAACCTCATGATGGCCATACAAAATCGCGATATGGCCGTCGTTGAGGCTATACTCGGGCGGTTTCCTAGACAGAAGAACTGGTGATGAGCTATCCGAAGCAGACATGCTTGCTGTAAAGTTTCTGCGTCGGCGTTGTGTCAGGCCGTCCTCTTTCTTCAGATATGGTTGAGGAGGGTGATGGCTGGTATACGCGTCAACTCGTGAACGGCAGCAGACGGTGGTTTAGGCCAAGTCTGGCACTACCCGGGCCCTCCCTTCCCAGGTGTCCCAGAGATTTCCCCCGTCTGAACAAAAATACCCGAAAAATTGGGAAATACTGAAAGTGCCGTCCCGCACGAGTGAAACCGCGGGGCGAAGCTATTAAATAAAAATTAGTTGTACAATTGCAGTTTCTGTTCCTTCATTTAAGGAGATGAGCGTGAACGTTAACAAACCTCTTGAGCTCATATTTGCAGGTGTGATGGAGATGCACACGGTGCCGGAAACCATAGCTCAGAGTCTGCACTCCAAGCTACCAGCACTGAACGTGGCCATTCATCAAGCTGTTACTGAAATTGTAAGAAAAAAAATCTAGACATCCCACTATCCTACTAATATTCCATCCTATTCTACTCCTACTGATATTATAAATTGCGAAAGTTTGTGAGGATGGATGGATGTAATGGAATTGTTACTTATAGAACACTCAGTTCCATAAAAAATTAAGTACCTAGGCTTAGTATCAAGGCTCTCGAAAGTGTGTAAGGGGCTGGATGTATAGTCGCCTGCACTAAGATGTATACACAAATAATTTTCAAAATGATGTCACAGTTTTAAATTTCATAAAATGCACACAAAATTCGTAAAAATTATGTAACCAACATTTTGTGTCATAATCATCTATACATTTTCAATAAAATAATGTAAACACTAAGGGCCGGACTTCACCAAAGTGGATATGTGCGAAGATGTTCGAAGTGGAGACGAGAAGAGATGTTTTTCAACAAAGGTGTTTCCACCAAAACTGAGCGGAGATGCGTACTGACTATAGACTGCGCCTAGCGTTGCACTAGGCGAGTAGCGAGAGTGGCAGAGGCACGGGGCAGGGCGGGGTGGGGCTCGCAGGTCGAGAGACGCGGAGCCGGGCGACCTAGCGGCGCCGATCACTACACGCCGCTCTCATCTCCTCGTCTCCGCTGCGTTCAGTCGGCCGTCGCCAGCTCGAGCGCGCCATACAAAAATGATACATTTCCGCTCGGTGGTATCCACTGAAGCTGAGCGGAGACGAGATGTGTGAATAACAAATTTCTATTGGTTGTTAAAAACACAGCCCCTCTCCTCTCGTCTCGTCTCCGCTTTGGTGGAGCCCGGGCCTAAGTCAGATACATTTATCTGACTTTGTGTTGTTTACATCATTTAATTGAAAATGTCTCCTACTTGCTATGCCGGGGTCTATAATGCACTATTATAAATTATTATGTACACCTATTTAATATTATAGAATGCAATAAAGAATTGAATTGAATACATCATTTTGGCGAATTTTGTTGTGTACATTTTTATGAAATTTAAAACTGTGACATCATTTTGAAAATTATTTGTGTATATGTTACGGCTGATAGCCGAAGTGCGGCTACACCTAGTTTTAGCCGGCTACAACTAGAAGCAGCCGGCTACATGCGGTTAAACTTAGATGTATCTTATGCGAGATTGTAAACTGTCGAAAGATTGTGAACCGTCGCTTTATTTTTCGGTAGATTATAATCTATCGAAGTGATTGATGATAATCTACATTATATTATATCTAATATACATGTTCACGGCGTTGGGGTGGACCAAGGGCCACCCCCGCCTCACCCTAACCTACCGAGGGCTGCCCCTTATACGTTTGATTGGTGTGCGGCTGCACCTAGTTCTAGCCGCTATGATGAAGGCTAAACCTAGTTCTAATCGAAGATAAGTTGGATAGATCTAAGTTTAACCGCATGTGGCCGGCTGCACCTAGTTGTAGCCGGCTAAAACTAGGTGTAGCCGCACTTCGGCTTTTAGCCGTAACATATACATCTTAGTACAGGCGACTATACCTAGTGATTGGGCAGGTCAACTTATATGTCACCGCCAAAAGTCCTTACTTCAGTCGCATTTATAATATTTGTTGGATTATCTTCTTCTGTTATTAACCGACTTCAAAAAGGAAAAGGTTCTCAATTTGACTGTTTTTTGCATTATTATTACGTGATTTTTCCGTCATTTATAAAATGATTTGGAGTATTCATTGCGTTGCGGTCAGTATAGTTTCAATGTGGTCTCACATAAATCAATTTCATCGATATTTGACCTTGGACTTCGAAAAAACATAAGAATTGAAGTTGAAACTGAGTTATATAATATAGTATTATTTGTTATGTATAGTGTAGTATTATAGTTTAATGTAATATGGCATGTGTGTCTCAAATAAAAGTCTTTTTTTTCTTTTTTTTTGTAACTGAATTACGAGACGATCTGGTCGTATTTTTTTTTTATGTAACTGAATGACGAGACAAGCTTGTCGTTTGCCTGATGGTAAGCAATACGCCAGCCCAAAACGATAACAGCACCACCCAGAACTTTGTTTTGCAAAATCCTGCGCGGCGCTGCACTGCGCTCGTCACCCTAAGACAATTATTAATTTTGTTGAGTCTCATAATGCCCAGTAATTTCGCTGGCTACAATGCCCTTCAAACCGGAACACAGTAATGCTAGCGCACTACTGCTTGGCGGTTGAATAACTGGCAAAGCGGTGGTACCCACCTCTCCTCACCTCTCGCTTACGAGAAACCTGCCACCAGTAATGCCGTTTGCCTGATGGTAAGCAATTCATCATCATTATCAACAGCCTATACGAGTCCACTGCTGGACATAGGCCTCTCCCAACGCACGCCACTGAGCCCGATCCTCGGCTCTTCGCATTTACTGCCAGCCACTTTACGCAGGTCGTCGCTCCATCTGGCCGGAGGGCGTCCTACACTACGTTTGCCTTAACGTGGTCTCCACTCTAGATCTCGTTTTCTCCATCGGTAATCAATTAATTGGAAATAATTGGATTAATTCAAATACAGGACGTTCAAAACGAGCTGGTCGCGTATCGGATCGAGGCCCACACGTTTGAGATCTCGGTGGCCGGTCAGAAGGAATTCGCTGCGTGTGTCGTCCACAAGAAAAAAACGGGAAAGAAAAATAGTGCTCCTCCAAACTTTCTTTGAAGAATTAGAGGACAGAAGACTAAATTGCAAGGTAAAGGCATCACCGAGGAGAGTATCGCTAAATATAAAAAAAATCGGACAAATGCGAGTCTGGCTCGCGCACCGAGGGTTCCGCCCTCTGTACAAAGTTATGCTTCACCGAACATTGCTCTAACTAAACTTATTTGTAGTTGAAGAAATGTTCTCCCATACATCGATATACGTCTCGGTCAATTCTACAACTGCAAATGTAAGTTTGTAATGGTAATATTTTTTTATAGTAAATAAATAATTAACGCCCAACGATCACATACATAGATCTTGGCCCCAAACTAGGATTCCCTGTATCTAGGGAACCAGGAACTATGAGGACCATGGTCCCACAGCACCCAGACACGAAACAAATGCTTTCGTTTTTTTCTGTGCACAAAGATTTGTTTCGTCGCGGGAATCGAACCCGCAACCTCAGTGGTGTATGAGATTTGAGCCAACCTGCACAACCACTACACCTCAGAGGCTGTGTTTTATGTGATATAATTACAAATTAACGGTTTTCCGAATTTTTCCTTTACTTGTGCTGTGAGACTTTGCTTCTTGCCAAATTTCATGATTCTAGGTCAACGGGAAGTACCTAATATGCTCGCACTTATTGCAGAAGCGTTTATCGTGTTACGAATAAATGAGAGGAAAAAATAATTTGAATTTCATTTTATAGAACTGAGTGATGAGACGAGCAAGTCGTTCGCTAGATGGTAAGCGCCACGCCTGCCCATAACAATTGCAGTGCCACTTTTAATATCATAAAAAGCAGTGCGTAGCATTGCATTGCGCTCATCACCCCGAGAAATCAGCATCGAATCCGAGAAATTCCGAAAATGAAAGTGATTCTGACAGCAAACGCTCTAGGAATAGTTATTTGTGCAACAAGAGAGCAAAGTTGTTTTTTGCTGGGAGTGCTGATTTTGAATCCTGAGTGTGGCGAGGGATTCAAAGGCACGAGATGCAAAAAACTTTGCTCTCGTGTAACACAAATAACTTTTCACTTCAGCAGCGAGAACACTTTAGGAGATAAAAATATATTACGTAACATCAATGAAACTAGAAATAAATATTTACAGGTAATAAATAAATATTATCAGTTTTATTTGCAGTAAATACATTTTCGTTTAAATACAACAATAAGTTAAAAATTCAATAAATTACATTAAAAGACATAATTATCTTTTTTCAAAATTTCTTTAGTTAGTACGTAATTTCGAACGTGTTTGTGCTTGAGGTCGAATTCAAAATCGGAACAGTCGGAACTTCGAAGGGCTGGTCTTTGTCTCTCTCTGTTTCTAATGGCGGGAAAGAGATAGAGTGTGAATGTTTCGAATTGCATGATTGACCCAAGGCTGAATAAGATATTCGCGGCTTTCTGAAAACAAAAAATAAAAAGTTACTTTGTCTCACTCAGTGAGCAAAATCGCATTTTGCTCACTGATTTCAGGCAGCAAAACCTACATGTTTGAGCTACTGAAGTGAAAAAATTTTTGCGTAATATCCAAATTGCAGTCCAGTTTCTCGGAAACCATAATGTAACGTAATGCTTGCGCACTACTGCTTGGTGGCAGAATCACTTGGAGGCAAAGCTGTGAAACAATATTCATGTCCCGAATTCTAATCTCATTACTGCCCTGCCATATAAAATATGAAAGTGTCTTGAAGAAAAGACCTAATTTGTTCGCACTTGGGTTTTGCAGAACCAATCATCGTTTCGAATAAATGGGATTAAAATAGTTTTATTTCTTGAGCTATTTTAAGTTAGGTACTTATTTTTTTTTTACGCTTAATACGAGTGATCTATGTTTGGCCACTATCTCGCCTGATGTGAAGCGATGATGTGGCCTAAGATGGAGCACATAGATCTAGAGAGAGACGGCAGTTGAGCGGCTGCTCACACCCGTCTCCACGATGGTTCAGCGAACATCATCCCGAAACACGACTAGGTCGCTTGACGGCATGGCTTTGTTCGGGGGGTGGTATTACAACCACGGCCAGAGCCCAGCCACTCCAAAGCGCGTAAGCGGGTTTCATTACGTTTTCCTTTACCGTTTTTAGAGCGAGCGTGCAAAATCTGCACTTAACTATAAGTCATTGATGCAAGGCCGAATCGGAATTCGAACCCAGGTGCGTCAGATCGAAAGGCGCACGAGTTCCCGCTGAGCCACACTCGCTCTAACTAAACTAGTTTACTTACAAACTAATTAAGTAAGAAATCAGCCGAGCAGCTCAAGCGACGCAAATATGCTAACCTCGGTAGCGGTTACATATTTGAGCCGTTTGGTGTGGAGACTTTGAGTCCGTAGGGACAGGGAGCTCCTCGTATTTTCAATAGTCTGTCAGAGCGCCTGATCAAAATGCTGGGACTTATTTGCCTCTCCGTATCTATTGCAATCCAACGGGGCAATACTGCCAGCATCTTGGGTACGCTGCCAACTGGTAGTGGGCTGGAGCATTTGGGCTATCTATAGGCCTTTAATGGTCAATAGTCCAGTTGCTTCTCCTTGTAAGTAGTTAGAAGTAGAGGGTAGAATTGTTTTTAGAATGAAAAGCATTCGCCCGTTCAATAAATAAATGAAATATAAGTAGATGAAACTAATGTACCTACTTCTCTACTTAAAATAAAAAAATGACTAAAATATTAAAACATTTTTTGTGTTCACAGTGAAACACATTTGATGGCCACATGAGAGGTATTGATTAGTGATTATGAAGATCCTCACCAATCTGTTAAAAGACAGTACAGACGAGTTGCTTGTCCATACTGTGAGTAGCTTGTCGTTCGCTTGATGGAAAGCGCCTGCCCTTTACAGTTGCATTACCACCCAGAACCTTTAATACCATCCAAAGTACTGCGTAACACTGCATTGCGCTCGTCACCTCTAGACATCAAATATTAAAGTAATTATGTGTTTATTACACATAATTACTCCTCAGGAACAACGTAACATTAATTTATTTCACCATTAATACACCTTCACAAGTATTCCTTCACTATTAGTTTCTTCTGCAAAATAAGAATTAAATTTAAATTAAATAGCAATGCACTTATCTCGAGGACAACTATGCGACCAACTCTGTCCACGGTCTCAGTCCGACTGCCTCTACCCCTTCCAGGGATGCCAGACGAGTCCGATTGAGTTATCGTATCGATATTCGAAAATTATCGTACCAGATGTAAAATTATCGTACAACTGCCAGAACCGCGCGAAACGCGCTTTTTCGCTAAACTGGCAATAGGATAGGAATTGTAGAAAGTTTTCAAATTAGACAGAAATTAAAAAAATCCTTTACTATAATAAAAGAGTGGGATTATCGGAATCACTATTTACTTCTACCTCTGCAGCAGCGCCAGCCGTTTTAAACCGACTCGAAAAAAGGAGAAGGTTCTCCATTCGATTGTATTTTTTATTTTTTTGTATTTGAATTTCAGAACTCCGTCCTTCATGAACCGATTTGGAAAATTCTGTTTGCGTTGCGTTCAGTATAGTTACGAAGTGGTCCCATATAAATATCATCAATATTTGACCTTGGACTGTGAAGAAACATTGAAGGTGTTTTTTTTGTTTGATAAAACGTATACTTGTTGAAAAAGGACTGCTGAAATCATTCGAGATATTCCAGAAAATACGATAATCCAAGTAATTTAGAACCTTTTAACAATTTTAAATAAAGTTACACACAAACATACAAAGGTTACATACAAAGGTACACGCGAACTTAACTTTGAATGTAAGGAATAAGAATAAATCAACTATCATTGTCAATCGCTCGTTGGTTTGATATATTCGATGGGAAATCCCCGACGATAGACATTATTTTGTATTTTTAGATGATTTTAAGGCACTGGATGTGTGTTCACCCCACTTCGGAGGAGGGTTCGAAATTATCGTACTTTAGCGTTCGATAATACATATTGTATTGTATATCGTACCTGTGTCCCAATTATCGTACATGTACGAAAATTATCTTAAAACTGGCATCGCTGACCTCTTCTACTGATCCCCTCTCTTGATGTCACATCCCTTCCCACTTTATATAGTCGCAAGCAAAGATACTTTTTCTTTGGTCGCAAGTCAATCCCACTTTATATAGTCGCAAGCAAAGATACTTTTTCTTTGGTCGCAAGTCAATTGACGATATTTTTACAAATATATAATTATTAAGTAATTGACAAATTTAGCAAGTAGGTACATAATTAAAACTAATGTTTTTAAATCTAAATTTGATTGAAACCTGACATATGTACATTTTCTTCTTTCTGAATATACAAAGCTCTCATTCATTAATTCATCATTCATTCATTTCGTTCATTTTTCATTCCATTGCTTCTGATGTTAGTCATGCTTCGTTATGAGAAAGCGCTTATTTTTCAGACTGCTCTGATCAACTCCGTAAATCCTATGGTTGACCGAATAATGGACGATGATTCTGTAGAAGGCGTCGTCATGACAAATAAAGAAGGTATCTACATTACTATTGATTGGCATATTGACAGCCTCTGTGGTGTGGTTGGGCAGGTTGGCTCAAATCACATACACTATTGAGGTAGCGGGTTTAATCCCGCGACGGAATCGAACCCGCACAGAAAAAAGGCAAGCATGTCTGGGTGTTGTGGTACCATGGTCCGCGTAGTTCCTGGTTCCCTAGATACATGGAATCCTAGTTAGAGGCCAGGATCTATGTTTGTGATCGTTGGGCGTATTTCTTATTTATTATTATTTTATTTATTTTTTACTACTGACCCAACAGACCATTTTCCAAGACCGTTTTAAAACTTTATTCAAGCTTTCCGTGGAATTTTTGGAAAACATAAAAAGCAAAGTTTTTCTCTATTTTGTTTCAGTTGCCTACACTCGTGCACGTTTACGATCACATAATGGTTAATATTCCACCGATATTACACATGATCACTCGAAATAACACTTGTTTGGAAAATAAAACAAAATCGAAGTGTATCACTTTTTACTTCCCGCCAAAGTCTCGAACTGTCAAACGCCGCGCGCTTTTTTGTTTTTTAATTTATTGGCAACACCGCGCGTGTTGCCCTAGGGTTGTACCGCCGCTAGGGAGCTCAATCACGCACCGGGAATCGATGATCGTCGGTGTAGATTAGGCCAGTAGGTATAGATTAAGTATTCTGTGGAACTTATTTAATTTCAGGTTCCCCTATATTAACAAATGTTAGTCTGACAAATGCTACTAGCTACGGGAAGCCTCTGAACCGCTTGGCTACAATGACACAGTCCAGCATCAAAGAACTGGTACCTACCTAATATCTACTAGATAGCTACGTAGATAGCACTGCTAACGAGTGGAACTCCCTGCCGGAGTCAATCTTTCCCGATACTTATAATCTAGGGATCTTCAAATCTCGAGTGAACCGGTACTATCTTGGCAAGCGTGCTACATAGTCGACCGCATCGTCGCTTAACATCAGGTGAGATAGTGGTCAAAAGCAAGCCAATAATGTATTAAAAAAAAACGTGCAAGTCGAGGGAACTTCTCGTTTTTATTTCAGGAGACGAGCAACTCGTTCACTTGATGGTAAGCAACACTCCTGCCATTAACAGTTACAGCACCAGTACTTTGTATTGCAAAATTCTGCAGCATTACACTGTGCTCGTCACCCTGAGACAATAGCTCTTTAGTCTCATAATGCTTATTAATTTCGCTGGCTGTAACGCCCTTTAAACCGGAACACAGTAATGCTTGCGCTCTACTGCTTGGCGGCAGAATAACTGGCAAAGGTGTGGTACCAATCCAAATGGCCTCTCACATACGAGAGACCTACCACTCTACCACTTAGTGTCTCATAATCATATTGTAGCTTTATTTGGCCGCGTTTCGATCTGCAAGTAATGTCTGGCGGAATCAATTGCATGTAATTTTTTTTTTTAACAAACACATACACGACTTAACCCCTAACTAGGATTCCCTGTATCTAGGGAACCAAGATCTACGAGGGCCATCCCATAACAACCAGACACGAAACAAATGCTTGCGCTTTTTTCTGTGCACAATCATTTTATATAGCAGTAATCGAACCCGCAACCTCCGCGACATGTGAGATTTTGAGATAACTACCCGACCACTACGCCACCGAAGCTGACAAATGCGTAGCAAGTGCGATAGACGTAACAAGTTACAATCGAACTGTCTGTCCGACATTTCTTGCAGAAGTTTTCATGAAACTGAGTCTTAAAATACAAAAAGGTGTGACTCTCATACCTTAATATATCCTTACTATAATAACAAACTGGGTTCGTTCTGTTATCGATTATGTAGGTATGTATGACAAAACAGTTCATAGTACCTACTAGTAAACGTATCGCTAAAACTCCTCTAAACGCTAGGCCTCTGACCAGCACACCTGCGCAGTATACAATATTGTATCCATTTTTGCTACTGCGCAGGTCACGTGGTATACCGGTTAGAAGCCATAATTTGGCGCGAAGTACGTAAAGCTAATTATAGAAGACATAATTGTAGGAATTGATGCCTCAAAACTTTATTTAATTATAATTTACAGGATATATTTGATAACGTCCTGATAGTGCGACTTGTTACAAAGAAGACTGAAATAATGCTGGCACCAGATGCCGAGTTCAACGTGATCGTCGTGCAACATGCTAGAAATAAAATCAAACAAAGACCACTCAAGAAATAATTTATTTGTATCATAGTTTATCAATTGTATCGTACTTACTTAGTTATTTGAATGTAAATAATTATACTTAACTATAATAAAAATATACGGATAATATGTATTTTTCATTTCACTTTATGTTACGTACCTAAAGTAAGTACTTACGTATCTATATACAAGACTTGCCAGCCTCTGTGATACAAAGAAATAAAATATAATTATATACATAAAAATGTTGATTACAATATTGCAAAGTGACATAGCAGTAGATTTTGCCAACAAAATTCAGTCTTTGTAAGCGTACAAATATTAAAGTTTTGTTATTAGAGCTGTACGAAGTACAATGACTTCAATTCTTTCACCGCGAACTCAAACGCGTGATCAACAAAACTTCACCTCTGTAAACTAAATCATTTTAAATATAATTGTGAATTACAATTATAGGGTCCAAACTCAGAGTAATAGTGTCATTAGTCTAACGGTCCAAATGAAAATTATATTTAAACAGATTAAACAAGTGGCAAAACATTAGGCACAGGCCATTGCCACAGGTAATATGATATAATTTATTTTTTACTAATTTGCATTCTTATGATCGATCGATTCGGTTTTCGAACGTACAAACTATCGACTACTGTAACCTGTAAACCATTGAGGCATTGAGGCATTGAGGTCTTGTGTCATTCCTCAATGCATTGAGGTCTCATTCCTCAATGCATTGAGGTCTCATCCTCAATGCTGTAAACCAGTTTTATCGTGGTAGGCATTAATTCCTCAATGGTGGTAGGCAAAGATTTTTTTTAATACGTTTTCTTTGGTGGTAGGGAAGCACTCATTGAGGTAGTGTCATTCCTCAATGGAAGCACTAGAAAGGAGTCGATCAATTTGTAAAAATATTATTAATCTGTTACATGAAACGAATCTAGCCAATCACAAAGCACCGGAAGTATCTACCATAGACAATAATTTTACTTTCTTTTGGTACATGAGATGGCGTCCTCGCTGACGTATTCATTTCATTCATTCACATTCATTTCATTCATTCTTGGAAAAAAGACGCCGGATGACGCGCGTGCATTTGCTGTAATTTTGGTTTTAATTCACGTTATTTGATTATAATTGTAGTTGATTTAGTGGTATAAGTGACAATGGCGGATAAATACGATAACAATGGTGGCTACAACAGTAGTGATTTTAAGAGAAATGCAACACAAGAAAGTGGCGCGGAGAACGGCCCTGGCGAACATCAAGATGGCGAAGATGGAGTAAAATTAAACGAAAAAGCCGGCGAATACATGAGAGAATTGTTATCAGAGAAGATAAAACTGAATAATGCTAAATTCCCAATTTCATCAAAACTTATTGATACAGGTAAATCTTTGATATCAACTATCTGAAAAACATCTTCATCCGTGCTAATTTGCCAAAGTTGCCATTTTACGCCTTATTTTAATATTAACCATTTATTGAAACCTTTTATGAAAATACCGCGCACACTCGGTCTGAGTGTGGTACAATAAAAACGGTACCTTGATGATTCACTGCTTGTAAACCGGTCATTGACCTCGTGGTGTTTTCCCAAACCATACAAAAAGGTAAAAAAATAAAGAAACTATAATAAAATATAAACGATAAATTCCGCTCTGTTTCATGGCTGAACTTTGTGAAATGATTATCATAGTTGTGAAATCAGTCTTCTAACAAATTGACAGCAACCAGGACATTTTAGATAGCTTTCGAAATTCTTGTGACTTTTCTTGGTTAATCCCCTAATCTTATAACATCTTACCAAAAAACGAGAACATCTCAGCAAAAAAAAAAATCTTATTAATGCTCAGCAGCCCACTTTCTAACCTACTAACTTACATTCTCAATTAAACAACAGCTCGAAGGAATTAAAACATGTCAACTTCCAGAGGTCACGAGGGTACAATGTACAGGACGTGCGCCGGGCAAAGACAACAAATACCTTGATGTGTACAGGGATAAACCCACAAAGGTGACAGTCAAGGTTTTGGTCCCAGTTAAGGAGCATCCGAAGGTATGAATTTGTGTCAGTATATAACTAGAAATTATTGTTCCACAACACAAATCTGCATATGTATGTATTACAAATTTATATAGTTTTTCACAAATTATGGGAGGTATGTAAATAGTAAACACTACATTAAGTTAAAATATTTAATGTAACGGCTAGGACTCATGTAGTTTATCAAATTAGTCGACCTAGGTTGTCTAATAGATAAAGTATGTGAATCCTAGCCGTGCTATTAAAAAATTGTAATTTATCAAGCACTCTAAAACTACATAAAGTTATTGTTATTTTGCCTACAATAGTGCATTCAATCATTTATGTTATTGAAACTTATCTAAATTACTTCTAGATCATTAGTTAGTTGCCATATTTTTTATTCACATTTGCAGTTCAACTTTGTCGGCAAACTTCTGGGCCCAAAAGGTAACACAATGAAGCAGCTGCAGGAAGAGACTATGTGCAAAATGGCAGTTCTCGGCAGAGGATCAATGAGGGACAGGTATTTTCTACTCACTTTTAGTAGGAAAAGATGAATGTTCATTTCAAATATTTATTATTCACAATAGGGAAAAAAAGGCAAAGCTTATTGTAGATGTTGCCACAAGCATATACAGTAAACAAACAAATGTCAAAATTGAAATTTTGCAAACAGTTATGATAAACGATTGTTGCCTGAAAATTTTGGTAAAAATTGGCTTAATACAGTCATTTAAAAAACAAGATGAAAGAATAGCTGGAAAGGTCACAAATATATATTTTAAACTGTAATAGAACACATTAAATGCACTGATACATATATCATAAACAAACATTTATGGCCAGAAATATGTCTTGATAAATCTGGTACTTAACCTAATTGAACCAATGACTTGTGGTCTGTTTTGACAAAATAGTTGTTTCATGTTGTTCAGTTATGTAGCCCTAATGTATATCCAGCAATATCTTGTTATTTATATTAAAAAAAAAAACAAAAATAACAACATTCACATTTATGAACACCAGCACCCCTAGCGGGATAAAGTTGCAGTCTTTTCCATATTGGTCCTATTTTCAGGCAAAAGGAAGAAGAGCTCAGGAATTCTCTGGACCCCAAATACTCCCACTTGTCAGATGAGCTGCATGTAGAGATTGCAGCCATTGCCCCGCCAGCGGAGGCTCATGCTAGGATCGCCTTTGCTCTGGCCGAGGTGAAGAAATACCTCCTCCCTGACCCTGGCCAGGATATGATGTGGCAGCCTCCTATGGATAGAGGTGTGTATAATAACATTCATGATCCAAAAGTCTATTGATTTATCTAGGTTTGATTAGTAGCTTGGATAATTTAATATTTGTCTTAATTATTAAAACTTAGACCTTGAATATCTTGAAACATGACAGCTGAGGATACTTCTTTATTCACAGCTTTTGCATCTTTCATCAATTTATTTATGATCAGAGGATTTCAGAAAATGGCAGGCTGTATAAGGCCAAACTATAGTAAAATGTTACATGCTCTTTATATTTCCAAAGCACTGGTAGAGTTTTTGCATATCTTTTTGAGGCCTAGACTTCAATTTGAGTATGGGAAGAAATGGGTAGACGTGCTTAACTTTTTTTCAAAGTCATGTGTTTTGGTTTGAAGCACATAGTAGCCAGCGAAATTACTGGGCATATGAGATTTAATGTCTGATGTCTCTGGGTAATGAGGGCAATGCAGTTCTATGCAGTGCTTTTTATGATATTAAAAATTCCGAGTAGCACTGCAATTGTTATGGGCAGGCGCGGCGCTTGCGAACGACATGCTTGTCACAACACAACACGCAAATTTAATAAAAAAAAAATGTATGTTACAATTTTTAACATATTTTTAATATAATTTGTATTGTGTGTTTTTATATTTTTCAAGTGCATTTTTGTGAGTGTGTTTCCCCCCAGCCGGTCGGCTCGCCGGCCCGCCCGGGCGGCCGCCGCCGCGCGCGCCCCCGCGCATGCCCGCGCCGCACCCGCCGCCGGGCCGCGTCATGCCCGCCAAGACGAAGGTTATCAGCATCCTGGACCGCGCACGCTCCGCTATGGAGACCTCGTACAACTATGACGACCCTTACGGTGCACCGCCAGATTCCCAGGTACTGTTTTACTTCGAAAATTACATCCTACTAATTTTAAAATTAAGTTAAAAGTTTGAAAAACCCCCAACATTTTGATCAAACATCACTCACTATTTATTTTCACACGTATTGAATGTAATATCTTATTGACAGATGCGCGTCCCGCCTCGCGCTCCCGAGCCAGAATTCTACTATGACCGCGCGCCTGATCGTTTCTACGAAGACGAACCGTACTACAAGGTATGTTTGTGATTGTAGGACATACTATCATGCACAATATCACCCCTAAAGGCGACAATCCCACAGCAAGAGTTCCGAGTTATAGAGTTCTGAGTTCTGAGCGTGGCAGTTCAAGGCGTCGCCACAGAATAGACAACAGTACCTTGCGCCGCATAGATTACTGACCGTAGAAATCTAAAACTCGGTACTTTTGCTGTGGATTCGGCGCGTAAAATTAAATTTAACATTTCGCAAAGCAGGCAGTACTGCATAAAAAATCTCGTTACTTAGGTAGGTCTCTCGTATGCGGGAGGCCGAGGTACCACAGCTTTGCCAGTTATTCCGCCGCCAAGCAGTAGTGCGCAAGCATGACTGTTCCGGTTTCAAGGAAAGAGCGAGATAATATTAAATTCATCTCTCGTAGGACGACGACTCGCGTGAATACAAGCCGTCTTCAGCCCGCGACGTGGGCACCCGCCGTCCGCAGCAGGGCCCCCAGCGGCACCAGCCGTACCAGCGCGCTTCGCCCTACGGACGCCCGCAGAAGTGAGTCGCCTTCACCCTAGATAGTGCATGTGTGATGCAAAATGCGAAGCAATGTTTTATTTCAATTTCCAATTGATTCAATTATGACAATGTAAGTTATATTAGGCATGTCATTATTATACAATTTTTTTTATTATTCTATTTGATCCCACTGCTGGGCAAAGGTCTCCCCCTTCTATATAAACTACTACTAGCATCGTAACACAGGTCTATCCTAGTACAAGTGCTGGTGATTATCTTATTATATATATTATGTGAAGAGAGAAGAATTATGTACGAGCTATTTGTATACCATAAAATTAGATATTTTACTCAATTAAGATATTATATTGTATAACATTGTTTTGCTTAAATAAATTAAATTGAATATACAAAATTAATTAATTATCATCATCAGCTCATTATGTTCCCTCTGCTGGGACATGGGCCTTATTTGTTTCGTGTCTTAGTGTTGTGGGACCATGTCCTCATAGTTCCTGGTTCCCTAGATACAGGGAATCCTAGTTCAGGGCAAGGATCTATGTATGTGATAAAAAAAAGTATAGTGTTGAAATATGTTATCTATAAAAAATAAACAACAAAAGCTTTAGTAAAAGTTTAATAAAATAATTTACCATAGTATGAGAAATTGCTGTTAAAAAGTCATACAGACATTGCAAAACACGTTGCATCATACGTACACACCCTTAACCTTCGACCACCGACTTTGAATCAACCGTCAACTTCGACCACCGAGAGTCCAGTGTTCATCGGCCTCAAACAGACGAGACAGTAAGTTGTGTTAGTTGGCTGTCGGTTCATTTATTTGCTTTCTCTTCACTTCATTCTGTCACGATGCGCAAACGGTTAGCAAAGTATCTGTGTTAGAAACATAATTGTTTTAGAAAAAAACAAAAACCGACTTCAATGTATCTTCGAAGTCGAAGGTCACGTATTGATGAAATTTATATGGGACCACTGCGTAGCTATACTGAACCCGACTCAAAAATAATTTTTCAAATCGGTTTATAAATGACGGAGTTCTGAGGTAACAAACATAAAAAAAATACAATCGAACAGAGAACCTCCTTTTTTTAGGTCGGTTAAAAATATGGGAATTTTTATTATCACAGACAGCCACTGTGGTGTAGTGTTTGGGCAGGTTGGTATCTCATACACCACTGAGGCGGGTTCGATTCCCGAGACGGGACAAATGTTTGTGCACAGAAATAAAATAAAGCGCAAGCATTTGTTTCGTGTCTGGGCGTCGTAGAACCATGGTCCTAGTAGTTCCTGGTTCCCTATATACAGGGAATCCTATTTACGGGCCAGGATCTATGTGATCGTTGGGCGTATTATTATTATCACTTATCTATTAGTCTGATACTTCGCTAACCAAACTGATTGTGAATTTGTCAAAAGCTTCCCCAGGGTGATACGGTAGGATGGTTGGATATGTCACCAAAAATGCGGAAATACCATCATCATTTGCCCTTCCACCGCTCTCATGGTTAGTGCTAAGGTTGGGCCTTGTGGTGGTCCCCACTGCCCAGGCCGAAAAGCACGGGGGCATCTACCCCCGGGGAACTGGCAGGCTGCGGGTGGATGCTCCGATAGCCAGGCCGCCTCTCGGTGGCTCTGTTGGGCGGAAACACCCGAAGTCATGAGAAATAGTGAAAGACTTCGGGTATTTCCGCCGTTCTTCGGTCTTTATCGGCCCTTTGAATATCCTACCGTCTGGTCACCGCTTGGGCATTCGTCTGATAAAGCGCGCAAAGTGTACACCATCCAAAACTTCGAATTGCAAAGATTTTTGCGGCACTGCTATGCTATCACTTCACCCGTTTTAAAATATGAAGGCTCAGTATTATTTCTGGCAGCATTAGGAAAGTGGTTGGACCAAGGAGTCAGAGTTTTCCACCTGGTAAATAGTCCACCATTCTTTAATTCTAGTCAAAGGGGGGGATCGCGTCCGTCGAACAAATCTTCAACCAGCGGCGGCGGTTGGAACTAAGCAGCTACCCGATACGCCACTACTGCTGATGTGAGTCACTTGACACTAGCTTTGATTAAAATCTTAGTGCTTGTTATGTTTCTATGTATTTTGTAATTTTTTTCTCTTAGAATGACTGGCCCATCACCGCGTTTGCCCAATGCGTACGTATTGGTGGATGTCACATATAAAATTGTATTAAAGTATCAGCTATAGAATAGAATCTATCTTTCTATAATTTACCTATTACCATGTTTCGAAGATTTATCATAATCGTTCAAAAACATCCTTATAGGTCCTCAATGATTACAATATATACAAAAAAAATATTGAACAGAAAACAGGTCATTATTATTATTTTAATATAAATTTGTGTACAAATATTGTTCAAAAGCACTTATTAGCTTCCAAATATCACATTATGGAATGGTCTTGGATGGTGAGTCAAATTACTCACTTCTCTTCACACTGTTCTTTTTTTCATAAAGATAAATTTCACTTTTTCAGGTCTGCCCCTAAAAAGCGTGGCCACTAAGCGGTAAGTAACAAGTCTGGTGAGTCTGGTCTAAACAAAAAAAAATATAAAAAACTGACATAAAAACGAGACCAAACATAAAAACCAGACAAACACAAAAGTTGGATGGAGGACAAACAACTAAATATAATTTTAATTTCTTTAAACTAATATTAATTATAATTTTACGGACCAATATCTTGACTCTGGATGTATGGAAAACTACCAAAATTTGTAATAAAACACCATAGATTGTAAAACCTACAATTGACAAGCAGGGGTTGCCAACAACTATAATGTAAATGCGTTCTCGCATTGAAGGAAATTTATTTTTACAAAATCATGTTCAGTTATGAACAAAAAATTTTAAATTAATTTTATTATAATTAAAAACATATGTACTAGGATAAGTTTCTTGAAATATAGATTTAAAAAAAGTTCAACGTGTTTATCTCTAAAAATTAATTCACTTAGAATGATGTTTAGAATAGATAGATCATTTAGGAAGTAGAGGCCTAAAATTTTTAATGAAAATGTAAAAAAAATGTTTTATTAATCATGGCTTCGCTTCCTTTAAATACACATTTGCATATTAGAAACATGTTGAAGATAGAATTTTCAAAATAAAATGTATTTCAATTCATGTGTGGCTATTTAATAAATAATCTTTAAAAAAATAAGTTGACTTTAATTTCATAATTCTTTTGTGTACAATTGGTTGTCAAACCACACCCTTAAAATAAATACCATTTAAATTGTATTATAATATACTACATATATGAGATAAATGTAAATAAAATTGTTTGGATAAGGAACAACTAAATGCAATGTATACTATAAAGTTTTATAAATTCTACAAATTAGGTCTTCCATAGGTGTATGTTTATATATTTATAAACTATAAAAATATTTTGTATATTTTCTATTTCTACTTCGCGAATCGACAAGGAGTCAAATCAATAAAATCGAAGGTCTTGCCAATAAGCATTCATCAAAATGGCGTCCGTTAAACGCCATGTTGCCAGCTGCACAAATCAAATATTTGCAGTCGAGTCGATTTGACAGTTCATATCTCAAACTGAAGTCACACTGGCTGTGATAGGTAAGAATTTAATAGCAGAAAGAATAAACATTAAAAATATGTAACACGCCAAATTGAAAGAAACAAACTACCACGCGCAATCTTATGCTAATGGTATACCAACTGGAAATCAAGACGACGGCGATGCAGAAAAGTCAGCTAAAAAGGTCTTATGTCATAAATAACTATCCAAACTATAAAGAATATTCCAGAAAAACGCTGACAGCTGCTGCTATTCTATTAAAATACATTAAAGAAATGGTTAACATACCCATACATCTTGCAAAACCTGTCTAAGTTGGGAATCCACTATCCAGATACCTTGGTCCATCAAAACTTGTACAAAATATACAACTAAACATGTAGCAAGATCACCAAGAATAAAAAAATTGGAATCTCAAATAAATTCTACGAGAACTAAAAAATAAAAAACCGATGATATTTGGACCTGTCTGGTATATGGCGGCATAACCTCACAACGCAGATGTCTGACGAAATTATATTTCATGGTAAGTCAGTACAGTATGTACAAAATTGGGTATCCAAAAGCTTAGTTATTATTTGAATTTTAAACTGCCGTGCTTATAAAGGTAACTAAATCTGATGCGCAGTCGAGAGCTCCAAAACTAAGGTCCCGGCAGTGTAGGATTAACTATGGATGGCAGTCGTGCCTATGTGATTTAACAATCTTTCGATAACAGGTAATTGCCGATAGTTCCAGAGATGACCTTAGTGTTTTATTACGTCCCACTTGTCACCTATGAAGACGACGCCCTAAGGCGACGTTTGGGAATGATTGGTCACAGCATTGACCAAGCCACTGCCCAGAAATTGCAGACATTTTGCTTTTTTTTAATATTTGACTTAACTACTGAATTTGATTTTGAGTACTTTTTAGAGCATTGAAAAGTGACGATGCTTTAGTTGATATTTTTATGATTACATTTAATTTTAACAATGCTTTGTCATACCAGATAATCACATCAATTGTCATAAATAAGTGCCGTATTCTGAGATTATTCATTTTGATGACTTCTTACTCCCTGACGATGAGGAAGACGAGTGACGCGCTAATATTGTAATCCAAAAGCTTGGGCTCGCTGCGGCACAGAATACATAACAGTTTCTTAGACCGGCTACGACTTGACGGCGGCGGCGGCGCACGAATGATTCCGAAACTCTCCGTCTACACAATGGGCAGTGTGGATGACAAGGATGGGTAGAGGCGCCAGTGAATGCGTGCGAGCGAGATGTAACTAAACTTTTATCGAATAATATCGCGTATCGTGTCTCACTTCTATTTCAATTGGCTAACTCGCTCTCACAAATATGGAGGAGCAAGAATATTAATATTTTATTATTTATCAAAATATCATGGATATTTTCATACCTACGAGTGGAAAGTAATCCCATATGACTTATTTTACTTTCCTAAGTGATTATAACACTTTCTAAACAAGCACGCAGGCATCTTTAATGAGTTTTTGTTGAAAGTTCGACCACGTAAGGCACAAGCGTTCACGACTGCGGTCTAAGCGCGACTAAGTGCAAGTGTGAGGGAGGTCCATCTTTGAAACTGTGTCACTCGTCTTCCTGTCATTGACTAGCACTTGTGTGTTAAATTGTGTTCAAATTAATGATCATCGAGTGTTCTAACATACTTATGTGATGAGTGAAGTATATTGTATGATGTACCCACTTGCTTTAATCTAATAGTGAGCTGGCCATAATGTATAGTGAATTAGTCATGCATTTTCTTTGTTGATTCGCGGCCCTTTCACCGCGTCGGTCGTCGCACTGGTCGTTTTATTAAATTCCTGTTCGTCCCACTGGTGGGACCAGTGGGAATATTAAATAATTTGCCCTTTCTAGCTTTTTTTCTAGATAAAACCGACATGAAATTTAATTTCGTGGATTGACCAGTACTTTCTCCCATAGAAAAGGCAGCTTATTCTACTGATATTTGATTGCATTTTTTTGGCTAATAAACTTCTTTCTATAAAATTGTATTGTTTTATTGTCATCCTAATATTGTACATACCTCTAAAAACCTGTTTATCTCTGGAAAAAACTAATTAATAAAGTGTTTAGATCCTAAACCCATGTAAGAGAGTGTACTTAACAAAAATAATAAAATAGCAAGTGTACAAAACGTTTATTAGTGACTTTGTAAAATTAAACACTTCTGAATCAGATGAAATACATATTTTTGCTTACACATAAACAACCAATAAGGAAAGATTACTCTTACAACTAATAAAATATAAATAAAATAATTTCTAAGACTAATTTGTTAACATAAAGCTACAGTAATCAAGTCAGATTTTAATTATATTGTTATAAATATGTAGTTATAATAAACTAAGCTAGTTTTGTTTATGAATCAACTCATTAATTGCATTACAAGTTTTAAAATTTTACAGATGTTTAGGGATATTCTAATAAAATGCATAAAATATAAGGGCTGTTTTTTTCTTACTTTCCATGCAAAGTTATACTTCTGACTGAAAAAACTTCTTTCAACTAATAGAAGTTCTTTATTAGATTCACATTCATTTTACAGAAGGGTGTTCGGTGAATCTCAGGGAGCTGTCTTTCTTTACATTTGTGCTGCATCTTCAGCCAAAATATATTAAGTGATAAAAAGAGCAGACTATTGAATCTTTAATTATAATGATAGTGGTTAATAGCAAAGAATCCTAGTATGGGTTTTCTGAGATGAAACCATTTCTGTTTCTAAAAGCAATATTTTTTTTCTCTTAGCCCTTTACAATGTGACTAAAGTGAAGAAATTATTAACTATGCCATATTAGTAAAGACTCCAAAAACCTTTAGTCTGAAGTGTTTTGTATGACAATCAGAATGAACTCTCGATCTGGAGCAATCAGGATCTCATGTCTTCTACTTCTGAGCCGGAGAAACGTGAGTTCGTTTGTGGAATCCTGAAAGCGAGGCAATAAGTATGATTGGCAATATAGGCAAAGTAGGTACAAGATTGGCAGAAAATTGGAACAGGCTGTGTCCTAGTCTCACAGTGAGTTGAGATACTTTTAGCTTTATTAAACTATAAGCTGTGCCATGTGGTTTCCCAGGATAAAAAATATCCAGGGTAAAAACTTTCTCCATATTGAATTTCACTTAAATCCGTTCATCGTTGCGTCGTAAGGAGGGAATATTTTCGCATTTACACAGTCAGGTCATAAGTATTGTTACACAGTAAAAACTTTTCTTTTAGAATGCTGGCCACAAAAAAGTTTATTGAATTCGAATTTCGAATTGTTCATGAAAATAAAAATGTATACTTTTTAAAATTTTACTCATTTTTAAATATGGAGTGGACGCTTATAGAAGACCGTGTTGCAGTTATTGCGTTGCATCGTTGCGGTTACGCGCCAATTCAAATTTTTGACATACTGAAAAATTTTAATATAACCAAAAGATTCGTTTATCGTACCATCAAACGATACAATGAAGACTCTAGTGTAGATGACAGGTCAAGAAGTGGTCGCCCTCGGTCTGTTAGGACTCCAGCAGTGATAAAAGCTGTGAAGGCGCGAATTCAAAGAAATCCCAAACGTAAGGAGAAACTGTTGGCCCTTTAGATGGGGTTAAGCAGAACCACGGTGAAAAGGGTGTTAAATGAAGACTTAGGGCTTCGGGCATATCGAAGAAAAACAGGACATCGTTTAAATGCTCGTCTAATGGACCTGAGACTGAAGAGATGCCGCGCTTTGTTGAAGCGGTACGCGGGAAGAAAGTATCGGGAAATTCTTTTTTCGGACGAAAAAACTTTTACCGTAGAAGAGAGCTACAACAAACAAAATGATAAGGTGTAAGTGTAGAAGGTGTAAGTATGTAAGTGAAGAAGCGAGCAACCGTATTCCGCGTGTCCAACGAGGTCATTTTCCATCCTCGCTCATGGTATGGTTGGGAGTTTCTTATTGGGGCTTAACAGAGGTACATTTTTGTGAGAAAGGTGTAAAAACGAATGCAGTTGTGTATCAAAATACAGTCCTGACGAACCTTGTGGAACCTGTTTCTCATTTCCCATGTTCAATAACAGGCACTGGGTATTCCAACAAGATTCGGCGCCAGCTCATAGCGCGAAGAGCACACAAGACTGGCTGGCGGCGCGTGAAATCGACTTCATCCGGCACGAAGACTGGCCCTCCTCCAGTCCAGATTTGAGTCCGTTAGATTACAAGATATGGCAACACTTGGAGGAAAAGGCGTGCTCAAAGCCTCATCCCAATTTGGAGTCACTCAAGACATCCTTGATTAAGGCAACCGCCGATATTGACATGGACCTCGATAGACAACTGGCCGCGCAGATTGAAGGCCTGTATTCAAAATCACGGAGGTCATTTTGAATAAAGTTTATTGTCATAAGAATCTATGTTTTGTTAAGTTCATTTTGGTATATAAATGGTTACATAATGAATAAACTTGTTTCAATTATTTTATATTAAACATGTGACAGAATTTATGACCTGACTAGGTATAATACGAGTCCGATTGTGCTGTAGAATGTCATGTTGACAAAAGAGGGTATCAGTTTTAGTCAAACATATTGATGACATAAATATAAACGGCTACACTCACGTTACGATTGAGTCGAAATAACTCCGAGTCTGCGCCGCGAATCCAAAGCGTAAACTCCCGGAAGGACATCCTAATTGTCCGAAACCATAACGTGAGTGTATATTTATAACGAATATTTCGACTCACGATAGTTTGCAAACCTTAATATTGATCACACATTACCATCTCGCGCACGACATTCCTGGCTTTCTCTGTGAGCTGCCCAATCAAACCAGAGTATAGTACAGATGTTGCATTATCCAGGGAACTCTTGATGGGGATTCCTAAAAAGCAAGACAAAGTTTTAGATGTTTGTAAAAAGTATTTGCTATAAAAAGATGATTAAGTAAAACTGAATTCTGCAGTGTAACTATGGATTTTTTATAGTAATCGACCAAACCTTCATGATTCACAATCACGACACCCATCACACCTTTGTGGGCTTGAATTCTTTTGATAGTTTCCTCGACCTCGGTCGCCTGAAATACGGGTAACACATCAGTAGTTATTTATTGTATTGAACAAGAATAAAACTCCTCAAAAAGAGATAAACACCATTTTTTAATATTTTTCGATTTCGGAGACGTATGACGGCTCAGTTCACTCAGTTGCCAACTTTGGGATTGGGACTGACCACAGACTAGGAAAGGCAATATACTGATGACACCAAAGATAAAAAATTTTTCTTTGTATATTACATTGAGGTCTCACACTAATTACGTTAGCAGCAGCCGAAGGACTTAAAAAAAACCAAAATTTTCTAACGTAATTTATTAAGATAAAATATTACATTAATTTATAAGCTATGTACTCAGGTCGATATTAGAACCAAGAGTGACGCAAAGTGCGCCTGGCGTAAGGCCGGTGTCGAGTTGAACACGTGCCGCTGACTCGGCACCGCTGCAATGCTCGCTCGCCGCGTGATCAAAAGTGGGTCGTCCAAGTATGCAGTTTCTGTGGTTTTGCAATATGTAATTCACTCCTCAATGCTATATTAGCGTTTTATAGTCACCAAAGAGTAAATTTGTATATATATATGTATCTCAGAGTAATCTGAGATATGCTCAGATAAAGTACATCCAAACGGAGTCGACACGACAGGCCTACCCCTCTCGCCAATTTTGCCAAACGTCAAGGACAAAAATATCCACGACGTTATATAAAACTAGTTGACGCGCATCACGCGCCATTCACCAACTGTCGTAGCGGGCGAAAGAGCTCTTAAAAAATGCCAAGTTGCAGCATAAGGTGCAAAAAAAATTCAAGAATATCAAACTACACCAAGGATAACGTAACTTTTCATCTGTATGTATTTTTGTATCTAATATAATAATGCACTAAAATAGCGAAAATTTTAAAATTATTGTAAGTCACATAAACTCACATAGTGTTGCAACTAAATCGAAAAAGTTATATTTCGGATAAAATATTTAGCTTATTTTCATGTGTCTAGGCGGCCAAAGCTCTGTTTTTCTGCACGTTATAAGAAAGTCAAATGAAACTGAAACTATTAGTAAATATTGTTTTACATAACAATTTTATATACCTACATGTTATTATTTTGAATAATTGTTGACTTGAAAACTGCAGAATGGATTTTATTTTGGTTTTCAGCGTTTAATATTATAAGTTCCAGCTCTGATTATAGGGTATACAGGTGTGGCAAAAATTTGGGACCTCCAGGGTAGGTACCTTTTCTCTTGCATTGAGAAAGTTTTGTCCTTAGAGTGGAGAAAATATAAAAAGCATTTTTGGTATTTTATAAATTTTGCTGCACTTGTATACATCAAAACCGGTTGGGTTGGTGGTTGGCAATCTCATATGGGAGGTCTTGCGAAAATGGTCTTTGGAAAAAGTCGACTATATTGTCTGTCGTCTACGCTGGCGAAGTCGCGGAAAAAATTTACTATAATGAGTAACTAATGAGAATGACCTAATCGAAAATAGGCACTTATATTATTTGAATGTTAGCAACACAGTCAAAAAACCGGAGTGAAATTAGTGCTGCGACAGAACCAATGTAGATATCGATAAAAACAATATGTTTAAAAATAGGTCGATAAAAATACAATTGTTGTATTACACTTTTATGACGTTTAAAAGTGCATTTTCGTGCCTGTTTAAATGATATTTGACTTTGACTTCTTTTACAGTTCAAAATATGTTAATGACATTAAGCTTTGGACATGCTCAAAACATTCAAAATACCAACCTTTCTAGTTACTTTATGTCCTGATATTTAAGCTTGCACTTCAGTATTATAGTTGATTCACTGATTTTGAAATGACTATATTAAGCCATTTTTTACCAAAAATATCAGTCAACAATTGTTTTTCATAACTGTTTTGCAATATACAATTTTGACATCGGTTTGTTTACTGTATATGCTTGTGGCGACATCTGCGATAAAGTTTGCCTGTTCTTCCCTATAGCTATAGGGTAGGAATAATGGAAGAAAGTATTGCAACAACTATTGTGCCTCGCTAGAATGCTTCTCTAAAGAAGCATATACAAATACAGCAATAGTTCTTGCAACGTTATTCAACGTTATTGCAAGTTTAATTTTAAATCATCGCCTATAGTAATTACATAGACTATCATTATCGTTAGTAATTACATAAAAGACAAAAATGCATGGAACATTCCGCTTCTACCAAGTAGCCAATTGGCACATAAAAAACATAACATTGTCAAAAACAAACATAAAATATAGTATATTTTATGTTTGTTTAGTCATCGTAATAATTAACGTTCATAAGTGCGTTTGTGATGCCAAAAAATAATAAATAACTTTCGAACTAACTTTGATAGTTATTATTCTCTTGAGCAACAGAATATGTCATTTAAGAATTCTGTTTTATTTTATTTAAATGTGTCTTCCATGCTTTAGCAGAGTTTATCGATAACACAATATCGATAGTATCAAGCATGAAGTAGTTTACGTGATTGACGTTTAAATATCGTGTACCGATAGAACGTCTCTGTGTGTGAATGTAAATGTGTGCGTAAAATTTAAGCTAGTGTTTGCTTCTTTTGTTGTGTGCGTGCAAAGCGACGTGATTGAAAAATGCGTTAGTAGTGATCAATTAATTGTGTGCGTTTCCTCGTCCCCCACCAAAAATGACAGACTTTTTGTAATGGGAATGAGTGCGCGTCACCAATCCAGGCTGGATACTTTAAATTTGTATATATATGTATCTCAGAGTAATCTGAGATATGCTCAGATAAAGTTTGGCTGTCTACTCGAAGGAGATATGTATAGTCACGCTCAAAGAGTATTATAACGTCACGCTGTTGAAGCGCGCCGCGTTTCTCATAGGTCCGCCTTGCGTAAAGCGCATGCTGTTGAAACACGCTATTCGACGGCGCGACTGTGAAACCGGCCTAAGAATACAGAGAGTTCCCCGCAAGTTTCAAACAAAGATGTTTAAGACTTGTTGGGAATTCTGTAATTTTCAAATAAGTTACCATAAGGAAAGTCGCGTTGGTGGAATCTGGTTTAATTATATTCTGAATGTGGGAGAAATTTTCACTAGTACAATTTATAGTTTGTAAGTCAGAGTCCGAAGGGCCCCCTGAGCTTGGGGGCCCCGGGGCACTGCCCCGTCTAGCCCTCCGGTAGGTACGCCACTGGTCACCATCATCATCATCATCAGCTCATCACGTTCCCACTACTGGGACACAGGCCTTCTCTCATAGAGAGAGAAGAAAGAGTTGTTACAAAATAGAAAATTAAAAATGCGATTAGTATTGTCTTTCATAAACAAGTACCTAGGTACCTACTATATGTACATTTACATGTATTGCATTCGCACGCGAAGCGTACATATGTTATTAGTAGTGTAGGTACATCGGAATGCGTTACCCGAGGTACAACTGTGGCTCGCTTAAGGTCATAATGACGCAACGCTGATGTAGCAACATACCTAATATAAATGATTCCGATTGTACATTTTTTCACAAAACTTTGAGGTTTTACTCTAGCCCTAGCTAAATTCTACTATTTTATACTATTAAACTATATATCTACCACAACACCACCGTCCCTCAGTTTCTTTGAGTCCTCTCCATCCAAGGGTTGTCTGGAAGATCTCTTCCAGACAACCCTAGCGAGATCGCTATAAGCGATAAGACCGCCCATTGTAACACTTTAGCTTTAAGTATTGTTTTGTAATTATTTCATGTTGTTGTGTGACAATAAAGCGTTATCTAATCTAATCTACTGAGCTATTGTTTAGTACAAAATGAATGTACAAAATAAATAATAATAGGTACCAGACGATATTAGTTCCAACATACGACTTCAGATTGCAGGTAGGTACGTACCTATTATGAAATTATAGGAAAAATCTTACCTCGCATCACGGAGAAACCTCTGAAATCTTAAATCCTTGTTCAGTTTAAAGAACATTTATTCTCTTTAAGAAATTACAAAAAGTTTGACTTACTAAACTTATAAATTTAAAACAGTGAGCATGCATTAACTAAGTACTTAAGTCTAAGAAAATCAAAACATAGGATTCAAGCATGTCGTATTTCGTTGACAAGGTACATCTGTACACAGAACAGGTTTGCACCATCATAATTAACGTATTCAACGATTCTCGTAAACACGCTCGTAAAAACACGTTCCCGTCTGCCTTAAGACTGCACACTACCTCAAAACTGCTTTACCGTTCGCGTTTGAAGTTGCATATCAATAATAGTATTGAATCAATCGTGTTGAAAAAAATATATAGTATAGTTGAGGATATACTCTGATGTCCATACGTTGTAAAAACACGATTACTAAAAAAAGTCTCGATACAAAAAATTCTCAAACTTCCCACTTAAATTTTGTAAATAAAAAGCAGTATACAGTTAATACTTGACCTATTATAATGAAACTTTTTACACAAATCTGAACTAATATAATACGTGTATTCAATTTAAAATAATGTTATTTTTTATTTTGTTAGAAATTTAATACCGAAATATTGCGTGGAAAACTACACGTCCGCGACAGCCGCTGTGTTGGTTCAGACGCGCTCCGGCACCCGCTCCCGCTCGGCCGCGCAACGTACCTACTAGGTGCGAGCGAGATAGTTGCGACTGTAGCTACGAGTTGACGGGCCGTCGCGTGGGAGCATTTTGATTTGAGCTGGGGTAGTGTGGGCTCTTAAATGACGCGTCCTACAAACTAAGCGAGTTTGTAGGACGCGGCCCGCGTCGCCACCCTGTGAGATATTATTAAAAATAATTTACGGGTGACACTCACGTTAAAATTGGAGTAATCCAACTATATTTTCATCCACATCCGGTGGTCTCTTTCAAGGTGAGTACGGTACGCTCACGACCGCGTCACGCCTCGCACAGAATCGCACTCGGATGTGGTTCAAACTATAGTCAGATTACTCTAATTTAAACGTGAGTTTCATCCGTAAATTATTATTAATAATGTGTCCAAATCACGTTAATTTTCATAGTAATTTGCATAGTAAAAGCCCGTGAGATCCCCGCCGTTAAGTACATTCGTAGCGCTACTGTATGGTTTGTAACACTGCTATAAGGTACTATAAAGTCACCAAGGTAAGGCTCTGCCTAGTTTGGAATCTTATATACAGGGATTTTTGAGACGGGACAGTAACCTTAACCGTTATAGTTACAGGAAAACGTTCCTAGGAGACCATCAATAACTTTATGAGATATTTTCAACTGCATTTAACTTACCAAAAATATTTTTTTTATGCCAATTGATCCTTTTTCTCGTTGGGATCAAATGACTCTATGAGACCATTTAAGAACAGGATTACATTAGAAAGTACATCCTACTAATATTATAAACGCGAAAGTTTGTAGGATGTAATTTTGATGAAATTTGGTATGTAGGTACTTTAGGACTTGGAATAGCACATAGGCTACTTTTTATTCCGGGAAACCGCGAGTAGAGCCGCGGGGCGCAGCTAGTATTTAAATATATATTTTCAGAATAAGTGATTAGATTAGTAAGTATATATTTGAATAAATTAGATTCCCCGTCCTTCACAAACAATCCACTATGGTTCACTAAACTAATGAAGGCAGGACAAACTGCCACCCGCGTGTCGAGGGCAGGACAAGCTGCCACGCATGTGTCGAGGGTAGGACAAGCTGCCACGCGCGTGTCGAGGGCAGGACAGGCTCGCTCCGCAGTGCCGGCAGAAGGCGACGATGTAGGTGCCGCAATACTTGTCTCTATCAGCGGCGGCGAACCGAGGTCAGCCTGGGGAATAAACCATGCGTTATTTGAGTTGCAGGTCGCTGTCAATGAGTGTACTAAATCCCTACGTTACAGTAGGTCACGTCACCAAAATGCTGAGACCTATCGATGAAATGATGAGGAAGCAATTTTTTTTGTTGATATTTCAACTTAAGGTCGAATGTCCACTTAATTTGAATTCCGGACCACTGTGCGGCGTCAGAAGAGGTAAGAGCTACGCGATAGGAAGAGAGGCGCTCTGTAGGTTAATATGACTGGTAGGTATGCAGTGCTACGCGAGCTAAATTGAGAGAGCAAGATTCGCTATTTGCTTAAATTTCTTTGCCGAGGTATGCTTCTGTACCTTGGAACTATTAAGTATTCTGTGGTGGCATTGACTTGAGAAGCTTACCTAAGACACTATAGGTGGAGCGGCATCCAGTAGGAATTCTCGTGCAGAGACATGTGGAGCGCAAGCCGCTCGGAACCTCGTCGGACACGAGCTCGAAGAGCGATGTCATGCTACTGATAGGGCTGGCTGTACTCAGGGTGTTCATGGCTTGTTTTAATTAGGATCTGTGAAAACAAAGCAACAGGAGTATGATAAACAAAATGTAATAGGGAACTATAAGTTACGTAGGTATTTATTATATATATAAGATAACTTGCTTGTACACATTTATAGTCACACTTATCACATACTAAAGTTTTTCTCCTGCGTGTCTTCTCATATGTTGTTTAAGATTACTTGCTTGTACACATTTATAGTCACACATATCACATTCATATGGTTTCTCTCCTGTGTGTGTTCTCATGTGATCTTTAAGAGTATGTGCTCGTGCACATTTGTAGTCACACACATCACATTTATATGGTTTCTCTCCTGTGTGTGTTCTCATGTGTTGTTTAAGATAACTTGCATGTACAGATTTATAGTCACACATATCACATTCATATGGTTTCTCTCCTGTGTGTCTTCTCATGTGTTGTTTAAGAGTACTTGCTTGTACACTTTTATAGTCACACATATCACATTCATATGGTTTCTCTCCTGTGTGTGTTCTCATGTGATCTTTAAGAGTATGTGCTCGTGCACATTTGTAGTCACACATATCACATTTATATGGTTTCTCTCCTGTGTGTGTTCTCATGTGTTTTTTAAAGTTACCTACTTGTACAGATTTATAGTCACATATATTACATTCATATGGTTTCTCTCCTGTGTGTTTTCTCATGTGTTGTTTCAGACTACATACTCGTGCACATTTATAGTCACACATATCACATTCATGTGGTTTCTCTCCTGTGTGTTTACTTATGTGTTGTTTAAGGTCACCTGCTTGTAAACATTTATAATCACACATATCACATTCATATGGTTTCTCTCCTGTGTGTGTTTTCATGTGATCTTTAAGAGTACTTGCTTGTGCAAATTTGTAGTCACACATATCACATTTATATGGTTTCTCTCCTGTGTGTGTTCTCCTGTGATCTATAAGAGAACGTGCTTGTGCACATTTGTAGTCACACATATCACATTCATATGGTTTCTCTCCTGTGTGCGTTCTCATGTGTTGTTGAAGAGTACCTGCTTGTACACATTTATAGTCACACATATCACATTCATATGGTTTCTCTCCTGTGTGTGTTCTAATATGTCGTTTAAGACAACTTACTTGTGCACATTTGTAGTCACACATATCACATTCATATGGTTTCTCTCCTGTGTGTGTTCTCATGTGTTGTTTAAGAGTACCTGTTTGTACACATTTATAGTCACACATATCACATTCATATGGTTTCTCTCCTGTGTGTTTTCTCATGTGTTGTTTCAGACTACATACTCGTGCACATTTATAGTCACACATATCACATTCATGTGGTTTCTCTCCTGTGTGTTTTCTTATGTGTTGTTTAAGATCACTTGCTTGTACACATGTATAGTCACATATATCACATTCATATGGTTTCTCTCCTGTGTGTTTTCTCATGTGTTGTTTCAGACTATATACTCGTGCACACTTATAGTCACACATATCACATTCATGTGGTTTCTCTCCTGTGTGTGTTTTCATGTGTTGTTTAAGGTTACCTGCTTGTAAACTTTTATAATCACAAATATCACATTCATATGGTTTCTCTCCTGTGTGTGTTCTCATGTGTTGTTTAAGGTTACCTGCTTGTACACATTTATAGTCACACATATCACATTCATATGGTTTCTCTCCTGTGTGTGTTCTTATGTGTTGTTTAAGGTCACTTGCTCGTACACATTTATAGTCACACATATCACACTGACGTTGTTTCACTCCTGTTTGTGTTTTTAAGTGTTCTTTAAGAGCACTTGCACTGACACGTTTATATTCACTCATCTCGCGGTTTCTTTCCTGTGTGTGTTCTCATGTGACGTGTTTCTTTTTAGTGCAAGCGCATTCCTTCACGTGGTTTAATGAAATTTTCAACACTGATGCACAAGCACCGTGTTAGCTACTAGTAAATCGAGAGCAGTGGACAGACGTAAGTAGGTATTCAATGGTCCACAGAATACTATTTAACGACAGGATTGTGGATGCACGCTGAGAACCAAAGATAATAAAAGATATCTTTTTCTTTGCTGAGAACTCTCAACACACTCGCAGCCTCAGATAAATTATGCTGTCTAATCCGTATATATAATTTTTTATCTAGGGTCTAGGCTTGTCTAAAAAATATCGATACATCGATATATCGATATAATTTTTTCAATGTATCGATATTTTTGAGCGATATTTATTGTTTCGATATATCGAGGTATCGATATAATATTACAAGTATTGAAGAGGTATAAAAATTGATATTTTTATGATCGAAAAATCCTAAATCCTTTTTTATACTAACATTTTTTAACCATTTTTTTGTTTATTGTCGACTCGATTTCCTGCTTTTTAATTTAGTACTAAAGTTGGCTTTTAAGTTGGCAACTTTGTCTGTCAAGTGTCAATGTCATTTCAGTGTCAGTGTCTGTCATTCAATTCAACTGTCGTCTGTCAGTGTCAGTCAGTCTGTTATCCGTTCCGCGTATTATAGCCTCAACGCGAGCGCGAGCGTATTTCCGTTTTTTCTGATTGTAGTTCTCAAACAATGTAACTAAGTAATTCAATCAATAATCAATTAAAATTAAAAATTAAATTATTAATTAAATGACATAGCTCTAAAGTATTTGATATCGCCTGCGTCCTCGGTTTCCTCAGAGAGAGTGGCATCTGCTGTGAATCTCGCAGTACCCAATAACAGAAGTCGGCTTACAGCCGAGCACGTAAATCAAAGAGTTTTTCTTATGTCTGTATCAGATAAATATTGGTTTGATTAATAAATAATTAATATTTTAATTGTTGTTCTTGATTTATTAAAAATTATGTCTATTGATTAGTATTTATCTAGTAATGTAAGATGGTTAAAGTAGATTAGGCCAAATTTTTTTTTTCATATCATACCGATATATCGATATTTTTAAATAAAAATATCAATATCGATATCGATATATTCAAAAATTACCGATACAATATATATCGATACTTTACTCCATTTCCGACATCCCTACTAGGGTCTAATCGAAGCTCACAGCAGACGATGGCTGTGAATTTTTTTTTTTTTTAGTTTGCCCGTTAGGGCAGGCTAAAGTATCTAGGACCATACCTCCATGTCTTACGTAGTTTTTATTTGATAGTTTAATTTTCCATTTTATTATACTTTTGTTGAGAATGAGGGTCAACAGCAACAAGCCGGACCCTCTCCTAGTGCTTCAATAAAGTGGTGGAACTTTATTCAAGCTTTCCATGGACTTTTTGTGAGAACATAAAAAGCAATGTTTTCCCTATTTTGTTTCATTTGCCTACACTCGTGCACGTTAACGAACACATAATGGTTAATATTCCACCGATATTAAACATGATCACTCGAAATAACACTTGTTTGGAAAATAAAACAAAATCGAACTGTATCACTTTTCACTTCCAGCCAAAAAGTCCCGATGGCTGTGAATACCAGGGGGTAGTGATGGTCGACTCGAGTAACTAACTCGAGTTAACTCGAGTTGGGCTTAACTCGAACCAACTCGAATTGAATTCTCTCTGACTCGAGTTTGATAACCGAATGAAACCGACATGGAGCGAAGTTTGCCGATAATTTGAGACTATATTCATTCATACCAAACAAGTGTCACATTTATGTAGATTTGAGGTTAACTTTAAAGTGCCGGTTATTGCTGTAGTTATTCGTGTTTTAAATTCTGTTTTTGAAAAATGCCGGGTTCTAGAAGAAAATCTTTGGTTTGGGATGTATTTGAATCGCCAGTGAGTGGACGTTTTACGTGTAATCATAATGTGAACTAAATATCGTGGTACGGTGTTTTGTATGGCGATTGTTAGTCCTCTTGTATATTTGGTCCATGCTATTAGTAAAACCTTACCAACCTACTAGTATTGCATTATTTGGTTCCTCGTTTGTATTGTGTAATGTATGCAATCTACTGAAATTCTTTGCACACAAATTATATGTTATATGGTTATAAATAAAGCTGAATATGTATTATACTACGGTTTCATTTTGTTCCATCCCTAAATAACACGAGCTTGTTCCAAAATAAATTACTAATTCATATTATTATCGAAACAATGTCGCTTATAATATGCATTAGTAATTTACTTTGGAATGAGCTCTAAAAGCTCTTCATTGATTTTCTTAACCTAAGCCCATTTAAAATTTCGCACCCAAAAGTTGCAAAAGGGTCCCACGAGCGGCGCTAGTTGTCATACTTTGAACCACTTTTTTACTATGAAGTTGCGATTCTTCTTCAGTATTATTGTTCTGTGTGTTTGGTCGATACCAGCTGGTATTTAATTGTGTGCAGTGTTTTTGGTGTTTTCCAAGGAATTTTGCAGGAAAAACATTATATCAAGCAATAAACAACAAGTTAATGAACCATGGCGTGTGTTGTGGTAGGCTGGTTATTCAGACAGTGTGTGCAAAAATCAAAGTAATAATATCAGCTTCAGGGACCATGTCATCACGTATATGGAAGTACCAAAAATTTGTCGTATATCAAACACTAATTAAAGAAAACTGATCAAATATTTCAGTAATCCTCTTTACCAAAGCAATGTTCAAACAAATCATATGAACATTGCTGCTTAGCAGTGTGAGCGTGGAACTAAATTAGTTGTGAACACGCAATGAATACCGCGCTTTTCGCTAAGCGACTCGATCGCTTTAGATGCATTTCCGGGATACCGCCGCAGCTCGCGGTCGTACATTAGTGATGTAATCATTTCTCGTTGCTATCGATAATAATCCTGATTCTAACGCCTAGCTACGGAGTTTCTTACTTTTAGGCAACTGCACTAAATATTTTTTGACGTGAAGTGAAAAGTGATGCGAGTTCGATTTTGTATTATTTTCCAAAACAAGATTTTCTTCGAGTGATAATGTAAAATACCGGTAGATTATTTACCCATAATAATAATAATAATTATTATTATTATTAATGCCCCGCTGCCGGCGGCACTCTAGGTTTAGGTTTTTATGATATTTGGCATATATATTTTATAGATATATTGTAAAAAACTTAAATCTAAGAAAGATAATAAATATGTGGATAATAATAATTAGGGGATTAGGGAAAGGGGTAGTCTAGAGGGCATTAGAGGCAAAGTTGTATCGAAACATTTTATCGATAGTGTCAGTGTAATACACTAGACGCGTGTATTCGTGTACATTTTATTGATTTGTCAATGTAGTTGTGATGTCATGCGCTTCTTGTGATTGATTGACTGCTAGTGTGAGTAGCCAATGAAAGCGCTGTGCGAACGCATTGTGTGACTCCATATTATGTTTTTTTTAGAGTACTACACACATATATATATACATAACTATAGAGCGCGCATATCGTACTTGTCGCCCAATACGCAGCGTAGGCAAGTAAACTATAGCTAGCTATCTTGATAGATATGTGGCAAATAGTGATGGGCAATAATTGTGCGCCGCGCCGCACCGTGACACGGTGCCTATTGTTGTGTATGTATGTTATGTCTTGTGTACCTATAAATGTAATTTTAGTAAGTTAACATTATTTATATTAATGTAGATATGAATGTATAAGATGCATGTGTAGTACCTATGTGAAATATGTATGGGATATGAAATAAGAAAGTCAAAGTGTTGCGTTTACCAAAGAACAGCATTTAATTTTTATGTATATAGATTACTAGAATTTTAAATCGCGAGCGCTGATTATTTGCCGGTGTAAACTATTGCTCGCCATACTCATAACTCATAACAAACATCATTATCGCATAGGCCGAACGCGTCACATCACTATTTGAGTCGTGGGGTTGCGGGGCAGCGCGGGCGGTACGTGTAGCTCCGCGTCTCACGTCTTTTTCACCCCCGCGAAACAAAACGAACTTTGCACTTAAAAGTATTAAAAATTGGCTTACCTTATTAACTTACGGTTAGAATTCTGTTTAGTATGTTTCCGAGTATCGTTTTTACAAGGTGTTTAACACATGTAACTCATTTTTTTTTTTTAAGATAAATAGAGCTAAGAACTTGCAACGGGTGCTCACACTGCTAGTACTCGTAAGACTACTAGCGCTTGTGGACAGGACGATGCTATGTTCTCACACGTGCCTACTGTTCCCACTTAGGAACACGCGCTCTATACCTAGTAATGTATACTCCATGTTGTTTATATTTAGTTGTATTTGTAATTGTAAAACTGGTGGGAAGAAAAGGGCGACATGCGGTTTTTATATACTGAAACGTTCGATGCTATATCTCCTCACTTTCAATATCTGTGGATAGGAATGACTGACTATTATTTTTTATTTCGCCCGTTAGGGCAGGCTAAAGTCTCTAGGACCATACCGTCATGTCTTACGTAGTTTTTATTTGAGTTTAATATTCCATTTATTATACTTTTGTTGAGAATGAGGACTCAACAACACAGAGGAGTCATCAGCAACAAGCCGCATCCTCTCCTAGTGCTTCAATAAAGTGGTGGAACTTTATTCAAGCTTTTCATGGACTGTTTGGTAGAATATAAAAGCAATGTTTTATCTATTTTTTCTTTTGCCTACACTCGTGCACGTTTACTAATACGTAATGGTTAATATTCCATCGTTATTATACATGATCACTCGAAATAACACTTGTTTAGAAAATAAAACAAAATCCAACTGTATCTGTAGTAAGCTGGGCTTGTAGTGTGTAACATTAATTGGTGCGCAGAACCTACACTAATCATAAACTTGTGCCGTAGGTATCTGCTAGCTCTTCCATTGCACAGTATCACTTTTCACTTCCCGCCAAAAAGTAATTTTGACATTGACTTGACATGCCATGTTTTTTTTTTTTAATTCACCCGTTAGGTGCCTCAGATAAAGTATACTCTAAGTTCGGTTTACTATCAGGCCTAGCGCACTCCGTACTGTAGGTACGAAGCTACACCGACGGCGGGTCGCGCGTCGTTACACGTGCCGCGTCAGAAGAGATAAGAGCTATGCGATAGAAAGAGAGGCGCTCTGTAGGTTAATATGACTGGTAGGTATGCAACGCTAAGCGAGCTGAATTGAATTTTGTTGCGTCATAGCAAGAGTCGCTATTTGTTTAAATTTCTTTGCAGAGTGATGCTTCTGTCCCTTAGTATTCTGTGCTACAATCTTGCTGCAATACTAAAGAAATTATGTAATGTTTACAAACTATCAAATAAGACTACGTAAGACAAGACGGTATGGTCCTAGGGACTTTAGCCTACCCCAAAGGGCGAATTAAAAAAAAAAAATATTCATAGTTCTAAAAAGTTCGCGAAACGGTTTTCCGATTTTACTTATCTACCTACCTGTTATAGTTAAGTCATAAAAACGGTCATTGTATTTTCTTGAACAGGGGATCGGACAGTAATCGAGAAAAAATCTAAAATGTAGTTGGAACGAATGTTCGTCGAACCAGAAAGATCAGTCAATCAATATTTTTGTGAAATAATGATTTATATTTTTAAATCAATAAATAATTCTGACATTTTTAATCTGTTCTTCATCTCAAACGAAAAAACAATCACAGCGCATGACGTCATTTGTAGGCAAATGCCGTGAGTCAAGCTTGTGTTTATTTTACGTTTTTGCTTTTCATAAAATGTATTTTTGCTAATTTTTGCGTTCCATTACTACAATATAGTCTCCAAACTTCACAAAACGTATTAGAATCTCTTTGCAAGTTTTATTTGGAAGAGTTTGTCGTTTTCTACCTACATATGACATCACAAGTTTTGAGGTGACCTTTTGCGCGGCAGTATTTGAAACATAATATTTAAACATAGTTTTAGGTACTTTAAGAGCGTTATTTAATTAAAATAGTATTTTTCATGGCTATATATATTCATTGTAGTTAATTTAAAACACTTTCTGAAAAGTTGTCCGATCCCCTATTCTAACAATGTTATTCTAATATTCAGTTATCACAGTATCCACACTTATACTACTTTTATATTATAAACGCGAAAGTCTGTAAGAATGGATGTACCTTTGTTACTCTTTCACGCAAAAACTATTGAATGGATTTTGATGAAACTTTACAATAATATAGCTTACACATCAGAATAACACATAGGTTACTTTTTATCCCGGGAAACCGCGGGTGAAACCGCAGGGCGCAGCTAGTATGAACATAATATATGCTGATGAAACATATTTTATTTAACATTAAGTTATTTTTATAAATCATCAGAAGGTAAATTATTTTAGCTTTAATGATTTCAATTAACTCTAAGCACAGACTAAGAAACAATAAAAATTAAGTACCTACCTACAAACATACAATGCTTACTTAGTATTATAAACACATGTCACCATTAGGTATTATGGCATGTGGTCTAATTATTAATAAATCTTTATTTGGCCAGCTCACAATTAACAATTTTTATACATCAGAGATGTGGAACAATCAAAATAAGCCTTATTACCTAAGTTCTTATATTTTAGTTCCCCGATTTACTCCAGCCACTGTTGCTGCAGTCACTATTTGCCAGTTATTCTGCCGCCAAGCAGTAGTGCGCAAGCATTACTGTATTCCGGTTTGAAGGGCATTGTATCCAGCGAAATTACTGGGCATATGAGACTTAATACCTAGTGTCTCGGGGTGATGAGCGCAATGCAACGCTTTTTGTGATATTAAAAGTTCTAGGTTGCACTGCAATTGTTATGGGCAGGCGTGGCGCTTACCATCAGGCGAACGACTTGCTCGTTTCATCACTCAAGGCCAGATCAATAAAAACAAAGCCTGCAGTTCTGCGAATAGTGTCTATATCGATATACCTCCTTTTTTAGATATGTCCCGTTGTCCCCTCATTCTGTCTCCGCTGATATAGTAAAGTAAACTTTATATGGAAAAATTCTCTGAGTATATATAACTAGGTATAGAGCGCGCGTATCGTACTTGTCGCCCAATGCGCAGCGTAGGCAAGTAAACTAGTGATGCCACGTGCGTGTCGAAGGCAGGACAAGTTGCCACGCACGTGTAGAAGGCAGGACAAGCTGCCACGCGCGTGTCGAGGGCACGACAAGCTGCCACGCGCGTGTCAAGGGCAGGACAAGCTGCCACGCGCGTGTCACGGGCAGGACAAGCTGCCACGCGCGTGTTGAAGGCAGGACAAGCTGCCACGCGCGTGTCGAGGGCACGACAAGCTGCCACGCGCGTCACGGGCAGGACAAGCTGCCACGCGCGTGTCACGGGCAGGACAAGCTGCCACGCGCGTGTCACAGGCAGGTCAAGCTGCCACGCGCGTGTTGAAGGCAGGAAAAGCAGCCACGCGCGTGTTGAAGGCAGGACAAGCTGCCACGCGCGTGTTGAAGGCAGGAAAAGCTGACACGCACGTGTTGACGGCAGGTCAAGCTGCCACGCGCGTGTCGAAGGCAGGCCAGGCTCGCTCCGCAGTGCCGGCAGAAGAAAGGCGACGCGACGCCGACGATGTAGGTGCCGCAATATTTGGTTCTATCTGCGGCAGCGAACCGAGGTCAGCCTGGGGATAAACCAGGTGTTATTTTAGTTACAGGTCGATGTCAATGAGTGTATTAAATCACTATGTTACAGTTGATATGTCGTGTCACCTATTGATCATTATCATTGGGACAGCATGTGCCACATGTAACTATTAACGACAAACAAACAATACAATAAATAAAAACTTAAATGATAAATATATGTACTGGTGGTAGGTTTCTCGTATGCGAGAGGCCTTCTGGGTGGGTACCACCGCTTTGCCAGTTATTCAGCCGCCAAGCAGTAGTGCGCGAGCATTGCTGTGTTCCGGTTTGGAGGGCATTGTAGCCAGCGAAATTACTGGGCATTATGAGATTCAAGAGCTAATTGTCTCAGGGTGACGAGCGAAGTGCAGCGCTGCGCAGGATTTTGGCAAAACAAAGTTCTGGATAGTGCTGTTACTGTTATGGGCTGGCGTATTGCTTACCATCAGGCAAACGACCAGCTCGTCTCGTCATTCAGTTACATAAAAAAAAATGTGACGAATGGGCTCAGCTCAGCATAAAATATTAAGAGTTTTGCACAACTCAGCGCTGATTTTCAGCTGATACCCGTTTAGCTATAGGAACAGTGAAAAACTGACTGTACTTATCCATTAAAATATCTATACTTATACATTTAAAATAATAATGAATAAGGACCGTGTATAACAATTGGTAGGACCTCATTCAGCCGTGAATGTATTTATATATAAACAACCCGCAACGACGCGATGCAACGTCAACACTTGCATTACTGACACCAATCATATTGATGACTATTATTAGATCACGTTTGCCCACATCAACCCTAGTGGCACTGACTTGAGAAGCTTACTTGAGACACTGTAAGTGGAGCATCCACTTGCCACTTCCCTGGTGTGGGGGCGAAGTCCCTCCTCGACCAGAGACACGCGGGGCGCATGCTCACTTGGTGCCACGTCGGATACGAGATCGGAGAGCGATGTCATGTTTCTGATAGAGTTGGTGGTACTCAGGGCGTTCATGGCTTGTTTTAATTGGGATCTGCGAAAAGAAAGTAACAGGAATAGGATTAACAAAATGTATTAGGGCACTATAAGTTACATAGGTATTTATAGTTGAAATTTATATTGAATACCTAATTCAGTTGACATACAACTAAACTGTTGAGGTGTCTTAAACGCAAGCCCTTACCTCTACGTTTTTTTTTTTATTTTTTTATTTTTTATGTAATGACGGCTCAAGTATAGACCCGCCATTAGAATTACAATCTAGCCTTATAAGACTAATAAGTAATTTAAATTTAACTTAAACTGCTAAGTAGAGTAAAACTAAGAATATGTCCATCAACACTTTTCTTATTGTCTCTATTAAGGCGAAGACACTATGTTCTTGTGTTCTTTACAAGTAGCACTAACTGTTTATGCAACGGTTCACTGGCACTTCACTAAACTAACTCAAAAGGTTTTGTCCTTTTTAATCTTCTCACTAGGTCTGTGTTGTCGAGGAGCTGGATAGCCTCGACGTTCACGTGATGGTGAAGCCTAAATTCATGAGCTTCGGCATACTTATTAATTACACTAGTGACGAGGTCCACTTTTAGGTCCCGATGGAGGTCGTCATTTCTAATATACCACGGAGCGTTTACAATACCCCTGAGTACTTTATTTTGGAATCGTTGAATTATTGCTACGTTGTTTTGATTGGTACATCCCCACAATTGGATTCCATAAGTCCATATTGGCATGAGGACTTGTTTGTACAATAGTAATTTATTGTGCTGACTGACAACGTAGAATGTCTTCCAAGTAGCCAATACATCTTTCTATAGCGAAGCTCTAGCTCGTCGCGTTTCTTTTTGACGTGTGCCTTCCAGCGAAGCTTTGCGTCTAATGTCATGCCAAGGTACTTGGCTGTATTTTCGTACGGTATCGCTTTATTGTTTATTAACACCGGATGATAGTTTGGTCTTTTGTTCGTAAAATCTATGTGAATAGATTTTGATTCATTCAGTTTGATTTTCCATTTTTTCGTCCAATCAAAGATGGTGTTGATGGCTGTTTGAACCTTTTCCACTGCTTCCTCTTGATTGACCCCCGTGGCCATAATAGCTGTGTCATCTGCAAAGGTTGCAATGGTGTTGTCTTCTAGCACTGGGATATCACAAGTATACAATAGGTACAGGACCGGACCTAGAACACTCCCCTGTGGTACTCCAGCTCTTATTAGCTTAAGTTCTGAATAAGCATCCTCTTGTCGTACTCTAAACATTCTTTGTGTTAAATATGATTCTAAGAGATCTGCAAACTGATGTGGAAGCATATTTCTTATTTTGTTAATTAGGCCTTTATGCCACACTTTGTCAAATGCTTGTGCTACGTCCAGGAAGACCGTAGAACAAACTTTTTTTTCTTCTAATGCTTTCTCTATGACGTTAGTGATTCTATGAACTTGATCTATTGTAGAATGTTGTTGTGTAAATCCGAATTGGTAATCAGGAATCAGATTTTTCTCCTCTATGATGGGCTTCATTCGTCTTAACAGTAGTTTTTCAAATAGTTTCGACAAGATTGGTAACAGAGATATTGGTCTGTATGATGTGGCTTCATTGGGTGGTTTACCAGGTTTGGCTATCATAATGACTTCGGCAACTTTCCACAAATCAGGTACGTGTCGGAGTCTGAACGTGGCATTGATAAGGGTGGTAAGTTTTACTATGGCTTTACGCGTGAGGTTTTGCAAAACTTCTCCAGTAATAAGATCGTATCCAGGAGATTTCTTTCGGTTCAGTTTTTTGATCTCGTTGTATACCTCTTTTGGAGTAACAAGTCTTATTTCTAGTTCGTAATTCAACGTTTCATCCAACAAAATGACATCTGTGCTGTCTTCATTTGGTTGGAAGATTTGCTCCAGGTGTTCTGCAAATCTAATTGCCTTTTGTTCATTATTAATGGCCCAGCTTCCATTGGCTTCTTTTATTGGTGGGATCTGCATAATAGGTTTTTTAAGGTTTTTGGTCGTTTTCCATAGCGAGTAATCTGTTGTGCGATCACATGTAAGTTGACTTAGGTGAGTATCCATAGTCTCATCATTGAACTTCTGAATGTCCCTCCTAAGCCTTTTTGTTAGATTATTCAGCAGTTTTTTGTCTTGTGGAGCTCTAGTTGTATGCCATTTTTGTCTCTGTTTCCTTTTTGTAGATATTAGGTTTCTAATCTCTTTGGGATAACAGTTACTTCTGTTTATTATTTTGATCTCGGGCGTGTTTTTCCAAGCACATTGTTGAATATTTGCTATGAATTTTCTTACGTCCTCATCTAGCTGCTGTAGAGTTTTTAGTGGAACTTTCAAATCAATCATAGAGTCCAAATCTAGCGTAAAGCTTGCCCAGTCCGTATTTTTATTTACCAATGTGGCGTTATTTTCTCTCTGTACAATAGTCTCGCTAAGAGTTAACATTATAGGTGAGTGGTCTGAACTAAGATCATAACTTTCTTTGATTTTAAGGAAGCTAGATGATGTGTTTTTGTAAATAAAAAAATCTATAAGGTCTGGAATCTTTTGTGGATCAGTCGGCCAATAGGTCGGTTTTCCGGTAGATATAACATTACAGTTCAAATCTCTGACAGCACGTAATAGTTCTTTTCCTTTGGTTGTGGTAAGTCTAGATCCCCAAAAGGTGTTTTTAGCGTTAAAGTCACCTCCCAATAAGAATCTGTTACCAAGTCCTTTTAAAAAGCCCCTGTACTGCTCAGCTTTCAGTGCATACTTTGGTGGACAGTATATGGCTGATATAGTGACAGGATAGCGTTTAGTTTTGACACAAACAACTACGGCTCGTATATGTTGTTCTTCATGCTTATATTCTTCATAATGGTAGATGTTCTCCTTTATTATGACCGCACTGCCTCCCCTAGCGGTGTTATCGGGATGCAACGCATGGTATGTTTTATAGCCTTTGATTTGGATATAAGATTCTCTGGTAAAGTGGGACTCGGATATAAGACACACGTCAATATTTTCTGTTGATAGGACTGCCTGTAGTTCATGCCGATGCTGAAGGAGCCCATTTGCATTCCATGCCATAATTTTTAGTGAATTAGTCATTTTAATTGTTTTGATGTAGCTGTTTTAGTGCTAGTTTCAAGTTTCTTTAAACGCTCGTCAAATGAAGTCATAAGATGTAAGATTTTATTAAGTTTTTCATCCACATCTGAGCCTGTGTGCTTAGGTTGCGGTTGGGGTTGTGGTTTAGGCTGCGCTCCTTTTGTGATTTGTGCAAAAGAAACATTATTTTTAACATTTTGGCTAGTACTAGATGTTTTTCCTTTATTTGCACTTGGAACCTGAATGGTGGGTACAGAAACATTTTTCTTTGCTTGCTTAATTTTCATATTCTGTAGTTCTTTGGCTACTATGCACCCTCTATAGTTAGCAGGATGTGGTTCACCGCAGTGGACACATTTTGGTTTTGCTTCTGTTGGTTTGATGCAATCTCTAGTTAAGTGCTTACCTGTGCATTTCACGCATCTAGGTTCTTTGGAGCAGTATTTCTGTGTATGGCCATATGCTTGGCACCTTTTGCATTGTGGAATCAGTTTTGATGTTTTCAGTGGTTGTATATCCACTTTGCAACCCAGTATTGACTTAATGCCGTATATTTTGTTTACATCTTCATCTTTTTGAAATGAGAGCATAAACATATTAAGTGGTTCCTTACTCCTCCAGCTGAGTTTGTTAACCGCGTCTTGAATTTTGTATCCTTGAAGGATTAAATCTTCCGCTATTCTTTCAGGCAAGCACGAAGAATGTAGCTTTTTAGCCATCACTCTAATTGGTCGGTCCTGTTTATTTTCATAGGAGTGCCAGAGGCAGTTGTTTTGTAACAACAGCTTGGTAATTGCCCTATATGAGTCGTCATTATTGGCGTTTATTTTAACGCTCTCTCCGTTCATCATTTTTACGATGAACGAGTTTTTCGGTACGCTCGTTGAGATGAGATCGTAAAATTTTTGGTAGTCCTTGATGTTTTCGACTACTATGAGTGGTGGTAAGGGTGTTTTTTTAACCTTAGGCTTTTCTGTGGTTATTTGGCTGGAGTCACCTCCTTGTTTTGGGGATAGTGATATATTCAATTTCCTCTTCTTCCTGCTTTTTTGTCGCACCCACTCCGTTTCTCTCACGAGATCTTCTTCGTCAGTCTCATACTGGACTGCTGCAGGAGGGACCTCGTTCCTAGGATGTTTTGGACGCTGGGTTTCATTGTTCTGCTGTTCCTTTCTCTGGAGTTCTTCAATTTGAGCTTTGAGCTGATTTACCAAACTCTCTAGTTTTTTGCGTTCTGCCTTTTCCTTCTCATAATGTTGGAACAATAAATGTTCCGTCTGTTACTGCGCCTTAACAATTGTTTATATAAACAACACACACTTAATAACTGGGTCATTGCGATGACCGCAGAATCTAGACGCGCGCGACGGTACGCGGCGTAGGTAGCAGCGTCAGCGTTTTACCCGAGCATGAACTAGAGCAAGAGCGCGACGCGACCTTTCTCTGCGGAAGTTGAACGATCACTGCACACATCACAAACACACACATTACCTCTACGTGAATCAACCAGTTCACCTACAAATTAGACAAAATTAAACAAATAATTCAATTTTGAAATACACAATATGATAAATCTAACAATATTTATTTTCTAATAATATTTACCTGTAAAAATAAATTTATTATGCGATAAGGTAAAGGTAACAACACTGATATGGTTCTTACTTTGTATAAGATTACTTGCTTGTATTTATCGTCACACATAATATATCACTCTTGTGGTTTTTTGCCTGTGTGTTCTTTTGTATTGTAAGAACATTTGCATTGACACATTTATAGTCACACATATCACATTCGTATGGTTTCTCTCCTGTGTGTTCTCATGTGTTGTTTAAGAGTACCTGCTTGTGCACATTTATAGTCACACATATCACATTCATATGGTTTCTCTCCTGTGTGTGTTCTCGTGTGTTGTTTAAGAGTACCTGCTTGTGCACATTTATAGTCACACATATCACATTCATATGGTTTCTCTCCTGTGTGTGTTCTCATGTGTTGTTTAAGAGTACCTGCTTGTACACATTTATAGTCACACATATCACATTCATATGGTTTCTCTCCTGTGTGTGTTCTCATGTGTTTTTTAAGATTACCTGCTTGTACACATTTATAGTCACACATATCACATTCATATGGTTTCTCTCCTGTGTGTGTTCTCATGTGTTTTTTAAGATTACCTGCTTCTACACATTTATAGTCACACATATGACATTCATATGGTTTCTCTCCTGTGTGTGTTCTCATGTGTCTTTTAAGATAACCTGCTTGAACACATTTATAGTCACACATATCACATTCATATGGTTTCTCTCCTGTGTGTGTTCTCATGTGTTGTTTAAGAGTACCTGCTTGTACACATTTATAGTCACACATATCACATTCATATGGTACCTCTCCTGTGTGTGTTCTCATGTGTTGTTTAAGATGATTTGCTTGTACACATGTATAGTCACACATATCACAATCATATGGTGTCTCTCCTGTGTGTGTTCTCATGTGTTTTTTAAGACTACCTGCTTCTACACATTTATAGTCACACATATGACATTCATATGGTTTCTCTCCTGTGTGTGTTCTCATGTGTCTTTTAAGACTACCTGCTTGAACACATTTATAGTCACACATATCACATTCATATGGTTTCTCTCCTGTGTGTGTTCTCATGTGTTGTTTAAGAGTACCTGCTTGTACACATTTATAGTCACACATATCACATTCATATGGTTTCTCTCCTGTGTGTGTTCTCATGTGTTTTTTAAGATTACCTGCTTCTACACATTTATAGTCACACATATGACATTCATGTGGTTTCTCTCCTGTGTGTGTTCTCATGTGTCTTTTAAGACTACCTGCTTGAACACATTTATAGTCACACATATCACATTCATATGGTTTCTCTCCTGTGTGTGTTCTCATGTGTTGTTTAAGAGTACCTGCTTGTACACGTTTATAGTCACACATATCACATTCATATGGTACCTCTCCTGTGTGTGTTCTCATGTGTTGTTTAAGATGATTTGCTTGTACACATGTATAGTCACACATATCACAATCATGTGGTGTCTCTCCTGTGTGTGTTCTCATGTGTTTTTTAAGATTACCTGCTTCTACACATTTATAGTCACACATATCACATTCATATGGTTTCTCTCCTGAGTGTTCTCATGTCTTGTTTAAGGTACCATGTTAGCTACAAATTGTATCGATGCAGTCAGAGCAGTGGATAGACAAATTGTTAGAGATGGGACTTTTTAGTGGCTTTGCCTATTTGCTCTATAATTAATGTCATTGTGATAGTACTGCCTATTCTGCCAACTCATTTTGATCTGACTCAATATATTTTCCTATTTATTATTTTCGCTGTTTCTATATATAGACAGATAGACCTCCTGGTCTATCCATGTTTCTCTCTATTTTGTTTCATTTGTCTGCACTCGTGCACGTTTACGAACACATAATCTCTTACTAGTCTGTGCACATAATGGTTAATATTCCACCGATATTACACATGATCACTCGAAACACAGACTCGAAATCGAAATAACACTTGTTTGAAAAATAAAATAAAATCCAACTGTATCACAGAGTCACAGACTTGTCAAAGAGAAAATTAAGGCCGCGTTCAGAAATCACCCAGTTAATGTAATTATTACCCTAACGCCGCCGCCGTTCAGAAATGACTCAGGTGAACTTTGACATTTACCCTGAGCCATTGAGGCATTGAGGAATGACCTCAATGGAAAATGGGTTACGCGATAGAGACAATATGATAATAGTTGTACCTCGTTCTTTATAAGAGCCTGTTGTATAGCGCTATCCTTGTTTAGGTCGGAAAACTTCGTAATTATCCCTCTATAGTGTAAGACCTCAATGGTTGACTGTGAAACATTTCTGTCACTTTCCGTTGATGACAGATGGCAGTGGACAATAGAGAAGAAAGTTTGTCGTAGGTGTTTAAAAAAAGGTTATCACCGGTACAGCTCGTGTAAAAACTCTTGCAAAGTTAAATTGTGCAAGTACCGACAACACCACACTCTACTACACAAACCATTACTAGCAGCTCCCGAACGTGCCGACGCGCAACCAGTGCCATCTTTGTCAGCGAATTCCGAGCAAGCTGTCGTGGTGGCTCACAGCTGTTCCTCTTCACAGCAGCATACTCGACCATTACTAAAGGTGATTGCCGTCACAGTTTCTGGGCCAAAAGGTAGTGTGGACACGTTCGCATTACTGGACGACGGTTCGACTGCGTCACTTATAGATGAGGAGCTCGCCGAGGCGATCGGCGCGACAGGACCAAAGGGAACTATTCGTGTAGATTGTGTAGGTGGGTTGTCCAAAGAATCTGAAGTTTCGTTCATTGATATACAGGTAAAAGGTCGTCATGACAAAGTGAACTATAGCTTAAAACGAGTTCGTGCTATTCCAAATCTCAATATTAGTTCTCAGTCGGTAAAAGCGGCTGATAATAAGAAGTTAGAATATTTGTCAGACATAGCGGTGGAGCTTTGCTATGATAACGCCAAACCTATGCTCCTTATTGGAGCTGATAATTGGCATTTAACTATTTCGAACTCCACACGCTTCGGTACTCGTTCACAACCCGTAGCAGTTCGTTGCGCCCTCGGTTGGGTGTTATACGGTTTTTCATGTAGTAAGACTGCACCGGTAGATTTTGTAAAGAACGCGTACCATATTCAGGAAAATTCTGAATTGGAGAGTTTAATTAAGGAGCACTATAAATTGGACTCCATTGGTATTGAAAAAAAGGAGTACCACAATTCTAATGATGAACGTGCTCTTAAGTTACTTAATGATACAACACGACGGCTGCCTTCAGGCCGCTTCGAGACTGGCTTGCTTTGGAAAGACAATATTCAAAATGGTCCAAATAGTTACAATCTTGCACTCTCTCGTTTGTGCAATCTAGAAAAGAAGTTTCAGAAGGACAAACTATATGCGGAATCGTATAAGAACAATATCAATGCCATGATAAATAAGGGTTACGCCGAGTTGTGCTTTACCCCCCCTCGCGCTTCGTCTATATCCTGGTATCTCCCGCATTTTGGCGTGGTGCACTCACAAAAGCGTAAGTTTCGTGTTGTGCACGATGCAGCTGCAGCTTGTCAGGGGGTAAGCCTCAATTCAATGCTCCTTTCTGGTCCAGGCTTATTAACGCCATTGCTCGCCATATTAATGCGTTTTAGGGAAGGTAGGGTAGCTTTAAATGCAGATATTCGAGAAATGTTTCCCCAGGTAAAAATTAGAGAGGAGGATCGGGATGCCCAGCGTTTTTTATGGCGTGATAGCCCAAATAAACCAATCGCGGTATACCGAATATCTTCGATGATATTTGGCGCCACATCTAGCCCTTGCACAGCACTATACTTAAAGAATCTTAACGCTAGGGAGCACATGAGAGAATTTCCAGCTGCAACCAACGCTATTATTAACGACCACTATATGGATGACTTCCTTGGAAGTTTTGAAACTGTGGATGAAGCTGCTCAACTTGCAATGGATGTTGTGAAAGTGCATTCTCAAGCCGGTTTTGAAATGAGATCTTGGATTTCAAATGAGAAAGAGGCACTTTCGCAACTCCCACCTGATTTTTGTGCAGCCAATGTATCACAAAAGGGCTTATTAAGTGTTCCAAATAAAGTCAGGATATTAGGCATATTCTGGGATGTAAATTCTGATACGTTTTCTTTCTCGAATGGTCTAAGAGATCAATCTACCCCATTAACCAAGCGCAGAATATTATCCCAGTTGATACAGGTGTACGATCCTTTGGGCCTTTTAACTCCTGTTGTCCTGAAGGGTCGAATACTTTTTCAACAGATTTGGAGGTTAGGTATCGGTTGGGACGACACACTTCCTACTAACATTATTTCGAAGTGGGAAAACTGGGTCAGTGAGCTATCTATGGTTGCCAAAGGCACCATACCGCGTTGCTACCTGAGCCAGGATGACCCTGTTGAGAGGCAGCTTCACGTTTTTGCAGATTCAAGCAAATATGCCTACGCTTGTGTAGCCTATTGGCGAATTTCATACAATGACGGAAACGTTAAGCTGGCTCTTATTGGTGGAAAATCAAGACTTGCTCCCCTTAAACCGGTATCTATCCCTAGATTGGAGTTGCAAGCTGCCCTGATAGCAGCCCGATTCGCCAACTACGTTGTTGACGCTCATAAAAATAAACCTGACAAAGTAATTTTTCTGGTCAGATTCATTAACGGTTCTTAAATGGCTCCGTAGCGACGCCCAATCTTTCAAAACTTTCGTTGCCCATCGGGTTGGTGAAATATTAGAAACTACGAATGTTTCTAGTTGGAGATACGTTCCAACGTCCTTAAATATCGCGGACGATGCTACGAGAGGCCAAACTGAATTCAAAATCACATCACGGTGGTTCTCTGGGCCAAGGTCTCTGATATCTGATCCGAAAGAATGGCCACAAGAACCAGCGCATCCCAAGATCCTATCAGCTCCTGAGGAACTAATACGTAATCGAGAGCTGATTGGACTTACTATTGATCGACCGCTACAATCTCCTTCACCGGTGGTTGCGGACCACTCACGATTTAGCGAGTGGCGTCGTTTACTTCGCGCTACGGCTCGCATCTATAATTGCGCAAAAGTATTTCGATCCCTTTTATTATGCAAAAATGATCAAAATTCAAAATTAACTGACAAGAAAGAAGAAGTAAGAAGCTCGCTATCAGCTCTTTCAGCGGAAGAAATATCGAAGGCGGAGCGCAACCTTTTGATAAGCTCGCAACTAACTTCGTTTAAAGAAGAGATAGACTGCATCAAAAACTCCAAACCACTGCAAAAGCAAAGCAGATTAAAGAATCTCACCCTGATTGTGGATAGTGAAAATTTGTTGAGATTGTCCAGTCGCATCATCTCCGTGAAAAACGTACCAGCCACACAGGATGTTCGACCTGTGGTTCTCGATGGACGCAATAGTACAGCTGTTAATTGCCTCCTATCACAAGAAATTTTCGCATGGAAGTAACGAAACGGTAGTCAATGAGCTCCGACAAAAATACCATATTTTACACCTGCGACCATCTGTGAAGTCAATCACAACTCGATGTCAGTTCTGCAGAATTCGAAAAACCGTTACACAGATACCTCTGATGGGTGATCTCCCAGAAGGAAGACTTGCACATCACGTTCGTCCATTTTCACACGTGGGAGTTGATTATTTTGGTCCTGTAAACATAACTGCCGGTCGAAAAAGACTTAAGGGCTATGTGGCATTGTTCACCTGTATGACGATACGAGCTGTTCATCTTGAAATGGTAGACTCGCTCACAAGTGACTCCGCATTAATGGCTATTCGCCGGTTTATAGCACGACGATGCCCGTCGGATATCTATTCAGACAACGGAACTGCGTTTGTTGGTGCGGCGCGACAAATAAAGGAAATGTATGATTTTGCAGCCAACAACCAAATAAACTGGCACTTTATCCCACCAGCGGCACCATTTATGGGAGGATGTTGGGAGAGGCTCGTACGTAGCATAAAAACGAGCCTCAACATAACCTTAAAAGAGAGAGCCCCAAGAGAAGAGGTGTTTAATACTTTGCTCCTGGAAGCGGAAGCGGTGGTCAACAGCCGTCCCCTTACCCACGTTTCTATCAATCCTGAGGATGAAGAAGCCATCACCCCGTTCCACTTCATTCTTGGGACTTCTTCGAATGATCGACCCTTGGCCTCTCATTGATGCTGATCTCTACCGCCGACAAGAGTGGAAAAAGGGCTTGAGGCTCGCAGACCATTTTTGGCAAAGATGGACGAGAGAAGTTTTGCCCTGTCTCGCACCTAGACCAGCAGCGGGAAACTCGTCTGTACCACTGCGTTGCGGCGATCTTGTTCTAGTGGTAGATGGGACCCTACCACGAGGCTCGTGGCCACGTGGACGAGTTTCTAAGATTTATCCCGGCAAAGATGGGATCGTACGGGTTGTAGAAGTGGCTACAAAGGGCGGTATACTAAAACGAGCAACCCGTCTCCTAATTCCACTGGCCAGTGATCAGCCCTAAGGACTTGTGTTTCACACCGGGGCGTGCCCTGTTGCCGACGCACTGGCCATATTATTTATAAACTTAGAACTTTTTTAGTTTATGTTTTTTGATATTAGAATTGTATTTTTTGTTTTTTAGTTGATTACACATGTCAAAAGAAATGGTCGATTTTTACTTGAAATTTCCCAAATATTATTTATTATATGTGCTCTAGCCGCGTGGCCAACAAGTTCTTCTATTGTAAATTTCACCTGTATGGAAATAATGAATGTATGTATATTGTATAAATGTGTCATATTTTATTTGATTATTTTATTTACCTGACTGGTTTAATCCTAGATAAAACCTGGTTAACCACAAAATATTAATGATTGCATAAGAAGCATACCGTAAAGAAATGTAGTTACCGCAATTTCATTCGAGCTCTGCGCTGTAGCGCCGCCACTATAACTTCAGAAAGTCGTAGGTAGTTGGTCTGTAAAAGGTACGAAATCTGTACTATTATTCTGTGGCCACGCTAGAACGTATTCATTACTCGGCCACCTAAAAGAGACCTTCACCTTTTGATCTGTTTACAGGAGTAATCTATCATAAAAAGTAATTTCTGGATTTTTCGACAACATATGCATATTCTCTATTGCCCTATTCTTTCACTCTGGGTTACAGAATAGTACAAATGTCCTACCTTTTACAGTCCTACTACGAACTTCTGAAGTTATAGTGGCTGCAATGCAACGCAGAACACGTTACATTTTCATTCAAGCGAATGGGATAATTTTTCATAGGTATGGTAAACACTCCAAAATTACTGTCAAAAAACTATTGCTTTCCAAAAGTGTTACGCTGTCAAAGACTCTATAGTGTCATTCCTCAATGAGCTGGGCATTGAGGTAGTGTCATTCCTCAATGGAGCTGGGAGTATTATTATTCTGTGGTGGTGGCACAATCTGCACAATCTCCGGCTATGGGCTTCAGTATTATTGACATTATTGTTCTGTGGGGAGACTATATTGTACGTCCATAATAATGTACGGCCAAAATTGCACAGCCGATATTGTACAGCCAATATTCCATGTACATCGGATTTCAAATACTCGGCTGGTTTTTCCTGGACGGCAAATATTGCCCGTACAAACTCGGTCCGTGTCGATATTGCACGGCCATTATTGCACAGCCAATAATTCATGTAATGGCTTCCAAATGTCAGGGTGTGCAATCCAGTCTGTACATTATTGGATGCGAAATACAGCCCGTGACGATTGTGGTACACCCAGTATTGTACAGGCAATAATCCGAAGCCATCCATAGATAAAATTAGCATTTCTATAGCTGTCAACACGATGCCTCGTTTGTTTCAAGCGAGTCTTTGAAACACAGATTATCAAGGCTTTTTGGCGGGAAGTGAAAAGTGATACAGATCGATTTTGTTTTATTTTCCAAACAAGTATTATTTCAAGTGATCATATGTAATATTGAATATCTACCATAATGTGTTTCGTACACTTGCACGATTGTACGCAAATGAAACAAAATAGGGAAAAACATTGCTTTTTATATTCTCCCAAAAAGTCCATGGAAAGCTTGAATAAAGTTCCACCACTTTATTGAAGCACTAAGAGAGGGTTCGGCTTGTTACTGATGACCCTCATAACAACGATATACGAAACAAATTATTGTAATTTTTACAAACTATCAAATAAAACTACGTAAAACAAGGCGGTATGGTCTTAGAGAGACTTCAATCTGCCCAAACGTTAAATGGGTGAGTTAAAAAAAGACAGATTATTAATTTATCGTTATTTACTCAAGTGCAGCCAATCGAACGTGTTTGGCCCAGACCGCCGTACCCGATCAAAAGTTGTTCATATTATTTGGACTACGCAAGTAGGACCATGCCTCCGATTCCGCATTAAGCTCAAGTGGCGTGATCATCAACAATTTTTTTCACACTTTAAATTCTCGTGCATTTGGGTCGCCACGTCGTCGTAAGCTGAATTTCTGCACATCACAGAAGTTCGCATCATGCAGCGTTCTCACTTAGTGTTCTGAACAGTTCTGAGCAAGCAAACGTTCGTCCACGTGGTAATATTAATCACTTTAGCGAGTGAATATATAATATATGTCTGGTGATAATCACCGTCGCCCTACAGTTAGCCGTTGCACTTTCAACGGTGCAAATATGTTTGCCAGTGAAAATTAAATTATTCGTAAAATGTATATGTTTCTGTGTCGTTTTACTTAAGTATCAGCGGCCAAGCAGTAATACGCAAGCATTACTGTGTTCCAGCTTGAAGGGCATTGTAGCCAGCGAAATTACTGGGCATTATGAGACACAACAGCTAATTGTCTCAGGGTAACGAGCGCAGTACAGCGCCGCGCAGGATTTTGCAAAACAAAGTTCTGGGTGGTGCTGTTATTGTCATGGGCTGGCTTAATGCTTACCATCAGGTAAACGACCAGCTCGTCAAGTCATTCAGTTCCATTTAAAAAAATGTAAGCATCTCATTGTTTCACTATAATCATAAAATGTTCTTAGGTATGGGACATTTAAATTGCCCCATTGCTTTTGGCTTGAATTAATATTCTCATTTATGGAATAATCTACTTCACCTACTTATTGGTTTCATGAACATTCTCATAGATATGGGGCTTTCCCATTTTTCACTAAGACAATATAATTTATTAACCTTTTTATTAAATTCAAATTGTTGTATTCTTTTTAATTTTGAATAGCTGGTATATTATATTATAGTACTTAAATTAATTTTCATTCATGTGCCCCACTTCCCCCTACAACCACACGCAAGATTTACACCCAGTTGCAGAAAAGATCTTAAAATTTAGAGACAACTATGTCATTTTCTCAAACTTACAACTAATGTTGGATTAATTAGTATTCGCAGCGTAAATATGCTGCTAAATGTATATTAGCATTAATCAAATTAATTTTAGTTGCAAAATTCGATGAATGCTATAATTCATCGCTTAGCACCTTCGAGTAGACAGCCAAATATTTATACTGCTGAATATTTTATCTGAGCTTAGTACACTACTCCCCATCGCTTGGCACGCCACACGAATGCAAACTGCGGCGGCTGTCTGCTAATGCTGTTGCGATTGCGAATCGACAGTGTTCCGACCCCGTGCGTCTCGTCTGCGCGATTTCTAAGGCAGATTTTTAAACCAATTTTGCTTGATGTTCTGTATAATGTAATTAACCAATTAAAAAAAAGGAGGAGGTTTTCTATTCAATTTTATTTTTGTATATTTTTTATGTTACCTCCGTCATTTATGAACCGATTTAGAAAATTATTTTTGCGTTGGGTTCAGTATAGCTACGAAGTGATTCCATATACATTTCATCGATATTTGACCTTAAACTTCGAAGATACATTGAAGTCAGTTTTTATAAAATGTGCCTATACCTACTTGTTTATTTGTATGATGTAATTAGGACTTACAAAAACCGAAGATGTATAATACCGGTAATAATACCGTTTTGGTCTCCACAAATACCAGGATCCCGAGATCCCGGTATTGAAAAAAAAAGTATCCAAGACATAATTTTTTTTGTTATTAAAATATAACTGAAACCTGATCAACTACAAGAAAAGCTAAACATTATATCGACAGTGTATGAACAGTCATCACTGCTTTCGAGAAATGAATATGCTATCACGGGTGCATCTGGGACTTACAGATGATGATGATGAACCTGTAAAAGATTTAATAATGCTTCTAAGTTATAAAGACATATACACGTGCATACATCTGAAAGAACATTAATTGCTATGCAGCTTAGAAAACCTATTTACGACACAAAGGTCGCTGGTCACCGAAACTATAAACAATAGGAACTTAACAGCGTGCCGGCTGAGAGTATCAGATTGCAATAACAACTGTTATCGGTAATTATAACATTGTGGCGCGTCAGTGGCGTAGCGTGGGTTTCTGCCGGCCCAGCCTGAATTTGCCAGCACAAAAATATTAAATAAATATTATGGCAATTGCACAAAAATAACTAGGTACTCTTTAACAAGGAATACAAATAAAACGTATCTATAGGCACCTACATAATCTAGGTATATGTCCTTATAAATTATAACAATAGGTTCTGTATTCAACCCTTATGTAAATCGATACTTTCTTTTGTTTGACCGTGATTTTCTGAAAACACACTTAAGCAATTTTCATGATTTTTTGAGCCACGCTCAAAGAGGAAAATCATTGCGTAGCGATCTTGGAAACTTTCATAGGCGTAAGACAATTCTATAATTATTATTCATTATAATCTAATAAGGTACGCAAGTAGCGGGGCGAGCGCGAGGATTCAAAACCGTTAAGTAACTTCTTAGGTACGTACTATCATTCTTCAAAATAATAGGGGTTACATACTTACGTAGGAAAAATAACGCGAGCGGAGGGAGCGCAAAAATGTTTCACTCATGTAGCTCAGACGCTGCCACATACAAGTAATATATCTATCCACCTATACATAAAACTGCATGCCATCATAATTATCCTTACTAAGTACAAACAAACTCTTTTGTAATCTGTTTCTGTAACTATTTTAATGTAACTATCTCTGGTTTAAGTGAAGGACACAATTTTTTTATTACTGGTTTCAGAACATTGGTACCCAAACTATGAGACCTGTTTTGGCATATCAGTACTATGTACATACAGTATATACTATGATAGGTGATGTTTTTTTAACAAGCGGAGGATAATCATCTATAAGTGAGCGGAGCGTGTAAAAGCAAAATGCCTATTTTAATCCTGAAAAAATAGGATAAATTATTTAATGTTACGAGAGCGGAGTGAGCGCGAGAATTTTGCACTTATGTCGATTAGGAACCGCTATGTATACACATAGCAACCTCTCATAATACTTTCTTTTTGTAAAATGATACGAGACACGAAAAAGTGTAAAAAAATCAAAAAACGCGGGAATGTTTTTATACATGTAGCTGAGAAACCGAACAAAAAAAATAGCGAACTTCCTGCCTGGAAAATGATACTCCATATGAACTCCATAGCTACATTATTTATTATTTTTTATCACTTCGCAAAATTATAAGAGATACGAAGAATGGAGACGTAAATCGCGAAAAACGCTTACATATTTACTACGTAGCTTAGATAAAAACAGTATAGGTACCTACCTACGCAATGTTAGTTTAGCAAATTTTGATAAAATACATAAACACGGCAAAAACAAACACAGAAAATACACTTACACAATTAAATGTACTACGTAGTTTAGAAAAAGTTCTTATCGGTAGGTACGCTATGTGAGTTTTTTCGTTTTTATTAAAATTGTATTTTATTGTAAACTTGCGTCGCCCCGCCGTTTCTCAGGATAAAAAGCCTACCTATCCTATGTGTTAATCTAGGGTTTAGGTCAAAGCTATCTCCATTCCAAATTTCACACAACGGTGAAAAAGTAACAAACTTTCATACTCACTATTTCTCGGTTTTATACTTTATACTTTGGACTTTTAATCTCAACTATAAAATCCTGCTTTTATATGAAAAAGTGTATTATAATTTAAATCGTTTAAAAAAAACGTACGAATTGGCACCTAAGTCCCAATACCTATCTGTTAATTATTTTGTTCCCAAACTCAGTCCTCACTTTTTTAATGGTGTGTGAAAGAAAACATATATTGCAGCCTAACTTTGCTTGCGAATTTAGTAACTTATTTTATATACTTACATACTAGCTTGTACCCGCAATACCTTTTGCGTAGACTTCGGTTTAAATATATTAGTTTCATAAGGAAGTGTTCGTTTTTCCTACATATTGGTTGGGCAGGTTGGTTCAAATCTCATTCACCACCAAGGTTGCGGGGTCGATTCCCGCGACGGGACAAATGTTTTTGCAAAGAAAAAAAGCCACAACCATTTGTTTCGTGTCTGGGTGTTGTAGGACCATGGATAATCATTGCTCCTGGTTCCCAAGATTCAGGGAATCCTAGTTAGGAGCCAGGATCTGTGTATGTGATTGTTGGGCGTATTTGTTTATTTATAAAAAGTAGCCTATGACCCGGGACCTAAGTACAGTACCAAAGAACATATCAAATTTCATCAAAATCCATTCACTCGTTACGGAGCTATGTACCTAGATACATGTTACTAGCAATAATTATTATGCACTTATTACTTACTAGTAGTTATTATTATAATTTGTAAATTATTCTGTGCTATGTACTCAGCCTGCCTGTCTCACCCCGCAAAGTACCTATACAAACTATGCCAACGCTGATATTGGAGAAAATGTCAGGCGCTAGCAAAAAGTGCCTATATTAACTTAAACATTGCTCTTTAAAATGAGTAAGAAAATAAATCCTAGTACCTACTGTACATAACATTTGGATGTTTGAATAGTGACAGAATTTATTTATTATTTATTTATTCAAAAAAAGAATAAGAATTGACAACCTATCATTCTTTACACTTCCTAACGAAATATCGATAGGTAAGATATTCTAATACCTGCGCCAAAGAAAAAATACTACCTATTACCCTACGCTATGTCTTAGTGTACGTAGATACTTAGTTACTGATATTTTTATATTAAATCGGTATTTATGAATTATTTTTTTATTATTTAATAAGTCTTAGTGTTCCGTTGCTGAGCTCCCAACACGGTATTTTTCACGCAGAAATTATGCCATAGGTATCACCAACCAGCGTAATTTTTAGTAGACCCCTCAATACATAACCTAGAGAACCTACTAATGCACGCTCAGTATTAAACCTACAAGTAGATAGGTATACCTATTAAGCTTTAAACGACTTTTTTATTTATTAAAGAATTTTAATGATAAATGTAATATATATTATAATAATTAATATACATAATGTACCTAATACCTATTTTTGCAATAATTTTAAATGTTATTATACTTAGTTTAATATTCAAATATTAGCATGTCTGCTTGCACACTGAATACTGTGCCTGTGGCTAATGTTAAGAACTTAATCTATGTATTCTCGCAAATAAATAATTTGATTTGATTAGAAAAATCTCATAGGGCGAGTATCCTACACACAGATTAATATATAGTTACTACTGAACTGATAAATCACAATCAGTAATCAGTCCCTATGAGATCTTTCATGCCTACTGTTATAATAGCCTACTCTTTCATGTCGCCGATCGCTGCGTGCGAAAATAAAGCTAATGATTTACTAGATTGTGCCTAAACGTTCATACGTGAAGTTGTTATTGTGGCCTTGCAGCAAACGCAATGGCGCACCGCGCCGGCCGGCAGCGTGGCGCCGGCGGCGTGGCGGCCAGGGCACCGATACTATTAATTATTCTGTGCCCAGCCCCCCTACCCATATGTCCCTCAAGCGCCAATCGAATATTGTGTTGAGCTCAAATTAAGGTGTAGATTCACTGTGACAATGTCATATGATGCCATATATTGTCTCATTAAGTTTATCTCAACTCGTAGTCATCGTATTTTGGTATAAATTAATGAGATTAATTCGATTTCTTGCCTAAATCGACCATAATTAGACCGTATCTCATTAGTCGCAGTGACGCTATACCTTAATTCGAGCTCAACACGATATACGATTGGCGCTTGAGGGACATATGGGTACGGGAGCTGGTCAGCCTAATTTGATAAACATATCATTAAAAAATATTTAGGAAAATAGAAGAGCACTTTTTACTATTATTGCATCTATTTTTATCTTAAAATTTTAAATAAGAAGTTACAAGTGTTTTATTTTTATAACTAACTTTCTCCCGCAACTTTGTCCTCGTGAATGACAAAGGAAGCCCATATTCGTATTTTTACCAAGATCTCCACACTATAAGAGAGCGCGTACTACGAAGAAGTCAAGCTGCATCTTTGTAGTAACCTAACCGATTTTGATGTAGCATACCCTATAATCTAAGTTGGAACTAATGCTACCAAACCCTAAAACCGCATTAGATTTCGTTCAGCAGTTTCAGATAAAATATCAGATTGAGATAAAATTCAAAACACCGTGGCTTCGTGTTCAGTAGGTACCTACTCTCTAAATGATTGATCCCATTTGGTTTTTCTTAAATATTATTAATGTACAGAATAGGCTGTTAGAGTGAAGTAGTAGTAGTAGAATTCAAAAAGTATTAGTATGGCAACCCGGTAGTTAATAGGATACTTGAAATGACCTAATTTGATACTTTGATATTCATCACCATCATCAAAAGCCATAATAAGACAATATATATAAAAAATATAGAATATAAATTTCCTAGACCTAGATATAGATCTAGGCATAGGTATGTATTTTTTCTGCCGCCAAGCAGTAATGTAACTGACATGGGTACTACAGTAAGCGCCATAACAACTTTTTCATGATTAATTTTATCATTTTCTCGATAACTTCTTTTACTTCCTTTTGATTTGCTATAATAGAACAATTCGATATTAAATTATAGTGCACATGCGATGATTGTTGAAGAAACCGCCAGTTTAAAAAAAAAATAGACCAAGTACGAAGATTTGCCAGTAGGAGCAAACACAACCTCGTGCTACCGACCTCGAAACTAAAAATCCATAGCTCAGGCCCAAACGTCATGGCAATAAAAAATTACAACAAAATTCCAGACAACATAAAAGTTGAAAACATCGAAACAATTTTCTTAAAAAAATTAAAACAATACCTAATTAACCAATGCTACTACAACTTACACGAATTTTTTAATGACAAGTAAATAGATATTTTAAATCAATATACTAATAAAATTAATTATTTTTATGACTATAAAATACCAAAGTTTATTTAATGGATTGGTCTGCTCGCTCCTATTACTCCTATTGCCATACCCTGTCAGGGTCATATATGTTAACTAACCTTTTTATAAGACCTCTTCAAATGTACATACATATATGATTGCAATAAACAATTGAGTATTGAGTATTGATTATTTTCCCCAATGTATAATAATAAACTATTAATGTTATTCTGATATCATAAAAGAAGACAATATTATTAATAAAAGAGGATAAAAGTTGAGAGCCACAAAATATATATTAAAGTATCAAAATATTTGAGCAATACTATATATGCCGCCATCTTGTAAACATTAGGGAAATGCCATACCCCGATTCCGGTTTTCCCTAATCTTTGAAAAAAAACATTGGGACTTAACTCAAGTAAATACTTTTTTTTCGATTAAGAATTAATAAATCAATAAATTCAATGACAATGGTTTATTTTAAATTATTTATTTGATTATAAGTCGTTTTAGTTGTTTTTTTTACATAATATACTTACAAAAAGATCGTATAGTATCAAATTACATTGGAGTGAAACTAAGTCGATAAAAATAAATAAAACAGTCCACTAAAACGTGAGAAACAATTTATTATTAACAAATATTTCATACCTTGGGATCCTGAATTTTCTCCGTTATGGAGCACAATGCCCGGAGGCGGAAACACTTTAGTGTGGCCATGTAAAAATTTAGAAAAAAATCGAGTGTCTACCTTCGTTAGACAGACTCTATAGTCTGTGCAAAAAGAGCACTGGCATAACCAAACGAGGCCTCGACTTTGACATAACAATGGAATCGGAATATTGGCTGTACAATACTGGCCGTACAAAATCTGTCCGTGACAATAAATGCCGTACCGTATTGCACAGCCTGATAATTCGTGTACATTGAAAAAAAACTACTTCCGGCTTCGGATTATTGCCTGTGCAATATCGGCTGTACAAAATCGGCTCGGACTGTTATTTCGCATCCACTATTGTACGGCCTGGATTGCACACCCCAACATTTGGAAGCCATGTACATGAATTATAGGGTGTGCAATACAGGCCGTACATTATTTAGCCTCCAAATATTGGCTGTACATTAACCGGACCCGTTCTGTGGCTACGGGCCTATGGAGAGCATATGTTCCTTGATGGAGAGGGGCGATCACTGTTTGGAAAAAAATAAATTATGTTTTTAAATTACTCGGAAATGCTTGTTTTAGCAAATAACAAGAGCTGTAGAAGAATAAATAATTTTTTGAATTAAAGTAAAATGCTATTATATTGAGTAAACAATGAACGATAGCGCAGCAGAATGCACTGAAGCTTTGGACCCCCGCGTACAGGTATCAATAAATCAATATATTTGGGGACAATTCTTACAGAATATGATTTTTTATTTTAAAGAGTCCAAGGCTTTGGTAGTCAGGTTCTGCCCACTCAATCTCTGGCGTAGGAAGCTTGTAGAAAACGTACAAGATCATTCACAAAAGTGCCTTTTGTGATATGTTAACAATGGAATTAAAGCTTTTTCATAGTCAGCTGTTCTATCATTCTTCTTCTTCGTGTCGATGGTCCATAATATGTTTTAATTTTTAAACAATTTTAGCCCAATGCTCGGCTATTGCTTCCCCAGGAGGAGTAGCTTCATACAGGTCTTCTAAAGTGCAGGTGTTGGGGCTCTGAGGGCAAGACAGCAAGTGCTGCATTGTTTGCGCTGGAGCACTGCAGTCACAATGTGACCCACCGGGGTCAATGGGTTGTTCTATCATTGTTATGCAATGAATGCTTTTCACACTATTTACCTATGAAAATGTGATTAAGTCCACTTAACTGCAAACATCTGAAAAATTAGAAATCATTAATTTATTATTTAGTTCTACAAAATTCCGGTTTGAAAGTTGGTTTAGGTCTAAACCTAGTCAAATAAACAATACAAAATTACGAAATAAACCATTATGCTCAAATTAAAAAAAACTTCTATTGTTATCTTCTACATATTATTTTTATTAGTTTTATATATTTGATTATTAATTCATTATTATGTGTATATAAATATCTTGTTATTATTTGTAAATATTTTCTCTTTTTGAGTTTTTACCTATATTCTTTTTGTATGATCTTTTAATTTTTCCAAATTTTCTTTATATTTTTTGCACTACCTTATAAAACTCCACAGAACACTGAAGTTAACTGGAAGATAATGCTTACTAGCATTAAGTTCGCCTATGTTCCTACAAATTTGTTTATGCAATAAAGAATTTTCTGTCTATATATTTTTTATTAGATAAACATATAAAAATAATTAGTATAATGAATTTGAATAGGCAGAACTTCACCAAAATACATTCATCACATAAATAGAATCGATCAATCGCTTATACTCTTCCCCACTACAAACAACAAACTATACAAGTGTGTATTTTTAATTCACAGATTGAACTAGAGCGCCTTAACACTTCTACTGATGAGATAAACCGCTTAGAGGTTGAGTTGGATGAGGCTCGCCTCGCTTTCAGACGTCTCCTTGCAGAAGGACATCTGAGAATACAACAGCTGACAAAGAAACTCGGTACCAGCGTGCATAAAGCCAGGCCTTATTATGAAGCTAGATTTAGGGCTAATATTGTAAGTAATTTTTGAAATATACAAAACTAATTGACACCCGTGTGTAAAATTATACTTTATTTAAGTATTGAGTGATGAGATGAGCAGGTCGTTCGCCTGATGTTAAACGCCACGCAATTGCAGTGCTACCCAGAACTTTTGAAAAGTACTGCATAACACTGCATTACGCTCATCACCCTGAGACATCAGATATTAAGTCTCATATGCCCAGTAATTTCACTGGCTACAATGCCCTTCAAACCGGAACATAGTTATGCTTGCGCAATACTGCTTGGTGGCAGAATAACTGGCAAAGTTGTGGTACCTACGCAGACAGCCTCCTGCATATGAGAGACCTACTACGAGTAAGCCACAAGTAGACACTATGCTTAAAAGGATTCCGTACTGATTTCGGACTGTTAGTTTTACCGGCATGAAAGCATCATATGTACTATTCAAGATCATAATCAATCCCAATGCCAAATTTCATCAAAATCCATTATTTTGTTAAATTGCGATTGATCAAAGTTTCATAAGTTTCATAATCAGCGGCGTAGCCATCGGAGGGCTAGACGGGACAGTGACCCGGGGCCCCCAAGCCCCGGGGACCCTTCGGACTCTGATTTACAAACCATAAATTAAACTAGTGGAAATTTCTCCCACATTCGGAATATAAATAAACCAGAGTTCGGGACGCGACGAATACGAAACAAACGTGCCTAGTTTATTTTGTGCCCCAGGGCCTTTGGTTACCTAGCTTCGCTACTGCATAATGGCCAGTTTTACTTGACATAGTGGTTTTCAAAATGGAACTCAGTAATGCTTGCACACTACTGCTTTTCTAAATGAAGACAAAGAAATTTAATGTTCATTGAAAAACATGTTCTGAATTATTAATTATTATTATTATTAATTCATTTATTTTAAATAACAAAGACTCATTATTTATTTAAAAACTAAAAACTAAAAAACCAAAACATAAACATTCCAAATTAATTACAAAATCAAAATTAAAGACGGGCCGCTAGGCACCCAGTGTGCTGACCATCTATTTGCGCCACAGAGTGCAAGCGCATCCAGTGGACAAACATCTGGGTGTCCCAACGGTCCGCCAAAGTGTCCATGATGCTGTTGGTGCTGGCACGCAAACGACTCAACAGCGATGCACTACGTTTTCTGATGATGGCATGAAAGCCATCTATCCTCAGATCCGCAAACATACTGGAGGCGCTGCAGAAGCGCGGCAGCCCCATCAGCACCCTAAGACCGTTATTGTACTGGACGCGCAGGTCGCTGTATGTCCGCTGCGTATAGTGAACCCATAGACTGCACGTGTAGAAAGATTGACAGTAAGCCCTAAACAGCGTCGCCTTCACTTGTTTTGTACATCGTACAAATCTACGAGCCAACATGTTGCTGCGGACAGCCAGCGACCTGCGCTCCCTCTCAATATTTAGGTTGTCTCTAAGATCCCCAGTGACCCAGTGACCCAAATATTTAAACTGCGTAACCACATTTAGCACAGTACCGCTCAAGGTTACTTGCGGCACTGAATATGTTTTTGAGCGAGCTTTGAAAACCATGAGCTCGCTTTTCCTTGCATTGTATTTGAGGCCATGGGCAACCGCATAGGACTCGCAAATTGACAACAGTCTCTTTAGTGCTCCAATCGAGGGGCTCAGTAGCACCATATCGTCAGCATAACTGATATTGTTAACACAAACCCCGTCTATGTGACATCCAACCCTAGTGCTACTGAGCTCCTCAATTAGGTTATTCAAGTAGAGGTTAAAAAGCATGGGAGAGGTTAAGCCCCCCTGCCTTACCCCACGTTCCAACTGGTACTCCTCCGACAACGCCCCACTCCACCTTACGCGGGTACCTTACCTGGTGACTATTACTGTACTGAAAAAGGGATGCTAATTCCGGGGGCAAGCTGGTAACATTTTTCAACTTCTCCCATACAACCTAATACGACACCAGGTCGAAAGCCTTAGAGAGGTCCAGAAAACACGCGTAAACTGGAGTTTTCCTATCCGTGTAGTACTTTACAGTCTGCTTCAGAGAGAGGATGGACTGGATTTTATTATAATGGATTAATGAACAACTTATATTCAGTTATATTCAGTAACCAGGAACTACGAGGACCATGGTCCCACAACACCCAAACGCGAGACCCAGATGCTTGCGCTTATTTTTCTGTGCATAAACATTTGTCCCGTCGCGGAAATCGAACCCGCAACCTTAGTGATGTATGAGATTTTAGCCTACGTGCCCAACCATTACATCACAGAGGCTGTCATTATGTGATATTTAAACCAGTCCGCATATTTATAAAAATGTATCGGCTCATTATATCAACTTGTCATAATTACAGCTACATTTTATAAATAGCCCCTAACATTCTCACAGCATTCACACTAGTAGAATTCTCATACTGTAAAAATGCCAAGATTATTCTAATTGGTCTAATAACTTGGTAAAGTCGTGGGTACTCACATACTGAATAGAATAGAATGTATTGTTCAAAACTGTGTAGGTACATTCAAGGTGTTTTAGAATTATAAAAGTAACAACAGTTTATCCTTATGGACGTGCAATAATTACTGGGCATTATGAGACTCAACAGCGAATTGTCTCAGGGTGACGAGCGCAGTGTAGCGCCGCGCAGGATTTTGCAAAATAAAGTTCTGGGTGGTGCTGTTATTGTTATGGGCTGGAGTATTGCTTACAATCAGGCAAATGACCAGCTCGTCTCGTCATCTAAACTTATATTATAAAGAGGATTGTTTGTTTGTTTGCATTGAATAGGCTCCGAAACTACTGAACCGATTTGAAAAATTCTTTCTCTGTTGGGAAGCTACTCTATCCCCGGGTGACATAAGCTATATTATATTTTCCAAAAAATTAGGTATCCTAAACTCCAATAATGTAACCCAAGGTGTAAAAAAATACCTTAAATATTCTTTACATCGCGTGCGCTGCGAAAACTATTGATGATAGAATAAAGTAATGTACTACGACTTTGCAGAACACATCATTATTTACAAAAAGTGTCGTGACAGCATATGTCTAACTATTATAGTTATGCCACAATAAGTATTCTTTTGTTATAAAAAATTAATTGAAATGCCGCCGCTAGAAAACGCTCTTTATTTATATCTTGGTATTAATCCTTATTAAAATAAATTACTTCATATTCAAGACTGATTCAATATATTTATATAACTTTTTGAATTATTCAATTCGGACATTCCATTCGAAAGATATCACGAGTTTAAAAATGTAAGTATTAGAAAAAAGTTGCGTGGTAGCCGCTCACCCTGCTCGGCTAGCTCGACAGCACCTTATGCAATGTAGGCGTCACTGGGGTACGGGCCGCACGGAAAGGGAGATGTGTGTATAATAAAAAATTTAATTTTGAAATGTTTGTTAAATACCCGTGCGAAGCCAGGGCGGGCTGCTAGTTCAGTAAAAATTAAAAAAAAAGACATGAAACAATGTTTGCGCTTTTTTTCCGTGCACAAACAATTGTCCCGTCGCAGCTGCCAACCTGCTACTTCCTACAAACATACCTACAACTTTACCTCTATATAGCTACAATATTGACAAATAACATGAAACTAAAACTAAAAACCTTAAAAAATATAATACTAAAATATATTATTAAAAGGAGTCCCTTTAGGCAAGGTTCCGGAGATACTGGCAGCGTTCCCCCTTTGAATAGCTAGACTAATTCTTTGTCCGAAGTAGCTGCCAGCTCTCCTGTCTTCCTCCATAGTATATATAGTTAAGAATTCTAATAAGTTTCGAGTATTGTCCCATATCAGACGACGCAAGAACTCCAAACAGCGACAATCGCATACGACAAGGCTAACAGCGCCCATGCCGCAGCCAGAGAGATGGTATACCTCGCGGAGCAGGGTCTCGCCAGGCTCGCGGCCGGGTCTGACGGCGGGGTCACGCTGGACCCGGCCTGGCAGGAGATGCTCAACCACGCCACGCATCGAGTTAACCAGGTGAGGAAGTCAGGTTGGGTAGTCGCTGACGCAGTGTGGTTAGATACAGGCAAGTCAATTGGCCGTCGCTGTGTACAATAGGGAATATGCATATATTTTTTTTAATGCAAGAATCGATTCATTATTGAATACCATTAATGAAAAAAAAAAAGTTTAAAAATTTTACGGCATCATTTGTCAATAGAATAACTAAATGAAAATTTAAATCAACATAAACGCGCCATTTGCGTGTGACGTCAAAACGTGGGGACCTAGGATCTCCTCATTGGTCCATCTATGCTACCTGTGTGTGTATGTCAATAATTTACCAATAGGGCGGGCTCTATGTCAAAAATTGACCAATAAGCAGCGAGGCGCGTGACGTCAGACAGTGGTTGTACGTACTCAAGCGTTTTGCGATTACGTTCCGTATCTCCAAAAATAAGAAAAAGAAACATTGAAATACAAATAAACTACGTAATTAATAATAATAATTATATCACTACTAAATGTTTACAAGAGTAATCTATCGTAAAAAGTAATTTCTAGATTTTTCGACTTGCTTTATTGTACACCAAACAAAAATAATCAGTAGGTACATGAAAACAACTTAAAAACTAAAGTACAATGGGCGTAACGTTAAAAGCGTTAACGTTAAATCCGCCGATTCAACTTTTGGATGGAGTTAAATTACAGAGTGAGAGAGGTGAGGTTATACTCTGAAGATGACAATCGAAACTCATATGGTTCTAAATGGCACCAGGGCTCTAATACACTATGAAAACTTGGCGATTCTTTGCTTCGAAGAAACTTTGGTCGGCAATGCATCAGCAATGCCTCTGGTGCTGCAGATGTCCATAGGTGACGGTAACCGCTTACCATCAGGCGGGCCGTCTGCTTGTTTTCCGACATATTAAATAAATAAAAAAACTACGATTCCGTCATTAATAAACGACATCTGCGAAATTTGTATTCTCTATGACGCATCATATAATTATGAATATATGAATGCGTCATAGAGATGTCGTTAATTAATGAAGGAATCGACGTGATTTTGAAGCAAGGAATCGCCAAGTTGTCATAGTGAATTGGGGCCCTAGTGACTCTATCTCAGCCAAATGAAAGGTGTTGTTGTACTGTAGCTGTATCTTAGAACTGAGCAAGGACAACATTGATTCAGACTGTTTATTTTACTGTTGCAATATCTATTTAAAAGTAAAACAACTAGTGATACATTGTAGAGTGATATTGACAGATGTGTTTTTCCTTTACGTCGTATAAAGGCGGAGTCAGACCGCGCGTCTGCGACCGCCATCCAACGCACAAAGGCGGCTGCGCACCGCGCGGCTTCCGCTCTCGTCAACCAGCTGCAAAACGGACTCAAACGACACATCGCGAAGTCCAGGTAACGCTTGACAAGGCGCCTTGTAGGGTTAGTTTTGATAGAATAAGTTCCTATAAGTACTTACATATACGATAAAGATAGCCCACGTGTGCCAACTTGAAATCACGTGCTAATATCGATTTAAGGCCATAGGATCACGTGACGTGCTTTTTTTCTCGTGCCAGTCGGAGCGGAGATTTTTTCCTAATGTCATTTCATATTAAATACATGAAACAAAATATACGTGACGAGAACACGGACGGGACGTGGCGTTATGAACAATGCACGCCACGTCTCCCTGTCGAGGTACAATCCCGCTACGGCTTTTAAATTACCAAATTACCCGCAATTTTACGTAGCGTAGGTGCAAGTTTGTAGACTTTACTAGACCGTGACGTGGTCGTGAAGTTGGGCCAAAGCTAGGAAAAATAAGCGACGACGCGGCGGCTGACGTTGCTACACCATGTGTGGGTAGTTTCTGATATTCTGCCGCCACGGGAAGTGAAGTTGAATACTTCAGAATAACTTTTCAATATTCAATTAAGTGATTTAACAGGTAAGTAATGTGGCTAACTTCAATTCGATACTCCGAACTTTGTAAGATATGAAAAAGACAAAAGCGTTCCACTATCTAGCTTAAAGCTAGCACTACCACTACTCGCGAAGTTGATCGAAGTTAAGCGAATAAGAGAGTGTAAAAGGGCACTTCGGTTTGCTTCGTGCAACCTCGGCTCGCCTCGGTCGACTTCCGATCGTTGTAGGTTTTTACGCCCGGGTCAAAGGATTTGAAGCGTACCGAAGTTCGAACACGAAGCGTCTTACTACACTACTCGGCTCATTTCAAATTGCGATCATTCACCATCTTTTTCTCCATTTTTAACCGAGTTTAAAAAGGAGAAGGTCTTCTGTTCGATTGTAATTTTTTTGTTATTTTTTTATATTTGTTACCTCGGAACTCCGTCATTTATGAACCGATTTGGAAAATTCTTTTTGTGTTGGGTTCAGTATAGCTACGAAGTGGTCATCAAATTTCATCGATATTTGACCTTGGACTTCGAAGATACATTGAGTCGGTTTTTGTTTTTGTCTAAAAATTATGTTTTATTTTCTTTAAGTAAAGAATACGCACGTAGTTATAATATACGAGAGTGCACATAGCAACGGCAGCCCGCAGCTTTTTTTTTTACCTGATAGGCTAGCATTTGACCACATTAACCTGCCACTTTAACGTTATCCATATCCATGATGCATACTCGTAGCATGCGGGCGCTGGGCGACAGCTCTTCGCGAGGTTGCACGAGTGTATAGTCACGTACTTCGAACTTCGGTCAACTTCGACTTATAGTTCGTCGAAGCAACTTCGCGAGTGTAGTGCTAGCTTTAGAATTGAAACATCGGCCCGTACTATCTCATGTCTCAGGAAGCAAAGAGTAGCATTGCCGTGCAGGAACGTTCAAAGATTTAGTTAACAATTGCTGTCGTATCTAAAATCACGCGTTCGATCTTGTTTTGCCTAGCTTACGTCCCACTGGCACCATAGCACTCCAATTTCTAGTGGTGTAAATAAATTTCACAATTTTTGCACAATCACCACCGGCTGGTTTGAGTAATTCTAAATATTTAAATGAAAAAGAACAGTAAATACAAAACTGATTCATTTGCTAAAAACAAGTAAAATGTGCATTGTACCTAGTATCTCTAAAAACTTATAGTATGACTTAAGTAGTTACTTCTTAGTTCTTAGCTTGCATATAATAACATCCTTCTATTTTGGTATTATAGAGTTAGTAGTGCTGCAGTAAGATTTCTATAATTTCTACTAACATTTAGTTTTAAGAGCGAGTGTGGCTCAGTGGGAGCTCGTGCGACTTTCGATCCGACGCACCCGAGTTCGAATCCCGCTGACCCCGCACCACTGACTTTCTTAAGCTATGTGCGGATTTAACACTCGCTCTAAAACGGTGAAGGAAAACATCGTGAGGAAACCGGCATGTCCAAGAATTTTTCACAAAAAGTCAAGGACATGTGACATTCACCAACCCGCACTGGGCCAGCGTGGTGGATTATGGCCCATTCTCTCTCTATGAGAGAAGGCTCGTGTCCCAGCAGTGGGAACGTGATGGGCTGATGATGATGATGATGATTTAGTTTTGAGATTGTTTTGTATCATTTGCGTGTTGTCAAATGCTTTGTAATTCTATTATAATGCAAAAAAGTTAAGTCATGTAGGACACATTCATCAAAACTTAACAAAATATTACGAAAAAAGCGTTTACTTCGCAAACATTAAGAAAGTATCAACTACAAATAACAATTTTGATAATTTTTCGTTTTTACAAGCTTTTAATTTACTTGCAATGTGTTGGGTCAAATCTTGCAAGTTGAATCAGTACCACTTCCTCTTATCCCACGGAGTTAAAAATTTGCAAGTCCGATGTCCATGCAATATTATGGTGAGAGCCAGCTGGTGGTAGGTTTCTCGTATGCGAGAGGCCGTCTGGGTGGGTACCACCGCTTTGCCAGTTATTCAGCCGCCAAGCAGTTGTGCGAAAGCATTGCTGTGTTCCGGTTTGAAGGGCATTGTAGCCAGTGAAATTACTGGGCATTATGAGACTCAACAGCTAATTGTCTCAGGGTGACGAGCGCAGTCCAGCGCCGCGCAGTATTTTGCAAAACAAAGTTCTGAGTGGTGTTGTTATTGTTATGGGCTGGCGTATTGCTTACCATCAGGCAAACGACCAGCTCGTCTCGTCAGACATAACATAAAAAAAAAGTTGATCTGATGATGGAAACTATTGGAAACGGAAGGTGGGCAATGGAACTCCTTGGCGAATAATCGTAAACTAGGTACTAGTTTTTTTGGCTCATTTTAATCTGCTCGCGGTTCTGATTACGAATTTGTTAAAAGCTTGTCTTGAAAAGAATAATTAAACATCTTATTAACACTTCGGTCCATTGTGAATCCTACCGACTTCGCCAACATTTGACTGCACGTGACCATAGTAAAAGGAGAACGTTAACTTTGGGATAGTCTCCATATTTCCGTTCACATTACATAAATAAACATCATAGTGCTTAAAAGACTTAAGCCTATGCTATTAAAAGCTGTGGAAATGTCATCAATAGATAAAAAAAACTACAAATAACAAACAATTGTAAATATCTTTTAAAACAATTACTAGATCTATGTGATAAAGCTTTGGAAACTATCGAGAGTCGAGAGTTGTGAATATAAAAAGGCTACAATGACGCTATGATTCTGTCGGAATAACTCCGACCAGGTTTCGGACAATTAGGACGTCCTTCTTCCGGAAGTTTACGCTTTAAATTCGCGGCGCAGTCCTGGCCGGAGTTATTCCGACACAATCATAAAGTGAGTGTAGCCGTTTTATATTTATAACTAATAGATCTATGTGCTTTAAATGCGGCCACATTGTCGCTTAACATCAGGTGAGACAGTGGCCAATAATAAGTGATATACGAGACAGTTTTGGTATTAAAAAACATCGAAATTGAAAATAAAAACTACAGATCGATGTTCATTCTCCTTTTACTAGGCACATCTAGTAGCAATAATAAGTATACATATTAGCACCATGTCAAGTTAACAATCTAAATTACATTTATTTGATAGAAGCAAAATGTTTAATTAGTGATTACGACAAGGGCCTAACATGTATACAGTAAGACTTGAAACCGCCTTGCTTCACTAGTGTGCACATAGTTTTGTTATCTTCCGCAGGCCTCTACACGCCGCCGGCACTCCTCATGTTTGGTACTGATTTTTTTATACTCTATGCATGCTTTACTTTCCTTTCTATACCTCGCGCCAAGCTTGATGGTGGCTGACTGGCGCATCACGTGATCTGCGCAGATACAATTTTGTATGCGAATTTGTTACTGCGCAGGTCACGTGGTGCGTCTGTCAGCCGCCATTATGTTTGACGCGTATTATACAAACCTGCAGGGGAATCGTGTAAAGCGTGTCACACACTACACAGATACGGTAAGATATCTGTATCTAAGCGCGTATCTGTCAATATCGCTCTTTATACTAAACTCAAGGAGCACCGCACACTAAGCAGATAGCTCGTCAAGTATGTGTGTACAAATACAATTCAAAATCAGAACCTTCTACTGAGGAACTGTCTAATAAATCTAGAAGAAATAAACGCGAACTCATTGTTACACACTGTATATACGATCCGCACCAAAAATCAAGTATGTGTATTGTAGTCAGTTTGAAGGATTCCGCGTGAATGTATAAATTCATATATTATCATATCTGCGATGTGTGTGATACTTTCAGATAAGTTTAATTTTATACGCGATAAAATATTACCGTATCTGCGTAGTGTGTAACACGCTTTACTCGGACACCGACCACGATCGCTTTCAATTTCAAATTTGGAATGCGTTACGTTAGCATCTTTGAAACAGAAATATCGATCAATTTTAACAGATTTCAAAAAAAGGAGGTTCTCAGTTTCACCCGTATATGTGTATGTATGTATGTATGTATATATGTTTGTGCGCGATTATCGCGCGTTTGGCTGAACCGATTTTGATGCGGTTTTCAGAAAATTATTTGTTACATTCCGGAGAAGGTTTTGGTATACATACATAATAATTGGATACCTCGTGACGTCATCCGCACGGATCCGTTATTTGAAGGCGGTTCCTTTTTTTTAAAAAGAAGTTATTCGCGAACATCAACGGACTGTAAAATAAATAAAGAAACCCCTAAACTGACCCTAGCAACAACCCTTCCTGTACGACACGTTTCAGAATTGAGATGAATTTCCGCAACGTCACGCCTGATTCCATTACATTTGGAAACAGTAAATAATACTACAAGGTAATACATTAGATCATTTAAACAAAGAATTGATTCGACCTTGTCCAATGAAGCGAGTCCACGCATAATAATTCCGTACGAGCTACAACCGATCTTAACATACTATGTAATTGAAGATGATGCATGCACGCCACACATATTAGGGTTCCGTACCCAAAGGGTAAAACGGGACCCTATTACTAAAACTCCGCTGTTCGTCCGTCCGTCCGTCTGTCTGTCTGTCTATCACCAGGCTGTATCTCATGCACCGTGATAGACAGTTGAAATTTTCACAGATGATGTATTTCTGTTGCCGCTATAACAACAAATACTAAAATACAGAATAAAATATATATTTAAGGGGGCTCCCATACAACAAACGTGAGTTTTTGCCGTTTTTATATATAATGGTACGGAAACTTTCGTGCGCGAGTCCGACTCGCACTTGGCCGGTTTTTTTCCTTTAGTATGGTTTCATAAACATTATGGTCCCCATTTTTATTACAATCAAGCCAATTGATTAGGCTAATAAGTGATTTACATTTAACTTAAACCAGGCCTACCGCACTCCGCACTTTAGGTACGAAGCTTAGGTATAGTACGTCGATTGCTTTCGATAGTATTTTCAATGCTGATCAACATTTGTTTAATCCAATTTTTCATAAAACTTGTGGTAGGTCTGTGGTATGCGGGAGTACGTCTGCGTAGGTGCCACAGCTTTGCCAGTTTTTCTGCCGCCAAGTTACTACCGCCAAGTTACGACCTACTGTGTTCGGGTTGGAAGGGCGTTGTAGCCAGCGATTACTGGGCATATGAGCCTTGATATCTGATGTCTCGGGGTGATGAGCGCAATGCACTATGTAGTACTTTTTTGTGGTTTTAAAAGTTCTGGGTGGCACTGCAATTGTTATGGACAGGCGTGGCGCTATCAGGGAAAATACTTGCTCGTCTCATCATTCAGTTTCAATAAAAAAAAAAAAATCTCACACTTAAAAAAGTATTCTAGAAAAAAATGTATATGTCGCAGCCAACTAGCTTAACTAGCCGTTCAATCAACAGCCTAGCCTCTTTACTAAACAGCGCCGTTCAACTAGCTTCCTGAAAGATATTTAGCCATAGCGTCTGTTACAACATTTAATAAACTGGCTGGCTAATGCTTAGGCCATTCGTACGATTAGATGTATCCTACGCGAGGTTGTAAACTGTCGAAAGATTGTGAACCGTCACATTATTTTTCGGTATTATTGTGTTCGTATTTCTAAAACTAGGAGTCTAATGAGGAGTCATTTTGACGAGTTGATTACAAAACATTGAATTTTCTCAACAATACAATAACTTAATTAGAATGTATCCTTATTATTCTCGGCATCCTGTGAACTCTCCCAAGCTTCAAGCACATGGGTAACTAAATGGACCCCGGCATCTGTTGTTGATCTGCTTTTCGTGAAAAATTGTGAACAACTGATTCTCGTTCAATATTCTGTGTTCGTTAAAGTGAGACAATAGTTGCCGTAGTATGATTTTTTCAAATATCTTACCTAAGATATTTGAAAAAGACCAGACTAGACCAGTTTCTATGCTGAGAAACTGGTCTATAATTTGAGGGGTCAGTTTTGTTACCTGACTTGAAGATGGGAGGAACTTTACCTTTTTTCATCAAATCGGGAAATGAACCTGTATCAATGCACAAATTAAATACAGCCATGAGATGTAGTGCGATGATTTCTATTATTGACTCTAACATCTTTACGGATAGGCCCCATAAATCTTCCGTAGCTTTAACATTAAGGCATCTGATTGTTTTTGTTTGTTACCTCAGAACTCCGTCATTCAAGAACCGATATGGAAAATTATTTTTGCGTTGGTTTCAGTGTAGCTACGAAGTGGTCTCATATAAATCTCATCAATATTTGACCTTGGACTTCAAAGATGCATTGAAGTCGGTTTTTTTTGTTAAAATTTACACTTGTACATGTGTAACTTCCGTAAAAAATTGCCTAAATGACAATGAAAACCGTATCAAAATTCGTTGCTTGGTTCAGAAAAAGTAAGCGGAGAAACAGAAATGAGGACGCAGATAGTGAATTTGTCCTATACTAATTAGAGACATAATATGACTTTCGTCACCACAGACCATATTTCGAGGAGAAGGCGCGAATCAACACGGCCCTGGAGGCGCAGAAGGCCAGGATCCAAACCCTGGAGGAGCAGGTCTCCGAAGCGAAGCAGCAGTACTCCTCAGCGCTGCGGAATTTAGAAAGGATCTCGGACGAAATACACAAACACCGGTCCAGAAAGTCCAGTAATAGAAATGGTGAGTATCATCATATTAGTTGGTAGGTTTCATGTATGCGAGCGGCCGTCTGGCTTGGTACCACTGCTTTGCCAGTTATTCTGCCGCCAAGCAGTAGTGCGCAAGCATTTCCGTGTTCCGGTTTGAAGGGCATTGTAGCAAGCGAAATTATTGGGTACTAGCTGCGCCCCGCGGTTCCACCCGCCGTTTCCCGGGATAAAAAGTAGTCTATGTGTTAATCCAGGACCTAAAGTACCTACATCAAAATCGGTTCGGTAGTTTTTGCTTGAAAGAGTAACAAACATACATCCATACATTCTTGCAAAGTTGTAGCTGTTCTGTAGTAGCACTAAAATATTTATTGTGTTCATTTTGTATATATGTTAGTTTAATATATTCTATGGGTCTCTGTTAATTTTACTTTGAAGTACTTAAATGCCTTAAGCGCCGACTCGTCGACATGTGTATCCTGCCCATCCTAACCCACGGTGCGCAAACCTGGTCGCTCACCGAATCACAAAAGTCCCGCCTCGGAGTTTGCCAAAGAGCAATGGAGCGCAGCATCCTGGGCGTTAAAAGGACAGACAGGATTCGAAATACAACGCTGCGCTCTAAAACGGGCATAATTGACGTGGGCAGGAAGGCTGCCAGGCTCAAGTGGGATTGGGCGGGTCACATAAGTCGTATGCATCCAGATCGGTGGGCAAACGTCACAACGGAATGGGTGCCTGAAGATGGAAGACGGCGCCCAGGCCGGCCCAAAAGAAGATGGAGGGACGATCTGGATGCATACCAAGAAGGCTGGTGCCAGGTGGCGCAGGATAGAGACGGCTGGAGAGACTTGGGGGAGACCTTTGCCCAGCAGTGGGACAGCATAGGTTACAAAAAAAAAAGTACTTAAATACAGCCTGCAATAAATTAAAAAATATATAAAAAATATTGCCCAATGCTCAGTGGTATAAACTAGGTTTAGGGTGTGATGGGGCTGGCATGCCATGTCGCAAAGGTCCCTAATAAATTGAAGAATTAAAGAAAACATGTACCTATCTTAAACCACCCAGCAGGTGTTTCAGACGTGGAGCGTTCTACGACAACGGACACGGGCAGCGAGGGCACGACGGGCGGTAGTGAGCATCTAGAGGAGGTGTGCGCACACAGCGCCGCGGCCGACGCGAACGTGCGCGAGTGGCTGCGGCGCGCCGCGGACGCTACGCGCCCGCACTGTCTCGATAGTGCCGATACTTGGACGGAGATCGACCTGGATTACTCTAGTCCGGAGGAGGTGAGTTTTGATACTATATATCGGACGGGTCAGATTTCTTTACCGGAAGAGGTGAGTTTAGAATACTCGAGTCCGGAAGAGGTGAATTTTCATTACTCTAGTCCGGAAGAGATGAGTTTTAATTACCGGAATCGGTGAGTTTTCATTACTGGAAAAGGTGAGTTTTAAACACTCTAGTCCGAAAGCGGTGAGTTTTCATTACTCTAGTCCGGAACGGGTGAGATTTCATTATTGGAAGAAGTGAGTTTAGAGTACTCGAGTCTGGGAGAGGTGAATTTTCATTACTCTAGTCGGGAAGAGAAGAGTTTTAATTACCGGAATCGGTGAGTTTTCATTACTTCAGTCTGAAAGAGGTGAGTTTTCATTACTGGAAAAGGTGAGTTTTAAACACTCTAGTCCGTAAGCGGTGAGTTTTCATTACTCTAGTCCGGAACGGGTGAGATTTCATTATCGGAAGAAGTTAGTTTAGAGTACTCGAGTCTGGGAGAGGTGAATTTTCATTACTCTAGTCGGGAAGAGAAGAGTTTTAATTAACGGAATTGGTGAGTTTTCATTACTCTACTCTGAAAGAGGTAAGTTTTCATTACCGGAAGAGGTGAGTTTTCAATACTCTAGTCCGAAAGCGGTGAGTTTTCATTACTCTAGTCCGGAAGAGGTGAGTTTTTATTACCGTAAAAGGTGAGTTTTTAACCGAATTTAAAAGAAAGGAGGAGGTTCTCTATTCGATTGTATGTTTTTGTTTGTTACTTTAGAACTCTGTCATTTGGGAACCAATTTGGAAAATTCTTTTTGCGTTAGGTTCAGTATAGCTACAAAGTGGTCCCATACAAATTTCATCGATATTTGACTTTGGACTTCGAAGATACATTGAAGACGGTTTTGTTTTGATAAAATGTATACTTGTCATTACTATAATATTGAGTTTTCAATATCTTGCATCGTACCTGAACTGTCTGTAAGTGTTTTGAAAAATTCTAACTGATGCGTGAACACACATACTGTGACTTCTTAGGTTTTAACGAAAATAACAATTGATAAGCTGTATGCAAAATGAAATGTCGTAAATAAAACATCTGTTCAACCTCTAAATCTTTTCTTACACCATGTCTCCCTCAACAGGTGAGCTTCGAAAAATGCTCCCTTCGCCCCCGCTCGACCCCCGAGAAGTTGTCCCCACCGAGCCCCATGGAATCTAGCAAAGTGTCCGCGGCCTCCCCGCGGCGCATCATCCGCGTCAGCGACCGCAGCGCCTGCATCCGTGCTGAGATGGAACAGGGGAGGCGGCAGAGTCTGGATGCGTTGCTGCATGACACGGGGGAAAAGATGAAGGAGATGTTCCAGGGTAAGTCTCCAGAAGATGATAGGTGTCTTCGCTCCCACTTGACCCTGAAACTTTCAACTCCCATTTTGTTGTGTAACAATAAAGCGTTATCTATTTATTTATCTATCTCTCGATTCCGATGAACCCGATGAAACAGTCCCCCTTTTGCCCTGGACAAGCTCTGGCCATCCCGTCCTCTAGAGTCTAGCAGCAAGGTTTCTTGAAATTCTAGAGTATATAAAAGTTCTCGTGCTATCCGTATCGGCGACCAAATCACGTGAGATGGGAATGGGCGGGAGTTAATACCGGGGAAAAGAGGAAGGTAATTGTCCAAATTACACCCTCACTCGACCCTAGTTACATCGGTAACTCTCCCCACCCAGTCTTAAAAAAAATCCCGAATAGCCCCCGCTCAGATCCTTTTAGGGACTAGAAAGTTATATATATGACTTAAAATTTAATGTAGTAGTAATTTTTAAACGTTCGCGATTCGAACACATAGCTTATGATAATAAAACGGGACTTAATCACGCTCAAAATGTTTTATTTTAAAATTTAGAAGTTCTCATGGCCCCCATTCGACCCTAGAGAAACAGTCTCCATTGTGCCCCAAAAAACCCACTCAGCAAAAATCAAAAATGACGAACTACGTTTCTAGCTCGCCACATATTTTTAACTTGTGTCATGTTTCCAGGGCTGTCTCTATTCGGCGAGCGGCGCGGCTCGCTGTCTGCGCCGCGCACACCGCGCCGCGCGTCCTCGCCCCGCGCGCGCCGCTCGCCCGCACGCGGGGACTCGTCCGTCTCCGACGAGCGCTACTCCGACACTGACAGTCTCGCCAGGTGAGCGGGAACATTCTGCACATAGATAGACTACTATTTTCCCGGAAAACCGCGGGTGAAACATTTATTTTTATTTACACATTTATTGTATTTTTTTCTAATTTCCAGTGTGGAGATGCTGACCGATGATCAAATAGCGTCTCTAATGTTAGACGCACAGCTAGAGGCGGTGTGCTCGCGGCTCGCCGGCGTGGCGAGCGTGCGGCCGCCGCGCTCGCCCGACGGCAGGTACTAGTCACACGTATGTACCTACCCACCTACCTAACTAGAGGCGGTGTGCTCGCGGCTCGCCGGCGTGGCGAGCGTGCGGCCGCCGCGCTCGCCCGACGGCAGGTACTAGTCACACGTATGTACCTACCCACCTACCTAACTAGAGGCGGTGTGCTCGCGGCTCGCCGGCGTGGCGAGCGTGCGGCCGCCGCGCTCGCCCGACGGCAGGTACTAGTCACACGTATGTACCTACCCACCTACCTAACTAGAGGCGGTGTGCTCGCGGCTCGCCGGCGTGGCGAGCGTGCGGCCGCCGCGCTCGCCCGACGGCAGGTACTAGTCACACGTATGTACCTACCCACCTACCTAACTAGAGGCGGTGTGCTCGCGGCTCGCCGGCGTGGCGAGCGTGCGGCCGCCGCGCTCGCCCGACGGCAGGTACTAGTCACACGTATGTACCTACCCACCTACCTAACTAGAGGCGGTGTGCTCGCGGCTCGCCGGCGTGGCGAGCGTGCGGCCGCCGCGCTCGCCCGACGGCAGGTACTAGTCACACGTATGTACCTACCCACCTACCTAACTAGAGGCGGTGTGCTCGCGGCTCGCCGGCGTGGCGAGCGTGCGGCCGCCGCGCTCGCCCGACGGCAGGTACTAGTCACACCTATGTACCTACCCACCTACCTAACTAGAGGCGGTGTGCTCGCGGCTCGCCGGCGTGGCGAGCGTGCGGCCGCCGCGCTCGCCCGACGGCAGGTACTAGTCACACGTATGTACCTACCCACCTACCTAACTAGAGGCGGTGTGCTCGCGGCTCGCCGGCGTGGCGAGCGTGCGGCCGCCGCGCTCGCCCGACGGCAGGTACTAGTCACACGTATGTACCTACCCACCTACCTAACTAGAGGCGGTGTGCTCGCGGCTCGCCGGCGTGGCGAGCGTGCGGCCGCCGCGCTCGCCCGACGGCAGGTACTAGTCACACGTATGTACCTACCCACCTACCTAACTAGAGGCGGTGTGCTCGCGGCTCGCCGGCGTGGCGAGCGTGCGGCCGCCGCGCTCGCCCGACGGCAGGTACTAGTCACACGTATGTACCTACCCACCTACCTAACTAGAGGCGGTGTGCTCGCGGCTCGCCGGCGTGGCGAGCGTGCGGCCGCCGCGCTCGCCCGACGGCAGGTACTAGTCACACGTATGTACCTACCCACCTACCTAACTAGAGGCGGTGTGCTCGCGGCTCGCCGGCGTGGCGAGCGTGCGGCCGCCGCGCTCGCCCGACGGCAGGTACTAGTCACACGTATGTACCTACCCACCTACCTAACTAGAGGCGGTGTGCTCGCGGCTCGCCGGCGTGGCGAGCGTGCGGCCGCCGCGCTCGCCCGACGGCAGGTACTAGTCACACGTATGTACCTACCCACCTACCTAACTAGAGGCGGTGTGCTCGCGGCTCGCCGGCGTGGCGAGCGTGCGGCCGCCGCGCTCGCCCGACGGCAGGTACTAGTCACACGTATGTACCTACCCACCTACCTAACTAGAGGCGGTGTGCTCGCGGCTCGCCGGCGTGGCGAGCGTGCGGCCGCCGCGCTCGCCCGACGGCAGGTACTAGTCACACGTATGTACCTACCCACCTACCTAACTAGAGGCGGTGTGCTCGCGGCTCGCCGGCGTGGCGAGCGTGCGGCCGCCGCGCTCGCCCGACGGCAGGTACTAGTCACACGTATGTACCTACCCACCTACCTAACTAGAGGCGGTGTGCTCGCGGCTCGCCGGCGTGGCGAGCGTGCGGCCGCCGCGCTCGCCCGACGGCAGGTACTAGTCACACGTATGTACCTACCCACCTACCTAACTAGAGGCGGTGTGCTCGCGGCTCGCCGGCGTGGCGAGCGTGCGGCCGCCGCGCTCGCCCGACGGCAGGTACTAGTCACACGTATGTACCTACCCACCTACCTAACTAGAGGCGGTGTGCTCGCGGCTCGCCGGCGTGGCGAGCGTGCGGCCGCCGCGCTCGCCCGACGGCAGGTACTAGTCACACGTATGTACCTACCCACCTACCTAACTAGAGGCGGTGTGCTCGCGGCTCGCCGGCGTGGCGAGCGTGCGGCCGCCGCGCTCGCCCGACGGCAGGTACTAGTCACACGTATGTACCTACCCACCTACCTAACTAGAGGCGGTGTGCTCGCGGCTCGCCGGCGTGGCGAGCGTGCGGCCGCCGCGCTCGCCCGACGGCAGGTACTAGTCACACGTATGTACCTACCCACCTACCTAACTAGAGGCGGTGTGCTCGCGGCTCGCCGGCGTGGCGAGCGTGCGGCCGCCGCGCTCACATGCAGCATGCGCGCACCTTCATCCCAGCATGAATGCGAACTGCTGTGGTCTTCTGACGCTAATTCTGTTGCGATTGGGAATCACATTTAATAATGAAAATTCGCATGAAATTATGAATTCACAAATGCGAAATTTTATCTTAGCAATTAATATCGAGCGAGATCCGAGCGAGTGTGGCTCAGTGGGAGCTCGTGCGACTTTCGATCCGACGCACCCGAGTTCGAATCCCGCTGGCCCCGCACCACTGACTTTCTTAAGTTATGTGCGGATTTAACTCGCTCTAAAAACGGTGAAGGAAAACATCGTGAGGAAACCGGCATGTCCAAAAATTTTCCAAAAAAGATCAAGGACATGTGACATCCACCAACCCGCACTGGGCCAGCGTGGTGGATTATGGCCCATTCTCTTCTCTATAAGAGAAGGCCCGTTTCCCAGCAGTGGGAACGTGATGGGCTGATGATGATGATGATGAATTAATATCGCAATAGCAAATAGCATGCTAACGAGTAGTATTTCATCTGCTATTGAAATTAGCCATTGTCAAACGGGTAAGCTAGTTTAGTAATATGTTTTGTTTTAATTTTCAGAATGCAACTATTGTCACAATCAACACAACAAGAAATTAAGTAAGAAATAATACACATTCCACATTTAGTTTAAACGTCACAACTCAAGGGCCTGCCTCAAGAGGCCTCAAAGGGCCTCACACTCCGGAAACTAGTCTGATAGTCAACAACTTGCCTAAATGAGCGTAATTGTAATTAATTAAATTAATAATTATCTTACATGTGTAAACCGCACCATAGTGTCAAGAAATTGTAATGGCTCTGATGGTTTTAATATAAGCCAAGTCCGCGGCACTGCACTGCGCTCGTCATCCTGAGACAATGGCTCTCATAATGCCCAGTCATATAGCTTGAAATTTGAACGAGTGTGACTCAGTGGACACTCGTGCGGCTTACGATCCTACGCACCGCAGTTTGAATCCCGCTGGCCCCGCACCAACGACTTTTTTAAGTTATGTGCGGATTTAACGCTCGCTCTCAAAACGGTGAAGGAAAACATCGTGAGGAAACCGGATTGTCCAAGAACGCACAAAAATTCAAGGACATGTGACATCCACCAACCCGCCCTGGCCTAGCGAGACGAAATATGACCCATACTCCCTCTATGAGAGAAGGTCTGTGTCCCAGCGGTGGGAACGTGATGGGCTGATGATGATGATGATGATGCATTATGTCCACTTTCACTCGTGGTAGGTCTCTCATATGCGGGAGGCCGTCTGGGTATTTACCACAGCCTTACCAGTTATTCTGCCACCAAGCAGTAGTGCGCAAGCATTAAAAATGAGACTTAATATCTAATGTCTCGGGGTGATGAGTGCAATGCAGTGCTACTCATTGCTTTTTATGGTATTAAAAGTTCTGGGTGGCACTGCAATTGTTATGTGCAGGCGTGGCGCTTACCATCAGGCGAACGACGTGCTCGTCTCATCACTCAATATCATAAATAAAAAACTATGATGCGGTTTTCACCATATAATGTACACAGCAATCTCAGTAGATATAGGCAGAGTGATTGAGTCTGTGATTCTGTAGTTCTCGTAAGACATATCAGCATAAAGTATTTTTCCAACAATTTATTTTTAGTTCATGATCACAGAACTATGTAGGTAATAGAAATGGAGCTCGATGAATGAGCTGACTATTTAACATCACAATAGCAATATGACAAAAAAAACTGATCTAGGTTTTCGTTAATTCACTTGTAAAGTTAGAGACAATAGGGTATTTGTCAAAAAATATATAATATTATATCAGTGGAGGTCCGTTGTCCCCGTAGGGCTTATCCCTATCCACGGGGACAACAGGACGTCATTAAATTTTCGTACCATTGTCCCCTTTACGGAGATACAGCCACTAAGTATTTTAGAACTGTGAATATCCAGCGCGAGCCGAGCGAACGAAGCGAGCGTGCCGCGGCAACGGTCGGCGAAGCGCTAGAAAGCAGTTTTTCCATATAAAGTTTCCTTTACTATATTAACGGAATCAGAGTAAAGGGGACATCGGGACGTATTTTTATTAAACATTTTATTAAAGCACCACTGTCCCAGGTAAACGGGGACACGGCTTGTTTTATACGATGTGAAGACGATAATGGTCAATATTTCAACAAAATCATTTTTTTATACTCATTAGAGACAAATTTTGGTTCTGTTTTCACATTTTACTATTATTTTATTAAAGTCTACTTTGTAATAACATTACAATCGCTTAATTGTTGATACTTGTCAAATACCCTATTTTATAAAAAAAAAATATCTAAGTTTTGCCAATTCCTAAATGCAAATAGATTGATAATTGTCAAAAGAATGTCATCTATTTGGCGTGTCGGCAAATAATTGGACGAATATGACCAAGTGAGTTACGAAAAATGAGATCCAGTAATACCAACCACAGTGTGTGTAAAGGAGTGAATCTCATAGGATTAATATGTGCAATTTATCGCAATAAGTACATGATAATAATTTAACTACGTAAGAATGTATCCTAGTTATATAATATATTAATCGTTCATCGTCATTGAAGCTTCGAAACTTGCCAGTTTTAAAAATCGTTATACAAGGTGTAACTTAACATATGTATAAACCCGAAGGGGGCTATAAACCAAGCATGCGAATAACTTGACGCGTACAAAGATAGTATACAGAATATATAAAAATCCCATATAAAAGTAAAATTATTTTTATTTTAGTTTGCGACAACCCTAACTTGAATTGCTATGGCCTTCTCCCTCAGCATGGACCGGAGACAAACATTTTATCCCCTGTTTATATCCACTTTTTGTTTAACGAAAGTGGATATAACAGGGGAGAGTTTTCATTTAAAGCAGCTGTAGCATTGCTGTAGGGTTGTCATGTGTTTTTAACATTTCAAGAAGAACTTTACGATAACTTTTCATGAATGAAAATCTTCGAAATTTCAAAACTTGTTGAACATACGTTTTTTCATGACGTGCAGAATAAGCCGCCTTCTGGGCCTATTATAGTATAATCTGTGATCTAAAAACTGAATGAGAATGAACACGGGTAGCATTTAGTCAGGTGGTAATATGAACGTTTTGAAGTGATTTTGCTATGGGTCTGTGTGGTGAGACGAGCAAGTCGTTCGCCTGATAGTAATCGCCACGCCTGCCCATAACAATTGCCCAGAACTTTAATGCCATAAAAGCACTGCGTAGCACAGCAATGCGCTCATCACCCCGACACATCAGATATTAAATATCATATGCCCAGTAATTTCGCTGGCTACAATGCCCTTCGAACCGGAACACAGTAATGCTTGTGCACTACTGCTTGGCGGCAAAATAACTAGCAAAGCGGTGGTCTGTGTAGGTACAATCTACACAGACGGCCTCCAGCATACGAGAGACCTACCACGAGTGCATCATGATGTCGAGAGTAGAGTCATGTTGAAGGGACTATTTACCATTTTCGCATCCATTTAATTTTTTGATCACAGTAAAAACGAAGTATTGTAAATTGTTGTTATAAATAGTATTGTATTAAATTATAATTTCTATGATTTTTTTTATTTTAAGAATGCTTATATATTTTCCTTAATAAAAAATCTAGCTAGACAGGCCTTTTTGGCTAGATTTATAATTTAAGGTATTCTAAATAAATAATTTAACTTATGTTAAAGCAGTATTATGTACGATTTAAATGTTTATTTATTTAATTGTAATTTAATTAACGTAGTTTAACATTTCAAGTACAATTGCCCGCCAACTATGTTAATAGCGCATAATATTTTACAGGTTGTTCAGAATTGAAAACACAGAAAGTTTACCCTAACACCTTGTATATTACACTAAATTATAAAAAATCATGAAACATTTAGCATATAAGTAAAATTATTTGTGTATCATATATTATGTAAAAAAGTATCATTTAAATAATACTCGAAAAAATAATTTTATAAATGAATACTCTGCTAACATGACAGCTGTAATTTAAATATATTTAACATTAATTTTTTTTAGCTAAACAAAAAAGAGGGTAAATATTTTTTTACGTCTGTGTTTTTTAATCTTTTTAATTTAATAAGCTTATTACTGTGTTGACATTAATTTAATAAGCTTATTACTGTATTGACATTAATTTAATAAGCTTATTACTGTATTGAAATTAATTTAATAAGCTTATTACTGTATTGACATTAATTTAATAAGCTTATAACTGTATTGACATTAATTTAATAAGCTTATAACTGTATTGACATTAATTTAATAAGCTTATTACTGTATTGACATTAATTTAATAAGCTTATTACTGTATTGACATTAATTTAATAAGCTTATAACTGTATTGACATTAATTTAATAAGCTTATAACTGTATTGACATTAATTTAATAAGCTTATTACTGTATTGACATTTATTTAATAAGTTTAAAACTGTATTAATTGACATTGTTAATTTACTTTTACACCTTATTTCTGTCTTCCAGAAATTAAATACTACATAAGAGAATATCACAAAAAAAACTGATTTAAACATACGAAGCAATTTTAAGCATATCTCTACTAATATGTCTACCCACATCTTATCTAAACTGAAGTCCGGGCCCAGAAAAGAAATGCTATAATTAACGTCAAAGATACATTACATTCATTTAAAGATTTTTTTTATTAGTTATAGGCTTGCGTTTGACCACTATCTCACCTCATGGTAAGCGACGATGTGGTCTAAGATGTATCACGCTCGCCTAAAAGATACCTGTTCACTCTCGATTTCAAGACTCTCAGGTTGTAGTTGTCAGGAAACAGAGGTTGGCAGGTCTTTTTGGCGGGAAGTGAAAAGTGATACAGTTCGATTTTGTTTTATTTTCCAAACAAGTGTTATTTCGAGTGATCATGTGTAATATCGGTGGAATATTAACCATTATGTGTTCGTTAACGTGCACGAGTGTAGGCAAATGAAACAAAATAGGGAAACATTGCTTTTTAAATTCTCAAAAAAAGTCCATGGAAAGCTTGAATAAAGTTCCACCACTTTATTGAAGCACTAGAAGAGGGTCCAGCTTGTTACTGTTGACCCTCATTCTCAACAAAAGTATAATAAAATGGAATATTAAACTATCAAATAAAAACTACGGCATACACATGGCGGTATGGTCCTAGAGACTTTAGCCGGCAATAAAGGGCAAACTTAAAAAAAAAAAAACAGTTTGGCAATGTGTTCCACTCCTTGGCAGTTCGTAAGATGAACGTGGAAGCAGAACGTTTTCTTCGTACAGGAGGGATGTCTACCATACCCTCATATTCACTCTCACACACCCCCACACCCTCTCATACATAAGGCATATATTTTATTTTTAATTATAATTTGCAATCAATCAATCAATCAAAAGTTTTTTATTCAATTTTGTCGTCACAGACGCACTTATGAACGTCAATTATTACAATACCACCGTATCGGAAAAAGAACCACTACTCAGAAGATACGGCAAGAAACTGAGGGGCATATTTTTTAGAACTATATTATTTTAACGTAGACCTCTATTAGGATGCTTCTGATATATAAAATATATATCTTCTTATATATAAAATTCTCGTGTCACAATGTTGTTACCTTACTCCTCCGAAACGGCTTACTGATTTTTACCAAATTTTATATGCATATTCAGTAGGTCTGTGAATCGGCTACTATCTATTTTTCATACCCTTAAGTGATAGGGGTTGTTCACCCTTAACATTTTTTTTTTATTTATATGGCAAAACAACGTTTGCCGGGTCAGCTAGTTGGCCTAGAGCCTAGTGTGAAGCCGCCGTTCTAATCCATTGGAAATTTAATTTTGTTATATATATATATATATATATATATATATATATATATATATATATATTGTAACTATGTTTATTTATAACATTAAGCTTCCTCTGTAACTTTCGTTTTTGAAAATAAATATCTTATGTATGGATGTCGCATAGCCGTGCGTCTGGTTGTCCTATGATCCGCTATTGTCCGCTTTGCCAGTTATTCAGCCGACAAGCAGTAGTGCGCCAGCATTACTGTGTTCCGGTTTAAAAGGCATTGTAGCCAGCGAAATCACTGGGCATTATGAGACTCAACAGCTAATTGTCTCAGGGTGACGAGCGCAATGCAGTGCCGCGCAGGATTTTGCAAAAGAAAGTTCTGGGTGGTGCTGTTTTTGTTATACGCTGGCTTATGGTTTACCATCAGGCAAACGACCAGCTCGTCTCGTCATTCAGTTACAAAAAAAGAAAAATATGGAATTAAGTTTGAAATCAAAAGCAAAACTTTTAAATGAGTTTAAATCAGTTTTTTGAGACAAGGTTCTATGAAGAGAAATATCTACTGTTACAAGTTACTGCTTCTCATTTAAAGCATATATTAATCGAGTATATGAATATACTTTTCAATTCTAGGAAAAAGCTGTGCTACCATTTTTATGTCTTCTCGGTTCGGTGAACCATCACGGAGACGGGTCCTGAGCAGTCGCTCAACTGCCGTCTGCCTCTAGATCTATGCGTGCCATTTTCGACCACATCGTCGATTTACATCAGGCGAGATAGTGGCCAAATAGATCTTTATATGCAATATAAAGATAAACATTCTGACGGCAGTCATTTTATTACCACGTTTTTTTAAGTCACTGTCTTGTTCGTCGGTCTGTCGTTCCGGGTGGAATCTTGCAACTCAGATTTCGAGCACTTCCCGATTACCTATCCGGTTGAAACTTTCAGGGTAGCTCAGATCTCGATGACAATACATTCGAAATCCATTTATTAGCTTCTTGTTCATAACATCTATTTTAGAGCGAGTGTGGCTCAGCGGGGACTCATGCGCTTTTCGATCAGACGCACCTGGGTTCGAATCACGACTCGGCCCTGCACCAATGACTTATAGTTAAGTGCAGATTTTGCACGCTCGCTCTAAAACGGTGAAGGAAAACATCGTGATGAAACCCGCTTACGCGCTTTGGAGTGGTAGGCTCTGGCCGTGGTTGTAATACCACCCACCGAACAAAGCCATGCCGTCAAGCGACCTAGTCGTGTTTCGGGATGATGTTCGGTGAACCATCGGGGAGACGGGTCTGAGCAGCCGCTCAACTGCCGTTCCTCTCTAGATCTATGTGCTCCATCTTAGGCCACATCATCGCTTCACATCAGGCGAGATAGTGGCTAAACATAGATCTATTAAGCGTAAAAAAAAAAAATCTTCATGTTTTTGAATTTTTGGATGTTTGCGTTATAGATACGGTTTTTGAACGAATAAAAAATGGTGTACGGAACCTCGCTAAGCAACAACTGTTGTAAGTTTGACCACTATGTGTGTCTGTCTGTGGCACCGTAGCTCTTAAACAGGTTTACCGATTTGGATGCGGTTTATTTTATTTCAAAGCAGGTTTGTTTTATTACAAAATGTTAAAAAAAAAATCAAGATTAATTTTACCTTTTCCCATATAACTTTTAATTAAAATGTATATCAAAGTTTAATGGAAAGTTATATAAAAGTGATAAGATAGCGTTTTCCTAGAGTTTTAATATTTCAACATCTTAACTATAATCTACAATTATGTCAAAACGCTTTGTAAATATTAAACATTATGTATATTAATTGAATCAGTGATGTTAAGTAATTAATATAGAAAACTAACCCTAACGCTATGTTAATATTGTGTTCACGGATGCTTACGCATAAAACTTAATTTGAAAACAGTGGCGTAGCTAGGTAACCAAAGGCCCTGGGGCAAGAAATAAAGGGGCGGGGAGGGGGAGTTCCCCGCAAGTTTCAAACAAACATGTTCGAAACTTGTTTAGAATTTCCCTGTACTTTTTCAAATAAGTTGCCATTATTAAACTCGCGTTCCTGGAATCTGGTTTATATATATTCCGAATGTGAGAGAAATTTTCACCAGTTAAATTTTAGTCTAAGCTCAGGGGGGCCCCCGGACTCTGGTCCGATGGCCCCCTTGAGCTTGGGGGCCCCGGGGCACTGCCCCGTCTAGCCCTCCGGTAGCTACGCCACTGTTTGAAAAGTAGATTGATTTTAATTTATTGCTTTTTAAAAATTACCAAAAGCTGCCTGTGAGCAGAATCCTTGCTTTCTCTATGTAAGAACTGTAATGCTTATGATAGTAATTCATATCTTTTTATGATTTATATGTAAAGAAATATTACATACGTAGATCCTGGCCCCTAACTAGGATTACCTATCTAGGGAACCAGGAACTATGAGAACCATGGTCCCACAACATCCAGACACAAAACAAATGCTTACGCTTTTTTTGCAAAACATTTTTCTGTCTCGTGAATCGAACCCGCTACCTCAGTGGTGTATATTTGATATTTGCTATCCTGTCCAACCGCCATACCACAGAGTATGTATATGATTGAGATTTTGAAAGAAAAATTATTAAATTATAATAATACATAAATTAAATTCCTCTTCAATTGTATTAATTTAATTTTATAATACGTTTAATTGTATTAATATATATTTTTTTATAGCATTAATGATCAATATTTACACAATATTATTATATTAATTATTATTTTATTATTATTATTTTTATTTTATTATTATTTATTGTTAGCAATATTTGCACGCCAGATTGGCAAAGTACGTCCTTGGCACCTGTATTTTATTTGCATAAATTAATCTTGGATCTTAATTATTAAAAGACTAAGTTAATTATTGCGTAACATCCGTGATGGCAAACAAGTGATCCTAGGTATTAAGTAGCGAATGCTTGCGGAGTTCTGTTACGCTTGATCGGTAGCGGTAGTCCTCGCACAAACGTATTTTTGCTATGTAAGTACACCCCAAAAATCCCACAGTATTTTTGGAAAATTGTATCAGTTCTTTGTACAACACCTTTTGGATACTGAAGATGTTAATTTCGAAAACATTTTCTATTTTAATAATGATTAGAACTATAGTTAACAACAAAGCTGTAAAGTTGAACTTAGTAGCTGCGCCCTGCGGTTTCACCCGCGGTTTCCCGGGATAAAAAGTAGCCTATGTGTTATTCTGATGTGTAAGCTATATTATTGTAAAGTTTCATCAAAATCCATTCAATAGTTTTTGCGTGAAAGAGTAACAAAGGTACTTCACTGGGTAATAATACGAATGAGACTTATGACTTGAGGCTATTGTCTCAGGGTGACGAACGTCCTGCTTGCACTTGTGATTGGTGCTGCAAATCTTATTATTTACTATTTTAACGCACTTTGATGTATTATGTTTAAATTGTAATTTTCTTTTTTCTAGAAATACATTCATCATCACCATCATTCTTACAAACTTTCGCGTTTATAATATTAGTAGTCTATATGTTTATACTGTTGTAAAATTTATTATAATAATTTGATGTATTTATTCAGTATCTCTCAATCTCAACATTCTTTTGCTGAAAACGTAGCTGCACGCCCACTATATTTCTTTCACGACCTGGAAGACTGGGAGATGATGCTAGCATTAAGTCATTCTTGTACCATTTTTGTGCAAAACTATTAAATAAATAAATACATAAAGCTGGATCAAAACAAAGTAGTATAAATCCACCATACACTGGCCAGTGTAACACACCTTACTCACTCAAAGAAAGCATTTGAAAACTCACTTTAAAAATGGTCCCCAAAGGGCCCTTTGGGACTATGCGGAACACGTTTGTTCTTTTAAAGTTCTGGCTCTTATTATTTGACCAAAAGGTGTTATACAAGTGGGCATAATCAAATAAGCGAAAGATGGGCAAAGAAGCCGAAATGTGGACTTATTCAAGTACCTAGGTAACTTTTGCCCTATCTTTTACAATTCAAAAGCCAGATTATTCAATAACAAAACACAGAGAAGTACAGGGAGGGACAGAGAAAGATGGATATATGGCCATAATTGTTACTCTGTTAACGCAAATATATGTTGGGTCTGTTTTGATGAATCTGGCTTCTTGAATTTTATTGGCCCAACCTCACCGAAGCACCCCGACATTTATCTTAAATGTGTGTGTTTTTAACCGACTTCAAAAAGGAGAAGGTTCTCTGTTCGATTGTATTTTTTTTTATGTTTGTTACCTCAGAACTCCGTCATTAATGAACCGATTTGGACAATTCTTTTTGCGTTGTGTTCAGTATAGCTACGAAGTGGCCCCATAAATTTCATCGATATTTGACCTTGGACTTCGAAGATACATTGAAGTCGGTTTTTGTTTGATAAAATGTATACTTGTTAATAAACCTGTCTTATAAAATATACACACACATCGAATTGAGAACTCTTTTTTAAAACAACATTTTTTTTCGGAAAGAAAAAATACGACCACCGGCTGGGGCTTGAAACCGCATCTCACTCTCTTCCCTCAGCGCGGGAAGCACTCTACCAGTTAAACTACGGTCGTCACCAACTCGAGTGTCGAATTTATCTTCCGTTATTTAACCGTCGGGTGATGTAACTGACTTGAGCGAGGGGTCTTTTTTATAGTCGGTTAATAAATTCTTAACGTAACAGTTTTACCATTATGAAAGTCCGTAGTTATTTCTTATCAGATACTTACATCTGAAGGTTTGTTTAAATTCATGTCGGTGAAGTTGGGCAATAACAAAAACCTGTAATAATATACTAGCATTAACTCAGTGAGAATCGGATCGGATAAATCCAGTATCGTATCAAGAAGTACACGTGTAAGCTTTAAAGTGGTATTAATTTTGCAGTTGTGATATTAATCTGTACAAACGTAAGACATAGCGTTAGATATACGTATAGCGAAATGTTATTGAGGGAGTGTCTTACTATTTTTGTTCGATTATTTCAAAACGTATGTGGCGACCTCAGCCGCTACATATATCAACGACTTTACGCGAGAAACATCACAGATGGCGCTGACACAAAGTTCCATAAACGCCCATAAAAAGTCGCAAAATCTGCGCCCTTCATGCTAAACAAAGTGGGCACCATCCTGATAGCAGAATGGCTGAACTACTTAATTTTTAAATTTCTCAGAATATATCATAGGTAGGCTATTATTTAAGAAAGATAGGAAATAGTAGCAAATTGATAGCAATTCTTGAATATACTTTCGGTGCCAGACGCTACAGGCGAGCAGCCATTCTGACGGTTACACGGATTTCCATACAAAATCTATTTGCGCAAACAAAGTTCGCACGACAGAAGACCTATAAGTTCCATCACTATTGACACATTACCCAACATTGAAGATATACATTTAGGCCCTTGTTGATAAAAATCTTGTAGTTTAAATTTAAAAATCATTGTTTGTAATTTCAATGTAAGTAAAGCTGTGACAAAACAGTGTAGGTCCGTTGTCCCCGTCACGGGTGTCCCCGTGGAACGTCATTAAATATTCGTACCAATGTCCCCTTTACGGAGATACAGCCACTAGGTTAGAACTGTGACCACACGGCGCGAGCCGAGCGAGGCAAGCGAGCGTGCCGCGGCAGCGGCCGGCGAAGCGCCAGAAAGCAGTTTTGCCATATAAAGTTTACTTTATCAACGGAAACAGAGTAAGGGAACATCGGGACGTATATTTAAATATTTTATTACCACTGTCCCCGTTTAACGGTGACACGGCTTACGGGAACAACGGACCCCTACATCGACAAAACATGTTGTTATCTTTAATTCTTATTTATTGTTTAATAAGTACCTAATATTGTTGTTTGAATAAATGGTAAGACACTTTTTTCCTCGAATGTATGTTCATAATCCTCGAATGTGTGTACAGTCACCATCAAAAGATTAGCTAGATAGATAAGCAAACCAAGCTGTCTAATTCGCAGCAAAGATAAGTGTAACCGGAATGTCTAGTAATAACGGTATGTTTTATTATTATTTCAATTAACTGCAGTCTTATAGAAATAAATGATAGTTTAGAGTGTGCGTGACGTGACCTTTGAACACCTTGATTACTTATCACTTCTGGTGATGACTGTACATAATTGTGTTGAGAATCGCCTTCAGATTAATAAATTATTGATAAGTAGTTACATTATTGTTTTACTCTATACCCTAACATTTCATTATCCTTCAGTTCCATCAGTTTCACTACCTATCTTAAATTGTATCAAGTTTTTTTTATGTAACAGTAATGAGGCGAGCAAGTCGTTCACCTGATGGTATGAGCCACGACTGCCCATAATAATTGCAGCCACCTAGAACGTTTAATACCATAAAAAGTACTGCGTCGCACTGCATTGCGCTATCACCCCGAGACATCTGATATTAAGTTTCATCAGATATTAATGCCCTTCAAACCGGAACACAGTAATGCTTGCGCACTACTGTTTTGCGGCAGATTAACTGTTACCAGTTATTCTGCCGCCAAGCAATTAACTATAGTCGTATTTTTAATTAGATGAAGCCAACTGACAGTAGCTAATGTCACTTTGTAAAATAATGTGGCCATATTTAAAGTAATAGTGATGCGTTCAGTTCTCGTTCAATCAGATGAATGAACAATGAGTGTGAATAGTTAATCATTTCAAACTATAAAAGAATATTATTTCTATTTTACAATAAAATTGTATAAAAGTGCTCTGATATAAGTTACTAGTAGTATGTATCTACAATCAGTTTTTTGACGGCTTATTACAAAGCGTGGCGCGGCGTCTAGTGCCAACACCGAGCAACGATGTTTTTTATTTTCATTACCTACCTATAATTGTTACATTTTATTACACTTATAGTTTCAACTGCATTATGTATTGAAAATAGGACAGTCTTACAAGTTTCCTCACAATGGTTTCCTTAATGTTTAAAACACTCGGTATTCAGTATAGGTAGATACTATAGCAACATAGTCGTCGAAAACTCGTTGGTACAAAAAATGTACAAAGCACGACTAAAATTCGACACTAACTATTCACTAGACAATCGAGGCAATTTCATTCAATCATTCACATAGTCACAACACTATTTTTATTTCATCAAAAACTGACAACACAATAAACGTCAGTTGACTTCGTCTAATTAAAAATACGACTATAGTAAGATAATTTGTAAAAAAACAAGGTAATTATTATGTCAATCAATTATTTTATTCTCAGTACAATGGATTACAATTTACAACAGAATACATAAACAGGGGGACGGACAACACATTTACAACAACAAAAACAATAAAACAAATAAAAACAACATCATTCTCAATATATTAAATTTATGTTCGATTAAAATACAAAAATACTTCTTTTTGGTTACAATTTTGGCTCTAAGTTCTAATGGTCAATTTTACACAAAGCCTGATTCTTTTAATCCATTTTTACAGGTTTTGTTAAAATTGAACCTGTATCGTTTGCTTACAACTAGATACGATGAAATACAGAATAGTCTATGGTCAAGAGAACATTTCTGATTGGACAATCTGAGTTCTCTATGACGTCATCGAGAACATTTGAAAATCTTGCTAATTATACAGAGACGTGGGGCGACGATGAGCAGACGTAATGCCTTCTTTCTATGTGACAGGATGAGGTCGTTCGTCTAACAATAAACGCCACGACTGCGTAGGCAATCAGACCATATAGATCCTTTCCAGTTCGTCCGTTGCAAGATTTTGCAAAACAAAGTTGTGGGTGGTGCTGTTATTGTTATGGGCTGGCGTATTGCTTACCATCAGGCAAACGACCAGCTCGTCTCGTCATTCAGTTTCATAAAAAAATAATTAAAAAGCAATTAACAATTTGTTAATAACCCCAGGGTGGAACGAAGTACTTTTTTTCTTGTTTTAAATTATCGACATTGCGGATTCGTATATCCGTGAAGCTTGCAACAGTGCGCCGAAATATAACTCAAAACAATTTTTTTTTTATTAACTGAATGACGAGACGAGCTGGTCGTTTGCCTGATGGTAAGCAATACGCCAGCCCATAACAATAACAGCACCACCCAGAACTTTGTTTTGCTAAATCCTGCGCGGCGCTGCACTGCGCTCGTCACCCTGAGACAATTAGCTGTTGAGTCTCATAATGCCCAGTAATTTCGCAGTAATATGTGGTAAATTCAACCAAATTCAAATGTAGTGACCGTAATAGTTCAAAAACAGTAAAGCTTGTCGCCTGCGTTATCTGTATAATTGAAACAGGAGCCGTAACAAACGTTATTGTACAAACGGTTATATTACTTATACTATTAATACTAATAACTAATTGTTTCGAGGCGCAAAACATGTCATTAAATTGGTAGAGTACTTCACATTACGTAGGCTTACCATCAAAACTGTGAGTGAGTATGAATTACCTAATATGACTCAAAATAAATTTAATTGCTTTAATCCAAACCACGTACAGTAACCACTACGGAAAGACCGCGAAAATAGAACTTGTTTTTTTAATTTTATTGAATGATGAGTCGAGCAAGTCGTTCGCCTGATGGTGAGCGCCACGTCTGCCCATAACAATTGCAGTGCCATCCAGAACTGTTAATACCGTAAAAAGCACTGCGTAGCACTGCATTGCTCTCATCACACTGAGACAGATATTATATAGATAGATAGAAAATTCTTTATTGCACAAACAAATTTGTAAGTACATAGGCGAACTTAATGCTAGTGAGCATTATCTTCCAGTTAACCTCGGTGTACTGTGGATATTAAGTCTCATATGCCCAGTAATTTGGCTAGCTACAATGACCAAACCGGAACACAGGTATTATATGAACCAACAAAGTAGGTAGTTCTGTGTCTTATTCTCAACATATCTGTTACACATTAAGTCAACGATGTTGGGCTTGCAATAATTATATCTTCTTTGTATACCTTCACAGTGTAATATAATATTGTAATATAGTTTGTTGATAGTAAAAACAAATGTAGACGATGATTAAAATAACCGCGGACGTCTCATCGTTTTTGAATAAAAGTCATTAAATATTTAAGTTATTTGTTTCTATCACTTCACAGTTATGATAATTGTCTACTCGTTTGAAATATATAAAAGAAATACGTTTTCAAAAAGGCAGTCTATAAAGGTAGTCACAAAAAAAATTCAAGATAATTTTTTCAGTAAAGATGGTGCAATGTGTTTGCGCCTCTATTTTTCTAAATTCAACTGGAATGCTCCAAACATTTCTACCGACTATACAAACTATCACATTATTTCACTATTTGAGCACAGAGTGTTCCAATAACAATCATACACGTACATACAGACGGACAGTTTTATATTGATCGTAGAAGTTTTCGAAACTGACTCATAGATGGCGCCACATTCATCATGTAGTATGTTCTGTGGAAATAATATTGTTTTTTTTTACCAGAAACTACTGTTTGTTGGCTTGAGATGTTTATTTTTTTCATGAAAAATATCAAAATTATAATACTAAAAAGTGGAAACTTAATTTCAAAAACTCCACGGTCAATACAAAACGGTCCGACTCTATGCATTACGTATTTACGTTTAATATATCATAAAAATTAAGTACAAAATGGCTACAAAAGTCTACTTTACAGCTACTACAATAATGGAGAATGTCTGAGACGTTTGTGAAATTAGAATAATAACGCATACAATCAAAGCCACGAAACAAAACCAAGCCATAAATGGCACGGTTTACTTAAGGAAAAAATGTAATAACCATCAAAATTATCTTTGAGATCCCATACACTTCTATCGAGATATTGTATCAGCAGATCAAGTTTAGTAAATTATCATCAAATTTAGTAAATGACCACCAAATCTTACCCTAATTGCCGCACCTCAATCTTTCGTGGTCCAACTCGCTCTTACCCCTAGAGTGTATATAAAAAGCGCAGAGCCAAAAGCACCCGAAGGAGCCTACGAGGCCGAGTGGAGCAAAGGGGGGAGGTGGCGAGCAAAGCGAGCCGGCGACTTCCGCAGCGGAGCGAAGTTCAAGTAATAGGCAATATAAAGTGATTTTTTGCCGTTACAGTTTACTAGATCTGATGGTTAGTTAAACATAAGCCGTTTTCTTATACGCTTGTGTAAGTGTTAGATAATTTTTAGAAAAAAACAGAAACCGACTTTAATGTATCTTCGAAGTGCAAGGTCACATATCGATGAAATTTATATGGGATCACTTCGTAGCTATACTGAACCCGACGCAAAAAGAATTTTTCAAATCGGTTCATAAATGACGGAGTTCTGAGGTAACAAACATAAAAAAAATACAATCGAACAGAGAACCTCCTCCTTTTTTGAAGCCGGTTAAAAACAAAGTTTTAACTTTAGAGCGGAACTTTGTAAAACTAAATTTGTAAATTGTATTGCACACCATTGTCATGGTAGAATGTAAAGACTTAATTTTAGAATTTTATCACCTTTATGTACTATATTCTCGCAAAATGATTTAAAAAAAACGATAATTATTATGAGTTATTATACTAAGTTCTTGAAGTCGAAATATAACAAATTTATGGAACTATAAAAAGCAACACCATTTCAAGCGGCGTTCAGTCAATGAATTTGGTAGACACATCTTTGAGCTCATCTTCAAATCAAAACATTTTTTTTACGTCAAAATACTCTACTGTCTATGGAATAAACACTATAAATAATGCATTCAAAGTCTACTTACGAAAATCGATAACAATATATACTACAAATATTTATTTTTAAATGTTTAATTAAACTTTACGTCCAAGTCAAACTTATTTTGGAAACTTTTTTCACATTTTACAATGTATAAGGTTTTTGTATAAAATGTTTGTTTACAATAAATATATTATGTTGGCATTGACAGTTTTCAATACATTATGCCCCCCATTGAGGAATGACATCCTCAATGATGCCCCCATATTTTATGTTTTATTGATTCCAACTTTACGCCTTCGATTGAGTCGAGTTTTTAAGTCTAATGTCAACCAAATAACAGAAATGTTTGTAATTTTATTATTGGACCTAATTGCAATGTATGTTAATTGTTAAAGAAAATAAATAAATAAATTAAAAATATTTTTTTGCCAGTTAATTGAGCCTCTAATTTATTAAATATAAATTTCCTCATTTCTTTAGTTGACAGACCTAATGACAAGTCTGTAAGTATAAGATATAGTTTAATAGATAACTTCACGCGTTCCATCTGGTCGTTCCAATTGACTTATACAAACGTACACACACCCTGTTTTATAATAATAGCATCACTTTTTAATACATTACATTTTATACTTACGCCGAATGTCCACTGACAACGAAATTAAATTTGGTTTGATAAAAGTCTTTGAATTTTGCAACAAGTTAGTTAATTTTGCTAAATTATCATAATAAAAATATGAAGAATTACAACGAAAAATCAGGGCCCCTATTCACTATGACAACTTGGTGGTCCTTGCTTCGAAATCACGTCGATTCCTTCATTAATAAATGACATCTCTATGACATATTCATATATATGACGCGTCATAGAGAACACACATTTCGCAGATGTCGTTTATTAATGAAGGAATCGACGTTTCCTCGAAGCAACGAATCGCCAAGTTGTCATAGTGAATCGAAATTAATTAATTTGACTTGCAAATCAAATTCGAAGCACTTGTTCCACAATCACGTCTGAATCTAGCTTATTTTGCGTAGATTTAGCGAAATGTTGCATAGTTTCGTCTGTTATAATACTAAGCTAAGCTAAGTTAATACTTTCGCATCGTTTGTGTTGGACATAAGGCGTTATGCCACTAGCCCATTGCTACGTTACATTTTACAATAAGCGCAGCAATGGACCAGCGACTGTACTTTCCACTCAAAACATCCTAAACAAAACTCCTAAATACGAGTACTTCCTGTTTATTTAGGATCACACCAGACCGTGGACCATTGGATTCTAGATCATACACTAGTGGAGAGACATGGTCCCACAGCATTTAGATATAGAACAAATATTGCATATTTTGTGAATTTGAAATATTACTCTGTGGTGAAGTTTAACTGTACTTAAGCTCCTGTGTCACTGTGTATTTTTATTAATATAGGTCTAATGTTAAATTCAGTCTGCCCCTGAGGTCGTTGCGGGGTGCGGGAGGGGGTGGAACTGTATAGCGACGAGTATTAACAAAACTTCACCGCGAGGCTCCTGTTGACGGATTTCCTGACGATGTTTTCCTTCACTGTTTTAGAGCGACTTTATAAGGACGCGCCCTTATAAAGTCAGTCGCTCACTCACTCGCTCTAAAAACGGTGAAGGATCATCGTAAGGAAACAGGCATGTACAAAAATTTAAGGACATGTGACACCCACCACAACCCGCACTGGGCCAGCGTGGTGGATTCTGGCCAATACTCTCTTTACGAGGGAAGGCCCGAGTCCCAGCAGTGGGAACGTGGCTGATGATGATGATGATGAAAAAATATACCATCGAAGATTCTCAAACTTATGGCATATCGTCACCCCTCCCACAACGCGCGTTTATCACAGGAGACGACAAAGTTACACGTTAAACCTAGACCAACACCCAATACTTTATACATAGAACATTTAACCCGCTTTTACAAGTCTAATTATGAATTATTATGTCAATATATTAATTTCCTATCAATAATATAAATGCAATTTTGTCAAACATTTTATTCTAATTCGTAATGCCTAGTCCAATAAATAATTTATTTATTATCTTTAAAATATAAGTGGAGTGTCAACAATTATTATCCGCGATTTCGAAGACACAAAAATTGGCACTAGCATTAATACTTATAAAAATCTTTTACACCTTACAAACTAACATCTTCACTGAAAATATTTAACTCTAGAGTACAGAACGTTAATATGGTATAAAAACAGACAAGATAACGAACCGAAGCTAGGAAAATTATTCAGAAAAATTGATTTAATTTTTGGTCAAAGTTCTTCAATTATTTATTCTGAGTTTGCATTCTGCATTAGTAACGAGCAGGGCAGGCGCTTAGCATAAGGCGTATAGCCTTTCCAACATCAATATTAGGAATAAACTAATTTATATTTTACCAATAACAGCCGGCGACTTCGCTCGCTTTGATAACATAAAAAATAGCCTATGTCGCTAAGGGACAGTGTAGCAATAAGTGAAAAAATAATCAGAATCGGATCAATAGCTTTACAGATTACTTCTTTTTGACATATGTATATACTAACAAACATCTTTACTTCATTTTAATATAAGTATAGATTCTATTCCGTGGCGCGAACCACGTTGTAGTCATGTGAAAATGTTAACCGTAATTCAGAGTGACGTTCGGGGTTTTGCAAAGGTTTTACTGTTTTTATACAATTTTAACGTTTCTCAAATTGATTCCAATACTTACTACATACCTCACTTTCGTAGATTCATAGCCAACTTGTTATTCCAATCCACTGACAAGTTATTTTTGTATAGCTGCTTGGAGTTTGTTAGGCAGCGTTTATGTTGAATTCCAATAAGATTTGAAATGGACTGTAAAGAAATGTAAAACATTTTTATTAATTAACAGATTTACTTATTAACAGAAAATATTTGAGTAGTAAACCGAACAGTTTCTTACTAAATAGCTAAGAACCTTTGTGACACGAGTGTTTGCATGGGCGTTGATATCTGCGCCATCTACAAACAGTCCCGTGTGGCATAGTTCTAAGTGTTTGAACTAGATGGCGACACAAGTTTTTTTCTCATTGAAGGGTTTTGGCTTAGCAAGTCTTGCGCATCTGCCAGCTTTGAGTAAACATAGTGATGGGTAATGATAAAATTTCCGGAAAATAAAAGAAAAAATGTTTTATTTCCAGTAGTTTAAAAAAAAAGTATTTAATGGTGGATTTTCATCTAGACAATGACTGATTGTTTAAACATTATGATTATTGGTCAGTAACAGGTTGATGATTCGTAAATCCATGTTACTACTCTCGTCTTTTTTTATGGTCCGTGTAACGCTCCACCTGGAAGGCGGCGTCCCGCATACGAGAGACCTACCACAAGACAGTCCCTTACGTTCAGTGCGTGAGCGTGGTGAGGTGGTGCGGCGGGTGCGCGGGCTGCGCGCGGCACGCGCGGCACGCGCGCATGCGCTCCGTGTAGCGCTCCACCTGGAAGGCGGCGTCCGCGGCGCCGAACGTGCGCGCTATTTGCTGACTCGCCGCCAGCACCAGCTCGGGGTCTGTCAGTTCGTCTGGGGATAATAAATAAATAAAGTGATACGGTTTGGTATTATTTGTTATGAAAAGGAAAAATGAAATAACTATTTCTTGAAACACACACATAAAATAGAGAATCGCACAACTGTGAAGTGAGTGAAAGTGAAAGTGTTTAAAATGAACCATAATGTATATACATTATGGTTATATGTATGTCGCAGCCAACTAGCTTAATTCGCCGTTCAATCAACAGCCTAGCCCTTTAACTAAACAGCGCCGTTCAACTAGCGGCAATAATGAATCTAGCTGCAGCCCTCGGTAGGTTAGGGTGCGGCGGCGGTACCCCAACGCCGCGAACATGTATGATACGAATATAATGTAAGTAGATTATAATCTATCACTTCGATAGATTATAATATACCGAAAAATAATGCGACGGTTCACAATCTTTCGACAGTTTACAATCTCGCGTAGGATACATCTAAGTTTAACCACATGCCTAAGCATTAGCCAGCCAGTTTATTAAATGTTGTAATAGACGCTATGGCTGAATATCATTCAGGCCGCTAGTTGAATGGCGCTGTTTAGTTAAGGGGCTAGGTTGTTGATTGAACGGCGAATTCAGCTAGTTGGCTGCGACATATAATATATAGTCATGAAAAGTAATATTTTAATTAAATAAAGTTTTAAAAGTACCTAAAACTTTGTTAAATGTTATGTTTCAAATATTGCCGCGCAAAAGGTTACCTCACAACGTATGACGTCACACGCAGTCAAACGAAACGACAAGCTTTATATAACTTTTTGAGTATTAGCATACTTTTGAGCAACTTTTTGAGTATTTTAAGTATTAGCATAGAGTACATAGAGTAGTCATCATGTAGCCTTTAACGAATACACAGGTATACTGAGTACCAGCCTTTCACTGGTTCATCATCACCACCTACTCCACATGGCGACCCTACCATAACTACATTCGTACATGGCGACCCCTACATCCCCACAAATTTATTATTATTACTAGCGGCCCGCCCCGGCTTCGCACGGATATTTAACAAAAAATTAAAAATTATAATACACACACATCTCCCCTCCCGTACGGCCCGTTCCCCGGTGACGCCTACATTGCATAAGGTGCTGCCTAGCTATCCGAGCAGGGTGAGCGGCTACCACGCAACTTTTTTCTAATACTTACATTGTAAACTCGTGATATCTTTCGAATGGAATGTCCGAATTGAATAATTCTAAGAGTTATATTAAGATATTGAAGCATTCTTGAATATGAAATTATTTTGATAAGGATTAATACCAAGATACAAGTAAAGAGCCTTTTCTAGCGGCGGCATTACATTTTTTTTTTAATAAAGAATACTTATTGTGGCATAACTATAATAGTTAGACATATGCTGTCGCGACACTTTTTGTAAATAATGACGTGTTCTGCAAAGTCGTAGTACATTATTTTATTCTAACCTCAATGGTTTTCGCAGCGCACGCGATGTAAAGAATATTTTAGGTAATATTTTTACACCTTGGGCTACATTATTGAAGTTTTGGTAAGGATCCCTAGTTTTTTTTTAATATAGCCTATGTCACCCGGGGATAGTGTAGCTTCTCAACAGTGAAAGAATTTTTCAAATCGGTTCAGTAGTTTCGGAGCCTATTCAATGCAAACAAACAAACATACAATCAAATCTTTTCTCTTTATAATATTAGTTTAGATTATAACACTTACCGATAGCGATGTGTGCGGTGAGTACAACGTGGTGCGTGGACAGCGCCCACGCGTGGAGAGAGTGTACGTGGCGCACGCCGCTCAGAGACGAGAGCGCCGCCACGCACTCACGGTAGCTGAAACATTAAAAGTTAAATGTCAATTCTTAGATACCCTAGCTCCGTCTCATCTTCCAGAAACAACTGTCCGGGCTGGCGGAGCTGCCTCAAAAGCTGAAAACCTCAAACGGCGCAAATAAACAAATCACGACTGAGGTAATAAGAATAAGAATCATTTATTTCCAGATATATAAGTACACACTTCAAGAACTCTATGATTACTCTATGATCACTTTATATATAAAGTGATCAGCGATCAGCGGCGGGGGTGGCCCAAGGGCCACCCCCGCCGCACCCTAACCTACCGAGGGCTGCAGCTATATTCACATGCGGCTGCACCTAGTTCTAGCCGGCTAAACCTAGTTCTAACCGAAGATAAGTAGGATATATCTAAGTTTAACCGCATGTAACCGGCTGCACCTAGTTGTAGCCGGCTAAAACTAGGTGTAGCCGCACTTCTGCTTTTAACCGTAACATATACATAACTCAAAGATACTAAGCAATGCAAGTCGAAACCTGTCCTGCCCGTCGTTGCGGCGGGCGTGACGTCAACTATCGTTTCAAAGTCACGCGCCGACACCGAATGAGTGAGAAAATAAAGATCCGTATCCGTGTCCGTATCCGCGGATCTTGACAGTAAATACCCGTATCCGGATCCGTGTCCGTGGATATACATTTTTGACGATCGGGCACATCACTAGTGTGGATATCTAATAGAATTTGGTATGGAGAAGATTTTTTTAAATAGTTTTTGAGATACACGATAGCTACCTACTTCACTTCACAATTCTTTCTCTACTTCAGTTCACTATTAGAAGACCGTACACTCATGACCTTCTAATAGTGAACACAGCATGTTTAGTGATAATACGCTTGATTGTTTTAACATTAATTTAAGATTTAATGATTAAAATAAATACGATCAAGAAATTGCTGATAAAAAAGCACAAGATTGTAATACAAACTAATTCATCAACAGCCTCTCAATAGAAGAGACAGATGTACAGAACAAATGTTTTTTTTTACGCTTAATAGATCTATGATTGGCCACTATCTCGCATGATGTGAAGCGATGATGTGGCCTAAGATGGAGCACATTGATCTAGAGAAAGACGGCAGTTGAGCGGCTGCTCAAACCCGTCTCCCCGATGGTTCATCGAACATCATCCCGAAACACGACTAGGTCGCTTGACGGCATGGCTTTGTTCGGTGGGTGGTATTACAACCACGGCCAGAGCCTACCACTCCAAAGCGCGTAAGTAGGTTTCATCACGATGTTTTCCTTCACCGTTTTAGAGCGAGCGTGCAAAATCTGCACTTAACTTTAAGTCATTGGTGCAGGGCCGAGTCGGGATTCGAACCCAGGTGCGTCGGATCGAAAGGCGACGATTTCCCGCTGAGCCACACTCGCTCTAAAAGTATGTATGTAGTACAAATGTAATGAATAGTGAGTAAGAGGGGTGCTGACCGGAAGCCCTTGGGCACTCCCTGCATGAGCATGGCGAGCGCGTCGCGCACCACGCGCGCCGACGTCACCAGCACCAGCACGCTGAACACGAACGTGCAGATCGGATCCACCAGCTTCGCGGCCGGCTGCCGGGGGAAACGCAAAGTTACCACAGAATACTAAGGGACAGAAGCATCACTCCGCAAATAAATTTAAACAAATAGCGACTCTTGCTATGACGCAATAAAATTCAATTCAGCTCGGGTAGTGCTGCATACCTACCAGTCATATTAACCTACAGAGCGCCTCTCTTTCTATCGCATAGCTCTAATCTCTTCTGCCGCGGCACTTGTAACGACGAGCGACCCGCCGTCGGTGTCCGGCTATGTACTTGTAGCTTCGTACCTACAGTGCGGAGTGCGCTAGGCCTGACGTTACCAACATCATCATCATCATCAGCCCGTATTCGTCCACTGCTGGACATAGGCTTCTCCTAATTAACGCCATTGATCGGACAACTTTTCCGAAACTATTTAAAAATTAACTATAATGTATATATGCAGCCATGAAAAATAATATTTTAATTAAAGAGTGCCCTATAAGTACCTAAAACTATGTTTAAATGTTATGTGTCAAGTATTGCCGCGCAAAAAGTCACCTCAGAACGTATGACGTCATCAGAAGGCAAACGGAAAGACAAGCTCTACGAAAGCAAACTTGCAAAGTAATATTATTTAGATCGTAACGTAAAATAAACACAAGCTTCGCACACGGTATTCACTTTGAAATGACGTCATGCACTGTGTTGGTGTTACGGAACAGATAAAATTTGACAGAATTAATCGATTTTATTTATTGATTTAAAAATATAAATGATTATTATTTTACAAAAATATTGATTAAATGATCTTTCGGAATCGATAAACATGCGTTCTAACTACATTTTAGATTTTTTACGATTACTGTTCGATCCCCTATTACCAACATAGCAACTAAATTTAATAATAATTTTTTAGAGAAAAGCAAGAACTGACTTCAAGACTAAACATATATTTTTGTTTTTGTTGGTTTTTTTAAAAAAGTACTGAACCAAGTTCGATAAAATTTATATAGGAACACCATTGGTATGACCTACCAATTGAATGATATTGTATGTATTTTATTTACAAATTTTAGTGACATATCTATTTATTTACTTATGAATTAATATTGACTTGTAAATACGCCTTACGAAATAAATACAATTATGGTTATGACTAGCTGCGCCCCGCGGTTTTATCCGCAGTTTCCCGGGATATAAAGTAGCCTATGAGCTATTCCAAGTCCTAAAGTACCCACATACCAAATTTTATCAAATTCGGTTCGGTAGTTTTTGCGGGAAGAGTAACAAAGGTACATCCATACATCCATTCTTACAAACTTTCGCGTTTATAATATCAGTAAGATAAGATTATGACAATGTGATAGGAATGTTAACTCACGTAGAACTTGATGAGCACGGAAGCCAGTAGTACTCCGCAGCTCTGTATGAGGTCTCCAATCACGTGGATTAGCGCCGCGCGGAGATTGATGTTCCTGTGAATAATAATGTTATGGGCGTTTATTATCCTGTGAATAATATGGGGGTTTATGTTACGGTGGATAGTAATAAATGGGGGTTTATGTTACCTTGGATAATAATAACAATAGGGTTTATGTTACGATGGATAATATATATATTACTATAATATATTATATATAACATAATTACTTTTCTTTCAATTAGTCGTCCTAAAAGCTATAGCACAGAATACTAAGGGTCATAAGCATCACTTCGCTAATAAGTTAAACAAATAGCGACTCTTGCTATGACGCAATAAAATTCAATTCAGCTCGCGTAGCGCTGCATACCTACTAGTCATATTAACGTACAGAGCGCCTCTCTTTCTATCGCATAGCTCTTATCTCTGCTGCCGCGGCACGTGTAACGACGCGCGACCCGCCGTCGGTGTAGCTTCGTACCTACAGTGCGGAGTGCGCTAGGCCTGGCTATAGTCATTGTCTAGGTGGTGCTGCGGCATATAAATAAAAGGCGAACGACCTGCTAGTCTCGAAACTCAATAACAAATAGCCTCACCTTGCACCAGCTCCGTTGACATTGGCTTCGGCACTGGAGAGATCCTTCATAGTATAATCTCCGTTGACGAGCGTTCCGTTCGCCTGTTTGTCCTCTCGCGATCTCCTGAACAGGCGGAACCGCGGCTCGGCGTCTTGCGTGTGTGCGTGCGTGTGGCCGTGCGGACACGCCATGCCGCCGTGTGTGTGGTGGTGGGCTGGAACAGACATCGTCGTCATCATCAGACAGACATCCCACTGCTGGGACACGGGCCTTCTCTCATAGAGAGAGTACAGGTCATAATCCATCTCGCTGGCCCAGCGCGGGATGGTGAATGACACATTACCTTGAACTTTATGATTCTTGGATATGACGGTTTTCTGAGTCCGCCTAAAGTTTTTAGGGCGAGTGTTAACTAATTCATACAACTTAAGAATGCTGGAGACGTTCAAGATGTCTCTAGCGGAGCCCTAGCGCTCTGGACAGAGCCCTGCGGGACTCACCGACGTCGGATGCACAGACGTTGAGCACCAGCGCCAAGATGACGTTAAAGGCGACTCCGCAGCCGGAGACGATCATCATCAAGTCTCTAGCGGTGCCCTAGCGCCGCGGGCGGAGGCCTGTAGGACTCACCGACGTCAGACGCGCAGCCGTGGAGCACCAGCGCCAGGATCACGTTGAAGGCGACTCTGCAGCCGGAGACGATCATCATCATGTCTCTAGCGGTGCCCTAGCGCCGCGGGCGGAGGCCTGTAGGACTCACCGACGTCGGACGCGCAGCCGTGGAGCACCAGCGCCAGGATCACGTTGAAGGCGACTCCGCAGCCAGAGACGATCATCATCATGTCAGGCTCGATGTTGTACTCCCCGGTGTGCAGCCGCACCGCCGCCACGTACACAAACACCCCCGTCAGGATCCAAATCAGCAGCACGGATACCATCGCACCGAGGACCTCTGGGGATCCGAAATACTATACTGTAGCTCCCTCGGCTCTGCACAAAGACTTTTTGAGAAGGGCTTGGATAGCCAAACAGATTCATAATGGCTGACCTCTTGCGTTTGCTTTTTATGCTTTTAGTGCTTCTTGATATAATACAAGCATATTTGTTTTTTTTCATCATCATCATCAGCCTATCGCAGTCCACTGCTAGACATAGGCCTCTCCAACTGTACGCCATTGAGCTCAATCCTCGGATACTCTCATCCAACTGCTACAAGCTACCATGCAAAGGTCGTCGCTCCACCTAGCCTGAGTGCGTCCTACACTACGTTTGCCAATTCCGATTTTTTTTATATTTATCAAAAACTAGCGACCCGCCTCGGCTTTACACGGATACAATTTACTAATATGGTGTAATTTTTAGACGACTTGATACAAAATATTGAATTTTCTTTACTATACAAAAAGTTGATTAGAATTAATTGTGTAATAATAACCTTCCGTAAAAAAATCTGTAAATGACAATGAAAACCGTATCAAAATCCGTTGCGTGGTTTAGAAGAAGTAAGCAGAGAAACAAAAATCCGGCCAAGTGTGAGTCGAACTCGCACACGAAAGGTTCCGTACCAATCTATAAGGACGGCAAAAAAAAAAATCATGTCTGTTGTATGCCCTTAAATATTTATCTTATTTTGTTTTTTTAGTATTTGTTGTTATAGCGGCAACAGAAATACATCATCTGTGAAAATTTCAACTGTTTAACTATCACGATTCACGACAGCCGGACAGACAGACAGGCAGACGGACAGAGTCTTAGTAATAGGGTCCCGTTTAACCCTTTAGTTACGAAACCCTAAAAATGAGGACGCGTATAGCTACTTTGTTTTGTACTATTTAGAGAAAATATTATAAACGTTCAACAGGACTCGCGTTTATGCGACCTTCACTCCCCCTAACCACCCTTGAAGGTCAACCCCTTTAAGACGTTTAATAATAGGAACGGACAAATGTTAAGTCACCCCCGAGCGGACCACGACCTTACATGTAGTTATGTTTAACTTTCGTCTTAGTGCCTCCGACCGGCTGCCCTTATCTCTTCTCTAAATAATATAATACAAATTCGCCCTTTGCTCTTGTTTGTTTATACGCTTAATAATTATAAACTGTGTATAGAACAATATTTGCACTCAGATTCAGATTATTTATTGCTTCCATCGGCGCGGCAGTACAAGGTGTAATTTGGTAAACGTACGAAGTCTCATGTGGACCCCGTCGGGCACAGCACAGACTTCAAAAAAGGAGAAGGTTCTCTATTCGATTGTTTTTTTTAATGTTTGTTATCTTATTAAATGTTTGCAATAAAGCGTTCATGTCTATCTATCTTAGTACTCCGTCATTTATGAACTGATTTGGAACATTATTTTTGCGTTGGGATCAGTATAGGTACGAAGTGGTCCCATATAAATTTCATCGATATTTGACCTTGGACTTCGAAGATGCATTGAAGTCGGTTTTTTTTGTAAAATTTATACATGTTATTTTTATTATATAAAACAAATCTCAAAATTTACTTACAGGATCGAATCCCATTTTCTTTACACTGTTTCTAAAATATTATTGACTAGCAACCCGCCCCGACTTCGAACAATTTGCAATACATATTTAGTTTTAATAATGAATAGGTACCTAGCCTTCCTCAAGAAATTCTCAAAATTGGTGAAAATTGCAAAATCAGTCACGTTGTTTAGGAGTATGAAGCGAATAATTTTTAGAAAAAACAAAAACCGACTTCAATGTATCTTCGAAGTCCAAGGTCACATATCGATGAAATTTATATGGGACCACTTCGTAGCTATACTGAACCCGACGCAAAAATAATTTTTCAAATCGGTTCATAAATGACGGAGTTCTGAGGTAACAAACATAAAAAATAAAAAAATAAATAAAAAATACAATCGAACAGAGAACCTCCTCCTTTTTTGAAGTCGGTTAATAAACTAGACAGACAGCATTTGTTTAATACTTTTCAGAAAAGAGAAAAAGATGTACAAAACTATGCTACTCTTACCAGCTCGCTTGTACCCATAGGACATATGCACGTCAGGACTCCGCTTGGCGCAATGGAACGCCAGGAGCGCCAGAGCGAAGCCCCCGCAGTCGCTTAGCATGTGAGCGGCGTCGCACATCACAGATAGACTGCCGGCTAAGTAACCGCCGATGAGCTCGCATATCTACGAAATTAAAGAAGAATAGTTAATATGGTTTTAAGAGATAGACTACGACAGTCCAGAATCCTCAGACTGAGCATATCCGCCTGCGTCGAGGGGTAAGACAAAAGCACGTTATTTCCCCCAAATTGTTTACCATATTGGATATATTTAAGACGCTAGACTGGAAAAAGCGGGTCATAAATATAAATGACGAGTACATCTCACATTTGCGATTTGCAGCCGACTTTGTTATAATGATTGAGTCGTTGCAAGACTTACAACTTACAACAGATGCTGGACAGCCTAGGGCATCCTATTTCTCTTTTTCCAGGGAGGATCTTACGATTTTCACCTAGCATGCGCTAATGCATTCAATATCAAAAATATCCAGGGTTTGATCAAAGCCAGAGCGAAATAGCGGGCTATGCGCTTAATCCTCATCCACGGCGTTGCATGGTATCATTCGTTAACATCAGACGAGATAGCGTACATAAAAGTTTTCCTAAGAAAGGGTTGCAACAGTTTAGGCGCCATATTTTAATCTCTCCCTAATCCGTAAACGCCCGGCGTATTCCGATCAAAGTGAGTACCTACCTACACCTCTCGCCAAACTTTAAGACCGCTGACCTCACGTCACCTGCGCAGTAGCACAAAAGTATACAAAATGGTATACTGCGCAAATCACGTGGTGCGCCGGCCATACACTTTGATGCAAGTTATACTTGCTTCATTCGAGAGTGTATCTTCTAGGCGAGCGTGTTACATCTTAGACTACATCATCGCTTACCATCAGGTGAGATAGCGGTCAAAAGCAAACCTATATCAAGAAAAAAAACTCACTCATCTATCCTTCCATTTCTACAACAACAAGGCTACCAACTAAATAGTCTTTTTCATGATTAGAAAGTAAGACAACCAAACGAGTAGACACGTGATTTATCGATGGGAGAGGAAAACATACAATACACAAATGAGAAAGGTTTTTTTATCCAGACGGGTAAATCTCTTGGACACCCGGGAAGGGAGGGCCCGGATAGTGCCAGACTTGCCCTAAGCCACCTACTGACTAAAACCCCCGTCTGCTCTGCCTCTCCACAGACAAGACGTCCGTGCCGTTTTCGTCAACTCTTATTTTTTCTGGGCGTACAATGAGCTATGCACTTTTTTATAATAAGTCCATTTTTTTATTTTTCTGTTTACCTGTTTTATCTAAAACAAATACTAAGCTACCAGAACCAGACCAGTTCCCACTTGCAGCACCCCTTCACGAGTTGACGCGTGTACCAGCCATCACCCTCCTCAAACATTTATTTGATAAATGAGAAAGGTTACACTCAACAGTATAAGGGTCGCTTACCATGAAGAAACCACAGAGCACCAGCGCGATAAGCAGCTGGGGTATCGCACTCGGGGGCTGCGGTTGCGTCCAGTGACAGTGCTCGCCGTCTGGAGTTGGGGTGACGGGCACGTCTGTGTACGTCTCCTGGAAACAAAAGCAACAGTTAACGATGCCCAAAGTTACGTCATCAATCGGAACGTCAGCGGACGGTCGGAGGGTAATCTCTACCGACATGGAGCGAACGAGCTACACCGTCAACCGCATCATCTCCACAACGACGTTGTAGGTTGGTAAGGATTATTTATGCAAAGTAGCCAACATAAGAAAGAAAAGATAACATAACAATAACATAACATAACATAAGAAACATGTAGAAAACCAAAAAATTATAACAAAATGTATAAAAAAATGCCTCTCAGTTTCTTGCCGTATGTTGAGTAGTGGTTCTTTTTGGAAGGCGGTGGTCGTGTCATGGTGATAATTTGACGTTCATAAGTGCGTCTGTGATGCCAAAATTGAATAAAGATATTTTGATTTTATTTAGAAAATCATGCAACAACAAGCGTGCAGAGCACAGTCGCCTCTGTGCATCCCCGTATCTACGGGGAATACGCCCGCGACATTCATTCGCGTCGACATAATAAAATATAGCCTACGTTATTCAGGGATAGTAGAGAAGCTTTCTATTAGTGAAAGAAATTTAAAGATACGCGCTTTGGAGTGGTAGGCTCTGGCCGTGGTTGTAATGCCACCCACCGAACAAAGCCATGCCGTCAAGCGACCTAGTCGTGTTTCGGGATGATGTTCGGTGAACCATCGGGGAGACGGGTCTGAGCAGCCGCTCAACTGCCGTCTCTCTCTAGATCTATGTGCTCCATCTTAGGACACATCATCGCTTCACATCAGGCGAGATAGTGACCAAACATAGATTTAATAAGTGTAAAAAAAAAAGTCTAAGAGACTCTGGTCTCTACAAACCAAGCCAAAGAAAAGAGATTATCCCTACATACCTACTTACAATCAATTTTAGCTCTTTATAATATTAGTAAGCATTACTTCTAACGCGATAAAACTACAGCAACAAAAATGTAACCCCAATTTTAATCCCCTCGATAGCCAAATCTAGGTTGAGGGCTACAATTTTCACCGTAAAATAAACCTAGATAATAACATATTACGCCACGAGTTCTCTCTCATTAAACAGATGAATCCCTAACGCGACTCAGCGATGCGTGAGCGTGTTTGCTCCCACTTGGATAGATATCTAGGTAACACATCAAAAAGGAAAATAGGAAGTTATTTTATAACTTATAAGTTATAAGTTATATTACCAGATAGAGACGAGATGATTTAACTGAATAAGGGATAAAAAAACGGGAAGAGGGAAACCACGTGCCACGTGGAAGAATATAACGAAAGGTTGTATAGCTGTATATACGACATTTGTCCAGTCAGATGGCCAGTGTGTGCACAGGAGGAGCGTAGGATAATGGCCGTGGGTGGTATCCACGAAGCAGGTAAGCTGATTCGTGGCGGCGGTATTTGCTGGCATATCATGTCTCAAATGTTGTCCACGCTGGCCCAGTGCGGGTTTGTGGATGTCATATGTGCTTGATTTTTTTTGATTAATTCTTGGACACGCCGGTATCACGATGTTTTTCCTTCACCGTTTTTAGAGCAAATGTTAAATTAAAGAAACGGTGCGGGGCCAGCGGGATTTGAACTCGAGTGCGTCGGATCGATATTCGCAAATGCTCCCATTTTTTAGGGAACTTAATTATTAATCGAGCAAGTTGTTCACCTCATGGTAAGTGCCACGCTTGTTTGCAATATCTGCAGTGCCACACAGAACCTGATTTTTGAACATTGATAACATGAAAAGTATCATCCCGAGACATCAGATATTATAAGTGTCTTGATGCCCCGTAATTTCGCTGGCTGCAGTAATTCTTGCGCACTACTGCTTGGCGGCAGAATAACTGATAAAGTGGTGTTACTTATCCAGACGGAAGACTTAGGCATACGAGAGAACTGCCACCTCGAAGGGGAACAAGAGAAAGAGGTATCTCAACCAGAGTAAGGTATAATATTGCCTGAAGAAAGTTGTGATTGAGCGTTATCCATTTATTTATGAATTTTATTACAATTTAATTTATTTGACAACTTATAATGTATAATTCTTAATGTTAATAATGTAAATTTGACTTGCTCAGAGTGACAAACAATATTATGGAGTCTATAAAAAAATCTATTCTATTCTTGAAGTTAATAATTATGTAATTTAATTTTTTATTTATTCCATGTACACTCGAGAGCAATGAATCCGGGTCACTTAAAGAATGTTAAAAATCTCGGAAACTAAAAATGATAGGTTAATGCAATAAATTGTATTTAATAGACAATGTAATACTCCTTAAATGAAAGTAAAAAAAATATGAGTCACCATACATTTTATTAACACAAAATTACATAAAGAAAAAAACTGCTGATCTCTCCTTAAAACAAAAATAGGAAACATGAAATTGTTGAACTTTATTACGATTTTCTTGAATTTTAATACTTCGTATTGCCTCCTCGTGCTTCCATTACTGCGTTTACGCGGTTTGGCATGCTGTACACTAAGTTCCTTATACGATTTTGGGGAATATTCTCCCATTCCTCTGTGAGAGCAATTTTGAGCTCACGAAGCGTGATTGGGGGAGGGTTTCGTTGTTTTACGCATCTGCCTAGCTCGTCCCAAGCATGCTCGATCGGGTTGATATCCGGGCTGCGCGCTGGCCACTCCATACGAGTAATGTTCATCTCTTGAAAGTAGTCATTCACAATCCTACCTGTATGAGGTCGGGCATTGTCATGCATAAATATAGCATCCTCACCTAAATTGACCATAAATGGACCAACGTGATCATTGAGGATTTCTTCCACATATCTTACGCTAGTTAAAGAGCCGTTTTCTATGATCACCAGCTCTGTGCGACTTTCAGAAGAAATTCCGGCCCACACAAGTACAGACCCACCACCGTAGGCTACTTTTTCTTCGATGCATGCTTGCTTGAATCTTTCCCCTGGTCTTCGATACACTCTGTGTCTTCCATCGTGCTTGTAGAGCATAAATTTTGATTCGTCGGAGAACATAACTTTTGACCAATCTTCAATACTCCAATTTACGTGGCTCTGGGCATATCTTAGTCTCGAAATACGATGCCCACGCTCCAGTTTAGGGCCGTTTGCAGGTCTAAGGGGTTTTAAGTTAGATTCAGCAAGCCGACGTCTTACTGTCCATGCACTTGGGTTACTTCCTCCGAGGCGTCGAAACTGATTGGTGAGTTCAGTTCCTGTGAGAAAGCGATTTCGAAGCATGGTGTTCACCAAGTATCGGTCTTCTCGTGCTGTGGTACACCTGGTTCTGCCCGTTCCTGGTCTGCGTAGGTTAGAACCAGTTTCTTCGTAACGTCGGAGAACTCTTTGTACTGTTGACAGCGACACACCGACAGTCCTGGCTGTATCGCGCTGACTCCGGCCGGTTTCCAGCATTGTAAGTATTCTGGTGCATTCTTCAGGCGTAAGCGACATAATTTCAGCTTGAATAATGAATATAGAGCACTATCAACATGGTTTATGTACCCACATAAATGACAGATTACAAACAAAAGCAAAACCAAATGCTGTAATTTCGTAGTTCCATCTTCGAAAGTGGCCCTTTTTCAAATTTGATTTTTTTATGATATAACTTTACAATAACTAAGAAGTTTTAATACCTTCATTTAAGGAGTATTACATTGTCTATTAAATACAATTTATTGCATTAACCTAGCATTTTTAGTTTCCGAGATTTTTAGGATTCTTTAAGTGACCCGGATTCATTGCTCTCGAGTGTATATTAATGCCATGAAAAAATATTGTAATTAAGACTTGCCTAGAATAACAAACTGAGTTATTATGGTTAATAAATTATTCTATTCTATTCTATTCTAACCGTCAACAAAGATTTCTATATATAATTATGTAAAAATATTTATCGAAGTGGAAGCATCTCTCACGCATCGGTGCGCTGATTCGCGTCAGCCGGGATTCACTTTAATGAGAGTGGCAGCTTGTGGAAATGATGTCAACAAGAACGAACTTCAGTTTCGCGTTGTTAACTGTATTTTTTAACCGACTTCAAAATAGGAGAAGGTTCTCTGTTCGATTGTATTTTTTTATGTTTGTTACCTCAGAACTCCGTCATTTGTGAACCGATTTGCAAAATTCTTTTAGCGTTGGGTTCAGTATAGCTACGATGTGGTCCCATATAAATTTCATCGGTATTTGACCTTGGACTTCGAAGATGCATTGAAGTCGGTTGTTGTTTCTTTCTAAAAATTTATTATATTTTGTATAAATAACGCCCAACGATCACATACATAGATCCGGGCCCATTACATTCTTACGAGTATATACATATATAATAAAGGGTGGATTTTTGAGACAGGGCACTAGGGCAGGTACCCTAACCGTTATAGTTACAGGAAAAAGTTCCTAGGAGACTATCTATAACTTTTTGAGATATTCTGAACTGCATCACAGATTTCAGAAAAAAATACAGTTAGCGAAAAAAAATGCAAAATTAAAAAATATATGTGTCCCAATCGATTGTTTCTTGTAGGGATCAAAAGACTCTATAGACCATTTGAGATATGAGTACTAGAAATGGCAGAAAAACCTGCCCCTAGTGCCCCGTCTCAAAAATCCAGCGAATATAAATTCGCCGGATGTACAAAAGCTGATGTCAAGAATGAAATTCAATAGCATCCCATTCTAGGGTAAACTAGGCTTTACGCTGTGGGAATCAAACGTCCCTACTAAGCCGATTTACCACACCAGCACGCCACAAATTGTACCATTAATAAATTAGCAAGCGGAGCAAACGAGCAGTCTGACAGCAAGCTGCGAACGCTTCCTAACATCCATTAGAAATCTTGTCCCTACATTAAGAAACTACATGCGTTTATCAGCTAGTTTGTAGACAGCCTCTGTATAGTGATTGAGTAGGTCTTTAATCTCATACATCACTGAGGTTGCGGGTTCAATTCCCGCGACGGGATAAATGTTTGTGTAGAGAAACAAAAAAGCGCAAGCTTTTTTTCGTGTCTGGGTGTTGTGGGAGCATGGTCCTTATAGTTCCTGGTTTCCTAGATACAGGGAACCCTAGTTAGGGACCAGGATATATCTATCGTTGGGCGTTATTTATTTTATTTTATTTATGCAACAGAAGTGGTGATGGTATACGAATGCATGTTGTAGCAATTATAGTGGTACCACAGATTACTAAGGGACCAAGAATTTTGAATTGCTAAGAACGACATGCAAATCCGCAAAACATGCTGCAAATCTGGTACACACAGCTATCGAGTCTTGACAGCCTGTGTGGTGACGTTCCTGGTTCGATTCCCAATACAGGAGAAATGCTTGTGGACATGAAAATAAAACGTTTATGGAGTTTCTGGCCCATATACACTCGTGGCAGGTCTCTCGTATGCGGGAGGCTGTCTGGATAGGTACCACCGCTTTGCCAGTTATTCTGTCGCCAAGCAGAAGTGCGCAAGTGTTACTCTGTTCCGGTTTAAAGGGCATTGTAGCTAGTGAAATTACTGGGCATTATGAGACTTAATATCTGATGTCTCGGGGTGATGAGCGCAATGCAGTGCTACGCAGTGCTTTTTATGGTATTTAAAGATCTGGGTGGCACTGCAATTGTTACGGGCAGACGTGGCGCTTGCCATCAGACGAACAACTAGATCGTCTCATCACTCGGTTATTTTTATATATAGTATATTGATTTATGTTGAGGAACATAAATAGGGTTTAAAGAAAAGCGTGTTCTTAACACGTGTGCGTTTATAGGACGCTAACGCGAGACTGTTCTGTTCACATCGTAGTCGGTGATCCATGTGCATGCCGAATCTTGTCACTGTATTTCAAAACACAGGGCACTGTCCTCCACCTATAATTTGTCACGTCAGAGAAGTGTTTGCGCTTCACTGCACTGACTGAATGAGTTATGAGACCTAAGGCTGTATTGCTTGAGTTCTGCAGCTATCGTACCGCTATCGATCCAGTGGAGCGATGGGCTGTTGCATATTCAATGCCAATCGGTAAATCAATGCATACAGCTTGTAGTGTAGAATCTTTTTTGCAAATTGACTTGTAGGTACGAATATTTTTTTTTTGTATGACATTCGCATTTACTAATATTATTTAATCTTATTGTTATTAATGCAACTTGTATAATTAATTTGAATTCATAAATATAATAGGTAATGCATGGGATTTATTAATGTTATTTAAATTAATTAATTTTTAATTAATTTTAATATTATATAAGGAAATTCAAATACAGTGATCTTTTTTTTTATGTTACTGAATGTCGAGACGAGCTGGTCGTTTGCCTGATGGTAAGCAATACGCCAGCCCATAACAATAACAGCACCACCCAGAACTTTGTTTTGCAAAATCCTGCGCGGCGCTGCACTGCGCTCGTCACCCTAAGACAATTAGCTGTTGAGTCTCATAATGCCCAGTAATTTCGCTGGCTACAATGCCCTTCAAACCGGAACACAGTAATGCTTGCGCACTACTGCTTGGCGGCTGAATAACTGGCAAAGCGGTGGTACCTACCCAGACGGCCTCTCGCATACGAGAAACCTACCACTAGTGTACTTTGTTTATGAATAAACACAATACAAAAATACAATCTTTTAGAATAACAATGAGTTTCTTTTGTCATGTAGCCTAATTATCAAAGTTGCGACTAAAGAATATTATAATCAGAGTAGGTAACTGACTCGTTAAAGGGTCCCCCAGTTTTCGGCCCCAGTGGGGACACGCGGTAGCTTTTTTCGGATTTCCGCCACTTTATAAAAGTTCAAAATAGTGATGCCAACGGGACACATTATTTTTGTCTTCGTATTCAGTATCCACATGAGTAATTTAACAATTTAACAAAATAATATCTCTCGTTGACCTCAGTATTTTGAACTCTTATCAAGTATATATTACACGCGGAAAAATTCTACCACGTGACGGGGATATAAATATATGGGGGATTTATATATGAATTTTTCAAGTGGGCGTGGGATAAATCTAAAACGATAAGGAACAGCGAAAAATGGCCAAAGTAGTCTCAGGCCTAAAACTGCACCATTGGATTTTTTTTCATTCATTTATTTTATTTCAGGCAATAATAAAAAACACAGAGTAATCATATCAGAGGCCCATATTACAAATACCTTATAGACTAACATATATATAAAATTTATAAAACACTAACTTAAGTTTAGGGAATTTAAGTGGCTTCGCTTCCCTGTAGCGTCGGTAGACCACAACTTCAGATTTTTGAAAAACCTATTTTCCAAGCAAGGAATCGAAAACATTGATTTAAAAAAAAATACACATCCACTGTATTATTGCATCAGCCGATAGTGTCGAATTCTGGAAAGTAATGTCAATTGGCAAACTAAAGGGAAGGACTTATTGTAGCTTCGAAATGATGGCATTTGTTTCAAGCACAGACCTTCATTTCAAATCTTAATGATCCAAATTCACCGGATAGATACTACACAATTATTGTAAGGTCCTGAATGAGTATCACCGTGTTATTTTATTTTACATATGCTTAAAAACTCGCAATACCAACATAAAAAAATATTGCTTTCTTGAAAATTTATTAAATATGTAGATTGCAATTTTCTAGGGCTTGCCTAAAGGATACCCAATCTCGTGTCTAGAGATTTGAAGACCTTGTACCACAGAATAAATAATAGTACTGGTCTTGTACATAATAGGTAGGTACGTACTTTCTTTTTCGTGTAGGTATTTGTCGTGTATAAATAAAAACGGGTTGTCTAGAAGAAACCGCTCTAAGTCTAAGAGTTAAAGCCACCAATTTTTTAATTTTTTTTGTGGAACTGAATGACGAGACGAGCTGGTCGTTTGCCTGATGGTAAGCAATACGCCAGCCCATAACAATAACAGCACCACCCAGAATTTTGTTTTGCAATATCCTGCGCGGCACTGCACTGTGCTCGTCACCCTGAGACAATTAGCTGTTGAGTCTCATAATGGCCAGTAATTTCGCTGTATTATTTATTTGTACCTCAAAACCATGTGTTCTGTTTTTTTTGTATTGTCTTTACTTTAATTGGTGTGCAATTAAATATTATGTAGTACCCTTGATACTATGATCCTTGTTGAGGCACAGAATAATGAATAGTACAAGATTGAGGCGAGGTTCTACGAATATCTACATAGAAGAAAGGGAACCCTAATAATAAAAAAAAAACTCTTTATATCATAGAATAAGCAGTTCAGTTGCAGACAGTTTCTTTGAGTCCTCTCCATTTAAGGGTTGTCTGGAAGAGATCGCTGTGAGCGATAAGACCGCCCATTGTAACACTTTAGGTTTAGGTATTGTTTTGTAATTATTTTATGTTGTTGTGTGACAATAAAGCGTTATCTAATCTAATCTAATAAGCGTTCTAATTCTTTGTCTTCTATATTTTTATTACTATAGTAGTAGCAGGCCTAGCGCACTCCGCACTGTAGGTACGAAGCTACAAGTACATAGCCGGACACCGACGGCGGGTCGCGCGTCGTTACACGTGCCGCGTCAGAAGAGATAAGAGCGGCGCGATAGAAAGAGACACGCTCTGCAGGTTAATATGACTGGTAGGTATGCAGCGCTACGCGAGCTTTCTAGGTATGTAAGTACTTAAGTTTTAGTTTTAAACACGTATGGGAATATGTATTGACAATATCTGAGTCGGATCGGTGATGCCCGCTGTAGTTATAAAACCGGCCAAGTACGAGTCGGACTAGCGCACGAATGGTTCCGTACCATTAGTATTTGTTGTTTTAGCGGCAACAGAAATACATCATCTATGAAAATTTCAACTGTTTACCTATCACGGTTCATGAGATACAGCCTGGTGACAGACGGACAGACAGACAGCCAGACGGACAGCGTAGTCTTAGTAATAGGGTCCCGTTTTACCCTTTGGGTACTGAACCCTAATAAACTATGAATGAATACTCTTCGACCGAATACATATAAACTTTTCTTGAGGACTAGACTTCAATGACTAGCCAATTTACTTTGAGTCGGTTGAACGACCTATGAGGTGAGTTCAATCATTCGCCTATAACCATACTATTATTTATTCTGCGCTATAACATACAAGTAGGTAGGTGTCTAGACAGTTTAATTTTTTACAGGAATGGTGAGACGCAGGTCGTTTTCTTTATTTTGCAGAACTTTACATAGGAACCTTATACTACGTAAGGAATAGTTTGTATTCTTTATAGTTAGTAGACTATTACCACAGAAGACTTAATAGTACCAACTATTACGAATATTTAAAATAAATATTACCCAAATCGGTTTAGCCGTTCTCTAGTAATAGCTGTGGTAATACATTTACAAGATGAGGGGTATCGTCCCGCTGTAGTTTTTGATTAAAAACCTACGAAAATTCATGCACAAGAAGTCAGCATCAAAGGCTTCAGGTATTCAGGTGTATATTTAGGTTTATGTGGTAATAATAGTATATATATATATATTTTTAAAGTATATATATTTTTACATACTATAGGTATGTAACTTATTTAGGCAATAATTAAGAATCATCATCAGCCCATCACGTTGCCACTGCTGGGACACGGGCCTTCTCTCATAGAGAGAGTATGGACCAAGCTGGCCCAGTGTGGGTTGGTGGATGTCACATGTTCTTGAATTTTTCTGATAATTTCTTGGACATTCCGGTTCCTCACGATGTTTTCCTTCACCGTTTTCAGAGCGAGCGTTAAAACCGGACATAACTTAAGAAAGTCAGTGTGGGGCCGGCGGGATTTGAACTCGGGTGCGTCAGATCGAACGTCACACGTTGTCCCACTGAGCCACACTCGCTCTCAATTAAGAATATGTATTTAAAATTTTCCATCGCGCACTTTACTGCCATTTTTTCTTGCACGTCTTGGATGACTGTTAGAAAATGCTGTAAAAACTGTTTTGTGCTATATAAAGTATAAATAAATAAAAGTGTTTTAACCACTGTTGATTATTTTTACAGCCTTATAACTTTTAGCCGATTCAACCCTACCATCACACATGCCACTTATCTTGACAAAACGAAAAATGACGACAAAGAACCTTCTTATCACCCAGCATATATCCGTTATAACCTTTGTTCCTTCCAGGGACAAAGGATTACTTCTGTTTGCTCGCAATTTTTATCCGTCACCCTTACGTAACTATTTTGGCATGCTACATCTAAGCACTTACATTAACTTTCCTCATCTTGGCACAGCGTCAAACAGTGGAAAAATCACAAATTAACTGTAAGCAAAATAATCTCTATTTAAACCAAAGAAAAATACAAGCAAGCACGGCTAACAGATGAAACGATGACGCGATAAACGTTTTTATTTAAACGCTGGAGTAAGGGATCCGGTAATTTTTGCAACAATGAGGGTAGGTAACGACTGCTGTGAAAGCTAAAGCGCGCATTCACGTGGCGACAAGTTGTCAAACTTGCACAGTCATCCACGAACAGGGGTGTTGGCTTAGTATTCTGTGCGTTGGTAATTAGGCAGGCGAATTTTGAGCGAGCCTCGAAATTTCGAGTCGTGGTTTTCCTTCGTATATGATTGCAGTATTTGATGTTGCAGATGCCTTTTGGCGACGATACCTGCGAACCATCAGGGTGGCCGTCAGCTCGTTTGCCATTCTCTTAAGTAAAATACCGTAACTACTGCAGAATGTTGATACATATTTATAATACTCTTTAATCGTTACATACCTATATACCTATATAATAATTATGATGTCAGTCAGAGAGTTGCAGTGACTCCGAAGTAGGTGGGTCTCGTCGTGCGTAAGTTATAATTTACGCATCTAATGATATTATTTCATGCGGATATATAAATGGCTTTTATTTATTCTATGACCATAAGTTCACACTACAAATACGTATAGAGCAACTACCTATCGCAGCGACCCAAACTGACCTTCGACATATAAACGCGTTATTTTTACCTGTCCTGCCTGTAATGTATCGCCAATTATTGTCGGCTGTGAGCTCACGTAGGACTTCCTTATAACTTGTAGATCCAGAAATATTTTGGACTGGTCGTCGTGTAATACCCAGTTATTTTTAAAGCTATTGCATAGCTTCTATCGCGGGCCTTGAGCGTGGAGACCGAATCCAGAAATTCCGTAACGAAAATAACCTAACACCATCCCTTCCGAATGCTATGCAATAGCTTTACCGCGGCAGTCTCCGAGTGCCACACTTTTTTTTTTATTATGGAACTGATTCATGAGACGTGCAAGTCGTTCGCCTGATGGTAAGCGCCAGGCCAGCCTATAACAGTTGCAGTGCAACCAGAACTTTAATACCATAAAAATTCAGTTTAGCAATGTTCCAATTTTTCATCACTCATTGGATAATCTGAGGTAGGTATTCTGTACTACAAAAGGGTTGGCGTTGACATCATCTCGTGTTTCGGGATGATGTTCGGTGAACCATAGGGGAGACGGGTCTGAGCAGCCGCTCAACTGCCGTCTCTCTCTAGATCAATGTGCTACATCTTAGGCCACATCATCGCTTCACATCAGGCGAGATAGTGGCCAAACATAGATCTATTAAGCGTAAAAAAAAAAACAAAAAAAACTCGACTGGTGCAGAGTGAAGATTAGTTCCAAGGTGGATCACGCTTACCGAGAAGTATAGCAATAAATGATCACTCTTCATGTTACGCCACCAGAAATGATAACAAAAAACGTAATTTAGGCAGACCTATCGCTCAGTGCGACCTTCACAACCTTTGGATGGAGAGGATAGGTTGTCAAGATTTTCAATAAAAAAATATGTAATTTAACCGTACCGTATGACTCTTGAAAATACGTACAATTGGTGCCCATACTATCGTAAAACGACAAAAGAAAAATGTAAAAGACGTAAAATTACTTTCCTTCTTTAAACGCCGAGTAAGGGACTCACTTTTTACTACAATGGGGGTAGTTTAACGTCGTCGTTAACGCGCGCCATTCACGGCGCGACAGGCTGACAGCTTTCCTGTCGTTAAAGACTTGCGCAGTCATGAATAATGGAGAGGTGGCGAACTGGATTTAATCTGTTTGAATTGTTAGGGTTTTCTGTGATATAATCTCGCACCTAAGCGTTAAAAAGTTAGTAGGTACAAGCATTATCTACATATTCATATACATATATATTATACATATATATATATATATATATATATATATATATATATATATATATATATATATATATATATATATATACATCTTCGACCGCATCGTCACTTAACAACAGGTGAGATAGCGGCCAAACGCAAGGCTATAAATAATAAAAAAAAAATGCATTTATTCATGCTTACGTGTAATGTACCAGACAGGTGTTACATGTCTTACAGAATAGTTACATGTGCCCTGTGACGGCGCTGCACAGTTTCTGAGTGGAGTTAGTACTTATCGCTAGTCATTATCATTATTTTTTTTTTTTTTATTATTTATAGGCTTGCGTTTGACTGCTATCTCACCTGTTGTTAAGTGACGATGCGGTCGAAGATGTATATATATATATGTATAATATATATGAATATGAATATGTATAATGTAACGCTCGCCTCATTTGGTTATGTTTAGTATAATGTATACTATACAATTAAATAAAACTATGTCAATTAAAATTTATTATTATCCATAAAATTATCACATTATTCCTTAGTTATTATCATTGTTCAAATAATAGAATGGATGAAGTCGCGTCAATTAAACAAACGTATTCAACTAAAAAACCACAAACTTTATTTACATAAATTGAAATAAATAATAAAAATAATCATAATTTTAATTTAGATAAATGATAACAACAAACTTAATTTACGCAGTCTTATCGCTCAGTTCGATCTCTCCTTCACAACCTTACAGATAGCGGTTAAGTCATGTTTTATGGTTTAGTTTAGTCATAATTTATTTATATTTTTATTTTGCAGTTTAGGCGTTTTTAGTTATTTTATTATTTTTAGTTGAATATGTTTATTTTTTGGAGTGGTAGGCTCTGGCCGTGGTTGTAATACCACCCACCGAACAAAGCCATGCCGTCAAGCGACCTAGTCGTGTTTCGGGATGATGTTCGGTGAACCATCGGGGAGACGGGTCTGAGCAGCCGCTCAACTGCCGTCTCTCTCTAGATCTATGTGCTCCATCTTAGGCCACATCATCGCTTCACATCAGGCGAGATAGTAGCCAAACATAGATCTACAAGGCGTAAAAAAAAAAAAAAAATTTATTTCGTAATGTGTATGAGATAATCACTTTCCGGTGTTCCAATTTATGGTATCATAACTTTATTCACCTCATGATGTTTGTTTTTTTTAATAAAGTCATAATTAATTTAATAGTGCTGCATGGTGCAGATAAATTTATTTATAAATCGATTTTGTCGCTTTCGATTTGTCACATTTGATTGACCGATTTGTTTGCTCGTCGTACCGTCGTCGCCGTCGTAGATTAATCGTTGAAAACCCGTGAATGGGCTGTCTTTTTTATTGCGGTAGCTTAAAAATTTACATTTTCGACAAACGTCGAGCTTTTTTGTGACTCATTCTGCGACTCAATTTTTATTGTGACTACCAAATTTAGCCGTGCTTGGCGTAGTGAACGCATTTATTGCAAGGGAGATTATAAAGGGCAATTTGATTTCCGCTACGAAAAAGATTGTTTGCATAAAAAAAACATATTCCGCTGTGCCCAAGGTTTTGTTATGTATAGTAGTTTCTATAAATATCAATCAACGTATTACTTTCTCACTGAACTACTGAAACAATGCCTTCCCAGACAGGGTGAGACCTAACGCTGGGTTTAAACTTCAGGTGCATCAGATCGAAAGCTAAATTAGTTATCACTTGGTCAAACTCTCTTCCAGTAGGTATGTGTTTCTGTGAACCTAGATACAGAAAATCATAGTGTCTTAAACCCTTATGTATTTACCGGTGGTAGGTTTCTCGTATGCGAGAGGCAGTCTGGGTGGGTACCACCGCTTTGCCAGTTATTCTGCCACCGAGAAGTAGTGCGCAAGCATTACTGGGTTCCGGTGTGAAGGGCATTGTAGCCAGCGAAGTTACTGGGCATTATGGGATTTTGCAAAACAAAGTTCTGGATGGTGCTGTTACTATTATGGGCAGGCGTTTGCTGACTATCAGGCAAACGACTAGCTCGTCTTGTCATTCAGATATTTATATAAAACCGGACAAGTGCGAGTCGGATTTGCACACGAAGGGTTCCGTACCATTATCAACAAAAACGACAAAAAATTACGTTTGTTGTATGGGAGCCCCCTTAAATATTTATTTTATTCTGTTTTTTAGTATTAGTATTTGTTGTTACAGCTGTGAAAATTTCAACCAACTATCACGGTTCATGAGGTAGAGCCTGGTGACAGACGGACAGACAGACAGACGGACGGACAGCGGAGCCTTAGTCCCGTTTTCCGGAACCCTAAAAAATGGCATCGTTGGATGTTATTACTTGTATTGGATGCCAAATAGCTCGCACGTCTTAGGAAATTGCCGCTCTTGCTGACCTGACATTACCATTTGCTTTTATAGCTCCCTTCGCTTTTGCCAAGGCTCTCGATACTTTATACAGCGCCAATCTGTGTCATGACATGACATCCTTTCCCTCGACTTTACCGATATCAACGACAAACACTAGCTGACAGCGCGCAGCGACTTCTTTCACTGTAATTAGGTGTACATATTTATCCATTCATATTCATTTATTCATGCTTATATGAAATGTATCAGATGTTAGAAATGTCTTATAGAAAAGATACATGTGACCTGTAAAGGGCGCTGCACGAGTTCCGAGTGGAGTTAATTGCATTGAAGTTATTGAAGTCATTTTATCATAAGGTTATTTATAGTAAACATTTGTTAATTTTAATTATATATTCATCATATTATCACATTATTTACTAATACAAAAATAAGAATAAATAAATAATAATATTAATATAAATAACAATATTAATATAATAATAATAATAATTTAATACAATAATTGCATTGATGAGAACTAAGTAAGTTCTCATCAATGCAATTATTGTATTGTTAAATTCACATTATTAATTAATTTAAATAATTTATAACATAAAATAATACCTACAATTTATTCTAATATTATTTTTACGACTATAATTTTTGGAACTATGAAGATTTCCTGAATAATAAGACCCTACAGTAGTAGTGGTATATAATACCTCCCTTGTGGTACCCTATAACGGAATCCAGATTATAATATAATTAGGTTCTTTTCTACTGAATTCCATTTAAATCTGCAGAGATTACAGATACCAGATCTGTGGCTGAGACATTAAGCCGTGATTCAGTAATAAACACACACAACTTTGAGACTTACATATTCTCCTATATAGAAAACTGGCTGCGCCCCGCGGTGTCACCCTCGGTTTATCGGGATTAAAAGAAGCCTATGTCCTTTTTCCAAGACCTAAAGAACCTACATACAAAATTTCATTATGATCCGTTCAGTAGTTTTGCGTGATTGAGTAACAAACATCCATCCATCCATCCATCTTCACAAACATTCGCATTTATGATATTAGTAGGATGAAGGACTAGTTACACTAGTTAAACTTGGGGAAAATCTTAAGATCATAGAGGAACATGATATGTAGGCTAAGCTGATATTACTTGTATTTGATGCCTTTTTTTCACTTAATAGATCTATGTTTGGCCACTATCTCGCCTGATGTGAAGCGATGATCTGGCCTAAGATGGAGCACATAGATCTAGAGAGAGACGGCAGTTGAGCGGCTGCTCAGACCCGTCTCCCCGATGGTTCACCTAACATCATCCCGAAACACGACTAGGTCGCTTGACGGCATGGCTTTGTTCGGTGGGTGGTATTACAACCGCGGCCAGAGCCTACCAAATATGTATGTAAAAATAAAGCCTGATATTTAGCTATAAGTTTTGAAACTTAAATCAGTCGGACAATCATCAGTGGTAGAAGATAAATAATAGTTTCTAAAAGCCTTTTACTGGTGGTAGGTTTCTCGTATGCGAGAGGCCGTCTGGGTGGGTGCCACCGCTTTGCCAGTTATTCAGCCGCCAAGCGGTAGTGCGCAAGCATTACTGTGTTCCGGCTTGAAGGGCATTGTAGCCAGCGAAATTACTGGGCATTATGAGACTCAACAGCTAATTGTCTCAGAGTGACGAGCGCAGTACGGCGCCGCGCAGGATTTTGCAAAACAAAGTTCTGAGTGGTGCTGTTATTGTTATGGGCTGGCGTATTGCTTACCATCAGGCAAACGACCAGCTCGTCTCGTCATTCAGTTACATAAAAAAAGCCTCATTTTTTGATAAAAATGCCAGAGCGACAAAGACTGCAATAAATTTAATATAATCAATGATGAACATCAATCCAATTAACTTTCTGACACTCGGAGTATGATTAGGGAGCTCATTAATTCCGCGGCACGCTTCGGGACTAGTAGGTACATACCTACTGTTATTCTGTAATTTTGTACGCTTAATCAGGGCGAGCACGATATGTATCAGGCCAGAGGGAGAATAATTTTCTGAAGGTCATTATATTAGCATTTGGTAGTTTGTTCATCTATAATATTGTTTGAGACCTGCAGCAAAAAGAAGTGTTATATTAAAAGTTTGACGCGGGAAGCCGTCTGGGTAGGTACCACCGCTTTGTCAGTTATCCTGCCGCCAAGCAGTAGTGCGTAAGCATTACTGTGTTCCAGTTTGAAAAGCATTGTACCTAGCCAGCGAAATTACTGGGCATATGAGACTTAATATCTGATGTTTCGGGTGATGAGCGTATGATGCTACGCAGTGCTTTTATGGTATTAAAAGTTCTGTGTGGCATTGCAATTGTTACGGCTTGCCCATAACAATTGCACTGCCACCCAGAACCTTGTGTCGTGGCGCTTACCATCAGGCGAACAACTTGCTCGTCTCATCATGCAGTTCTAAAAAAAGAAGAAGAGAAAAGCATAAAAACATGTGTGTCTGTCTGTTTGTTGTCGCTTCGGCTTCATATCTTATGAAGATCGGATTCACAAACAGTTTTAATATGAATCTAAAACATTACAGATTTTTCTAAAAGAAGGACATTTCGGTGCGTTTTTCAGATTGGAGATTAGGTACCTCAGAAGGTATTTTAAATTTTTTAAGAGGACGTCGTTCCAAATTCGCAGCTTGGTGACGCGTCCGCATTTATATACAAAATTTCCGTTTTCATGACCAAATTGATGCCGGAAAATAGCTCAAGCCCTTAGCACAGAATAATTATATAACAGCCTCCGTGGTGTACTGGTTGGGCAGGTTGGCTCAAATCATATACACGTTTCGGGTTCCCGCGACGGGACAAATGTTTGTGCACAAAAAAAAGCGCAAGCATTTGTTTCGTGTTGTGAGTCCTCGTAGTTTTTGGTTCCCTAGATACATGGAATCCTAGCAGGATCTATAATTAGGATCATTTGGCGAATAAACAGGAATAAATTTTATCAAAAAAAACCGACTTCTATGTATCTTCAAAGTCTTTTAAAACATAAAATACTTACCCTTCCTTGCATATATATAATGGAAATTTGTAAATTTGTCAGGAAATATACTAACTTCTTTATAAAACGAGCTGAAGTTCATAATAACCGTAATCTGAGACATAGGAACATGCTAATGTTACCGACCTCGCGAATGGCGCTTCACTCAGCTAGTCCCTTTGTGATGTGCATCACTCAATAACAAATATAACAAAAGAGAAAACATTTTTTAATCAATTAAAAGCACTTTTAATAAACAAAGCCTACTACACAATTAATGAATATATGTATATGAATAATGCTTTATTAACCGACTTCAAAAAAGGAGGAGGTTCTCTGTTCGATTGTATTTTTATTTTTTTTATGTTTGTTACTTCAGAACTCCGTCATTTATAAACCGATTTGAAAAATTCTTTTTGCGTCGGGTTCAGTATAGCTACGAAGTGGTCCCATATAAATTTCATCGATATGTGACCTTGGACTTCGAAGATACATTGAAGTCGGTTTTTGTTTTTTTCAAAAAATTATATTATTTAAATAACTTATCATCATCATCATATGTATAAAATTCCTCACTACTCAATAGTTACCTTACTCCTCCGAAACGGCTTTACTGATTTTTACCAAATTTTATATGCATATTCAGTAGGTCTGAGAATCGGCTACTATCTATTTTTCATACCCCTAAGTGATAAGGGTTGTTCACCCTTAACATTTTTTTTAATTTATATGGCAAAACAACGTTTGTCGGGTCAGCTAGTAATATATACTATAATACATACTTACTAAACGAAATGACTGTCCTCCTCTTATCTAAACCAACTTAGCTGTGCCCAACAGGGTTCATAATGATCATTTATTTTTGTAACCTACCACCTAAGAACTACACTATGGAATGCTAATAAACTATATGAATATGAATAAAGTCCAAGGTCAAATATCGATGAAATTTATATGGGACCACTTCGTAGCTATACTGAACCCAACGCAAAAAGAATTTTCCTAATCGGTTCATAAATGACGGAGTTCTGAGGTATTTGTCATTAAAAAAATACAATCGAACAGAGAACCTTCTACTTTTTTTTAAATGGTTATAAAGAGAATTACAAGTAAACTCTTAAGAACTCTCTCTATGAGAAGGTCCGTGTTCCAGCAGTAGGAACGTGATGGGCTGATGTTGATGATGATGATGATACTTAGGAAACGCTTTACGAGAACATAATTTATCAGAATACTATAGAATTAGGACGCTAATTAGAATTCTATGCAGAATACGTATTTTATCAGATGCGGTCCTTTTGATATAATGAACTTCGCCAAGTGTACACCCGCATGTTTGAAATACGACCGCATTATATAACATTTTTCAAGGTAATATCACAGAATACTAAGGGACAGAAGCATCACTCCGCAAAGAAATTTAAACAAATAGCGACTCTTGCTATGACGCAATAAAATTCAATTCAGCTCGCGTAGCGCTGCATACCTACCAGTCATATTAACCTACAGAGCACCTCTCTTTCTATCGCATAGCTCATATCTCTTCTGACGCGGCACGTGTAACGACGCGCGACAAATAAGTCCCAGCATTTTGGTCACGCGTCACATCGACCAGGCGCTTTAACAGACTTTTGAAAATACGACGAGCTCCCGGTCCCCACGGACCCAAAGTCTCCACACCACACGTAGACGGCTCAAATATGTGAAATATATAACCACTACTTAACTTAATACTTAACTGTACATTTAATTTATTACAGAAACTTAACTATAGCATAATTATATACGGGTCAATAAACCTGAATAAACCAGCATTGCTGAAAGTTCTTATTAAAGGCTGTAGGTACTATTCATTATTCTGTGGTGACGCTTAGGACAACGCGTCGTTGCTCGGGTAATGCTTGTAGACGTACCTGTACTATTAAGTGTTCTGTGGTAGATCGCTGTACATAACTTGTGTACTTTACACTTAGGTATGTGTATTATACATATCTACATAGGTAAACATAAGATATGGAAATCCCCATGTAAACACCACCTGAGTACTTAACAACTGTTATCATTATCACAAAATTTTATAAGATATTTGTGTCAAGTACACATTCATGCTCCTCTGCTCTTTCTGTCACTGCCTATAGCTGCGCCCCGCGGTTTCACACGCTCGTTTTAAGGGGTAAAATGTATGCTAATCCTTTTTCAGCACGTAAGTATCTAACATACCAAATTTTATGAAAATCTGTTCAGTAGATTTTTGATTGAGTAATAAACATCCATGCATCTAAACATCTATCGTCACACTTTCGCATTTATGTCATTGAGTGATGCGTAGTATGTATGGTAAAACAAGTAAACGTTTTATCAAACAAAAACACCGACTTCAATGTATCTTCGAAGTCATTTTCATAAATTTTATTAGCATAAGCGAGTGTGGCTCAGTGGGAGCTGAGCGAGTGTGGCTCAGTGGGAGCTCGTGCGACTTTCGATCCGATGCACCCGAGTTCGAATCCCGCTGGCCCCGCACCGACTGACTTTCTTAAGTTATGTGCGGATTTAACACTCGCTCTAAAAACGGTGAAGGAAAACATCGTGAGGAAACCGGCATGTCCAAGAATTTCCCACAAAAAGTCAAGGACATGTGACATCCACCAACCCGCACTAGGCCAGCGTGGTGGATTATGGCCCATTCAATCTCTATGAGATAAGGCCCGTGTCCCAGCAGTGGGAACGTGATGGGCTGATGATAATGATTAGCATTCCACAATGTAGTTCTTAGGTGGTAGATTACAAAATGTAATGATCATTATAGACCCTGTTGGACACAGCTAAATTGGTATAGATAAGAGGAGGGCAGTAATTTTGCTTAGTAAGTATGTATTATAGTACATATTGTAAGTTATCTAAGTAAAGTATCATTCATATATTCATTAATCGTGTAGCAGGCTTTTCCAAATCAATTTCCAAAAAATTTTTAAAAAGAATTTTCCAAATCAGTTCATGAATGACGGAGTTCTGAGGTAACAAACATGAAAATAAAACAATCGAATAGAGAACCTTCTCCTTTTTGAAGTCGGTTAATAAACTGTGGACTTAAACAAAATAAATAATAGTAAGTCGTCCAACGACTACGTTATGTCAGTCCCATAGAAATGACTGAGTGTTACCAGCCCGTAAGTGGATCGGAAATAAATGTTTACGATAGTGATTACGTCGCGCTTTATCATGGGTCCCGCTCTCGGCCCGGTCCTTTATGTAGTGTTGCCAGGCACAGTGTGTCGAATTTCGGAACGGAAGGATAAAATAATCGTGATTTTGGTTTTCAAATCGGGACAACTACAATGACTACAAAAGAAAACTGGTTTTTGCGAATCAACGTATATATTTTTATCGGATAGTCAGCTTACAAAACTCTAAAATACAACTAAATTCAAACGTAACCATTGCAACTAATATGCATAAACTTAATAATCATTAAGTTTGTGTCTTCTTTTATCAATAATATCAAATAAAGTACAGACTAAAGAGGTTAGTGAAAAATCGGGACATTTGGCGTCGCGATCAAAAGTGAATCGGGACGTGTCACCCCTAAATATCGGAACGTACGGCGCAATTCGGGACACCTGACAATATACTTTATACTTACATGGCTTACGCGGGAACGTGTGTGCATGTAGAGGCTCTCTAGGCTCAATAACATTCGTACCGAGATGGCAATGAAGCGGCAGCCGCGAGCAGTTTCAATGAACGTCATTATCGTACTAAATTATCTTATTAGTAAATAAATATTAGCAAATAGATATGATCATACATTTGAATTATAGTTGAACTATACATAGCCTGTCTAGCGATTGTATTCCTTATTAATAACAATTATAATGCAATTCGGCGTACTTACACACATTTGGATTGTAATTTAGAATGATACCATGATCAACACGTACTTATCTGTATATTATTATTATTATTATTATTAAACTCTTTATTTCAGGCAATATTAAAGTACAACAAAGTAAAATTAACAGAGGCCCATAGAATATATACCTTACAGACTAACATACATACAAAAATATAAAATTACATTAAATAAACCACACACTACTTCACAGGGTTCAAAAATTTCGCTCCTTCCCTGTATCTCCGGTATACTACTCCTACAGGCCAGAAGTCAGAATTCAGGAACAGTCCCTTATGCACCGCTGGAACTTGGAGCCTATAGGACTTAAATTCAGTGGTCCTAGTCGACTCCAGCCTCGACAGTCGCATTGCTATCTGTCCCTGGATCCGTCCATGAAGCGTTTCTTTAATGTACTTCAACACTTCATCCCCTGATGTTTCGGGGTTCAGGCGGGAGAGGTAGATGGATACTGTAGGCTCCACAGCACGTAGTGTAGACGCCGTGAGCGGGGCGGTGCCACGTTGGTTGCGGCTCGGTCGGAGTCGACGCTTCTTCTTCTCCACTGTAGTGAAGCCGTCATTGTCAACCTTGTTCATGTCATGCATTTTTAACGTCGTACCAGAGGTTGTAGGTGCAGGATTCGGTTTTAAGACACGTGATGCTTGCGCATAAGACTTCTTCTGAAGAGCTAGTGGTTGCGTCTTAGCAGACGAAGCTGCTGGCTTCATAGGTTGTGTTGGTGTCCTCTTCACAGCACATGGTGATTGTGTATTAACACTACGGTCATTGACCCGAGATGACTCGGCGGGCGAAGCGAACTCCGGACTCAGTGGCAAAACGTCGATGCAGCGGTTTCGAATATCACCACCGCGCCGTGTATTAACATACGATACCGATGGTGAAATTGTCGGCACAGCATTATTATCACTGCGCATTGCTAACTCTTTTTTCAAATCGGTCACAATTTGATCAGAGATTTCTAGTTTCTTTTTAATGGCGGTGACTTCGTTCTTCAGCACTAGGATGTCCTTGAGCAGTGACGTCACATCCACATGGTCGAAGGTCACTGGCGGTAAAATGCTGAGGTCCCGAGCCACGTACGTAGGAATATCATCCGGGTCAATTTCCTTAAAAAACCGGAACATATCCCGCAGGTCTTTCTTGCCGTTTCCATCTTTTTGCCTCGTTGTAAGGCGGAAAGCAGTTCCAGCGGCAGCAGTCTCGGCCAAAATCTTCTTTGCTGATAAGATGTCAGCCTCCGTGTAACTAGACGTACAGATTTGCTCAAGACTGAGCTCATCCATAACGTCCAGTTTATTCTGGACGAAGGCGAGAAACTCGTTCACAATTAACGTGTCCGAGCGCTTCGTCATCGCGATACTTTTGCATTAAAATCAACGGTAGTAGAATTAGGTCAACATCGAACTGCCGCTTTGCCACAAAGCGACCGCTCTAGTCGATAGTACGATCACGACTGTATATGTATATGATTTTATTCCGTTTTGTATGCTACTAAATAAATAAATAGTAGGTATATAGTACTGAAGAGCGAGTGTAGCTCAGTGGGAGCATGTGCGACTTTCGATCCGACGCACACGAGTTCGAGTGCCGCTGGCCCCGCACCACTGACTTTCTTAAGTTATGTGCGGTCTAAAAAAGGTAAAGGAAAACATCGCGAGGAAACCGGCACATCCAAGAATTAATCACAAAAATTCAAGGACATGTGACATCCACCAACCCGCACTGCATTCAGCTCGCGTAGCGCTGCATACCTACCAGTCATATTAACCTACAGAGCGCCTCTCTTTCTATCGCGCCGCTCTTATCTCTTCTGACGCGGCACGTGTAACGACACGCGACCCGCCGGCGCCGTCAGTGTCCGGCTATGTACTTGTAGCGTACCTACAGTGCGGAGTGCGCTAGGCCTGGTGATACCACATTAAACTGTGGTGATACTCTAGGTCCTGAAGGAACACATAGAAGGGAAATTTAATATGCAGGTGAAAGTGCGGAGCGCAGCCAGTTATCAAATTAAATACACCCAACGATCATACATAGTTCCTGGACCCTAACTAAGATTCCCGGTATCTAGGGAACCAGGAACTATGAGGACCATGGTTCCACAACACCCAGACACGAAACAAATGCTTGCACTTTTTTTCTTGCACAGTTATTATATTGTTAATGCATAATGATCCTTTGATAAAAAAATGGTAAATGGCATTACTAATAATAATCGCAGTCTGTCTCATTAAAGATCACCCGGTCACCCAAAACTTTGAATAGCAAAGACGTGTCCCAGTACTGATAATTGATTTTTAGAAAAAAACTAAAACCGACTTCAAGACTAAACTTATATTTTTTCTTTATGTTATTTTTTCAAAATGTGCTAAATCAATTTCGATAAAATTTTAATGGGATCACCTCTGAAGTATGACCTACCAAATAAAAAAAGAATCATCAAAATCAATTTATAATTGGCAGAGTAATCGTGTTACAAACATACCAAAAAAAACCGTCAAATTGCAAATCCTCCTCCTTTTTAGGTTGGTTAAAAAAATAGAAAATAGATAATATCATATCATGACTGGCTACTGAGAGAACTTCTTGAATTATGTTGAGTTTTGGGTTGAACTATGGACTGGTGGCATAGTTCTTTGTTGTTTTTTCATGTTGTGTCAAGATGTATTTAATTATTAAATATACTTTATTTATAATCCACTGCATGTCTCTTTTACCAGATAGTACTGAGCGAGGTAGCCGGTACTATCAATTAGCTGATGGTAGTTAAAAAATAACATCAAAAGGTTTAAAGAATAAAAGATTTAAAAGGAGCATTTTTATGCTAATCTACTTGTATCTGTTTACTGATAACAATCAATAAGGCTTAATATTGCATGCCTATGCCGTAATACGTATTATAAACCATGGTTTGATATCTTCTAATCAGAAAGTCCATAAACCTACTATGTAGTTATATTATTACCTACTTTGGCATGATTGCTGATAATCTGCCGCTATAATCACACAACAAGTAGGTAGGTAGATTGTAGATAATGTTATTTAGTTATTAATCTCAAGATAAAGTCGGACTTGGATAAGTAATATTTTATATATATTCATCCTGGCCGGTTTCGGCCTCGGCGATCAGACTTCGTTTCAACGCTAGATTAATAGATAGAGCCGGGATGTTGACTTTTTAAGTGGCTCGCATATCCAATCTTTGCTGTGAAGGTCCGTGCGCAATGAGGGCACGTCAGGGTACCGTTCACAAAATTATATGATATGTTAGAAGGCGGTTTGTTTTTAATGTGATCGCGTTTCAGGTCTAGTTCACGCCTTCTATAGTTTTCAATATTTTATAACAAGGCGTTCACACATTGAATAGTCATACATAGTTTGGATTTGGAAGTATGTAGTTTATATTTTATTCTGTGGTGGTCCTACAAGTTTTTGTGGACGTCAAACATGCATTTTTTCCTAGATATGAAGTACATAGTGCTTAAACCTTTAAATTGATATAAAAACATCACAGCGTCTCTTTAGTAGCAAATTTCTATATTGAGAAGTATGTTACCCATCAGTATCACGAGATTGAATTAAGCGTTTGGCTCAGATTTTAATAAGTAACTTATGACTGTAGAAGTTGCCAATTTCAATTAGACAAGAAAGTATGATGGCATTCCGACCTGTGTAAATTACTTTATCAATAAGGGGTTATATCACATTCACTAATAATATAATAATAATAATAAGCATTTATTTTCTTCGCAAAAAAGGTACAAAATAGATAAATAAATGATTAACAAGTAAACTATGCTAAGCCTGTTTTGCGAAGCCTAGTGCCTGATAATATAATAGTGGTTGCATATAGATAAATTCGTAGGATTTTTTGTAAATTTTATAGTTCTAATTTTTTGTAAAGTAAATACTACCTGTATGCATACTGCCTGTGGACTTATCATCTATCTATTGCACAGTATAATAAAGGTACCTTACTCCTTAGTTTCAAAGACCAGATAATCATAGAAATAATTAAAGATTTTGAAAAATAGATTATAATCTTGACAACAAAAGGATCTCGTCCAAGATTTATGTACAGAACAGCAGGTACCTAATTGTGTACTTTAACAGCTGATTACCTATTGTTTCACGTTCAATTATTTTAATTCAAAATTATCATTACTCACTGACCTCTGACAACAAAGGAGCCCTGTCCAAATGTTCCGACGATGCGAACGCCGACTCAAAGTACGCGCCGCGACTTCGGGACTCGTATCTGGAAGCCCCGTCATCCCACATCCTGGCTTCTAGCTCGTCAGACATTCTGGCGCCGAGATAACGCACAAAAACACGCAAAAACAATTCACAATTTTACATCTCTATTTTAGTGCATTTATAACTCGCGTCGCGAACGATACTACAGTGCCGTTAATAAAATACTTATTATTACTTTATTTTATTACAGAATCAAATTCTTATTTGCAACAGAACATGATAAATCGAGCGATAAAATTGGGGAAACACTTGCGTTGCGTTTTCCCCCGACTCGTTGCGTTAAATGACTGAGTGCGTTCGGAAACGAGTACCATAGAAGAAGTAGTAAATAGATACTACACAGCTACATACTAGTACGTGCTAGTAACTGTGCTAGTACTCTATTTTACTACTCAAAGCGAATCCAAATAATACGTAAGATCACTAATCAAGTAATCACGCATGTTTTTGTTTTGAAAGGATTAGGACAGTTATTATACTCTTTGGAACGGATATTCTCTTTGAGTAAAAATAAAACTGTTTAACTCCAATCCAATCCAATGCATGGTATTGGTTTTGGTTTGTTAGAGCAAAGATTTGATTCAGAAGAGGAGCTTTGAGGTGTGGAATACATAGAGATCCAGATATGTCTTTCAAATTAAACCATTTAAAAGGTAAATTCTATTATCTAGGCTTACTGCTCGCGGGAATCAATCAGTAGCGGTTGTTTTATTTAATCTTTAAACCAAACCTCATTTCAGAACGCACTTTTTAATGACAATAAATGTCACAGATGACAGATAAGGATGGCCATATAATCTCTACGGGGAAACTTCAATCGACTAATGTTGATATAATTAATCGACACTTAATTTTGAAACGAGTGAATTTTTATTTGCAAAGCAGAAGAAAATACCTCCAAATAATATTGAGTCCCCCAAGACCGGTTTTCTTCTACATCTTCAAAGGTTCAAGTAGCTACCTACCAGCATAATAACGTATCTTGTACTTTCAATTATTCTGTGCTTGTATAGCCACTAGCTACACTACCACCAAGGAAAGGAACATAGCTAGCGACGTGTAGCTTTCTATCAGTGAAAGAACATTCAAAATCGAATCAGTAGTTCATACGATTACCCCTTACATGGACAAACAATTTCACCTCTTTATCTTAGAGTATTCATAACTAGATATAGAGCGCGTGTTCCTAAATGGGAACAGTATGCATGGGTGAGAACATAGCATCGTCCTGACCTCAATCGCTAGTAGTCTTACGAGTACTAGCAGTGTGAGCGCCCGTTGCGAGTTCTTAGCAGATATTTCTTTGTTTATCTTAAGAAAATGGTTAAATATGCAATATATATGATACTCGGAAACACACTAAACAGAATTCTAACATCGCATTTCACCGGTAAGCCAATTTTTAATACTTTTAAGGTCAAAGTTCGTTTCGTTTCACGGGGGTGAATGAGACGTGGGACGGGGGGCTACATGTACCGCCCGCACTGCCCCGCAACCCCGATTCGATTGCCGACTCAAACAGTGATGTGACGCGTTCGGCCTATTCGATAATGTAATGTAATAGAGACATATAGATATAAAAAATAATTCCTGAAATTTTTATTTCTGACTTTCTTATTTCATATCCCCTAAATATTTTACATAGGTACTACACATGCAGCATATACATTCATAGTATTCATACATTAAAATAAATAATGTTCACTTACTAAAATTACACTTATAGGTACGGTACACAAGACATATCATACATACACAACAATAGGTACCGTGTGTCCGTGTCACGGCGCACAATAGGGGATCGGACAGTTATCGAGAAAAAATCTAAAATGTAGTTAGAACGAATGTTCGTCGAACCAGAAAGATCATTCAATCAATATTTTTGTGAAATAATAATGATTTATATTTTTAATCTGTTCTTCATCTTAAACGATACAACAATCACAGCGCATGACGTCATTTGTAGGCAAATGCCGTGAGTCAAGCTTGTGTTTATTTTACGTTTATGCTTTTCATAAAATATATTTTTGCTAATTTTTTCGTTCCATTACTACAATATCGTCCCCAAACTTCACAAAACGTATTTAAATCTCTTTGCAAGTTTTATTTTAAAGAGTTTGTCGTTTTCTACCTTCATATGACGTCACAAGTTTTGAGATGATCGCGCGATGTTGCGCGGCAATATTTGAAACATGATATTTAAACATAGATTTAGGTACTTTTAGAGCGTTATTTAATTAAAATAGTATTTTTCATGGATATATACATTAATTGTAGTTAATATAAAACTTTCTGAAAAGTTGTCCGATCCCCTATTATTACCCATCACTAGTTTACTTGCCTACGTTGCGCATTGGGCGACAAGTACGATACGCACCCTCTATACTTAGTTATATATACTCTAAGATTAGTATACATTCTCGCCGATATTAGACGCTGTGAGGAGGAAAAATAAAACGCAAAACATTTATTTCGGGCAACTATTTATTTACAGTTACCTGTGCTTATTAGCCAAGTTGTCTTTATATCTATATAATTACCCTAATTACAATATTAGATCGTCCCCATACACAGTAACGAGTTACGAGAAATGGAAATCTTTTATTTATAAACCTACATGGTTAAATTTAAAATATAATTTTTATTTCTCGTACGGGATTGAATATACATATATATGCACAATTTTTACATAAATATATGCCGTGCGAGGGCGATCCCACCAAAATTAACCACTAAAATAAAATACAAGAAACATCCAAGAGATTATAAACAATAGACATGTAGTCTAAATTATTATACTAAAAAAGCTTTGCTTTTACACTATATCGAGTCATGGGAGAGAAATTAGAAAATGAATTTATTAAAACATGAATTAATTGATCTAACGCACATCTTATTACATTTGTGTACGAGCTGAGCTATACAAACGTAGCATTTCATAGTCAACAAAAGAAAATACACAATAATTCATCATAGTGATAGTAATGAAATTGAGATCTTGGATTTAATTATTTTCTCAGCTGTAGTGCGCATGAAAATACTAAAACATAAGCATAAAGAGAAATGCAACTTAGATACTCAATGCCTGGTCAATGAAGTTACATCCACAAATCGCACAACCTTTTGTTATGCCCATAATAATTTAGGAAGCGCAGGTTTGTATTGATGTTATTCTATAGAACCGATGATATAATATTATTGCTCTCAATTATATAAACACCTTTATACACTAAAGCACTTCAAATCAGTGACGTAGACATTTAAGTATTTCTTGTACTTCCTATTATATTAACAAGAACGAAAAACTTAAAAAAATATGAATATGCAATTTATCATGGTCATTACTTAAATTAAGTTTAGAATAGGGATATTGACCATGTTTATTAGTTATATTGAGACCTCGATAAGGTTCATTTTCTAGCACTATGTATTAATTAATTATTAAAAACTTCAGTCTGCGATATGGGTAAAGACTACGTGAAGCCAGCATGTGCTACTTTTAGAAAATATATGTTACGGCTGTAAGAATGGGACCTAGCGAGAAAAGTGCCATCCTTACACCCGAGATATGAATAACAAGATACTGCGTGATAAGTGATTTGAAAAAGTAAATATTTATTTTCCAAAGTTACACAAATCAGCTTAACAATTATGCCGAATTTCACCTATAGAAGTTATTATATACAATCCCTATAGGCTAAGAGATGGACCTTCTCTCATTGAGAGAAAGCTGTAATTCTTGGCTTAGCGTATGTCATTGAAGTCCTCTAAAATCTGTAGCAATGCTGCTAGTGCTTTGTAAACAGTCAAGTACAGATACTAAATGAACGTAATCTTCACCCAGATCTCTGTACAACAAATATTCAAGAAATCAAAAAATACACGCTTTACTTTCTTATATCAAGCCACGGTAAGGTCTAAACTACACTGGCATCTGCATAAACACGAGTGAATTTAAATACAAAATTGCATGGTATTTATTACCCCGGCCAGTGCGGTATATAAAAGTGGAGATATTTTTGTTACCTGGTTGTTGAGTGGATTCAATGCATTAAGCACATCATATAGAAGACAAAGATGCTTGGAACCCACCCTGCAATGTAGCCAACTGGTACATAAGAAACATAACATTGTAGAAAACCAAAAAATTGTAATAAAGCTCTAAAAAACATGCTCCTCAGTTTCTTGCCGTATCTTCTGAGCAGTGGTTCTTTTTCCGATACGGTGGTAGAGTCATTGTGATAATTTGACGTTCATGCGTCTGTGATGCCAAAAATGAATAGATTTTGATTGATTGATGACCAACTTCTGCCAGTGTAATTACGACCTTGTGCATGTAATCACAAAGTTACAGTAGGCACTAAAAAACTACAACTAATATCGTAAAACATATTTACAATCTGCATTAAAAATCGGTTTCTAAAATTAATAATATTTAACTCAATTATAATATATATAACTATTTCATTAGCATATATACCTTCTCCATTCTGTCGCGGGTGAGAATTAGAATTTTATTCGTAAGAAAACTGTGCAAAAATACTTTTCTCTATGTAAATCTATGAACTATGAACATAGAAAGCATGAACCTTATACTTTCAGTATGTGCTATGGAGCTAGTGTTTTCTAACCTTACTATTTAAAGGCATTTATGTAAACTATTTGTATATAACTAATCTTTTATTATGATAATATAACATACCTTAGCTAGGTATTTATTTATTGCGGGTACGAAAATATTCAATAGCTTTATATTTGGCCGATATAGTAGTGTTCTTTGGGTAAGACTTGTAGAGGCCTGTTTCACAACATTTATATTAAGTATTAACAAAGTTATCGTTCAGAGAGCGAGATCGCGGGAAAGCCCGAGACAATGCCACCGTGGAAGTACGTAGTATTAATAATTATACTGTGGTACCAATCTTGTTTGGACGTCATCAAAAGTTGGACTTGCCACTAAGAGCATAAGTGAAGGCTCACAATAAATTTTGTCTGCTGACCTCCAAACTTCAAAAGATGGCACCCGGTGATGAGTGTTCATTCTGAAGAGTTAATACTATATAATGGAAAGAATGACAATCGACGGATATAAATGATATCGTCGTTGAGTAAAATTAACTACAAATAATAGCTATTTATTCATTATCACGATTACTAATATTACTATCTCGTAAATAATAGCAATTTTATCGTCAAAAAAGTATATTTTCGAATACGTTAATAGAATTTCCTATATACACTCGAGAGCAATGAATCCGGGTCACTTAAAGAATCCTAAAAATCTCGGAAACTAAAAATGCTAGGTTAATGCAATAAATTGTATTTAATAGACAATGTAATACTCCTTAAATGAAGGTATTAAAACTTCTTAGTTATTGTAAAGTTATATCATAAAAAAATCAAATTTGAAAAAGGGCCACTTTCGAAGATGGAACTACGAAATTACAGCATTTGGTTTTGCTTTTGTTTGTAATCTGTCATTTATGTGGGTACATAAACCATGTTGATAGTGCTCTATATTCATTATTCAAGCTGAAATTATGTCGCTTACGCCTGAAGAATGCACCAGAATACTTACAATGCTGGAAACCGGCCGGAGTCAGCGCGATACAGCCAGGACTGTCGGTGTGTCGCTGTCAACAGTACAAAGAGTTCTCCGACGTTACGAAGAAACTGGTTCTAACCTACGCAGACCAGGAACGGGCAGAACCAGGTGTACCACAGCACGAGAAGACCGATACTTGGTGAACACCATGCTTCGAAATCGCTTTCTCACAGGAACTGAACTCACCAATCAGTTTCGACGCCTCGGAGGAAGTAACCCAAGTGCATGGACAGTAAGACGTCGGCTTGCTGAATCTAACTTAAAACCCCTTAGACCTGCAAACGGCCCTAAACTGGAGCGTGGGCATCGTATTTCGAGACTAAGATATGCCCAGAGCCACGTAAATTGGAGTATTGAAGATTGGTCAAAAGTTATGTTCTCCGACGAATCAAAATTTATGCTCTACAAGCACGATGGAAGACACAGAGTGTATCGAAGACCAGGGGAAAGATTCAAGCAAGCATGCATCGAAGAAAAAGTAGCCTACGGTGGTGGGTCTGTACTTGTGTGGGCCGGAATTTCTTCAGAAAGTCGCACAGAGCTGGTGATCATAGAAAACGGCTCTTTAACTAGCGTAAGATATGTGGAAGAAATCCTCAATGATCACGTTGGTCCATTTATGGTCAATTTAGGTGAGGATGCTATATTTATGCATGACAATGCCCGACCTCATACAGGTAGGATTGTGAATGACTACCTTCAAGAGATGAACATTACTCGTATGGAGTGGCCAGCGCGCAGCCCGGATATCAACCCGATCGAGCATGCTTGGGACGAGCTAGGCAGATGCGTAAAACAACGAAACCCTCCCCCAATCACGCTTCGTGAGCTCAAAATTGCTCTCACAGAGGAATGGGAGAATATTCCCCAAAATCGTATAAGGAACTTGGTGTACAGCATGCCAAACCGCGTAAACGCAGTAATGGAAGCACGAGGAGGCAATACGAAGTATTAAAATTCAAGAAAATCGTAATAAAGTTCAAAAATTTCATGTTTCCTATTTTTGTTTTAAGGAGAGATCAGCAGTTTTTTTCTTTATGTAATTTTGTGTTAATAAAATGTATGGTGACTCATATTTTTTTTACTTTCATTTAAGGAGTATTACATTGTCTATTAAATACAATTTATTGCATTAACCTATCATTTTTAGTTTCCGAGATTTTTAACATTCTTTAAGTGACCCGGATTCATTGCTCTCGAGTGTATGTCTAATTGAAAGCGTAACTATGACTTATCCGAAGTATGTGAAACAGACCAAAATTGTACTTTAAGTAACAGATAACCATGATCTAGTAAGAAAAATAAATACATTTTGTAGCCAATATATCGTACATGATACAGAAATCATACGAGAGTAATCAACACAACACGATGAAATAAGTAAAACGGTAGGTCACCTCTACAGCGATCTTTATAAAAACACGTGAACATTGTTTTGTTTAGAAACTTGGGCTCTCTCACTCGTGTGCTATTTCCATTGCACATTGTTTATTGTTAGCTAACCCTAATGTGATCACAATTGATTGCTTTGATATCCATTCAAGAATGTTAAAAAAAATGCTCATACCATTTTGACATGTGTTACCAATAAGAACTAGCTTAAGACTTGCTAGGCGTAAGACTAGCTTTTTCCCTACTTTTAGGGTGTCTGTACGAATTCCTGCTGAGCGGAATGCAACCAGGAAATGTAAACCCGCGCAGAAACCTTTAATTTAAAAACAAAAGCTTCTAGCTGGCTCTCTTATTGGTTTCTTTTACTCAGGTTCGCTCCGCTTATCACACCGAACAAGCACCCTACGCCCGATAAAATATTCGTTCATCATATTTGAGTTGGAAAAGTAGCTTTGACACTCACATATTTTCCAAATTGCATCAAAATATTGTTTCACTGCGACAAGATTCTGAATGAACGCGGACGACGTTTAACGATGATATCAACGGGAAGGGTCACTTAAAATTTTGGTTGTGTTCTTCTAGATTCTTGTAACATTCAGCTTCAGTAGCAACCAACAGACGTCGCCGTCAGGGGGTCTCGACACGTATAGCGTATAGCCCTTCAGCTGGGCTATTTTAAATCACCGCGAAAACTTTCCTTCGAAAACATCACTTTTTGTCTATAAGGTTGGCAATCTTTCTGACAGTTTCGTACCCAATCGGAAAAGACCTTATTCGCGTGGCCAAACCTGGTGTCGGAGTTACAGACCGCCCAAAGACCTCCGACATGGCCTGACTGTTGTCTAACAACCGGGACCGTCGACTTAACGTTCCATCAGAGGCAATAGCGCTCAGATGAAAACACAAACGGTTGCGCATCCAAGTGATAGAGATTAGATAGATTATCAGGAACGGCTTGGCGAGCTACCGCCTTTCGAGTGACTTGAAATATAATCAGCCGGGCGGCTGATGACTTCATTATTGGTGGCGGACTATTGGTGGTGATGGGACCGCAGTTCCAAACAAAACAATGTAGAGTCAGCGCTTGCCGGCAGCGCTACTGAAAGTCTGCTAGCGACTGCCGCCAGGTGGCGTGGAAGGGGATGCGGAGCAGCTTCAGCTTGGTGTTGGGAAGCTGCGCAGACAGCAGCCGCTGCAGCGTCGGTAGCGGCAGGATCTCCACCTGGGTCAGTAAAAATAGGAATAAATGTTTTGTTTGAGGTGGTTTGAGGGTTACATACCCAAAGGGTAAAACGGGACCCTATTACTAAGACTCCGTTGTCCGTCCGTCTGTCTGTCTGTCCGTCTGTCACCAGGCTGTATCATAACAGTCAGGTATACAACAGAGCGGGGTATACCTGCGGCGGTCCGGCGACGAGCTGGTGGTCCATGGGCAGCCGGCAGCCGGGCACGGGCTTCAGCACGGGGATGCACTCGCCGAGCTCGCGCCGCGCGCCGCCGCCCGCCGAGCACTGGTCGATGAACAGCTCCGTCACGCGCAGCAGCTCGATGGTCACGCCCCACATCAGGTGCGTCAGCGTGTCCTTTAGCCGCAGCACGCCGCTTAGCACCTGGGAGGACAAGTGACGAGTTACGGACACGTGTGTTCCTTTCATTACCATTGACGAAAACAAATGATTTTACCACAAAAAAACATAAGAGTTGAACACATTCATAAATAACAAACTTCTTCCGATTTCAAAAAGGAGGTTCTCAATTGGACTGTGTTTTTTTAACTTTAACTTCAACAACGTCCACTTCAAGAAAAGTAAATAATCGCTCTTCCTTCTCCTAAGAAGTAAAGGTCATGGATGTAAAGAATTTAATAAAAATACCTGTTTGTTCGTAGTTGCCGATTGTGACACATAAGTAGGTATGATGAGAAGTCTCTGGATGTTTTTACATTCTGCAAGCGCGTCGTCGAAACCAATCTGAAATGAAATGTAACTTAAAAATATTTAACCGACTACAAAAAAAGGAGGAGGTTCTCTGTTCGATTGTATTTTTTTTTTATGTTTGTTACCTCAGAACTCCGTCATTTATGACCCGATTTGAAAAATTCTTTTTGCGTCGGGTTCATTATAGCTACGAAGTGGTCCCATATAAATTTTCATCGATATGTGACCTTGGACTTCGAAGATATATTGAAGTCGGTTTTTGTTTTTTTCTAAACATTAATTATTTGCGAGTGTGGCTCACTGGGAGCTCGTGCGGCTTTCGATGCGACGCACCTGAGTTCGAATCCCGCTGGCACCGCACCACTGACTTTCTTAAGTTATGTGCGGATTTAACACTCGCTCCAAAAACGGTGAAGGAAAACATCGTGAGGAAACCGGCATGTCCACGAATTGATCACAAAAAAGTTCATAAGTGCATCTGTGATGCCGTAACTGAATAATCAGATTTTGATTTGATTTGAAACATCCAACCACATGTAACTCTCTTCTGCGCGTGAGCTAGTATGGTGGATTATAGCTCGAACTTTCTCCTTGTTAAGCGCGGGGCGAGGCAGGTGCGGCGAGGCCGGCTAGGCGACGCAGGCGGGGCGAGGCGGGACAGGCGACGCAGGCGGGGCGAGGCGGGCGAGGCAAGGTAGGCGGGGCGAGGCGGGGTTTACCTTGACATCGATGTTGACGAGCTCGAGGCGCGTGAGGCGCGGCAGCTGCGCCAGCGCGCGCAGGATGGCGGGCGCGGCGCAGTGCGCGGTGCCGCGCTCGAGGCGCAGGCGCGTGAGGCGCGTGAGGCGCGCGAGCACGTGCGCGAACTCCGCGCGGAACGTGCACTCGCCCAGCTCCAGGGACTCCAGGTTGCTGAGCGAGCCGATCACGTCGCACGCGCGCCACCCGAGCTCCTGCGTAACGGAGAACACGGTTATACAGTGCACTGTTACACATAACAGTAATGCTGATCTAGGGGCTAACTCCGATGTTTAATCGATGCGTTATTTATCAGCGATACGTTTCCCTATATAAAATGTAATTTTCAGTATCCACAGTATTTAAAGCTTTTTTCCTCAATCGCTCTCGAGCCACCCGACTAAGGAACCGGTCCTCAGCCTGCCGGTCAGCCTGGAAGCGGTCAGATGGAATCGCTGCCCTAAAGTTTTTTTATACTGTAAAGTGCGGGAAGTAGGTCCGATACGTGCATTTTTAATTTAAGGTGAAAGGTAATGTGAAAATTAAAATATTTCTTTTTATATTGTCTAAAACGTTGTTTTTTGAAACCAGCTCGTGGTTCCTGGTCGCGGCACTACATGTCAAAGTCAAAGTCAAATATCATTTATTAAATAGGCACAAAAGTGCACTTTTAAAGGTCATAAACACATGATACAAATAAAAATGTTAAAAATTGTAACTTATGTTAACATGACTTTGAAAAAAAGGTAAGTATGTTTACCCATTTCTTTCTTAAACTCAAATTGAAGTCTGAGTGTTGAAAAGAAATGCGAAAACTGACTCTACCAGTGCTTCGGAAATACGCCCGCTAGAGAAGATAGCACCAAGAAACTCAGCGGGGATGTCTTTTTCCAGCACAATTACGTATAAATTAGAATTAACAGAATGTAAAACAAGAAATGCGAGTGAGATGTCCCATAGTCATAGTATCAGTAACAGAAGAGTGTAAATAAAATATAAGTAGGTATGACAGTACCAGTAGGAGTGGCTAGAACAGACCAGTCCCCGCAAGCAGCACCCGTTCACGAGTATGACTTGTGGACCAGCCATCACCCCCCTAAACCATATTGGAGGGAACCTTGGTGTACATGTACCTTGATGGAGGTGAGCGAGAGGTGCGTGAGGTGCGTGAGGTTGGCGAGGTGCGTGAGGTCAGCGGTGAGCGCGAGGCCGGCCATGGACTTGAGGCGCAGCTCGCGCAGCAGCAGGGCGGCGCCGAGGGGCGCGGGGTCGAGGGTCGCGTCGCGGATGGCGAGCGCCGACAGCGCGCGCAGCCCGCGCAGCCGCGCGCACGCCGCCTCCACCGCCGCCGCCGGGCACCGGCACATCTCCAGCCTGGAACGTTCAGAAATAATTAAAATACATAACTCCTAACACTTACATACATCATCATCTTATTGCAGTCCACTGTTGGACAAAGGCCTCTTCGATTGCGCGGTTATCGGTTCTGCGGCTAATATGGCCGGCCCACTGCCACTTCAAACTTCAGCTGACTAATTCTGTCACATACATATATCTTGGCCCCTAACTAGGTTTCCCTGTATCTGGGGAACCAGGAGCTATGAGGTCCCACAACACCAAGACTTGAAGAATATTCAATATTAATTATTAGCGTAGATTTAACGCTCGCTCTAAAAACCGATGAAGGAAAACATTGTGAGGAAACCAGCGTGTCCAATTACAAAAATTCAAGGACATGTGACATACACTGACCCGCGCTGGGCCAGCATGGTGGATTATGGCCGAATGGTCCCAGCATCAGACAGAAGACATGCGCGACTTTAACAAATTCGTAATCGGACAAGCAGATTAAAACGAGCCCAAACACTACTACTAGTGTTTGGGCTCATTTTAATCTGCTTTACGATTATCCGTCAATGAGTTCCACTGCCCACTTTCTGTCTCCATCACCAGATCAGCTGACCATCACCATAATATTATTTAATTAATATTTATTTCGTCTTTATTTCAGGCAACATTAAAATAAGTTACAGATGTTATTTACTTATTCTACGGCCCATATAAATATATACCTTAGAACTAACATACATATAATTTATATTAAAATATTTATGTGACACGTTTTGTCGGCGACGTGTGACGCAACTGCGCGGTGTCAGCTTGCGTGTCAGCGGTGACGCTTGCAGTGTCCTCTGAATCGTCGGAACACGACACCCTTTGGCCAGAATTCCACACACATGTAGGTCGACAGATGTTCAGTAGGAGCACGCACCACAAAAGAATTAAAATTCACGTTGTGGCGCGACTCCAACCGCACGACCCTCAGAAGAACATTGACTCATATATATTGCATTGTCATCGGATTTTCACAAGTATGCAAAATTTCAACTCCATAGGATAAGAGGAAGCGGTCCAATTCAACTTGCAAGATTCCACCCGGACAAACATAAATACATCGCAAGTTAAATAAAAGCTTATATATACAATCACCTTTCCAGCGAATCGACTGTGGCTATGTGTTGAGCGAACTGTTCCCAGAAGACGGCATCGTTTTGCGGCAACAGCATCTTGCGTAAATCCAGCCATTTGGTGCCGTGGCGCTTCAGCGCAGCGCATAACCCTCCCCAGTCGCTCACCTGCCGAGAGAAGTGTATTAGTTTGTATTCTCTCACAAGAAAAGGTCTGATTGTGGATTAAATTATCTCGAGGTGCTGGGGATCCGGCGGTAGCAAATAAAAAATCAGCAATACAATAAAATTTTGATTTTTAATGGAATTATAATAACAAGTGTATGTTTTATCAAACAAAAAAACCAACTTCAATGTATCTTCGAAGTCCAAAGTCAAATATCGATGAAATTTATATGGGACCACTTTGTAGCTATACTGAACCCGACGCAAAAAGAATTTGCCAAATCGGTTCATGAATGACGGAGTTATGAGGTAAAAAACACAAAAGTACAATCGAATAGAGAACCTTTTCCTTATTTGAAGTCAGTTAAAAATGGAATTGAACAAATTCTGTAAATTGATCCCAACTGGGTTCTACAATTTAGAGAGTACTGAATACGAATACACGGTTTTAAAATTTGTTGTCTGTTTGTTTGTATGTTTGTCATCTATAGACTCGGAAACTGCTTTGTTTTCAGGCTTTGTCAGTTTTAACTTAGATTATAGGGTGTGTTACATCAAAATCAGTTGAGTGACTTACTTGTGAATTTTTCATCCGTACGTGTCGCCAAAGAGTCGGTGTTGCCGCGAGTTGTTTCCACAGTTTGCAAACTCGCGCGCAGTGCGCCAGGTCACGCATGCCCAAGTACGAGAATATCTGAAAATAAAGAAGGGAACTTTAACCCCAGGCCACTTTAAACTTTATTCATACATCTGTGGGTTTATTTTTGTTTGAGGTCTAAATTTCATCGAAACACCCAGACACGAAACAGAATGCATGCGCTTTTTTCTGTGCACAAATATTTGTCCAGCAGCGGGAATAGTATCCGCAACCTGTCTGTTTCCCGATTCTTATAATCTAGGTGTCTTCAAGTCCAGAGTGAATCGGTATCTGCTAGGCAAGCATGATACATAGTCGACCGCGTCATCACTTTCCATCAGGTGAGACTAAAAAAAAGCCTCCACGTTATATACGATTAAAACTAAACTGCCTATTCACTACACTAATTACTAGTGAATTAGAATAATTGCATCTTATTACCTGTACGACGATGTTATTCTTCCCTCTCTGCGCTCGGTTGTAGAAGGCGGTGAAATGATCGGTGTCATCCGCACGCGGGCGGCCGCGGCGGCGCGCGGGCGCGGGCGGTGACGCGGGCGCCACGCTTGCGCCGTTCGACACGCGCGTGCGGGCCTTGCCTTCACTACACGATAACAGAAACTTTTAGAAGTATGAAATGTATATATAAGTACAGTTAGTACAACGCCACAAGGGTCTGCATGGAGGCCGTTTTGTGGCAATACATGAAAATAAGTTCTATATTTTAATAATTTTGTAGTTCAGCGCATAGTTTAGACATATAGTAATTGTAATTTAGCGTGTTTATTCATATTCCTTTCTTTACACACGGCTTTTGACACAGTTCAAAATAGAAACTGTGTCAAAAGCCACGCTGGGAATAAACAAATGACCGCGAGGAACTTAGGGCGCAACATTGGCACGGCGGCGGGCGACCGCGACCAGCGGATGATTGTATGAGTACGTGTTCGCCCATCTTACGTATTAACCTTTTCACTGCCAAAATCTGTTATACTCGAAATAGGAAAAAGTGCTCCCTACGCCGAGGTCAACCTGAGCCGACTACAACGTATGAACATCTCGTAGCTTGGCTTGAAGGGCACGGTTTTATTACTAGCGCTGCGCTCAAAAGGTTAACAAAGTTGTATGATTAATCTGCGCGTTACTACTACCGCTCAGCGCTCACGACTCGTGACACGGTCGCCTCAAAGTGGCATAAAAGTGCGACGATCGCAGCATTTTCACGCCTTCCGCTCCCGCTGGTCACGTCCGCTGCCCGCAGTCACGGCTGAGTGGCTTTCGCCTAATAGTCCAGTCATTTAGTAGTTTTACCTGGAAAGCTTTCCGGGAGTTTTGAAAATTGGTAATTTTATAGATTTTGATGTGCTCTTTTTCAAAGTGTGGAGTACACTTTGAAAAAGAGCACAGCGTGTCGGAGTACACTTTGCGGCGTTCGTACGAAAAAACTATTTACTTTATGAAAAAAAGGTGGATACATAAATTGTAGATAATTGTCTCTAGTTTGTTATTTTTTTTGTTGTTTTTATCGTAAAATAATTCGGAAAGGAGATATTGTCAAAAAACTGTTATTAGGCGCCATTTTTCCAATATGGCGGCGCGAGCGGCAAAAATACGAGGTGGCAAAGTTGAAATTCGGAAAGAGCACATGAAAATCTATAAAACTACCAATTTTCAAAACTCCCGAAAAACTTTCCAGGTAACCACTATTTTTCGAACCAAATGACTGTACTATAAGTCTATTGCGGTAATATTTTTGAACACGCCGTCATCTTTAACCATGAGTGATCAACTGAGATACACAACAGGCCTGCAGATCTTTGTATTGCTGTACTTGAAATAATGTGACACATATGTATATTTTTGTTTCTCAATTCAATTTCAATGAAATTTTATTATTAAAATTAACGTGGTTTGGACACATTATTAATAATAATTTACAGTACGCCTCAGTGCAAGGCGCGACGCGTTCGCGAGCGTTCTGCACTCGCCTTGAAAAATACCACCGGATTTGGTTGAAACTATAGTTGAATTACTCCAATTTAAACGTGAGTGTCATCCGTAAATTATTTTCAATGAAATTGATGATAATAATCGTGAGATTTAGGGTTTTCATGACTAGATTTTAAAATAAATGAGATACACTTCCATATTGCTTTGCATTGCTAAGTTTGATACATTCCCTGTATGTAGTACTTACGTATAAATAAAAATCACGGCGGTTGCTAAGTACCTAAAAATCTTAAAAATAAATCAAATAAATAGTAAATATCTCATTTCTAAAGTTATGTTACAAAATAAACTTACCGAATGCAGTTCTCGTGCGTTTTGAAAACGAAGGAAGGATGTTAAGAATAAGTTAAATACACTTCACTTACAACTAAGATACGTTTATGGAAAACAAGTTGAAATAAACTTTTGACAATAATATTGTATAGTTCGTTGCTAGACCATTAAATATTTGTTTCTTGTGATGTAATAGGGGATCGGACTACCTTTCAGAAAGTGTTTTATATTAACTACAATCAATATATATAGCCATGAAAATTCTATTTTAATTAAATAACGCTCTAAAAGTACCTAAAACTATATTTAAATATTATGTTTCAAATATTGCCGCGCAAAAGGTCACCTCAAACTTGTGACGTCATATGTAGGTAGAAAACGACGAATACTTCGAAATAAAACTTACAAAGAGATTTAAATACGTTTTGTGAAGTTTGGGGCGATATTGCAGTAATGGAACGAAAACAATAGCAAAAAAACATTTTATGAAAGCAAAAACGTAAAATAAACACAAGCTTGACTCACGGCATTTGCCTACAAATGACGTCATGCACTGTGTTGGTGTTTCTGAACAGATTAAAAAATATAAATCATTATTATTTCACAAAAATATTGATTGAATGATCTTTCTGGTTCGACGAACATTCGTTCTAACTACATTTTAGATTTTTTCTCGATTACTGTCCGATCCCGTATTCTTTATGTTAGTCTGGTACATTCTTCTTTCTGAATGTTTAGAATCTTAGATTTAGCTAAGCATGCACTATTGTAAAATTTAAAACTTATCTCTTTCTTGTTTATATATAATTAAAATAGAGATTAAAGATTTAGCAATCACAGATGTTTACAGCCATGAACTATGAAGAAAAATAACATATTATAGTACATCGTCCATTTTATTTTTTATGTAACTGAATGACGAGACGAGCTGGTCGTTTGCCTGATGGTAAGCAATACGCCAGCCCATAACAATAACAGCACCACCCAGAACTTTGTTTTCCAAAATCCTGCGCGGCGCTGTACTGCGCTCGTCACCCTGAGACAATTAGCTGTTGTCTCATAATGCCCAGTAATTGTTGTTTTTGTGTATGGAGTTCATAGAATGGCTGTATTCCACAAAGTCGAGTTTCTGATTTCTACCCGGGATTGCTCGGCGTTTTAACGAATTGCAAGACATTTTGAAGTACATACATACATAGTCCAATTTCATTTGCATTAAATTTCAATCACTAGATTGTCTCACAGCTTTGTTTCGCTTTCATAAAAACTTAATTTCAATTCAAATGTTATAGTTTTTACATACATATATACATACATTTAAGTGAGTTTAATATTATAGTCTATGGTTATTGTGATTATACACTGGCGTTAGTTAAATAGTGGAATGCGTTGCCGATTCGCCCACTTGTGAGTTGTTTGTTATCTGAAAAAGAAATATTTTATATCAGTTATAATACCTCATCATCCAAAGGTTGTCTGGAAGAGATCGCTTTGAGCGATAAGACCGCCCATTGTAACACTATAGTTTTAAGTTTGTTATTGTACTTTTTGTTATTATGTTTTCTGGTGGTGAAACAATAAAGAGTTATCTAATCTAATTTAATACCATAATACAAGCGAGGTTTTTTTTTTTAAACTCTTAATAGATCTATGTTTGGTCACTATCTCGCCTAATGTGAAGCGATGATGTGGCCTAAGATGGAGCACATAGATCTAGAGAAGGCGGCAGTTGAGCGGCTGCTCAGACCCGTCTCCCCGATGGTTCACCGAACATCATCCCGAAACACAACTAGGTCGCTTGACGGCATGGCTTTGTTCGGTGGGTGGTATTACAACCACGACCAGAGCCTACCACTCCAAGGCGCGTAAACGGGTTTCATCACGATGGTTTCTTTCACCGTTTTAGATCGAGCGTACAAAATCTGCACTTAACTATAAGTCATTGGTGCAGGGCCGAGTCGGGATTCAAACCCAGGTGCGTTGGATCGAAAGGCGCACGAGTTCCCGCTGAGCCACACTCGTTCTAAGTTTGGGAATATATTAGGCGCATGAAGATATGGAGGAGTGGCGGTAGTAGATAGGTAGGCAAAGGTTTCCACTGTAGAAGCGCCTCTATTTAATAAAGATTTTCAGGAGGAGACAGGTGTTATCGGCCCGGGACAGCTGTCCGACAGAACCTACTTGGAACTTGTATAGGTTTTATCTATCGTGCGAACTTCGTTTCGATTTGTATAGAAATCTGCGACTGTGTATGGGCGTTAAGCTACTTTGCCAGCGCCATCTGTGAGCATGTCATTGAAATATGTGGCGGCTGAGGTAGCAACAAAGATTGCTCCCATTGATCGCCCCGCTCGTCGCTTACGTGTCATGTGAATGATGAGACGAGCAAATCGTTCGCCTGATGGTAAGCGCCACGCCTGCCCATAGCAATTGCAGTGCCACCCAGAACTTTTAATACCATAAAAATCACTGCGTAAAACTGCAATGCTGAGCGCATTCACCATCACCCCGAGACATCACATATTGTGTCTCATATGCCCAGTAATTTTGCTACTACAATGCCTTTCAAAACGTAACACAGTAATGCGACCATCTGTTGACCATCGGATTGAGACCATCTGTTGATTTTTAATTGTTATGGGCAGGCGTGGCGCTTAGCATCAGGCGAAATTAGGGTGGCACTCCGTGGGTCCTTTTAAATAAAAGCACTTTTTTAAACTGCTGATGTCTATTCTTGAGACTATGTAGGTACCAATAATTTGAATCGACTAACTATATAAATGTAAAAAATGCTTACATATAACCTCGGGTGCGATACGCGGCCGTGAGGGGGTCACTGCTTACTTGCAGGAATTTGCTTAGCCTAGTTTATTGACCTCGGTTATAACATAACGACGTGCTCGTCTCATCACTCGGTAACATTTTAAATATATATATGTTGCAGTGACCTCTAATTAGATTTTGAGTCGTTTCGATACGTACTGCGCGGCAGGCTGCGGGGGCGGCGCGGGCAGCGGCGCGGGCCGCGGGACCACTATGAACCGCTTGCCGTTGATGGTGGCGAGCGACTGCGGCAGCGCCGCGCGCGCCGCGGGGGGCGGGCCGCGCGGCGCGGGGGGCGGCGCGCGGGGGGCGCGGGGAGCCGCCACCGCCCACACGCGCGACCCGTCCGACCCGCCTGACACCTGGGGAGCGTGGCAAATTGGGAATATTAACTTTAGCTGCGAAGACTATTAGTACCTTCAACTAATCAAAAGTCAATATATATTCATTAAGTAGGCACAAAAAATACTCTTTTAAACGTCATATACATGTCGCAGCCAACTAGCTTAATTCGCCGTTTAATCGACAGCCTAGCCCCTTAACTAAACAGCGCCGTTCAACTAGCGGCCTGAATGATATTCAGCCATTTGATCAAACTGCTAGGCAAATGACTTGGATCGATGACGTTTAATTACTTGCCTGTCTGTTCATTTATAAAGCCTGTTTTCCAAAGTTTAATGAAAAATAGTACAATGGAAGGGTGCAGTGACAATAATACTGAATATAAATGCAGCCTTCGGTAGGTTAGGGTGCGGTCTAACATACATGTTGGGGTGGCCCTTGGGCCGATACGAATATAATGAAAGTAGATTATAATCTATTCGATAGATTATAATCTATCGAAAAATAATGCGACGGTTCACAATCTTTCGACAGTTTACAATCTCGCGTAGGATACATCAAGTTTAACCACATGCCTAAGCATTAGCCAGCCAGTTTATTAAATGTTGTAATAGACGCTATGGCTGAAAATCATTCAGGCCGCTAGTTGGACGGCGCTGTTTAGTAAAGACGCTAGACTGTTGATTGAACGGCGAATTAAGCTAGTTGGCTGCGGCTGTCTACCCATTTCTTTCCTGTACTCAAATTGAAGTGCGGGCCCAGAAACGAAATGCGAAAACTCACTCTACCAGTGCTTTGGAAATACTGTGTACTAATTGCTAGCAGGCCTAGCGCACTCCGCACTGTAGGTACGAAGCTACAAGTACATAGCCGGACACCGACGGCGGGTCGCGCGTCGTTACACGTGCCGCGGCAGAAGAGATAAGAGCGGCGCGATAGAAAGAGAGGCGCTCTGTAGGTTAATATGACTAGTAGGTATGCAGCGCTACGCGAGCTGAATTGAATTTTATTGCGTCATAGCAAGAGTCGCTATTTGTTTAAATTTCTTTGCGGAGTGATGCTTCTGTCCCTTAGTATTCTGTGGTGCTAGAGAAGGTAGCACAAAGAAACTCTGCGGGAAAGCCTCTCTTTAATTTTTTTAAAAGTATAACACAAAACAATGAGGTATAAATTATAAATAATATAACACAATGTAAAACTAGAAGTGCGAGTGAGACAGTCCCATAGTCATGGTATCAGTGACATGGTAATATGAGTAATATATAAATAGGTATATAGATACAGTATGCAGAGGCATCTTTGTGGAGTCCTGCGGGCCGGGCCACCTCCGATAAAACACAACATTAGCGCTATGTTTGTAATTTTTCATCCCATCTATTCGAAAAGGACGACTTGGTTCGCCTTTATGTGCACCCAAAGGTGGTGTTTTCTATAAGAAACTTTTAGCGGGCAGTAATGAGTTTGTAATCCTCTTTATAAGTGCGCCGCAATTATCTTTGCCGCGCACTTTTTGAATTTGGAACATCTTAGTGTTGAGCACCAAAGAAATCGAACGCAAATATTGTTTGAATAAAGACTGGCTGGTACGACGGCCCATAGTCACAAATGTAAATATAAGTTTTTAGTTGTTTTAATAAAGGATACTATTTAATTTCAATTTAGTTGTTACTCTATGTTTTATTAAATAATAATATTACAATAAAATATGAGGCGCTTTTATTTTCTCATAGTGGGTGATGAAAAGTAGATTGTATCACTCGGGCGCAAAATATATTTTTGGCTCGGGCGACGTACTTTGAATCCCTCGCTACGTTCAGGATTCTACTAAAGAATCCCTCCTAAAAAAAGCGCCCTCGCCGTAAAAATATTATTTTGCTCCCTTATGATACAATCTACTATTTTCTATGGAGAACCAGGGTTTTATTCCCCTGTCGCTGGGTTACAGCACATAATCATTAAAGTCATGGCTATATGGCAGGAATTCACGCTAGTTTATATCAACACTTGGGTTCTAATTTCGACAGACATAGAAAAAGACGCGGTAAGGTACATCTAGTAGTAGTAGGTAGTGCATCTTATGTTTCTTTAGTCTGCAATAGTGTTATTTAATTGTATTGTATACCTTCATCCTTAGCGTCACCCGCCTCTCGTTGGCCATCTTGTGCGGCGGCATGAGGCGGCGCGGCGCCGGCGCGGCCGCGGCCGGCTTGTGCGCCGGCGCCGGCTCCGGCGGGGGGGATGTCGACTTGCGGCAATTCTGAATAATTACAAATTATGATTCATTGTGAAATGAGAGACAGTTTGCTTCGGAGTGGTCACAAGAAATGCTTGTGACAGCTAAATGAGACGACTGAGTTTTAAAAGAAGAAATTCTGGAAAGCCTAGATACCTTTAGCACTAGATAGTCAAAAAAGCGAATAATTCTAGTTTAGGTGTTGTGGGAGCACGGTCCTCGTAGTTCCTGGTTTCCTAGAAACGCACGGCAGACTGTACCTTGCACAGGAAGCGGTCCCGCGGCGCGGCGTGCTGGTGGCCGGCGCAGGCGGGGTGGTACATGCAGAGGCACGCGGCGCACGACAGCGACGGCACGCCGGCGCCGCACGACAGCGAGCACGGCTGCAGCACGCGCCGCACGGGGGACTGCCGGCAACACGTACTGGGTTAACTACGAGCGTAATGCCCGAGGTACATAAACCCGATCCGCGCCCACCCCGGCCCACATGTTTCAAACAAATTCAAATTATACAACAGAGCTCGCGCCATCTTACACTTAACAGAAAGCAGGCTGGGGGCGTGTTAAGTCGCACGAATTGCCCCCAGCGTGCTTTCTGTTTAAAAAAAAAATGTTGGCGCGAGCTCTGTTGTATAATTTGAATTTATTTGAATCATATGGACCGGGTGGACGCGGATCTGGCTGCGTGAGACAGCGCATACAGCGTAAGCCCTCGGGCCCCGGCGTATGTGTGTTTGGTGCTCATTTTGAACGGCGTAAAATTATGAGCACGCACCGGGGGAGTTGCGCTTACGAGCGACACAATGCTAGACGGTTAATAAACAACAGCAGCAGTGGGTGGACACAGGCAGATAAAAGGAACCTTCATAGATAATCACTACTATCCACACTAATATTATAAATGCGAAAGTAACTGTCTGTGTGTAACCTTTTCACTACTAAACGGGTCGATCTGAGACCTGATTTTGATGAAATTTCCTGTAACTCAGAGAAGTACGTAGGATAATTTTCATCCCAAAAATACATGTGGTTCCGAAGGGAATACGATATAACCAAATCCCACGCACAAACAGGTAGCAGCTAGTAATCTCAGAAACTTACCTGTATGTCTGGCGACGACAGCTCCTGCGTCAACCTCGGCGGCGGAGGCGGGGTGGCCTCCACGCGGCGCGCGGGCGCGGCCGGCGGCGACGCGTCGCGAGGCGGGGTGACGTCACGAGCGGGCGTGTCGTCGCGCGGCGGCGGGGGGGCGTCAGGCGCGGGCGGCGGGGGGGCGTCGAGCGCGGGCGGCGTGGCGTCGCGAGAGCGCCCGCGCGTGCGAGGCGCGGGCGGAGGCGCGGGCGCGACTGCCGGCTCGCCCGGCCCGGGGGGCGGCGCCCTGCCCCGCACGGACACTACACTCGCGCCGGTTCAGTACCCGCATTGGAGGGCCAATTGCACCGGTCAATTGACCCTCCGAGTGTTAGTGGGATTAATTAGGCGAGTGACGTGATCCATACGAGAAACCGAACTAATGCATTTTAAAATATGCGATTTTATCAAATGATTAAGTATATTACATTGAAAGGTACTTGATATAGGCGCTCTTACTGAAACCAGTAGCAGAAGCATATTTTTATCATTCGCAACCTTTATATTTAGATTGACATAAAGTTAAAATAAAAATCCTTTGATATCCTTGTAACGGTTCCGATACTAATAGAAAATAAGTGTTCGATTAAATTAAAATAAACTAGTTGATAACATTATTTTGATATCATTGGATCACAACACTCTTAACACATAATAAATCAATAAATACACCTTCTCTTTACACACAATACTTTTACTGGGAGTACACGAGTAAAGGAAAGGTTAAACTTCAGTACATTTACAAAAACAATACCTGCATTCGTATAAAATATGTTTCTTCGTAACGGGGAATGTATCAAACATCAAGTAATGCAATATCTAACATATTTTCCCTAACTAATATTTCACGAATCATTGAAAAACCTCGGCAAATCCACCGAAGCTGGCACCAAACAAATTACTTCGGCCACAGATTCAGTGAAGATACCGTCCAAACAAAATATAATACGTAGCTGTAGACATTATTTACAAAACTCCCACAGTACAGTACAAGGATTTTACGACAGGTCTAAATAAATTACAATTAGTTCCAATGTCGTATGGATGAATAAATTAAAATACTTGTAGTACAGTAAGCACTGTGAACGTTTGACATGAAACTCTCTTAGAACCCCACGTCAAACCTTCACTAGGTCCACACCTGGGTTTCTTCCAGGCGGCAGAGTTGTTGTTGTCAGGCGTGGGGGTAGTAGCGGCGGTAGCAGCGGGGGTGGCAGCGGTAGCGGGGGTGGATTTCTTCTGCTTGTCGGGCTTGGAAGCCGGCGAAGCCGCCGGAGGCGCGGGGCCGCTCAGGCGAGACCCAACAGATTTCACCTGCTGACAACAAGTTTCTAGTAGTAGTGTACATAGGATAGAATTATTTTTTATTGTATACCAAATACATAGAAATTTTGAGTAATAATTAAGAAAGTGAAATGTTAAATGTACTTTTTATGTCATCTGTCGTCATAATGTCTCTTATAGTTTCTTTAAGTCCTCTCCATCTAAAGGTTGTCTGGAAGAGATCGTTTTGAGCGATGAGTCCGCCTATTGTAACACTTTAGTTTTTAAGTTTGTTATTTTTCTTTTTGTTATTGTTTTCTGGTGGTGAAACAATAAAGAGTTATCTAATTTTGCGGGTTGTGTGTGCAGTTGTGCACTTAGCATACGCTTAGGTGTTTTTAGGTACCTTAAGCACTGGTTTTCAGTCAGAACGCCTGTCCATGAGTTCACTACTACACCTGCGTGACGGTTGAATATCTGACAAGGTTGTGGTACTTCCCAAGGCGGACTCTAATATTGGTTCCAGTCACGTGACCAAAGAGACAGTGTCTTTATTTATTGTGAAACGCCAACAGTCTATATATTACCACAGAATACTAAGGGACAGAAGCATCACTCCGCAAAGAAATTTAAACAAATAGCAACTCTTGCTATGACGCAATAAAATTCAATTCAGCTCGCGTAGCGCTGCATACCTACTAGTCATATTAACCTACAGAGCGCCTCTCTTTCTATTGCATAGCTCTTATCTCTTCTGATGCGATACGTATAACGACCCACCGTCGGTGTCCGGCTATGTACTTGTAGCTTCGTACCTACAGTGCGGAGTGCGCTAGGCCTGCTCTAACATTGGTTCCAGTCACGTGACCAAAGAGACTATTTATTTATTTATTGTGAAATTCCAACAGTGTACATATTACTATAATATACAAGGCATTCTATGGTTGTATTGTGGTGATATGTGCACCTATTTCAGGCGAATACATCATTCACCATGAAGCAGTGATATAGGCAGTAAGAATGATTTGCAATGAAGTACCTACTTGCCAGAAATAAAACCAAGGAGTGTACCTTTAGCTTGGCTGGCGGTGACTTGGGGGTGGCCGGTTCAGGGCTGGCGCCTTTGGGTGCTTTGGGCTTGTGTGCGCGCTTGCCGTCCACTGGAGCGGGGGAAGCTATTGGAGACTCCACGCGACGGATCACCTTCGCGTCTCTGGAAATATAAAAAAGTATTGGTAAAGTGGCCGTCCCGATTAGATTTATTATTGGCCAGCTTCTTCCCGTGTGGACGACAGAAGCCTTCGAATTTTTCCATGACCATCTTAGCAAGACTTCCCCAGCATATGAGAGCGCATACTACGAAGAGCTCAAGCTGTATCTTCCTAGTAACTGACGCGATTTTGATGTAACATCCTGTAATCGAAGTTAGGACTAATGCTACCAGACCCTAAAAACCACCTTAAAATCCATTCTGCAGTTTCAGAGTCTATAGATAACAAATAAACAAACAAACAGACAAAAATTCTAAATTCCGGGTATTCGAGTTCAGTAACCTCTAAACAGTCGATCCCAGTTGGTTTTTCAAAAATATCTTCAATGTACAGAATTGGCTCACTTCCATTTTTATAATGGTATAATAGATTTTACTAACTAGAGGCGTACCAAGAAGCTCGGGCGAGGCGATGTAAATAGAGACACGTGGAAGGAATAGGGGATCGGACAACTTTTCAGAAAATGTTTTAAATTAACTACAATGAATATATATAGCCATGAAAAATAATATTTTAATTTAATAACGCTCTATAAGTACCTAAAACTTTGTTTAAATATTATGTTTCAAATATTGCCGCGTGAACGGTCACCTCAAAAATTGTGACGTCATATGTAGGTAGAAGACGACAAACTCATTGAAATAAAACTTTCAAAGAGATTCTATAGGCCGACCGTTTATCTGAGTCCTCGCCTGCGCGGTACAGGGGCGCGGGGGTATGACGATAAAGTAAACTGAGACAGGTGCGGGCGGCGGGGGCGCTTAGTGAGATACACACGAGATGAAATGCGCCTAGATAGTTCCTAAGATATGTGACGTCATAGTAAAGAAATTGTGATTTATTAAATGAAAAATTATTAATGATAATACAAAATTTTAATTTACTAACTAAAAGCTATGAAGGTACGTAAATAAAATATTTGGTAATTAACTATTGTACTATTTATTATATAGAATAATCATCAAAATTATATTTCAATCAGTTATGTCCATATCAATGTCGGTGGAACTTGATTCTTCACTTTCGAAGGAGCCATCATCGGATTCATCAGAGTCGTCCAGAGTGTTAATACCGAAGATCTTACGATTCATCTTGAGATTGTTATCACATGTGTATCTCTCACAAGGCGTCCGCAACAATTAACACGTGCGATCGCTGTCCGCGTTGCGATCGAAATGAGCGATTACAAAAATTCGCCCGCCGCCCGCACCTTTCTCAGTCCCCTTTGTCGTCATACCCCCGCGCCCCTGTACCGCGCAGGCGAGGACTCAGATAAACGGTCAGCCTATAATACGTTTTGTGAAGTTTAGGGACTATATTGTAGTAATGGAACAAAAACATAAGCAAAATATATTTTAAGAAAAGCAAAAACGTAAAATAAACACAAGCTTGACTTACGGCATTTGCCTACAAATGACGTCATGCGCTGTGATTGTTGTTTCTTTTGAGATGAAGAACAGATTAAAAATGTCAGAATTATTTATTGATTTAAAAATATAAATCATTATTATTTCACAAAAATATTGATTGAATGAACTCTCTGGTTCGACGAACATTCGTTCTAACTACATTTTAGATTTTTTCTCGATTACTGTCCGATCCCCTATTGGGAGAGGCGTTTACCCAGCAGAGGAACAGTACATGCTAGTATAGAAACATGGCCACAATAGATCATGACAATGTTTATGATCAATGTATTGTTTGTACTACTGCTTGGCTGGCAAAGCAAACTCTTGCAATAGAGGCAAAAAAATACTAGTCATATGACCAGCAGGGTGATCATGTATCTTTTATTTTAATCAATTTCAATGAGAAACCAGTTTCGATGATGGTTTTGCGATCACGTAACCCGTTTGTTGCAATCAAACGTCAACGAAAGTTCAATTGATATAAAATAGGTTTTGGCAAACAAAGTTTATATCGACAAACGTTAACAAAAGCTCAATTGAAATAAAAATGAGTTTTGACAAAGTTTATATCGATACATAAACCATAGACAAGAGCCGTATTACACAAAAAATTGAATAGATTGGGCGTATACATAACGATCCATAGCACAATCTCACTTTGTAAATTTGTCGGGTAATCGATAGGATCACATTGAAATCGAGACAAGAAGTTACATGATCGCATTTTATTGATTGAAATAAATTTCTATTGCACGTTAGTCCGCAACATGCTATGTTCGCAACAGACTTACGTGATCGCCCTGTTGATAGGCTTAGCGGCGCGTCATCGCGACGCCAACAAAGCATGTCGTAAGCTTGTTAAGACACATTTCCTGTACCTTATAATTTCTTTCTCCGGGTCATCAACCCCCAGTGGTTCCTTGAAGAACGAGAAGTTATCCAACGTGAGACCAGTGCCGGACAGGTGGTCGGAAATCTACAAGAAAAAAGACATAACTTAATACTTAACTTACTTATTCTGTATTTCATTTTATATTATGGAATGTGATGTATGTGATGGAAGCTCCCTAAAGGTACAACACTAGGGCACGTCCTAGGGTTCGCGGTGTTTGACTGTTCGAACTGTCAAACGTTCGAACGGCAGGAAGTTAATATTATTTTTCTCGTATGAGGAATTGGCGTCGCACTTCTTGTGCATTTGGCAGTGTCATGTTCTTTTACAGAAATGAAAATTATGTCAATTTTTGTCAAGGTGATTGTCTTACGTTTTTATTTAGTTTTAACACAATCAACTACTAAATTAGTGTAACTAATTTAAATATAAGATGTTCCTGATCGGAGTTTTAGCCCGAAGGAATAGTGTTCCGGCGCTACAGAGAGGCTAAATCGAAATGCCCCTTATCCTAGTGTTAGATTTTATAATTTGTATATATGTTATAGTCTGCAAGGTATATATTTTATGGGCCACTCGTACTTTTAATTTGTTAACTGTATTATTGCCTTAAATAAATGAAGTTAATTTTATTATTATGTCGCTCTTTCTCACAGGTTATACACCCGGTCCTTTGGAAGGCTTGCGCGGGGACATGAGTCCAACACGTATGGGCCTCTTAAAGCATTTAATTTGGATATGTAATGGGCAACACTTATCGGGGACTGTTTCTAAGTGCATCATTAGAAGATACAATCAAAGACAGCCCCCGATAAGTGCGAGGACTATTATTGAAGATATGAAAATTACTTATGATTGGGCTATTGAGGTGAATTTTTAATGGATGAGAGCCTTATTATTATTATTATTAAATTAGCTCAAAATAATGAAGGTTACCTCTCGAGTAGAGCGTAGTTTCTTCCCGGCTGGCGTGTAGTAGTAGATGTCCGCATTGCGACGGGAGTGCATGTCGAGTGCTGCTCGGTACACCAGCTCCCGCTTCCAGCCTCTCTCCAGCGGCACGCGCAGTAGTGGGGATGACATCTCGGCCGTGGTGCGCCGGCCGCCGCGCTGCGCGGGCGACGCTGAAGGGTTCTGTAGGGATGGTGATGTATTTAATGGGATTGTTTATAGTGTATAATTCGCGCTAAACTTTATGGCCACCAGTGCACCACGTGACATGCGCAGTAGCAAAAATCAATACAAAATTGTATACTGCGCAGGTCACGTGGTGCTCCGGTTAGCGGCTATAAGATTTGGCGTGTATAGTTTGTTTAGGAGTCTTTCAGAAAAGAACGGAAAGAAATTGTCCAAAAAATATTTTCTTGCTTGTCTTATTCATGATCAATACGACACGGCGTTTTGGCCAGATTTATTGTAATATTTGATAGCTGTCTTCCGTTCTACATGGTGAACTATTGAACAGGGATCCCTATGGCAACTACCCTAAACGAACTAAAGAAATCCATCTGATGTTCTCTAAACATAAAAACTACATATTCTAGAGATTTTTTATTTATTTTAAAATGGAGTTTTTACGTGTTTGAAGAACTCTTGATGAATTTCTGACAACATATTATTCTATCTCTAACGTTTAGGTTAGTTGTCTTAGGGACCCCTGTTCAATAACTCACCCAGTATACAGCGACTTAGTGGCAAACCCGCAGAAGCCATATAAAAGAGATTGAAGTTTATATTCTAGCTCTAAAACGCGAAGCTTCCCGCAGAAAACACTGGCAAGGCATATTCCACTCTTTAGCCAACCGCTTTCACCAAGCTTTATTTTTAACACCAATTACATAAATTCGCAACCGCGTTACATATTCTAATATACCGCAGTAGCAGTAGTGCGCAAGCATTACTGTGTTCCGGTTTGAAGGGCATTGTAGCCAGCGAAATTACTGGGCATATGAGACTCAACAGCTAATTGTCTCAGGGTGACGAGCGCAGTGCAGCGCCGCGCAGGATTTTCCAAAACAAAGTTCTGGGTGGTGCTGTTATTGTTATGGGCTGGCGTATTGCTTACCCTCAGGCAAACGACCAGCTCGTCTCGTCATTCAGCTACATAAAAAAAATAAAAAAATAAACCGCAAATAGGATCTTATTATCGATTGATTTTAGCTCATACGAATGTTTCAGCCGAGACCAAGTGCTATTACAAAGTTGTAAATCAACTATGTTGTAATTTTAAAAAACCTTTCCCTAAAAGCCATGGGCGTACCCAGCATTTTATAAGGGATGGGGCAGAAGTTAATAAACTAAGTAGCAGATAATCAAACATGCTTTTTATTTACTGACTGATACGTTTTATATACTGCACTGTACTACACCTTATTTCAATAATAACCTGCGAGGTTTCTAGCTAAATCTAGCTAAAATTTCGTTTTAATTATTTTTTTGTGCTTCCAGAACCATCTATCTATGCACGCGCATTATACAGAGGCCGACAAAACGGTTTTCTGTCATTATTGACCTTAACCAAGCTTTTATTTAAAGTACTAAGTGACCTTTCTATATTGCATGTTGTGCAGGACTGTGCTAGTGCCTAATAATTTTAGCTTCGGGTCAGAGAGAAAGGTGGGGCAAATGCCCCATCGTGGGTACGCCCATGCTAAAAGCTCTTAATCCATCCCAATAAACCAGGGCTTTGATTGTTTTTGGTGCAAAAAATTACAATAAGCACAAAAACAATATTTATAATGTAAATAAATACCAGCATTTGGAAAGGCGGCATACGACGGCACGACGGCTATCGATGCCGTTCGCAACAAACAGATCCGTGCGGCATAAAGGAAGAATAGTAAGATAAAACCATGTTAATAATGATGAAATATTACGCTATGAGGGCGAACACCCATGATGAGTGTGGCCTTTGACGTCATTGTTACGTCATTGTAGTGCAAACGTAAAAGACGGATATCGACTTAATATTTTGGTTAATGCATTGAGGACGACCTTTGATAAGGGATAGCTTAGTTTACAAAAAAAAACAACAAAAAAATGAGGATGAACTTTGGTATGGTAGGTAGTTATGGGTAACGATGAAGTGAGTGCGAACATAATCAGCGACTAGTGACGTCATGGCTTGTTTAATAGCCGGGTCCACACCAGACGATCTACGACCGGGTCCACGATCCAAACGCGCGGTCGGTGTGGACGCGTCTCGCCCGATCCAAACGACAAAAGAATGAGATATTAAATATTAATTAGTAAATAATCTGTGACGGCGAAGCAAATGTTCGATCGTAGATCATCAGAACGTGGATCGTCCGGTGTGAACCAGGCTAAGGAGGTGCGTAAGTGATTTCGACTTAACTAGCTTGTAAAATTTGTTTCTAAATGAAAAGTTATGTTAACACAGAGACAGCTGCATCTCTGTACATATAATTTTCAGTGGTAATCAGCCGAGAAGTGGATGGTTTATAATGAATACTTACATCATCTTCTGATCTGGATGACTGCGCTGAGGAAGGTCTTGATCCGTCTGCGAACAAGAAAGATATTATTTAATGCCAAACTGTATATATAAAACTAGTATTTCGCCGCGTGCGCGAGCTGCTAAAGCAGCTCGCGTGGTGGTGGTGTTATTTTTTTTTTATAGAACCTTCTTCTTTAGCTGCTAAAGCAGCTCGCGTGGGGGGGTGTTGCTTTTTTTTTATAGACGCTTCCTATCGACTACGGTTCAAAAGTTTTGTTTGGCTTATTTTTCCGGAAAAAAAACTTTTGTATGGCAGCCATCTTGAAAAATGGCGGAATCCAAATTTTTTTTTCATAATTGTAATCTTCGACCCAGAAAACCCTCCGATGCAAAATTTCAGTCGGATCGGAGCAACTTTCAAAATGGCCGCCATTTTTTTTTCTTTTTTTTTAATTTTTCCAACTTTTCCAAATTTCCGCCATCGTCCTCTATGACATTTGGTTGAGCACTCTATATCTATCTCTTACCGTTTAAAAGTTATTTGCATTTTTATTTTGTATGGCGGCCATGTTCTTTTGTATGGCGGCCATCTTTTTTTTCAAATTTTCAAAAATGGCCCAGGTTTTGGGGCATATTTAGTTCAAGCGGTACCCCCATCCGATTTATAGTTTCCGAGATCCCTTGAGCAGTTCCATCTCGGAGACACCTTTCCATGGATTTCGGATTTTTCTGGTTGGTTTCAAAACATCCTCTATCCAACGGTACCAAACACTCCCCCCCACCATAACGGCAAGTCGGAGATCAATTCTGTCAATATGTCAGTCAGTCAGTCAGTCAGTGAGTGGTCTTCCAGTTTTATATTATATTAACTAGTATTTCGCCGCGTGCGCGAGCTGCTAAAGCAGCTCGCGTGGGGGGGTGGCTGCTGTTTTTTTTTAAAAGCTTTCTATCGATTACGGTTCTAAAGTTTTGTTTACCCTTTTTGTTCTGAAAATAAACTTTTGTATGGCGGCCATCTTGAAAAAAAGCTGGATTTCAAGTGATTGTGTGGCGTGCGCGAGCTGCTAAAGCAGCTCGCGTGGGGGGGTGTTTTGCTTTTTAATAAAAGCTCCCTATCGATTACGGTTCTAAAGTTATTTAAGTTCAGTTGTTCTGAAAAAAAGGCTTTTGTATGGCGGCCATCTTGAAAAATGGCGGAATCCAAGTAATTTTGTGGCGTGCGCGAGCTGCTAAAGCAGCTCGCGTGGAGGGGTGTTGCTTTTTTTATATAGACGCTTCCTATCGACTATGGTTCAAAAGCTTTGTTTGGCTTATTTTTCCGGAAAAAAATCTTTTGTATGGCAGCCATCTTGAAAAATGGCGAAATCCAAAATTTTTTTTCATAATCGTAATCTACGACCCAGAAAACCCCCCGATGCGAAATTTCAGCCGGATCGGAGCAACTTTCAAAATGGCCGCCATTTTTTTTTCTTATTTTTTAAATTTTTTCAACTTTTCCAAATTTTCCTCATGGTCCTCTATGATATTTGGTCGAGCACCCTATACCTATCTCTAACCGTTCAAAAGTTATTTACATATTATTTTCACCTATTTTGTCATGAAAAAAAACGTTTGTATGGCAGCCATCTTGAAAAATGGCGGAATCGAAATTTTTTTTCATAATCGTAATCTATGACCCAGAAAACCCCCCTATGCAAAATTTCAGTCGGATCGGAGCAACTTTCAAAATGGCCGCCATTTTTTTTTCTTTTTTTTTAATTTTTCCAACTTTTCCAAATTTTTCCCATCGCCCTCTATGACATTTGGTCGAGCACTCTATACCTATCTCTAACCATTCAAAAGATATTTTCATTTTTATTTTGTATGGCGGCCATGTTTTTTTGTATGGCAGCCATCTTTTTTTTCAAATTTTCAAAAATAGCCCAAGGTTTGGGGCATATTTAGTTCAAGCGGTACCCCCATCCGATTTATAGTTTCCGAGATCCCCTGAGCAGTTCCATCTCGGAGACACCTTTCCATGGATTTCGGATTTTTCTGGTTGGTTTCAAAACATCCTCTATCCAACGGTACCAAACACTACCCCCCACCATAACGGCAAGTGGGAGATCAATTCTGTCAATATGTCAGTCAGTCAGTCAGTCAGTCAGTCAGTGATGGTCTTCCAGTTTTATATTATATTAACTAGTATTTCGCCGCGTGCGCGAGCTGCTAAAGCAGCTCGCGTGGTGGTGGTGTTATTTTTTTTTATAGAAACTTCCTATCGATTACGGTTCTAAAGTTATCTAAGCCTTTATATTCTAAAAACAAACTTTTGTATGGCGGCCATATTGGAAAATGGCGCAATCCAAGTGATTTTGTGGCGTGCGCGAGCTGCTAAAGCAGCTCGCGTGGGGTGGTGTTGTTTTTTTTTATAGAAGCTCCCTATCGATTACGGTTTTAAAGTTATTCTCTTTGTTCGGAAAAAAATCTTTTGTATGGCGGCCATCTTAAAAATGGCGGAATCCAAATTATTTTTTCATAATCGTAATCTACGACCCAGAAAACCCCCCGATGCAAAATTTCAGCCGGATCGGAGCAACTTTCAAAATGGCCGCCATTTTTTTTTCTTATTTTTTAAATTTTTTCAACTTTTCCAAATTTTCCTCATGGTCCTCTATGATATTTGGTCGAGCACCCTATACCTATCTCTAACCGTTCAAAAGTTATTTACATATTATTTTCACCTATTTTGTCATGAAAAAAAACGTTTGTATGGCAGCCATCTTGAAAAATGGCGGAATCGAAATTTTTTTTCATAATCGTAATCTATGACCCAGAAAACCCCCCTATGCAAAATTTCAGTCGGATCGGAGCAACTTTCAAAATGGCCGCCATTTTTTTTTCTTTTTTTTTAATTTTTCCAACTTTTTCAAATTTCCCCCATCGCCCTCTATGACATTTGGTCGAGCACCCTATACCTATCTCTAACCATTCAAAAGTTATTTACATTTTTATTTTGTATGGCGGCCATGTTTTTTTGTATGGCGGCCATCTTTTTTTTCAAATTTTCAAAATGGGCCCAAGGTTCGGGGCATATTTAGTTCAAGCGGTACCCCCATCCGATTTATAGTTTCCGAGATCCCCTGAGCAGTTCCATCAAGGAAACCACTTTCTGGTGATTTCGGATTTTTCTGGTTGGTTTCAAAATATCCTCTATCCAACCATACCAAAAACTTCCACCCACCATAACGGCATCTGGGAGAACAATTCTGTCAATATGTCAGTCAGTCAGTCAGTCAGTCAGTCAGTCAGTCAGTCAGTCAGTCAGTGATGGTCTTTCACTTTTATATAATATAACTAGTATTTCGCCGCGTGCGCGAGCTGCTAAAGCAGCTCGCGTGGTGGTGGTGTTATTTTTTTTTTATAGAAACTTCCTATCGATTACGGTTCTAAAGTTATTTAAACTTTATTGTTCTGAAAAAATAAAACGTTTGTATGTCGGCCATCTTGGAAAATGGCGCAATCAAAGTGATTTTGTGGCGTGCGCGAGCTGCTAAAGCAGCTCGCGTGGGGGGGTGTTGCTTTTTTTTCATAGAAGCTCCCTATCGATTACGGTTTTAAAGTTATTCTCTTTGTTCGGAAAAAAATCTTTTGTATGGCGGCCATCTTGAAAAATGGCGGAATCAAAATTATTTTTTCATAATCGTAATCTACGACCTAAAAAACCCCCCGATGCAAAATTTCAGTCGAATCGGAGCATTTTTCAAAATGGCCGCCATTTTTCATTCTTTTTTTTTAATTTTTCCAACTTTTCCAAATTTCCCCTATGGTCCTCTATGATATTTGGTCGAGCACCCTATACCTATCTGTAACCGTTAAAAAGTTATTTGCATATTATTTTCACCTATTTTGTCATGAAAAAAAACATTTGTATGGCAGCCATCTTGAAAAATGGCGGAATCTAATTTTTTTTTCATAATCGTAATCTACGCCCCAGAAAACCCCCCTATGCAAAATTTCAGTCGGATCGGAGCAACTTTCAAAATGGCCGCCATTTTTTTTTCTTTTTTTTTAATTTTTTCAACTTTTCCAAATTTCCCCCATCGCCCTCTATGACATTTGGTCGAGCACTCTATATCTATCTCTTACCGTTTAAAAGTTATTTGCATTTTTATTTTGTATGGCGGCCATGTTTTTTTGTATGGCGGCCATCTTTTTTTTCAAATTTTTAAAAATGGCCCAAGGTTTGGGGCATATTTAGTTCAAGCGGTACCCCCATCCGATTTATAGTTTCCGAGATCCCCTGAGCAGTTCCATCGAGGAAACCACTTTCTGGTGATTTCGGATTTTTCTGGTTGGTTTCAAAACATCCTCTATCCAACCATACCAAACACTCCCCCCCACCATAACGGCAAGTGGGAGATCAATTCTGTCAATATGTCAGTCAGTCAGTCAGTCAGTCAGTCAGTCAGTCAGTGATGGTCTTTCACTTTTATATAATATAACTAGTATTTCGCCGCGTGCGCGAGCTGCTAAAGCAGCTCGCGTGGGGGGGTGGCTGCTGTTTTTTTTTAAAAGCTTCCTATCGATTACGGTTCTAAAGTTTTGTTTACCTTTTTGTTTTGAAATCAAACTTTTGTATGGCGGCCATCTTGAAAAAAAGCTGGATTTCAAGTGATTGTGTGGCGTGCGCGAGCTGCTAAAGCAGCTCGCGTGGGGGGGGTTTTGCTTTTTTTATAAAAGCTCCCTGTCGATTACGGTTCTAAAGTTATTTAAGTTCAGTTGTTCTGAAAAAAAGACTTTTGTATGGCGGCCATCTTGAAAAATGGCGAAACCTAAGTGATTTTGTGGCGTGCGCGAGCTGCTAAAGCAGCTCGCGTGGGGGGGTGTTGCTTTTTTTTTATAGACGCTTCCTATCGACTACGGTTCAAAAGTTTTGTTTGGCTTATTTTTCCGGAAAAAAAACTTTTGTATGGCAGCCATCTTGAAAAATGGCGGAATCCAAAATGTTTTTTCATAATTGTAATCTTCGACCCAGAAAACCCCCCGATGCAAAATTTCAGTCGAATCGGAGCATTTTTCAAAATGGCCGCCATTTTTCTTTCTTTTTTTTTAATTTTTCCAACTTTTCCTAATTTCCCCTATGGTCCTCTATGATATTTGGTCGAGCACCCTATACCTATCTGTAATCGTTTAAAAGTTATTTGCATATTATTTTCACCTATTTTGTCATGAAAAAAAACATTTGTATGGCAGCCATCTTGAAAAATGGCGGAATCGAAATTTTTTTTTCATAATCGTAATCTACGCCCCAGAAAACCTCCCTATGCAAAATTTCAGTCGGATCGGAGCAACTTTCAAAATGGCCGCCATTTTTTTTTCTTTTTTTTTAATTTTTCCAACTTTTCCAAATTTCCCCCATCGCATTCTATGACATTTGGTCGAGCACCCTATACCTATCTCTAACCATTCAAAAGTTATTTGCATTTTTATTTTGTATGGCGGCCATGTTTTTTTGTATGGCGGCCATCTTTTTTTTCAAATTTTCAAAATTGGCCCAAGGTTTGGAGCATATTTAGTTCAAGCGGTACCCCCATCCGATTTATAGTTTCCGAGATCCCCTGAGCAGTTCCATCGAGGAAACCACTTTCTGGTGATTTCGGATTTTTCTGGTTGGTTCCAAAACACCCTCTATACAACCGTACCAAACACTCCCCCCCACCATAACGGCAAGTCGGAGATCAATTCTGTCAATATGTCAGTCAGTCAGTCAGTCAGTCAGTCAGTCAGTCAGTCAGTCAGTGGTCTTTCACTTTTATATAATATAACTAGTTATATAATATAATTTAGAGTCACAATATTAATAAGCACAAAAACAGCAGCAATAGGGGTTGGCTCAGCACTGAGCTGCGTAAGCCTAACAGCTCACACAAGGCTGATTTTCAGCATACCCCTTTATTCGAGAGATGTGCCGCTAGAAGAAGACGAAGACAGCAGAGGCGACAGCGACCGCAATAAAAAGGCCCAATACAGAGACGCTGAGAGGCGCACCGATTAACGGAGCACCCACCAGCGGCCTGCCCCCAAGTTCCCCGGAGTAGAAGCCCCCGCGCGAGAGGACCACCCCGAGACCCACCCCCCCAGGGGAGATGGAAGATTAACTTGACTTGACTCAAGAGATGTTCGTCGATATTGAGTCAACAAGGTGTCACATTAGGATAAAGAATGATATTCTATAGTCTAGGACAGAATGGATCAATGTTTGACAGTCACTGTGGTGTAGTGGTTGGGCGTAGGCTCAAATCTCATACACCACCGAGGTTGCGGGTTCCATTCCCGCGACGGGACAAATGTTTGTGCACAAAAAAAAAGCGCTAGTATCACAGGCCTGCTCTATGAGAGAAGGCCCGTGTCCCAGCAATGGGAACGTGATGGGCTGATGATGATGAATACAAAATAGTAGTTTACCAGTGCCGGTGTCTTTCCTAGGGCGTTTGTTGGCGCGCGCCGGGGCGGGCGGGGTAGCCATCACGAAACGTACCGGGACGAAGTCCTTGGTGGCTGCACTCACCTCCGCCTCCAGCCGCTCTGTGGAATATTCAAAGCTATGTAGAATGTAGAAGATGAAATCCTTTTTTTTATTGTTAAATAGAGATTTAATATATTGGTGGTAAGTTTCACGCGAGAGGCCGTCGGGGTGGGAACGGTCAGCGACAAAAGTTGACCATTTGAGAATCTTTGATTGACTACACCTTCAATATTTGTCTAATTTCACTGAATGTTGAATTTAAAGACTGTTAATATCCTGTGCGAATAGGGGAATTGCAAAAAAATTGTATATTTTCGGTGTTATTGATACTTTTTGATGTGAAAAGTTCAGTTACTAATGTCGCTGACTGTACCACCGCTTAGCCAGGTATTCTTCCGCCAAGCAGAAGAGCAGAATGTCAACTTTTTGCAGATTTTATGCAACAGAATGTTAGGACGTGCAGCTCGCCTGATGGTAAACATTACGCCTACCCATAACAGTAGCAGAACCACCCAGACCTTTGTTTTTCAAAATCGCGGCACTGCACTGCTCGTCACCCTGAGACAATTAGTTCCTGTTTCATATTGCCCAGTAATTTCGCTGACTACAATGCCCTTCAAACCGGAACACAGTAATGCTCACGCACTACTGCTTGGTGGCTGGATAACTGGCAAAGCGGTGGTACCCACCCAGATGGCCTCTCGCATACGAGAAACCTACCACCAGATTGTCAGCATAGCTTTAATTTTTTTTTTATAAAAAGTTCTTTGCCTCTAGAGATTAATATATGTTTGAATTACTACATGAACTTTATCCTATAGCAAAGTAGTCATGTTATATATGACAGCCTCTTTGGTGTAGTGGTTGGGCAGGTTGGCTCAAATCTCATACACCACTGACGTTACGGGTTCGATTCCCGCGACGGGACAAATGTTATGTTTATAAGAAAAAAAAAGCGCAAGCATTTGTTTCGTGTCTGGGTGTTGTAGGACCATGGTCCTCATACTTCCTGGTTCCCTAGATATAGGGAATCCTAGTTAGGGGTCAGGATCTATGTATGTGATTGTTGGGCGTATTTATTTATTTATTTGAAGACAAAGGTAATGGGTGCATATTATTTTGTAATGATAAGTAAGAATTATAGAATTACTTTTACAAAGGCGCCAGGTTGTGCAAGTTAAGACAACCACAACTTGCAACATTGCCCATTGGACATAGCTGTACATTTTTGTACCCCAACTCGGCCGTGTTGAGATAAGTTCAGTAAGGCATATCGGAGGACCATGAAGACAATGAAGTGTGTCTATTAGAGATAATTGTATACATTACAATCAATTTGATGATTTCTGATGTGGGTCTATTCCAGAGCATCCTATCCGCACCAACTTCGGATTCGGCTAGGATGATCTATCAGTCCACATATAGGCTGGTTAAAAACAGTACTTAAGTATAAATTGAGATCAATATGGGACTGACATAGTAGTTGGACGACTCAAAGTCCCTAAATTAAAACATAAAAAAAGGACCATGAAGTCTCATTGCAAAAGACTAGAATGATATTTAAGTGTAAACTGGTTGATTACATTCAATTGTTGGATTAGATTCATAGATGTAAGGGGATTCAGTTATTCAATTATCTGCACCGCTGTGACCTTTCGAATTATAAATGTTTCCATGCATTATTTTGGGAGATCTTAAAAAAATGGTCTATTTTGGCTATAAATAAACAATGCATAAATTATTTTTCAAAAAAAACTAAACCGACTTCAAAACCCTACAAGTAGTACTTACTATATACATAGTATTTATCTACTACCTATTAGACTTGGCTGGCACCGACTTCAAATATATGAGTGGGTAGCGCTTATGATAATTATATAAATTTATTTTTTACTTTTGAGTGCCATTTGTGGTTTTGAAGTCGGTTTAGTTTTTTTTGAAAAATAATTTATTTTAACCTTTTTAGTGAAAAACAAGTTTTAATTAAATTAATTCAAAAAGTTTTTAAAGACAAGCTTTTATGATCTAGAAGCCACATCATGACGAAGTTTAAAACGGGCTATCACAATTAAATGCATGTACAAAAAAATTTCATGTCTGTCCTATTCAGTTGTCAGTGTGTTGTCAGTGTGTTGAGGAGTTCCCTCGCCGGAAGTCAATCCTGGGTGTATCTGCCATGTCATGATGGAATTTAGAACAGGCTATTATGGTTAAATCCATTTACGAAATGTTGTGTCTGTACTATTCACCGTTGAGGAGTTCCCTCACCGGAAGTCAACCCTAGGTGAAGCAGGTGAAGCAGTCGAATACAAACCTCCACCTTTAGAAAGTTGGTTACGAAAAAAACAAGAACCGACTTGAAGATTAAACTTATATTTTTTTGTTGTTGCTATTTTTTTCAAAAAGTACTGAATGAATTTCGATAAAATTTATATGGGACCACCTTTGAAGTATTACCTACCAATCAAAAAAAGAATCATTGAAATCAATGCATAATTGGCGGAGTAATCGCGTAACAAACACACAAAAAAAAAAAAAAAACATACCGTCGAATTGTAAACCTCCTCCTTTTTGAAGTCGGTTAAAAATATAAGGTTTTCATAAGCTATGCTTAAATGTAACTTTTTTTTTTGTTTGGCTTTTAAAATTTTTTTTTTTGGTGGGTCAATATTTTACAATAAGTCCTTTCCCTATCGAAATCAAATTAATTTTTTTAATCGACTTCAAAAAGGAGGAGTTTCTCTATTCGTTTGTTTTTTATCTCTATTATCTCGGACCTCGGTCATTAGTAAACCTTTTAGAAAAAATATTTGCGTTAGATTCTGTATAGCTACAAGGTGGTCCCATATAAGTATCAGTGATATTCGACCTTGGAATTCGAGGATACATCAGAATTGAAGTTGGTTTATTTATGTTATAAAATGAATTATTTAATAAAAATGTTTAAATAATACTTGGCAGGAGTAAATGACCATAGATTTACAATATAAGGTGTTAAATATGATTTAATATACCTGTCACATGTTAAAATGAATCACTTAACTTACCCAAAACCTGATTGTACTCCACAGTCACATCATCCTGTTTGATATCTGCAAATCCCAGGAACTCCACTTCCCCGTCGTCACTGAAAGCATCAGATGCTCTGCGTTTGATGCCTCGCTTGTCGTCTTCCAACTTGATATCCTGTAAAATTGGGTCTGTCTCTTCGATCTCCTCCTTGATGATGGTTGTGTCCAGTTTTGGCTCCTCTGGTTCATGTTTAATTTCAAGTTCAACATTTTTCGCTTCTATTGGGTTGTCTGCTGGTTCTTCTTTTATGATTTCGAGCGGTGGTGGTTCTGTAAAGAAATAAGCCAGTGCTAAAAACATTTTTGTGGTTTAAACTGGTTTTAATGACATTATAACACAACTGTCTACCAATATTGAATGAAGAAATATTTGAATTTAACTAACATCTATTATCCGGAGCATAGTTCTCTTAACCAAATTAAGTTTATGTAATAAAAATAACTAAAGAAAGCACATGCAATCATTGAAGCATAATAAATGTTGCATAATGTGTTAAGTAAACACTGTGCACCTGCCCAATTCGATAATGGTTTCTGTAAACTTTTATACATAACCTAAAAATCACTTGCTACACGATATGAATTTTGATATAAAATCAGTACTATACTATCTCTATGAGAGAAGGCCCATGTCCCAGCAGTGGGAACGTAATGAACTGATGATAATGATGACTATACTGTTTCACCATAAAAAATTAAAATGTAAGATAGGTTAATAAAGATACACTACTGAATATGGTTGGATTATGTATGGCCTATAAATACAGCTAATGCAAGCAAAACATTCCACTTCTGCAAAGCAGCCAACTGGTACATAAGAAAAATAACATTGTAGAAACACAAAAAATTGTAACAAAATCTCAAAACAACCATGCCCCTGTTTCTTGCCATATCTTCTGAGTAGTGATTCTTTTTCCGATACTGTGGTAGAGTCTTGTGATAATTTGACGTTCATAAGTGCGTCTGTGATGCCAAACATGAATAAAGAGACTTTGACTTAGAAAACATGATGGATTGAGTTATGACCCATTATACTCCGAGGCGGCCAGTCTCTGAGCATTAAGAAAGTAACGGGCTTATCATGATTACATTGCATCCTACAACACAAAATTTTAAAGATATCACTTTTCAGACGAGGAAGCCTCTAGCACTGCGGCTAAATTCTAATGAAAATAATAATTTTAGAGAGATGGATAATTAATGTATGTACAAAATTTGCTGAACAAACCAAATAACACTTCATAAGGATCCCTTCTAGTAAGCCAAGAGAGTAGAAACATTTTGCTTACTATTTTTCATTACTTGTCCAAATTACACATTCATATTAAGTAATTGACATATAGCCAACTCGATTTCCTTTAAAGCAAATGAAATATAATAGATTATATACTTCAAAACAAAAAGTATAACCTTGATGTTTCAATCAAGTCGCATTGAAACATAAACCAATGTTTTCGCACAAATAAATGTCAAATCATATTCGATTTAGCAAAGATAGGTTACAAAAGGTTCCAAGACATTAATGAAATTAATTAAAGCATGAAAGACCATCAAGACCATCGGGGAGACGGGTATGAGCAGCCACTCAACTGCCGTCTCTCTATAGATCTATGTGCTCCATCTTAGGCCACTTCATCACTTCACATCAGGCGAGATAGTGGCCAAACATAAATATATCAAGTGTAAAAAAAAAAGAAGTGAAATATCAATATTAGCTACAACAGTAGCTAAACAACAGTAAGTTGATGGAGTATAAATGTTTGATATAAACTACTGAAGCATTCCAAAGGATATACTAAGGCCTGCAGATTTAATGATATTTCTCCTTAGAAGATTCAGTAGAAACATTTTGCAAATCAAATATTTTCAGAACATGTTTGTAAGTTTAATATTTCTGATAATTTTGTGTAATTGGGACTATAAATAAATTAAAATAAACAAAAATACTTTGACCTACCTTTTAATTTACAGTCCAATATAGTTGAGAATGTATAAATAAATATTAAAGGTAAAATGAGGATAAAAGAAAACCTAACAATGAAAACCATTTTATAAACTATATAGGATGGTAAATATGTATAAATCGAATACAATTTTTTTAATATAATGGATTGATATCAATCTACTGTATACATAAATATGATATTTATAGTTTTTAATATATTATAAATTGCTGTACATAAGTAGATACCAATAAATCTATTTCTATAAAACATTGTAGACACATTATATTTAATGAAATTGCATTTCGCAGTAAACAAGTCAACATTATCGGAATAATTAAAAGGGTCTCTAAAGTTTTTCAAGCCTATATTGTACACTTTGAACTATTGTGTGCTTATTTAAAAATAATTTACAGCACATACTTGTCGAAAAGAGTTAATATCATATATTTTAAATTCAAAACTGACCTTTGGATTTAAACATTTTGAACTGCCAAACATTAATCCTTTCAGCACTTGTACATAAGAAGAATAGATATGCGATTGAAAAGTCAGCAAGTTCTATGGTGTGATGGTTGGCCTCAAAATCTCTTAATAAGACAAGAACCCATTATAAAGGCCTTTTCATAGATTACTAAAAATATCAATCCTAAAATATCCATAAAAATACAATATATATTAATATTTTTCAAAACTGTTAGCCTCAATATTTATAACTAAGCGTGTGCTCAACAAGGTAAGACAAGCAAAAATGTACATAAATGTACCAGACGCACTGTAAGAATCCGGGAAACTTGGGTCTTGTAAGCTTGCAATACTACAAAAAAGTGTCACTGAACAAGTGTTTTTTTTTTTAATCTGCTTATGTTCAAATTATGTGTAGACTTAGATGCACTTTGCTAAGTAAGATATGATAATCATCATCAGTTGACATACTTTTCCGGAGTGACATCATAACTTTCACAGTCCCCGATTCAATAAAAAGTGTGATCGAATACCTCAAGTCAATTAACTTAAACATCAGAATCATATTACAATGCAAACATGTTAATTACTGATCTATGAAAGTAAAATCTACTCCATTTTGTTATTAGTTGCATTTGTAAGAACCGCGCTCTGTCAAAAAGAAAAAGTTAAAAATTGCAACGGATACTATGGTTTTAAGTACCAATGTTGTATGCAGAACAATCTGAGGATGTAGAGAAAGGATTATAAGCAAAATAGGGAAGCATCAGACCAAAAGTATGTCATCAAATTAGCTAATAGGTTATGTTTGAGAAAGTTTGTACCTTCAGTCTGGGTTGAAGGTTCTTCGGCCTGCTCCACAGGAACTTCGTTTGGCTGTTCCAAAGGCACCTCAGCTGCTTCCACTGCGATATTTGGCGTGGCTTCGTCACTTAGCATCGGAGCTTCTTCCCCCGTCGCGTTATCAGAAACCGCCATTTCCTCCGACATTGTCAATTTTAACTTTTCACAAACTTACTTATAAGAACTAAATGCACTCATAGCACGGCTATTACGACACTGCGCGATCTTCGCTCCGGATAATTCACGAAACGCGTCGCTACGTTGATTTCCCGCTATAATGCTTGAAAAAAAAACTTTGCTCTCCAACTTACACGGGACATTTAATCCGTTGGTATTTTATTTCTTTTCATACTAATGTATAAAGTGAATGAGAACGTGGGCTAATATTAGTTAAAAGTAAGGACATTCTCAAGAATTCTCAATTTATTTACGTCTTCAATTTCCAAAGGAAAATGTCCGTTCATAAACAACATCCGCTTGAGCGACGCCACATTTGTTGTCTATGACCGACGTCGCGGTCGAGCGCGGGTCGAACTACAAAGTTCGTGGGTCGAGCATTTGACTTAATTGTCTATGGCATTGGCCAAGCTATGGCCAAATACTGGCAAATACCTCAGATAAGGTACTCGAAGGCAAATACTTTACTGATACTGACCAATGGGTCGTTACTTATCTACTGAAGTCAATCTAATTACTTGACGTGAAAATAACAAAGAAACATAACTATAATAATACGAATGTTAGTCAGTCATCATTTGTTTGTAAGGACAGAGACATTAACAGAAGGGATATATACAGTTATTCACCCTGGATGCTACAAAATTTTACGCTATCATGTATTTTTTTTATTATTTATTTACAGCATATTATGTAATAGAAACATAAATCATGTTACCCTACTACATGGCCAACGCATTGGCCATATAAGACAACAAAATAAAGCTTAGTTTGTATTTTACTTCAAGCAATATATATACTTAATATACTTATATTTTAATCTTTATCTATTGTGCGGCTTTGTGCATTGATGCTGATTTTATTACAATGCTACATTTAAACCATAGACAAAGACAAATGAAAATTAAACGAAACGACCGCGACCCCACACTCAGAGTCACTCAGAGTCAAAGATTTAAAATTTTTCTTTGCTCAGAGCTGGAAGGCTCAGAGTAATGCATAGTATATATATAGTAATGACACTAACTCAACAACTTTTGGCGCGCGCTGGCGAAAGTCAAAACAAAATTCTAATTTATAAGTACTTCTGTCTGGAGCTGGAGCCGCTGGAGCTGCTGGAGACATTTTGACATTTGTCTGAGACCCCACAACTTTTAGCACGCTGGCAAAAGTCAAAACAAAATTCTAATTTATAAGTACTTCTGTCTGGAGCTGGAGCCGCTGGAGTTGCTGGAGACATTTTATTAACATGTGTATGAATCGGAGTGTGTATTTTGTTCAGTAAAGATCTGGCAGACGTATGGTGTTTTTGGTAATTTTTTCCGTGAAAAAATATTAATTAGATACCTTTTTTTTTTGGTGTTATCGCAATGATGGATGTTTGGGATGGCGTACGTAAGTAGGTATACAAAAGAGATACAAATAAAAGCAGTGGTTATATCCTCTTTGTATAAATCCATGGTTGGCTGGCACTTAACTTGCAATTAGGGCATACAACTTGTCCAGCTCACCTAGCAAGGTTTCACATTAAAGATAGTCCGCAATGCGAATGTGGGCACGACTACGGGGACTTGGACCATATATTTTTCTCGTGTCCTAATTATGAGCGTGTCTCATTTTATAATTATTTGATATCCTGCCGTGTCCCTTTTCCCACAAACATAACATCTCTTCTTCTCACTGTTAATCCTTTTATTTATAACAGCATATCAGAGTTTATTCGTATTAATAAGATTAAATTGTAAGTATACATACTTAACCTTGCATATTATTCTATAATTTAATTACTGTTATTCAATTACCTCTTCCTGATCCTTTTTCCAAATTTTCTAAATTATTCCTCTAATTACTCGCGAAAATGTTTCCCTACCTTTATACTACTTAATTACACAGCACCCTAATAAACCTCAACCTCATACAAGGAACGAAACTTGACTCTGGCAGATGTACAAGACGTGCAAAGCCAAATCCCACAAAGGGGAGAAGAAAAAAAAAACTTGCAATTGACCATTGAGGTCTCATTCCTCAATGCAATTGACCCTAAAAGAGATACTCTATGCTTGGCTTACGGACGAACGACTGTCCGTCTGAATCCGTCGTGTGCTCAGGCCTTTAGCCTTTTCAGATTAGGCGTATTTTCATTTTCTTGTATTTGTTTTTGCGCGCTCATATAATACGCGCTTCTATACAATCAAACATCAACCAAATGTTCCTATTCCTATTATCGCGATCTCTTGGAATATTCTTCGTATACGGCCTTTTATAGGCGACTCTCCTCGATATGTACCTGTTGCAAAGGTGCGCGTTTACGAGCAGACCAACTAGAGTTCATACACACGGAAAAACGCTCATATGCATGCAAAAAACGCTTAATCTGTAAAGGCACTTACACGTAAGCGAACGTTAAACCTACAGTGACTTTTATTAACGACAGATAGTGGACTTGGTTAAATAAAACACCTAACATTGCAAATTCAAGTATTTACTTTTTCTTCTTTCCACCTTGCTTTGGCGCATGCGGTTTACCGAACGTTTTGCCTTTAGGCACCTTTCCTTTAACAGGCTTGCCTTTCCCCTTTTTGCCTAGCCCTGGCCCCTTGCCTTTTTGTGTTTGGTTGGCTTCGTATCGGAGACGCTTGGTTGTATTTCTGGAAGTGTCAACGAGGTCGTTTGCGAAGTTGCTCTGCTTCTTTTTGGGCTTGTTAGGGGTTTTGTTGGACTGGTGCTGCGGGCGGTCGTCGGTTTCTTCAACGGCGCGGATGCGGCGTTGCTTCTTCTTACGCTTGGCCATGCGGGATTGGAGTAATGCCACCTGGAAGGGAAAATGAAAGGAAGTATTATAAAACCGGCACAGTTACTATGACGCACAATATTTTTATGGTAACAAATTTCTTCGGAATATTTTAAATTTGGACAAACAAGATCCAAGCTACTAACTGAGAAAAAAAAACATGACTTTTTAGCGGAGTTCCTTGATGCCCAACTTCGATCGTTTCCGACAATATCATTGGTTAGTCTTGACGTCACTTTGACGTCGACAGTGGCGAATCCAATAACGACATTTTGGCGGGAAGTGAAAAGTGATACAGTTCGATTTTGTTTTTTTCCAAACAAGTGTTATTTCGAGTGATCATGTGTAATATCGGTGGAATATTAACCATTATGTGTTCGTAAACGTGCACGAGTGTAGGCAAATGAAACAAAATAGGGAAAAACATTGTTTATTTATGTTCTATATAATTCTATATAATAAAGTTCCACCACTTTATTGAAGCACTAGGAGAGGGTCCAGCTTGTTGCTGTTGACCCTCATTCTCAACAAAAGTATAATAAATGGAATATTAAACTATCAAATAAAAACTACGTAAAACATGGCGGTATGTTCCTAGAGACTTGCCTTGCCTGTCCAAACGGACGAAATTAAAAAAAAAGCATCCAATAACGTCATTGATGTTCATGCAGATCTGGTAGTACTAAGATATTACTATAAAGTCAGTATTTTCGAAGCATCGATACTTAGTAAATGAGATATTCTTGTGTTGAACCCATTGATTATTTTATTAAGTTGAACCTTTTTTAAATTTAATTTACCTTCTCCATCTCTCTGTTAACGCGCTCTTCAGCTGTATCCTTGACTTTGTGCTTATTATCCTTCTTATTCTTCTTCTTCTTGCTGTCATTGTCATCACCTTCATCATCATCATCGTCACGCTTGCGCTTCTTGCCTTTCTGCTTATGTGGCTCTGTTGATAAGGGATAATTAAATAGGGAAGAGGATTATAACTGTACAAAACTGTAATTGAGCCAAATCTGCACATTCAAAAAAAATAAATTGCTAAGCTATTTAGAGGGTAGATAGATAGATAGATAACACTTTATTGCACTTAAAAAAAGAAAACAGAATTGCAGTTGGTAATACATAGTTAATAAGTACCACAGGCGGTCTTATCGCTAAGCAGGGTACCTACTGAACATGAATTCACGCGGAAGTCCGCAGTAATTCTTTTGCTCTACCTTGAACATTTTAGCAAGATCTCCCAAGACTTCACAATATAAGAGGGTCATTACCAGTTAAGTTTGTCACCATTTAATGTCAGTGGTGACAAATGGGACGGTTACTAAATCAATTCCCAGTTTTCACCACCTTAGGTGGTGACAACTGGGAATGACGCTCTTATACTGGGAAGGTGTTGCTAAAAGATGATTGTGGGCTTCCTCTGACGTCCACGCCGACGAAAAGCTAGTTTTGTAATATAATTTGAGTCATACCTTTCCCGGGATGGCTAGTGAGGGCCAACCGTTCCTTCTCCTCCCGTTTCTCCCGTGGCGTTTGGAACCACTCGTGCGGTCTCTGAGCCGCCTCGTATTTCGGACCTTCTTCTTTCTCCTTCTTCAAGGCACCCTCTAGTTTGTTTGTCTGCTTCTCCATTTTGTTCATTTGCCGTTCCGCGTACTCTTCGTCTAGGATTGCAGCTAGAAGGGAAAAATAAGACTTTGGTAAATTTGTTTTGACTGAAAAAATGTTTTTTTTTTCTGTGGTACTAAACCTGTTTTATGAGTCGACTCTCTTTGTACTTATTTTGAACTAGCTGACACTCTGACGTTTCCTGTAGTATAGTTATTCTCTATTCGTTCGTTTGACCATAATCTACCCAGTGCTACCACTCCTAGAATCTGGAGCAATCCTTTAAAAAAACCGACATCAATGTATCTTCGAAGTCCAAGGTCAAATATCAATGAAATTTATATGGGACCACTTTGTAGCTATAATGAACCCAACGCCAAGAATTTTCCAAATCGGTTCATAAATGACGGAGATCTGAGGTAACAAACATAAAAAACATACAATCGAATAGAGAACCACCTGCTTTTTTGAAGTCGGTTAAAAACAGGCGTTATTCATATATACAAATACTAACGTTTCGAGTGTCCGCACCGCACACAGCGTGTTCGGTAGCCTAGTTGGTTAAGGAACCAATTGGACAAATACTGTGTGTCGATACAAACCCTGCTCTAGCAAATTCTATTTTCAGAACATTTAAAAATTGTTTAAACAAACAATTACAATTATGAGCTGTTATGAGCAAGCCTTTTGCATACCATCAGGTGAACGACCTACTCGCTTGCACTTACAAAAAAAATTAGTCATACTCACTTATCTCGGGCTCGAGGCGAGCCAGCCTGTCCCTGTACTTGGCCACTATATCAGGCGGCACCTGTCTGGACTTGACAGGCCGTCGCGCGCGCTTCACAATGCCCTTCACTAGTTGTCGCTCCGCTTCACCCGCCAGCGAGACAGACACCCCGGCGCGCCCCGCGCGAGCCGTTCTGCCGACCTGCCGGGAATACACGATTGAATAGGGCCCCTTTAAATAAAATATAAACGATTGCATTTACAGTATTTACACGTACACTTCAGAGTGCGCGAAACTCCGACGCGGGGTTTAAACAGTAAGTGTATATGCAATTTGGTTCTATTAAAAAAAGAGGGCGGGCCAGGTTCACTCACCCTATGAATGTAATGCTCCACAGTGGAGGGCAAGGTTCACTCACCCTATGAATGTAATGCTCCAAGGTGGTGGCCAGGGTTCACTTACCCTATGAATGTAAGGCTCCAAGGTGGTCGCCAGGGTTCACTCACCCTATGAATGTAATGCTCCAAGATGGCGGTCAGGGTTCACTTACCCTATGAATGTAATGCTCCAAGGTGGCTGCCCGGGCTTACTTACTCTATGAATGTAATGCTCTGTGGTGGCAGGCAGGGTTCACTCACCTTGTGAATGTAATGCTCCAAGGTGGCGGGCAGGGTTCACTCACCCTATGAATGTAATGCTTCAAGGTTGCGGGCAGGGTTCACTCACCCTGTGAATGTAATGCTCCAAAGTTGCAGGCAGGGTGAAGTTCAGCACGGTCTTGACGCCGGGGATGTCGAGGCCGCGCGCCGCCACGTCGGTCGCCACCAGTACATCCACCATCTCATCTCGGAACCGCTTGAGGGAGTCCAGCCGCTGCGGCTGGTTCAAAGCGCCGTGTAGTTCCGCCACCTATAGTCACAATACCCCAAGTGATATATGTTTTTAAACTATCATGGTCACTGCCATTAGAATTTGATTTAGGAACGGAATATTTATCATATATAACAGCAGTACCGTAATATAGAGAACACAAAACAAAACAATTACATGGTAAATATCCCGTGACTAAATCAAATTCTAGTACTCCAAGTTGGAGTATTTATTATGTATATTTTATTATTATGCTATGTATTTTAAGTAATGACTGGTTTATGTACATTATAATGTTAATAAGATAAGAGTGGATAGATACGCTATGCATATTCCTACCAACAAAATTATCTAGTAACACCGTCCATATATATTTTTGTCTACATTCCTCCACTTGTGGGTTGTCTGGAAGAGATCGCTTTAAGCGATAAGACCGCCCATTGTGACACTACTATAAAGTTAGTTTTTAATTATTTCTGTATTTTGGTGTTATAATAAAGAGTTATTCTATTCTATTCCAAGTGGTCTACTAGGTTACACCGCTTCGACAATTATTGTGCAGCCAAGCAGTAACTGGGCATTATGCGACTTGAGCTGATTTGACGGTAGCGGAGTCGACCCTTACATACCTAACCTACACACTAGTAAACAGATGCTTACCTATCTTATGTTTACGTTGTATGTTTACATTTATGTTATTTTATAGTTGGACTCTTAATGGCAGTAGAAAGCGAATGTGCGTACCAAGACAAACCTACTGTGGTTTTGTGGTACTACAGAAATATGTTTTGTATAATACGTTTTGTTTAATAAATTAAAAAAAAAGCTATTGTTTCAGCATGGAGAGAGCAGTTCAGTGTCGCGCATGGTTTTATAAAACAAAGTTCTCAAAATGGAAAAGCATAAGTTTTCTTACGATTTGATTTGATGGGTTACTTAAAGTGAAACATTCCTGATGAGAAATAGGATCGAATAAGCCAGTGTTGTTTAATTTGTATTTTTTTAAGAAATTATCTACATTTTCAAGCCTGCACCGTTTTTCAAAACCGCAAAAAGACTTTATTTTCTCCAAATTCCAAATTATTTATTTGCTTTAAACATGGTACATTAAATTACACAGGTCTTAAATGTTTGAATGTTTAGTCGTTACACATGTTTTATTGCTTTATCAGCGTGCAAATGTTTATAATATTGTATTTAATAAAAATATAATTATTTGAAATGTCAATACATCATATAATTTCATTACAATTTACAACATTCGATTTAATAACACCGTTAAAAAGTCAAATAAAATTATAATTATTAAAATGTCAATGTTTCAAATAAATTCCAAAAGTGTCATACAATAAAAATAGTACATAATTGGTAACGTCGAGCCTTTACACTTTTTATAAATAATAATAAATTAAGTCACAAAATTTTAAAGTTAAAACAACTATATATTTATTTTAATAGAAAAAAAATCATGGACCGAATAAAAGCATCTCCCAAGCAACCATTTATGTAATCTATATTTAAAAATGTTGAAAGTCTCAAAAATTCACCCTTATTATTAACAAAACTTTCTCACTACAATGGAAAAAGGTCCCAAAATCCAATAAAGGTCCCAAAGTCCTTCACCAACAAACGAATGACAACTTCGTGCACGATTATGATGGTGAACGAAGTACTAACCTTTATTCCCAAAAGGCCCAACGCTATGTGCAGCCTGTGTGCTTGCTTCTTAGTCTGCACGAATATAACGGCGCGGTCTCTGAACGTGCGGCACACTAGAGCCGCCAGAATCGCTTCCCGATCGCATTCCCTCTCTTTACGTATCCTGCAATAAAACAAAAATAATATTTAGAATCGATTGTTCAATCTTTAGTGTCACTTGCGGGTTAATTGCGATTTCACGTTAGAGCTTAGAGAGACAAGCAGATAATAATGGTCCAGAATATTTAATTTTGTCCTTTTGTGCACAGTTTGCATTGATTTTATTCGGCTATATTAATCTATTCGAGGTTTGGAAAAGCAGCCCTGAGTAATATACAATGTGGGGAGGACAATATGATCATAAATGAAACTTCGTATAAGTCATGATATTCCCAACCGTCACGCACTCATGTCTATCGCAAAATATGTATGTGCGAAAGAGATAGGTAAGTTTGCTTGTTTCTACTTTGCTTACTTGTCGACGTGTCTAGGTTACGCGGTCAGTATGTCACCGGACGTCCTTCCTGCCTGTGACGCGTTTTGTTTTTCTCTGGAATTTCGGATGCGCCCGCGTTCTTTTGAAGTCGCCGCGCGAGTGTTCTCGTATCTTTGTTGTTGTGTTGTGTTGTGGGTGAATGATGCCCGACTATTTGGTTAATATTCTGTGATTTGATTTGTGTAATTGAGCATTAATAATAATAAGAATAATAGCGCCAAACATTACGTCGCTGCGTCGGCCACAGCTTTATCATGAATGAAACCTAGCTACGTTGCCATTCTTATCGCAGGTCAGTGTACCCAATTTTATAAATGGTGTTTTATTTTGTTTGCAGTTTTAAGCTATTTAGTTTGTTAGAAAAAAATGTTTTTTTAATTTCGATGTTCGGATTTATTTGATAGTTTACAAATGTTTCTATAAACCAGTATTGCCAGTGTTTTCATTTAAAGTCATATTGTCATCTCCGCATTGTATACAGGAGACGGATGTCGGGCTCTCCGATTTGTAATTAAGAATCTTCGTTCTGTCGAATGAAAGGGACAGCGCTATACAACAGGCATAAGAGTGTCTCTTTTAGTCCGCACGAACTAACGAACGATAGCTACTCGGAGTAGACCCCTGAGCAGTCGCTCAACTGCCGCGATACATATAAACGAAAAAAAAAACATTGGTTATCTTGAGTTTCTACTACTGTTATCATTTCAACATACATAGAATTCCCAAAGGAGGACTTACCTAACAAACTCCTGTCTCAAATTAAAAGCGACATCCTTGTTACTATCCACGAAGAGTTTGACCGGCTTGTTCAGGGAGACAGCTGCCAGGTCTTTGACTTCTTCGCTCATGGTGGCCGAGAACAGCATGGTCTGCCGCTTGGGCGAGCACTGCCGTATGATCTCCTTCATCTGTTCCGCGAAGTATTCGTCCAGCATTCTGTCGACGAATAAATAAATTACTTGCCAATATTCAAACGCCAAGCAATAACTATAATAATCTCTATTCAATCAATACATCTGGAAGAGATCGCTAACTGATAAGACCGCCCGTTGTAACACTTTAGCTTTAAGTATTGTTTTGTAATTTATTTCTTGTTGTTGTGTAACAATAAAGCGTTATCTAATCTAAATTAAAAGCTCTTTATTCAGTTTATACTTAAATAGACATCACAGACGCACTTATGAACGTGAATTTATCACAATGGGTCTACCACCGTATCGGAAAGACAACCACTACCCAGAAGATACAGCAAAACACTAAGGCCCTTTTTTATTTATAATTATATCTTAAAAGTATTTTGTTCAAGAAATGCATAATAATTATAATTGAGATCGGAGAAGCCACTATCATACCACAGCATTTCTTACCTGTCAGCTTCATCAAGCACCAAGACCTCGATAGAGTGGAGTCCGAAAGACGGCGTGTTCTTGATATGATCTATCAGACGGCCGGGGGTTGCTATAACGACGTCAGGGTTTCGTCGCAGCACGCTTTCCTGTGAAAGAAAATATAGCTATATCAAACTGACTGCACTGCTGGGATACTGTTGGACTTGCAAGGTTGCAAACTCCATTTCGAAATCAGGTGAGTCGGATCGAAAGTTGCACATGCTCCCACTGAATTGATGATGATGTCCTCCACGACGTGTCCGTCGACGGCGAACCTTGTCAACTTGGATGCGAGCGCAGGTGACTCGCGAAGCCGAATTTGGTCTTGAACACCCGGTTGCAGGGTGCACAGAACAATTGACCAGAACTATTGTAGGTGTAATTATAGGAGGGCTTGGGTCGGGTTTTTCTCAGTTGTCGTTTTGCGTCCAGATGTTACACTGAATTACACTCACTCTAACCCGCTGACCTCGCACAACTAGCTTTCTTAAGTTACGTGCGGATTCAACACTCACTCTTAAAACGGTGAACGAAAACATCGTGAGGAAACCGGTATGTCAAAGAATTAATCACAAAAATTCAAGGACATGTGACATCCACAAAGTCGTATTGGGCCAGCGTGGTGGATCATGGTCCATACTCTCTCTATGAAAGGAGGCCCGTGTCCCAGCAGTGGGAACGTGATAGGCTGCTGATTATGAAGCTCTATCTCGGAGTGAGTATCTCTAGTCTCTAAGTAGCATTAGACCGGCGTGGTGCATTATATCTTATTTGCAAAACATCGAGTGAGTAAAAAATTTCCAATTCTTTAATGTGCTGCGCATTATAGAATTGGACATTTTGCTTGTAGCCCGGTCCGAACCCTTTGGTGTGACGTCTTCATACAAGTTCCAACTATCTAACACAGGGAAAATAGATTCCGCCCCGCCCCCGGCCACCTCATATGTTTTGCGAATGTCCAAGTCACAGAAAGTCTAATTTTAAAAACAAGTTTAGCATCCATCAAATTTGCGCTGTCCCAGTTTTCTTGTTGATAGAGCGAGTGTGGCTCAGTGGGAGAACGTGCGACTTTCGATCCTACGCACCTGAGTTCGAATCCCGCTGGCCCCGCACCACTGACTTTCTTAAGTTATGTGCGGATTTTACACTCGCTTTAAAAACGGTGAAGGAAAACATCGTGAGGAAACCGGCATGTCCAAGAGTTTTTCACAAAAAGTCAAGGACATGTGACATCCACCAACCCGCACTGGGCCAGCGTGGTGGATTATGGCCCATTCTCTCTCTATGAGAGAAGGCCCGTGTCCCAGCAGTGGGAACGTGATGGGCTGATGATGATGATGATGATGATGAGTTTTCTTGTACTCAAAGAGAATATACCCATACTAGTGATTCTTGGATGTAGTCGGTTTCATCATGATGTTTCTAGATCGTTTCAGAGCCAGTGTTAAATCCGCACATATCTTCCGAAACCTGCGGGGCCAAATTGTGGGGTCAGCATCCAAGCAATAACTTTACCTGGTATTTGACATCGAGGCCACCAACTGAAAGTCCGACTGTGACTTGAGTGAACTGCGTGAGTTGCCTCGTCACTGCATGTACCTGAAAATATTCAGTAGAATGATCTAATACACTTAATAAATCGTTATAAAAATCAAATATCCTAATGTGCAACTTAGTGACACTTGAGCCAACGTGAAATCGAGGTTAAACCGTGCTTAACTTGATTTTTTGTATGAAATTGACATGTAATCTGTTTGTTAACCTTTTGACTGCCAAATAAACTCGACAATCGAAAAAGTGCTCACTATGCCGAGGTCGGCGTCGACTAAAACGTATGAAAACTGCGTAGCTTGTCGTCTCTACGACAACTGGTAACAAATGGGAAAAGCCGTGCTCTCTGGCACGGCTTTTCCCATTTGTTGCCACTGGGGATATAGAAGGTGGTGACAACTGGGAATGACCCCTTTGCTTCTATAGGGTCGCGTGCGCTCAAAAGGTTGAATACCTGAGCGCCCAGTTCTCGAGTGGGCACCAGTACAAGCACCCTGGTGACGCGGTCGCTGCCGGACGACTTGTAGAGCAGTCGCTCCAGGATGGGCAGCATGTAGGCAGCTGTCTTGCCTGTGCCGGTGGCAGCGCATGCGCACACGTCTTTGCCTAGAAAATTAACAATTTAACACCTTTCTTATAACTAAAAAAAACTATTAACACCCCGTTATTATCAGTATAAGGTATCTAGTTCTAGAGCATCATTTAGAACTTTCCGGGATTTAAAAGTATAGCATAATTCTTTAATGCCAATTTAAAATGTGAAATCTATCTATCTGTTAAAATTCTGGGTGGCACTGCAATTGTTATGGGCAGGCGTGGCGCTTACCATCAGCTAAACGACTTGTTTGTCTCATCAGTTCCATAAAAAAATGTGCATATATTATTTTAGTATTCGAATAATTGCGCTTTAGTGCGTTACTATCAGTCCGTCCATTATATTCCCACAGCTGGGACACGCCTTTTTTAAATGTATACTTGTTTTACTAGTTATAGGCTTGTATCATCTCACCATCAACTGAGACCAACCACTATCTCTACTATCTATCACTATCAACCACTATCTCAGCTGATGGTGAGACAATGTGGTGTAAGATGTAGTACCCTCAACTAGAAGATACTTATCACTCTCGATTTGAAGACTCCCAGGTTGTCATTGCAGTTGTCTTATGGCTTTTAGTAATTTGTCTTAAAGAGTAAAAAACAAAACACAATGTCAGATTCATGATATTGTTCGGAGTAGGATGAAGAATTTTACCTAAAAGAGCTATAGGTATTGTAGCAGCTTGGATTGGCGTCGGATGCACGAAGTTCATTGATCCAATGGCTTTCAACAGCGGCCTCGACAGATTCATCATGTAAAACGAAGCGTTTTCATCATACGGAGGAGGTTCCTCAAAAAAGTCTGAGTCATATTCAATGCGCGTACCAGTTTCTAGGTCATCTTCTTTGATTTCCTATAAAATAACGATAAAATTAGTAAGTACATGACAAAATATTATTGTAAAAAATAATCAAAAGAAGAGCTAGTCATTAAAGAGAAGTTAGCTACATACTTCAACTTTATTGTGGTTGGAGGTGAATAGATAAAATAATCACTACATTCTAAGATGTTGTAAAACCAAGTAATAGAATAATTATAACTAAACTTATAAAAATATAGTATAATATCTTTAGTATGAAATTGCTGACAGTGTAAGAATAAGAGCTGTTACTTTATTTCTCTTTTCCCAAATAGAAGCTAGTAATATTCTGCACTGTTATATGGAAGTGCTGCCCTACAGCTTCACCTCATTTTCAATTTACCTGTAAATAGTGGTTTACCTGTTTCAATTTCTGCTTTTTGCCAAGTTTCTTTTCCTTTGTCTTAATTTCATCCTTCTTGAGTTCATCGTCAGATATTTCCAACTCTTTTACATCTCCATCTATGGAAATATAAACTGATGTTATAACCTATGCTACTTTTTAACTTTTCTTAATATTATTTTTAGCTTTAATTATGAGCAAATTCATAAACATTAACAAAGCTTTCTTAGTACATACTACATACCATCATCGACATCAGAATCTGTGTCAACATCTTGCGCATTTCCATGAACTTTTACTTGCGCTCGTTTGCGTTCTATTTTTTCATCTAAAGTTTGTTTTACGTTACGCCTAACATATTTGTGTAAGTTGTCCCATGGATTCTGTAGATTAACAGGAGACCGCATTATTATTTATATAATTTATTATTAAAATTTGAAGTACTTTACTTCTTATCTAATATATAAAATTCTCGTGTCACAGTTTTCGTTGCCATACTCCTCCGAAACGGCTTGACCGATTTTGATGAAATTTTTTGTGATTATCCGGTATCTATGAGAATCGGCCAACATCTATTTTTTTTTTTTTTTTATTTATATGGCAAAACAACGTTTGCCGGGTCAGCTAGTATGTTATAAATAGACCAATCTAATTTTTTTTAATAAATTAAATAAGATAACTCATTTAATTTATTTATCTATTTTAATTGAAGATATTTATTTATATATTTATAAACAACCGTTTAATTATACACAAATAGACGAGGGGTATTATTTCAATGTGAATCCCAGAAAAGATATTGAAAAAACATTACCTTGTTATATTCTTCAACCGATGAAACAAATTGGAATTTAGGATTAAAATCCGCTTTTCTCTTAACTTTCTGCTTGGAGGGTTGATACTAGAAAATGAAGATGCATATTACTATATTCAGTTTTATTTGTATTATATATATCACGTTTGAAAGAAAATAATAAAAGGGATTCTTACCTCTATTTCTTCGTCGGATTCTTCTGAAAAATCTTCCACTTCCTCACCATCTTCGATAGTTCTAATAAAATCTGGATGACCATCGACTACTTTCATTGTTTTATCTTAAAAGCTATACATCATTTGTAAGAAAATAACATGGAAAATACACGCTCGCACAAGTGTTTTTGAGGTTATTTTAATTTATTTAAACGTCAGTGTGAAGTCAGCAGCAAACGTCATTCACATGTCAAAAAACGTCAGTTTTACTGTCAATATTAAAAAAGTCGGAAATCTTAAAGGGTGGAGCACACCAGATGCGTGGCGTGACGTGCTCACGCGCGTGCGAGCCCTGTTACACTGGCCAATACCGGTGCACCACACGTCGCGCGCGCATGCATCATGTAGGTAACTGCTGCACGCGCGTGCGAGCCACCTTGTCAGCAGCCATTTAAGTTTAGAGCATTTGGCGAAAAGATGTTAGACAACAGCAATTCTTCTGATGAAGAAGCGTTATTGTAATTAATAAAAACAATAATTAAAACTTACCGTCTACCAGCGTTGTCCTGATTTTCTCCCATACTAATAATTTATAACTTTTATTTTGTATTATGTTTGGTGTTGTAGAGACTAAATAAAAAAAAAAAAAAAAAAAAATTAAAAGATCATACAATAAAATAAAAACTATGTGGCAAATAATTAATGCGAGAACAAATAAAAACCCGATAAAAGAAAAACGTAATATAACACTACAAATAAATAACAGAACAATTACAGACCCGAATCAAATAACAAACACTTTCAACAATTATTTCGCATCAATAGGCGAAGATAACGGAGGATCTAGTAACACCCCCCCTTCACGCGGCCGCCCGGTACTTCAGCCTACAAAGAATACCATGTTTCTTAGTCCAGTAACGCCTAAAGAAACATTAAAACTCATAAAAAATCTCAAAAACAAAAATAGCCATGGATTCGATGAATTACCACCAAGTTTAATCAGACAATGCGCCGATGAACTTACTTTCCCGCTACATATACTAATAAATCAATCATTTAATGAGGGCATCTTCCCAAATCTATTAAAAACGGCTATTATCAAACCAATTCATAAAAAAAACGACAAAACAGACCCTAACAACTACCGCCCAATCGCCCTTCTGCCCACTGTGTCTAAAATACTTGAAAAAGCAATGTGCGATCGTGTCTATAAATTTTGTGAAAAATATTGTATATTCGACGAAAGTCAAAATGGCTTTCGCAAGAAACGATCGACAGTTTTAGCAATTTACAAGTACATGCAAGAAGCTCTTAACATAATTGACAACAAAAAATATGCAATAGGAATTCTTTTGGATATGACCAAGGCATACGACAAAGTACAATACAACATATTATTAAATAAATTATATGGAGTAGGGATTCGCGGTTTAGCTCACGAATGGTTCAGATCGTATTTGAAGGACAGAGAACAGTTTGTGGAAATCGAATATTTCAATCATCAAACAAAAACAATTAAAAATGTACGTTCTGACGGCAAAATCATAAATACCTCAATTCCTCAGGGTAGCGTGATCGGATGTCTCCTGTTTCTGATTTATATCAATGACCTTCCGAAAATCATGGCGGATCCATGTGTATTATTTGCTGACGATGTTTCTATACTAACCTCAACTACCGATAATTTTAACTTAAAGGAAAAGCTTACCAGTATTCTTGATAAGACAACCGAATGGATGAGTGATCACAATCTCCAAATAAACTTTTCCAAAACTAAACTATTAGTCTTCCACCCACACCAAAAAACATCACTTAATTTCAATTTCAGCTTTCACGGCATTAAATTGGAAATTGTACAAGAATTTACTTTGCTTGGCTTAGTTATAGACAAACACATAAACTGGGAATCACACATTCAAAAACTGCGAACGAAACTATCTTCATTTACGTATGCACTCTGCGAAATAAAAAGGTCAACTGACCTACATACTGCAGTCATCACGTATTATGCGTACGCGTATGCATGGCTGAGTTATGGTGTTATCTTGTGGGGGAACAGCACCACCGCGCCCACTCTCTTCACCTTACAGAAAAAACTAATAAGAATACTAGTAAATATAGAACAAACAGTCAGTTGCAAACCATACCATCAAAAACATAACATTCTTACCTTACCGTGTATCTATATTCTAGAAATATGTAAATTCGTTAGAAAACATCCATATTTATTTACGAAACGAGAAGATATGCCTACAAATCGCTCAATACGCAACAAAAACAGGTTAATGCTACCTACTTCCCGTCTCAAGATGCACTCATCAGGACCTTTTGTTATGTGCTTAAAAATATATAATAAGCTCCCGCCCCAAATTAAAAATGAAATAAATGATATACATTTTTTAAAACAAATAAAACAATTATTAATTAAAAAAACATATTATACAATAAACGAATATTTAGATGACAAATTTATAAAATAATATACTTATGACTAATAATAAAATAATAAATGACGAAAGTGATAAATTTATTAACAAATTGACATGTTTTTAACAATTCTATAATACTATTTTCTATTTTTTTTTTTGTCTTCCTCTCTCCTACTTGCTGTGCCCAACAGGGTCTGTAATGAACTTTTATAATTTATTATGAACACCATTTTAACATTACAGATGCAATAAAGAATAAAGAATAAAGAATAAAGACACTCATATTTGGGAACTATTTCTATAAGATTTTCCTTTAAAATTGTCTTTTTTGCGAAAAAAATACTTGTAAGTTTGTAAATAAATACAACCGGCTTTGCGTGCGGACGTGCAGCAATGACCGATGCGTATGCGTGCGTGCCCGGTCTGGCGTCTAACAGGGAGCGCCATTTAATACAACGTCATCACTGCAGGCGCGCGTGCGAGACGTTGCCGTTCCGCTACACGTGCGCGCGGAGTCGGTTTGTGAGTAGATGCGGTTCTGCGTACGTGAGTCACGCACGTGCACACGTCACGCATCTGGTCTGGCATCTTTTTTATAGTTTCATACATTATAACTGGTGCGTGCACGCATCATGTCACACCACGCATCTGGTGTGCTCCGTCCTTAATTTTTTTAAATCCATACGAAATAAAACAGTTCTCTCTAATATGTATTTTGGCTGTCTACTCGAAGATTTGCTAAATACGAGAAACTTAAGGTGAATATATTATGATATGAAATGTAGGTAATAAATAACAACCTCAACCAAAATCTAGCCGTAGGCGTAGTAGCTGTAGTAGTAAGAAAGGAAACTTATTTTACTATACCATAGTCGATTTTTGGTGGACATCACTATTGTGTCACGTCATTAGGGTTATCATTATCAACTGTCAATGTCATCAATTGTCAAATAATTCATTGCAAGTGTTTCATGTTTGAGAAATCCGTATCAAAAATATAAATTTTCTGGCCGAAAGCGCCGTTTAAAATGGCAGATCAATTACTAATTCACGATGACATCAAACTGTAAGTAAATTTCCACAATAAGACTACATATCTATTGTGAAACTCGTATAATTCTAGGATGAACAAGGGCGTCGTTTACATCTGCTTCAAACGATATTTCCTTCGAAGCCTTACAATTTTTTGTGTATTTGGGTCATTATTCATGCACTATAATGACTGCAATAAAAAACCCGGTCACATATATCCTTGTGATCATGTAGATATATCATTACGATTCGAGGGTAATTTTTCGACTGAAAACGATATCTTTTGGTGCTCTGAGGAAGATTCTAGTAGCAAAATGACTATTAAAGCGTTAAATTCTCACTACATGCGTAATTACGTCATTTAACCTTGCTCTGCTGTAGTTAAACCAGGCCTAACACACTCCGCACTGTAGGTACGAAGCTACAAGTACATGTAGTATACTTCCTAGTCTGTGAAGTACATAGCCGGACACGACGGCGGGTCGCACGTCGTTACACGTGCCGCGTCAGAAGAGATAAGAGCTATTGCAATAGAAAGAGAGGTGTTATGTAGGTTAATATGACTGGTAGATATGCAGCGCCATGTGAGCTGAATTGAATTTTATTGTCGCTATTTGTTTAAATTTCTTTGCAGAGTGATGCTTCTGTCCCTTAGTATTCTGTGGTTAAACTATGATGATATTCAAGAAGCCAAACAAGAAAAAGTAGAAGTTGATGATATTCAAAATAATGATTACTTATTGCTCAAATTTCAGTTACACAACTTCGGATAAATTCTACTTGGAGCCGACCATCAATCCAACTGAGATTATGGTTATTGATAGGATAACAGGAGAAGCTTCTGTTAAAGGTAATATATCATAGGGTTCCAAAATCCTAGAGGTTAATTTTTAATAGTTTTACACAATTCTTATTTTCATGTAACTTTACAAGAAACAGCTGGGATGGAGCATTTGGACTCTCTATAGGCCTCTAAGGCCAATAGATTCTCCAATCGCTTTACCTTGTAATTAAAATAGTCAGTTTTAGTAAGAGTGTATAGTAATTTTTAGGACATTTTCACCATTTGTAAAATAAAAAATATATGTCAGAAGTTTCAGACCAATAAAGAAAAGATAAGACTGAAATATAATGCTTACACACTCAAACTTTGAGATTAAATGCTGAGGGTTTGTGCTCATGAAGAGATAAGTTACATAAAATATTTTGTGATGGTAACTGGAATATTTTATTTAATCTTTTTATTTAATATTTTATTTTAGTTGCTATAAACCTGTGGTGGCTCAGTGATGGTCTCAAGTCACTTTGAGTAATTATATTTGATATCATTATATCATCAGATTATAATATAATTATGTTACAGAATATGGCACAGTGAAGATCCCGATTCCAGCCAACGCCTACAGACCAGTCTGTGGATTCCTCGGCTCCATAAAGCTGATATCTGGGCTGTATATTGTAGTGGCCAAGTTTAGAATATTGGTAAGATTCATTGGACTACTTTTTATCAGGCCTAGCGCCCTCCGCATTGTAGGTATGAAGCTACAAGTACATAGCCGGACACCAGCGGCGGGTCGCGCGTCTTTACACGTGCCGCGTCATGTCATGCTTCTGTCCCTTAGTATTCTGTGGTTTTATACTGATTATGCAGAAACATTATTGTGTGGACCATACACAGCCTGAAGTATTAAATGAGCCCTGAAAGGTTTTTCTGAAATAATTAGATCATATGCCCAACATTCACATACACAATATCCTGGCCCCAAACTGAGATTACCTGTATCTCTAGAGAACCCGGAACTACGAGGACCGTGATCCCGAGAATCACTACATAGTATAAAACAGAGTCGCTTTCTCTGTCCCTATATCCCTATGTATGCCTAAATCTTTAAAACTACGCAACGGATTTTGATGCGGTTTTTTTTTAATAGATAGAGTGATTCAAGAGAAAGTTTTATATGTATAATAACCGTGCGAAGCCGGGGCGGGTCGCTAGTATAATATAAAACTGGAAGACCACTGACTGACTGACATATTGACAGAATTGATCTCCCACTTGACGTTATGGTGGGGCGAGTGTTTGGTACCATTGGATAGAGGATGTTTTGAAACCAACCAGAAAAATCCGAAATCCATGGAAAGGTGTTTCCGAGATGGAATGCGCCCAACAGGGTCCATGATGAACTTTATTTTTATTTTACCTATCATCTAATTACATTATGGATTGCAATAAATAATTGAAATTGAAATTGAAATTGAAATTGAAATTGGAATTGCTCAGAGGATTAATCATCATCACTACATAGCATAAAACAAAGTCGCTTTCTCTGTCCCTATATCCCTATGTATGCCTAAATCTTTAAAACTACGCAACGGATTTTGATGCGGTTTTTTTTAATAGATAGAGTGATTGAAGAGGAAGGTTTATATGTATAATAACCGTGCGAAGCTGGGGCGGGTCGCTAGTACGAAATAAATGCTTGTGCTTTTTCATCTGTTCACAAACTTTTGTCCTGCATTTGGAATCAAACTCGCAAAACTTGGTGGTGTATGAGATTTGAGCCCAACTTGCCCAAGCAATGTCAAAATTCAAAATTTATCTTCAAGCTTTAAGACATGCAGCTTCCTAGATAGTGGATACTCTAATAAGTCATTTCACTCACAAGAGAATATCAAAAGTGTACCTTAAAAATGAAATTATTATTTTGTACTAAATATTTTTCTAGGTTGGGAAATTAAACAACCACGATATATACGAGCTGGCAGGTGCAGATATTATACCGTATGCTAGAACAACCACACATCTTACCAATAAACAGGTAAGATCTTTCTAAATATATTTTTATAATGTTATAAAATTTATCGCAAATCGGCTAACATAGTTTAGGTTGGCCACCAGCTAGATGGAGTGACGACCTGTGAAAGGCGGCCGGAAGAACTGATGATAACTGGATGAGAAGAGCTGAAGACCGGGCTAAGTGGTGTTCATTAGGAGATGCCTATGTCCAGCAGTGGACGACTACAGGCTGATGATAATGATGACATCATAAAATTACCTATATAAATAATAATTTGATGTTATATATTGAGTTTATTCAATTCTCTCTCCTTTTTGTAGACAGTTAAAAATGTGTGTTATCAAAATCTATCACTAAAAAAGTTATTTCTACAGATTGAAGACAACAGCACATATGAGAAAATGATCCGCAGTGCGCTGGAAACCCCTGGCATATACTTCTCCTACGGATATGATCTCACGCACACTCTGCAAAGGCTACATTCCGTTGCGCCAGACTTCCATAAGGTTTGTACCTCTGAAATACTTACATCTACCCAAAGTCTTGGTTTACCAACCTACAGTCAATATCTGATACCTGGCAGCAAGTTGGACGAAGTAAAACTCCAGGTCTTGTGTTTGTCCAAGATGTAGCTTGATTTAAACCCAGCGGCATCGCGATTGCGAATTCCTTACGATAACGCATAAGGTGTGACGCGGAATTCAATGGGTCAAAGACTTCCAAGACTTTGTATTTTCGCATCATTGCATGTCGTTAAACAATGGTTTTGTGACGCATCTCGACCAGCGCGTTAGGAGGCGAGAAATTACCAAATCTTGTGTTCATTGTACTTCTGAAATGACTTATGTTTCAGATGTCTATGGCGAACCGAGCAGACGCAAGGTTCCTGTGGAATGGCCACTTGTTGAGAGATTACTCTCAACCGCAGTTCTCCCGCTTCGCGCTTCCAATTATTCAAGGATGTATCCTTTTCAATACAATATTAATTTTAGAAGTTCGTTCTAAATATACTATTCGCCTCGTATGTATTTACAAGACACAAGTACATGTATAGTTTATTTTGAGTTGAGAGCGAAAATAATAGTGAACCATGTTTCGTATCGAAGTGACTAAAGTAAGCAGCTAAGTGGTATGTACCAAGAATTACAAACCTAAGTTTTGTGAGGTCCTTGTTATCAACTTGGTTATAGTGTGGCGGTAAATATGTTGATGTTTTTACACCGACGTGTTTTGACAGGTTTGCAGGACGTTTCTATTCAAAGTGTATTCCAATTCACAATCAAATATCCTTATTCCTTAGCTATCTCACACAGTCGTCTCGATAAACCATGTGAGTGTAAACGGCCACCAGTTAACTTGGTCACTAATATCACGACGCAGCGTTGAACGCGCCGGCACCCGCCTTTTTATGAGGGGGATTGATGCACAAGTAAGTTTATCAGTTTTAATACTCAGCGCATTAAAATAATATATTGTTATTTTCTATACACACTCATTATGATTTCAATATTAGAAGAAAAAAATTACTAGTCCCCGGATACGGATCCTGGATATTGAGTTTTGTATCTCCTGTTTGCAGCGTAGCCTTGGTACAACGAGAGGTATTTGACATTTTAAAATCTAATTAATTTGTATGCCAATGTTTTTTAAGCATACATCGTATGCAAATAGTATGTTAGGGTCTGTTAGTTTTTTTGTGGGTTCGCTGAATACGATTCTGAAAGTGCATCGAAGAAATCATCGGTTATTGGTCGCTTGCTGGCTCTATCTTCATTTATAGTTTATTATGCGGACTCAATAACATACTAATGACAATAATAATTGTTCTAACATAAACCATCCTCTACCCAGGGCAACGTAGCGAACTTCGTTGAAACCGAGCAGATAATCGAACGAGGCGGTGAAAAATCCTCCTACGTGCAGACACGTGGCTCCATCCCTCTGTTCTGGTCACAGTATCCGAACATCAAGTACAAGCCAGCCGTAGCCCTATCTCATGAAGACCATGTGGCCGCGTATACCAAGCATTTACGCGACCAGCAGCAGAGATACGGGAATCAGGTGCTTGTAAACTTGGTGAGTGCATATTGCCAGATACTTGAACATCAAATATAAGCCAGCCTCAGTCAAGTGCCCCGGTCTTTATGACTATGTTCATAGATGATAATTAGTTGTGAGTATGACGCATGTGTTCAGATGATATTTATCTTTACTTCAGTAAATTCAGCAGTAAATATGACATGTTTGTGTTTATAGACGATATTATCTATTTCAGCAGTGACTGATGTTGAACAATGACTGCGGTGAGCGTTTTGTAGTCGTAGTCCTCTTTTGCAAGATTCCGCCCGGAAGGGCACTGTTCCAAGTGAAATTACTGGGCGTTATGAAACTTATGTCTTAGGGTGACCAGTGTAATATTTTCCTTAACCTTAAGTGGCGATGGCGCTGCATGTGTTATGGGCATGCGTGTTGATTACCATCAGGAGAAGACCTGCTCGTCTGAACACTTAGTTACATTAAAAATAACCTTAACACATGTCTATTATCTAACATATCTGTCGTATAGATCGATGTAAAAGAGCAAGTATATTCGCCTTTAAATGTTGTGGGAGCACGGTCCTCGAAGTTCCTAGTTCCCCATATAAAGGGAATCCTCATTAGGGTTCAAAATCTATGAATGTGATCGTTAAACGTTATTATTGTTATAGATCGACCAGCACGGGGTGGAGGAAGCCCTAGAGCGAGGCTATCGGGCCGCGGTGGCGGCGGCAGCTCTGCCCGGCGTGCGATACGAACCTTTCGACTTCCACACCGAGTGCCGCGGCATGCGCTACCACCGCCTACAGGTGCTGATCGACCGAATCACGCACGAACATGTACGTACAGTTAACAACCTTTTTTTTCCTCGTTTGAGAATTTGGCATCGCACTCTTGTACATTTGGAAACTTTTTAAATGTGCAAAATATTTTTGATTTGAACTTTATGTCGGCCGGCGTGGTGTAGTGGTTGGGCAGGTTGGCTCAAATCTCATACACCACTGAGGTTGTGGGTTCTTTTCTCGCGACAGGTCAAATGATTATAAAAACGCAATCATTTGTAACATGTCTTAGTGTTGTCCTTTTCCAGGACCTCAGGTACCTACATACCAAATTTCATCAAAATCTGTGAGTAACAAACATCCATTCATTCTCACAAACTTTCGCATTAATAAATAATATTAGTAGGATAGAAGGTCAAAAACAAACATAAAAAATTGTAACAAAAATTCTAAAAAAAATGCCCGTCAGAGTCTTGTCTTATCTTCTGTGTAGTGGTTCTTTTTCCGATACGGTGGTAGATTCATTGTAATAATTGTCGTTCATAAGTGCGTCTGTGATGCCAAAATTGAATAAAGAACTTTTGAACTTTGAAGGTAATATAATATTACTTATTGATTCCACAGACCGAGTTCGGTTACTTCCTGTCCCGCGGCGGCACGGTGCTGCTCCGTCAGAGCGGCGTGTTCCGAACCAACTGCGTGGACTGCCTCGACCGCACCAACGTCGTGCAGAGCATGCTGGCGCGCTTGCAACTCGATACCGCGCTGCGGCTGCTCGCCGTCACCACGGATGACTCGCCCAACCCGCACTTGGACACTCTGTTTAATAATGTAAGTACGACGTATTATGAATATAACGTAGGGACGACGTATTTTGAATATAACGTAAGTAAGGCGTATTATGAATATAATGTAACGTAGGTACGACGTATTTTGAATATAACGTAAGTACGACGCATTTGAACGTGACGTTTGACATCCAGGCTGCTAGCCGTCACCACGGATGATTCACCCAACCCGCACTTGGACACTCTGTTTAATAACGTAAGTTGATGGTCCTAATAGTTCCTCGTTCCCTAGATACAGGGAATCCTAGTTAGGGGCCAGGCAGTTAGCCAATGTATGTGATCATTGGGCGAAAAAAGAAAAATAAAGTACGAAATCGTGGAACGACCGAGCGAAGCGATGTCTCCGAATGTACTGAGACAAATCGGTATTTCTATGTTTATTTAACGATAACTTGCGTACCGTTGATCTGCAGTGGTCGTTGAACTCGGACACATCTGTGTTTGAGTCAAACGAACACTGTCCCGATAGCTTTCAATTTCAAAGGGAAGTGTTAGGATCCTTCAAACTGCGATATCGATCATATTTAACCGACTTCAAAAGGAGAAGGTTTTCTGTTCGATTGAATTTTTTTTTATCCGTCATTTATGAACCGATTTGGAAAATTCTTTTTGCTCAGTTCAGTATAGCTACGAAGTGGTTCCATATAAATTTCATCGATACTTGACCTTGGACTTCGAAGATACATTGAAGTCGGTTTTTGTTTTTATCTAAAAAATAATTATTAGCGATCGTGACTGGGTGGCGGGTTCGAGTCCCAGCCGGTGGTCGTATTTTTTTTCCGAAAAGCCTTGATTGATTGTTATACTATCCGCAGGTATGGGCCGACCATGCGGACATGATATCGACCCAGTACTCCGGCACCGGCGCCCTGAAGACCGACTTCACCCGCACGGGCAAGCGCACGCATGCGGGGCTCGTGCGGGACGGAATCAATTCCCTCACTAGATACTATAAGAACAACTTCAGCGACGGATTCAGACAGGTGAGTACAGTGAGTTGGTGAGAATGCAGTGAGATAGCGAGAATGATATGTAAATTACATATAAACAAAAATATCTGTTACTGCTAAATGTTACCATGTGTGTACACACGTTTTGGACTATAGCCTGTTTCGAAACAATTTATAAATAATTAACGTGATTTCTAAACTGACGTTTTTTAAATATAACTGAATGACGAGACGAGCTGGTCGTTTGCCTGATGGTAAGCAATACGCCAGCCCATAACAATAACAGCACCACCCAGAACTTTGTTTTGCAGAATCCTGCGCGGCGCTGCACTGCGCTCGTCACCCTGAAACAATTAGCTGTTAAGTCTCATAATGCCCAGTAATTTCGCTGGCTACAATGCCCTTCAAACCGGAACACAGTAATGCTTGCGCACTACTGCTTGGCGGCTGAATAAAGTTTGCGAATGGTTTTCCTTTAACATATAATTTGTTGAAATATAGTTAAAAATTGTTGCCAGGACTCAATCGACCTGTTCCTGGGTAAATATGTGATAGTTGATGGCGAGGGCAACACCGTCGCCTGTCCGCTGCGGAGGGATCGCGACTGGAAGTACATTACAGTAAGTAATCACCTTTTATCAGTAGATATCTTCAAGACAAACGTGTATGGAGAAGAAAAACATATGAAAACACTAGCTACGTCCCGTGGTTTCACCCACGGATGGAGTGACCCTATGCGTTATTCCAGGACCTGTGAGGAGTTATTTCAATCAATTTCAATAAGAAACCAGTTTCGGGTTACGTGATCGCCAAACCATCATGGTTTGGCGATCACGTAACCCGTTTGTTGCAATCAAACGTTAACGAAAGCTCAATTGAAATAAAAATAACTTTTGACAAAGTTTATATCGATATATAAACCATAAACAAGAGCCGTATTACACAGTAAAATTGAATAGATTGGGCGTATACATAACGATTCATAACACAATCTCGCTTTTTAAATTTGTCGGGTAATCGATAGGAGCACATTGAAATCGAGACATAAAAAGTTACAGGATCGCATTTTATCGATTGAAATAAATTTCTATTGCACGTTGGACCGCAACATGCGATGTTCGCAACAGACTTACGTGATCGCCCTGCTGGACCAAAATGGATGGATGTTTGTTACTCAATCACGCAGAAACTACTGATCGGATTTTGATGAAATTCGGTATGTAGGTACTTTAGGTCCCTCCAGGACGCTATGGCTACCGTATGGCTTACATACATAGTTTTACATATGATTTTTATCCCGGGAACGCCCTCAGCTTTGTGACATGTCGTGTTACCCCGGAGTTCCTGTCGGTATCGCTGGCACTATAAGCCATCGTATAAGTCATCTCTATGACGCATTCATATATTCCTATAGATGAATCTCTATGACGCGTCATAGAGAATACAAATTTAGCAGATGTCGTTTATTTATGAAGGAATCGACGTAATTTCAAAGCAAGGAATCGCCAAGTTGTGATAGTGAATTGAGGCCCTGATGGGAAGTCACGATGCGGTCGAAGATGTAGCACGCTTACCCAGTAGATACTTGTTCAGTCTAGATTTGAACACACCCAGATTGTATTTATGTGGAAACAGACGACGGCAAGGCATTCCACTTTTTTGACGTTCGCACTAAAAAGGATGACCCAAAACGTTTAGTACGAACAGGCGGAACTTCTACCATGTAGGAATGCCGTTGTTACGCGTTAATTTCTTTTACCTAAGTTATACATTTGTTCTGATAGCGATTGTGATTTAACAACTTAGACAATAGGGAATACTCATGTATTTTTTTTAATGCATGAATCGATTTATTATTGAATAATAATAATGAAAAAAAATTATAAAAATTTTACGGCATCATTTGTCAATAAAATAATTAAACGAAAATTTGAATCAATTTAAATCAATATAAACGCGCCATTTGCGTGTGACGTCAAAATGTGGGGACCTAGAATCTCCTCATTGGTCTATATATGCTACATGTTAGCGTGTGTCAATAATTTACCAATAGGGCGGGCTCTATGTCAAAATTTGACTAATAAGCAGCGAGCCGCGTGACGTTAAAATGTGGTTGCACGTACTCAAGCATTTTGCAATTACGTTCCGTTTCTCCAAAAATAAGAAAAAGAAACATTTAATAACAATAATTATATCACTACTAAATGTTTACAGGAGTAGCCTATCGTAAAAAGTAATTTCCAGATTTTTCGACAACACATGCATATTCCCTATTAGTTGGTGCAATTCCGACGCACACCCCCCGAAATGTCTCTTTCCATAATAACAGAATTTGCCCAAACTACCAAGCTTACTGTCACGTGTTGTTGTCGCACAGTTCCCGTCGGTGCTGCTGGTGGCGGTGTCGATGTTCTGCGCGTCGGCGACGCTCCCGCAGCGCTACACCAGCGAGGTGCTGCTCTACCTCATGTTCTGGGGGGCCGCGGTCGGCGCTACGCTCACATTCATCTTCAGGTACTGTACAGCCTCTGTGCTGTAGTGGTTGCAGGTTCGATTTCCGCGAGACAAACGTTTTTGCACAAAAAAGTGTAGGCCCGTTGTCCTCGTAGGCCTTGTCTTGGCCGCTACGGGACAAGAGGACATCATTAAATTTTTGTACCATTGTCCCTTTTACGGAGATACAGCCACTAGGTTAAGTTATGTTAGAACTGTAACCACACGGCGCGAGCCGAGCGAGCGAAGCGAGTGTGCCGCGGCAGCGGCCGGCGAAGCGCCAGAAGGTAGTTGTCCCATATAAAGTTTACTTTACTATATCAACGGAAACAGACTAAGTTGGGTTCAGTACAAGGTGCTAGGTGGTCCCATATAAATTTCATAGAGAAGATACATCAGAATTTAAATCAGTTTTTTGTTATAAAATAAATTAGTATATTAGTCATGTTTACTATTAATTTGTATTATGTCTACAAGTCGTCTGAAAGTGCATTTTGTGTATATATTTGTTACTTTTGAAGTAATGTTGTCGTATGTTAATGTCTAGTTTGGTGTGCAGTATAACATTATTGTATTGTACGTTGCAGACACGGCAAGGAGTTCTGCGACTGGCCGCGGCTGGAGGCCGGCGGGCTGGCGGCGGCGGCGCGGGGCGCGGCGCCTCAGGCGTCTTTATGATCGCGGACTACCCGCTCGTAGTAGTCGTATAGTACGTCGCGACTCGCACGCAGAGATATACTGGGTCACTAGCCTTTTGTACTTATTTCAATGACGGGACGAGCGGGTCGGTCGCCCGGTGGTTAGCGACACGCTATAACAGTGCAGCAACACAAAGAACATTGTTTTGCAAAATCCACGGCACTGCACTGCGCTCGTCACTCTGAGACAATAGCTTTAGTCTCACTGTGTAGACAATTTTAGTTAATACAGCCTGTTCAGCGAGAATCATAAATTTTGGATCGCAAAAGCGAAAATCATAAATTTAGATCGAGGGACGTGGTTTTCAGGTGACGTAGTGGTCATCGCCCCTGCCGGCTTTTAGCCGGTTGAGGGTTGGAATCCCGTCCGGAATTGTGTTATGCGTACCCTCAAATTTATGAACTGGGTTGCTGATTGGGTTACTTCCATTTTGTGTAAAGAACTGTCTATGTTGATTGTCTATAAACAAAGGAACGTACGAAAGTCCGACAAATGATAGTGCGATAGTATATTAGAGCAATGAGTTTGCTAGTACCATACTCAAAGTTAAAAAAAACTGCTAAGACCTTACGAGTCCGGGTATAATTATTTTACTAAGGGTGGGTTGTATCAAAGCATCGGTATCCGTAACTTACGGACGTTCAAATTTGTCGGTTACGTACGATGATTAACGTTCGTTAAAGTTGTTCGGTTTTGTTTCTACCAAATGTCACCAGATGTTGAAACAACGCATTTTTTGTAGAACCATTCGTTCGCTCTATATTTAACGTATACGTCTGTAAATGTAATGGGAAACAACTGGCCCTAAGAATATAATAAAAGAATAGAATTCTTTTAACCATATAACTAAGTCCGTTATACAAAGCAAGTCTAGAAAGACAACGCAACGAGTTGAGGTTTACAGAGCCATTCGCTCTAACGTTTTTGCATAAACATTCGAGCTACAGTTATTTCGCCCTAACGTTTGTCGGTCATTCGTATTTCTACCTTACGTTGTAGACATGTTGATTATGGATTTGACATGATTTGATGCTATGATGATGCATGATTTTTTAGGTCAATCGGTAGCTAATAGCTAGGAAATAATTATTGTCTATGAATTCTATGAAATGGCAGACTATGGTCGCACTGAAAATTAGTTTTTAATTATGGATTAGTAAAAAATATTCAGGGTGGATTTTTCAAGTGGACGCGGAGAGCAAACACCGAAACTAGAAGGAATAAGTGTGGAATTTAGAACGAACTTAGGGAAAACTCGTGCGCCTTTCGATCCGACGCACCTGGGTTCGAATCCCGACTCGGCTCTGCACCAATGTCTTATAGTTAAGTGCAGATTTTGCACGCTCGCTCTAAAACGGTGAAGGAAAACATCGTGATGAAAACCGCTTACGCGCTTTGGAGTGGTAGGCTCTGGCCGTGGTTGTAATACCACCCACCGAACAAAGCCATGCCGTCAAGCGACCTAGTCGTGTTTCGGGATGATGTTCGGTGAACCATCGGGGAGACGGGTCTGAGCAGCCGCTCAACTGCCGTCTCTCTCTAGATCTATGTGCTCCATCTTAGGCCACATCATCGCTTCACATCAGGCGAGATAGTAGCCAAACATAAAACTACATAATTAGTTTTTTTTAAAACCCATTTTCCTATGAATTTGATAATGACGAACTTGATTCCTACTGGAATGATTGGCCTGTTAGAGCCCTAAACCGCGAAGATTGGAAGGAGGGAAGAGAGGCCTTTGCCCTGCAGTGGGACACAAGTGGCTAATAATGGCTATCTAATAATCGCTTTCTTTCTTTCTCTTTCTAATAATAATAATTTTCCTATGACTTCTTTGAGCATTTTTCGCTATTCTTTCTAATTTCGGTTTTGGCCATCCGACGCCCACTTGAGACATTCACCTGTATAGTATTTATAACAAGAGTGCATAAATACGGCCAGAGATGGTTTTTTTTATCGCTTATAGATCAATGTTTGGCCACTATCTCGCCTGATGTTAAGCGCCGATGTGGCCGAAGATAGAGCACAAGAAATTCCCCTAAAAACTATAGACAGTAATATTCTGCCATTTCAAATAATTAGCTATAATGTTGACCCATATATCTCTCGAGGCGTACACAATATGTTCATTAGGCACCTAATTCTTGATCAAACTACATCGTAATTATATTTTAAAGTGTATTCCATTTTGCACTTTATTACCTCAGACACAGAATACATAGAGGCGTATGCACAATTCACAAAATTACAAACTACCCGCGAGTCATTTAAATCCTGACCGATGTTGATCGTTGACAAATGCTAGGGACTCGCCCGGCTTCGCACGGGAGATAGTATAAACGATACATAAACCTTCCTCAATAAATTGTTACGATGATAGTTTTTTTATGTAACTGAATGACGAGACGAGCTGGCCGTTTGCCTGATGGTAAGCAATACGCCAGCTCATAACAATAACAGCACCACACAGAACTTTGTTTTGCTAAATCCTGCGCGGCGCTGTACTGCGCTCGTCACCCTGAGACAATTAGCTGTTGAGTCTCATAATGCCCAGTAGTTTCGTTGCTACAATGGCCTTCAAACTAGAACACAATAATGCTCGCGCACTACTGCTTGGCGGCTGTATATATCTGGCAAAGCGGTGGTACCCACCAAGACGGCCTCTCGCATACGAGAAACCTACCACCAGTGCAGTAGTGAAAAGCTTATCAAAAACCATTAAGTAACTTGTCACTAACAACGAAGTAACAGAAGTATAGAGTCTATACACGCGCGCGGCGACTTTATTTTGTATCATTTTGCGTGTGCATACGAAGGACTTTTTCTGCGAAAAATATAATTCGCGCCACCTTTTTCGCGGACGTTCTTGTTCATAGTCTGCGTTGTTTTTTTTTCGCGGACTATCCGTGGTCTGCGAAGGCCTTGAATGGCCTTATTCTACATTTCAGAGATCAGCAGGGCAATCACGTAAGTCTGTTGCAAACTTCGCATGTTGCGAACCTACATTCAGTAGAAGTTTAATCCAATCGATAAAATGCGATCACGTAAGTTTTTTTATGTCTCGGTTTCAATGTGCTCCTATCGATAACTCCGCAGGTAACTCGACAAATTTACAAAGCGAGACAGTGCTATGAATCGTTATGTATACCCTATCATTTCAATTTTACTGTGTTTTTCAATTTTAATGCTCTTTTGCCTATAGTTTATGTATCGATATGAACTTTGTTTGACAAAACTAATTTTTATTTCAATGGAGCTTTCGTTGACGTTTGATTGCAACGAACGGGTTACGTGATCGCAAAACCATCATCGAAAATGGTTTCTTATTGAGATTGAAATAAAATATACATGATCGCCCTGCAGGAAATTGACGTGCTTATATCTCTGTACTAGCTGCGACCGCGGTTTCACCCGCGATTTCCTGTGATAAAAAGTAGCCTATGTGCTTTTCCAGGACCTAAAGAACCTACATACAAAATGTCATCAAAATTTGTTCAGTAGGTTTTGTTGTGTATCAACCATCCATCCATCCTTTCGCATTTATGATATTAGTTGGAAATACGATGGTTAGTGTAGTCTGCTATCGGCATCGTTTTAATCAACGATTTAACATTGGTCGGGCGCTTTGTAAGCTCTTTCGAATGATCCATCTAATTTTTGATAGTTAATGCGCATGCGAGGCGAAAATCCTAAGATATTAAATAATTAGATCAATGAAATTAATAAATTAATTTGATTAATGAAACATTGACGACCGATGACGTAGAATCGTCCCCGTAAGACGATATAAGAAGGATAGAAGAAATTTGGTTGCTCGAGCAGCTGGCTCGGTGGCCCAGTGGTTAAGGCGTCGGGACGGTATTCCGAAGACGCAGGTTCGATCCCTGCCCGAGCAATTTCATTATTCTTCTTCCTTATTATTTAAAATCTTAGGTTTTTCGAATGACTTCTTAATTGTTGTTTTGGGAATGTGCCGACGCTCCTACGTACGGATACAATGTACAAAATCAAGGCATATTTGAATGTATTTTTCTCGACCAATAACTTGTTGCTATTTTGCGTAGTATTCAGCGACGTTGCGGGTTTTATTCGGATAATATTGTGAAGATATTTATAGCATTCCAAGATGGGGCATGCACATGTTCTTTTTTAAAGTTCCTAAGGTGCTGCGCAGGCTTGCGATTTGTAACGAAATCGTGCCACAAATTGTCCACTTCACGTGTGTTTTTAATGTAGGGCTTTACTATCTGTAATTTCTTCGGTATTAAATGAAAGTACTTGAATCTGTTTAAAAATTTAGTTTTTTCAATGTTAGTCCAGTCATTTGGTAGTTTTACCTGGAAAATTTTCCGGGAGTTTTGAAAATTGATAATTTTATAGATATTGATGTGCTCTTTCCGAATTTTAATTTTGCCTCGTATTTTTGCCGCTCGCGCCGCCATATTTGAAAAATGGCGCCTAAAAGCAGTTTTTTGACAATACCTCCTTTCCGACTTATTTTACGATAAAAAGTTGTATACAAAATGAAACAAGAAATTAAATGAAATGTATTTATTTGCATAAAATATGGTGCTTTAGGTTGTTGGACAGGTCAAATTAATAGATAAATAGTATCACATATTAGAGACAATTATACATAGTTATAGTTCCTAGTTTAGTTTAGATACAGGGAATCCTAGTTAGAGCTCAGGATGTATGTAAGTGATCGTTGGACGTATTTATTGATTATTAACATGTGGTTTCATTGAATATCAAGTACACTCGCACCGATTAACGTTATTTTATTTTATACTGAAGCTAAGTTGAAAGCCATGTGTATGCCCCAATTAGATTAAGCTTTGGAACTGTTCCGTTGATTTTTGTGTAGCTCCGGCATTGTGGTTATGGTCAGGTTACAGGATTGATTGAGCACTCACTGGGCAAAATATTCCGCACGGCTTTTAGTGCCGAGGTCAGATTTTTTGTTGATCAAATTTTTTATACCGTCATTTGTCCCCTATTTTGTGACCACCTTTTTGTAGGAAGTGTGCGTTGCAATAAAAGACTCCGTATGTTTTATTTTCACCAACGAAATATGTCTGACAGATTGACGTGAGCGGGCAGCCTTACTGTCAAAGTTGTGATAGCTTTTTAGACCTAACTAGCTGCGCACCGCGGTCTCACCCTCGGTTTCCCGTGATAAAAATCAGAACTTTCCAATCCATGTTTCTTTGTGATGTTACAGGAAATTATATTAACAATTTCCTATATCGCACGGTCTGTTACTGTAATTACCTATATCGCACGGTTCGGTACTGTAATTACATATGTCGCACTGTTTGTTACTATAACTACCTATATCGCACGATTCGGTACTGTAATTTCATATGTCGCACGGTTTGTTACTGTAATTGCCTATTTCGCACGGTCTGTACTATATATCGCACGTTCCTTTACTGTAATTACTTATATCGCACGATCCGTTACTGTAATGGCCTATATCGCACGGTTTATTACTGTAACTCCTTTATATGATGGAAATATTTCTTCGTGCGGAATAAAATGCCAGCGGTGCTCGTAACGAAGAAATTGTGTTGGCGAAGACGTGTTTACGATTTACTGCGAGCGGCTGTGCACCATTCGATATAACATTGCAGAATCATAACTTGTTTTTATCACAGTAATTATATTTTTTAACATTTATCTTCAGATTTTCTATTTGACGTATCTTTGTAGGTATTGAAAAGTAAAGTGTACGCTTGATTTTTTTTTTACTTTGTTAAGTCCCGAACGAAGTTTTTTATTGTTGTATTTGCAATGTTATTTCAAAATGGTGTGCATAGTTTTAATAAAATTGTTTTTTTGTTGTATTGTGATGTGATTGATTGTAATTTAATTATTTGTAATTTTTATGGAAAGGATATATTATATTTCATTAAACCTTCAATCAATATTTTTGAATTTTATTTATTTACTTTAGCAAAATATTTATGACTAGCAGCCCGCCCCGGCTTCGCACGGGTATTTAACAAATATTTCAAAATTAAAAGTTATAATACACACTCTTCATCTCCCCTCCTGTGCGGCCCGTACTCCAGTGACGCCTACACTGCATAAGGTGCTGCCTAGCTAGCCGAGCAGGGTAAGGCTACCACGCAACTTTTTTCTAATGTTTACCTACATTTTTAAACTCGTGATATCTTTCGAATGGAATGTCCGAATTGAATAATTCAAAAAGTTATATTAAGATATTGAAGCAGTTTTGAATATGAAGTAATTTCTTTCGATAAGGATTAACACCAAGATACAAATAAAGAGCTTTTTCTAGCGGTGGCATTTCAATTAAAATTTTAAAATAAAAGAACACTTATTGTGGCATAACTATAATAGTTAGACACTTTTTGTAAATAATGATGTGTTCTGCAAAGTCGTAGTACATTATTCTATCATCAATAGTTTTCGCAGCGCACGCGATGTAAAGAATATTTTAGGTATTTTTTTACACCTTGGGTTACATTATTGGAGTTTTAGTAAGGATCTCTATTTTTTTTGAAAATATAATATAGCCTATGTCACCCGGGGATAGTGTAGCTTCCTAACAATAATGAGTAATATTTTTTTTAATCGGTTCAGTAGTTTCGGAGCCTATTCAATGCAAACAAACAATCGAATCTTTCCTCTTTATAATATTAGTTTAGACATGGACTTATGACTCGGTTAAATTTTCTACTAGCCATATTAGACGACCAAAAAAGTTTTTTTTTACTTTGATGTTGTTGTAATAAGGATTATTATGATAAAGAAAAGGCTGTAAGTACTTTTTATCAAATTTTATTATAATTATTTCCAGATACATCACTTATCGACTAAAGAATTTGAAATAAATATTTTATCTATTACAAAATGGTTCTCATACAGTTTAACGATATATTCTTACATCTACATAACATGACGCATATAATGAACATACAAGAAATAGGAATAACAAACACTATATATTAAAAAAAAAGACGTGTGGCACTCGGAGACTGCCGCGGTAAAGCTATTGCATAGCATTCGGAGTGGGGGGTGTTAGGTTATTTTCGTTACGGAATTTCTGGATTCGGTCTCCACGCTCAAGGCCCGCGATAGAAGCTATGCAATAGCTTAAAAATCCTTGAACGTACAGTTTCAGTGTTATTTTTATTCCGAGAAATTGTAGCAGTCCCTTCTGGAGTTTGCGAGGCAGCAATAGCATCATCTTGGGCATAAAAAGAAGGAGTTCGGAAGGCCTCTGCGCATTAGTGGGACTGTATATGAAGTGATGTGATTTTTGAGTCGAGTCTTGAGTCTTTGTGTGCATTTAGTAGACATGAGATTGCTAGGCAGTTTCTAATAAAATCTTCCACGTTTTAATAATTACGTATTCCTTAGAGTAAGCTAAAGAAAATAGAGTCTAGTTCAAGAATTTTAGAAGCACCATCACTGGGGTTATATTGTGAAGGATAACTTCTATTTAGTCGCTATACGAAAGGTATCAGGTTATCAGACTGGTCTAGTTTGGAGTGACATTAAGGGAGAGAAACCAGGCGTGCCCGTGACACTATCAAACGCATAACAACCCGATTCCTGCAGGGCGATCATGTATCTTTTATAATTTCAATTAGAGACCAGCAGGGCGATCATATGTATCTATTATTTCAATTAATTTCAATAAGCAACCAGTTTCGATAATGGTTTTGCGACCACGTATCCCATTCGTTGAAATCATAATTTCAATTAGAGTTCAGCAGAGCGATCATGTATCTTTTATTTCAATCAATTTCAATAAGAAACCAGTTTCGATGATGGCTTTGCCATCACGTAATTCATTGCAATCAAACGTCAACTAAAGCACCATTGAAATACAATCAAAATTTATATCGATATGAACATTTCCTTTAAAATTGCGATTACGTAATTTGGTTTCAATCTAAATGCAATTGTAGTTAAAGACAATATACTGTATTTCAATCAAAACTTTAGACAAAAGAGCCGTATAACACAGTAAAGTTGAATTGATATGGCGTATGCGTAACGATTCATAGCACGATCTCGCTTTGTAAATTGGTCGGGTTATCTTCGATTAGCTGCAACTTCACCTTGAAAGTAATCGATAGGAGCACATTGAAATCGAGACATAAAAAGTTACATGATCGCATTTTATAGATTGAATTATAATTTCTATTGCACGTAGGTTCGCAGCATGCGACGTTAGCTACAGATTTACGTGATCTGCTGCCTGCTGATGTAAGGTGTAATAATAATAATAAGGGATATCATGTGGTTGCTATACAAATGTTATTAGGCGCAGCCTTGTGTATTAATTACTTTTGACCGAGATAACTTTATGTTGCTATCGGAAAGTCATCAGGCGTAACAGTGGACGAGTAGTTTAGTTAATTTTGCCCGGGATCACTTTTAGTTGCTATAGGAAAGTGATCAGGCGCAGCCGCGGAGGAGTTATTTTTAACAACCGACGCAAAAAGGATGTTATAAGTTTGATCTGTCTGTTTGTGTGTCTGTAGCACCGTAGCTCTTAAACAAGTGAACCGATTTGGATGCGGGGTTTTTTTGAAAGCAGGTTTTCTAGCCGTGGTTCTTAGACATGTTTTATTGTGTCGGGGGTTTTGACCGGGATAACTTTATGTTGCTATAAGAAAGTCATCAGGCGTAGCTGTAGACGATTAGTTAATTTTTCTCGAGATAACATTTAGTTGCTATAGGAAAGTGATCAGGCCATTCTTGTTTGGCATACGTTCTGGTTGGTATTGGTGTACGGGCAGTAGTGTGCGCGGCGCTAGTTGGGCGTGGCGTCGGGGTGCCTCTCGAGCAGCATGGCGACGCCCTGGCCGCCGGCGGCGCACGCCGAGATGATCCCCAGCTGGCCATCCTCCCGCACCAGTCGGTTGGCGGTGTGCATTGCTAGCCGCACCTGTTTCAATCAATTACAAATCTATACTCATCTTTTATAGATGTAATTTTTTTTTTATGTGACTGAATGACGAGACGAGCTGGTCGTTTGCCTGATGGTAAGCAATACGCCAGCCCATAACAATAACAGCACCACCCAGAACTTTGTTTTGCAAAATCCTGCGCGGCGCTGCACTGCGCTCGTCACCCTGAGACAATTAGCTGTTGAGTCTCATAATGCCCAGTAATTTCGCTGGCTACAATGCCCTTCGAACCGGAACACAGTAATGCTCGCGCACTACTGCTTGGCGGCTGAAAACTGGCAAAGCGGTGGTACCCACTTAGACGGCCTCTCGCATACGAGAAACCTACCACCAGTAAAGTTTGTATCAAATCAAATTCTTTATTGCTACAAAGTTGTATACAAAGATGATAAATAATAAAGATAATTCCTAACATTCTACCATAACAATGGTGTGAAATATTAACATAATTTCAAAATATATAATTAAATTGAATTCAATTGGTGAGATTCTTTTACGTTAATTTTCATTAACGTCAGAATGTCGTCAATTTAAAAGTCATTATTAAAATATTATAACAAAAAAAGTTATTAAAATTAGATAAATATACATTTCAACATTAATCAATTATAAAATTTATAACATATAATAATTTATTTCGTATACATATGTTATGAACTCTTTCAAATCATAAAATCATTTTTTAACAAGCGTACTGTTATACCGCCGACGGGGGAGACGTTTTTAAAAAAGGTGATATATTAATCTGAAACGATTTAACCACTCACAGTGAATGATTATTTATATCATTTAATGAAAGTGACACTCGGTAAAAGACTATGGTGAAAGACGTGTGTCGCGGATGGAAAGTAGAGATGAACTACTCGTCGGTGGTCCGACAGTATGGGAGGTGAGAGACATCTGACATTGCAATTGAGGAATAAGATACAACAAACAAGTGACTCGGAGAAAGCGTCAGCACATATGCCTACATTGTGTGGGTATAACCAAAGAATACTAAGGGACAGAAGCATCACTCCGCAAAGAAATCTAAACAAATAGCGACTCTTGCTATGACGCAATAAAATTCAATTCAGCTCGCGTAGTGCTGCATACCTACCAGTCATATTAACCTACAGAGCGCCTCTCTTTCTATCGCGCCGCTCTTATCTCTTCTGACGCGGCACGTGTAACGACGCGCGACCCGCCGTCGGTGTCCGGCTATGTACTTGTAGCTTCGTACCTACAGTGCGGAGTGCGCTAGGCCTGGTATAACAGTACGTCGATTATAGCCGACTTTAACGATCGACAGGTTAAAAATCTTTCTAGAGGGTGATCTGCCTTAAGAGATGTACACTATAAGGAAGTATGAAACTTACGCCAGTGGCAGCGAACGGGTGTCCAATGGATAGAGAGCCTCCCCATTTGTTCCACTTGTCAAGGTCCGGACTTCCGACCTGAGAAACAATCAATTATACATTATCTCAAAAATAATAAATTATATTACATGGAAAAAACGATAATATCTTATATCTCGGGGTAATGAGCGCAATGCAGTGCTACGAAGTGCTTTTTATGGTATTAAAAGTTCTGGGTGGCACTGCAATTGTTACGGGCAGGCGTGGCGCTTACCGTCAGGAAAACAACTTGCTCGTCTTATCACTCCATTCCGTAAAAAAATTAACAATGTATAGTTTACGATAGAAATTATTTTAAACATTATTTTTAGTGGCATAATAAAATGATATCATCACTTATATTATAAATGCGAAAGTTTGTGTGTATGTTCCCTCTTCACGCCTCAACAACTGAACTTTGAAGAAATTTGGTATAGTCACACTAGGTCTTGTTAAATACTGTTTTTCCTGTGTGTTTGGTATTCAATAAAGCAATATTGTATTGTATTGTATTGTATTGTATGGGTCCTGGAATACATCGGGAACTTTTCGTCAGCAGGTGAAACTGACAGATAGGACTACATAAAATAGTGTATGTTCCAACCAGTCGTAGATAGATAGATGGATAGATAAACACTTTGTTAAAAACCTTAACAGTATGTACATGAAAACCAAGAATATTTCACAGTAATCAGCATAACAATAGGCGGTCTTATCGCTCAAAGCGATCTCTTCCAGGCAACCTTTGAACAGAAAGGACTAACATAATTGGGGAGGACGGTGGTTTTTACGAAGTGACTACCTACTTAGCGTATAGTACGTAAGTGGTACGTACCTTGCCCTGACGGCCGAGATAAGTTTGAGCGAACCAGTCGGAGTCCATCGCCTTCAAGTTGGCCAAGATTTGACCCTGAAACAGCAAGTGGTTGATTACATATAATTATCAGACTCCAAAAAAAGGAGGAGGTTCTCTATTCAACTGTATTTTTTTTAAGTTTTTCACCTCTGCACTCCGTCATTTATAGACCGATTTGAAAAATTAATGCGTTGGGTTCAGTATAGCTACAAGGTGGTCCCATATAAATGTCATCGATATTCGACCTTGGTCTTCAAAGATACATCAGAATAGGGGATCGGACAGTAATCGAGAAAAAATCTAAAATGTAGTTAGAACGAATGTTCGTCGAACCAGAAAGATCATTCAATCAATATTTTTGTAAAATAATAATGATTTATATTTTTAAATCAATAAATAAAATCTAATAATTCTGACATTTTTAATCTGTTCCGAAACACCAATGCAGTGAATGACGTCATTTGTAGGCAAATGCCGTGAGTCAAGCTTGTGTTTATTTTACGTTTTTGCTTTTCATAAAATATATTTTTCCTAATTTCCTAATTTGTTCGTTCCATTACTACAATATAGTCCCCAAACTTCACAAAACGTATTAGAATCTCTTTGCAAGTTTTATTTCGAAGAGTTTGTCGTTTTCTACCTACATATGACATCACAAGTTTTGAGGTGACCTTTTGCGCGGCAATATTTGAAACATAATATTTAAACATAGTTTTAGGTACTTTGAGAGCGTTATTTAATTAAAATAGTATTTTTCATGGCTATATATATTAATTATAGTTAACATAAAATACTTTCTAAAAAGTTGTCCGATCCCCTATTGAAGTTGGTTTATTTTTGTCATAAAATGAATTATTTTACTACGTATTTTATTTCAGAAAGCAAAGGAGGTTGCAATAAGGTGAAAGCAGGGACGGATACGTTTTAATGTACCAAGCTTTTATCAAATATTGAAAACTACGTTACTTTGCCTGTTTTTTATGGATTTTCTTGGATTTTCTTGGAAGTTCAAATTATTTGTAACTAGCTATAAATTACTAAAAAAAGCTGCGAATCTAAGAACAAATAAATAAATTTAGAATTCATTGTCATCGAGTTGTGAGCTACCCTGAAAGTTTCAGCCGGATAGCTAATCGGGAAGTGCTCGACATTTGAGTTGCAAGATTCCTCCCGGAACGACGGACATACAAGAAAGTGACTTAATAAAAACGTGGTAAAATGGTACTCACAGCGAAGGCCTCATGTATCTCCCAGGTGTCGATATCGGAGACCTGCAGCCCCGCCTTCTGCAGGATGGTGGGGATGCCGTACGCGGGGCCCAGTAGTAGCTGGTCCACGGGGTCCTGGGGGGAAGAACAACCGATTTACACAACTTCAATTAAGTTGAGGGTGTTTTGGATCTATTGTATATGGGGTATCGGTTTTTTTATGGAACTGAGTGAGACGAGCAACACGTTCGCCTGATGGTAAGCGCCACGCCGGCCCATAACAATTGCAGTGCCGCCCAGAACCTTTAATATCATGAAGAGCACTGTGTGGCACTGCATTGCGCTCATCACCCCGAGACATCTGATATTAAGTCTCATATGCCCAGTAACTTCGCTGGCTACAATGCTCTTCGAGAACACAGTAATGCTTGCGCACTACTGCTTGGCGGCAGAATAACTGGCAAAGCTGCGGTACCTACTATTACTAGTTTGCAATTATAAATTGAATAATCGAAAAACCTTGTTTCGAGTTATTGGCTTGGCATTCGTTGATGCTTCACGTAAATATAATCAGCATCTGTTTTGAAAACAGATGCTTATAAGACTTTATAAGAACAATTTTTATGAATTTTTGAAATAACGTATTTTTTTGCGTAAAATCGATAAAATGCACTAAAAGAATTTTTTAACCGACTTTAGAAAAAGAGGAAGTTCTCAATTCGTTTTTTATGTTTGTTACTTGAGAGCTTGAGACCTCCGTCATTTATAAACTGATTTGGAAAATCTTTTTTGCGTTGGGTTCAGTATAACTTCAACATGGTCCCATATACATTACATCGATATTCGACCTAGGACTTCAAATCAAGTCAAAATCTATTTATTCATTTTTGGCATCACAGACGCACTTATAAACGTCAAATTATCACAATGACTCTACCACCGTATCGGAAAAAGAACCATTACCAGGCCTAGCGCACTCCGCACTGTAGGTACGAAGCTACAAGTACATAGCCGGACACCGACGGCGGGTCGCGCGTCGTTACACGTGCCGCGTCAGAAGAGATAAGAGCGGCGCGATAGAAAGAGAGGCGCTCTGTAGGTTAATATGACTGGTAGGTATGCAGCGCTACGCGAGCTGAATTGAATTTTATTGCGTCATAGCAAGAGTCGCTATTTGTTTAAATTTCTTTGCGAAGTTATGCTTCTGTCAATTAGTATTCTGTGTCACTACTCAGAAGATACGGCAAGAAACTGAGGGGCATTTTTTTAAATTTAGATTTCGAAGATAAATCAGAATTGAAGTCGGTTCTTCGTAGCTATACTGAACCCGACGCAAAAATAATTTTTCAAATCTGTTCATAAATGACGGAGTTCTGAGGTAACAAACATAAAAAAAAAATACAATCGAACAGAGAACCTCCTCCTTTGAAGTCCTTTTTGAAGTCGGTTAAAAATTTATACTTGGTGTAAAACTGTCAAAATTGTCCACCATACCATAGCGACGTAAGTGAAGTCCCTCAGATAGGCTTTCGGCTTGAGCCCTAGCTCCTTGGCCTTGGCCTCCGACATCACGAGACACGCCGACGCGCCGTCCGTCTGAGGACAAACACATGGTTACCATAATATAGATACAATATGAGTACTTAGATATTGTCAACACAGTACATATTCCCATCATGTTTTAAACTCAAGTAATTACCTAATTAGAAACCAGCAAATTGTGCAAGATGAATAAATACTTTTATTGTTATTTTAATCACTACATAGTATAAAACAAAGTCGCTTTCTCTGTCCTTATATTCCTATATCCCTATGTATGCTTAAATCTTTAAAACTACGCAACGGATTTTGATGCGGTTATTTTTAATAGAGTGATTGAAGAGGAAGGTTTATATGTATAATAACCGTGCGAAGCCGGGGCGTCTGGGTTCGAATCCCGACTCGGCCCTGCACCAATGACTTATAGTTAAGTGCAGATTTTGCACGCTCGCTCTAAAACGGTGAAGGAAAACATCGTGATGAAACCCGCTTACGCGCTTTGGAGTGGTAGGCTCTGGCCGTGGTTGTAATACCACCCACCGAACAAAGCCATGCCGTCAAGCGACCTAGTCGTGTTTCGGGATGATGTTTGGTGAACCGTCGGGGAGACGGGTCTGAGCAGCCGCTCAACTGCCGTCTCTCTCTAGATCTATGTGCTTCATCTTAAGCCACATCGTCGCTTCACATCAAGCGAGATGGTGGCCAAAAATAGATCTATTAAGCAAAAAAAAAAAATGCTTTATTGTACACCATAACAAAGAATAACAAGTTACAGGAGTTGGCTTACAAACTACAGTACAACGGGCGGACTTATCGCTAAGAGCGATCTCTTCCAGTCAACCTTTGGATGGAGAGAACTAACGGAGTGAGAGAAGCCGGCGGTGCAAATAAATCAAAATAGAAATAGCTACAAAATAAATAAAAAAATAATCCTAAATATTATATTACATATACTTACATATATACCTAAAATCATATTAGATACTAACACTTTACAAGAACAATTAATAGGGGATCGGACAGTAATCGAGAAAAAATCTAAAATGTAGTTAGAACGAATGTTCGTCGAACCAGAGAGATCATTCAATCAATATTTTTGTGAAATAATAATGATTTATATGTTTAAACCAATAAATAATTCTGACATTTTTAATCTGTTCTTCATCAAAACGAAACAACAATCACAGCGCATGACGTCATTTGTAGGCAAATGCCGTGAGTCAAGCTTGTGTTTATTTTACATTTTTGCTTTTCATAAAATGTATTGTTGTTAATTTTTTCGATCCATTACTACAATATAGTCTCCAAACTTCACAAAACGTATTAGAATCTCTTTGCAAGTTTTATTTCGAACAGTTTGTCGTTTTCTACCTACATATGACATCACAAGTTTTGAGGTGACCTTTTGCGCGGCAGTATTTGAAACATAATATTTAAACATAGTTTTAGGTACTTTTAGAGCGTTATTTAATTAAAATAGTATTTTTCATGGCTATATATATTCATTGTAGTTAATTTAAAACACTTTCTGAAAAGTTGTCCTATCCCCTATTATATTAATATGGCATTATTTTTACCACTGAATTGAATAAGTACACAATAATAAATTAAAAATTAAAATAACCCCGACGCTACAAAACATCTAAGAACCACCGCTAAAAAACCTGCTTAAATAAAAAAACCGCATGTAAATCGGTTCATCCGTTTAAGAGCCCGGTGCCACACGGACGTACGGTGCCACAGACAGACACACATAGTGATCAAACTTATAGCCCTAACGTCACCACTTACATAAAAAACATAAAAATTTCTTTATTGACACAGTAAGTGTTACAATTTCATTATTGAAGTCTCTAGCCATCGACGTAGCTTGACGCTGTGTTTCAAGGACTAGCTCCTTCTACCAATTTAGATACATAAAAATACCAAATCTGATTCATAGCTATCACTATCTAATTATTGCAATTTGTAAATAGCATTGCATGGTGCCATCTCGCATTTATTTATCTCAATTTTCTAGCTAACTGTTAGTTGTGGAGGCTTTTAATTGGCTTTTTTATATTAATTTGTCAAATTATTTTGTAACAACAGCTGTTAGCCCCCAAAAAAAATAAAATAAATAAAATTAAATATGTTTGGTCACTAGCCTGATGTTCAGCATCGACATAACCGAAGACGAACCACACAGATCTGTCGGAAGCCGGCAGTTGAGCGACTGCTCACGCCCATCTCCCTGATGGTTCACGTCACTTACCAAGAAGGAAGCGTTAGCGGCGGTGACGGTCCCGTGCGGCTTGATGAAGGCCGGCTTCAGCTTGGCGAGCTGCTCGGGAGTGGACACGCGGATACCGTTGTCTTTCTCCACGACGCCATCCTTGCCGTCCACTGCCGACAAATGCGCGGTTAGCGGGAGACTTCAAGTCGAGTACTAAGGGACAGAAGCATCACTCCGCAAATAAATTTAAACAAATAGCGACTCTTGCTATGACGCAATAAAATTCAATTCAGCTCGCGTAGCGCTGCATACCTACCAGTCATATTAACCTACAGAGCGCCTCTCTTTCTATCGCGCCGCTCTTATCTCTTCTGACGCGGCACGTGTAACGACGCGCGACCCGCCGTCGGTGTCCGGCTATGTACTTGTAGCTTCGTACCTACAGTGCGGAGTGCGCTAGGCCTGATACTATTATAAAAAGAAAACATGAATATATCCCATTTTCTTATTGACTGTCTGTAAATGTAGTTTTTCAAAGAACTTCAAAAATATGGATTGATGATTTATTGATTGACTGATAACGCTTTATTGTACACCAAAAACATAACAAGAACAAATAAAACTGTAATATGTAATAATGTAAGGTGTATGAGATTTGAACCCAACTACTACACCACAATAATTGTCGAATATTATTGTCGATTTAGTACCTTTGACCGGGATGAGGTCGGTGAAGTACCCCTTGGCCTGCGCCGCGTGAGCCAGCGTGTGCGAGCGCAGGGAGTACTCGTCCTGCTCCTGGCGCGAGGCGCCGAACGCCGCCGCCAGCCGGTCGGCCGAGTGGCCCATCGTCTCGCCGGACGAGAACTCCGCCACCGCCGGCAGCTGGGGGACGGAACTTGTTTCAAGAGCTCTATGGCAGCGGCCACACAGTACATATGACATTGTTTGGAGGAACGCGACGGGATATTGCGCATAAAGTAAAAAGACGTCTGTTTGTTGAGTGGTTATCATCAACAGCCCATCACGTTCCCACTGCCTTCTCTCATAGAGAGAGTATGGGCCATAATCCACCACGCTGGCCCAGTGCGGGTTGGTAAATGTCACATGTCCTTGGATTGACATGGACAAATTCTTGGATATGCCGGTATGCCGGTTGCACTCAACCGGCAAATTCTTGGATATGCCGGTATGCCGGTTGAGTGGGTCTGCTAAGTTGGCATAAAATATATGAAATGTACGTTCGCTCGTACAAGAGCATGTTCTAGGACTCGTAGTCAATGTACAGAAGCAAGTACGAAATATGACTATGGAATTTCCTTATTTTGTAATTTGCGGTGTTTTATTTGTCTTTCTGAAATAGACCTTTAAAGCTTTTGTGCTTGGGTCTTCACTCTCCTGTTCAGCCTGAAAGACAGCATCTTGCACGAATGACTTACGACTACATACGATTACATACGAAATATACTAATATACCTAAGGAGCTAACAAGTTAAGTCTGATGGTGGCTACAAGAGACACCTGTGCTTGGGTCTTCACCCTGTTCAGCCTGGGAGAACGCATCAAAAGCATAGAAGTCAGGCCACATGCTTGCCACATGAGACAACCTCTGGGCCGGGGTCTTCGCCCTGTTCAGCCTCAGTAGGAGAGAGCGCATCTTGCGCGAGTGTCTACTTACGACTACATACAACAACATACGAAAAATATTGGTATACCTCGGGAGCAAAGAAGTCAGGCCTGATGCTGGCTACAAGAGACAGCCTCTGGGCCGGGGTCTTCGCCCTGTTCAGCCTCAGTAGGAGAGAGCGCATCTTGCGCGAGTGTCTACTTACGACTACATACAACAACATACGAAAAATATTGGTATACCTCGAGAGCAAAGAAGTCAGGCCTGATGCTGGCTACAAGAGACAGCCTCTGGGCCGGGGTCTTCGCCCTGTTCAGCCTCAGTAGGAGAGAGCGCTTCTTGCGCGAGTGTCTACTTACGACTACATACAACAACATACGAAAAATATTGGTATACCTCGGGAGCAAAGAAGTCAGGCCTGATGCTGGCTACAAGAGACAGCCTCTGGGCCGGGGTCTTCGCCCTGTTCAGCCTCAGTAGGAGAGAGCGCTTCTTGCGCGAGTGTCTACTTACGACTACATACAACAACATACGAAAAATATTGGTATACCTCGGGAGCAAAGAAGTCAGGCCTGATGCTGGCTACAAGAGACAGCCTCTGGGCCGGGGTCTTCGCCCTGTTCAGCCTCAGTAGGAGAGAGCGCTTCTTGCGCGAGTGTCTACTTACGACTACATACAACAACATACGAAAAATATTGGTATACCTCGGGAGCAAAGAAGTCAGGCCTGATGCTGGCTACAAGAGACAGCCTCTGGGCCGGGGTCTTCGCCCTGTTCAGCCTCAGTAGGAGAGAGCGCATCTTGCGCGAGTGTCTACTTACGACTACATACAACAACATACGAAAAATATTGGTATACCTCGGGAGCAAAGAAGTCAGGCCTGATGCTGGCTACAAGAGACAGCCTCTGGGCCGGGGTCTTCGCCCTGTTCAGCCTCAGTAGGAGAGAGCGCTTCTTGCGCGAGTGTCTACTTACGACTACATACAACAACATACGAAAAATATTGGTATACCTCGGGAGCAAAGAAGTCAGGCCTGATGCTGGCTACAAGAGACAGCCTCTGGGCCGGGGTCTTCGCCCTGTTCAGCCTCAGTAGGAGAGAGCGCTTCTTGCGCGAGTGTCTACTTACGACTACATACAACAACATACGAAAAATATTGGTATACCTCGGGAGCAAAGAAGTCAGGCCTGATGCTGGCTACAAGAGACAGCCTCTGGGCCGGGGTCTTCGCCCTGTTCAGCCTCAGTAGGAGAGAGCGCTTCTTGCGCGAGTGTCTACTTACGACTACATACAACAACATACGAAAAATATTGGTATACCTCGGGAGCAAAGAAGTCAGGCCTGATGCTGGCTACAAGAGACAGCCTCTGGGCCGGGGTCTTCGCCCTGTTCAGCCTCAGTAGGAGAGAGCGCTTCTTGCGCGAGTGTCTACTTACGACTACATACAACAACATACGAAAAATATTGGTATACCTCGGGAGCAAAGAAGTCAGGCCTGATGCTGGCTACAAGAGACAGCCTCTGGGCCGGGGTCTTCGCCCTGTTCAGCCTCAGTAGGAGAGAGCGCATCTTGCGCGAGTGTCTACTTACGACTACATACAACAACATACGAAAAATATTGGTATACCTCGGGAGCAAAGAAGTCAGGCCTGATGCTGGCTACAAGAGACAGCCTCTGGGCCGGGGTCTTCGCCCTGTTCAGCCTCAGTAGGAGAGAGCGCTTCTTGCGCGAGTGTCTACTTACGACTACATACAACAACATACGAAAAATATTGGTATACCTCGGGAGCAAAGAAGTCAGGCCTGATGCTGGCTACAAGAGACAGCCTCTGGGCCGGGGTCTTCGCCCTGTTCAGCCTCAGTAGGAGAGAGCGCTTCTTGCGCGAGTGTCTACTTACGACTACATACAACAACATACGATAAATATTGGTATACCTCGGGAGCAAAGAAGTCAGGCCTGATGCTGGCTACAAGAGACAGCCTCTGGGCCGGGGTCTTCGCCCTGTTCAGCCTCAGTAGGAGAGAGCGCTTCTTGCGCGAGTGTCTACTTACGACTACATACAACAACATACGAAAAATATTGGTATACCTCGGGAGCAAAGAAGTCAGGCCTGATGCTGGCTACAAGAGACAGCCTCTGGGCCGGGGTCTTCGCCCTGTTCAGCCTCAGTAGGAGAGAGCGCATCTTGCGCGAGTGTCTACTTACGACTACATACAACAACATACGAAAAATATTGGTATACCTCGGGAGCAAAGAAGTCAGGCCTGATGCTGGCTACAAGAGACAGCCTCTGGGCCGGGGTCTTCGCCCTGTTCAGCCTCAGTAGGAGAGAGCGCTTCTTGCGCGAGTGTCTACTTACGACTACATACAACAACATACGAAAAATATTGGTATACCTCGGGAGCAAAGAAGTCAGGCCTGATGCTGGCTACAAGAGACAGCCTCTGGGCCGGGGTCTTCGCCCTGTTCAGCCTCAGTAGGAGAGAGCGCTTCTTGCGCGAGTGTCTACTTACGACTACATACAACAACATACGAAAAATATTGGTATACCTCGGGAGCAAAGAAGTCAGGCCTGATGCTGGCTACAAGAGACAGCCTCTGGGCCGGGGTCTTCGCCCTGTTCAGCCTCAGTAGGAGAGAGCGCTTCTTGCGCGAGTGTCTACTTACGACTACATACAACAACATACGAAAAATATTGGTATACCTCGGGAGCAAAGAAGTCAGGCCTGATGCTGGCTACAAGAGACAGCCTCTGGGCCGGGGTCTTCGCCCTGTTCAGCCTCAGTAGGAGAGAGCGCTTCTTGCGCGAGTGTCTACTTACGACTACATACAACAACATACGAAAAATATTGGTATACCTCGGGAGCAAAGAAGTCAGGCCTGATGCTGGCTACAAGAGACAGCCTCTGGGCCGGGGTCTTCGCCCTGTTCAGCCTCAGTAGGAGAGAGCGCTTCTTGCGCGAGTGTCTACTTACGACTACATACAACAACATACGAAAAATATTGGTATACCTCGGGAGCAAAGAAGTCAGGCCTGATGCTGGCTACAAGAGACAGCCTCTGGGCCGGGGTCTTCGCCCTGTTCAGCCTCAGTAGGAGAGAGCGCTTCTTGCGCGAGTGTCTACTTACGACTACATACAACAACATACGAAAAATATTGGTATACCTCGGGAGCAAAGAAGTCAGGCCTGATGCTGGCTACAAGAGACAGCCTCTGGGCCGGGGTCTTCGCCCTGTTCAGCCTCAGTAGGAGAGAGCGCTTCTTGCGCGAGTGTCTACTTACGACTACATACAACAACATACGAAAAATATTGGTATACCTCGGGAGCAAAGAAGTCAGGCCTGATGCTGGCTACAAGAGACAGCCTCTGGGCCGGGGTCTTCGCCCTGTTCAGCCTCAGTAGGAGAGAGCGCTTCTTGCGCGAGTGTCTACTTACGACTACATACAACAACATACGAAAAATATTGGTATACCTCGGGAGCAAAGAAGTCAGGCCTGATGCTGGCTACAAGAGACAGCCTCTGGGCCGGGGTCTTCGCCCTGTTCAGCCTCAGTAGGAGAGAGCGCTTCTTGCGCGAGTGTCTACTTACGACTACATACAACAACATACGAAAAATATTGGTATACCTCGGGAGCAAAGAAGTCAGGCCTGATGCTGGCTACAAGAGACAGCCTCTGGGCCGGGGTCTTCGCCCTGTTCAGCCTCAGTAGGAGAGAGCGCTTCTTGCGCGAGTGTCTACTTACGACTACATACAACAACATACGAAAAATATTGGTATACCTCGGGAGCAAAGAAGTCAGGCCTGATGCTGGCTACAAGAGACAGCCTCTGGGCCGGGGTCTTCGCCCTGTTCAGCCTCAGTAGGAGAGAGCGCTTCTTGCGCGAGTGTCTACTTACGACTACATACAACAACATACGAAAAATATTGGTATACCTCGGGAGCAAAGAAGTCAGGCCTGATGCTGGCTACAAGAGACAGCCTCTGGGCCGGGGTCTTCGCCCTGTTCAGCCTCAGTAGGAGAGAGCGCTTCTTGCGCGAGTGTCTACTTACGACTACATACAACAACATACGAAAAATATTGGTATACCTCGGGAGCAAAGAAGTCAGGCCTGATGCTGGCCACAAGAGACAGCCTTTGGGCCGGGGTCTTCGCTCTGTTCAGCCTCAGTAGGAGCGAGCGCATCTTGCGCGAGTGTCGGATCGGCACATCCGACATGAACTCGACGCCGCCGGCGACGATGATGTCGTAGGCGCCTGCCGCTATCATGCCGATACCTGTGTATCAATAAAACTTTATTTGTAGGTGCAATAAGTAGGCTTTTTTTAACCGACTTTAAAAAGGGGGAGGTTCTCAATTCAATTGTATTTATTTTAACCTCCCCACGCAAAAGCAGGGGTGTTATATATTTGACCACTACGTGTTTCTGTCTGTGGCACTGTAGCTTGAAGGGTTAAGCCCTTCCAGGGGTGAACCTATTTGGATGCGGTTTTTTTTATTTAAGCAGGTTTTCTAGTGGTGGTTCTTAGAGATGTTTTATCAAAATCGGTTTATTGTTTATATGTTTTTTGTGTCGAGGGTTTTGTGTTTGTGTTTTTTGTGCCCATGTTCAAATTTTAGTTTTTCTCTAAATAGTTTCTAGTTTATTTTTATATTTTGTTTGTTACCTCAGAACTCCCATCATTTATAAACCGATTTGGAAAGTTCTGCGAAATTTTGCGTTGGGTTCAGTATAGCTACAAAGTGGTCCCATATAATTTTTATCGATATTTGACGTTGGACTTCGAAGATACGTCAGAATTGAAGTTGGTCTTTTTTGTTAGAAAATGAATTATAATGTGACTAAGTGATGAGATGAACAGGTGGTTCACCTCGAGGTAAACAACAGGCATGCCCATAACAGTTACAGCGCCACCCAGACCTTTGTTTTGTAAAATCTTATGCAGTACAGCACTGCGCTCATCACTGTGAGACAAGCTCAGAATGTGTCCAGTAATTTCGCTGGATACAATTAATGCTTGCGCAATACTGCTTAACGGCAGAATAACTGGTAAAGTGATCACATTCTTCTACCTAGTATCATCCTTAGGGGTGATCTGAGCATTGGGAATATTATGTTGATGATGATCGCCGTCAATTCTAGCGGTGATGATCCTTACCAGTAGTAATAGCCTGGTTAGAAGATATGCAAGCCATGGTGACAGTATGTGCGGGGGTCTTGTCGCTGAACCCTGCAGCCAGCGCAGCCTCACGACCGATGTTGGAAGTCTTCACCTCCTGGATCACGGTGCCGTACACAATGTAGTCAATCAGGTTCTTGTCAATGCCAGTTTTTTGGAGGAGGCCCCTGTGCAATCAAATGTATCTGTTATATTATTTAGGTAGTACATCCTACTATCCTCACCTACTAAAATTATTAAAAAAAAATGTGTTTGTGTGTGTCTTTGTTACCACTAAATATATTTTAATGAAATTTCATACTTTAGCTATTGGAATAGGACATACATATGATATTTTCTATCTAGGTATAACAAATGGTTTTAGCTCAACTATAAACCAAATAACAACATAAGTATTTATTTATTTATTAGGTTTAACATACTTAACACAAAAACACGAATGTATATCATAAGCAAAGACATAAAAACTATAGTGAAAGTCCAATAACAACATACAAAATTTCAAGGTCAAAAATACATACATTTTATATTTACAAAAATATTTTCATCAATCACTCACAGTAGGGAGTGGCGCGCCAGCTCATGGGGCATCATCTTGGCATAATCGGTGAATGACACCAGGAACGGAGTCCTCACTCCATCGACCAGCACAATATTCTTGCCTGTCTTGTCTTTGAGAGTCTTCTTTGAGTGCAAAGCAGCTCCGACACTGAGCGCACGACGAGCATTGTCTAAAACAATGTTTGTTGGTTCAAATTATTATTTGCATTTATACTGATTGAAGAGTATTTCGAATACAAAACAAGAACTCATTTCATTTTCAAGACTCATTTCATTTTTTTTTTCTTCATTTCATTTTTAAGATGAAATTAACCTACATATTGTAAGAAATCATTTAACCTATCTCCACTTGCCGTCATTTTGGTAGTTTAAGTTTACAGTGGTAAACCATAAATCAGAGGTTAAGTGTTATGTTAGGTATTTACTAAGATTAAATTAAATTGGTTATCTATCCATTTCATTGTTGGCTTACATTCTCTGCGTACATTTTTAATAGAATAATGGGTACAAACCATATAAACTTGAAATAACAGCTAAGGACTATATCCATATCCATCTTAACTATTTAGATATTATCGTTTGCATGTCTTGGCAAAGTACTATGGAAAATTCACTATAACTATGCCAATTAATGAAAAGTCCAAAGTTTACTCTTCATAAACATGTACCTCAAACCTCCAAAATGCATTGAATTGTTTGAGGTAAATACATAAATATAATAAACTTATCAAAATTCCAATTTGAAATTTTTCTTGAATGTAGAAACAGTAAAAATAACAAAAAGTTGAAGAGTAGGAATTACATACCAAACTTTACAGTAGAGCTAACGTGTGTTGCTTTTATCAAAGATTTTGCTACATGCGATGCCATGGCTGCTTCGATAAGTTAATTAATGGACACTTAACACGACGGGGACTTCTAAAACAAACAAATTATCAAAATAAATCCAATTGGAATTAAATAAAAATTAAAATAAAACTCGGAAGAAAGTTGGACTCTGACCTGTCAAGCACAGAGTAAAAATCTTGATTGCCATATCTCTTGTTTTGTGTGGTCAAGGAGCTTATGTTTGTGGTTCGTATGCTTGTATTTTTTTCTTATTTTAGTACATATATGTAAGAAAATAAAAGAATAATAAAATAAATACATACATTTCAAATGTGCATAACTTAAGCTATAATTCTATAAGTTGAACTATGAATCTAATGGAATCAGGCGTGACGTTGCGGAAATTCATCTCAAAACTGAAACGCAATAAAAACATGTAGTGTAATGTAATTCCACTGAATATTATTATTATTTATTTAGCGTAATTACACTTTATATTTTCATTGAAGTTCAATTTTAAGTTGAACTATAATTTTATTGTTATCTATATCTTTAATATAGAAGCAGGTCAGTATTAATTACATTAAATAAGTGTGTAAATGGCAGTAATCGACATGGCATATGGCTTGAATACGTATGCAGTTTATTTTGCATATATTACGGTTATTTCCTTTTTTCTAGTAACACTGCAATGAAACTGTCACAAACGTAGGTGGTTTGCGTTTTGTTGCTGCCATTGAAAGATGAAGCTAATAATAGAACTTATTAATTTCTTTTTATAAACATACGCGCACATTAGCCCTGATGTCACCTCAAACAGTTTTTTTAAAAGTCATAAATCTTATTGTTACACATACATCAAGTCCTTTACATTTGTACTCTTACTTATATTATTCGATCCTGCGGGTATTTAATAAGAATATAAAAGCAATAACCAAACTTTCTATTGTTAGAAATATGAGGGTATTTCAAATTTTTAATGACGCGTCCTACTTCCGTTCGTTTCGTGGTTCTCTCTTCCATTTCGTCGACACGACGACCACGTTGTAAATCAGTGATTGTGAATTATACATTTTAGTTTAGGCATTAAATGCACTAATGTTATTATTGCCAAGTAATTAAGGTGAGTACAATTCTTATTATATGGTTACGTTAATTTCAAGTAATAAAAACGGACGATGATGAACAGGCTGATGATGATGGTGATGTATACCTACTCACTTATTCCTATTTTGCTTCTTGTTCGAAAATATCTTCAATCAGTATCATAATAATGTTAAAATTTGTACCTACTTACTATGACCAATATAGGTACTGCAATAAAGTAAAAAGTATAAAATTTAAACAAAGTTCAAAAGACGGCCGCCATGCTTGTTCTGAACAAATTGAAATAAATGTTATAACTCCAACAAATAAACTTCTCCCACTTCGATACGGAACTCTCGGTGTCATACCGAGACAGCCTCGATGGTTTTTTTTATTTTTTGCTGATTTTCCCATTACTAGAAGAAGTAGGTACAAGCCTGTTAAGAGTTACAATTACTAGGTATGTAGATAGGTAGCTACATATCATTTTAAGAGTGTAGGTAGGACTTTTCTAAGAATATTACATGTTCCTGAGGCTTTGAGCCGTATGCATAACTCATGAGAGTTACTATATTTTAAAATGTGCTAGGTACCAATTCTTCGTTACTACGCAGTGGGTCTATCTGGCTTGACGCGCACATGCATTACGTCACGCTGAGGAGGTACCTCCATACTTATGCATATTGATAAGTTGCAGAGTACCTTTGTATCTGTATTCCCCTCCGGGCTGACTGTTTGTACTAAAATAATAATATAGAGTCCACACGATTTCTACCGCGAAAACGTGCAGTCGCCCGCGCAGCCATCATGCATCGCCAATGGATTTAAACATCGCTGATAAAAATAACGAGTAAGTTTTGTTCACTTTTGGTTTACTAGAGTTTTGTTTAGCCTTTTTTTTGTTTTTCATTATGATGTAAAACTATTCTTTACCGGTTTTTTATGTGAATAATATTTTGTCCTGTCGCGGGACTTACTCGTGAACTCGTGCAACTTTCGTTCCGACGTAATCGAACCCTGAACTCGAATCCCGTTGCCAATAAAACGGTGAAGGTAAACATCGTGAGCGTCAGGGCACCGCCAAGATTAGGGCCCCTGCGTAGATACAGTTCCGAGCACGCGAAACAGCCGCGCCACTCCGACGTTGGTTTCGAAATGTACGAGTGAATGCAATTTGGCGCGCACTCTAAAGCGGCACTCCAGAATTTTTAGTACCTATAATACACTCCGAAGTGTACCAACAACTGTTTGAACGCTTTTAGACGAGAGGTTTGTTTGATGTGTTTGTCGGTCGAGATGAAAACGCATCAGAGCGCGCAGGAAGTGTCATTAACGTTACTTTCAAGAAGAAGGTTCGAAACGCATTTCGATCCGCCCGCCGCCGCCGCCTGCCGGCGCCCGCGTCCTGCCTGTTTTGAACGGCACTTCCGGAGCGCATTCCGAAGTTCACGTGCGAGGTGTGCTTATCACTATGAAGTAGGTTATGAACTTAGGGATAAGCTCCCTTCGCACATTAGTCAAATCACGTCCCGCACTGGGCCAGCGCGGTGCGTTGTGGCTTTGGAATTGTGTCACATAGAGAGTACATACCTTCCTTTTATCTTTCTTACTTAACCTTTAAATAGAAAGAAAGTCGGTAGGTAGGTAGGTATATAATAGGTTAATAGGTACCCCCTACCTTTTACTCATGTTGGATTTTGATGCGGTTTTTACCATTGGATTTTTTGGAAAAAAATGTTGGGAAAACATTCATATCTCACCCCGCCCGCGCCCGTGCGAAGTCGGGGCGGTTGGCTAGTTTAATATAAATAGTTTTTAATGTTAGGTATTTTATTGTATAGTAGATATACCTTAGAGTATACATTTATATATACCCTAAGAGATATACCTATACCTACCCACATTTGTGAGTATTTACACAGAATAAATAATAGTTGTACGTATTTGACCCAGTTCTCTTTATGAGTTGATCAACAACGTTCTAGAACTTCTAGATGTATGACCAATCACAAAACTTGTTGACGCTAAATCCAGCGGTGTAAATGATACTAGGTATAAGATAAGTACCATATTTGTACCTACATACTAAATTTGTGGTTATTGCTTTTTAGATAGCTAGCTCGCGGCAAGAGGTTGCGAGTTCGATTCTCGCTGCGGAACATTTTGTGCAATACTTATACAAAAAAATCTTCCTCATCCTCTCTCTCTCTCTCTCCCTCTCTACCCCCTCTCTACCCCCCTCTCTCTCTCTTTCTCTCTATGTCTCTCTCTTATCTTGTGTTTGTGTCCAAGCAGTGGGAGAACTCTTCTACCAATAGTTTAGATAAATAAATAAATACGCCCAACGATCACTACATAGATCCTGTCCCATAACTAGGATTCCATGTATCTAGGATCAGAACCAGGAACCCAGATACGAAACAAATGCTTGCGCTTTTTTATCCTGTGCACAATCATTGACCCATCGTGGGAATCGAACCCGCAGCTTTAGTAGTACCTAGTCAGGTCATAAATTCTGTCACATGTTTAATATAAAATAATTGAAACAAGTTTATTCATTATGTAACCATTTATATACCAAAATGATCTTAACAAAACATAGATTCTTATGACAATAAAGTTTATTCAAAATGACCTCCGTGATTTTGAATACAGGCCTTCAATCTGCGCGGCCAGTCGTCTATCGCAGCACGAACGAGGTCCATGTCAATATCGGCGGCTGCCTTAATCAAGGATGTCTTGAGTGACTCCAAATTGGGATGAGGCTTTGAGCACGCCTTTTCCTCCAAGTGTTGCCATATCTTGTAATCTAACAGACTCAAAGCCGCCAGCCAGTCTTGTGTGCTCTTCGCTCTATGAGCTGGCGCCGAATCTTGTTGGAATACCCAGTGCCTGTTATTGAACATGGTATGAGAAACAGGTTCCACAAGGTTCGTCAGGACTGTATTTTGATACACAACTGCATGAAGCCCTAAGTCTTCATTTAACACCCTTTTCACCGTGGTTCTGCTTAACCCCATCTGAAGGGCCAACAGTTTCTGCTTACGTTTGGGATTTCATTGAATTCGCGCCTTCACAGCTTTTATCACTGCTGGAGTCCTAACAGACCGAGGGCGACCACTTCTTGACCTGTCATCTACACTAAAGTATTCATTGTATCGTTTGATGGTTTGATGGTACGATATACGAATCTTTTGGTTATATTCAAATTTTTTGTATGTCAAAAATTTGAATTGGCGCGTAACCGCAACGATGCTACGCAATAACTGCAACACGGTCTTCTTTAAGCGTCCACTCCATATTTAAAAATGAGTAAAATTCTAAAAAGTATAGGTACATTTTTATTTTCATGAACAATTCGAAATTCGAATTCAATAAACTTTTTTGTGGCCAGCATTCTAAAAGAAAAGTTTTTACTGTGTGACAATACTTATTACCTGACTGTGTATAAGATTTGAGCTAACCTGCCCAACCACTGCACCATAGACCGTCTTTTGTCGTTTCTCAAATCCTCTCCATCCAAAGGTTGTCTCGAAGAGATCGCTTATTAGCGATAATACCGCCCATTGCACTAATTAAATTTTAAAGTTCTATTTTTATTCGTTTTGTTATGTTTTTGGTGTACAATAAACGTGTTATCAATCAATCAATCAATTATAGAGGCTGACAGATAACATTCAGTAATTGGTTTTGTTAGCATATTTAGTTGTACCTAATTACCCACTGATACCGTCATATCAATATGCACGCCTTTATTGCTCTGTATATTAGGTAAATATTGGGCTCTTATTACTTTTGGAAGGCGGTCAAGAAACAATCTTATAAATCTACATAGGTACGACTATACATACATACTTAATTATTACTTATTTGTTCCCAAATCTCGCCTCCGCTATCCGAATGAGTCATTCGGATAGCGGAATGACCTATGCCATGCTCTATTTACCCATTTTAGTGAGAATACTGAGAATACTACAGTGCGTGGGTATTTGCCGAATTGGAGATACATTCTTTGTAGATATTTTATGCTTCTAGAAGTTACATGATGGGCCTACTCTCATCTGTCCACTCTCTCAGCTGTCACATCTCAAATCACAAAAGGACAAAATTAGACAAACGATGGAAAAAATATATATAATATGTACATAGGTACTATAGTCCTTGTATTTGGTAGTTTTACCTGGAAAGTTTTCCGGGAGTTTTGAAAATTAGCAATTTTGTAGATTTTGATGTGCTATTTCCGAATTTCAACTTTGCCACCTCGTATTTTTGCCGCTCGCACCGCCATATTGGAAAAATGGCGCCTAAAAGCAGTTTTTTTGACAATACCTCCTTTCCGACTTATTTTACGATAAGAAATTTTATACAAAATGAAACTAGAGACAATTACCTACAATTGATGAATGAACCTTTTTTTCATAAAGTCGATAGTTTTGGCGTACGAGCGCCGCAAAGTGAACTCCAACGCGTGTGTTGGAGTACACTTTGGAGTACACTTCGGGAATGTGATGGGCTGATGATGATGATGATGATGATGATGATGATGATGATGATGAAGTGGTATTTGTTTTTTGTTTTGGTAGACGGGGGGTAATCTCATGAATACCCGGGAAGGGAGGACCCGGGTAGTGCAAGACTTGGTTCTAAACCACCTACTGGCTAAAACCCACGTCTGCCCCTGTGCACCTGCTGCTTTTGCTTTTGCAGCAAGGTGAAGTGGTTGGACAGGTCAACTCTCAGAGTTCTTGATATAGGTGGCCCCGCTGCGATTTCGAAGGGCATTGTAGCCAGCGAAATTACTGGGCATTATGAGACACAACAGCTAATTGTCTCAGGGTGACGAGCGCAGTCCAGCGCCGCGCAGGATTTTGCAAAACAATGTTCTGAGTGGTGCTGTTATTGTTATGGGCTGGCGTATTGCTTACCATCAGGCAAACGACCAGCTCGTCTCGTCATTCATTTGCATAAAAAAAATGGTTGGGTAGGTCAGCCTAATTAAGGAGTCTTTGATATAGGTGGCCCCGCTGCGATTTCTCTAAGCAAGTTTACGTATGTAGCTAGGAGGTGAAGCTATACAACAAACTTGTTTATTAGGTAGACTGGAAAGTATAATGGTTACAATTATATGTACAAACGGTTATAACTATTAGGGAGTTAGCGACCACCTAAGTACATACGTGTCGGAACTTACGTACCTTCTTCATTTTTAGTTTCGCTATAACTATAACATTAATTACGAGTATATACCTACTTAATACTTACCTAGTACGCTACTAGAGATTTATTTATTTATTTATTTATATATTCACAACACATGTAACTTACAGACTAAGTCCAAAACATTACATGGCGAAACTAAGGTAAGCCAAAAGTTCACTTCTGAACCTGCCTGCCTTATCATGGAAGATATCTATATCTGGTTGTCGAGCGAGCATGTCGTTGAATAATCTTATGACCCGGGCAGTGGGGGCGTTGTGTGCGCGAACCGAGTGGATGCACGCGGGCGGCGCGAACAGGCGAGGGCGGCGGCGCGGGCCGTGCTCGGCGTCAGCGCCGCGCATGTGAGGCGCCGGGACGATCAGTCGCAGTCTAGCGCTAAGGGGTTGTCAACCCTATTGTGAAGGAGTTGATATTAATGTAAGATGATAAGCATCTTACGTCGCAGCTCAAGGGTATTCAGTCCTACCATTCCTGTCACAAAAAGCGACGGGAACATGTATGGGTAGTACCCGTATATTTTTTTATATATATATCGCGCAAATTTGCGCTGTATCCTTTCTACCATTAAAGAATATTTTTTCTCATAGGGATCCCATACCACCGAGTTATATTCTAGTTTGCTACCTACATAGGCCGTGTAAAGGGCTATTGGAGCATTGGCATTTTTAAAACTATAAGAGGTGCGCATAATAAAGCCTAACATAGATCTTTGTAGAGATAGTATCTTTGGTATATTATGGTTGGTATGCGGTTATTGCAATTTCAAATTCCTCTACTTGTGGTTCCATCTCCTACCGAAGGTTGGCTATAACTAGATGCTTATCTAGATGCTGCTGCTTGGAGTCGGAACACATCGTGTCATCATCATCATCATCAGCCCATCAGCAGTGGGACTGCTGGGACACGGGCCTTCTCTCATAGAGAGAGTATGGGCCATAATACACCACGCTGGCCCAGTGCGGGTTGGTGGATGTCACATGTCCTTGAATTTTTGTGATAAATTCTTGGACATGCCGGTTTCCTCACGATGTTTTCCTTCACCGTTTTCAGAACGAGTGTTAAATCCGCACATAACTTAAGTAAGTCAGTGGTGCGAGGCCAGCGGGATTCGAACTCGGGTACGCCGGATCGAAAGTCGCACGTTCTCCCCCTGAGCCACACTCGCTCTTCAGATCGTGTGTTGAGTTTGAAATACGTCCGGCGGTTTTTTTTCTGAGGCTTGCCCTTCGGCCAGGTTTCCTCTAAATATTTTTTTCATAATTATATAATTATAAATGAGTTTATTTGCATAAAAGATTTACAGATACATTTTGAATCCATAGGCTCCCAAATTAGTTAGAATCTGTGTTTCGTGTACCAGTGATAGCTCCTCCCATTTAGATGTACTTAGATTTATTATTATGCATTAAGTAACAAAATCCTTTTTTAACCGACTTCAAAAAAGGATAGGATAGTTCTCTGTTCGGTTGTATTTTTTTTATTATTTTTTTTTATAATTTTTTTATGTTTGTTACCTCAGAACTCCGTCATTTATGAACCGATTTGAAAAAAAAATCTTTTTGCGTTGGGTTCAGTATAGCTACGAAGTGGTCCCATATAAATATCAGACATATTTCACCTTGGACTTCAAAGATACAATGACGACGGTTTTTGTTTTTTCTAAAAATTCATTATTTACGAAGTGTAGTGATTTAAAGATCATACTCACATAATTCTTAAGATGCTCTGATTTGTTGCTTAGTCAGCAGATAACACAACATTTTTTTACAGCATGGATCTCCACATCACAGTCTTCTTCCTCTGCATCCTGGGCTGCTTAGCGTCGTTTGAAGACGACCTTCAATCGTTCCAAGTCGAAGAATGTATAGGCGAGGACAAGTTCCCCTGCAACAGCGGGGCCTGCGTTCTTCAGTCCCAGTACTGCGACGGCATCATTGACTGCGACGATGGGACGGATGAGAACTTCTGCTGTGAGTAACAGTTTGTATGCTATCTTCTCTCTCAGCTGCTATATGTATAGGCAAGGACAAGTTTAACTGCAACAGCGGGGCCTGCATACTTCAGTCAAGTACTGCGACGGCATCATTGACTGCGACGGATGAGAACTTCTGCTGTGAGTAACTGTTTGTATGTTATCTTCTCTCTCAGCTGCTGCATGTATGGGCGAGGACAAGTTTAACTGTAACAGCGGGGTCTACATACTTCAGTCGTAGTACTACGATGGCACCGTTAACTGCGTTAATAGGTCAGGACCTCTACTGAGAAAAAAGTCTCACTAGTTCCACTGCTTATGAATGACATTCAAAGTTCTCTATTTTATAATAGCTGTATCCAGTTTTTAAGTGAATTGTAAGTTTTTATTTTTGTTATGTGTTTAGCTTGCTGCACGATTTGGTTAAAACTATAAGTGCAGCAAGCATCTGAACTGAAATAAATAAATAAATAAGACTTCAATCGAACGTATTCTAATTTTTCACGACAATGAATTCACTCGACAAATACTCTTTCCGGTAACTGGTACTTAACAAACTATACTGGCGCTTCTAGCCAAGAGTAGCGCAACTGGCCCAACATGTCTTGGCCTCCGATAGTAAAGAAGCCACTTCGCTCGATCCAGTGCAAATTCGTGCCAGGCATGAATTTGCAGCTCTTATACATCGATCATCTTTTACCACCTCGCCTGCACTTGGGACGGCCATCGAACATATAATAATGCGAGTACTGTAATTTCAGTGGATCACCCACCCGATATTCAGCTGTGCAACGTGACGCACCAGTTCCTCTGCCATGACCACGCGCACTGCATCCCCCACAGCTGGATCTGCAACAGTGTGCCCGACTGCAACGACGGCAGTGACGAACTTGACTGCAAGGAATTGGTTGTTGCTGATAATGTAAGTCCTCTACTGATACAGTTTTCTCTAATCAGTTTCTCTGCAATGGGCACGAGCACTGCTTTTTAGGGTTCCGTACCCAAAGGGTAAAACGGGACCCTATTACTAAGACTCCGCTGTCTGTCTGTCCGTCTGTCGCAAGGCTGTATCTCATCAACCGGAGGACAGTTGAAATTTTCACAGATGATGTAGGTACTTCTGTTGCCGCTATAACAACAACTGGCTACGTTTCCTTTTGCCACCGAAAAACGTTTACGCATTGGCAGCAGAATAAACTGGCAATGCGGTGGTACTAACTTAGACGACCTCTCACATATCAGTAGGGACCTAACCTACCTTTCGTGACACTTGAATCTCCATTAAAGAGGCCAACTTCCTCATCTTCACCAACACATGTTCTTATATCACTTAGCTGCATTCTGCATGGCTTGTGGTACGGCGGCACTCGGTACATGCAGGAATTGTCACCGGTGTCCTAATATTCACTAACATAATATTTCTTTTAAAGTTATTGTTCTAGGAATGGTTCGAACTTTTGTTCTATGGTTTTAACTATGGTTCCCTAGATAAAAATTGTATATACGGAAATAGATAGGTGTTTCCGGTTTCCGGCATAATTGTTTACCAGCACCGCCTCTAGTAGGTAAGGTAAACTATTTTATTATGTACCTATGTGTGTGTCTACCCACACAGATGGTTCCTCGGTGAACCACACGTACACGTACAAAGATTTAGTATAGTACGTCTTTGTACACGTAGGTAGGAAGGGTCACGTGATCATAGAATCATTTCATATCATAATTTTTTTTTTACGCTTAATAGATCTATTATGTTTGGCCACAATATTTAATTACAGTCTTAATTTTTTCATTAAATAATTATGAATAAATACGCCCAACGATCACATACTTATAAAGATCCTGTTGGGCCCCTAACTAGGATTCCCTGTCCCTCTCAGGTTATATAGGGAACAAGGAACTACCAGGACCATGAAGCCACAACAACTAGACACGAATCAAATGCTTGCCCTTTTTTCTGCGCACAAAGAGATATGTATCACGTCGCGGGAATCGTACCCGCAACTTCAATGGTGTATAATATTTGAGCCAACCACTACACCTCAGAGGCTGATACGTGTCTGAATACTGTGAACTGATGAAAGCATTTCCTTGTAGGCCACATGCAAGGGTTTCCGCTGCGTCAGCGACGGCACGTGCATCTCTAAGAATTGGGTGTGTGACGGCCGCTACGACTGTGAAGATAAAAGCGATGAACTAGATGAAGAGACGTGCAGTAAGTCGTTTCACATACGTGCCATTTGGTCCTACCTCTGCGGTGGAAAAAAAAATTAATTTGTAGATATGTTTTTATTGAAAACCAGCGTCTGATGTCATTGACATTACACATTTGTGCTTAGCTGTAGTCCCTTTTGGCACCACAAACTTTATCTATTCATGTATTTCGTATTGCTATTCTTTCTCTCGGTTTTTGTATTTTATCCTACGTGTGTCTTTTACATTTCTTTGTGGTTGTCGAATAAATATTTTTCTTTTTTGTTTTTTCTGTTGAGGAGACGAGCAGGTCGTTCGCTTGATGGTAAGCAATACGCCTGCCCATAACAGTTGCAGCACCACCTAGAACTTTGTTATGCAAAATCCTGCGCGGCCATTTTTTTTAGTTGCAAAGTAGGTAAGTAAGCTTGTGACTGCTTTTTTTAGTTTTAACCGAAGCTGCTTTGTTCCAGGGCACTATAAAATGCGATACTTGCATATTTCTCAATGCTCTGACAATATAGAAGGAAGGAAATATTTGTGCCTGGACTCTTCCTTCTGCCTACCAGATATAATGATGTGCGACGGACTGAAGGATTGCCGTGATGGGAGTGATGAAGGTGCCTTCTGTAAAAACTGTAAGAATCTTTTGCTTCTCTTTTTATAACAGCTGAACCGATGACTTGACGTGCTCTCCGTAGCACGGTAGTCTTCAGATTAGATATTAATGCTACAAAAACGGTCATCTATCTAAGTGGTGAGCGCAGCGAAAGTCACAGATTTGCTACGAACGTCTAGACGAGCTAGGTGAGCGCTACTGTAACAATATATTCACATGTTATTTGTGAGTTCGAGCGGGAATCGAACTCATTTCCGACGATCCAAGGTCGCACGCATCCAGACTCGATTCCATTGTAAGCCATCTCTCAATTCTTCCAGGGCATACCATGTGCACAAACTCTGATTGTCCCAAAAACGAAACCGAATGTGTCCCAGACCGCTACGGACCCGATTGTTTATGCAAAGACTATAGTACCCATACCTACAACCGGATCACACACCGTTGTGATGACATCGACGAGTGCACTTTGGCGCGGCCGGCGTGCTCCCACATGTGTGTGAACAAAGTTGATCACTTTAGGTGCACGTGTGATGATGGGTACACGATGGACGACATCAAATACCTGTGTTATGCTGATGGTGAGTATTTAGCTGTATGTTTTTATAAAATTGACACAGAAAAAGTTCACACGGTATCTAGGCTACAAGTTCAAAATCCTCGGTTAAGTTATGACCAACGCTGTGCTCGTTTGCATTTGCTCCCTCTTACAATCCGTAGAAATATTTCCGATATGCGCTTTCTAATTAAAATGGCACAGTCCATAATTGACTGTCCAGACCTTATTGCTAAAATATCTTTGAATGTTCCACCTCGACACTCCAGACCTAAAAACCTATTGCATGTACCCTTCGCCCGCACCACCAGCTGGAGGAACTCTTATGTTTTACGTGCTTCTGTAGCATTTAATAAGCTTTCGAAGTCTGAGCATTCCAATATCGATCTATTCACAAGCAGTCTGGCTGCGGTGAATACAGCCAGACAGCCGTACAGCGTCATCACTACCTAATCGTTGTAATTTGTAAATGGCATTGCATGGTGCCATCTCGCACTTCTTATATCTATGTTCATTTAATTGTAAAAATTCTTCATTTCTATCTAATTGTTACTTGCGGAGGCTTTTAATTGGCTTTTCTTATATTAATTTGTCAAACTGTTTTGTATCAACAACTGTTACCCCCCGGAACAAAATAAAATAAAATTGTCCCAAGTATATAAAACAACAAAAGCCTTGACGTTTCAATCAAGTTAGATTTAACCGTGGTGACGAGGAAAAGGGAGGAGCGGGTATCATTGTCGTAAAATGGCTGGCTTTGTCACCCACGTTCGGTGTCGTTGACAGACTTTAGTCGGGCATCCTTTCTATGGCGATTTGTCATCAGCCCTTCCTGAACCACGCAGCGACTTCAAATGCTAAACAGAAAGTGCTGTGTAAAACGCTGGATCTCAACCTCACGCAAAAAGCAGGTTCTGCTGTGAGATCATCAACATAGGAAAAATATTCGCGTACTGTCGCGATTTTACTCACTGTCTGCAACAGAGTATCAAAAAAGTGGTAGAGCAGACTGGGCCCTATCTGTAGAACCCTGATTTTGTGAAAACTCTTTTCGGACTTCTTCAAATTGTGCGACCCTTTTGCAGGACCCGAAGCTATGTTATTCTTCAGCACACGCAATGATATCAAGTTTATCAAAATCAAATCAAAGACCCTGGTCACAGTTGCGACAGGCATTAAGCAGGTACGACGTTTGGATATTGTCTTTCCTGAATATTTTTAAGTTATAAGAAATATGCTTCTTATCGACATATTGTCTTGAACGAATAAGAAACGGCGGACGGCATCTCGTTAAGCAAGAACTGAAGCATAGCGATGGTGGTAGCGCCAGTGTGTTTGTGTGAACGGAAAGCCGATCGACAGCCGATCGGCATAGCATGATGTAAATGTGTGCGACAGGCTTGTGTACGAACGATCGAGCGGATCGGCATACTTTGAGTGCTTCACTTCCAAAATTGGCGATCCACCTTTTTTTATTCTTTGAAGCATATTGTTTATAAGCATTTTTTGATTGTACGAGACATTTTGAAGATTTTACTAAAGACATCCCCGATCCCCGCGGAGGTTTTTGGTGCTAACTGCCAGTCAGAGTTCTCTTATTTCTTTTCCATACTCGGACTTCGGTTTGGATATAGAAAAGAAATGGGTTAACAATCTTACCAAGATATATACCTTTTTTCCAAATTAATATTTTACCTATTATCGATTTATTTTTTGCTTACTTGTAAATGTGCATTATTTCTGCCTTCTTTTTTTATGCATTTCAAATGTTCTACCTTTTACGGTGTACAAACATTTCATAGTAAAATCTTGCATAATCATGCTTTTTGATTTTGATTTCTAATTCTTGTTGCATTGGTAGAACAACCGGGCATTCTTTTCCCTACTTATTCTATTAGTACAACACTTGGTAAGTAGGTACCCGTATTTTTAGGCCCATGGAGTATCGTATGATGGCAAATATCTTTACTGGGTGGAGACAGCACAAGGACATCAGTCGATAGTCAGAGCTCATCTTGAAGATATCCAAGGAACTAAGGAGGTAATCTTTTATTTATTTCCAGTTTTTCTGACAACTATTTACAATTGTGACTAAAAAAACCCTATTATAAAGAAACTAAAATATAAACTATGTAAAACTAAAAATGTATTTACAAGTGGTGTCCAAGAGGCGATGTCTTTTATTTAGATGACAACAACTCACCTGATGGTAAGCGTAGTTGCAGTCTATGGTGGAGTTTGCCTATGAGGTGCATATTCATTTTTATCTTGAAGAGACCCAGGTTGTTATTGGAAGGAAATAAGGATTCCGGTAGAAAGTTCAACTCCTTAGCAGTATACGGTGGCAGGACCTCATTTGTAGTCCGATTGCTAATATGAACTACCTCCATGCTACTACGATATCATATCGTGTACTTCTATAGAACGGCACTGATGCAGGCCACAAAAAACATTTTTATTTTATTAACACTCAACTCAAACACTTCAGGTTCTCGCAGGCCTCGGTCTGGAAGACCCCGGTGATATCTCAATAGACTGGCTCGGTGGTAACATTTACTTCAGCGACGCCGTCCGAGGCACCATCTCCGCTTGCAGCCTGGATGCCGCCCACTGCGCCACTATACCGACGAATGCTCGCCATCCCAAGTTCGTCACTGTAGACCCTAGGAATGGGTGAGTACGGATTTAGGGATTTAACCTTGTAATGGTTTCTTCCTTTGGAATAATTATTCTTCATAGTTTTCTATCGGTATTTTACTGCTGGCTAAAAGAGGTTTCTTTTTATGAAACATGCAAGTCGTTTGCCTGACGGTAAGCGCCACGCCTGCCCATAACAATTGCAGTGCCACCCAGAACTTTTAATACCACAAACAGCACTGCCTAGCACTACATTGCCATCAGGAGAACGATTTGCTTGTCTCATCATTCTGTTCCATAAAAAAACTTATTTTTTTAGGAGAATGTACTGGGCTGACTTCCACGGTCGTTCCGTCATAATGACCGCCCGTATGAACGGCTCTGAGCCAGAAATATTGGTAGACAAGCTGGAGACTTTCGGCACTGGTCTGGCGTTAGACGTCCCGAACGAGAGGCTTTACTTTGTTGACAGGACGATCAAAGTCGTAAAGATTCGAGGAAAACAGGTCTATGTAAGTATGATTAAGGTTTCTTTTCTTATATTTTCTCAATTAGTTTTATCGTCCCTTTGCTGGTTATTATTGGTCATTTCGCCTAGCCTTTCGGAACGTAGATAAAACTAATCTGTGGTCTCGAACACAATACATCTAGCTTTGCGACTCTAGCAATGTTATCGATCTATCTTGCTGTGGAGTCTGCCGGTACCCATTGGTCTGCCCTTCCCTTTTAGGCGTCATTCCTTTATGAGCATGACTGTTTGTCTAGGACTCTGAGCATAATTCTTCACTGTAAATATCTAGATACCAGAATAGCTCCTGTTTACTGGTCACTATAAATATATCGTCTAAGTAGCATTAATTCATTTGCAGTCTCTGTTTGAGGAGCCATTCCATCAGCCGTACTCTCTCGCTGTGTTCGAGAACTCAGTGTTCTGGAGCGACTGGACCTCGCACACGCTGCAGGTCTCGGATAAGCTGCACGGAAGCAGCCACAGGAGGGAAGTGCTGCTGACTATGGATACCCCAGCTTTCGGTAAGTATTGTTCAAGAAGGCTCTTGTTAAATGGCTTATGTTTAACTAACCACCGGATCTAGTAGAATGTAACGGCAAAAAATCTTTTTATTGCCAAAAATAGTAAATGGTCACCAAAAATAATAAATGATCACCAAAGTAGGCTCCACCAGAAGTCTCGCTCGTCACCCCTTCATGTCGCTTCTCCTACTTGACCTTCGCTCCGCTGCGGAAGGCGCCGGCTCGCCACCTCCCCCCTTCGCTCCACTCGACCTCGACGTGTTCAGTTTTCATTGCGAGAAGCTTGCGCAGGCGAAACTGTGATGAAGCTTGTGCGTGTGGTAGGGCCAACAGGCTCGCTTTATTCAGGACCTCCATCACGAGCTTCGGGTCCACGCTTTTATATACACTCTAGGGTTAAGAGCGACTTGGACCACAGAAGAGTGAGGTGCGGCAGTTCGGGTAAGATTTGGTTGTCATTTACTAAATTTGGTCTGCCGATAAAAGTTTTTTTTTTACATCTGACTGTAGCACGCTTACGCAGTAACTACTTGTTCACTCTTGATTTGAACACACCCGCCAGATTGTATTTATGTGGAAACACCGACGACGGCAAGGCGTTCCACTCCCTCGACGTTCGCACCAAAATGGATGAATGGAAGTGTATGGGATCTCAAAGAAGAAGATTATTTTGATGGTCATTATATTTTTTTCCTGTAGTTAAATTAAGTAAGGGGGCGTCCATTATTACGTGAGGCGATTTTGGCGACTTTTCGACCCACCCTCCTCCCTTGGTGGTGATGTCGTGAGATTTAGCTCTACGCGGCGGCTAAACAATTAAGGGGCTACTGTGCTACGCAGTACTTGTGGCGTTCGCATAACCGCGATAAATATAAGATTAAGCCAAATTTTAGTGAAGAAAAATGTAAACAGTTTTCTCGCAATTTCACACTGTTTCTTGTGACTATTCTATCCAGGAATGCACATCTACCACCCAGTACTCATGCCCACCAAGAGGAATCCTTGCGAGCACCACAACTGCAGCCACTTGTGCTTCGTCACCTCCAACAGCTCCCGTGTCTGCGGCTGTCCGGACGGCATGCAACTGAAGGATAACATTTGCCATCGTGAGTATAATAATAATAGTTTATTGACCACGAAAACCTTAGTTGCTATTACAGTTTTAATGTTAGTTTTTAACATGTACTGATTTTAAACAAGATATTATAAGGCTAGATTTAACAATATTTTGGACCTCTGTCTTACAAACTAGTTCGTAAACTGTATCTTGCAAGACAGTGTTTCTCAGTCGTCGGCTAGGGGGGGCTGGCCCAATAAAGTGCGAGTATTAAACTGTTGAGTTGACTCGTGGAACTGCTGAGCATAAAACAATATTTACCAAGCGTATATTACAAGTATCAGATATCTATTACTTAAACAGTTTGATATTTGATCATCGCCGGGTACTTAGAAAAACTTATCTACTTAAATAAAAAATATTTTTTATTATTAAATCGTTTATTTCACGCAACACGCATAGGCCCATATAAATAAATACATTACAGACTAACATATTATAATATAAAATATAAGTGAAAGCATTTCATTAACACATCATTGCTTTTTTTTTTAGTTGGCCCGTTAGGGCAGGCTAAAGTCTCTAGGACCATACCGCCATGTCTAACGTAGTTTTTATTTTCTTTTTTTGAAAACATTACAATGATTTATTTCGTATTATATGTACTAGCGCTTCAATAAAGTGGTGGAACTTTATTCAAGCTTTCCATGGACCTTATGGGAGAACATAAAAAGCAATGTTTTCTCTATTTTGTTTCATTTGCCTACACTCGTGCACGTTTACGAGCACATAATGGTTAATATTCCACCGATATTACACATGATCACTCGAATTAACACTTGTTTGGAAAATAAAACAAATTTGAACTGTATCACTTTTCACTTCCCGCCAAATAGCCACACATTATTGCGTGGTGTGACGTGCCAGCTTTCCGTAGAAGCGTCGGAATTTGAAGGTTGCAAGTCGCTCAGTTGGAACTCTCAGTACAATACAATACAATACAATACAAAAATGCTTTATTGTACACCAAATAAAAAATAAATAGGTACATGGAAATTACTTACAAACTAAATTACAAAGGGCGGACTTATCGCTAAGAGCGATCTTTTCCAGTCAACCTTTGGATGGAGTTAATTTAGTACAAATGACTGAAAACTGAATTCTGTGAATATGCCGAGATTCCAACTGTACAAACTTAATAACACCCCTCCTTTTTAACCGACTTCAAAAAATGAGGTTCTCAATTCGACGGCATGTATTTTTATTTTTTTGTATGTTTGTTACGCTCCGTCAATTATAAATTGATTTTGATGATTCTTGATGAATTTTTGTTTGGTAGGTCATACTGCAGAGGTGGTCCCATATAAATTGTATCGAAATTGATGCAGCACTTTTTGAAAAAATTAACAAAATCAAAAAATACAAGTTTAATCTTGATGTCGGTTCTTGTTTTTTTTTTAATCGACTTCCAAAAAGGAGGAGGTTCTATGTATTGAGCTGATCTGATGATGGAGTCGGAGGTGGATAGTGGAACTCCTCATCGGCGAACAGCAAAGACACCAAATGTTGTAAATAGGTACAGCCTGTTCTAAACTCTATCATGACATGGCTGCTGCACCCAGGGTTGACTTCCGGCGAGGGAACTCCTCAACGCATCGGTGAATAGGACAGACATGGCCCTTTTTTATGAGCCCGTTTTTAACTTCGTCATGACGTGGCTGCTAGATCATAAAAGCTTTTCTTTAAAACTTTTTAAATTAATTTACATAATTAAAACCTGTTTTGCACTAAAAAGGTTAATATTTAATTTATTTTACACTTTTGAGTGCCTATTTGTGGTTTTAAAGTCGGTTTAATTTTTTTTTAATTTTTTTTTGCTTCGATGGTTAAAAGGACTCACGCCTGTCTTGTCTTATAATAGATTTGGACGGCTACCGTCCGCAATACGTGGTGGTTGGCGGCGGTCAACTGTTCACCCGCGTGGACTACAATACGATTGGCAACCCGGAGAGCCACGCCACGCACTTCGACATAGGACGCGTGCAGGCGATGGCGTACGACAGTGTCAGAGGTAAGCAAAGTAGATCATATCATCATCATCACAGCCTGCACGAGTCCACTGCTGGACATAGGCCTCTCCCAATGCACGCCAGTGAGCCCGATCTTCGGCTCTTCGCATGTAGTTGCTGCCAGCTACTCTACGCAGGTCGTGTCTCCATCTGTCCGGAGGGCGTCCTATTATATTATTTATATTTAAAATAAATTCGCATGAGCAAATTAAGAGCATTATAGAAAGTATGTCGTTTTAGCGAGTTTTGACTGCCACAAAAATGTGGGTATATAATTTTGTTATCTTGCCTGTAAATAACCACAGACTGTTATTTCAGACACGCTGTACCTGTACGACGGACAGCGGCAATCGGTCAACTTTATCAACATGAGTGATTTCACGCTCGGCGTCACGCACGCGCTGATCTACCAGGGCTTGGGCAACGTCGTGGATATGGACTATGGTAAGAAATTATCATAACATGACTTGAAGTATATTTTAGTTAATATACATAACTTAAATATATTTACAACATAACTTAAATATATATACAAAATATAATAAAATTATTCTAAAAGGCCTATGGCGGAGGGGACAGTGCCCAGAACGCTGGCCGCATTGCTACGCTGAATGGCAATGCTGATATTTTGACCCAAATATGAGCCAGCATTCTGGTCACACGTCGCCTCCACCAGGCGTTTTGCCAAGTCCCTATAGATTTCATGGGTGCTCGGCCCCCACGGTCCTAATGTTTCTACCCCAAACGGCACAAACATGCAATCCATGCAAATATACCTATTTCATTTATATGGTAATAAATCATTAAGAATATTTGGCACCGACTGTTAATGCAATAACTACAGTATCTTCGCAACATCATACAGTAATTTTTTAACCGAATTCAAATAGGATGAACTTCTCAATTGAATAGTTAATTTTTTTTTTAATACAAGATATATGGTACAATAATACTTAATGTAATATAACAAAAGGCTTAATAATTTAAAAACTAAATAAAACTAAACTAAAAGATATTAAATACTATGTACCTACATGCCGGGTATCGGTTGAGCCAACTGAATGGCCTACAGATGATTCAACCGATATTTTTTTTTATTTTAATATCTCAGAACTCCGTCATTTATAAACGGATTTGGAAAATTATTTTCGAACAACGAAACAATGCTTCAATGTGGCCCCAAACATTTCAAGATGCATCAGAATTGAAGTCGGGTTTTTTTGTTATAAAATGAATAATCAAATAAACAAGTATACGTTTTATCAAACATAAAAACCGACTTCAATGTATCTTCGAAGTCCAAGGTCACATATCGATGAAATTTATATTGGACCACTTCGTAGCTATACTGAACGCAACGCAAAAATAATTTTCCAAATCGATTCATGAATGACGGAGTTCTGAGGTAACAAACATTAAATAAATTATTATTTATCAGTGCTAAGGTACTTTAAAACACCTTAGCGTATGCTGAGTCGGAACCTTTTCATAACAACGCGCAACATTTCACTGTATTTATTGGTTTTGCTTTGACCTTATTTTGTGTGTTCTTTTTTTTTTATTATTTATAGGCTTGCGTTTGACCGCTATCTCACCTGTTGTTAAGTGACGATGTGGTCGAAAGTGTAGCACGCTCGCCTAGAAGAAACCTGTACACTCTTGTCTTAAAGACACCCAGATTATAGCTATCCGGAAACACAGATGCCGGCAGAGTTCCACTCCTTGGCCGTTCGCATTATGAAGGTCGAAGCAAAGCGCTTGGCTTGTTCGGTGTAATGTTGTGTGATGTCTTGAATAAATGTGGTTTCTTTCTTTCAAAAAAATACCATCGAATAGAGAACCTTCTCCTTTTGAAGTCGGTTAAAAAGAAGTGCAAATTTATTTGGCATGTAGGTTAACACTAAACAGTTTAGGTAAAGCTACATAGTACGCTGTAACTATTTCTTTCAGATTATGCGTCAGACACTCTCTACATACTAGACGCGGGTCGCGGGCAGATAGAAGTGGTGTCCCTCCGGACCCTACAACGCGCGGTTGTATATAAATTCAAAGAGTTGGAAATACCTATCAGTCTCTGTGTGGTACCGGATTACGGGTAAGTTTTCTAACGTGTATAAATAAATCTCTGACAGGACGTGTCTCAGCAGTGGGAACATTTGGGCTTACGATTTTTTATGGCTTATAGACCAATGTTTGTTTGGCCACTTTTTTTTTGTGGGAGGAAAAATGCCGTCACACTGCCCTATATGGAGGTGTGTGGGGCTCGTACCACTAAAACCTCCCGTGAGCAGTCCTCTGCCGAGATGGGGCAAGATAGAGTTGCGCTAGCATTCACCATCTCGCCCCGGCAGTAGGCCCAGGTGTTAACAGGGTCACTAAGCCTGTGGAGGGGCGACCTTGCTCACCAAGGCCACCTCCAAGACTTGTGGGGCCGTGCCAGACAGCAGAGAGTCCCCCGACTCTCCAACAGTGAACCAACTACGGAGGGCGGAGGAGGCGGCCGAACCGCCTCCTCCTCGCTCCCATTCGTCTGCGCTGAAGCGGGTCATTGCCCTCCCTGGTCGCGCTCAGCTGTCTCATACTGCGTCATAACCGCTTCGCAGAAGGAAACCACCGCCTGCCACGATCTCTCGCTGCCGAACATGGCGTTCACCACGCTCGGCAAAGAGAGATCCCGCTCTATCACCGCTGAAAGCGTGTGCCGCTGCGGGCCCCATGCGGCATACACCTACAACATATGGAGCCGTGAAGAGCTGTATTTCTTTGGCAACTATATCAACTGATGTTAAGCGATGGTGTGGCCGAAAATGGAGCACGTAGATCTATAGGAAGACGGCAGTTAAGTGACAGTTAAGTTCAGGGTCTGTCTAAGAAGCGAGAACTTACGAAATGATATTTTTTGCAGCTTGTAGATCTGTCGTTGTTTAGCCACTATATTACCTGATGTTAAGTGACGATGTGGCCGAAGATGTGACGTAGATCTAAAGGAAGACTGCAGTTGAGCGATAGTTGAGTTCAGTTCAGATTTAGACCTTTTTTGTGGGGAAAAATGCCGTCGCACTGCCATTATGCCACGGGGTGGCAGAAGGGGGTGTGTGGGGCTCGAACCCACTAAAAAACCCCCGGGAGCAGTCCTCTGCCGAGATGGGGCAAGATGGGGTCGCGTTAGCATTCACCATCTCGCCCCGGCAGTAGTCGGGTGGCAGTCGCCCAGCAGTTTAGACCTGGTTCATCGAACATCATCCCGAAATAATCATAATCTTGAAAATCAGCTAAGGTACTTAAAATACCTTAATGCCGTTTTTGTTTTGTCTTTATTTTAGTATGCTCAGTGTAAAGTTGTGTGATGTCCTGAATAAATGAATATTCTTTATTTCTGAATAAGACTAAGTCGCTTGACGGCATGGCTTTCTTCGGTATGTTTTATTACCAATGTCTACCAATCTGAAGGTCCCCATAACCCAGCATTGGTAACATGCTTGACCTAGAAGGGTGACATGATTGATGACTATTATGATATTCTGGCTCCAAGCTACAGCTTGGAGGCAAGTAGTAATTGTAATGCTTGTACTGTGTTCCGGTTTGAAGGGCATTGTAGCCAGCGAATTACTGGGCATATGAGACTTAATATCTGATGCCTCGGGGCGCAATGCAGCGCTACGCGATATTTTTATGGTATTAAAAATTATGGGTGGCCCTGCAATTGTTATAGGTAGGCGTGGTGCTTATCAGGTATGCTATCAGGTGAAGGACTTGCTCGTCTTATCACTAGATTCATAAAAAATAAAAATTTGTTCAGGACAATGCTGGTGGCTGTAGTAGAGAGCGAGCAACACAACAACATTTATATCGAAAACATTGGGTTGGATGGCACGCAACAGTCAACTATTATCATGAACAATTTGAAAGGTAAGAAGTATCTACATTTCGTATTTATTTTTGTGTGAAAGAATGACAAAGAAGCAGACAGTGTACCTGATGGAACACCATCATTCACCGCCTATAGACATTTGCGACACTAGAGGCATTGCTGATGCGTTGCCGTCCTTTTTGTGGGAGAAGGACAATTGGAATAAGGGAGGCAGAGGCGAACAAGGTTCTAGTATCAGTGCCGAACTGAATATGTCAGTGTTAGTTATAATTCGATTATTTACACAATTTGACTTATTTGATTAATTTTCCAAATTCAGAACCACACTTTCGCGAGGTCTTCGTCTTGTCTTTTTATTTTTTAACCGACTTCAAAAAAGGAGGAGGTTCTCTGTTCGATTGTATTTTTTTTTATGTGTTACCTCAGAACTCCGTCATTTATGAACCGATTTGAAAAATTATTTTTGCGTCGGGTTCAGTATAGCTACGAAGTGGTCCCATATAAATTTCATCGATATGTGACCTTGGACTTCGAAGATACATTGAAGTCGGTTTTTGTTTTTTTTCTAAAAATTAATTATAATTTGTGCAGGTCCACACGTGCGTCTGAAGTATGCTCAGTACATGGACAATGTTTTCATCTCTGATGAAGGCAACGGCATCATCGATCTCATGCATCCTGAAGGTTAGTTTTTTTTCACTAAAGTTAAAGTACGTAAGGTATGTACCTTACCTACTGGTAATGACTTTTCATTACCAGGGATTTTTTAAACTCCGTCTCGAACTTGACCTCTGATGACCTACTACATTTTTCAGCAAACAACGTTCATTAGGGTTAGTAGGTTGTTAGGTACCTACTGGATATTTTTTTTAGTATAATGTATTTTCTTCAGGTGTGGGCAGAGAAACTTTCCGTGAGCTCTACACCACAGTCACAAGCCTGGCTCTAACTGATACATACGTGTTCTGGACAGACAGACGAACTTCTAGACTGTTCTGGTCAGCCCTACATGAGTCTACGCATAAGATACGCAAGATTGATTTGTGTAAGTCTTTTGTTGTGAAATGTTTTCTTTTCATTATTCCTGATTTGTTTATGGTAGGGTTGATAATAAGATTACATTATTTTAACAGTTCACGAGATAGGATTCCAATCGAATGGCGGAAAAAGCTTAAATATTTTTTAATGATTTTTCTTTAATCTTTTGTTAATCACTACAATATTTTTTGGTAAACTTATTGCGGTGTACTGTGTATACCACTATCATAGCTGGACTATGATACATTCTGAAAATGCTTTTCTTACTGTAGCTATCTAGATGTTTATTTATCAGTACAAATTATAGAACACGTGCGTTTAACTTTATTTATTATTTAATGGTTTTGCACAAAAATGGTACAAAGAATGACTTACTGCTATTTAGGATTATCTACCAGTGTTTCAGGTCGTGAAAGAAATATAGTGGGCGTGCAGCTACGTTTCGAGCAAAAGTACATTGAGAGATACTAAATAAATAACATCAAATTATTATACATGTAGTTTGATTAAATTTGATAAATTAACATCTTATTCCTTCAATCTTTTTCAGCAATATTCCCCAACGACACTCAACTTCTAATTCAAGCTACAACCTCCCATCCTGAACCCACCAATCCTCTCTTAAACCATCCTTGTTTAAAATCCAACCCTTGCACCGATGTCTGCGTCCAGTCCCCTCCAACCAGCCCCCACACTCACAACTATTTGGGCTATAAATGCCTATGTCCTAATGGCTACTTCATGGAAGGCGGGAAATGTGTGAAGATCACCATTTGCGAGGATGATCAGTTCTACTGCCATAGGAGCAATATCTGTATAGAGAATTGGAAGGTCTGCGATGGAAAGAAAGACTGCTCGTTCAATGAGGACGAACCAGGGTGCAAAGGTTAGTGGTTGTCTGATTCATATTGAAGATATTTAAAAAAACTGATTGCGTCGTCTGTTTTGAGGCTATTGTTACCCAAAACAACTACACGGATATAAACAGTTGTCTAGATTTCAAATAATTTTACAGTCTGGCAAATAATATGCTAAGCTGAAAACTTTTTTTTCATATTATCGTCAGTAGGCACATATTTTATCATTCCTTCCCATTTTCCGTTTTAGCATACCTTCCTCCTATCGGAAAAGGCTTGAGTGCCTTCTTCTCTTGGGCCAAAGTACTTCATGTTTGGCCTAACCGTCACTTTCCATCAGGTACCTAACATGAAAGTGGTTAAGTGGTGGCGGCTTGAAGTAATTTAATATTAATATTAATTTAACCGCTATGCGCTGTCACCAGATGGAAAGTTGCGGCTATCGCGCATGGCATGGCAGACTAAAAACTGCATGCAACTCTGCTTATAATATTTGTGTATTAGCAAACAAATAGTAACACACTAAGGTTTGCATGATATATATAAGAACTTAAATATTTTTATCTGATTTCACAAAATTGTTGGTAAAGTTAATAATAGGTACAGAAAGAAAAAACTCGATAATAATATAATTGTATCTGTCATGCATGGTTAATTCTAAAACCTATGAATACATGGTTACTTCTAACCTTTTACAATTTCTTATCCGATTTTCCAGTCGCGAACCCTTTAGATTCAGTCGTCTACCCCGCATGCGACTTAAAAGAAGAGTTCCAATGCAACAACAGTCAGATCTGCATTCCTAGGTCGCTAATGTGCGATAAAAGAGATGATTGTCCAGATGCCAGCGACGAATTGCACGAAGAATGTGACATAGTCCACTGCTTCGACACTGAGTTCCAGTAAGTATTATGTAAAATGTAATCTAATGGAATCAGGGGGACGTTGCGAAAATTCATAACACAATACAACAACAACAATACAACAAATTCAGCGGAATTACACTACATATTTTCATTGCATTTTAGTTATGTAAAATGTACTTTTTTTTCATGTTAATAATCTATATAATAAAAGAACAGGGTTTTTTTCTACAATCATCGCACAGCCAAAACCGCTTTACATAGAAACCTGAAATTTGGACCACGTATTCTACAAGTAGTGAAGGCGTCATTTAAGAACGGATTTTTCGAAATTTGACCTTTAAGTGGGTCAAATGGGGTCATAAAAGATGTATGGGGAAAAAATTTTTTTTTGTCTCACGGTCACGAAACTTTGGCAGTATATTATGCAAAAGAAATAAAAGAAAACGTGTATCACAGTTTTTTGAAAATCAACCCTTAAAGGGGGTTTAGTGTGGTTTTTTAGATTGGAATGCGGAAACTATAATGTATGCTACGGTGATTGTTTCTTGACTAGTAGATATCAAATTTTGCGGGAGCATTAAGCATGTAAATACTAGGAACTTGTTTTTAGCATTTTTCGAAATTCGACCCCTAAGGTCATTTATTGGGGTCGCAAATTTTCCGTGGTGTAGGTTTTTTTAGTAAAGTTATGAAACTTAGTAAATTGACTAAACATAAAAATATAAAAATACAATTTCAGTAAAATTTCAAAAATCAACCCCTAAGGTCATAAGGTCAAGGGCCGCAAAGTTTGTATGGAGTAGGAGTTTTTACTAATGCGACACTGTAGCTACAGTAAAGAAACAGGGTGAATAAATTAATTTTGATTAAGTTTAAAAATAAGTTTTCAGCATTTTTCAAAAATCAACCCCTTACTGGGTTAAACGAGGTGGTAAAGTTTACATAAAAAAATCTTTGTTTATAGCGATGAAACTTGGTACATACCTAACAAAACATTATTAGAATGTGATTTACCATTTTTGAAAATCATCCCTTAAAAGGGTTGGAACAGGGTGGAAAGTGAAGATTATTATTTTTAAGCTACAACGATAAAATGTGGTGTGCGTGGTAAGCAAATGAAATTATAGATGTGTATTTCACCATTTTTTGAAAATCACCCCTAACAAGCCTAAGCAGGGTGGTAAAATTTGTATAGAAAATCTTATAAATAAATCTTATCATAGACACATACCGGAACCGGACCGCGGTTTTGATCATTTACATGACTTTGCGCTGCCGCCGCACCGCAGAGTCATGTAAATGATCAAAAACTGGAACCGGTTAGGATCGGAATAGGATCGGGAGAAGAGCGGGACGATAACGGAATAAGAAAGGGACTGTAACAGGATAGGAGTGGGAAGGTAACGGAACAGAAGCGGTACGGTACGGTAACAAGATAGGAGCGGGACGGAAATATGGTGGGACGGAAAATGGTCGGAAGCAGGATCAATACTTCACTACGCGTACGAAGTCGCGGGAATCAGCTAGTAAATAATAAAATAAAGTTAAATGTACTTGTTTTTGCTAAAAGTTTAATGAAAGAACTCGTTTTCATGTACCTGTTTTTAAGGTTTTTAACAATAAAGTGTATCTATCTATTGTTTCTAAAATAAATTTTCAGGATGAATTATGACTTATGAAATAGAAGAATTTATTGTGTTCAAAGTAGACATTAAAATAAGAAACAAAGTGTTACTTATTTCCAATATTCACTACAATATTTTCAAATCATTAATTATTATATATATCACTTATCACTAATTTGATCATTTATGACACCTGCAAACTCGTTAATCACCCGTCATTACCATCCATGATAAATATTTTCAATTTTGTGGCGTTCATTATTAACGAAGCACTTAGCCTTCCGAAAAAGTGATTTATAATACTGAAAGTCGTCACTATCACCCTCATTATAATACGATCACTCATCATTATCACAGATGCGCGTCAGGGTCGTGCATACCGAAGACGTGGAAATGCGACGGCGATGAAGACTGCAACGATGCGACTGATGAAATCGACTGTGGTACATATATTCATTCATTACCTACTCATTTTCATAACCACCTATCATATTTTTTATTTCCTCATCAACCCATCACGTTCCCACTGCTGGAATAATTACCTTCTCTATAGATAGAGAGTGTATGGGCCATAATCCACCACGCTGGCCCTGTGCTGGTTAGTGGATGTCACATATCCTAGAAATTTTGTGATGAATTCGACATGCAGGTTTCGTCACGTTTTCCTTCACCGTTTTTAGAGCCAGTGTTAAATCCGCACATAACTTAAGAAAGTCCAGCGAGATTCGAACTCGGGTGCGCTGGATCGAAAGTCGCACATGCTCCCCTCACTTAGCCACACTCGATCTCATTCTTTATTTACTGGTTAATTTCTCAACCTTGACTTGTATAGTATTATAAATTGAGGATTATTATGAAGCGTATCCAGGTGCATGTCGAACCTCGTCTTCAAGTTTACTCTCTTTAAGTTATTTTAGTCAGTGACAGGTTGACAGCATATGGAGTAATGCGGCTCGATTTTGTACCTTCTGGCTCGGAATCAGCACCATTTCCTGCGTTAAGTCTTACCCGACAGTGATATGTTATGTCAATTTTTAACCGACTTAAAAAAAGGAGAAGGTTCTCTATATCAGAACTCCGTCATTCATGAACCGATTTGGAAAATTATTGCGTTGCGTTCAGTATAGCTACTAAGTGGTCCCATATAAATTTCATCGATATGACCTTCGACTTCGAAGATACATTGTAGTCGGTTTTGTTTGATAAAACGTATACTCGTTCACAGAACACACAGCCTGCAAGCTCGGGTTCTACCAGTGCCGAAACCGCGAGTGTATTGAGGTAAAGAAGCGCTGCGACGGCAAACAGGACTGCTTTGACTTCTCCGACGAAGAGGAATGCGATGAAAAAGTCATCGTTGAAGTCGAGGTCAGTATACCTACCTATACCTATAGTACTCAAGAATGTGGCAAAATTTAGAGACCTTCAGGGGACCTTTCCTTTTGCTTTGAGGAAGTTTTATTTTGAGGATACATGAGGTTTAATTTTGATAAAATAAAAACTGCATATTCGAATTTTCAAAAAAAGAAACCTACAGGGCAGAAAAATTTAATTTCTAAAAAATAACAATACAATACAAAAATGCTTTACTGTACAACATAACAAAAAAATGTCAAGGTGCAGGAATTGGCTTGCAAACTACAGTACAACGGGCGGACTTATCGCTAAAATTGTTCGGTGAACCATCGGGGAGACGGGTTTGAGCAGCCACTCTGCTGAACTGCCCTCTCTCTCTAGATCAATGTGCTCCATCTTAGGCCACATCATCGCTTTACATCAGATAGTGGCCAAACATAGATCTATTAGGTGTAAAAAAAAAAAAAAAAAAGCGATCTGTTCCAGTCAACCTATGGATGGAAAGAAGTAACGGAGTGAGAGAGGTCGACGGTGTAAGGCGGTAGGGTCGATTCAAAACAACATGGTCTTAATCGACCCTATTTCCGACCAGGGCCCCAATTCACTATGACAACTTATCGAAATCACGTCGATTCCTTCATTAATAAACGACATCTCTATGACGCATTCATATATTTGTATATATGACGCGTCATAGAGAATACAAATTTCGCAGATGTCGTTTATTAATGAAGGAATCGAGGTTTCCTTGAGGCAAGGAATCGCCAAGTTGTCATAGTGAATTAGGGCCCAGGAATGTATCGCTCAAAGTAACCCATCAAATCAAATCGTAAGAATTTGAGAAAATTTAAAAATCGTTTTCCGTTCCTCATCACCTGATGGAAAGTGATGACGCGTTCAATGATTTACTATGCTAGAAGATACCGATTCACTCCGGTCTCTGATCATAGAGATCCCTTAGAAAAGCCATCATTAATTGCTCGCTTAGCTGCACTGCGCTTCCACTATTGCATTCTACCATCTACCCTCACGAAATGCCTTTATTGCTTCCTACAGAAACAGTTGATGCCAAACTGCGCTGACTACGAGTTTCCCTGTGAGCTGGACAAAAGCATCTGCCTCCCCCTTACTGCTCGGTTAGACGCTTTAACAGCTTTGGAACGCGGGATAAGACGCTGTGCGAATTCATTTCTGTTAGAAAAGCGAATGACTATAATATGCAACATTTTTATCAACGTATTTTCAATATTAATCTAGCTATGTGACCACTGATATAGACAGTGTTTGAGACTTAAAAAATCGTACATCGTCTTATGACGCCTGCATGTTGTGATGTTCTTTAACTATAATTGTTGCTTACACTATCACCTATGCATAATATATTGGATTGGATCAAATTTGCATTTTCGCGAGGATCCAGATCCGTTGATTTTGTTTGAAAAATTAAACCCTTTTGTCTTCAAATACAAAAACAAAATCTCTTTATTGTATACCAGTAACATAAAAAAACGATTACAGATAAACCTTATAACTACAAAGTACAGTGTGATACATTCTTGGACGTGCCGGTTTCCTCACGATGTTTTATCCGCTCAGTGGGAGCACGTCCGACTTTCGATCCGACGCATCCGAGTTCGAATCCCGCTGGCCCCGCACCACTGACTTTCTTAAGTTGTGTGCGGATTTAACACTCGCTCTAAAACGGTGAAGGAAAACATCGTGAGGAAACCGGCATGTCCAAGAATTTATCACAAAAATTCAAGGACATGTGATATCCACCAACCCGCACTGGGCCAGCGTGGTGGATTATGGTCCATACTCTCTCTACGAGAGAAAGCCCGAGTTCCAGCAGTGGGAACGTAATGGGCTGATGATGAGGTTTTTTTATGTCGGGGGTTTTATAATTTTAATTTAGGTACTTAAATTCGTTTTGAGTGATCATTCAACTTCCGCAGAGAAAGGTCGCGTCGCGCTCTTGCTCTAGTTCGTGCTCGGGTAAAGCGCTGACTCTGCTACCTACGCCGCGTACCGTTGCGCGCGTCTAGATTCTGCGGTCATCGCAATGACTCAGTTATTAAGTGTGTCTGTTGTTTATATAAACAATTGTTAAGGCGCAGCCATACCTTGTAAATATGGCTTCGTCAAGTCATGCGTCAATAACGCTCAATACAAAAACGGAACATACATATATTGTTCCAACATTATGAAAAGGAAAAGGCAGAACGCAAAAAACTAGAGAGCTTGGTAAAACAGCTCAAAGGTCAGATTGAAGAACTACAGAGAAAGGAACAGCAGAACAATGAAACCCAGCCTGAAAAACATCCTAGGAACGAGGTGCCTTCTGCAGCAGTCCAGTATGAGACCGACGAAGAAGATCTCGTAAGGGTGCGACAAAAAAGCAGGAAGAAGAGGAAGTTAAATATATCACTGCCCCCACAACAAGGAGATGGCTCCAGCGAAAAAGCCATAAAAAAGCCTAAAATTAAGACACCCTTACCACCACCCTTAGTAGTCGAAAACATCAAGGACTACCAAACATTTTACGATCTCATCTCAACGAGCGTACCGAAAGACGCATTTATCGTAAAGATGATGAGCGGAGAGAGCGTTAAAATAAACGCCAATAATGACGACTCATACAGGGCCATTACCAAGTTGTTGTTACAAAACAACTGCCGCTGGCACTCCTATGAAAATAAACAGGACAGACCAATTAGAGTGATGGCTAAAAACCTACGTTCTTCGTGCTTGCCTGAAAGAATAGCTGAAGATTTAATTCTTCAAGGATACAAAATTCTAGATGCGGTTAACAAACTCAGCTGGAGGAGTAAGGAACCACTTAATATGTTTATGCTTTTATTCCAAAAAGTTGAAGATATAAACAAAATCTATGGAATAAAGTCAATACTGGGTTGCAAAGTGGATATACAACCAGTAAAAACATCGAAACTGATTCCACAGTGCAAGAAGTGCCAAGCATATGGCCATACATAGAAATACTCCTCTAAAGAACCTAGGTGCGTGAAGTGCACAGGTAAGCACTTAACGAGAGATTGCATCAAACCAGCAGAAGGCAAACCAAAATGTGTTCACTGCGGTGAACCACATCCTGCCAACTACAGAGGGTGCATAGAAGCCAAAGAACTACAGAATATAAAAAATAAGCTAGCAAAGAAAAATGTTTCTGTACCCACCATTCAGGTTCCAAGTGCAAATAAATGGAAAACATCTATAGTCTATAGTAGTGCCAGCCAAATAGTAAAAAATAATATTTCTTTTGCACAAATCGCAAAAGGAACTCAGCCTAAACCACAACCCCAACCGCAACCTAAGCACACAGGCTCGGATGTGGATGAAAAACTCAATAAAATCTTAAATCTAATGACTTCATTTGACGAGCGTTTAAGAAAACTAGCACCAAAACAGCTATATCAAAACAATTGAAATTACTAATTCACTAAAAATTATGGCTTGGAATGCAAATGGGCTCCTTCAGCATCGGTATGAACTACAGGCAGTCCTATCTACAGAAAATATTGACGTGTGTCTTATATCCGAATCCCACTTCACCAGAGAATCTTTCATCCCGATAACACTGCTAGGGGAGGCAGTGCGGTCATAATAAAGGAGAACATCTACCATTATGAAGAATATAAGCATGAAGAACAACATTTACAAGCTTTTGCTGTTTGTATTAGAACTAAACGTTATCCTGTCACCATATCAGCAATATACTGTCCTCCTAAGTATGCGCTGAAAGCTGACCAGTACAGGGACTTTTTGAAAGGACTTGGTAACAGATTCCTACTGGGAGGCGGATTTTAATGCTAAGAACACCTTCTGGGGGTCTACCACAACCAAAAGAAAGGAATTACTATGCGCTATAAGAGATACCAAATGCAATGTTATATCGACTGGGAAGCCGACATATTGGCCAACTGATCAACAAAAGATTCCAGACCTCATAGATTTTTTCATTTATAAAAATATATCATCAATTTTTCTTAGTATTAAGGAAGGCTATGATATGAGCTCAGACCATTCACCTATAATTTTAACTCTAAGTGAAACTGTTGTACAGAGAGAGAACAACCTCACTTTGACAATTAAGAACACGGACTGGGAAAGCTTTAAAGAAGATTTAGATTCTATGATTGACTTAAAAGTTTCTCTCAAAAACCCACAACAGCTAGAAGATGACGTAAAAAAATTCATAGCGGTAACCCAACAATGCGCCTGGAAGAATACGCCTGAAGTTAAAATACCTGTCAGGAGTAACTACTATCCCATGGAAATAAGAAATCTCTTATTCGAAAAAAGAAAACAAAGGCAGAAATGGTATTTAACGAGAGCTCCACAGGATAAGAATGTTTTGAATAATCTTACAAAAGGGCTTAGGAGGGAAATGCAGAAGTTTAATGACGAAACTATGAATACTCACCTAAGTCAACTAACAAGTGATCGTACAATGAAGATTACTCGCTTTGGAAAACGATCAAAAATTAAAAAAACCTATTGATCGTTTTCCATATTGGTGGTGTCTGCAATTATGCAGACACCACCAATTAAAGAAGCCAATGGAAGCTGGGCAATAAATAATGAACAAAAGGCAGCTAGATTTGCACAGCACCTGGAGCAAATCTTTCAAACTGATGAAGAAATCACAGATGAAGTTTCGATAAATGAAACATTGAATTATGAGCTAGACATAAGACTCGTCACACCAAAAGGTATTTAACAGTATGAAACAACTGAACCGAAACAAATCTCCTGGATACGATCTTATTACTAAAGAAGTACTGCAAAATCTCCCACGTAAAGCAATTGTTAAAAACTTACCACTCTTATCAATGCCACGTTTAGACTCCGATACTTACCTAATATGTGGAAAGTTGCCGAAGTCATAATGATAGCCAAACCTGGTAAACCACCTCATGAAGCTTCATCATACAGACCGATAACTCTGTTACCAATAATGTCTAAATTATTTGATAAAACTACTGCTAAGACGAATGAAGCCCATCATAGAAGAAAAAAACCTTATCCCTGATTATCATTTCGGATTTAGAGAAAAGCATTCCACAATAGACCAAGTCCACAGAATCACCAACTTTATAGAAAAGACATTAGAAGAAAAAAAAGTTTGCTCTACGGTTTTTCTAAACGTAGCACAACCTTTTGACAAGGTTTGGCATAAAGGCCTCATTAAAGAATATGCTCCCTCATCAATTTGCAGATCTCTTGCACTCTTATCTAACTCTGAGAATGTTCAGAGTACGACAAGACGATGCTTATTCAGAACTTAAGCCAATAAAAGCCTGAGTACCACAAGGGAGTGTACTAGGTCCGGTCCTCTACTTATTGTACACTTGTGATATCCCAGAGTTAGAAGAAAACACCATTGCAACGTTTGCAGATGACACGGCTATCATGGCTACAGGGTTCACTCAAGAAGAGGCACTGGTAAAGGTACAAAAATCCATCAACACCATATTTGATTGGACGACAAAGTGGAAAATAAAACTCAATGAGTCGAAATCAATTCATTTAGATTTTACGAAAAAAAAACAAATTACCATCCGGTGTTCATCAATAACAAGATGGTACCGTACGAAAATACAGCCAAATACCTTGGCATGACATTAGACGCAAAGCTTCGCTGGTAGGCACACGTCAAAAAGATACGAGACGAATTTGAGCTTCGCTATATGAAGATGTACTGGCTACTTGGAAAACACTCTACGATGTTAGTGCACAATAAAATATTACTCTACAAACAAATCCTCTTACGACTTACGGTATCCAGCTGTGGGGATGCACCAAACAAAACAATGTTGCAATCATACAAAGATTTCAAAACAAAGTGCTTAGGGGTATCGTAAATGCTCCGTGGTACATAAGAAACAATGACCTCCATAGGGACCTGAAAGTGGACCTCGTTAATTGTGTAATTAAAAAGTTCGCCGAAGCTCATAGTCAGAAGACTAAAATGGACAAAACCTTTTGAGTTAATTTAGTGCAGTGACAATGTGTCGTAGTAAAGTTAGTGCTACCCGTAAAGAACACAAGAACATAGTGACTTCGCCTTAATAGAGACAATAAAAAAAGTGTTGATGGACATATTCTTAGTTTTACTCTACTTAGCTGTTTAAGTTAAATTCAAATTACTTATTAGCCCTATAGGCTAGATTGTAATGTTAATGAAGTGTAATTTTGGACACGACATTATAAAAAAAAAACTTAAATTCGTTATCCCTAGTAGTAACAATGACCGAGCCTGTTAAATCCAGGTGTAACGCCAGGATCGACTGCCCCGGAGGTACAGACGAGAGCAACTGCGAACGCAGGTGTGCGCGGTACGGCAGGTTCGCCTGCAAACAGCAGATCCCCTGCATCCGTATGGATAAAGTCTGCAATGGGAAGGCGGATTGTGGGGATGGGACGGATGAGACGCCCGAAGCTTGCTGGACAGGTGAGGACAGTACATCAGACTCATATTTTATACTCATAGTCATATTTTATTTTTACTCTATATATTTTCAAAGCGTTTCATTTAAAAAGGAGTAAGAAAAAATCATGCCGAAAACATTTCAATTGTTCTAAAAAGAAATATAAATACATATCCGAACCGAAGTCCGGGCCCAGAAATCAGGTGTCTATGGCTTTTCACGTTTCTGGTAAAGATGTTCTCTATTTCAATAACTCCAAGGTTTAACTGAAGCTTTCTCTTCCAGTGAACAAGACATCCCGCCTGTATCCACCCGTCCTGTACCTTCCAATAGAGTGCCACGACGGGTATATGTGCGGGAACGGACAGTGCATCGAGAACCATGAGGTCTGCGACCACACGCCACATTGCTATGATGGCAGCGACGAGGGAGGGGAATGCTGTGAGTTCACTGGACCTTCAAGACCTTCGTCTTTCTTTACGTACCAGAGCTAAGTATTGTAGCGCTCGTATCGTAGCGCACTTAGCCATTCGTAACAGATCTTCTGGGTTAAGCAACGTTTGCAGCGGTCACTACTTGGTAGATGACCATTTGTGTGGTATTTACATCTGAGCGCTACCATGCTTCGGAGGGCTCGCTAAGCCGTCGGTCCCGGTTGTTGTCTGGACAACAGTCGTTTGGCCATGTCGGAGGCCTTCGGGCGGTCTAATAACCCCGACACCAGGGTTGGCTACACACCCACACGAGAGAAAAAGAAGAAGCAACGTTTTCTGAAATTCTGTAGCACCAAAAACTTGATCTACTCTGAACGTCTGAACCCTTTCTCCCTAATGTTCATTTCCATCTAATTCCTATCTAGTATCCTACTTTGAATCAAAGACTCATCAGCGGTTTTCCACTCATCCTTGTTGTTCGTCTACAGCGACTGCATGCGCCAACAACTCTTGCGCCCACGGTTGCGCGCCGACGCCCCTCGGCCCGAAGTGCCTCTGTCCGTCAGGGTACCGCATGTCCGCCAACAGGAGAAGTTGCGAAGACATCGACGAGTGCGCCAATGAAGTGTGTTCCCAGACCTGCATCAACATCCCCGGGTCTTTCCTGTGCACTTGCCATCATGGCTATGCACTCAGGTAAACCGACTTTCTAGTTTCCTTGTGAAGAATCAGTGAAATGACTTTCTTGTACACTTATCATCTCGGGGAACTGATTCTTTTTTTACAATGGCCTGGGTAATCGTTTGACCACAACCTCTCATGATGGGAAGTGACGATGTGGTCGAAGATGTAGCACACTTGCCCAGTAAATACTTGTTCACTCTTGATTTGAACACATCCAGATTGTATTCATGAAGGCATTCTATTCCTTTGGCGTTGGCACTAAAAAGGATATCCCAAAATGTTAAGTAAGAATAGGTGGAACTTCTACCATGTAGGAGCCGTTGTGCCGATTGTCTAGTTGTCTGATTGTGGAATGGTGATAGGGGGATCAGATTGTGGTCCTCTTGAGTACATTCTCCGTAGAAATGACGACGCTATAGGAATGACGCTTCCTAACGAAGAGCAAATTGGAAAATGGAACTTAAAAGCTATAGAGACCTGTCTCAAGATACTCCAGATCGGCCAATTTGCACGGTCGTAAGTTTCCTGGAGCTATGAAAAATTCAAAACTCTAGATTAAGATTATCTGAGCATTCTGCAATTTCTGCTGCTTGCAGCTGACTCGTTTTGTGCCCATTCGTGTATTTTTTATGTAATTCTGTGACATGACGAACAGGTCATTCACCTGATGGTAAGCAACACGCCTTCTGATAACAGTTTCCGTACCACTCAGAACTGTATTTCGCAAATTCCTGCGCGGCACTACATTGGGCTCGTCACCCCGAGACAATAGCTCTTAAGTCTCACAATGCTCAGTAATTTCGCTGGCTACAATGCCCTTCAAACACAGTAATCCACACACACTAAATCTTGGCGGCAGAATAACAGGAAAAGCACGGGTACCAACCCAGATCCAACCAATCGGCTCCTCGCATACGAGACACCTACCACTATCAGTCTTCCAATTTAAAACAAACTTTATTTCAGGGCCGACCGGCGCTCTTGCAAAGCGACTAAAGGAAACATGTCCGTGCTATACGTATCTGGTAATACAGTGCGCTCCATCTCAGCTGACGGCTATAGTGCTGTAGAGTTCAGTGATCCTAACATCGCTACAGTCACTGACTTGGACTTCAATGTGAGGTGAGTAGACCATAAGGCACCAGCATGTCTTTAAGCTGACCATATATAAATGTCATGGAACCGTATGGTTCCATGACATTTATATCTCTCGTCTGATCAACTGGTTCGTTATCAAGTTATTAAAAACGTAGTTAGAGTATGTTTTTTTTAAGCTGCTTATGTCGGTTTAACCATATCTTCACCAGGCAGAACAAGCTGTACGTAAGTTCAGCAGAGGCAGGGAAGCTGATTGAAGTTAACAGTACACACAATACAGTTGCAGTCACAAACGTTGGAAGGCCTTCAAGGGTAAGACCAACTCCATTATAGATGGCAGAATCATCGTGGCGTGATGGAAAGTTGTTTATTGTTTAGTCAGTGAGATAATCTCAGAGACAGCACTTCCCATATTTACTGCTTTTCTTTAAGCCTTTAAGGTTTCTTGACATTTCTTCTTAACACTGATGTTTCCAGGTATCAGTGGACTGGATAACTGGCAATGTGTACTTTGTCGACACGACTGCCGGCGCCAGTTGTGTGCGAGTGTGTAATATTAGCAAGAAGCGCTGCGCTCGACTGCAAACCCTGCCTTCTGATGCTAAGGTGCGTATCCAACAACCGGCAAGGGCACGCTGCTAAATAGTGCGGTGGTTTTAAATTTTTCCTTTCCAGCTTACAATTTGCAGTAGGTATTTAAATATATTCTTTGGGCAAAAACCTAAGTGTTTGTTCTCAGTAGTTCCTTTTTTGGGTATAGGAGTTCTGCACGGATCATTTAGCCATAGTAAAGTCAAGAAAATGAGTCCCTAATGCAAGTATTAGCCTCAACGTAAAGCATTCTATATCCAACGTGATAGGAAAAAACCAATGGCTATCACATCCTATGACAATATTCAAGAGGTGTTTAATGTATATGCAATAAAATCATGACATTGACATTTTTATCTCTCAGGTTTCGTCCCTCATCGTCGACCCAAAATCCCGTCTCATGTTCTACTGCGTAACAAGTGGCTTGGAATCCGTCGTGTGGGCCGCCTCCCTTTCAGGGCACAGAGCGAAGGACCTCACTACTGTGCGGAACTGTACCGGTCTGGCTGTGGACTCGTTTACGAAGAACCTGTACGTTGCCGAGACTGGCCCGCCACATATCATCAGGATGGACTACACTGGGGACCAGCAGTGAGTAGTTTTAGGACTCTGGGTGTATGTCAAGGTGTGGTGCAGTTGCGCTTTTCACGACCGTTTTTTAATATGTCGTCAAATATACAATGGTCCAAAAACAGAACCTTGTGAAACGCCCTTCATACAGCAACATACATTCGTAAATTTTGCCTTGGTTCACAATAAAGGCACAACTATTAAAGCACAAAATAAAACAATTATTATGTACATTAATCATTTAAATGCATTCGTGTGTAAAATTACTAAGACACAATCAAACGCTTTCGCAAAGTTCACATTAGAATAATATCAATTCCAAAAAGCTTATTCTTCTTATTTTCATTGCATAAAAGATGAACATAAAGAAAGTTCGAGTTTTTACATGGATAACTTTGGGGTTCACCTTTTTAAATAACAGTTAGCAGTCTTAAATATCATTTTCTTCACAGCAAGAAGATCCTAGTCGACCACCCACAGCTCCAAGCCCCTCACGGCCTCTCCATATTCGAAGATCATATCTACTATCTCGTCGCCAACTCGTTCCGTCTCAGCCGCTGCCTCCTCTACGGTTCCAAACATTGCGAGACATTCATCTACCGCGTCTTCGATGCTAACACCTTCGTCATCCGCCACGAGAGCGTCCAGAGAGACGATATCAATAACGATTGTGAGGGAATCGTCTGTGCCAATGTTTGCGTCTTGGATGAGGAAGGACCGAAGTGTATTTGCGATGATGGATCGTTTGCGAAGGATGGGATTTGTAAGCTAATAAAGAAGAGTGAGGTGAGTTTTTTATTTCATTAGGTACTTGTTTATACAATGCTAATAGATACAATACGAGAGCGACTGTGGCTCAGTGGGAGCACGTGTGACTTTCGATCCGACGCACCCGAGTTCGAATCCTGCTGGCCCCGCACCACTGACTTCTCAGCAGTGGGAACAGATGGGCTGATGTTGATAATAGGTACAATAGGACAACTAAAATCTAACTTGTCTAGACTTGTCCCCAGAATATAGGCTTAGTGGTTGGACAAACGGACACTCATTGCAGTACCTATTATCAAAACCTACCATTGAAAGCGGTCACGGTTACCGCTTTCCATCAGGCGAGCCATCAGCTTATTTGCTTATCTTTCGCAAAACACCATTTTTAACCCCCGGCCCAAAAATTAGGGGTGTAAGTTTGTTCACTAAATGTGTCTGTCTGTGGCACCGCAGCTCTACGGGTAAACCGATTTGGATGAGGTTTCTTTTTATTTGGAAGCAGGTTTTCTAGCGGTGGTTCTTAGACATGTTTTATCAATAGCGGTTAGGCCGTTTTTTGCTTTTTATAGGATTTTTGTGTCGGGGTTTGTTTAAATTTTTAATTTAATACAGCTTGTATCGTTATTCAACTTTGCAGATTTTGTAGTGTTGGTTATTAACTAAGTAAGTCCCTATGTATTCCATGTCGCAGGTGCCTCTATTCAACGGCTGGTCCCAACAAGATTACCTCCGAGCGCACCAGGCTTCCTTCTCCATAATCACGGCTGTCATCGTCCTCCTGACTCTGTACCTCGGTCTCTTCGTGTATTACCACTTCGTGTACAAGCCGCGCCGTGCCAGAGCCTCCGCTTATACTGAGTGAGTCCCACGCCCACGGTCCCACTGCTGGGATTTTTTCTCCATCATCACGGTTGTCAGCGTCTTTCTGACTTGGAACCTCAGTCTCTTCGTATACAAGCCGCGCCGGAGTCACACCGACCGCGCGTTTGGATCATGAGTTTGCCCCGCACGCTATTAGTAATCGGATTGCTCAATTTTTGTAGCTTCCTTGCTCTCGAGTCATTCAGCCCCAAGCCAAGCATTGCGCTAATCACAACCTTATTTCCTTTTCAGAGTGAGATATCAAACCAACTCCCCTGGAAGCCTTTCTTACATTCCTTCGGTCGACATGGCCACTGATGGGTAAGTATTCCAAAAAGTTTAGTTTATGTTTAAATTGGGTACCTATACATTAGCGCCCGCCCTGACTTCGCAAGGATGTATTTGCCAATGTGATGTAATTTTTTAACGATTTGGTTACGAAACATTAAATTTTCTCTATTAAACAAAATTCTTAATTAGAATGTGGTGTACATATTAACCTTCCGTAAAATAATATCTAAATGCCAGCGAAGACTTTATCAAAACCCGTTGCGTGGTTCAGAAGAAGTACGGAGAAGCTGAAATGAGGACGCGGATAGCGACTTTTTTTATACTATTTAGAGTTGAGATGATCGATTGAGATATTGGTTGTAGGTTGGTTCAGGTATATGTTGTTTAGATATAGGTTGCATCTGAAATAATTGCGTTTCACTGTGTTAAAATAATAGATACTAAACCGTTTACTTTGATAGCCTCAGCCACAGTTTTACAATCCTTATGTAAAACTGGGCCTCCGTGCCCAGTAATTTCGCTGGCTACAATGCCCTGCAAACAGGAACACATTAGATAAAGCTTGCGCACTACTGCTTGGCCGCAGAATAACTGGCAAAAGCGGTGGTACCAAGTCGGACGGCCTCTCGCCTAGAGACCTGCAATCACCTATTGAATTAAAATATTCCCTTCAAGGCAGTACAGTCTGTTCTAGCCTAGAAGTTGAAGGCTAGAACATTGTTCTAGCATAAGTTCAAGGCAAGAACATTGTTCTAGCCTAGAAGTTCAAGGTTAGAACATTGTTCTAGCCTAGAAGTTCAAGGCTAGATAGAACATTGTTCTAGCATAAGTTCAAGGCAAGAACATTGTTCTTGCCTAGAAGTTCAATTCAAGAACATTGTTCTGCAACGATTCCATCAATAAGTAAGCAAGTATGACATGTAAGTTCAGTGTGACGTTACTTTCAGGAACATTTCCCATGAGTTTGTGAACCCGCTGCAGTTTATGCGCAACGTTTGGCGCCAGTCCTTCAGGAAACCGCAGCGGCCTACCGTAAGTAGATATGCAACAAACGAACGTATAGTAATACCACAGTTGTACAATCCTTAGCAATACTGTAGTATTACATTGTATAACTGTGGTAATACCTAATAATAGATATATGACATAAATACGTCCAACGATCACATACAAAGATCCTGGCCTCTAACTAGGATTCCCTGTATCTAGGGAACAAGGAACTATGAAGACCATGGTCCCATAACACCTCGACGCGAAACAAACGCTTGCGCTTTTTTAATTTTTTCTTTACACAAATATTTGTCCCGCCGCGAGAATCGAACGCGCAACCTCATTGGTGTATAAGATGAGTCAACCGGCCCAACCCCTACTCAGAGGCTGTCAAATGCTATCTAATATTTATGTCTGCTGTCGCCACTGTATACACTACCTACAAAATTAAGTAAAATACACACAAAAAGAATTAGTAAAATATTTTCGTCCGTTTTGATTAAAAAGTAGCTAGATATGTACTTACTTACTAGATATACATATAGGTACTTACCAAAACTTTTTTGCAGGGTACAGCTGAACTGATCATTGATGTCCCTTCGTCCCCGCAAGAAGACCTCTCCGATACCGAGTCAGATCTAGATGACAGGGAGAAGTTGACTTTAAGGAGAAAGTAAAATCATGATCATTTTACCATTTCCTATTTCAATGCTGTGTAAAACGTGATAGATTGTAGTCGAATTATTTTTAATTGGTACCTAAATACCTAATAATGATCTGCAGGTACTTATTTTATTTAACAAACCGAGTATCATGTTTTCTAGCCTTACATATTTGTACTATTAAGTATTCTGCGCCTTAGAAAGGCTTATAAATGTGATCTATTAAATATTTGTATATAATATTATATTAAAACTATTGGTTTAAGTTTATTTGGAGTTAGTTATGACTGATCATAACTAACATCTAAATTGTTTTATTTTTTGAATGATTGTTACGTTTAAAATATTTGTGTTTTATAAAATAAATAAATAATTATGAATTACAAAGTCTTTTTATTGAAATTACGATTTATATATTACGTTACGATCCGATTTATCGAATCGAAAATGGCACGTCCCTAATCTGTGCCATGACACAAGGCACCCACAGGTATTAGTGAAGTGACTAAGCAAATTCGGATAATCAAATTAGTTTTATGCCTACCTATTATTTACTTCAAAGATAGAGATGAGATACTGCACTAGGGAAAATATCAACGTATTGTACTATAACCAGAGAAATGAAGACCATATTCTCCATTTCGCTGAATATAAGTTTATACTATTATAGGTAACAGGAACACACATATTAATGATACCCCGTGATTTCCCGTCCGAACAAATAGCGGCTCTATGACTCAATAAAGTTCAATTCAGCTCGCGTAGCGCTGCATACCTACCAGTTATATTACCCTACAGAGCGTCTCTTTCTATCGCATAGCTCTTATCTCTGCTGCCGCGGCACGTGTAACGACGCGCGACCCGCCGTCGGTGTCCGGCTATGTCTCAGTTTCGTACCTACAGTGCGGAGTGCGCTAGGCCTGTTATTGGTGGGATTTTATATCTAGGATAGTCATAGTACCTACGCCATTTTCATGTAAGAAACATTGTACCCAAAGTTAAGAATAAAATTATACTTTACTATGTACCTATGAAGTAATTTGATAAGACCGTAAATAAAACAACAATTTAAATAAGACAAAGGGTTATTAATTTTCTAATACATAAGTAATTAAGGCATTTAAAATTAGCACTTTTACTTCCAGAGCTTCTTAATGGACATATTCTTCTCAGAATCTTTCTGCATGACTTTAGCTACGGCCATTTCAAAGTCCTCCTGAGTGACATGTACACGACGCTCCCTCAGTGCGTACATGCCAGCTTCAGTGCACACTCCCTTGACTTCAGCACCTGAAGCCCCAGGCATGAGTTCTGCAATCTTACGCAAGTTTATACCTCTAGTCAGATTCATCTTACGAGAGTGAATCTTCAAGATGTCCAAACGAGCCTCTTCGTTTGGTGGTGGGAACTCAATCTTCCTATCAATACGTCCAGGTCTCAACAATGCAGGGTCGAGAATGTCAATTCTGTTGGTAGCCATGATGACTTTGATATTCTTAGTTGCCTCAAAACCGTCTAACTGATTCAACAGCTCTAACATAGTTCTTTGTACTTCTGAATCTCCTCCACTGCCTGATTCAATACGAGATGAACCAATCGAATCGATTTCATCCATGAAAATGATTGATGGGGCATGTTCTCTAGCCATGACAAAAAGTTCCCTCACCATTCTACTGCCTTCTCCGATGAACTTCTGTACTAACTCTGAACCTGACACACGGATAAAGGTGCATTCAGTGTGGTGGGCTACGGCACGAGCAAGTAGTGTCTTCCCAGTACCGGGAGGCCCATACAACAACACTCCTTTAGGCTGAGCAATACCAAGAGCATCAAACAGTTCCGGATGTTTTACTGGCAACTCAATTACCTCTTTGATCTCCTTGATCTGCTTGTCTAAGCCTCCCACCATTTCGTACGTGGAATCTGGAACTTTCTCGACCATCATAAGGGACACTAAAGGGTCTACTTTGTTTGGCAGGATCTTGTGCAGTGTGTAGCTTTCATTGCGGAGTGCGACGCGGCAGTTGGCGGTGACATCGTTGATGTCAACGTTTTTATCCAGATCGACCACGAATTTACCCTCGGGATGGACTTTTACAAGAACCTTTTTCTTGTCCATGGGTTTCACGACTTCACCGACATAAGATCCCTGTTCTTGGAGAAGTTGCAACTCTTCGCGCAGCATACGCACCTTAGCATTGAGCTCATTACGCTGTGCTTGCAGACGGCGAAGGTTTTGAGATTTCTCGGCAACGACGAGTTGGAGCTCCTCGATCTTAGTAATGTAATACGGTCGGAACCCCTCTCCTTTCGCCGAATCCACCTCCATTTTAGTGAGAGTCATTTTGCTGTGGACTATCTCGTCACATTAATTGATAACACAAGTTTTACCGTGATTTTTAAATAAAAATTTAGGTTTTAGTCGACAAACAAATATTTTCCGAGTCACGATGACGTGTGACATGCTTTAAAAATTAAAAAGCTACCATGTATGGCAAACGCAACCTCTTTGTGGCAAAACTGCGAGACGTCCAGTATGTATGACAAATGTACATAACCAAAAAAGGAAAACTGGAAAAGGATATGAAAATTAATACTAATTAAAACCTAAAGCATTCTGTGCAATACAAAATAAAATAATATATTAATTATATTTTGTAAATTCTACCATTTGGTTAGCTTTTATGAAACTGGCAAACTTATCACTTCGTTCGTAAACAACTTACAACTTCGAGAGACAAACTAGATTAGAAAATTTTTGGTTGTCTATTTAAAAAAAATATTAATCATATATGTACTTTATACAGTATTATCTGATTATAAATAACAATTGTGAAACAAAAACATGTAAAGAATAATTTTATTGGAAAAGTTTTCAGTCAACAGTCATGTTCACTCTGAGTGAGTCAAGTCAAGTCAATCTTCCACCTCCCCTGGGGGGTGGTAGGGGTGGGTCTCGGGGTGGTCCCCTCTACCCTGGCATAAACGCGCGGGGGCTTCTACCCCCGGGGAACTGGCAGGCCGCTGGTGGCTGCTCCGCTAGTCGGTGTGCCTCTCAGCGGCTCTGTATTGGACCTTTTTTTCCGGTGGTTGCTGTCACCTCTGCCCTCTTCGTCTTCTTTTGGCGGCGGAAGAATGTCGCGGGGCAGGGCGCGTTTACGTCCGATCGAACTGAGTGAGTGTTTACTCATGTCGTGACGACGTACGTCGTCAAGATTACATCTGTCAGTGTGACTCATGACAGACATAATCTTGACATACTCCTATCAAGATAATTTTCATGGTGGATGGTTGCATCCCGCGAACTTTTGAATAACGGAGACGATTACCTTTTCGAAGCGCATCATGGATAATTGAATATGAAATAAAAAGAATGAAGTGAACTGGACGAAAGCCATAAAAATATGAAAATAGCGATGTGCATCCTCTCCACAATAGTGTTTTTGCTTTGCAGCACTATCCTCCTAAAATTGCTTTGGGTAATCCGCATTGGGACTCTTGCGCATTGGAGTTACATCGTCGGGACGTCAATCTATCCAAAAGATCTCAATGGAAGCTTAACGCTAACTGCTGGCCTATTTGGTTTCATGGTGATTGGTACATTATTACCAGCTTTTCTGTGCCCTAGAGTAAAGTTTGTTGCAACTGCTTTAAGTATACCACCTCAAGTCCACTTGCTGGTTTTACTGAATAAAAACTTGGCTACCCAGATTAACAACCAAGCAGTAACAAAAACCATACGAGCATACTCTGTGATAACTCTGATTTCTACGGTTTGGACTATTATATCTTGCATTAGAAATAGATGATTAGTTAGCGTCCGTTAAAAATTTAAATAGCTAGCATATCATTATTTTAACTTTTACAACACGAATAAAAATATTAAAGTCGCACAATAACTTGTTTCTCTTTCTGTATAGTTTGTTTTTCATTGCCAATGCCAACTTCTAAAATGTGTAAATCTGATTTTAAGATCAAAGCTAGTAAAAGTCTCGTGATGTTTATTTAGACTACGTAATTATGTTCACGATAATGGATAGACCGTATGAATGAAATTAGAATAGACCAAACATATCGTGTGATTCAGCTCTATAATAACATAAATATTATAGATCTTTTCTCATGAGTTTACAGAAATTTGAATGAGAGGTGAGAGTCCATAAACCGATGTGATTTTATTATCACTAGAAATCAATAAAACTTCACGTGAGTTATTTTACAAATATTTGCATTCTAATTCAGCGTATTTCCAGTCCAATACCGCTGCTGTGATAAGGCAGTCGCAAAACCGCGACGCTCGACGCAGGACGTGTGGTGTGACCTTTTAAACGCATTACGCGCACGGCATTCGCTCTACGGGTAGTATACATTAAAAAAGTGGAATTGTCACCAGTTGACAATTGACAAATTGACAGGTAACCTATTTGCTATTTGACGAATTGGTGTTTTTACAAGAAAAATATTGATTTTATTTTATTTCTGCTTCTCCTGCGAATAATGGAAAATGTAACACCGCTTATCTTTCTACTGTTTAGTTTAATAATGTGAAGGCACTCGAGATTATGTGTTTATTAACGTGTAGTAGATAAAATTGGGAAATTTGCGCGAAGCAATTTTCGTAATATTTTTTCGTCTATTTAACTCTATTTTTAGTGTGAAAGGTAATGTTTTATGTTATTTAATGTATTAGTACACGTAAACATTATGTTCATGAATCAAAAGTTTTGTGTTTGTTTTATCATTCTGTGCCATATCGAGTCTTGTGACAAGAGCCTTTAGAATTGACGACAAACCTTGATAGATATACAATGAATTCACTTTCCTCTATTATTCTAAGGTCAAAGATGCAATAGTATTGCGGTGCATGCTGTGTACTTATTAGGAAATGTATATGAATTCAAGTGATAGGATTTTTAGATTTTATGTAAACTGTATAAAAGTGACCCTTATTATTTTATCATCGGTGCATGCATGTAATTAAAAAAATCGCAAATGTATATCTATCAAAATTCCTTTTAAGACGATACAAGATTTTCTAAAGAAACTGTTACTTTACTTCAAGTAAACTAATAGTTTCTTCAAATAATCCAAAATTTTTTTTTTAGGTATGATTACAATCTTATTTATCACTTGTTTGGAATGTAATTCATTAGTTTTCAGTATTTATTACTCCGGTTCTAAACAACATGTCTATTCCACAATGTAACAAAATACTGGCTATTAATCTTATAGTTTTAAATAGACTTAAACTTTATACTATATGGTTTTGTGTTTAGTACAAAAAGATTGCTTGAAAAACCGAAGTCATAGACATTCACTGGTTTCTATTTTGGAATAATTAATGAATTCACTGGTAATTTCGTAAGTTCAGGCCTGCTGCGATAGAAAGTGTATGGGATTTTTTAAAGAAATTTTTTTTTTCTAGAATGGGCAACACAAGCAAGAAGCTAGCAGCAAAATGCACACTACTAACAAAAGATGAACAGAAACACGTAGCGGCCACGTTCAGGGCAGCAAGCAAGAACTCGGATAGGATAAGAGAGGACGATCTCATCGTGAGTGGCAAAGTAGATGCAGTGTCCTTAGAAGTGTGTTCATTTTTTATTATTTATCCATTTTAGTTTTAGTTTGGTTGTGTCAGTGATAGAGTGGATTACGAGACCATTAATTCAAATGCTTCTATTTATTTGACCAAGTGTTAATTGGTAAAGTCAAGGAGTTGCCTGATATAGCAACGGTACATAACATATATTTATTCATGTTACCTATACCACAGAATACTAAGGGACAGAAGCAAAGAAATTTAAACAAATAGCGACTCTTGCTATGACGCAATAAAATTCAATTCAGATTACGGTGTGCTGCATACCTACCAGTCATATTAACCTACAGAGCGCCTCTCTTTCTATCGCGCCGCTCTTATCTCTTCTGACGCGACACGTGTAACGACGCGCGACCCGCCGTCGGTGTCCGGCTATGTACTTGTATCTTCGTACCTACAGTGCGGAGTGCGCTAGGCCTGCCTATATTTATACCATTATTTACGATAACGGTATATTTACGATTATTGGTTTACTTATTATATTATAATGGTAATAAAATTGTTAACTAATGTAATAGTAACACATGCTTTGAGTTAAAATAATAAAAGGAGAGTGAGTGTGGCTCAGTGGGAGCTTGTGCGACTTTTGATCCGACGCACCCAAGGTCGAATCCCGCTGGCCCCGCACCACTGACTTTCTTAAGTTATGCGCGTATTTAACACTCGCTCTAAAAACGGTGAAGGAAAACATCGTGAGGAAACCGGCATGTCCAAATATTAATCATAACAATTCAAGGACATGTGACATTCACAAACCCGCACTGGGCCAGCATAGTGAATTATGGCCATACACTCTCTATAAGGGAAGGCCCGTGTCCCAGCTGTGGGAACGTGATGGGCTGATGATGATGAAAGGACAAATCAGAGATTCAACAAAAAAATACCAAATTATTCAAATGTACATTCAATTAATATGGTAAAGTGTGATTGGTATCATCATGATCTTATCACTTCAGATATTCCAAGATTATTAATAAATATAGAAAATATTATATAAAAATATATTTTTACAAATTTACCTATCACTGACTCATCCACTGCATACATACAAGTTTATATCCATTTGTAATTACCAGAAAATCAATTTCTTTTTATACTTTGCAAGTATAATATAGTTATTCATTCATTCATTCATATAATATAAAACTGAAAGACCACTGACTGACTGACTGACTGACTGACATATTGACAGAATTGATCTCCGACTTGCCGTTATGGTGGGGGGGAGTGTTTGGTATCGTTGGATAGAGGATGTTTTGAAACCAACCAGAAAAATCCGAAATCCATGGAAAGGTGTCTCCGAGATGGAACTGCTCAAGGGATCTCGGAAACTATAAATCGGATGGGGGTGCCGCTTGAACTAAATATGACCCAAAACCTGGGCCATTTTTGAAAATTTGAAAAAAAAGATGGCCGCCGTACAAAAAAACATGGCCGCCATACAAAATAAAAATGGAAATAACTTTTAAACGGTAAGAGATAGATATAGAGTGCTCGACCAAATGTCATAGAGGACGATGGCGGAAATTTGGAAAAGTTGGAAAAATTAAAAAAAAAGAAAAAAAAAAGGCGGCCTTTTTGAAAGTTGCTCCGATCCGACTGAAATTTTGCATCGGGGGGTTTTCTGGGTCGAAGATTACAATTATGAAAAAAAATTTCGGATTCCGCCATTTTTCAAGATGGCTGCCATACAAAAGTTTTTTTTCCGGAAAAATAAGCCAAACAAAACTTTTGAACCGTAGTCGATAGGAAGCGTCTATAAAAAAAAGCAACACCCCCCGACGCGAGCTGCTTTAGCAGCTCGCGCACGCCACAAAATCACTTGGATTCCGCCAGTTTTCAAGATGGCCGCCATACAAAAGTAATTTTTTCAGAACAACTGAACTTAAATAACTTTAGAACCGTAATCGATAGGGAGCTTTTATTAAAAAGCAAAACACCCCCCCACGCGAGCTGCTTTAGCAGCTCGCGCACGCCACACAATCACTTGAAATCCAGCTTTTTTTCAAGATGGCCGCCATACAAAAGTTTGTTTTCAGAACAAAAAGGGTAAACAAAACTTTAGAACCGTAATCGATAGGAAGCTTTTAAAAAAAAAACAGCAGCCACCCCCCCACGCGAGCTGCTTTAGCAGCTCGCGCACGCGGCGAAATACTAGTCTTATATATAAAATTCTTGTGTCACAATGTTAGTTACCTTACTCCTCCGAAACGGCTTTACTGATTTTTACCAAATTTCATATGCATATTCAGTAGGTCTGAGAATCGGCTACTATCTATTTTCATACCCCTAAGTGATAAGGGTTGTTCACCCTTAACATTTTTTTTAATTTATATGGCAAAACAACGTTTGCCGGGTCAGCTAGTAATTAATAATTTAATGTTATGAATACTAATAAATGTACACAAAATATATTTAATGAGAGGAGAAAATGTAAGGGGCACAAGACATAAATTTAACAGAAGTTGGACGTGGGATATCAGTTTTTTCTAGTAAATTAATAAATGATTAATTGTAACCATAATTTTGATTAAAACTAAAAAATCCAAACAAAGATATATATGAACTTGTATGTATCATTATTTTATTTGGTTTGGTATTAATTCTTTTTCTTCTGTTTGTGCGTTGAACCCAGTGCTAATTTTCGTTTGTTTCACTTGTGACCATTAGTAGCTGAGTTCTTTGTTTATGCCCGTAAGTGGGTGATGGTTTTTTTTTTGTTGCAGTTTTTTTACTTACGTGCGTTGTTTTTGAGAAACATTAGAAGTTTGAAAGTAATTTAATTTTAAAATTACTCACACATTGTTGAACCAAGATTAAAATAACGAATACAAAATGTTTAGGCGTGGCGCTTACCATGAGGCGAATAACTTGATCGTCTCTACACTCACTTTTATTAAAAAAAATATTAAGTTTCATATATGCCCAGTAATTTCGCTGGAAACAATGCCATTTAAAACGGAACATAGTAATGCTTGCGCACTACTGCTTGGCAATAGAATAACTGGCAAAGCTGTGGTACGTACCCAGACGGCCTCCCGCATATGAGAGACCTATCACACAATAGTATGCGTTGGTTTAACACGCATGCCGATTGATTTAAGACGTCATCAGTGTAAAGTGATCCATCAATATGTTATTCCTAAAATATGCTTTATATTGAACATCCCACTCGTTCTGTGGTCACGTTAACAGCTGCCATCTGCAATGCTTTGCGGTTGCCGATGACGGTCGGCGATTACCACCTGCATTCCACAACACCATGTTTCTTTATATTTGTACTAGCTGAGCAACGCTTTTTCACCCGAGGTTTCCCGGGATAAAAAATAGTCTGTCTTTTTCCAGGACCTAAAGCACCTAAATACCAAATTTCATCAAAATCCGTTCAGTAGTTTTTGCGTGATTCAATAACAAACATCCAGCCATCTATCCTCACAAACTTTGGTATTTATAAGTCAAGAGTATAAGAGTAGGATAACGCCAATAGATCATATAGATACTGAGATCCGGGCCCTAACTGGGATTCCCTGTATCTAGGGAACCATCAGCCCCCTTGGCACGTACCGGAGACAAAACAATTACCAATCCTCCGTTTTATCCACTTTCGACAAAAAGTAAATAATAATTAATTTTTAGAAAAAATCAACAACCGACTTCAATGTATCTTCGAAGTCCAAGGTCAAATATCGATGAAACTTTTATGGGACCACTTTGAGCTATAACGAACCCAATTCTAAAAGAATTTTCCAAATCGGTTCATAAATGACGGAGTTCTGAGGTAACAAACATAAAACATATATTAAAAAAAAACAATCGAACAGAGAATCTCCTCCTGTTTTGAAGTCGGTTAAAAACAGGGAAAAATGTTTGTCTCCGGTCCGTGCTAAGGGGGCAGGAACTATACCTATAGACCACTCTCCCACAACACCCAGACACGAAACAAATACCCACTTGCGCTATTTTCCTGTTAATTTTTCTGTGTGAATTTGATACACATTGTATTGCTCTTTGTATTTTAGTAGTTTATCATAGATACCTAAACACAAGAAGCGCACTGAGACGAGACTAACTAGTCTCACAGTCGATAGGTTCAAACGACGACGTTCGACGCTTATCGTCTTTGTCATTATATTTGTCGTAATTACTCACATTAAGACCACGTTAGTAAAGCTTGCACAAATTTCAAAGTAGATAGTGATCATCATAACATAAACACTAGAACTTTAGACTGACTAAAATCAATAATTCTTTCATGGGAAACTGCATATGTTTTAGGCTTTCCTTATTTCGCTATTTTAGTACTAGCTTTATCCGCGGGTTCGTCTGCGCAGAAGACAGAGAAAGCCCAGTCGTCTTTTTCCAAGACCATTTTATCAAGTCGTCCCAATTAACTTGTCTCTTTATAGTGACCCAACCGATTTTGACTTATCTATCTATCCGGCTGAAACTTTCAGGGTAGCTCTAGCAATAACTCGATGAAAATACATTCTAGATCCACAAAAACGTGGCTTTTAGATTATTTTTTTAATCTATATTAAATTATTTATAATTCTATGTAGAATAGAAGATAAAGATGACTACCAACATCCGCGACTTCGTCTTGTAGAATTAAGTTTATAGTAGTTACCTAGGGAACTGATCGTTTTTCTGGTCCTATATCACATTCCAGGGCGCAATGTTTATATGTACATGGTAAACCATTCAATAGCAATCATTTCAAAACCCGTTTAGTAGCTATGGAGCTAAGAGGTAACAATTAAATACACACACACACACATATACACTCGCATTTATAATAAGGAATATCTTAGGAAATGAGACCACCCTAAAAGTAAACCTCCTTCAAACAAATTTTATAATAATGTGAACAGTATCCTCACATGAGCGAGTGTGGCTCAGTGGGAACATGTGCGACTTTCGATCCGACGCACCCGAGTTCGAATCCCGCTAGCCTCGTACCACTGACTTTATTAAGTTATGTGCGGATTTAACACTCGCTCTAAAAACGGCGAACGAATACATCGTGTGAAACCGGCATGTCAAAGAATTTATCATAAAAATTGAAGGACATGTGAGAATTATCAACCATACTCTCTCTATGAGAGAAGGCCCGTGTCCCAGCAGTGGGCACGTGACGTGCTGATGATGATGTTCTCACATGTACCACATGTACTCGTACATTTACAGCTAAAATTGCATCCTTCAGTCATGTGAAGATACATGAAACATGTCTAGGAACTTGATTAACGTGAGCTAGGAGGACGGCTAAGAATGCAATTATGGGCTAAAAGTCATAACCAATGCTACCTCAAAATCCCGATTTAACTGTTCACAAACAGAGGTAGACGTTAGACCAAGCAATGTCAGTTGTAATGACATTCTAATCGATTGAGCGTAGCGCCGCCATGCTGCCAGCTGTCAAATTCTTGATTTGTTACGACCACAAACAGAGGTATTAAACGGAACGTTAGTGAACGAATATAACCCCTTCTCGTCGACTAGTATTAGTAACGTCTAGAAACTGTTAGCTCCTTTGTAAGCTAAAGTACTTGTACTATTTATTATTCTGTGGCTGAAGCGTAAAACAAAAAAAAAACAAAACGACGCACGTGAAGTTGCGGAAATTAATCTCAAATCTAAAACGCAATTTTTTTTTACTTTTAATAGGTCTATGTTTGGCCACTATCTCGCCTGATGTGAAGCGATGATGTGGCCTAAGATGGAGCACATAGATCTAGAGAGAGACGGCAGTTAGTTCACCGAACATCATCCCGAAACATGACTAGGTCGCTTGACGGCATGGCTTTGTTCGGTGGGTGGTATTACAACCAAGGCCAGAGCCTACCACTCCATATTATGTAATATAAGTTTTTTGTTGAAGAATATTTTTTTCAAGACAAGCTTTCAACAAATTCGTAATCGGAACCGCAAGCAGATTAAAATGAGCCCCAATACTAGTAGTTGACGGTTAACCGTCAAGGAGTTTCCACCTTCCGTCTCCAATACCTTATTATCAATACCTTAATGCTAATATGAGCATAATGACTACAACCATTATAGTTATATTGTTCAAAATTTAATTAAGCTGAGATATTAAGTAAGATATTCCAAGCACATCTTACTTAATATCTCAGCTTAATTAAATTTTTAAACAAAAACAATATATTTATTGATTTATTTACTTGTATGTATCTACATAAGTCTAGAAGTACCTACATACCGTTTGAATCGTCAGGGTCAAAATAGTCACCGGTAGTCACCTCTATGACGAGTGGGAGGGACTCGTAATTGACTTGACGGTTCCTATTGTTGTCACTGGTTTACAAAACGTCACTGGTATAAAAAAACGCACACAGGGCTCCAAATACTATAAGACTATTCGCCTGCACGTACATAGAAATAGAATAAATGTTTGTTGCCAAACAGTACACATATAATTTAGAGTAGCACAATGTAATAGTTTATCAGCACAATAATATAACAAGATTATTGATGACAAATTTATTTTTCAAGACAAGCTTTTATTTTATTTATTTATTTATTTCAGGCAGTATTAATCACTACATAGTATAAAACAAAGTAGCTTTCTCTGTCCCTATATCCCTATATCCCTATGTATGCTTAAATCTTTAAAACTACGCACGGATTTTGATGCGGTTTTTTTTTAATAGATGGAGAGATTGAAGAGGAAGGTTTATATGTATAATAACCGTACGAAGCCGGGGCGGGTCGCTAGTGTACAATAAAGTAAAATTAACACAGGCCCATAGAATATATACCTTATAGACTAACAAATATACAAAAATAGAACACTATAACTAAGTATTTTTACGCTACTACACAACACATAAGGAATTATTGTTTTAGCCTACTCTCCCTATAACGGCGGTAGACTACCCCTGTAGGCCAGAAGTCCGGGGTAAGGAACATCTTTTAACAAATTCGTAATCGGAACTGCGAGCATTGTGTCATTGCCCACCTTCCGTCTCCATCGTCAAATCAGCTGGCTGTCACCATAATATTGCATTGTCATCAGACTCTGACAAGTATGCAAAATTTCAACTCCGTAGGATAAGAGGAACTGGTTCTGATTCAACTTGCAAGATTTGACCCAAACAAAAAAGTTAAGTAAAAGCTTGTAAAAACAGCAGCAATGGGGGTAAGCACAGCTGTGTAAGCCTAAGAGCTCACGCAAGGCTGGTTTTCACCATGGCTCCCGTTACGTTTAGCGTGTCTTAAATAGTCATTGAAATCCGAGCCGTGAGCGTTATCGTAAGGAATTCGATCTCACGATGCTGGTTGGTTAATATATCCCATAATTTGTCCCCATAATTTCCCTATGGTATAGATCCTATGCCTAAATAGTGCTGTACTGTCAGAGAAGTTTGTTCTTTCATCTCCTTTTTTATCGGCCAATTACAACCGTGCCTTCTTCTGGTCCCGGCCCGCAGTGGTATGGAGAATAGGCATAATTAATTCCTCTCCATGTAGGTACGTCATAAATAACATTCCCTGCAATTATGTCATAAGGAACTACGAATTCCAGGGCCCAACAACACCCAACAAACAAGTGATACTACAAAAACAAAAAAATTAAGGAACTGAGCGAGGAGACGAGTAAGTCGTTCGCCGTTCGGTCGTTCGCGCCACGCCTGCACGTAACAATTGCAGTTCCACCCAGAACTTTAAATACCATAAACAGCACTGCGTAGCCCTGCATTGCGCTCATCACCCCGAAACATCAGATATTAAGTCTCATATGCCCCAGTATCCCACTATCCCACTAATGCTTGCGCACTACTGCTTAGCGGCAGAAAAACTGGCAAAGCGGTGGCACCTACCCAGACGGCTTCCCGCATACGAGAGACCGACCACGAGCAAATTTTTTATTGTTACCCCACCAGAAATAATACAACAATGCTAGGTGCCTTAGACCGGGAAGGGAGGAGAGGCGAAGTCTGTTCTTTGTTATACAGTATTGTATACCATTACCCCATTCTAACCAAGGTCCCGTCTGTGCTACTTCCATAACTAGCACCGACCAGCTCCATAAAACTGGTGAACTCGCAATAACTATACCTCACGCTCGGACGGGAAGCGGCTATTTATGACCGTCTGCGTCTAACGCTTATAGACTGGACCGTTCATCATTTCTAATGGTTGGTCTGGTGAAGGAGACCGAGTACCTGTAGATAACTAAAAACCTCGTGGACACGTGGTTCGGCTGCTTTTTCCGTTGGTAAATTTCAAGGTATATCGTCATTGATCAGAGTTTGCCTAATAAAAAACTATTGACAACAACAAAATCCCTAACAAAACATTTTTATGTTCAATGGGCAGTGTTATCGCTAAGAGCTATCTCTTCCAGACATCTTGCACGTCCAGGATAATTGACAGAAAATACTATCCAGCAATAAGTCCTCCATGTACATAAACTGTTTTGTGCCAAAGTATAAATAAGTTTGAGATCTATAAAGACTTCCAAGTTTCGCATAGTCGGACTGTCGGATTGGAAAACGTGCTATTAGAGTCGTCATAATTCTTTCGTCAACCCAAACAACAGCAACAAATAACACTAGTATACACATATTAGTCAACAGTCGCAAATGTTACCGCATTTCAAGCGAAATTGGGGGTTTCCAGTAACTATGCTATATCGCTTATCGGTTATCGTTTTTCGCTCATAGTTTAAAACAAAGTCGCTTCCCGCCGTCTGGCGTCTGTACGCTTAGATCTTCGAAACTTACTTGTTACAAAACAGTGGCGTAGCTACCGGAGGGCTAGACAGAGCAGTGCCCCGTGCCAGTGGGGTGGGGGCCCCAAGCCCAGGGGGGGACTCCCCTAGGACTCTGACTTACAAACTATAAATTGAACTAGTGAAAATTTCCCCAACATTCAGAGTTCGGAACGCAAAGAATACGGAACAAACGATTTTAAATAGTTTAGTTGGGGCCCTAGTTTATTTTATGCCCCAGGGCCTTTGGTTACCTAGCTACGCCACTGCTTACAACGGATTTAAATGCGGTTTTCATCAATGACAGAGTGATATAAGAGGATGTATAATGCACGCATATAAAACTTTCTCTTCTTCCGTGCGAAGCCAGGGCGGGTCGGTAGTGGTATGCTAATCCGCCTACTTGCTAATTTATTAATTCTTACTATGTCTTAAAAAAGCATAGCAATTTGACGTCACAAGTTGAGCCTTGCGAGCTTAATTTGAATGCTGATAACTTTATAAGACTTGAGATATTAGAAAAAAGTCGGTTATAGCAGATATTAATTGTTTCAAGTAATTGAGGGGTCGCGCTTATTGTCTGTACAGGTAGGTATATTCGAAATTCCTCGATCCTATTAATTATTCCATCCAAATGAATAATAGACTCCCTTAACCAGGAACCGCTCCAACAGTCAATACCGAACACAAACTAATGAGTCAATAGATACTCCATCCCTCACCTAACTATAAGTATGTATCTATCGTTATTTCCCTGTTGTCCTCAGCGCCGGGCCCATTAGCAACACACAGGGGTGGAGCCAGGTTGTTATCAAGGGCCACTGACTCAAACCCTGGCTGTAGCATATCAATATAATTGCTTTTTACTTGGCGCAGGCGACGTTGTAACGACTTGGACTACAACCCCTACTCGTATTCCATTTGATAAGAGAATATGCATTAGCAGAAAAGTAAAAGTTTAAATACCAACCTGTAACAACACACGTGTCTAGAGAGTGATCTCGGTGCCATCACTCCCAGACATGTTCAAAAACTTACGAAGATAATTTTTGATTGTTTGTTTTGTGTATATAATAAATAAAATAAAAATAAAATAAGATTGTAGAAATATACATTTTCAGTACAATATCAGCTATAAAAAATTAACACTTGTCATATTGCAAAATTGAAAAAATTGTCATAGCTAAATGGGCCAGGTATCTCTACCCCCGGTACCCCTACCTCATCTTGGCTACGTCCTTCCTGCGCCCACGTCATAGTCCCGACCCTGTGTCAACTACAAGGGCTGTTTCACCTGTTTACCATACGCTTGGTGACACTAAGCTTTTAGTTGATTGGTCTTCACCCTGCTATTGACTTTGGGCGCGACTATTTGTTTGTGAATTGGGACTGTGCTCAAGTTATGATCGGTATTTGGTTCTATCTAGGTTATGGGGATTTGTATATCAAGCCGACTTTTTTGATAACTCCAACTCCAGCATTAAACGAAACGACTTATTGATCACTCCAGCATTGAAGAAATCTCTCTAAGCGATAAGGCCGCCCATTGTACCTTAAATTAATGTATTTTGTCATTATTTCTCTTTTGTGTTGTGTGTTTATTTGGTGTGCAAAGTGTTATTGAATTGTAAACGTCCGGTGTTCGCCGGACAGTGCACAGTACTTCCACTATTCTTAATTACACTAATCTTTATGTACATCGCTCAAAAAAATACGAGATCGTATTTTCGTATCTCGTATCAAGACTCGAAGTTACACCGCGATAACTCAATCCAATATGTTATAAAAAAACTGATATAATATCATATTTTAACGTATTTTTAATTTCATTTTGTATCAAGTGTTTACATTTAAAAGTGCACTTTTGTGCCTATTTAATAAACGATATTTGACTTTGATTTTGACCTACATACAATATTTCCATCTTATAATAACATATAGGAAAGCTGAATCTTCAAAACCACAAGTGATTGATAAAAACGCAAACACATTTTAAATGGATAATTCAAATAGTCATTCAAATAAGACCACGTTTGAACAAATTATCACATAGAACCTCGAAACGAAGCGTGTGGTCTGACGATTATATAGTCAGTGGTCAAGAGTTAGGATTATTTCCCGGTAAATTAACCTCGAACCCAATGCAGTACGACGCTACGTCTGCAAAGGTCAAGATCAGCAAAGTCTAATAAAACGACTCACGATATCATCATCATCATCATTTCGGCCCGTGTCCACCCACTGCTGGGAATAGGCCTCTCCCTCACACCATTTGTTCCGGTCCTGTGCATTCCGCATCCATAAGGTAGATGGACCAGGGCAGTTACAGAATGGTGGCCAAGAGACGGGCGAAGACTAGTAGCAAGCCTAGCGCACTCCGCACTGTAGGTACGAAGCTACAAGTACATAGCCGGACACCGACGGCGGGTCGCGCGTCGTTACACGTGTCGCGTCAGCAGAGATAAGAGCTATGCGATAGAAAGAGAGGCGCTCTGTAGGTTAATATGACTGGTAGGTATGCAGGGCTACGCGAGCTGAATTGAATTTTATTGCGTCATAGCAAGAGTCGCTATTTGTTTAAATTTCTTTGCGGAGTGATGCTTCTGTCCCTTAGTATTCTGTGCCAGGCAGACCACCGGCCAGATGGTCCGATGATATAGTGAAGGGGGTGTCCTTCTTCCGGGAGTTTACGCTTTGGATTCGCGGCGCAGACACAAAAAGCGTAAACTCCCGGAAGAAGGACATCCTGATTGTCCGAAACCTGGTCGGAGTTATTCCGACACAATCATAACGTGAGTGTAGGTTTATATTTATAATGAATATTTCGACTCACGATAGTTTCCAAACTTTAATCAAATTGAGAACCTCCTCCTTTTTTTAAATCGGTGAAAAAGAAAGTGCGCAATATCCTTTTCCATTATAACTTATTTTCTCTACTTCACGCCATACATCACATAGTTATACACACATGTATGTACACCACGCTTCGCGATCATAAGGGAAACCCATAAATCCACATTGGAATCGGTTTCGCCGCCATTTTAAGTCGTTAAAAGATCGAAACGTGTTTATTTTCGAAAGCAACAATGTCGGTCAATGCTTTGTTTAATGTAGCGAGGAGGCGTAGTGCGAGCGATTCGCGGGGAGGTGTTAACTGGTGTTATCCGCTAGCGCTTGTGCATTTTTTCAAAGCTTACAAATACGAAATGTAAAGAAGATCGACCAAGATATTTATGAAAAATGTATTACAATACTAGCATTACTATAACTAGCTGCGTCCTGTGGTTTCACCTGTGGCGCGTGGATGGAAAGTGTCGTATGTGTTATGCTAGGACCTAGATATATCACTACACCAAAAATTATCAAAATCCGTTCAGCCGGTGTGAAGCGGGAACAAACATACACCCACTTTCGCATTTATAATATTAGTGTAATGTGACCTTCGATCATATATGACCGAACAGTGTAATAGTGTGATTAGCAGTGATTGGAGTAGGTAGAGTAATTTAAGGTCAATGATCTCAAACGTATATGCTAATATGGATAAGCCTCCGGGATTCCGGCATTTTAAAGTTATTAAGTCATTTATTCCGGGATTTCAAAATTATTGCGTGGAGGTTCAAAATTATTGCGGTGAGAAACGTATCAATATGAGATTTTTTGTTTTGAGTGATCATTAGATTAGATTTGATTAGATAACTCTTTATTGTTACACCACTAGAAATGATAACAGCAAAAGGAAAAATAATAAACTTAAAAACTAAAGTGTTACAATGGGTCTTATCGCTCTAAGCTCTATTCCAAAGATCAATCAATCTGATCAAAGATCTCTTCCAGACAACCTTTGGATTATTGTGAGTGTAATTACGAAATAATGGATATTTTAATGCCAGGCACAGATAAGAGTCTGTCACTACGTCAACTAGTACTCCCGCTCATTCTCTGGCCCCACATTTCAAACAATGCCCTCCAACTCCAACCTCACCGAGGCTGAAGCAAACCATGCACACGGGCAAACGTTAAATATTCAATTTTAAAAAAGCAGATTTCAGTTTGAATTGATGGATACCCCGTTTGTATGATCGTTTGAGAATCCGCTCCGGGAGGACATAATCAAAATCATAATAATTTTATTTATAAAGCCAATTTACACGTCATCATAAGATATAAAATTAAGTATTTAATGTAATACTACAAAAATATCAGCAATAAAAAGTATTAAAATGTCAAAAATATTATTAAAATATCCGAATAAATACAATTATTACAATGTCAAAGATTAATCTTTAAAACACAGAATACTAAGGGACAGAAGCATCACTCCGCAAATAAATTTAAACAAATAGCGACTCTTGCTATGATGCAATAAAATTCAATTCAGCTCGCGTAGCGCTGCACCAGTCATATTAAGAGGATAGTGCACAGCCGCGGCCAGCGAGCACTAGGTATTTGAATAATGGTTTACGGTCTTGCAGAAAATGCGTAAATTAAATTAAATAAATTAACTTAACAATAATAATTTAACTAAATTCGTATCATGCTTCAGATTTTTGTTAAAATTAGCGTTTCGGGAGAAAACGTTTCTACCAAACTAAATCTCAACCAAATTTGGCAATTTTGGTCTCAATTTCTTAAATGGTAAATAAACTAGGTTTGTATTTTTTTCTTTTTTCTAAGTTTGTCTATTTTTAAAGATAACAGCTTCCAAACTTCAAAAAAAGTGTTCGTTTAAATATCGAGATTTTTTGGGTCTATTTATTCAAATTCTATAGGAATTATCGAAGTAGAAAACCGTTTTCTCTTTTTGTATGAAAATTTCAGCGTTCCGTTCCCTCTTAACCTATAGAGCGCCTCTCTTTCTATCACATAGCTCTTATCTCTTCTGACGCGGCACGTGTAACGACGCGCGACCCGCCGTGGGTGTCCGGCGGTACTTGTAGCTTCGTACCTACGGTGCGGAGTGCGCTAGGCCTGTTTAATCAATAAATTCTTCATAGGTATAAAACGAATGCTCAATAAGCCAGCTTTGTAGGCGGGACGAACTGTGGCGTCATAAAGCTTTTTATTAATACTTGATCAAAGTAGTTGAAACAAAGGAAAAGTGTTTTAAACAACTTCAGAAGTAGCTTAAAAGCGTAGTCGCGCAAACGTTTCGACCTTTCAACATTTCATAAAAGTAAACACCCTCTATCTGCGATCTACGAATAAACAGGCAATTTTCAGTCAGTTAATTCTGGTGTTGCGATCATACAAGAGTTATTACAATACTAGCTCGTTCGGTGTTCGGTGAACCATCGGGGAGACGGGTATGAGCAGCCGCTCAACTGCCGTCTCTCTCTAGATCTATGTGCTCCATCTTAGGCCACATCATCGCTTCACATCAAACGAGGTAGTGGCCAAACATAGATCTATTAAGCGTTAAAAAAAAAGCTGACCTCACAAACGTTGTCCGTTCAAATCTGAAACACAATAAAAATATCTAGTATAATTCCGCTGAATATTTTTTGAGGTGAATTTCCGCAACGTCACGCCTGATTCCGTCGTCCGAACAGCCCCCCTACCCATATGTCCCTCAAGCGCCAATCGTATATCGTGTTGAGCTCGAATTAAGGTATAGCGTCACTGCGACTAATAAGATACGGTCTAATTATCGTCGATTCAGGCAAGAAATCGAATTAATCTCATTAATTTATACCACAATACGATGTTTACAAGTTGAGATAAACTGAATGAGACAATACATGACATCATAAGACATTGTCGCAGTGCATCTACACCTTAATCTGAGCTCAACACGATATACGATTGGCGCTTGAGGGACATATGGGTAGGGGGGCAGATGTGCTTGGGCAGATTCGCTTAAATCTCATACACCACTGAAGTTGCGGGTTCGATTCCCGCGACACACCAAATGTTTGTGCACAAAAAAAAACGCAATGTTTTATAGTATTTATTTTATTTCATTATATAGATGATATCGCAGACAATAAATATATCACTGTCCCTTATAAATAAGGGATTTTTACGCAATATAAGGTGATTCGTTTAATTTATCCATTTACGCTACGTGAAATCCCGGCACCCATGGAAAGTACTCAATCACCTATTCTAATATTATAAATGAGAAAGTAACTCTGTCCGTTTTATACCTTTTCACGACTTCAGTTGGCTGAACAGATCGTGATGAAATTTGGCACAGAGATAGCCCGGAAAAGGACAGGAAAATTACATCCCAATTTATCACGTAGTTCCCGAGGGATCGTGATTAAACCAAATACAGCGCGCGCACAGATAGTCGCGGGCGTCACCAAATCTACAAATATTTTAAACGCGAAAGTTTGTAAGAATAAATGGATGTATGTTTTTTACTCTCACACAAAACCTACAAAACTGATTTTGATGAAATTTGGTATATAGGTACTTTAGGACTTGGAATAGCACATTTTATCCCGGTAAACTGCGGGGCGCAACTAGTTCTCATATGATCTATATTACGAAAATTATATAACAAAAACCTACTTCAAGTAAAAATGGCACCAATCTGGAAGTAACCTTTCAAAGAAAAAAAGAACTTTCCAAATCGATTTATAAATGACGGAGTTCTGATATAACAAACAAAAATAATCGAATAGATAACCTACTCCTTTTATTTGTAGCTGGTTAATAATTAAGTAACCCATAGTTCGATTCCGCGTTGGCGCAAATTTGTGTTGACCGACATTTTTTGCTGAAGTTTTCTTTGTTCGTCTAAACGCGTCCTCTGACTTCCAAAAGAAAGCCCACGCACGTTGACGAAGCACTGGTATGAATGGTGCTGACGTGAATATATTAGAAGTTGATCGGTGTTCTTTTTCGAAAGAGTGCATATAAAATCCTTCGGCTTGTTTACGTAAGTTAAATAGGTTTATGAATGAATTTGGGGCCGATGATTGTCAACAAGTTAATATTAACCGCTCCTCAATTTGTTTATTTCTCTTGCGTCTGATGAATGAATAACTTCTGAGAAGAGAGATCGCTAAGCTGTTTGTATTTTTACAAGGAAATCTATTGGAAAATTCGTGAGAAATCAGTTTTTCGTACCAGGCAAAAGGTTAAAGGTAAAACGGTACTAAACGTAGCACTCGTGGAAGGTCTCTTGTATGCGTCTGGGTAGGTACCACAGCTTTGCCAGTTATTCTGCCGCCAAGCAGTAGTGCCCAAACATAACTGTATTCCGGTTTGAAGAGCAGTGTAGCCAGCGAAATTACTGGGCATTATCTGATGTCTCGGGGTGATGAGCGCAATGCAGTGCTAAGCAGTACTTTTTGTGGTATTCTGGGTCGCACTGCAGTCGTTATGGCCAGGCGTGGCGCTTAGCAACAGGCGAACGACTGTCTAAACGAACTTCACCAATTAGGTCTTTCTTCTTGTCTACCAAATGACAACACAGTCTCCCAGATCTTAACAGTAGAAATCATATTTAGTATTATTATAAACTTTCTTACGATGACCGAATATAATAATTATTGAAATGTTGTATTTTTTAGGTATATAAGTATAGAAAGAAGAAGACAAGTATGCATTTTATAAAAAAAAAACCGACTTAAATGTATCTTCGAAGTCCAAGGTCAAATATCGATGAAATTATATGGGACCACTTCGTAGCTATACCGAACCCAACGCAAAAAGAATTTTTCAAATCGGTTCATAAACGACGGAGTTCTGAGGTAACAAACATTAAAAAAACATACAATCGAACAGAGAACCTCCTTTTTTGAATTCGGTTAAAAGGAAAGAAGTATAGTACAAACAAGTTATTTTTCGAAAGTTCTGCGCGGCATTGCGCTCACCTGCGCTGCGCTGAACTGCGCTTGTCATCCAACGTCCACTATTTATAAAAACCTAAAAAACCCTTGACACAATAAAACATGTCTATGAACCACCGCTAGAAAACCTACATTCAAATAAAAAAAACCGCATCCTAATCGGTTCACCCGTTTAAGAGCTACTGTGCCACAGACAGACACGCATAGTGGTCAAACTCATACCACCCCTCCTTTTAGCGTCGGCAGTTAAAAATTCATTAGCTTCCATCAGTTCAAACTCTTAAATTATTAAAAAAAACGTCATCAATGAAAAATTCGCTGTTGATTCCTGTTCTTCATTCTTTTGAGTCCAATATTATACCTGTCTGTGTATTTTTAAATCCCTGGCCCGAAATGTCGAAAATCTTATTCATCTGCGCACACGCACGCACCCCGTTATCCTTAAATATGCTCTTCCTGTTATGCATCTTACGACGATTAATTACTCTGACACAGTTTAAGAACAACTAGTTGACTGCCGCGTCGTCGCGTCGCCCGCGTGGAACTATGTACCTGTAGCGATTTCCTGAGCAACCGCTTGTTTTTACGGTATAAAAAGATTATCTTTCAATGTTTTTAAGCTATTGCATAGCTTCTATCGCGGGCCTTGAGCGTGGAGACCGAGTCCAGAAATTCCGTAACGAAAATAACCTAACACTCCGAATGCTATGCAATAGCTTTACCGCGGCAGTCTCCGAGTGCCACACGTCTTTTTTATGTATCTGAGTGACAAGACGAGCTGGTCGTTAGCCTGATAGTAATCAATACGCCTGCCCATAACAGTAACAGCACCAACCAGAACTTTGTTTTGCAAAATCCTGCGCGGTGCTGCACTGCGCTCGTCACCCTGAGACAAATAGCCGTTAAATCTAATAATGCCCAGTAATTTCGCTGGCTACAACGCCCTTCAAACCGGAACACAGTAATGCTTGCACACTACTGCTTGGCTTCAGAACAACTGGCTAAGCGGTGGTACCCACCCAGACGACCTCTCGCATACGAGAAACCTACCACCAGTAATTCTATGTGATACTGATCATCCTACTTCTTACTAATATCCTACTATCCTATCCTACTAATATTATAAATGCGAAAATTTGTAAAGATGGATGGGTGTTTGTTACTGAATCACACAAAAACTCATCATCATCATCAGCCCATCACGTTTCCACTGCTGGGACACGGGCCTTCTCTCATAGTGAGAGAATGGGCCATAATCCACCACGCTGGCGCAGTGCGGGTTGGTGGATGTCACATGTCCTTGACTTTTTGTGAAAAATTCTTGGACATGCCGGTTTCCTCACGATGTTTTCCTTCACCGTTTTTAGAGCGAGTGTTAAATCCGCACATAACTTAAGAAAATCAGTGGTGCGGGGCCAGCGGGATTCGAACTCGGGTGCGTCGGATCGAAAGTCGCACGAGCTCCCACTGAGCCACACTCGCTGACTGAGACACACTCGCTCGCTGAGCCACACTCACTCGCACACAAAAACTACTGAACGGATTTTGACGAAATTCGATGACTTTAGGTCCTGGAAAAGGACATAAGCTATGTTTCATCCCGGGAAACCGCGGGTGAAACCGCAGGGAGCAGCTAGTACAGAACCAGGACGGAGGCCTTCGGGCGGTCTAAATCTTTGACACCACAGTTGGCCACACAACCATATGAGAGAAGAAGATAGAAAACAATATAACAGTTAACCTATACTGCATTGATGTTCAGCGGTTTTAGAGCCTATTCTTGATTAACAACTCGTCAGACAGACAGACAAAAATCTAAAAGTCTAATAATATGTAATAATATAAATAATAAAAATGTTTATTTATTTAGATATCACGAAAATGAACAGATATGCTCGTTTTTATAGCTTTATTATGACTCCTATAAAAGACGCGCGGAACATGAAAGCTTCACGGAGACGTCAAGTCTTCTAGTTTTACTATTTGTTGTTATTTGGGTCAGTAGAATACATTTGTGCTTGAAAACTTTTATAGCTCATACGGCTTAGCCGCTTAAAGCTAGCCAGTAGCTAGCTAGCTAGCTACACGCAAATTCCAGAGACCGGTGCCAGACAGATCTACCTATCACGAGTGTCTGACGGTTGTAATCAAATAGTGAGTGAGAGGGCTCGTAAATGCGTAGTTAAATAGTGAGTGAAGGGGCCCATATATGCGCAGTCAAATTGTGAGTGAGAGGACCCGTATATACGTAGTCAAATAGTAAGTGAAAGGGTCCGTATATGCGTAGACAAATAGTGAGTGAAGGGGTCCGTATATGCGTAGGCAAATAGTGAGTGAAGGAGCCTGTATATGCGTAGAAAAATAGTGAGTGAAGGGGCCCGTATATGCGTAGAAATATAGTGAGTGAAGGGGCCCGTATATGCGTAGAAATATAGTGAGTGAAGGGGCCCGTATATGCGTAGTCAAATAGTAAGTGAAGGAGCCCGTATATGCGTAGCGTAGACAAATAGTGAGTGAAGGGGCCCGTATATGCGTAGAAAAATAGTGAATGAAGGGGCCCGTACACGCTTAGTCAAATAGTGAGTGAAGGGGTCCGTATTCGCGTAGACAAATAGTAAGTGAAGGGGCCCGTATAAACGTAGTCAAATAGTGAAGGGGCCCGTATACGCGTAGACAAATAGTGAGTGATTGGACCCGTATAAGCGTAGGAAAATAGTGAGCGAAGGGGCCCCTATATGCATAGACGAATAGTGAGTGAGTAGGCCCGTATATGCGTACTGTTTGCTGTAAACTGTATGGCAATTTTATGCATTCCAGGTGCTAGCAGGTTTACGACAAGCACATTTGCACAGTGCAACGCTCCGTTTCGGCAAACGTTATTGTTATTTTAGCGCACTTGGCAATATCTCACTTTTGTTTTGGGCTAATTTTACCGGCTCCAGTCATTTGTAAATATTTCGCAGTGACGCACGTTCCGATGCGAAAAGGAAACGTTGACAAAAGATAAACATGTTAAAAACTAGAATACGGTTTGTTATGAATACTTTCGACTCCGCGTAATCGTAAATAATAAATAAAATGCTAGTTTTTCATGCCACGGCTTAACCGTAGTTTACTCGGTTTAATTTAGAAAAAATATTGTATTTGCATGTAGAAGCTAAGAGGAACATAACTCCAAATTCTTTTTTTGAAATAGTATCAATAATGTATGAGGGTAGGTAGGTACCGATATAAGAACTCTACTAGAGGGTAGGTGGGTGTGTGAGCCAGCCAATTGAAAGATATATGTGCTAACGTATACTTGCTTTTCCATTACTCGCTACTTGGCTAGGTATTTCCCAGTATATATCTATTTAAATAGTATAAACGAAGTCAGTCATACCCATCTGTAGTGTCTGTTATTCACTTAGTAGGTACTTTCTAAACTATTTGATGAAATTTGGTTAGGATTTAACGTCTTTTTGAGGAATTTACGAATGAATGAATACGGCCGTTATATTTATATTATAATATACTCATTGCATTAAATTATAATTCCCTCCACTATAATGCCTAAAATCTACGCGAAATGTACACATATACCTACCCCCATTATACTTATACCTCTATCTACCTACTGAGTGGAAAGCTCGTAGTAAACAAGTTAGGTTTCGATTAATAGCTGTTGTTCTCAGCGGGGCTTCTGATTGGTCAGCATCCCATGCCTTATTAACGAGGACGTTGGCTATCTCCTAAATCGAATAGTGTTGGAAATAAACAGAATAACATGTCTAATTTATTGAAGAGCTTCGGAAATAGGAAAAGGATTCTCAAAAGTTTGGAAATTGACAAAAAATAGGTATACATATAAAAATATAAATAACAAAGAAACCGACTTCAATTCTGACGTATCTTTGAAATCCAAACTCGGTCGGTCGGCAGACGGAGGTATGAGGTAACAAACTTAAAAAACCGGCCAAGTGCGAGTCGGACTCGCGCACGAAGGGTACCATTATCTATAAAAACGGCAAAAAAAAATATGTTTGTTGTATGGGAGCCCCCTTAAATATCAATTTTATTCTGTTTTTTAGTATTTCTTGTTAAAGCAGCTACAGAAATACATCATCTGCGAAAATTTCAACAGTCTAACTATCACGGTTCATGAGATACAGCCTGGTGACAGACGGACAGACAGACAGACGGACAGACAGCGGAGTCTTAGTAATATGGTCCCGTTTTCCCCTTTGGGTACGGAACCTTTAAAATACAATCGAATTGAGAACTTCCGCCTTTTTGAAGTCTGTTAAAAATAACAAAATAATATCAGCCAACGTTTTCCCGACTTCCAGAAGTTCTGGGGTCCCCAGATCGACCCGCGGCTGGCGCAGTATCTCACCAACTTCCTGTTCGGGCCGGGCGCCCTCAAGTCGCAGACCGTCGACTTCAATAGGTTCGCTGAGCTGTACGTTTATAATGTAAGAGGTGAGTTTTTAATCCTGTCTCTTTACACCAGGGAGGTAGGCCAATGCGTGACTCTGATGAAAGCTTATGTGAAGATGCTTGGGTGTTCTGATGTTATTGGTGTACGTACGTTTATATAAGTATTAATTTAATTTAAAAAAAAACCGACTTCATTGTATCTTCGAAGTCCAAGGTCAAATATCGGTGAATGTATATGGGACCACTTCGTAGCAGACCACTTCGTACAGAGTTAGAGTAGTGTGCCAGCATTACTGTGTTCCGGTTTGAAGGGCATTGTAGCCTGCGAAATTACTGAGCATTATGAGACTTAACAGCTAATTGTCTCAGGGTGACGAGCGCAGTGCAGCGCAGCGCAGAATTTTGCAAAACAAAGTTCTGGGTAGTACTGTAATTCTTATGGGCTGGCGTTTTGCTTACCATCAGGCAAATCTCTCGTCTCGTCATTAAGTTACATAAAAAAAAAAACAGTTCCGAGGTAACAAACATTAAAAAAATCAATCGAATTGAGAACCTCCTCCTTTCAAGTCGGTTAAAAATACTAGCAACCGCCCGCGACTTCGTTCGCGTCGACGAAAATTCAGCCTATGTTACTCAAATTGGGTAAGTAGTTAGGAAAACTGCGGGTGACACCGCGGGGTGCAGCTAGTATTAGAAATGCGTAAGTTTGATATACAGGGTGGGGCAAATTTTTGGCTCCTTAAGGGTAGCTACCTTTTCTTTTGTAGTTAGAAGGTTTTGTTCTTAGGAACATTCTATTTTATTTTGAAGAAAAAAATATTGCCATTTTTAGTTTTTTGAAAATAAGTACGTAAGTATGTATAAGTAATGTATGGGAATGTTTTTTTTAATTATTGCTAAAACTTACGATTTGATTTGGTATGTTACTTTGGAAAAAGTGTTCCTGGTTAGAAATAGAGTCGATTAAGACCAACTTGGTTTTTTTTACAAATGTAATTTTTTGGGTAAACCAAACTTTTTTTCAAAAATCTAAAAATGGCAATATATTTTTTCTTCAAAATAAAACAGAAAATTCCTAAGAACAAAACCTTCTAACTACAAAAGAAAAGGTAGCTACCCTTAAGTGGCCAAAAATGTGCCCCACCCTGTATATTATGTATTTGTATGTATGTAATGGAACGCATGTTTAAGAGCAGGTATTTATTATTGAATTCTAATTGTACACCGCCGTCCACTCCTTTCGATACTGTCCATCCAAAGGTTGTCTGGAAGAGATCGCTTTAAGCGATAAGACCGCCCATTGTACTACCATTGTAAGGAATTTTGTGCTATTAATTTGTAACTGGTATGCAATAAAGAGTTTTGTGATTGTAATTGTAAGTTTATGAAGATGTATGGATGTTTGTCACTCAATCACACAAAAAATTACTGAACGGATTTTGCTGAAATTTGGTACGTAGCTAATTTAGGTCCTGGAAAGGGACATAGCATACTTGTTAGCTCAGAAAGACGTGGGTGATACCGAGGGGCGCAGCTGGGAAACTATCGAAATCATGTTTTTTACTAGCTTTTATTTAACTTGCAATGTTTGTTGATTTGGGTCAAATCTTGCAAGTTCTTACGGAGTTGAAAGTTTGCATACCTGTCAAAGTCCGATGACAATGCAATATTATGGTGATAGCCAGCTGATCTGTTGATGGAGACGGAAGGCAATGGAACTCCTTGACGGATAATTGTAAAGTAGTGTTTGGGCTTATTTTAATCTGCTCTCGGTTCCAATTACCAATTTATTGAAAGCTATAGAAAAATATATTTTTCAACAAAAATGTTGTTTCTGTTCCAGGTACAGTGGACGACAGATTAGTTGTCACCTACAACAGTTTAGGAAAGGATTGCAAAGAAGACGTCGAATTGCCTTATCAGCTGTTAAAAGAAGTAAGCATTATCTATCTAATATATAAAATTCTCGTGTCACAGTTTTCGTTGCCATACTCCTCCGAAACGGTTTGACCGATTTTGATGAAATTTTTTGTGCTTATCCGGTATCTATGAGAATCGGCCAACATCTATTGTTCATCCCCCTAAGTGTTTTTTTTTTTAATTTATATGGCAAAACAACGTTTGCCGGGTCAGCTAGTCTAATATATAAAATTCTCGTGTCACAGTTTTCGTTGCCATACTCCTCCGAAACGGCTTGACCGATTTTGATGAATTTTTTTGTGCTTATCCGGTATCTATGAATATCGGCCAACATCTATTTTTTTTTTTTTTTAATTTATATGGCAAAACAACGTTTGCCGGGTCAGCTAGTTTCATATATCACGACTACCACATAGGTATGCCTTTTATTTTTTACACGGGAACGTAGTGGCCAGTTACAATAGGATAGTACCTGGATGACCGAGCTTTGCTCGGTATTTTTGAGATGGCTTAATGTTGCTTAACAACGCCATCTATTGTCAAGTAGCTTTTGTGTTGCTGTGTCGGTAAAGTAGTTTAGTTGTTGTTTAAGCTGATGACCCTAGTTGCCAAAGCTTTAAAAAAATAGTATGACTACTCGCCAATAGATGTCAGGAAGAGTCATTTTTTTCCGTTTATGTTTAAAACACGGATGAAACGACGTTTTCCAAAAATGAAACCTAGCTAGATCGATTTATCGCCCTCGAAACCCCCTGCATACTAAATTTCATGAAAATCGTTGGAGCCGTTTTCGAGATTCAGATTATATTCAAGAATTGCTCGTTTAAAAGCATTATATTGACGATTGACGTTCATAAGTGCGTCTGTGATGCCAAAACTGAATTAAGAACTTTGAACTTGAATTTATAAAAAATAAATGCGTTTCACTCTCATTGAAAAATATTCTACATAAATAATAATGGTCAAATGTTCAAAATCTAAATTTGATGAAAACTAAAAGTATTTTTTTAATTCAGCAGTTAGAACGGAATGGCAATAGCATTTTTTGTCAAAAGTCTCTTTGTATACAAAATCTTGACGGAGTAAGCATATTACGCATGCATGATAAGAATAACAATGACTTCATTCATTTCAAACGTCTTTACAACATTATTGGATTGTTGTACCTAGGTATAGACTTACTAAAACGAATAAGTCCTTTATGGGCAACTGCGTACTTTTTTATAATAAAATTCCAAAATGTGTAACGGTGCTCGAGCACTTGACAGTGTCTGCTCGAGCAGTTGACATGTCTGCTCGAGCAGTTGACAGTGTCTGCTCGAGCAGTTGACAGTGTCTGCTTGAGCAGTTGACAGTGTCTGCTCCAGCAGTTGACAGTGTCACCTCGAGCAGTTGACATGTCTGCTCGAGCAGTTGAGAGTGTCTGCTCGAGCAGTTGACAGTGTCTGCTCGAGCAGTTGACAGTGTCTGCTCAAGCAGTTGACATGTCTGCTCGAGCAGTTGACAATGACTGTTCTAGCGGTCCGTGTGAGTTGTTCAATGACTAAATGTTCGAGCTGCCCGTGTATGGCCGCCTTACTAAAACTAGTTACTTAAAACAGTTACAATTACAATGCAGTAAAACATTCGTATTTTATGTTACTCATAATTTATGTAGGCTAAGTACAATAATTATTAATATGTGGGTATCTACAATAAGGAATGATTGTATTCAACAGGTGCAGTCTGTTTGACGATATTAATATAGAACTGTACATTTTATTATAGACTAGTTCCTCCCCGCGGTTTCCGCTGTTTCCAGGTCAAAAGTATTCCTATGTCCTATTCCAGTATCTAAACACACCAAATATCATGAAAATCCGTTTAATAGTTTTTGAGTTACAAACATCCATTCATACTTGTGTAGAGCACCGTACACTAATTCGTAAACTTTACCACTATGGGGTTCGTGGAACTGCTCTGAATCTTGTTGAGTCCTACTTAACCGATAGACAGCAAAAAGTTGGGGTAAATGGCGTAATATCTTCCGGATCCTTAGTCAGAATGGGGGTACCGCAGGGATCAATATTGGGGTCGTTTTTATTCTTGGCATGTACATATAAATGATTTACCCTTTGTAGTTAAAGACCTTGCAGATATTGTTCTATTCGCTGATGATACATCGATAATTTTTAAAGTAGATAGAAAGGATAGTGAATTGGCGCATGTAAACTACGTATTGGATGTTGTTTCGAAATGGTTCTCTGCGAATAATTTGTTACTAAACGCGAAAAAGACGAAATGTTTAAAGTTCTCTTTGCCTAATGTTAGACATGTAGAGCCAAACGTAATGCTCAATAGTAATAAACTCGATACAGACAAAGCGACGGTATTCCTAGGTATAGGCATAGACTCTAAGTTGCTGTGGGGTCCTCATATTGATGCTCTATCTGGAAAACTTAGTTCTGCTGCATATGCGGTTCGTAAAATTAGGCAATTAACGGATATAGCTACGGCTCGGTTAGTTTACTTTGCATACTTCCACAGCATAATGTCATATGGCATTTTGCTGTGGGGTTCTGCTGCGGATATAGATACTATTTTTATATTACAAAAGCGTGCGGTTCGCGCGATTTACGAGTTCGGTCCACGTGACTCGTTAAGGGATTTTTTTAAGCAAGTTAATATATTAACTTTACCTTCTTTATATATTTATGAAAATATAATGCATGTTCGCAAAAACTTCCAAAAATTCAAAGTAAATAGTGAACATCATAACATAAACACTAGAAATAAGGATAGGATTGTTGTACCTAGGTATAGACTGACTAAAACGAATAAGTCCTTTATGGGCAACTGCGTACGTTTTTATAATAAAATTCCAAAGTGTATAACGGAGCTCACAGAAAGTAAATTCAAATTACGCGTTAAGAATGTTCTAATGAGAAAAGCATACTACACTGTTCGTAGTTACATAGAAGACAAAGATGCTTGGAACATTCCACTTCTGCAAAGTAACCAACTGGTACATAAGAAACATAACATTGTAAAATCCCAAAAAATTGTAACAAAATCTCTAAAAAAAAATGCCCCTCAGTTTCTTGCCGTATCTTCTGAGTAGTGGTTCTTTTTCCGATACGGTGGTAGAGTCATTGTGATAATTTGACGTTCATAAGTGCGTCTGTGATGCCAAAATGATTAAAGAGATTTTGATTTGATTTGATTTGATTTACTGACATTTCGCATTTATAATATTAGTAGGAGGCAATTCACAAGCTTCACAGAATAATTGCCTAGTACGATTTTCAAATTTATACCCTAGCTTAGGGGCTAAAAGAGCTACTTTACTCCCTCTTTACGAACATAAGAGTTAAAAATGTGGTTCTTTGTCAGGTATTTCATTGAATATTTCACTTCATTATGTTTCCAGTACTGCGAGAGCATAGCTTCAACCTACATCAAGATCTTGAAGGGTTCACAATCGCGGCACGCGCTAATATGGATCAGCAAGGTATGACTGACTAATATACAGATAGAGCGAGTGTAGCTCAGTGGGAACTCGTGCGCCTTTTGATCCGACGCACCTGGGTTCGAATCCCGACTCGGCCCTGCACCATTGACTTATAGTTAAGTGCAGATTTTGCACGCTCGTACTAAAACGGTGAAGGAAAACATCGTGATGAAACCCGCTTACGCGCTTTGGAGTGGTAGGCTCTGGCCGTGGTTGTAATACCACCCACCGAACAAAGCCATGCCCGTCTACCCGATGGTTCACCGAACATCATCCCGAAACACGACTAGATCGCTTTACGGCTTTACTAGTTCAAAAAAAGTTATTCAATTTATTCAGGACGCCTGTAAAATGCGTCATATATATGCTGCGTATATATATGACGCATTTTAAGCGCGAGAGTGGAAACTATTTTAGCTTATTGTCGTGTTTGTCCATGGTTATACTTCATACAAATTATGAATGAAAATTATTCTACACTTTACTAACTAAAACTAAGCTAACTACTTACAAGGAGAAGCAATTGGACAACCCAGAGACCATTAAAGGCCATTAGATAGCCCAAATGCTCCAAGCCCACTACCAGTTGACAGCGAACCCAAGATGCCGGCAGTATTGTCTCGTTGAATTGCAACACTGGATTTATGAATGTGTTACATCTTATCGTCGTAGGGCTTCCGAGGCCGCGCGACGCACGTCCAGGCGCTCGGCGAAGCCCTAGCCGCCAGCGTCGGCGATATGGACACCCCGCAGAACATCTGCACTTGGAACCAGCTTTATAAATGGTGAGTGTCCTCTTCTTAACCCCCGACGCAAAAAGTTATAAGTTCGACCACTATTATTATTATATTTTAAATTTTTAGTAAATGAAATATGAATTAATAATTATTTAAATAAACTATGTGTGTGTCTGTGACACAGTAGCTCTTAAACGTGTGAACCGATTTGGATGCGGTTTCTTTATTTGATAGCAGGTTTTCCAGCGGTGGTTTTTAGACATGTTTTATCAAAATCGGTTCAGCTGTTTTTTACTTTTTATAGATTTATTGTGTCGGGGTTTTTTAAATTTTAGTTTACTGATATGCGCTTGTTTTTCATGATTGACGAGAAAGGCAGGTCGTTCGCCTGATAGTAAGCAATACGCCTGACCATAGCAGTTGCTGCGCCACCCAGAACTTTGTTTTACTAAATCCTGCGCGGCACTGCATTGCGCTCGTCACTGCTTTGCGCTCGTCACCCTGAGACCAGTAATTTATATTGCCCAGTAATTTCGTTGGCTGTAATGCCCTTCGAACCGGAATGTATAACATGCGCACTACTGCTGAGCGGCAAAATAACTGGCAAAGTGATGTTACCAACCCAGACTGCCCCTCGCATACGAGAGACCTATTTAAAATATAGTTCGTTTTGTGTTGTAGGCTCCAAAACAACATCCTGCTGAAGCAGCTGGCGGAGTGTGTGTTCGTGACTCTGTACGGGGTCAGCAAGTCGGGGGAGGAGGGGCTGTTCCCCCCCGCCGCCGCGCCCGCCCCGCTGCCCGCCCTCTGCATCTCACTTCTCCCCCAACCTGAGGGTATGTACTCAAAACACCCTCCCATACTTCCCAATACTATGACAAATCGTCCGGCTATGGAATGCTTTGCCACTAGTTTCTGTGTAATTTTTGTGTGCACAAACATAGAATCTCCGTGATATATGAGATGAGCAGACCTTCCCAACCACTTTACCATTAAGGCTATTTCATAGTTACACCATTAACCGTGGTTAACCGTACAACCGTGTCACATAAATGTTTTAATGTAAATTGTATGTATGTTAGTTCTAAGGTATATGTTTATATGCGCCGTAGAATAAGTAAATAACATCTGTAACTTATCTTATGTTGCCTGGAATAAAGATTGAATAAATAAATTATATATAAGTCCACCACCGTCATTTGTCGTATCACAAATCCTCTCCATCCAAAGGTTGTCTGGAAGAGATCGCTTATTAGCGATAAGACCGCCCATTGTACTAATCAAATTTTAAGTTCTATTTTTATTTGTTATTTTTATATTTTTGGTGTACAATAGCGTTATCAATGAATCAATCAATTAAATAAATAGTAACTTATACCACAGGCCTGGATGCGATGCCGGACTACCCTGCGTTCATTGACCTGTCCCACATAGTCTGGCTTAACAGTCACATCCCGCAGAAGCACCAGTCCAAATGGCGGTTCCTCTTCTCTTCACATATACACGGAGAGAGCTTCTCTACTCTGGTTGGTGAGTAAAACATTTATAAAAAGCAATTGAATAACTAACCTCTTTGTCTATCCCATTTCCCCTTTATTTCTTTCCCTCAAGTTATCTCTTCACCCTAAGGTAATACCCCCTTCTCCAGTTATAATCATCCCCTTCAAATTGTCTCCATTCCCTCCAGTTATATTCTCCCTCTCCAGTTATATCCTCCCTCTCCAGTTATATCCTCCCTCTCCAGTTATATCCTCCCTATCCAGTTAAGCCGCGCCCCCTCAAGTTTTACCTTTTCTCTTTATTTGTCCCTTTCCTCTACGTTCATCGACCCGTCTTACATCGTGTGGCACCAGTCTAAATGGCACTTCTTCTCGCATATACAGGGAAGAGTTCCTCCACTCTGGTTGAACAGTCCAATATAAAAAATGCGAATAACATAATATAATAATTCCTTTTTAGTTATCCCACTGCTTTTGTATGTCTCCCCTCCTCCTCAAGTTATATCCTTGACGTCAAATAAGACTCCTTCAGTTAATCACTTTAAAACTACCCATTAGTTTTCTCATTATCATTAGTTATTTAATTCAATTAATTTTTGACCAAATTATAACAATGTACGTTATATTGGGCATGTCATTAGTATAAAAAATTACTTATTTAATTATCCCCTCCTCTTAATTAGTTACCCCTTCCCTCTTCTTTCCCAGCTAAGCCCCTCTCCTCCCTCATTTATACCCTATAGTTCAACCCTCAGTTATACACTCTCTCACTACTTATCTACTCTAGTTGTTCTTGACCCTCTCAATTTACCCCCAGTTATCCCTTTCCTCTGCAATTATCTCGTCCCCCTTCTGTTATCCCATTCCCCTTCAGCCCCTCTTTCCCTTCAGTTATCCCCCTGCAGTTATTCCCTTCCAAGTTTTAATAGATGATGATTATGCGTTTGTATTCCAGGCCGTATTCAAGAACAAGGCCCCTCGATCATTATAATAGAAGATAACAGCGGGCACATTTTCGGTGGCTACGCGCCCGAGAGCTGGTCCCTTGGGCCTAACTTCATAGGGAATGACGACTCGTTCCTGTTCACTGTATCGCCCAAGATGCGAGTGTACCCGGCCACGACCTATAATAACCACTACCAGTACATGAATCATCATACTAAAACGTTGCCGAATGGACTGGTAAGTTTTGTAACTCTTAAGTAAACCTTATCTTAAGTTTTATGTAGCGCTCGTAGCGTAGCTCGACGAGCTGTTCGTAACAGGTATCTTTAGGTTAAGGAAAGTCGGCAGCGGTCACAACTTGGATGAGTGACCGTTTGTGTGGTATTTACATGAGCGCTACCCGTCCCGGTTGTTGTGTCAGGACAACAGTCGTTAGGCCATGTTGGAGGCCTTCGGGAGGTATATAACCTGCGACGGGGTCACAAAACCACTCGAGAGAAAAATAAGATCCTAAGTTAAGGTCTTGCAGACCACTTGCTTCAGTTTCTGTCATATTGTGGTCTGTTGATCCTTAGTTAAAACGGTGTCGGTAGTAAGATGTGACCAGCAGAAAACCATTAATAAAATTAACTTTTCAATGATACGTACATTTAGTGAAGCAAATCAGTTATATCTATTCTATTCTCCAGTAAAAAAGTTCCATCGTTTTTAATTTGCAATGTTTGTTTGTTTGGGTCAAATTTGCAAGCTGAATCAGAACCACTTCCTCTTATCCTACGGAGTTGAAATTTTGCATACTTGTCAAACTCCGATGACAATGCAATATTATGGTGACAGCCAGCTGATCTGATGATGGAGACGGAAAGTGGGCAATGGAACTCCTTGACAGATAATTGTAAACTACTAGTGTTTGGGCTCATTTTAATCTGCTCGTGATTCCGATTACGAATTTGTTAAAGCTTGTTTTGAAAAATATATTTTTCAAGAAAAAAATGTTGTTCTTTGTCCAGCTAATGGGCGGGCAGTTCAACTTTGGCGGCATTTGGGTGAACGCGGACCCGTTCGGCGAGGGCTCGTCTGCCGAGTCCTGCAGCACGTACCGCGGGTACCGGCGGCTCAGCAAGGAGCCCTCCTTCCGCATCCGCAGCCTCGAGGTGTGGGCCGTCGGAGACAAGCCCGTCCAGCTCAAGGAATCGGTGAGTTCCAAGCCAAAAAAAGGAAGATGTATAGTCTTGAGCATCGACGTAAGGTAGCATGTCTGTCAATCTTCTATAGGATACATTTCGGGGAATGTGCACAGGAACTTCACGACCTAATTCCACCCTCCCCCTGCCATCACAGGACGAGCAGAAAGTCGGCCAAATATCATCCCTATATAGTAGACATTCCGCCAACTCGAACGAAGCGTTTTGGTTCCACGTTTATAGTGCGTACTGCTAAGGAATGGAACTCCTTGCCGTCTTCTCTGTTTCCTGAAAACTATAATTTGGGCGTCTTCAAGGCCAGAGTGAATAGGTATCTTCTAAATCTACGTGCTCCATCTTCGGCCACATCATCGCTTCACATCAGGCGAGATAGTGGCCAAACATGGATCTATTAAGCGTAAAAAAAAAAAAGTCTATAATTGTTTGGGTTCCGGGGTAAAACAGGACCCTATTACTAAGATTACGCTGTCCGTCCGTCCGTGTATCTGTCCGTCTGTCACCAGGCTGTATCTCATGAACCGTGATGGTTAATTGAAATTTTCACAGATGATGTATTTCTGTTGGCGCTATAACAACAAATACTAAATCAGAATGAAAAAATATTTAAGGGGGGATCCCATTCAACAGACATGATTTTTTTGCCGTTTTTATAGATAATGGTACGGAACCCTTCTTGCGCGAGTCTGACTTGCACTTAGCCGGTTTTTTGAGACCTGTTTCCATCATATTATTATAAATAAATATAAAATAGCATCAGTTGCTGGTGCTCTCTAGCAAAACAACGAGCTCACGCAATAGTGTCCAATGTGCGGTCAGCCTTAGATCCTAGCTTACCAAAGATCCTAACCCATCCCATTTCCCCCCAGTCCCACTTGGTATCGAAAAAGCCCAGTTCAGTGCTCGACACGCACAAGATAGACAGGGAGTACTTTCAGCTGGTCAAAAACCCAGTCCGGGATAATTACAACACGACAACACCCGACCTCTAGAGGAAAGCAACGAAAAAAACCAGTGAAGGAAAGAAATGCCTGACGATTTGCTGAGAATTTGGATGCGAGATGTTGCTACTATTTTGCAGGTTAAGTTAAAGTAGAAAGTTGGATTCGTGACGTTGGTATGTATATTTTGTAAGTTATATTAAAAGTAATTGGATTCGAGATGTTGGTAATACTTTGTTGCAAAGTAATAAAGTAAAAAGAAATTGGATGCGAGATGTTGGTACTATTTTGCAGGTTAAGTTAAAATTACAAAATTGGATTCTTGACGTTGGTAGAGATATATTTAGTAAGCTATGTTAAAAGTTAAAATTTTTTTTTTTATTTATTGAAGAAATTTACAATTGTCACAAAAAAAAAGAAATTAAAAAAAAATTGAAATTAAAATTAATTGGATTAGAGATGTTGGTACGACTTTTTTATGTAAGTAAAATTAAAAAGAAATTGGATGAGATTATGTTGGTATTTGTTGATCAACTAAAAGATAATTATTGGTTATGTAATTTACAAGTTTTGTAGAAGCTGTGATTTTTGTGTATAAGATACAGGCTCAGAAAAATTATAAATAAATTTTAAATTTATTTATTTTTTTAATTTATTTTCTTCTTTTTTTTTGTAGTACACTAATTTTAAGAGTTGTATTGTAGTGTGTTGTATTTATTTTTATTTGACTTAAAGCGAGGAGAAGAGTAACAGGTACCTGGTTACAATGTAGCTTAGTAGCATTGAGATGCCTTTTATGCGAGAGGCCTACCTACGAACTTCCATTAAACTGCTCTCGGGCTTTCAGATTTCAAGTCCACTTGATTTTTTTTATTAACCGACTTCAGAAAAAAGGAAAAGGTTCTCAATTCGATTGTATTTTTTTATGTTTGTTACCTCAGGACTCCGTCATTTATAAACCGATTTGGATTTTTGCGCGATGGGTTCAGTATAGCTACAAGGCGGTCGCATATAAATTTCATCGATTTTTTATGAATTATTTAGATTTGTTTTTTTTTTTCAGGACGAGCGTGACGTCAGCGTCCTAGACGTGAATCCCGAGGCCAAGGCCATCCTCGACATGGCCGGCCGGACGAGGCACAGCGAGGGCCTCAGGGAACCCCCTCCTTTATAATGTACGGGGCCAGCTAGGTCAATCATATCATCTGTACTTACGGTATCGTCATGTATTGACGTTAAAAACAAAACTAGTTTAATGCGACTTTTGATGTTTTGTACACATTTCTGCATTGACAGTGATCATCATCATCATCAGCCCATTTCGTTCCCACTGCTGGGACACGGGTCTTCTCTCATAGAGAGAGAATGGGCCATAATTCACCACGCTTTAAACACTTGACAGTGATGCTTTACCTAAATTTGTCATTCATTGTCTTGGAGGAATAAAAAAGGCGGATGCCTCGTCATCAAATTCAGAAGTGAAGCGCCCAAGATATGTCGGTCCGCTCGTACACAAGCCAAAGAGATCCAATACTTCGTAAGACACAAGCCTCACGCACGCATTTATATGTTGTTATGCCGATAGGCCGTCACATGCAAAGAGGTTGCTTCAGTTTTTGTTTAGCGAAATTCCGTCCGCCTTTTTTATTCGTTTATGCATAGCAATTTAAATTCTTTTTAACCGACTTCAAAAAGGAGGAGGTTCTCTGTTCGATTGTATTTTTTTTTATTTTTTTATTTTTTATGTTTGTTACCTCAGAACTCGGTCATTTATGAACCGATTTGAAAAATTATTTTTGCGTCGTGTTCAGTATAGCTACGAAGTGGTCCCATATAAATTTCATCGATATGTGACCTTGGACTTCGAAGATACATTGAAGTCGGTTTTTGTTTTTTTCTAAAAATTAATTATTGCACTATATCTTATTATCAATAGACCAATGTTTAGTCACTACTTCGCCAGACGTTAAGCGATAGGAATGAAGATGATTGTGAAAAGACGGCAGTTAAGCGAATGCTCAGTCTTACCACGATTTGCTTTCGTTCGTTCATGCGTTTAAAGAGACTCCTATACCTGGGCCCTAATTCACTATAACAACTTGGCGATTCCTTGCTTCGAGGAAACGTTCATTAATAAACGACATCTGCGAAATTTGTATTATATATGAATATATGAATGCGTCATAGAGATGTCGTTTATTAATGAAGGAATCGGCGTGATTTCGAAGCAAGGAATCGCCAAGTTGTCATAGTGAATTGGGGCCCGGTTTCATAGCGCTGTCCCTTTCATCCGATAGATGAAGACGATTCATTCAAGAAGATTGCGATTGATGGTCTTCTGACCCGTCATATTGATTTCACCCAACACTATAGCTATTATGGGGACATGACTTTTTACTGCTGTTTAAAACTATCTTAACAGTTTAAAGCAGTTGGACAACAAACGATTGGCCGTTATAGCCATTGCCCCAGTGAATAAATAAATTAATAAAATATTGTAACAAAAATTCTAACAAGAATCCGTAATAGATTACAAAACTAATCTAAAACCAAGTTTTTTATGGATTCTAGCATTGTCATTGAGTTGTGAGCTACCCTGAAAGTTTCAGCCCGATAGCTAATCGGGAAGTGCTCGAAATTTGAGTTTCAAGATTCCACCCGGATAGACAGACAGACAAGAAAGTTACTTAATAAAACGTGGTAAAAATATATTTTATTTAGCCTATCAAATCAAGAATTCTCTCATAAGATTTCAGAAAGGTACAAACCAAAGAACTTATTGAAGAAATATATTGTTAAATATTTTTCTATAGACTCCTAAGTTGGAGATTTAACGTTTTAAATAGTAAATACTGTAATACAAACTTTATTAATGTACAAACTTTATTAAATTTTTTAATTAATAGTAATAGTTTTAAAAATGTGAACAGAACCGTAATAGCACAAACAATAAAATATTTAAATATATAAAAATTCGGTATTTTTATAACTAAAGCTAGATGTCAATTTTTTGATTTTTTTTCGATGTCTAATGAAAGTTTTATTGCGTGAAACTACTTTCTGTATATGTTAACCACAATGAGGTGTTATAAAATAGCTAACTAAAGAAATAAGATTATTTTTTAACGCTTAATAGATCTATGTTTGGCCACTATCTCGCCTGATGTGAAGCGATGATGTGGCCTAAGATGGAGCACATAGATCTAGAGAGAGACGGCAGTTGAGCGGCTGCTCTGACCCGCCTCCCCTTTGGTTCACCGAATCATCATCCCGAAACACGACTAGGTCGCTTGACGGCATTGCTTTGTTCAGTGGGTGGTATTACAACCACGGCCAGAGCCTACCACTCCAAAGCGCGCCAAATGGCACAAATGCACCTGCTTAGAGCCTTCACTTAACTATACTTGTAGATAGTCGTGTACATTTAGATAAATATAAATTTGCTAGCTAAACTAACAAATGTTAGGTAGGCATTGTAAACTAATGGTCTTATTACGCGACATATTCATATTCATATTCATTTATTTGCAAAACTAAGTGTACAAAGGTCTTATTCTATAGTACATGGAGTTAAAACTTAGTCGCCTTTTTCAGACATCGCAATTTGGGCGGGCGCTGTTCATGCAAAATATTAAATATTATTGACAAAAGTATTTATACTATACTACTATACTGTACTATAGTATTATTACTACATATTATTCAGGGCGCCCTAGCTAGGGCCCTAACTAGGGACCCGTTCATTTCGTTGCCGATCTAGGGCCCTTATTCCCTGACTCTTATTACATCACTGAATCTGCAGGGGTATCGTCTAACTCAATCACCGATCCCGATCGCTTTCAAACATGTCTTGAAATCGGTATTTGTCTGTGGAATTCGTGAACTTTTCTACTCAAAGTCCGCGTCCTGATCCCTATCCCTAGTCACGATCGCTAAAAATGATCGATATTGCAGTTTGAAAGATGCTAATGCCTTCCTGAGCGAGTGTGGCTCAGTGGAAGATCGTGCGACTTTCGATCCGACGCACCCGAGTTCGAATCCCGCTGGCTCCGCACCACTAACTTTCTTAAGTTACGTGCGGATTTAGCACTCGCTCTAAAAACGGTGAAGGAAAACATCGTGAGGAAACCGGCATATCCAAGAATTTATCACAAAAATTCAAGGACATGTGATATCTACCAACCCGCCCTGGGCCAACGGCAGCGTGGTGGATTATGGCCCATACTCTCTCTATGAGAGAAGGCCCGTGTCCCAGCAGTGGGAACGTGATGGGCTGATTTTGATGCTGAATGCATTCCAAATTTGAAACTGAAAGCGATCGGGATCGGCTTTCGACTTACACAATTCCCCAGTCCAGTTTCTTCAGTTTGCTGGGTTAGGGACCCTGAATAAAGGAGTGTAATAAGCGCTTAAACTAATTCATAATTATTTATGTTTGGTGTTGTAAAATAAGTGCATTTATAGTGTATGCGGTGCCTTTTTGTGTCAGGAAAAACATAAATTTTGGAAGCGCAAAATATGGATACGCACGGGATTTTAGGTCGAGACCTCCCGTCCTGTCTATGGCCGGGAGGCGGGAGATACGATAACAACTACGCTACCGGAGAACTCGGTAAAACCAACTACCTACCTATAAGATTGTCGATACCTATAGTCATATTGAATTTCTACATCTTTGATTATTAACTTTAAAACACTGAAAATGTTTTAATTATAGTTTACAGGAAATATTTTGAATTGGGTTTTTTGACAGCCTGTGGTGTAGTGGTTGGACAGGTCAAATCTCATTTACTACGGAGATTCGGGTTCGATTTATTATTATTATTATTAAATTCCTTATTTCAGACTATAAATCCATAAAAATGTTAGTAGACGATTCTTAAAAACTGTTAGTACTGGCATATTACTGTTACGGAACAAATGTTTGTGCCCAGAAAAAAGTGCAGGTATTTGTTTCGTGTTGTTTCGTCTAGTCAGGGCAGGACCTATGCACGTGATCGTTTGGTGACATTATTATTTATTAGAGCAAATTGACGTCGACGATTCACGTTGCTTTTAAATAAATAACTAAAGTTTTAGTGCACATTTCGTTATTTTCAATTTAATATCTACATGTACTATCAAATTCATGGCTTGCCGCAAATAAAGTGGCAATTGCAAATCCTAAATCTTCCAAACTTTTCGTCAGCCTCTGTGTTGTAGTGGTTGAGCAAGTTGGCTCAAATCTCATACGCCACTGAGGTTGCGTGTTCGATTCCCGCGACGGAACAAATGTTTATGCACAGAAAAAAACGCAAGCATTTGTTTCGTGTCTGGGCGTTGTCGAATCAAGGTCCTCGTAGTTCCTGGTTTCCTAGATACAGGGAATCCTGATGAGGGGCCAGGATCTATGTATGTGATCGTTGGGCGTTATTTATTTATTTGACTTATATATTTTTAAACCTCGCGTGCTTTGTATCACTGTAGATAGTTTTAAAATCTTAATAAGCTTTTTATCATGTAAGCTGTACATTTTATATTTATAATGTTTTTTACTCTTTTCCGTAGATTTTATTATTCTAGATTTTTCTATACGAATAATTATCATCTAGTCAATTTAGGGGACTTACAACTACCCTTCATTATACTTATTTTGTCTTAAATACATCATTTCTGTGTTACCAGCGAGTCTTAATTTAGAAATGAAAGTGCCAATGGATTTTATGCCATAACAGAATAACTGTAAAGTAGATAATGTATTTTTGATAACATATTGTGCAGCATAAATATGTGATTAGATAGATAGCTACATTCCTGTATGAATGCAAATTAGAAATGTTATAATGAGAGAGACTTACTCATGTGTAAGAGATGTTGAATATTGAAGATTAAGAAAAGTAGATTTTGTTCTTGATGCAGTAATTTAATTCCTTTTATTAAATAAAATAGGATAATTTTTAACTGATCACCAAAAATACTGATTGTGCACCAAATTTGGTCTGTTTTAGCACTCAAACGTAAAAATGGCAGCCCTTGGCCCTTGGGCCACCCCAACTGTATAAGGGGCAGCCCTCGGTAGGTTAGGGTGCGGCGGGGGTGGCCCTTGGACCACCCCAACGCCGCGAACATGTAATATTCATTAAATAGGTGCTCATTGTGCACCAAAATATGTTCATTAAAATATTTCATAATCAGTATATTTGGTGCACAATCAGTATATTTGGCGGAAAAACGGGAATAAATTGAGATACAGTTAAATACGATCCTTTAATCAATAGAATAAAATAAAAATACGACTAAAAATAACGAACAAATAGTTTCTATGTGCACACTGACATAAGAGGTGATGCAGTCTTTTTTTGCCGCCGCCGCCGCCAGTAATAGAAATAGTGGGAGAATCAGGCCCAGTATTTCTATCAATAGAAATACCTAATGGAAATAGTGGGATACACCCCATCGGTAGTACTTACCCAGACGTGATTTCTATTGTAATTTTTAAACTTTTGCGATTTGAACACATAGTTTATGATAATAAAAAGGGACTTAATCTCATTTGTTTTAATTACCTCGACGTTTCGACCAAGTTACACGTGCCCGTGGTCACGAGAAGACTGACTTTGTCGAAACGTCGATGTACACAAAACAATTCAAAAATTCAAATTTCTTTTTTATTGTAACTTAATGACGAGACGAGCTGGTCGTTTGCCTGATGGTAAGCAATACGCCAGCCCGTAACAATAACAGCACCACCCAGAACTTTTGTCACGTCGTCGAGACCTGTTGAGTCTCATAATGCCCAGTAATTTCGCTGGCTACAATGCCCTTCAAACCGGAACACAGTAATGCTTGCGCACTACTGCTTGGCGGCTGTATAACTGGCAAACCCACCCAGACGGCCTCTCGCATACGAGAAACCTACCACAAGTGTTTTTAGTGCGATGAAGTCCCGTTTTATTACCATAAACAATGTGTTTTCTTCTTTACAGAGTTAGTATTTCTCGTTATAACTTGTATGTTTGTACTGTGTGTTTCTTTGATCTCCTATTGGCTATGTATTGTGTGACTTCACATTTTAAATCAATTGTTTATTCTATAAAACGAAATATTTATTGATCTGCGACATATTTATTCAAAATGTTTTAATTTATATTATCTTTTTAATTATATTCTAGCCTCATTTTATAAATGTGCTTTTGTCCTGTGATTTATGTATCAAAAGATCTGTTTCGTCCTCTACTATTTTTTTTATTAATTAAAATGTATTTATGTAATTTTGCTCTTAATTCAGTGAATTTTACTCCAAATACTTTAAATATAATACTTAATAACTTATTTTACTATAGGTATTCTAAGTAACATGACTACTTCATCTAGTCGTAAGAGAAACACCGCCCAATACTTTTTGAAAACAGTTTTTGAATTGTAAAATTCGGTGCAAATGAAAAATGAAGATGTAGCTCTATTCTTGTGGACGCTTGATTGAACAGAACTTTAAGTTGTACAAATGTATTTACTTAATTTATTTATAACAATAAACTTAATTTTCAAATATTGTTGTTTTACTTTTCTGAATAATTTAATAGATAGATAAACACTTTATTATTCTCCTTAAGAATAGAAATAAAGTACAAGTTAAATGTTTACAATATCATTCAGGCCGCTAGTTGAACGGCGCTGTTTAGTTAAGGGGCTAGGCTATTAATTGAACGGCGAATTAAGCTGAGACATATATATATATATATATATATTATGACTACATAACTAAACTTATATACCTACCTAATTAATATACCTACATACATATCTACATACAATATATAATTTAACAGCAGATACCCCAATGTTATAAATTTGTCAACTAGCCAAATAAGTTTAACAACCTTATTGAATAAATGATTTTATTATTATTATTATTATTATTAATAGTGTCAGTGGTTCACAAAACTTCCAGTTCGTACAAATCATGACTCTTTAACAGTTAGTAAAGTATTTGTATACCATATTAGCCATTCGTACAATTAAATCAGTGACCATTTTTATTGCATAAAAATTATGTAGGTTTACGGGCCAGCTTAGAAAAGCTAAGTAGGAACTTTTGCAATTTAGCTTTTGGCCACCTAATTTTCGTGGTGTAGTGGTTGGGCAGGTTGGCTCAAATCTCACACGATTGAGGTTGCGGGCTCGATTCCCGCGACGGGACAAATGTTTGTGCACAGAAAAAAGCGCAAGCATTTGTTTCGTGTCTAGGTTTTGTACTATGGTCCTTGTATTTCCTGCTTTCCTAGACACACGGAATCTTAGTTAGGGTTAGGATCTATGTATGTGATCGTTGGACGTGTTTATTTGTAAGCTCTCAAATAAAATACCGTTTCCAAAAAATATAACTTTATTCGCCAACACGATAAATAAATGAAATCTTACACTATATCTCTCTTACCTACAGATAAGTCGATAGGTCCTGGATACTCCATCATTTCGTTGCAATTTAAGTCGAAATCCATAGCAATCTCTTCTACTTCCACGGCCATAGACATTTTGTCTATGGGATGACTTGAATCCATAGACAACTTTTTGTCATCTAAGTATATGCTTCTAGCATCTTTAACTTGCGTATCAAAATAGTTATTTCTATTATTGTAAATGTTCTTGATATCATTTTGGATATTTTTAATAGCCTTGGTTTCTTTGAAGCCCAAAATGGTATTCTTCTGGTCCAAAGTAAAGGAGCCATTCTGGTCGAAGTCTGGTTCTTGGACCAAACTAGAGGTTCCTTTGTGACAAATAATGCCGTAGAGAGGAACTGGCGGCGTCGACTCTTTAGGACCTGGAGGACCATCGAGCTTGGAGTTTCGGGAGAGCATTCTGGAAAGGGAAGATAGTGACGCTATTTTTAACCCTCGACGCTAAAGGAGGGGTGCTATAAGTTTGACCACTATGTGTGTCTGTCTATGACACCGTAGCTCTTAAACGGGTGAACAGATTTGGATGCGGTTTTTTTTATTTGAATGTAGGTTTTCTAGCGGTGGTTCTTAGACATGTTTTATCAAAACCTGTTAAGCCGTTTCTTACTTTCTATAGGTTTTTTGTGTCGTGGGTTTTTAAATCCCTCTTCATACTGAGACAACACTTCCTTATACTTACGTTACGGTAGAGTACACTTACTGTTCCTTGCGGCGGAGTACCTATCCTAACTTATAGTTGCGGCAGAGTATAGGTACTTACTTATACTTGCGGCAGGCCGGCGCGCGGTGCCGCTGCAGGTAGCGGCGCTGGCTGAACGCCTTGCCGCACTCCGGGCAGCGCCACTGCCACGCGTGGTGCCCGCGCGTGCGCTGGTGCGCGCGTACTTATACGTGCGGCGGAGTATAGGTACTTACTTATACTTGCGGCAGGCCGGCGCGCGGTGCCGCTGCAGGTAGCGGCGCTGGCTGAACGCCTTGCCGCACTCCGGGCAGCGCCACTGCCACGCGTGGTGCCCGCGCGTGCGCTGGTGCGCGCGTACTTATACGTGCGGCGGAGTATAGGTACTTACTTATACTTGCGGCAGGCCGGCGCGCGGTGCCGCTGCAGGTAGCGGCGCTGGCTGAACGCCTTGCCGCACTCCGGGCAGCGCCACTGCCACGCGTGGTGCCCGCGCGTGCGCTGGTGCGCGCGTACTTATACGTGCGGCGGAGTATAGGTACTTACTTATACTTGCGGCAGGCCGGCGCGCGGTGCCGCTGCAGGTAGCGGCGCTGGCTGAACGCCTTGCCGCACTCCGGGCAGCGCCACTGCCACGCGTGGTGCCCGCGCGTGCGCTGGTGCGCGCGTACTTATACGTGCGGCGGAGTATAGGTACTTACTTATACTTGCGGCAGGCCGGCGCGCGGTGCCGCTGCAGGTAGCGGCGCTGGCTGAACGCCTTGCCGCACTCCAGGCAGCGCCACTGCCACGCGTGGTGCCCGCGCGTGAGCTGGTGCGCGCGTACTTATACGTGCGGCGGAGTATAGGTACTTACTTATACTTGCGGCAGGCCGGCGCGCGGTGCCGCTGCAGGTAGCGGCGCTGGCTGAACGCCTTGCCGCACTCCGGGCAGCGCCACTGCCACGCGTGGTGCCCGCGCGTGCGCTGGTGCGCGCGTACTTATACGTGCGGCGGAGTATAGGTACTTACTTATACTTGCGGCAGGCCGGCGCGCGGTGCCGCTGCAGGTAGCGGCGCTGGCTGAACGCCTTGCCGCACTCCGGGCAGCGCCACTGCCACGCGTGGTGCCCGCGCGTGCGCTGGTGCGCGCGTACTTATACGTGCGGCGGAGTATAGGTACTTACTTATACTTGCGGCAGGCCGGCGCGCGGTGCCGCTGCAGGTAGCGGCGCTGGCTGAACGCCTTGCCGCACTCCGGGCAGCGCCACTGCCACGCGTGGTGCCCGCGCGTGCGCTGGTGCGCGCGTACTTATACGTGCGGCGGAGTATAGGTACTTACTTATACTTGCGGCAGGCCGGCGCGCGGTGCCGCTGCAGGTAGCGGCGCTGGCTGAACGCCTTGCCGCACTCCAGGCAGCGCCACTGCCACGCGTGGTGCCCGCGCGTGAGCTGGTGCGCGCGTACTTATACGTGCGGCGGAGTATAGGTACTTACTTATACTTGCGGCAGGCCGGCGCGCGGTGCCGCTGCAGGTAGCGGCGCTGGCTGAACGCCTTGCCGCACTCCGGGCAGCGCCACTGCCACGCGTGGTGCCCGCGCGTGCGCTGGTGCGCGCGGAGGTTCGACCTGACCAACGACATGTGCACTCCATTTAGTCTCCATTTGTAAGAAAAATGGATAATTTTTCTTCTTCCTAGTTGTTTAAAATCGCCTAGCATGCGCTAAAGCATTCATTATTAACAATATGATAAAGCTTGCGTTATCATTAAAACATAGCATATGTTGCTAATTGTAATAATAGACTTGGTCGATTGATCAATGTGAAGATTGACGACAGCTGACGTGGAATCGTCCCCGTAAGACTAAGAAAGATAGAAGAAATTCGGTTGCTCGAGCAGCAGTTTGGTATTCCGAAGACGCAGGTCGATCCCTGCCTGAGCAATATGCCCCGTAGCGTCCCGCGGCGATGAGGTTTCCGTAATTAGTCTTTAGCGGTCCAAACAAGCAAAAGATTGTCAGCTTTCAAAGATTAGTTAGGTAGGTATTTAGATCAATTTTGAGTACCTACTTATGAGATAAATACTCATCGAACATTGGAAAATTATATGGAAGCGACTAAAAACAAGAAGTTAGCATGACGTTATATTAATACACAATGCAATACGATTTCCGTGTAGGCAAACATGTCTTCTAGGCATCTATCCGCTAGCTTAAAAACTCATGTCACTCGCCTATCAGCGAACGGCCTGCCACACTGCTCCGTGGGACACGAAAAGGGGCGCTATCCATTTTGAAGCCGCATGTGCCCCTTTAGCACCCAAAGACGGTCAAACCTTTGTCCGTAAACTATCACGCACTTGCCTATCAGCGAACGGCCTGCCACACTGCTCCGTGGGACACGAAAAGGGGCGCTATCCATTTTGAAGCCGCATGTGCCCCTTTAGCACCCAAAGACGGTCAAACCTTTGTCCGTAAACTATCACGCACTTGCCTATCAGCGAACGGCCTGCCACACTGCTCCGTGGGACACGAAAAGGGGCGCTACCCTGTTTGAAGCCGCATGTGCCCCATTAGCACCCAAAGACGGTCAAACCCTTGCCCCTAAACTATCACGCACTCACCTATCAGCGAACGGCCTGCCACACTGGTCCGTGGGACACGAAAAGGGGCGCTATCCTGTTTGAAGCCGCATGTGCCCCATTAGCACCCAAAGACGGTCAAACCCTTTCCCGCAGTGAGCACAGATATAAATTATCACGCACTCACCTATCAGCAAACGTCCTGCCACATTGCTCCGTGGGGCACGGGAAGGGGCGCTCCCCTGTATGCAACCGCATGTGCCCCTTAAGCACCCAAGGGCGATCGAACCCCTTGCCACAGTGGGTGCAGCAGTGGAGCCCACGCCCGCTGCGACCCAACCGTCCTACAGTAGGCGCTGGAGAAGGAAACGATGCGTAGAAAAGTCTTTGAAAGATGAGATAAAAAGCATAGAAGAAAGGTTGGTCGATAGTGGGCTTGATTGGACGTCGGAACTTTATTCCAGACGCGTGGTTCGAATCCCGCTCGAGAAAATTTTTCTTCTCAAATAAGAATCTCAAGATTTTTACAATCCGCTTATCCATTAAAATATACGAGTAGGTTGATTGATTGATTGATTGATTGATAACACCAAACCAACTTTATTGTACACCAAAAACATAACAAGAACAAATAAACATAGAACTTAAAAATTTAATTAGTACAATGGGCGGTCTTATCGCTAATAAGCGATCTCTTCCAGACAACCTTTGGTTGGAGGTCTTTAGTATATATATCCTATATGCTTACTGAATTATTACTGCCTTATTTAGTAACCGACTTAAAAAAGGAGGTGGTTCTCTATTGGTTTTTTAACAGATTTCAGAAAAGGAGAAGGTTGTCTATTCGATTGTATTTTTTGTAATGTTTGTTACCTCATAACTCCGACATTTATGATCTGATTTAGAAAATTCTTTTTGCGTTGGGTTCAGTATAGCTACGTACAAGGTGGTCCCATATAAATTTCATCGATACTCAACCTTGAACTTCGAAGATAAATGAGAATTGAAGTCGGGTTTTTTTGTTATAAAATAAAAAATAAATGCCTTATTTATTTATTTTTTAATATTTTTTACGCAGCAAAACTTTTTAAGATGGCCTATCTAAATCCTTACCATCATACGTATTAGCGACCTCCACCAGCTCAGGTCCAGGGTCCAGGTTCTCCTTCTCGAACGCCTCCTTGCAGGACCGTAGTTCCTCGTGCAGCCTCTCCACCACGCTCCCGCAGACCAGACTCTTCAGCTTCGCAGCAATAGCATCTATTTCTGACCCTCTCGAGGTCTGCTTAAAGGGCTCGCGAGTTTTGATCTCTTCTATGATTGGGGCTAGAGGCTCCTTTGGAAAGATTTATTAAGTGTTTTTTTATGGAACTGAATAGAATACAAATTTGATGAGATGTGTACGTCGTTCGCCTGATGGTAAGCGCCACGCATACCCATAACAATTGCAGTGCCAACTGCTATTGAACATTTAATAACTACACTACTGGCTATAATGCCCTTCAAACCGGAACACAGTCACAATATAGCCATATGTTTCTTTTTTATTGAACTGAGTAATGAGACGAGCAAGGCGTTCGCCTGATAATAAGCGCCAAGCCTGCAAATAACCCAGAACTTTAAATATCATAAAAAGTACGGCTTAGCACTGCATTGCGCTCATCACCCCGAGACGTCAGATATTAGTCTCATATGCCCAGTAATTTCGCTGGCTACAATGCCCTTTAAACCGGAACACAGTTATGCTTGCGCATCCTGGGGTGCGCCAGATCATAAAGCCGCGTACATACAGCCTAATTTGCAATATGCAATGCATTTTTTTTCATAGAGCGAGTGTGGCTCAGTCGGAGCACGTGCGACTTTCGATCCGACGCACTCGAGTTCGAATGCCGCTGGCCCCGCACTACTGTTTTTCTTAAGTTATGTGCGGATTTAACACTCACTTTAAAAACGGTGAAGGAAAATATCGTGAGGAAACCGGCATGTCCAAGAATTTTTCACAAAATACAAGGACATGCGACATCCACCGGCCCGCAGTGGGCCAGCGTGGAGGATTAAGCCCCATACTCTCTCAACGAGGGAAGGTCTGAGTCCCAGCAGTAGGAACGTACGCTGATGATGATGAATGCAATTTCAACTGCGAATTCGCAGTGCGCGCAGTTGAAGCGCATAGCGTGCACGTGGACCGTCGATGATGTTCGCGTTGTATTGCAAATTGCAAATACTCTGTGAATGCGGCTAAAGAAGCATAGTTTTTAAAGACCGGCCACACTCGCTCCGAATATAAAAAATATATTAAAAAGGTATTGTAAAGTTATCAAAAATACCTTTATTGTATGCCTCCGATCTGAATCTTGCGTTTCGTTTGCGCATCTCACTTTCCGTTGCGTTCTGAACTTGTCATACGTTTTGCGTTCCGTTTTTGCTTCATTGGACCTCAAATTGTAGGTCTTATCTATAGCTTTTTTACTCCTTTTCGAAGGCTCTGGTGACTTAACAGCTTTTTCTGTCTCTAACGCGTATTCATAAATTTCAGAGTCTACGAATTGGGGTAAGAACTGACTTTTCTTCAGGAGTTGGAGGTAGAACCTGGTGGATATTGGGACCTTATCGTGGTAGATCGTTTCGTTGCTCTTGAGGAGGATCTTTTGACGTTTCAAGTTGAGTTTTGGGCCTCGCGCCCACGTTGGCTTGAAGTCCGCTAGAAGAAAATTGAAGGTACTCAATTCATTCAATATTCCTGGTATAGGTGACGTACAAAGGAGCACAGAATGGTATAAGGCAAAGGTACCTACTCAAATGGTTGTAGGTATCTATACTTACTTGGTAGTTGATAGGTGGGGCAAGAACTTGACAGGAAGTTCCCTACCAAAAGATTTTTGGGATTAACTTGAAATACTTACGAGGTCGTATTTTTTGCTTCTCCAGGTAATGGTAGATAGTATCTAGTATTATAAAGCAATTAGTTGAAAGTATTTAGTTATACATACTTACAATTAAAATTGATGAGATGACGATGTACTTTCTTGTCATAGAGTCAAAGTCAAAGTCAAAATCTCTTTAATCATTTTAGCATCACAGACGCACTTATGAACGTCAAATTATCACAATGACTCTACCATCGTATCGAAAAAAGAACCACTACTCAGAAGATACGGCAAGAAACTGAGGGGCATTTTTTTAGAGATTTTGTTACATTTTTTTGGGTTTTTTACAATGTTATGTTTCTTATGTACCAGTTGGTTACTTTGCAAAAGTGGAATGTTCCAAGCATCTTTGACTTCTATATATAATTACGAACAGTATAGTATGCTTTTCTCATTAGTAGAAGTAAAAATGAAATGCTTATTTCAGGCAGGATCGTGGTTTGAGGCATAGTAAAAAGAGAAGCAATTAATTTAGAATAGTTCTTTGCCATATTTATGTAGGTACCTACATAATATCAAAGTATATATTATTATATAGGTATGGTAGAGCGATGATTTGTATTTCCGGACAAAGAAAAACGCTTTACGATGTCATCATCATCAGCCTATACGAGTCCACTGCTGGACATGGCCTCTCCCAATGCACGCCACTGAGCCCGATCCTCGGCTCTTCTCATGTAGTTACTGCCAGCCACTTTACGCAGGTCATCGCTCCATCTGGCTGAAGGGCGTCCTACACTACGTTTGCCTAAACGTGGTCTCCACTCTTGAACTCGTTTTTCCGATGTATCTCGTCTTTTAGGACAGATTGATATCACAACTAATTTTAATAAGCACAAAATATTATAAAAGCTAGATATAATGAACGCTTTTCTAAAGCAGAAAATAGAATCAAGATGTGGGCCACATATTCTCACTATGAAAATTAATGATAACATTATTTTCAACTGGTACACAAATGAAAATAAACAGTGTTTCCGCTACGAAAATATGTAAATACCTACCTACAATCAAACTAATGAATCAAATTGTATTTAAAATACGTGCTACGGTATTTATTATGAATATTTTCATGAAAAAAAACTTTCTGGAATTCGACAGTAATGACCAACTTACTTTCAATTGAATATTCGCCAGTTTCATGTATGAAACCGCTACGAGGCGTCCTCACAGAGTTCATAAAACACCTAGGCATTTTATTAATACTTCCTTTATAATTAAATTCATTGAAAAACCCATAAAGTACCAATAAACATGCATTAACTTTCGAAATACTTGCGAAGCACTTGCTGTGAGTAGACAGAAACAAGCGTCGTTTCGCATTTTTATTTTTGGAATTTCATAATTCGAATGTAGCGTCACGTCACGAGCCTCGGCTGCCAGTGCCGGTGACCGCGCGACATTTATTTCATAATTTTGTTTACGAAGACAGCTTTGATGTGGTAATAAACCTCTAGGGTTCGGAAAAGCTCTAGCGGTGTCCATGTGCCGCGGAAAGCGTGGATAATGAGCAAGCGCGCGTGCGGAGGGTAGCGGGCGGGGAGGGCGAAACAAGAGGGCGCGCATCGATTATTCGCCGTCGTGAGTCCGCCGCGACGGTACGCGTCCCATTTAAATTTAGATTTGCCGCCCGAAGCGATCGCGGAGCCGGGAGATGTTAAATTATTGCGGTAGATCTCGCAGTAGTTCCTTTAGTGTGTGTCGTTATAATTTAATTGGTGTTTAGTGTCGGACGTATGACGTAGGATGAGGAGTTAAGGGCGTAGTGGCCGCGGCGGCGAGATGGGCAACTCGTGCAGTTCGGGGCAGGCTCACAAGGACAAGGACAATGTCTCACAGCACTCAGAAGAGTGAGTACCACTTAGTATGGATGTTGACGCAGCGGAGTGACCTTCACGGTCACAACGCTCTCGTTAGCTAAATGACCGAGTGAAAACAGCGTATGTTTTATTTATGTAATATGTACGGTAGCTAGATAACGCTGTTGTGAAATCATCTAAATCAATAGATTGACAGCGCTCACCGCTCGCCCACAGGTCGGCAAAATATTTTTTTGTGATGCAAACAGAAATTCACACTAGTGTCAATTTAACAACTTCATTCATCGACATCTTTTGCCACGCTTCTTTTACCATAATCTGCAATGGAAAAAGGAAAACTGAGAGGAACTCTTCTCTATGTGAAGGAAAATCGATATGGGAAGACCCTTCCCTAATCCTGTAAAACATGACGAAGGCTTATATTCGAAGGGACCCTTGGAATGAGTTAGGGGTCCTTCTGTTGAAAAATATTTAAACTGTTGCCCCAACCTGGGCAAGGTTCGGGTCATCCCTTAACATTTGGCTAACTGTTTGTTTTGTGGCAGTTATCGATTTGTTTTTGACTAGGTTACCGTAAAGCACTATAGGTAATTTTTTTCTATGAATATTCTAGAAACTGATGGTTAAGAAATATTAAAAAATGATAACGACAGATCGACAGGAAAAAATTACAAAATGTTGGTCACCTAATTCCAATTACCTCAACCAAAATTCAACTCTTGGCTACATTGTTAAATTGACGTAAATTGACAAAAGGACGTTAGAAATTAGGGACCATAGCATATTTGCTCCAAAGTACTAGGCACCGAACCGTAGGGACAAAGTCGTTTTTACTTTTGGAACCCCAGAGCTCACTGAATGAAGAAGACTCTAAAGATCCACACCTCATACGTTCAGTTTAGTTTACTTACCCATCCGCTTCCAACTAAAATGACCGTAGGAGAAGTTCCTGAACGCTTTGCTACTGTACCATTAAGACTTCGTACAATAAAAACAATAAAATAAAACCTTTGGCCAATTAGCTGATTGAAATGATTGTACTTCTGAAAGAGCAGTCTCTGAAAAGGTGAGAGCTCTTACCGCCAATAACAACCGCAGTTTCTTTTTGTGCCCCCAACCCGTGAAGAGTCGTGTTGAACGGAAAATACTTAGGCAGACTAGAGCTATCCGTGTACAGGTTCTATGACGTAATATAGGCAGCTTACCTTCAAATCCAGAAAATTACTCTCTAAACGCTTCCTCACCGACTGGATAGGTGCCTATCCTTGGAAACCCAAGCGCAGAAAATATAATAGACAATATTTCTAGCATCGATAACAACACTATACTAGACAGCATGTACATCCCTTGGGAAATGATGTGTCCCCGAGACGTGCTGGGACGTAAACCGACCTGGAAATAAAATTAGTTTCTGAATGAAGCTCTATTTTGCTGTACGTCATTTCACGTATGGAGAGATGAACCCTGTTAACGCTAATTTATTTCCGTTTACACTGAACACAGCCAATTTAGCGCGTAGTATTTATTTTATTTTTAATTTTATGAGAAGGTTTTTCATGATGATAATACTGCGACACCAAGGTTGATCATTCACCCACACATCATACCACACATGTCTTTACACTATATGGTATTGTTTTTTTGCGATATAAGTTCGGTTTTTTGTTTTACGTCTGATTAGGCCAACGTTTGACCACAATCTCACCTGATGGGAAGTGACGATGCGGTCGAAGATGAAGCACGCTTGCTTAACTACAAGTTGTAGTAAGTATTTATTCACTCTTGATTTGAACATACCCAATCCCAATAGATCTTATCTGAAATAAATAAATGCAATCTAGGTAGTCATTGTTGAAGATTGAGTTCGGAGGAAATAGTTAAGTTACCTAGTAACACCACACACAAGTATACATTTTATCCAAAAAACCCCACTTCAATGTATCTTCGAAGTCCAAGGTCAAATATCGATGAAATTATATGGGACCACTTCGTAGCTATACTGAACCCAACGCAAAAAGAATTTTCCAAATCGGTTCATAATGACGGAGTTCTGATCGAGGTAACAAACATTAAAAAAAAATACAATCGAACAGAGAGTATTTGTAAAATTGCCCACTCTATAGTCCCATTAGAGAACAGAATCCTTTGGGAAATGATGCGCTCGGGACGTGCTGGTACGTAATTACGAGCAAACTAGAAATTACGAGCGAGTATGAAATGAAATTAGTTCACTGAGTAATACTCAGCACCTATGCAAGAGTATGTTCCAGTAAACTAAAGTTGTTACAGTTACGTTTTAGGGTTCCGTACCCAAAGGGTAAAACGGGACCCTGTTACTAAGACTCCGGTGTCCGTCTCATGAACCGTGATAGTTAGACAGTTGAAATTTTCACAATTGATGTATTTCTGTTATTAATATTAATAACAACAAATACTAAAAAACAGAATAAAATAAATATTTAAGGGGGCTCCCATACAACAGACATGATGTTATTGCCGTTTTTATAAATAATGGTACGAAACCCTTCGTGAGCGAGTCGACCGACTCGCACTTGGCCGGTTATTTAAGCAGATGACGCGATTCACTCTCTGTTGTTCACGTGTACAATAGACCTAGTTTAGTTCCACCATGTTGGTTAAAAGGAACGCATAAAGTGCTTTATGCAAAAAACATGTTTCGTACTCCTTAGGGGATGGTCATGGGAGACCGGGCCCCCAAAACCTATTCGAAGCCCCGCCAATTGAATTCATACGGAAATAAATTCTGACGCCCAACGATCACGCACATTGATCCTTTTCTTCTAGGATTCCCACCGTGTAAAAAATTCCGGTAATGCCGCCGGGCTTGTTGGCGGCATACCCGCCTGCCAGGCCACCGGCATAGCGTGTAGGAGCCTTTAGGACTATGGTGGACCTAGACACAGGATAAATACCTGCGCTGTTTTCGTGTATTATTGTTTGAATTTGAATATTCATTTAATGCACATCTATTTGACTCTAACAAGGATTCCCTGTAATATCCAAGAACTTCAAAGATATCCTCCTGTCGTCTTGAAAATCGAATTCGCATGTCGTCAGTGAATAAAACTAATAAAGTTGCTATGAGCAACAGGCGAATGATTTGCTTATCTCGTTAATTAAATCATAAAATAAGATAATTTATTCTGTAGGTACTAATGGTACTATATAACTGTACCAGTCTACACATCCTTTTTTTACGCTTACGCTTAATAGGTCTATGTTTGGCCACTATCTCGCCTGATGTGAAGCGATGATGTGGCCTAAGATGGAGCACATAGATCTAAAGAGAGACGGCAGCTGAGCGTCTGCTCAGATCCATCTCCCCGATGGTTCAGAATAGAATAATTTATTCACCATAATAACTAAGTTTGTTATTCTAGGCAAGTCTTAATTACAATATTTTCTTATGTTATTAATATACATGGAATAAAAAAAAAAAAATTACATAATTTTCTACTTCAAGAATACCGAACAACATCCCGAAACACGACTCGGCCGCTTGACGGCATGGCTTTGTTCGGTGTTTATCCTCTGCAATGACGCGCTCCTAGGACGTGCCGGGACGTAATCACGTGGAAACTAGAATTTAAATTAGTTTCTCAACGAAACTTCATTTTCGTTAAACCTGTTTGCGAAAGTTGTTATCGCTTTCTGGTTTTCTTCGACTAACGTGTGCAACAACTGCATTTTGTTCGTTATTGCAACGTTTTTTTAAGAAGTGAAAGTTTTTAGAAAACTAGAATCATTATTATTGATTACTTTAAAGCTTTATCAAATCGCTTCAAGCGATAAGACCGCCCATTGTACTACCTTAGTTAAGGACTGTGTTATTGTCTATTTCTATAATTTGGTATACAATAAAGAGTTTTTCTATTCTATTCTATTCTATTCTTTATCGGCTGCATCGTAAATAACCTATTCAAGCACACAATTGGCGGTCTTATCGGTCACAACAATTTCTACCGGACTTCGTAATTAGTGCTTCCTCTCAAAATGTTTTTATAACGCACCTTCTTTTTCGTAAGAATTGAATTCCACGATTTGAATCATCATCATCACCTCATTACGTTCCTCTGGTGGGAAATGGGCCTTATATCAGGCCTAGCGCACTCCGCACTGTAGGTACAAAGCTACAAGTAAATAGCCGGACACCGACGGCGGGTCGCGCGTCGTTACACGTGCCGCGTCAGAAGAGATAAGAGCTATGCGATAGAAAGAGAGGCGCTCTGTAGGTTAATATGACTGGTAGGTATGCAGCGCGAGCTGAATTGAATTTTATTGCGTCATAGCAAGAGTCGCTATTTGTTTAAATTTCTTGATGCTTCTGTCCCTTAGTATTCTGTGCTTATACCAGAGAAAGATGGCCTTAATTCATCACGTGGTCTCAGTTCCGGCGGATGTCAGATGTCCTCGATTTTTCTAATTATTGGACATGCCAGTTTCCTCACGATGTTTTCCTTCACTGTTGAGCGAGACTGTAGAGGCAAGTATGATATTAGGAACTCTCTCTGTGTGGATTTACCACACAGAGTTCGTTTTTATTATTTATTTTCAGCCTGGTTTGTCTCACTGCTGGGCAAAGGCCTCCCTACCCTCCTTCCACTCCTCACGATTCTGGGCTATTGTTTGCTATTCCATCAAGTAGGAGTCCAGTTCATCCCGCCATCTCTTTCTGGGCCTGCCGCGTCATCGGGTAGCGTTGCGGGGGGTCCACCCAGTTGTGAGTTTTGCCCATCGCTCGTCTATTTGCCGTATGTTGTAACATCATACTTACTTCTAATTTTTCTAAAGTAGCTACTTAGCTACATTAACATCTGATGTCTCGGAGTGATGCGCAGCGCAATGCAATCCTACATGCCTTTTATGGTATTAAAAGTTCTGGGTGGCACTGTAATTGTTATGGGCAGGCGTGGCGCTTACCATCAGGCCAACGACATGCTCGTCTCATCATTCAGTTCCTTAAAAAAAACATTATCTAAGCTTATAAGAATTTTTAAAACAACGGCTATCACGATATTTTTAAGGGTCAAAAAGTTGAGGGTAGATACCTACAATCCTAATAACACAGAGTCAGCGCCAGAACCTCAATCGGTTGTTTTTTTTGGTTCATAAACATAAGGTCTTTGAAACGCCACATGTGTTTAACCATGCATGGTTTTGTCGTACCGTACCTTACTTAAATATTCAAGTAAAGTTTGGAAAGGATCTCAAGTACGGTCTTTTGTTATGCTGAAAAGGCATACGTTTACCTCTCTTTTACCTCGTGTCGTTTATTTTCGTTTTTAGTCACGAGACAATTTTGTCATGGTGTGTGTATAACCCGCCTTATTTTGCTATTAAAAGATTGTCTTGAAATAAAACTATCTTCGTAAAAGGATTTAATTTTTTTAAAGTTTTGTTTGACAGAATCGGTAAAAAGGCTTGTAAAAAAGGTTTTTCCGTTACTCTCTTCTTCAGAGTCCCGTTATATGCAAACTTCGGTAAAATGCAAAGTGAGGTAAGCAGAAAGGTGAAATAATGCATTTACGAAGTATACACTAAAAGGATTTGCGATTATTTTGAGAAAAAATACCGTATTTGAATGCAGTTTTTTTAACTTAGAGTTATCAACGTCATGGTTCCTTATAACAATTTTTTTTATATCTCTTTTATATGTAGTTTCTGACTTCCCCATACTGACCGGTGTCTGTGAAACACTTTGTTCCTAGGAATATTGTTTGGGTACATTCGGGTGCACTAAGAGATTTTTGAAATTCTACAACGTACCTATGAAATTGCGTAGGTACGAGAAAAGACAGGCAAAAGCTGGCAAAAAAGCTAGTTAAAGTTCAAAAGTTTTTTATTCAGTTTTGGCATCATAGACGCACTTATGAACGTCAACAATTACAATGACTCTACCGTATCGAAAAAAGAACCACTAAGAAGATACGGCAAGAAACTGAGGGGCATTTTTTTAGAGCTTTTGTTACAATATTTTGTTTGTTTTTGATAATATTATGTTTCTTATGTGCCAGTTAAGTTAAGAGCGAGTGTGGCTCAGTGGGAGCACGTACGACTTTCGATCCGACGCACTCAAGTTCGAATCCCGCTAGCCCCGCACCACTGACGTTCTAAAGTTATGTGCGGATTTTAACACTCTCTAAAACGGCAAAGGAAAACATCGTGAGGAAACCGGCATGTCCAAGAATTTGTCACAAAAATTCAAGGACATGTGACATCCACCAAACCGCACTGGGCTAGGGCTGCTCGATATGAATCGATATGTGATAAAATATCGATACATTTATTTGATATATCGAATCAATTCAATAATATCGAATCATTGAAGTCAACATATAATATCGATATATTTTATCCGATATATGAAATATCGTACGAAATTAGAATGTTTAGGAAAACTCATCATTAATTAATAAACATATTTATTCACTTCAATACAAGTTCAAAATGTATACTACAGTTACACCTATCGTTAATTTTCAATAAAAACTCAACTACAAAAATATCCAATCTATCTAGTTTGTTGTCCAAGTTCGCCAACCCGAGTCGAATTCACGAAATACTCTCAAGAAGGCAGCACTGTACTTGTATCACCCGCTTGAACCATGATCGAGTTGCAGATCTACTTTGATTATTGTATTATAATGGCTTAAAGGACATCGTATCCGGGCCAGTAAAAATATTGTATTATCTATGGTGGATTGGTAGTAATAAGATGGCTGGTTATATATATGATAAGTTGATTGATTTTTAAACTTGGTGGGCTGACTTATTTACCTACTCCTAATAGTCTTTTCCGTTGTACAATACGATATATCGAAAGTATCGATGTTTTTGACTGATATATCGTTAAACATCGATACAATATTTCGATATATTATATCGGAAAAAAAACGATATTTTTTGTACATGAACATCACTACACTGGGCCAGCGTGGTGGATTATGGCCCATACTCTCTCTAGGAGGGAACGTGCAGCAGTGGGAACGTGATGGGCTGATGATGATTATATATGCCAGTTGGCTACTTGGCAGAAGCGGAATGTTCCATGCATCTATGTCTTCTTTGTAATTACTAACAGTATAGTAGGTATGCTAATAAATATGTACGAGTATATGCAAGTTAATAAATAAACTTCCCGTGTCTAAAACCTTTATAATGAGTTCAAGATAATAAGTTATATTTTCACCAAGTCCTTACGGCTACGCAGCTACAACTCATTATGCCCGACACGCACATAGAATTACATTCTTGCGATGTGCGTAACGTAATGGCCGCCACGTCGTGAATTCTAATAGCTGCTTACAGTGGAAAATAATTCGTTACCGCGAGGTTTGGCGACGTGTTGATAGGGAGACTTTTAAATATACATATAAATCGTATTAAACGTTGCGTTAATCATTATATTTTAACAGCTCGTGGTAGGTCTCTAGTATGCGGGAGGCCGTCTGTGTAGGTACCACAGCTTTGCCAGTTGTTCTGCCGGCAAGCAGTAGTACGCAAGCTTGTGTTCCGGTTTAAAGGGAATTTTAGGCAGCGAAATTACTGGGCATATGAGACTTAATATCTGATGTCTCGGGGTGAGCGCAATGCAGTGCTACGCAGTGTTTTTATGGTATTAAAAGTTCTGGGCACTGCAGTTCTTATGGGCAAGCGTGGTGCTTACCATCAGGCGAACGTCTTGCTCATCTCACCAATCAGATCCAGAAAAAAGGTATCTGGACGTGATTCGCTAGAACAAGCCTTCGCACGGATGAGTTAGTACAAAATATTCACACGGGCGTTCTGTCGCAGCGCGCGTGATTCGGAACTACGTAGGGCCGTCACTCTCTAGATCTATGTGCATCTTAGGCCACATCATCGCTTCACATCACGCGAGATAGTGGCCAAACATAGAAATATTAAGAGTAAAAAAAAAGGCTCCTGGCTAAGATGTGGTACTCCCCAAGCCGGATTAGATTAGGTTTTGTTTTTTAAATTCACTCGTTAGGGCAGGCTAAAGTCTCTAAGACCATACCGCCTTGTCTTACGTAGTTTTTAATTGATTTAATACTCCATTTACTACAGTTTTGTTGAGAATGAGGGTCAGCAACAAGCCCGACCCTCTCCTAGTGCTTCAATAAAGTCGTGGAACTTTATTCAAGCTTTCCATAGATTTTTGGGAGAATATAAAAAGCAAGGCAAGCATTTTTTCTTGATGAAATGTACACTTGTTGTGATTTCTTTATTTAATTTATTTAGATCAAATAGTTAGGTGTACGACTCTTACTTAAATAAATTCATAGCTCCTTATGAAACTGAAAACATGATACGGACTAAGTGTAAAAACAGCGAAGCAATTGTTTGCAACTTTTTCTTTTTTAATTATTATTATTATATTATTTTATATTCAGCCTATATCGTCCCACTGCCGGACAAAGGCCGACTTTCCTTCCATTTCTCTATACATTTCTACTTTTCAAATGCCATTAAATTGCGCGTATTTAAAAGTAATTACAAAAATCAGAGTTTTGTTTGCGCTTGGAGATCCATTGTCTAGTATCGTCGTTGGTCCTATCTGATTTTTTATTTTTTAATTGGTATTAATGGAACTTCTTGCAGCTATTTCAGCTGACAGGGCAAGCTCTGAAATCACTTGCAGATTTTTTCGTAAGGCAATTTTCTTATTTAATTCAATGATGTTGCCAAAAAAACTATTAGTCACAGGTAGTAGTAGTCGTTGAACGTTTTTATGCAACTGGGCTATGAGACGAGCAGGTCGTCCGCCTGATGGTAAATGCCACGCTTGCCAAAAGCAATTGCAGTGCCAGCAGAATTTTAATACCATGCAAACATTCTACATCTCTGCATGCAAAGTACTGCGTAGCACTGCATTGCTCACCCTGAGACTTCAAATATTAAAGTGTTGTATGCCCAGTATTTTTTTTGTTTTGGGACGACTGCACAAACATCCTCTTGGCCGCCTGTTCAGCCTGTCAAATGATTTAACAAAAGCAATTGCAGCAATCAGCATGTTGTCGTCATGCCGACGTGTATGTTACATCGTTGTCATCCAAAGACGAAGTATGTTGTCATCCATCATGCGGATGTGTGGTCCGGAGGTGAATTCAGTGATACTACATATTTGCAATCTACCACTTAGTTTAGGATTGTATTTAACTGTACCTCAATTTATTCCCGTTTTTCCGCCAAATATACTGATGGTGCACCAAATATACTGATTGTGCACCAAAATGTGTTCATTAAAATATTTCATAATGAGCACCTATTTTATGAATATTACATGTACGTGGCGTGGCCGCCGCACCGTAACCTACCGGGGGCTGCCCCTTATACTGCCCTTGGGCCACCCCAACGGTACGTTTGAGTGCTAAAAACAAACCAAATTTGGTGCACAATCAGTATTTTTGGTGAACCTTTAAAAATTATCCCTTAGTTTACTGCGGGCCGAGATTTACCTAGATCTATAACATTTATCAATAAATAATCTTAAAAATGAAATATAAAAGTTGCATCGTATAAATTACAATTAGGTGTAGGTTAAAAAATACACACATACACCCCCACACACGCATACACACCCTCGCACGTAACACACTCAGCTTCTCTCAAACTGATAGAAAACATAGCTGTTACTGCTCATTTATATTGAATTATTGTGTAATCCTGTTTTAGCCTTCATCATCATCATCATCAGCCCATCACGTTTCCACTGCTGGGACTCGGGCCTTAGCCTTATTTGAAGTTTATTTGTTTCTAGTTTGTATTATTATGCGACGCTGTTGGATTACCTAAATAAATATTTCAAAAATATATTTTTTTCTTGTCCTGCTTGCTGGTTGGAAGTCCAATTTGGTGGCTGTTTCTAACTGGTTTTTAACCCGCTTCAAAAAAGAAGAAGGTTCTCAATTCGACTGTGGTTTTATTTTTTGTTAGCTTATAACTCCGTCATTTATAATCCGATTTGGAAAATTATTTTTGCGTTGGGTCGCGTCCCATATAAATTTCATCGATATTTGACCTTGGACTTCGAAGATACATTTTACCATAGCTTATAATAATTTTACACTACAAATTTTCATAACCATGGCCTCAAAATACGCGCTAGTATGTACAGGTAACTCGCATGTGTCGTTTATTATTCTTTGAAAATATCCACTTTTAGACGAGCACTGTACGCCGGAACGAAGGCCAAGGCGACGCCGTTTTCGTGTAAAAATAATATTTGTTTTAGGTACATATATTATCTGTGGGATTTGCCGCCACGTTGGGGCTTGACTTGATGCTCAGTCTTTCTTGCTATCGTTTCATTACGTGTCATCATCATCATCATCAGCCCATCACGTTCTCACTGCTGGGACACGGGCCTTATCTCATAGAGAGAGTATGGGCCATAATCCACCACGCTGGCCCAGTGCGGGTTGATGGATGTCACATGTCCTTGAGTTTCTTTTTTATTATTTCTTGGACATACCGGTTTCCTCACGATGTTTTCCTTCTCCGTTATTAGAGCGAGTGTTAAATCCGCACACAATTAAGAAAGGCAGTGGTGCGGGGCAGCGGGATTCGAACTCGGATCGTAAGCCGCACCAGTTCACCTGAGCCACACTCGCTCGCATGTTATTCTTACTACTTACTAGCTGCGCCCCGCGTTTTCCCGAGATAAAAAGTAGCCTATATGCTATTCTAAGTCCTAAAGCCTACTTACCAAATTTCATCAAAATCGGTTCAGTAGTTTTTTGCGTGAAAGAGTAACAAACATACATCCATGCATTCTTACAAACTTTCGCGTTTATAATATTAGTAAGATTTAATTAAACACCCAGATGTCACTACGAATTGGTGCTCCGTGCGTTGTACCTCACCGGTGCGCCGGTTGCGGTGAACCGGTTAACCGTCTCGATCACCACGGGCTGTCATGCAGTCGAAGCGCTGGCCGCATGGCTCGCCACATCCGTCGGGCCTTTGGAAGTGCCAATATGTCTGCAATCCTGGAGCCGAACGGCCTAGTGCGGGACGATGGCAAAAGGCCTGACGGTATGACACTCATCCCCTGGAGGATGGGACGGCCTCTGGTTTGGGATGCTACTTGTGTAGACACGTTGACGGCATCCCATCTTTCGGAGACGTCTCTACGGGTGGGTGGCGCCGGTACAGCGGCAGAATTCCTCAAACGGCGCAAATATTCAGGTCTCGATAGGGGTTACCTGTTTGTGCCGTTTGGGGTAGAGACGTTGGGCCCGTGGGGACCAGGAGCACTAGAAATTTATAAGGATTTGGCGGGGCGGCTGGAACCCACACGTGACCAAAATGCTGGCGTGTGTTTTGGCCAAAGAATCAGCCTCGCAATTCAGCTAGGCAACGCCGCCAGCATTTTGGGCACGTTGCCGGACGACGGGTATCGGTTGAATTATCTGTAGGCCATTCAGTCGGCTCAACCGATACCCGGCGTGTACATAGTATTTAATATCTTTTAGTTTAGTTTTATTTAGTTTTTTAAATTATTAAGCCTTTTGTTTAGTTTGTTTTACCATGCTATATATACTTACTTATCAATTGGTTATAAATAAAAATGCCTACAACACCCAGATAAATAAATAGAACTACAGGAACAAAGTAAACTTAACAACAGTTTTTTTTTATTTAGTTGATTAGCCCCTGTAAATAGGAAAGACAACTTTTAAGCTCCTTGACCTGCCTAGACTCAAAGAAACCTCTGTTTTTAGAAATCTCGGCTTTGTTTTCACCTCCTGTTTTCACACAATAAGCTGTCGTCGGATGAACTGACAGCACTGACAGCTGTCCTCAGCGATTGAGTCCGCTGATAGTCCGCCGCAATATTTACGAAATTACACTGATCATTAAGAGGGTAAAGGATAGAATTAAATATATCAAATAAATATTATGATTAATTTTTAGTTTTTTTTCTATTTAGGTATAGTATGTAAAATGTATTTGTATAAACAATTATTTAACAAATACAAAGCCTAAAACAACGCTAAAAGTTTTAAAGATATGTATTTTTATGTCAAATTAAAAATAATTTAATAATGTTGGTCCCAAACCAACTGAGCCCCGCAGTTTTGTTATTGTTAATAGAATTAGGAGGCATTTTAAAAGAATATGTACCTGCTTAGATATGTTATACCGTTATACTTACTAGCTGCGCCCCGCGATTCCACCCGGGATAAAAAGTAGCCTATGTGCTATTCCAAGTCCTAAAGTACCTACATACAATACAATACAATAATGCTTTGTTTAATACCAAAGACACAGGAAAAACAACAGTTAACAAAGTTAATAAACATACCAAATTTCATCAAAATCCATTCAGTAGTTTTTGCGTGAAAGAGTAACAAACATACATCCATACATTCTTACAAACTTTCGCGTTTATAATATTAAAGAAGGATGGATAGTAGGTTAGGTACATACGGTAAACAAAAAAGCGTATGATAGTTCATTACGTAAAAGCCCTTAACAAATGCGTGTTCATCCCGCACACCTTCCGCTTTTTTTGCTGAAAAATGAAACTCATTCTACAGAAATTAACATTTCAAACGATACCCGGATTACGCACAAAAATGGGACCCGCCCGGGCATTAGGGCCCGGACATTATGCTGGTTCACAATTTTCCACTGTCACTTTCCCGAATTCTTCCATTATCGTGGTCGATAATCCAGCTTACTGGACAAATGGCTGTTTGCAAATTATTGTCGTTGCCGCGCGGTTATTAAAATGTTTTTGACGTTTATATTGGCGCGAAATCGTTTGAATGACAAATGGCGAAACGGGCGTTTGCACGGGAAATATGATATTTCACGTGCTCCCAAAAACAAAATTAAATAATAATGATAAAATTAGGTAAATTTTGTAACTAACCCTAAATAATAAAGTAGGTATCTACGCGTATATTATATCGAAACTTTGCGAGAACCGACATAAAACTGAAAGAGTTCTTATTGTGTGTAAACAGAAGTAAAAACTGTCGATTCGTTTCCCACACCGCTGGCAGTCGGCCAAACCTTACCATCGCCGGATGGTTATGATTTAATTCTAGTGGCTGCCTCCGCACACTCGCTTCTTTTTCCAGTAGGCGGTTATACACTGCATCGACGCGATGCTAAGAACTGTTTAGCATTCGAGCGGAGTTTATTTTACAACTAGAAATCGCTCGAGATTTTTTAGAACGTCTAGCTTATCGCAATAGCATTGATGTGAAGCACAACACATTTGCTTTACATATGAAACGGTTCCTCCAAATATCATGATAGAGCTGCCTTTAGGACAAATTGATACGAACTATTCGTACCTATGGCTTTTACAAAGCTGGCTGTCAAGGTCGATGGATAATTACTATCTTCTTTACTTTTCTGCTTCTTCTCTCTTTCTCGTGTGGGTGTGTGGCCAACCCTGGTGTCGGAGTTTTTAGACCGCCCGAAGGCCTCCGACATGGCCTAACGACTGTTGTCCTAAGACAACAACCGGGCCGACGGCTTAACGTGTCCTCCGAAGCACGGTAGCGCTCAGATGTAAATACCACACAAACGGTCACCTACCAATTTGGGACCGCTGCGAACGTTGCTTAACCTAGAAGATATGTTATGAACGGTGAGCTATGCTACGAGCGCTGATAGTTATTATTATTTGTTTTTTGTTATTATTACAATTATACAATTCATACAACAGTTATACAATTCATATAGTTCATACAATTTATTTTTTACTAGTTAAAAGCTTGCGTTTGACCACTATCTCACCTTATGGTAAGCGATGATGTGGTCTAAGATGTATCACGCTCGCCTAAAAGATACCTGTTCACTCTCGATTTGAAGACTCCCAGGTGGTAGTTGTCAGGAAACTCAGACGTTGGCAATGCGTTCCACTCCTTGGCTCTTCGTAAGACGAACGTGGAAGCAATACGTTTTGTTCGTGCAGGAGGGATGTCTACCATGTATAGATGTCGCATAGCCGTGCGTCTGGTAGTCCTATGAATGAAGACATTGGTATGAGGTCATGTAGATCCTTTAGCATCATCCAGAAGTCACGGGTAAGGAAATGAAGGTCACCAAACCCTATTGATATACATAGTCTCACTAAAATCGAACACTCTCTCAAAAGTCGACAATCGCGAGTTTGCGTTTTCTCTTACTCTAGCTATTTGTTCTACAATATTTAATAGACACTTGGGAGTAGTCGAGAGGGGAAGGGGGAGTGTCGCCGAATTCCAGGCGTATGACTCAGTTTATATTATAGCGGATACTTATTTTCGCATTTAATGCGGTATTTTTGTTTGCTCTCTGGATAAGTGGACGGTCTGGAGACTGGAAATTGTTGAAGTCTTACAAAAACTTAGAAGGTCGTCGATAATTTATTTATTCATAGTTTACAATTGTGAACTTACAGCTACGCCAAAACGCTCATAATGCTACACTTAATTGAAATATTAAATACATAAATAATAGACTACTAATGGACTCAATATGTATGTCGGCATCTTGGACCTTATTAAGGACCGATTAATTAGTTTAATCGCTCTCGCCGTCGGTGCATTATTCGCATGTTGTGTGCGTAACACGCCAGACGACACTAACAGCTGGTGCCGGCGACGCTGACCAGCGCGGATATAGTTCTGAGGGACATAGTAGCCTACTCTACTAAGTACTGTAGCATTATCCACTCCATTGGGCATCAGCATACAGTAATGGATAATGAGTAGGAGCTTGCGTGGTGAAGACAGAGATAGTAACAACCTCTTCGTCATAGTAAGAACGTTTTCTTATGAAAAACGTGGAAGGCAGAGAGAAGGCCCGCCTGACCCTGAAAAAAACAAAAAAAAATTACTTTTCACTTCATCATCAACATCAAAACCTTTAATCTTACTCCTAATATCCTATTAATGTTATAAATGCGAAAGGTTGTGAAGACGGTTGGATAGATGGAAGTTTGTTACTAAATCACAAATAAACGGATGGATTATTATGAAATTTGGTATGTAGGTCCTGGAAAAGGACATAGGCTCCTTTTTATACCGAAAAGCCATGGCGTAATGAGAGCGCTTATTAGCGGTAAGACCGCCCATTGTACTAATTAAATTTTTAAGTTCTATGTTTATTTGTTCTTGTTATGTTTTTGGTGTACAATAAAGTGTTATCAATCAATCAATCATAATTAGGTAACCATTTTTTTTAGGCTTAATAGATCTATGTTGGCCGCTATCTCGCGTGATGTGAAGCGATGATGTGGCAAGTTGGAGCACATAGATCTAGAGAGTAAAGGCAGACGAGCGGCTGCTCAGACCCGTCTACCCGATGGTTCACCGAACATCATCCCGAAACACGACTAGGTCGCTTGACGGCATGGCTTTGTTACGTGGGTGGTATTACAACCACGGCCAGAGCCTACCACTTCAAATTTTTGGCCGAACTTCTGTAGCACTACAAACAAAACCCATCCATATTAAACAAAAGCAACTACACATCTACAAACACGTACCAACACGTTACACACAACATTGTACAAAGACAAAACGTGACGTAGACCGTGCGTCACGGCGCCACAGAATACTCGCCAGTTACTGCGGAACTAGGTCAAGCCATGGCAACTAATTGTATGGAAGAGACTATGATAGGCGCCACAGAATAAGCAACAGTACTATAGATATGGTAATTTGTATGAAAAATATAACAAGCGTCTTTTTTTATGGAACAGAGTGATGAGACGAGCCATTCGCCTGGTGGTAAGCGCCACGCCTGCCCATAAAAAGTGCCACCTAAAACTTTAAATACCTACCATAAAAAGCACTGCATTGCGCTCATCACCCCGAGACATCAGATATTAAGTCTCATATGCCCAGTAATTTTGCTGGCTACAATGCCTTTCAAACCGGAACACAGTAATGCTTGCGCACTACTGCTTAAGCGTGTTATGTGCCGAGTCTTCTTTTCTCGTGTCTTTTGCCCAACTCTGGTGTCGGAGTTTTAAGACCGCCCAAAGGTCTCCGAAATGCCCTAACGACTGTTGTCCAACAACAACCGAGACATGGCTTAACGTGCCCTCCGAGGCACGGTAGCGTTCATATGTAAATACCATTCTGACTGTCACCCATCCAAGTTGTGACCGCTGCGCTCGTTGCTTACCCTAGAAGATCTATTACGAACGGCTAGGACGAACAATGCTACGAGCGCAGTGCTGTGATTGGTGGAATAAGTGTTTTTTGCACGGAAGCATCCGCCACTGATTTGTCGTAATTCTTACCACGTTTTTATTAAGTTACTTTCTTATTTGTCTGTCTGTCGTTCCGGGTCGAAACTTGCAACTCAAATTTCGAGCATTTCCCGATTAGCTATCCGGCTGAAACTTTCAGGGTAGCTCACAACTCGACGACAATGCATTCTAAATCCATTTATTAGCATGCAATGCCGACCTAACTTTAAAAGGCGCATGTAAACGTGATTTCGAGAATATTTTTTAATCTGTCACTTTCTTCAGGCCTAGCGCACTCCGCACTGTAGGTACGAAGCTACAAGTACATAGCCGGACACCGACGGCGGGTCGCGCGTCGTTACACGTGCCGCGTCAGAAGAGATAAGAGCTATGCGATACAAAGAGAGGCGCTCTGTACGTTAATATGACTGGTAGGTATGCAGCGCTACGCGAGCTGAATTGAATTTTATTGCTTCATAGCAAGAGTCGCTATTTGTTTACATTTCTTTGCGGAGTGATGCTTCTGTCCCTTAGTATTCTGTGGTTAAACATAATTTATACCTCATGGTTTAGTGTTATATTTTTAGACATTTCAAAAAAGACATCCCGCAGAGTTTCTTGGTGCTATCTTTTCTATAGCGGGCCAGAATTTGATATTGGAAATGCCGAGGACGCTTACAAAATTATGAAATATTTCATAACGAGAATGTAGGATACTTACTCATACAATATTATATAACTACCTACCTGCTATACTATACACCTAACACCTTTTTTATGTAGCTGAATGACGAGACGGGCGAGACGGGGTTTTCCTGATGGTAGGCAATACGCCTGCCCGTAACAGTCGCAGCCAGAATTTTGTTTTTTTTTTTCAATAACTTACGCGGCGCTGCTATTAGCTTGTTTCATAATTCCCAGTTATTTCACTGGCTACAATGCCCTTCAAACTGGACCACAGTACCTAATTCTTGCACACTACTGCTTGGCGGCAGAAAAACTGGCAAAGCGGTACCCACCCAGACGGCCTTTCACGTACGAGAAACCTACCACCAGTCACCTTCATATATGTCTACTGCTTTTAATCTTGCCAGAGATGCATATTAAAATTATATTAAAATTTACATTAGCCGTTCTGCGTAGGCACTTTATTGTCTAGGCACTCTACTGTCAAAGCTTCTACTTGAGCAGCCTGTGGGTTCAGTATACGCAATGAGCCTACAACGCTCTAGGGTGCAGTACAACAACGCTTTCAGAGCACTGTTGGGACTGCCATGGTGTTATAGCGCGTCTGGAATGTTCGCCGATACGCGCGTGGACGGCTTCCACGCTATTATGCGAAAAAGAGTGGCCTCAATGTTCCACCGTCTACGAGATAGCTCCAACAGTGTTCTGAAAATGATTGCATCCCGCTTTGATTGTCCTATCCAGAGATAATGGATAGGTATTGTCACGGTCAGGACCAAATAATTTTATGTAATTTTTCACTCTACTAACATAGTTTTTAAGAAAATTTGTTACTAACACGACTATGGAACATTCCGCTTCTGCCAAGTAGCCAACTGGCATATAAGAAAAATAATATTGTCAAAAACAAACATAAATAAATTATTTTTCAAAAAAAACTAAACCGACTTCAAAACCATAAATGGCACTCAAAAGTGAAAAATAAATTAATATAATTATCATAAGCGCTACCCACTCATACATTTGAAGTCGGTGCCAATCAAGTAATCGCGTATAAACACACAAAAAAATAATAAAAAACATACCGTCGAATTGTAAACCTCCTCCTTTTTGAAGGCGGTTAAATATTGTAACAAAAGTTCTAAAAAATATGCCCCTCAGTTTCTTGCCGTATCTTCTGAGTAGTGGTTCTTTTTCCGATACGGTGGTAGAGTCATTGTGATAATTTGACGTTCAAAAGTGCGTCTGTGACGACAAAATTGAAATAAAATACTTTTGATTTGTTTTGAATTATGGATTAATCCGAAATAAATATTTTTTATTTTTACTTTATTTTATTAGTACGGTAGGTACTGTCGTTCTTGACAATAACCGCCGTCTTGTATGTTTAATTATTCTGTGGGGCCGTGTAATGCCTATGAGTGGGTACCCTGTGTTGTTATCTTTATAGTACAAGCAGAAGCTCAGTCACATCTAGAATACACAGTTCACTATCTACGTACAATGGCGGACAGTGGGCAGTGTGACCTCAGAAATGTACCGAGGAACACTCCGTATCGCCGGTAGATAGTAGATTCTAACACGACATCCGCTCATAAATTTCGTTATTTTTTCTTCATTTTTAGGGTTCCGTACCCAAAGGGTAAAACGGGACCCTATTACTGAGACTCCGCTGTCTGTCTGTCTGTCTTTCCGTATGTCACCAGGCTGTATCTCATGAACCGTGACAGTTAGACAGTTGAAATTTTCACAGATGATGTATTTCTCTTGCCGCTATAACAACAAATACTAAAAAACAGAATAAAATAAATATTTAAGGGGGCTCTCATACAACAGACATGATTTAGCCGTTTTTATAGATAAAGTACGGAACCCTTCGTGCGCGAGATCAACTCGTACTTGACCGGTTCTTTTGTCGTCTGGGTGGGTACCACCGCTTTGCCAGTTAGTCAGCCGCCAAGTAGTAGTGCGCAAGCATTACTGTGTTCCGGTTTGAAGGGCATTGTAGCCAGCGAAATTACTGGGCATTATGAGACTCAACAGCTAATTGCCTCAGGGTGACGAGCGCAGTGCAGCGCCGTGCAGGATATTGCAAAACAAATTTCTGGATGGTGCTGATTGTTATGGGTTGGCGTATTGCATACCATCAGGCAAATGACCTGCTCGTCTCGTAATCCAGTTACATAAAAAAAAAGTCTATCTATCAGTTTACGTTAAATGACGGTAGTTACTTATTAGCCTAACCAAGTGGCTTGATTGTAATTAAAAATGGGGACCATACAGTTAATAAAATCATATAAAAGATAAACATACATTTATCTATACACGCTTTAGCGATTAACTTTTTGAATAACATAGTACTTAACTCAAAGTTAAATGAGCTCAACTTCACTTACCTGCCGGCGTACCCACTGGTCCCTCAATCTCTTATCTCAACTTGTAGTTATAGTGTCATATATTTGTGAATGAACGAGATTAATTCGATTTCTTGCCTGCGACATTAATTAGACCTCATTAGTCACAGTGAAGCAACCTTAAATTGAGCTCAACACGATATACGATTGGCGCTTAAGGAACCAGTGGGTACGCCGGCTGTGCTTATAATAAAGTTCCTACCCTTTTATCACATCATCACTCCATGAGCGGAGATAGAGATCAAACGCCGAGCTAGTCAGCTGTAAAAAGGTATTTAATAGTTTATGATTTTGCTTGAATTAGGCGCCAGGCGGGCCGGGCCGTGTTGAAAACTAATGAATTTTCGATATCAAAAGTTTTATCTTCGTTATATAAGCAGCAGTTGCTATGTGTGTTTACGTGTGGGTGCATGTGTCGTTCCCGACGCCCCTAGTCGGTGACTGCACTCCATTGAACCACTGCCATGCACCACTTTCATCATCATCATCATCAGCTCATCACGTGCCCACTGCTGGCACGGGCCTTCTCTCATAGAGAGAGAATGGGGCATAATCCACCACGCTGGCCCAGTGCGGGCTGGTGAATGTCACATGTCCTTGACTTATTGTGAAAATTTCTTGGACATGCCGGTTTCCTCACGATGTTTTACTTCACCGTTTTTAGCGCACCACTTTCAAATGGTAATAAAAATATTTTAAACAAGGCTAATATCGATTAAAAAATTTAATCTAAAAACCACGTTTTTATGTGCCTTAAAAGGAATAAATTGATTTAGAATGCCTCGTTATCGAGTTGCGAGCTACCTTGAAAGATTCAGCCGGATAGCTAATCGGGAAGTGCTCGAAATTTGAGTTGGAAGATTCCACCCGGAACGACAGACAGACAGACAGACAAAAAAGAAAGAGACTTAATAAAAATTTGGTAAAAAATAAATAAATATTATCTCCGGTGAAAGTTTTTTCTATAAAAAACTAACATTCATATCTATAACTTTCCTTTTCCCCCACTCCCTCCTCCACTCTCTCTACCTTTCACTCCCCCTTTCCTCCTCTCTACCCCAATTATATCTTTAGCACATCTACCCACTCGTCCCTACATCCTAGAAAATCCTTGAGCAATATGTGAACCTCTAACATCTACCGAGGAAGAATCCTTCCTTGGCCGCCCGTGGAGTAAATAGATCATAGCACGCCATCCGCTTATTAAAGCCAGTACTTATATGGTATGTAGTTCGTAAACGTGTAATTTCACGTTTAAGAAACATGCGCGTACCAATCCGTTACATAGTAGGCAGGTATACCATTCTATTACTCTTCTCTCGTGTGGGTATAGCCAACCCTGGTGTCGGACATTTTTACACCGAAGGCCTCCGACATGTCTAACAATAAAATTGTTGTGCGAAGACAACAGCAGGGACCGACGGCTTATCTATTTTATGCAATTACTTATTACGCAAGTACTAGAGAGACTCCAATTTCTTTCGAGTGTGATTCCATACCCTTATAAAGTAATTTCATAATGAATACGAGTACCTAGGTACAGTACAGCAGGGCACACATTTTCGATAGAATTACGATCGTATAGAAAAATTGTGGAAGGCGCGCGGCGGCAAGCGCAAATTAAGAGAAATTGGTGAGATAGTGGTCAAACGCAAGCCAATTAAGAATTTAAAATAAATTTTTTTTCAAAAAAAACTAAACCGACTTCAAAACCACAAATGGCACTCAAAAGTGAAAAATAAATTAATATAATTATCATAAGCGCTACCCACTCATATAATTGAAGTCGGTGCCAGCCAAGTCTATTAAGTAGCAGATAAATACTATGTCTATAGTAAGTACTACTTGTAAGTAGTATCCATCTACTACCTTATATTATTAAATACTATGTATATAGTAAGTACTACTTGTAGGTAGTATCTATCTATTACCTTTTAGACTTGGCTGGCACCGACTTCAAATATGAGTGGGTAGCGCTTATGATAATTATATTAATTTATTTTTCACTTTTGAGTGCCATTTGTGGTTTTGAAGTCGGTTTAGTTTTTTTGAAAAATAATTTATTTTACCCTTTTTAGTGAAAAACAAGTTTTAATTAAAGCTTTAAAAAAAGCTTTTATGATCTAGAAGCCACATCATGACGAAGTTTAAAACGGGCTATCACAATTAAATGCATGTACAAAAAAATTTCATGTCTGTCCTATTCTCTGTTGAGGAGTTCCCTCGCCGGAAGTCAATCCTGGGTGTATCAGCCATGTCGTGATGGAATTTAGAACAGGCTATTATGGTTAAATCCATTTACGAAATGTTGTGTCTGTACTATTCAACGTTGAGGAGTTCCCTCACCGGAAGTCAACCCTGTGTGAAGCAGGTGAAGCAGTCGAATACAAACCTCCACCTTTAGAAAGTTGGTTACGAAAAAACAAGAACCGACTTGAAGATTAAACTTATATTTTTAGTTTTTGCTATTTTTTTCAAAAAGTACTGAATGAATTTCGATAAAATTTATATGGGACTACCTCTGAAGTATGACCTACCAATCAAAAAAAGAATCATCGAAATCAATGCATAATTGGCGGAGTAATCGCGTAACAAACACAAAAAAAAAGAAAAAAAAAATACCGTCTAATTGTAAACCTCCTCCTTTTTGAAGTCGGTTAATAATCTGAAAAAACTGCCAACATCAGAACGATATACTATTATTTGAGCGTCATTCTGGAATACGGACCTATTTTAATTATTTTGTGGTGCGAGTTCCTACTGAAAATCTGTCGACCTACATGTGTGAGGAATTCTGGCCAAAGGGTGTCGTGTTTCGACGGTTCAGAGGACTGCTGCAAGCGTCACCGCTGACACCGCAAGCTGACACCGCGCAGTTGCGTCACACGTCGCCGACAAAACGTGTCACATAAATAAATATTTTAATATAAATTATATGTATGTCAGTTCTAAGGTATATATTTATATGGGCCGTAGAATAAGTAAATAACAGCTGTAACTTATTTTTATATTGCCTGAAATAAAGATTAAATAAATAAATAAATAGAGGCACACTTGAAAATGTTTCCATATACTAACACCATATACAAATAGGTAATATATGAGATAATGAATATAGGTAAAGGCCTTTTTAGACGGTGCAGGTTTCTCGTCGGTATATCATTATGGTATGCTAATGTCGTACAAACGTCGTTTAGACGGTGCATTTCAAATATGGTATTGTCACAGAATACACACACACACACAGAACAGAAGGACAGAACACACACACACAGGACAGGACAGAAGCATCACTCCGCAAATAAATTTAAACAAATAGCGACTCTTGCTATGACGCAATAAAATTCAATTCAGCTCGCGTAGCGCAAGTCATATTAACCTACAGAGCGCCTTTCTTTCTATCGCATAGCTCTTACCTCTTCTGATTGGCACGTGTAACGACGCGCGACCCGTCGTCGGTGTCCGGCTATGTACTTGTAGCTCCGTACCTACAGTGCGGAGTGCGCTAGGCCTGGTATGGTCAAAAAACTTAGGTTCATTGGATCGTCTAAAATCTAAATTAGGCTTTTGTAACCAGGTTATTAGAGCCTTTTGTAATCCGTTTTCTTGTTTATTCCGTCCCAACTTCATCCTGTCCCTGTCAAAAAATCCAATCAAATATTTCTACATGATCGGGCAAAACGTTAAATTCAGATTCTGAAATCTCATCGACCGAATTGATGGGATGTCCAACTAGCTCTTTGATCGCGCCGCATTGATAGACTGAACACGACACCTGACAAGACTTGATAGAGCACAGAATTCTAGTTGACTGTGAATTTATTAACATTATTAACTTTCGAAATAGTGCTCTGACTGGCTGATTGATGAAAAGTCAGATCCAGTAAACGACGGCCTATTCAAATAGTGGATCAGTTTTCACGAATGGACGCCATTTGACGCGGTACCTTAATAAACTGATTGAAGGCCCTTAGCGGTATGTCTATTGGATTTGATTGAATGTATTTGGCGAAGACGGGAGGATAAGGAGGAGGGGTTTGGTTGCTCGAGCAATGGTGCTCGATGCCCTAGTTGGACAGGCGTTGGGATGGTATTCCAAAGACGTGGGTTTAAAACTCAAGCAAATTTTTTTCTTTTAGATTATTTTAATTTCTTTAAGGTGTTTGTGAATTCGTGAATACTAGAATTCTGTAGTATGTTGTTGTTTTTAAGTTAATACAAATATGCGGGTTGTATTCTACTAGTAAAACGAACCGATGTATTTGAGTTGTAGCAGGCCTAACACACTGCGCACTGTAGGTACGAAGCTACAAGTACATAGCCGGACACCGACGGCGGGTCGCGCGTCGTTACACGTGCCGCGTCAGAAGAGATAAGAGCTATGCGATAGAAAGAGAGGCGCTCTGTAGGTTAATGTGACTAGGTATGCAGCGCTACGCGAGCTGAATTTAATTTTATTGCGTCATAGCAAGAGTCGCTTTTTGTTTAAATTTCTTTGCGGAGTGATGCTTCAGTCCCTTAGTATTCTGTGGTCGTAGTAAGACTACAAGTTCAAAGTTCTGAAGTCAATTTTGGCATCACACGCACTTAGAACGTTAATTATTACAATGACTCTACCACCGGAACAGTCTTCCATTTTCTTAACTAGGTATAGGTACCTACTCTATCAATTCCGTGACGAGATTAGCTACATGTCTTCCAGAGTGTTAAAGACACTATTTACTAAAACAGCCGAGGTGTTGATCTCAGATGTCCATCTGCAGAGAGATTAGGACCAGTACACACCATTTGAATCCGACGTCGCGTCGCTCCTCCACATAAAAAGTATCGTAAACACAATCGAACAGGATTACTCTGATTCGTAATTCTTCGAATCTTCGTCGCGTCAGATGAAAGGGACAGCGCTATGCAACAGGCATAAGAGTCTTTTAGACCGCAGCACGAACGAACGAACGAAAGCAACTCGGAGAAGGCTCCCAGAGGTACTTCAGTAATCGTGAACTCATCGACTTTTTCTTCTCCTATAGCGTGACTGTCTTTTTCTCAAGGTTAGTTAGGTAGTTCTTTCTCTAGTTTATTTCAGTCCTGTAAAACGCCCATCGTGACATATCGATATATTGATATTTTGGCTTGCTTTTTCAAATGGTTTCAATTAGATTAGATAAGGCTGTATTGTCACACAACAACATGAAATAATTACAAAACAATACTTAAAGCTAAAGTGTCACAATCTCTGATCTCTTCCAGACAACCTTCCTCTTCAATGTGCTATTTCAACAAAGAAATTATCCAAACGACTGAAAGAAAAAGATTTTTATGACGTGACGTACACACATAACGTATTGGCCGTATCATTCATCATCCATGGCATTCATCTAGTGCGGCGTCGACGTGGAGTTAGAACGATGTGATCGTGCTTTAGATGCGGGATACGATAGAGCACATCGCGTGACGCGGCGGCGCGCGGCGTGCCGCTTGGCACGTCGTCAAACTGCATTCATTTCAACAGTGTCCACCCTTGATGGAGTTAAACGGACTTAACTTCCCACTCAAACTAAGTAATTATGAAAATAAGAAAATTACATAACTATCGAATATAAATACACTTCTGGAAGAAAAAAACTGAAACCGACATCATGTTGATTTACTTTTAATCATAATGACATGTAAAGTCGGTGGCACTGCAATTGCTATGGGCAAGCGCGGCGCTTACCATCAGGTAAACGACTTGCTCGACTCATAAGCAGTAGCATAAAAAGTATTGTGTTTTTACAAGCTATTGTTCAACTTGCAATGTATGTATGTGTGTATGTATGTGTGTATGTATGTATGTATGTATGTTTGTATGTATGTATGTATGTATGTATGTATGTATGTATGTATGTATGTATGTAACTATGTTTTTTCGGATGGATTCTTGCAAGTTGAATTAGAACCTCTTCCTTTTATCTCACGGAGTTGAAATTTTGCATACTTGTCAAAGTCCGATGACAATGCAATATTATGGTGACAGTCAGCCGATCTGATGATGGAGACGGAAGGTGGGCAATGGAACTCCTTGACGTATAATCGTAAACTACTAGTGTTTGGGCTCATTTTAATCTTCTTGCGGTTTCGAATTTGTTAAAATATTTTTTAACGAATAAACTTATTCAAATGCAAATTTGAAGATCCAAAATATCCTTCAGTGACACGACAATGCGTCATAGGACATCACTGCCGGGGACCTTCTAGGTAGCTACTATCTGTTAAAAGAGAGTGCCACAAGGAACTTAATAAATACACCCTAAATTGGAACTAATCGTTTCTAACAATATCATTGGTTTCGAGGTCACTTTGACGTCACCTTAACGTCGAAAGTGGCCGTCATCAAATAATGTTAATTCAGATAAAATCATGAATGAACAGTACCTGATTTTCCTGAAGAACACACACAGTTATCATTTACAGTTTAAAATCGTTACGAATTTTCATATTTAGTGTTTTTTTTATGTAACTGAGTGACGAGACGATCTGGTCGTTTGCCTGATGGGAAGCAATACGCCAACCCATAACAATAATAGCAACACCCAGAACTTTGTTTTGCAAAATCCTGCGCGGCGCTGTACTTCGCTCATGAGACAATTAGCTGTTAAGTCTCATAATGCCCAGTAATTTCGCTGGCTACAATGCCCTTCAAACCTGAACACAGTAATGCTTGCGCACTGCTTGGCGGCTGAATAACCGGCAAAGCCGTGGTACCCACCCAGACGGGCTCCTGCTCGCGCCAAGCGCTTTGCTTCGACCTTCTTTATGCGAACGGCCAAGGAGTGGACCTCTCTGCCGGAATCTGTGTTTCCGGATAGCTATAATTTGGGTGTCTTTAAGACTAGAGTGAACAGGTTTCTTCTAGGCGAGCGTGCTACATCTTCGACCGCATCGTCACTTAACAACAGGTGAGATAGCGGTCAAAGGCAAGCCTATAATAACATAAAAAAGTGTCCTTACTTCAGATAAAATTGTGGTCACTCCACAATGCCTCGCATTGCACTTAATTTGAATCATGTGCTAACAACCGACATGTTTATATTTATATCGAACTATATATTCGTATGTGTGCCGGGTCATTGACATATTTATCGTATTGAAGTTTATTACTTTAACCTCTTTAGATAAGAGAGTGCATTGACAACAGTTTTACTTTTGCTGCATGTTTTTCTAGTTCCAGGCGTAGTTTAACCACGGAACTATAAAATAGTAGATTGTATCATAAGGGAGCAAAATAATATTTTTACAAAAAGTAGAGTGTATCACTCTACTTTTCATCACCCACTATGAGAAAATAAAAGCGCCTCATATTTTATTGTAATATTATTATTTAATAAAACATAGAGTAACAACTAAATTGAAATTAAATAGTATCCTTCATTAAAACAACTAAAAACTTATATTTACATTTGTGACTATGGGCCGTCGTACCAGCCAGTCTTTATTCAAACAATATTTGCGTTCGATTTCTTTGGTGCTGAACACTAAGATGTTCCAAATTCAAAAAGTGCGCGGCAAAGATAATTGCGGCGCACTTATAAAGAGGATTAAAAACTCATTACTGCCCGCTAAAAGTTTCTTACAGAAAACACCACCTTTGGGTGCACATAAAGGCGAACCAAGTCGTCCTTTTCGAATAGATGGGATGAAAACGTTTTTCTGTTAGTTTTCAGAGTGGTACATAACCACGAAGTTTTTTATGATATAACTGAATGACGAGACGAGCTGGTCGTTTGCCTGACGGTAAGCAATACGCCGGCCCATAACAAAAACAGTACCATTTATAAAACAGCTAGTACTCACGTAGTTTGTCGAATTAGTCGACCTAGGTTTCGAGCATGTCCGATGCTCTTCATCAGGGGCGAGTTTACGCTGCGAGATCGCAGCGACCACTGGCGGTGTCGAACAGTACCACCCAGAACTTTGTTTTGCAAAATCCTGCGCGGCGCCGTACTGCGCTCGTCACCCTGAGACAATTAGCTGTTGAGTCTCATAATGCCCAGTAATTTCAAAGTTTAAGCATTTCTTTACTTTATAGGCACACTAGCTGCGTCCCGCGGTTTCACCCGCAGTTATCTAGGATAAAAAGTAGCCTATATGTCCTTTAAAGCTTTATGGGCCATATAGGCTACTTCCAAATTTCACTGAAATCCTTTCAGCTGTTGCTGCGTGAAGAGGGAACAAACGCACACACTAAAACACATACATGCAAACTTTCGCATTTATAATATTAGTGTGTGTGTGTGTGTGTGTGTGTGTGTGTGTGATGTGATGAGATAAGTCTAATAGAAACAATTAATAAATTAGAATTTAATTTTTAATTTCCCTTAAAGAATGTTTTAGCTTAAACCTGTTTCATGATGCTTATTGCAATGCTAACTTTACGATTACAGCAGATTCTTTTTAACCCACTTCAAAAAAAAGGAGGAGGTTTCCAATTCGATAGTTTTTTTTAATGTCTGGAACTGAGTCATTTAAAACCGATTTGAGAAAATCTTTTCTTTTCGTGTTGGTTTCAGTATAGCCACAATGTGGTCCCACATAAATTTCAGGGATATTCGACCTTGAACTTCGAAGATACATTAGAATTGAAGTCGGTTTTTTGTTGTTGTAAAATGAATTATTAAAATATATTAATTTTCTTTATCATTTTGTCCAGGTACAGGCCAACAGAGGACGGCGAAAGGTTTTACCACCTGTTTGACCCATACCCACTAATGATCTTGCTACTAACATTGTGTGTTTTATGAAAATGGCAACCCGAAAATATTTTTCACTCCACACATTTAAAAAAATAACCAAAATATTGCCCAAACTGTAGACTTGTACCTTATTCTGTGGCGGAGCACTCTTTTTCCTAAAAGATGCGTAACTTAATTAAAAATCTGTTTTTGTATATTTGTGTATTCTGTATTGCTCTTTTTTTTATAACTGAATGACGAGACGATCTAGCCGTTTGTCTGATGGTAAGCAATACGCCTGTCCATAACAATAACAGCACCAACCAGAACTTTGTTTTGCAAAATCCTGCGCGGCGCTGCACTGCGCTCGTCACCATGAGATAATTCGCTGTTGAGTCTCATAATGGCCAGTAATCTTATAATTTTTAATCGACTTCAAAAAGGAGAGAGTTGGTTCTATGTAAATTTTATCGAAATTGATTCAGCACTTTTTGGAAAAATCAACAAAAATAAACAAAAATATAGGTATAGTCTTGAAGTCGGTTCTTGTTTTTTCTAAAAATTAATTTTGTATATTTGTATATTCCGTAATGCTACCTCTTTTTAATAGACTTAAAAAAGGAGGAGGTTATTAATTCATTGTGTTTTTTTTGTTTGTTACGCAATTACTCCGCCAATTATAAATTGATTTTGATGATTCTTTTTTTGTTTGGTAGGTCATATTTCCGAGATAGTTCTATGTACATTTTATCAAAATTGATTCAGGACTATTTGGAAAAATCAACAAAAACAAAAATATAGGTATAGTCGTGAAGATGGATTTTGTTTTTTTAATTCTAAAAATTAATTATTGAAATTAAGTTACTTGACTTATGAGCAAAGTATAGCCTACCTAACTATAGCTATCATAGGTAGGTGTAGGTAGACATTTTATACATCTCCCAGAGATTTTCTAAAATACTTCGTATTACCGTAACTTTTATTTTTTCTAAGCGTACCCAACAAGAATATTAAAAAAACAAAACACCGACCTCTTTGTGTTGTTTAACCTGATTGTGGCTGTTTACCACTTTAGCATTTGCTTAGCCTGAATTAAAAAAATAAAGTCTATGAGATTCTTTTACAGCTTACGATATAGCGGCTGAAAATAAAGTAGTAGAAAACATCTATAAAGTGCTTTTTTATGTAATTGGATGCCGAAACGAGCTGGTCGTTTGCTTGATGGTAAGCAATACGCCAGCCCATAACAATTACAGCACCATCCAGAACTTTGTTTTGCAAAATCCTGCGCGGCGCTGCACTGCGCTCGTCACCCTGAGACAATTAGCTGTTGAGTCTCATAAGGCCCAGAAATTTCGCTGGCTACAATACCCTTCAAACCGGAACACAGTAATGCTTGCAAACTACTGCTTGGCGGCTGAATAACTGGCAAAGCAGTGGTACCCACCCAGGTGCCTCTCGCATACGAGAAACCTACCACCAGTAACCACACAGCGAACCCTAACATTGCGTAATACACACACTTAATATACCTATATTTAATAAGCACTTCTAGGTACTGTTAAGAGAAGAAGAGAAGAGCTCGTGCGACTTTAGATCCGACGCACCCGAGTTCGAATCCCGCTGGCCCCGCACTACTGACTTTCTTAAGTTATGTGCGGATTTAACACTCGCTCCAAAAACGGTGAAGAAAAACATCGTGAGGAAACCGGCATGTCCAAGAATTTTTCACAAAAATTCAAGGACATGTGACATCCACCAACCCGCACTGGGCCAGCGTGGTGGATTATGGCCCATTCTCTCTCTATGAAAGAAGATCCGTGTCCCAGCAGTGGGAACGTGATGGGCTGATGATGATGAGGTACTGTTGTGTGGCACCTCTTGGTTGTTATAAAAAAAAACTTTTAGGCACACACATTTATTTTTTATTTCCACAATTTTAGCACACTCGGGACTTCTTCCTGCACTTAACAGTATAAAAAATACTTTTGCAGCTGTTCTTCTACCTGACTGCTTATTCCAGGCTGACCGGCAGGCAGAGGGCCAGGACCGTAGTCAAGTCGCGTGAGAGCAATTCAGGAAAAAAGCCTTTAGTTCTTAAAATCACCATTTTATTTAGGGAGGTGTATTGCTGACAGCGATTTAATTAGGTGTTGGGGGTTCGCCCCTAGGTCAGCAATGTTGCGATGTTTAACAGTTCGTTAAATTTTTTTTAAACCCTGGACACACTAAAACATGTCTAGAAAACCGCATCCAAATCGCATGTTTAAGAGCTACGGTGCCACAGACAGACAAATAGTGGTCAAACTTATAACACCCCTCTTTTTTGCGTCGGGGGTTAAAAACATACGTAGCGGAAACAGTATTTTGTTTGAGACATTTTTCCCATACAATGTCGGATATTTTCTCCAGATTTTTTCTTACATTAGTTATATAAGAAAAAATCTGGAATAAATATGCACCAGATTGTCCAACAGTAGGAAGATCCTGTGATAGATGGATAGTCGATAGTAAATTCTAGACCATGTATTTTGTTGATTATTATTAAATTTTTTTATCCGACGGGGCAATACTGCCAACATCTTGGGTACGCTGCCAACTGGTAGTGGGTTGGAGCATTTGAGCTATCTATAGGCCTTTAATGATCTATCGGTTGTCCAATTGCTTCTCCTTGTATGTAGTTAGTTTAGTTTTAGTAAGTAGTAGTTTGTTTCAAGTAAAAAAGCAACTCGCCCGTTAAAAAAAATGGAATATTATTTGATATTAACTTTTAATCAATTCCACTTATTGTAAATTACTGATTGATGTAACTGGTTCATCCACTTCACACAGTTTACTTCTGTTTAGATACTCGAAGTAGCAAGTTACATTCGTCCGATTTCATGTACGGATCCGTAAAATGAGTTATATAAGATACGAGATCGATCTGTCAAAAAAAACACTGTTCCCACTATCTACGTTCCCAACACACGTACGTACCTACATTACTACTTTTAATATTAGCTACTCTGAGATGCTAGATCAGCGAGCTGGAATACCATTAATGACTTGATTAGGTAAGAAACTTTCTGCTTTTTATGCTCAAAAATTTCGCAGCACTAAATGTTGTCTTTGCCAATGTTGAGAAATCAGCATATTTATGAATTCAAAGGAGTAAACCGAACATCAACGACAGTAGAGACACGTACATAAAAAGCCGTAATATACTCCTTTTTCGAACGTTTCCCGCCGAAAAGACTATCATAGCAAACCAATATTTAAAAACAAAACTCTACCTTTTACGGCCCCCAGCGGCAAGGGCATTCCGTCCATACAGCCAGACTTTAAAAAAACAAAGCTCACGCACTCGGCACGAAGTAGGTCGAGGCGCGCGTCACGGCTGACGTCACGGCGCGCTGACGTCACGGCCCTCCCCCGGCCACGCCTCGGGCCGGGCTCGCCATGGAAACTGGACGGGAAATGGGCTTTGTATGCTACTGTTTGATTTTCTGTTCGTTGCATGTATTTATTAACAATATAATAACCTATTTCTAACATGGTCTATAGGATATAGGTAAGCTTTTTTAGGATTATTTTTGTTCGGTTCCACTGTAAGAGTTTGTAAGCTCCTTCGGTGGTATATAAATAAATATAAAAGTTGATGCGTAGAACAGGAAATGAGTGAAAAGTATGTTTAACCGGTCATACAGGAGTGACATCATTATAATAACATCCATCGTTGACCATCATTTATATTGTTCTTGCTTAAAATTAATTAAACTGTCGTACAAGCTTACCGGTAAGCTCGAAATACCATTTCAATTTATTCTTTTCGTTCTCTTGAAAACCATTTTTGCGCCCAATTGTATCAAAAGTGGCAAATTCGTATATTTTGGTGATGATTGACCTTTTTCGCAATGAAATTTTATTTATATTGAATGTCAATTTGAATCTCAAATAGCGAAATATTATTTTATTATAACATTTTACGTTAAGCTCGTCAAGAGCTTACTCAGCGAAAAATTAGCGTCGAATCATTTATAAGATGGATAGGGCACTAGTGGTGATGTCCAATGAAGAATTTACTGGAAATTATCAAGTGTACAAAGATTTTTTTCAAGAAATATCTGAGGAGTTGGAGCCTTTCATGCCGACACCAAAGAGAAGGAGTGATGTACCACCTAAATATAAAGTAAGGTTAGACGTACTAGCTGGTAGTAATAGCGAGAATCTGGACTCAGGATAGTCCACTCCAGACTAACTCCAGAGAGACTCCAGACTCCAGAGAGTCTAGACTCGCTGGACTCATATTTTACGGGTTTAAAATAAAAGATTTGCCAAGCACGGTGAAACAAAAGAAAGAAAGAAAGAAAACATTAATTTTGACAAAACTGCACACGGTACAACAATGATCACAAAACAATAAACCAAAAAGAACAATTCATTAATGAAGTACTGGGTGCTTGTTTACGAGAATCGCTGCCGTGCACAGTGACGTCAAAAAAGATCTGAACTCAAAAAAAATAACACATTCATAACTATGTATATTTATAGCTAGCCACAAAAAGCAGAATTATGAACATGGACCAAAGGGAGAGGTTTGACCCCGAGCCGCACAATGTAATTACTAAAGCCATATATTATTTGTTCTGACATAAATATTTGCTAGAAATGCGCGTAATTATTTATGTAAGCAATAAAAATACACAGACGAACACGTTCACAAAAATACTGAACACGTACGTAAATACGTAAGTATTGAAAACCCGATAATGAAAATACGCTTCGGGGATTTCGCCGGGAGCAATAATAATCGCCAGCCGGTAGGGAAACCCTGAACATAATCCGGGCAACACCCGGCTCGCGTCGGGCAATTTTCAAGCTCCGGTCTAGTGGGGTTGCCATATTGTACCTGTACTAAAGTTCTGCGATGTTTTTATTGTAATAAGGTGGCCAAGTTGTTTTCCGTAATGGATAACTATTGCAGTAAAACGCTTTTGATTGCAAAGTCCTGGGTGGCACTGCATTCGTCGCTCGTAAAACAATCAGCTTTCGAGTGTCAAATACCCAGAAATTTAGTTTGTGCTATGGGAAAACTAATCTTCGGTCATAACTTGATTCGTGACACTTTCTCTTGAAGTCCTATAATACACTTGTTTAGCAGCTTTTTCGCAAATACTCAGTCACCACTTCCAGTCATGGGTCTCTATTTCGATGGAGAACCAAACCCTATAGACCCTCCACCCCATGTCACAGACTGGAGGGTGGAGTTGTTTGCGGTCAGGGCGGTTCCCAGACAAAGTTAAACGCAATCCCGCCGAAAATTAATTAGCAATGTTTGACAATACTGAGTGAACTAGTTAGATTTGGTGACGGTAGCTAGGCAGTTCGGGAACCAGGCCGTCGGCTGTTTGAAGTTTGTGGACTAGGGTTTCCTTGCGGCAGAAGTTTCTAGCAGGTATTCTGCGAAACTTTACGTTTGGTGTGAGATTGTGGTCTTTCGTATTATTGTTTGTATATTGTGTTTTAAATTTGAAGCCGTATGCCGTATGTTCGTACGCCTCAGGGTTTTGCTGAAAACCAACATCTGGTGTAAATTTATGTCACTAGACAATTGTGCTGAGCCAAATCCCCATTTGGCACCAATTTTTGTTATATATATGTTTTTGAAACGGTATATATACCATGCATTTAGTTTGTTTTGAGTTCTCGATATTTCGGCACTGATGCAAGCACCGTGATCACGACGATACTAAAGTTTTTGCGGGTGGGTTGTTGATGTTATAACGGGCAGAAATATCTGTCTACCCGCTTTCTCTCTCGTTTCTCTTTCGTTTTTATATTCTTTGTTTTTAATACTATATGTAACCGTAAACTATTATTCTTGTTTGTTTAATGTCTTTTCTTTCTCTCTTTTTTCATCGGCAGAAATCCTAATCCTAAATATTATAAATCCAAAAGTATGTGTGTGTGTGTGTTTGTTATTACTTATAACGACTAAACGGATTTTGATGAAGGTAGGTACTTTAAGTCCCAGAGTAGTCCCGAGAACGAATTGTTTCATAGGAACTACCGAACTCAAGCGGACGGAGTCACGGGTATCGACTAGACATAAAGAAATCTACAATCTAAACTCTTTCTTTATATTTTTTTTACATGAGTTGTCAGTGAAAGTGCTACAAATGACGCGTATCTTTGATTTCCGTAGGTGAGGTGAACCTCGTAGCATGCGTAGGGTTCCGTAGCAGCGAGCTACGTCCTTGGTTGTAGAGGTCTACAACTCCAGAGGTCTACAGCCACATTATCAAAATGAGCCAAGAAGGTATTTCTTACAAATTCTTAAAACAAAGACAACAAAGATTACAGGCTATCCTATAGGTGCCTATAGCTTAGGTAAACTTAGTAGCCCTCGTTGGGTCTCGTAGCAACAAGCTACGCCAATGGTTGTAGAGGTCTACGACTCTAAAGGTCTACAGCCCCATTTTAAAATGAGCCAAGAAAGAAGATATTTCTTACAAATTTATAAAACAGAGAACAAAGATAACAGGCAAACCTAAAGGTGCCTATAGCTTAGGTAAACTCCGTAGCCCTCGTAGGGTCCCGTAGCAGCAAGCTACGCCGATGGTTGTAGAGGTCTACGAACCCATTATTAAAATGCGCTAAGATTTTCTTTTAATTTTTTTAAACAAAGGACAAACGAACAAATTTTTGTAGGTTTCTTCGAATTAAGTATTTTGTTGGTACAGAGGGCAGTATCGCTACAGCTACGGCGTAGCCCGGCTACAGAAATCGTAGTATTACATTAGTGAAATAATATTTATTTATTTATTTATTCATGTATTAATGGCTTACATGTAATGTACCAGACAGGTGTTACAGATGTCTTATACAATAGATACATGTGCCCTGTGTGGGCGCTGCACAAGTTTTGAGTGGAGTTGGTTATTCCTGGTCATTTGTTTTATGTTATGTTATTTTCTTATTTTAAGTCTACGTTATTTCTAAAAATTTGAACGGTGTGTGTAACGGTAATTTCCTAGTCATAACGTTGCAACAAACTTTTTAGGAAAGGAAAATATTTCACCGCAGCCGAAATTTGTACTCGTTCGTTTTGGTTTGAACCCTAATACGGTAAAGAGAAGCTGTACAAGTACTTCAACCACCGGGGTACCTGCCGTGGTAGCTCAGTTTGTTAAGAGCGTATCCTGCGCTGAAGGAGAAGGTTCCGAGTTCAAACCTCATCTGCGGCGAAATATATTAGGCATAAAAAGTTTATTTAACTAAAGCCAAGCATGCGTTACTGCTTAGAAACAAAAATTTCATAACGTTGTTTTCACTCGAGTCACAAAATATGATAGCGATTTGGTGTTATCATTTTATGTCATCGTAGGTACTAGTTGCTACCTACTCATACGTATTCGTCATAAATATACACAGTGGAATTGAATTCGATATTTTTCCGAAATGTATGTACTCAGTCCATGTTTTAGAATAAATCTATAGTGTTAAATTAAACAAATTAAAATAATAATAGTTGGCCAAAATATAATTGACAATTAGCTGAAATGTCAATAAATGAATGTGAGAGAAATGTAGCGACGCACTGAGGCTAGTAGCAAAGAAAACTTCCTTCGCCGCGTCGCCCTCGCGTATCCTGTTTAGTGAAATAGACATATCTGCTAGGTAATCTTCATATGCAAACAATTGCAAACATTTGTTTCGTGTCTGGGTGTTGTGGGACCATGGTCCTCATAGTTCCTGGTTCCCTAGATACAGAGAATCCTAGTTAGGGGCCAGGATCTATGTATGTGATCGTTGGGCGTTATTTATTTTTTATTTTTATTTATATTCAATCTAAAGCTCACTCACTCCATACTACTCCATACTGATTACATACATTTCGTAAAAATATTGATCTCAATTCCACCCTTTATATGTATACAATTTGTTGCGTGTGGCTTTAATTAATACTTCACCCAAATGCATTTACAGGCTTATTTGCGCTCATGATTCAATAGTAAGCTTAAGTTGTACCATGATCATTCATAGTAACCTGCCAATAACACTCTAGGCCAAACTGCTGCTCGCGCAGGTCGCCGTCGTACCGCGTGACGAAGCCATCCGTGGACGCCAGTGCAGACCCCGCGCCCGCGCCGGCGCCCCACCTCCTCGAGCCGCAGTCCTCGCTGCGCGAGACCCGGCCGCAGCTGAAGGGGCCAAGGCCTGTTGGATCTAGCGTTTCTGGTAAGATTTGTTGATTGTTAATATTTTGTTTGTTAGATTGTTATTTTTTTAACGACAAATGCTTTTGTTACTTAAAAAAATTCTACACTCTATTTTCTAAAACTAAAATTAGTATTTATTTACTACGTCACTTTCTTGTTTGTGTGTCGTTCCGGGTGGAATCTTGCAACTCAAATTCCGAGCACTTCCCGATTAGCTATCCTGCTGAAACTTTCAGGGTATCTCACAACTCGATGAAAATGCATTCTAAATCCATTTATTAGTATGCATGCCGACCTAACCTCAAAAGGCGCATAAAAACGTGGTTTTAGATTAATTTTTGAATCTGTCCCTTTTTTATTGATGCAACACAGTGTGCGACAGTTACTTAGCTACCGACCTGGACCCTGTAGTATTAGGGTGTAGCAAAAACTAATATAGTTTACTTGCCTAACAACATTCTTGTACAAAATGTATATTAGGTACATGAAAATTATACGTTATTAAAAATAGATTTTTTGAGGAATAACACTAGTGTTATTCCTCTGAGGTCTGAAATTAGTTTTTCGACATTTCAAATAACAAAGGAAACAATCTGTAGTTTGTGATTATCCTTCAGATATCAAATGAAAGGTATCGCAATTGATGTGAGAGCTAGTAAGGATGGATGGACGGATGTTTGTTACTCGATCATACACTACTGAACGGGTTTTGATGCAATTCGGTTGGTTTATTCGGAATGATGAAGTCATGTGTGTAGGTGTAGTGACCTATCGCCCACAAACTGAATAGCGGGCAAGTCTATAAAAATGCTAGAATTGGCTATAGCTAGAACAGCAAGTGCCTATACATACCTATACCTATTATTATGTGAGACTTGGACGTCCCAACACAAATAACAAAGAGCGTTCGCTTATGAAAATTGTTTTAATTAATCAAGTTTTTCACTTAGCCGGCTACGTTCGTTGTTTTAATATCGGAGAGTACTTTCCCGGGTCGTTTTACAAAACTGGCTCTTTAGAACGGCAGCTGGTTTTGTTACTTGTGTAATGTTACTTGTAATGTTCAGGGATAAAAGGGAATTAAGTCGTGGTGCGGTCCAAGTGCTTTAGAGTTTAGGTCTGCGCACAGTTTCATTTTAATATTAGCTTTTGTATCAATTTTGAGTAACGCTAGAAACGCTAAAAAGGGAACAGAATCTATAGCAATTTACCTAATAGTACCTGTGGAGCCCTACCTATACCTATGTTCCTATATTATAAGTACATAGTTATTTCATTTAGCTAAACATGTGTAATATGAGGGAATGACTCCCTGTATCTATATAGGAAACCAGGAACTAAGATTCCCTGGGAATCCTAGTTGTGGCCCAGGATCTATGTAGTATATGTGATCTTTGGGCGTTATTTATTTATTTTATTTATTTTATTTATTGGTTCCTCTAAAATGGTATAATAATAATTATTTTAATATGTATTTTTAGTTTAATATTGTGTTATATTAAACCTACCTAGTAAGTACTAACTAGAACTAGAACTAAGTATACATTACCATTAATATTATGTTAAGCCCTCGCCACCCAAATTACAGAAATTACTTTTTGTCGTAAAGCCGCCCTTTATAGCACTTTCGTAAAACTACTGTTGTTATTTACTATACTATCTGACACCCGCGAGTTCGTCCACGTAGAATTAGGGTTACAGAAATTATTATCTAAACCTTTTGTGTGAATACAGAATGCATAGCAGTCAACCTCTGTGGACGCCTCCTAGCGTTTAGTGTTTAGAATAAAAAAAAACACTTTCAGTTTGTCCCGAAGTTCCCAATTTTTTAATGTTTCTTTCCATAAACACCTAATTTTTACAATTATGAAAATAAAAAAAAAATGGGTCCAGCCGTTCTCAAGTGATACTTACCAAATAACACCATTTAATTTTTGCATTTTTTCAGCATTTAATTATACATATATATAAACTAGTATTTCGCCGCGTGCGCGAGCTGCTAAAGCAGCTCGCGTGGGGGGGTGGCTGCTGTTTTTTTTTAAAAGCTTCCTATCGATTACGGTTCTAAAGTTTTGTTTACCCTTTTTGTTTTGAAATCAAACTTTTGTATGGCGGCCATATTGAAAAAAAGCTGGATTTCAAGTGATTGTGTGGCGTGCGCGAGCTGCTAAAGCAGCTCGCGTGGGGGGGTTTTGCTTTTTTTTATAAAAGCTCCCTATCGATTACGGTTCTAAAGTTATTTAAGTTCAGTTGTTCTGAAAAAAAGACTTTTGTATGGCGGCCATCTTGAAAAATGGCAGAATCCAAGTGATTTTGTGGCGTGCGCGAGCTGCTAAAGCAGCTCGCGTGGGGGTTGTTGCTTTTTTTTTATAGACGCTTCCTATCGACTACGGTTCAAAAGTTTTGTTTGGCTTATTTTTCCGGAAAAAAACTTTTGTATGGCAGCCATCTTGAAAAATGGCGGAATCCAAAATTTTTTTTCATAATTGTAATCTTCGACCCAGAAAACCCCCCGATGCAAAATTTCAGTCGGATCGGAGCAACTTTCAAAATGGCCGCCATTTTTTTTTCTTTTTTTTTAATTTTTCCAACTTTTCCAAATTTCCGCCATCGTCCTCTATGACATTTGGTCGAGCACTCTATATCTATCTCTTACCGTTTAAAAGTTATTTGCATTTTTATTTTGTATGGCGGCCATGTTTTTTTGTATGGCGGCCATCTTTTTTTTCAAATTTTCAAAAATGGCCCAGGTTTTGGGGCATATTTAGTTCAAGCGGTACCCCCATCCGATTTATAGTTTCCGAGATCCCCTGAGCAGTTCCATCTCGGAGACACCTTTCCATGGATTTCGGATTTTTCTGGTTGGTTTCAAAACACCCTCTATCCAACGGTACCAAACACTACCCCCCACCATAACGGCAAGTACCACTTCTATTTCTGTCGCTATTATGGTCTTTCAGTTTTATATTATATTAATATGTTTCTCTTTTTAATAACATGACTTTGAAAAAAAGGTAAGTATGTTTACCCATTTCTTTCCTATACTCAAATTGAAGTGTGAGTGCTGAAAAGAAATGCGAAAACTGACTCTACCAGTGCTTCGGAAATACGCCCGCTAGAGAAGATAGCACCAAGAAACTCTGCGGGGATGTCTTTTTTCAGCACAATTACGTATAAATTAGAATTAACAGAATGTAAAACAAGAAATGCGAGTGAGATGTCCCATAGTCATAGTATCAGTAACAGAAAAGTGTAAATAAAATATAAGTAGGTATGACAGTAGCAGTAGGAGTGACTAGAACAGACCAGTCCCCGCAAGCAGCACCCGTTCACGAGTATGACTTGTGGACCAGCCATCACCCCCCTCAAGTCCTCCAATAACAACCTGGGTCAGGTTGTTATTGGAAGGAATTAAGGATTCCGGTACAGAATTCCGCTCCTTAGCAGTACTTCTAATGAAAGAGTCAGCGAAGCGCTTATACGAGTAGGATACCAACTTATAGGATAGAGATCGAGCTTATCTATCTCTTTCCTTTTTACAGACTCCATCTCCCTCTCGTCTCCTGTCGCGTGTACCTCTCCGAAGGAAGATGTGGGAGGTCCGCCGGTGCCGGCCAACGTGGCTTCTTTACCGGAGGAGCACAAGTCATGCCTCCTGGGCAGGGTGGCGGGACAGAGGGCCAGGAGACGGCGCGCTATGCTGATATATGTGTGCGCTGCTGACTCACAAGGTAAATGATCTTCAGCAGAGATTTGTGCGCAGTTTATACTTGAAGGAAGATGTGTCACAACGTGGACTTCTTACTGAAGGGGCACATAAGTCATGTATCCTGGGCAGAGTAGCAGGATAAGGGGCCAGGAGACGGCGCGCTATGCTGATAAAAATATATGGATACGCTGTAGTCAGAATTAAAAGAAAAAACATTAATATTTAAATGGTTTCTGAACTACATGTCAAGAAAGGCCGAAAAGCCGGTAAAATGAGGTTAACCCTTAGCTTTATAGTCATAGTTTTAACAATATACAAATCTTTGAATGGTGTTTATTTTTCTGATATTATGGTGAAGTCATTCAAATCGTCATTTATATGTGTCTGTGACGCTTACGTCACAGACACAATTTAAATAAATTAAGCTATTAAATTTAATTTTTTACAATTTTTTAAACAAGTTTCAAGATTTGACTTGTTCTCAAATTATTTTTAAGAATGTCACAGATTTTTAAATAATAAGTCCTTCATAAAACTGTTGTTTTTTTTCAGACTGTTGTGCAGAGAAGGGAGCCCTACAATGCGGGGCCGCGGCGCGCTTGCGCGTGCGAGCGCGCATGCGCGGCTGGCGGATCCACGTTGCAGATTTGCATTGGAGGTCGCCCCTCGAGCAGCAGAGGGACCACAGGTTCCCTGTGCTCTGTGTCGCTGAGTTGGCACGTAAGTACTGCTTCCAAGTATGTGTCGTGCCCACAGTGCCCTAGCAGCTGTACTCTATGATGGCATGGAGTTGGGAAAACGATGATATACAAGAACATAGATAACATAGAAGACAAAGATGCTTGGAGCATTCCACTTCTGCAAAGTAGCCAACTGGTACATAAGAAACATAACATTGTAGAAACCCAAAAAATTGTAACAAAATCTCTAAAAAAAAATGCCCCTCAGTTTCTTGCCGTATCGATTTTGATGGCAGTTACCGAGCATTGGGTTAAAATAATTTAGTATGTGTACGAGCTCGGCATCCGGTTCGAAGGACCATTTAATGTACGAGCTCGTGATAGCTCAGTACATTAGAAATGAAAAGAGACTTGATTTAGTATAAAACTGTATTAATTAAACTTGATAATTTGATGAAATGATAATGATCGCGAGCACGCGCGGCGTTCTTGATAGCCAATTGCGAACTGTCTTTGATTTGCATAATTAGGTCGCGCGTGTCGCGTAAATTGATGATTTTACAAAAGATGAACGGTTGCACCGTACATGCTCCCAGGGGAGAAAGATGAAAATGCAGTGTGAGGATGAAAATGAGAACAAGGTGATCCACTGGTACTTTAATCTATTTCATTTAAAGTCCCTAAGGAAATATAGTTTTTCTTGGCATGGGTGTTAAGCACTTATCCACTTTAGGCACATCACTATCTTTACTTGTGCTTGGTTCACACTGATCACGAACACGCGCACAAACACTGTAAATACGAGTGACCGACACTGGGCTAGGGGGCGAGGTGTGGGGCGCTCGGCGTTTTTTTTTTTTTTTTTTTTTTTTTTTTTTTTTTTTTTTTTTTTTTTTTTTTTTTAGTTCTGTGTCATGGGAGGAAACTGAATAATTTTGTGTCACAGATCCTGGAATGCTAATATTTATTACATGGTTGATAGGTTCTATATCTTGCGTGTAGAAATTTGTCCTGATACGTAGATTGCTCAAACCTTCATTGTGAGAATGGACAGTAAAATTATCAGTTTTTATTAGACATCCGCCTTCAATATTTATTATTCCTGCTTTTTCTATACGACCTGCAATCGCTTGATGTTCACATAACACACGAATGTGACACGTCCCGCAGCAGAAATAAAAATATTCGTTTATTCTGCTTGTCTCAGTCCATTCACTCAAACATGAAGTTATGCTGATTGCGCATTTCCCTGTATTTTGTTCGATCTGACATAAGTTTTCATCCTGTTTTAGATGATAAATTGGTCTAGGTATATAACACATATGTAGATTAGTTCCGTCGTCTTCGCATGAATCAATGTCACGTGTGGACATCATTATATATGATTCCTTTCTCAGGTTTATCGCTACGTACTTTGCAATCGGTATAACTCGGGCCATGCTGGAGTTACCAATAGCTTGAGGGACCGATAAGATTTTCATAATTTCATACGAGTCTCGAGTTAAAAGTGGTAATCGCAATTCAAATATTAAAAACTCCTTGCACATTCTTGCTTTGACTTTCAATAAACGATAAATGTTTGTTATCTCTGTATGCAGATTATTGATGGGTAATGAAAGGTCTTTTGTGAGATGACTTGAAATAGTAGTTAAAGTTTCCTTCAGTTGATCTGGTGATAATAAATGAAAATTAAATTTGCCATGATATACATCCATTATGGTGTCTAGTAAAGTTGTTTGTATTGTTCCTAACTGTCTCAACATGTTAGTCGTTGCTATGGCTCCTAAACTGAATTCGTTTCTCATAACACTATCCTCAGCTTCCTTTTTCCAAGCGTTTTCAAAATTATCAATCCTGTTAGACAGTTGGTTTAACATCTTGTGTTGCTTGTTAATCGAGTCTTCTGTTCTTTTTAAAATATTGTACTCTACTTCTATTAATGATGTTTGATTTTTTATAAGCGAAGCCAAATGATTATCATTGTCTCGTAGTAGTTGAATGTCTTGTTTATATTGTTCTGCGAATTTGTCATCAAGTACACCGAACAAACTATTAGCGAGATACCCGACACCGTTGATAAGGCCTCTGCGCCGGCGCTTGTCCCGTCGCTTGGTGGAATGCTGACTTAGCAACAGGTGGTTATTGTATTCCAGTTCTGAGTACTCGTGCCGCAGTTGTAATGTTATTATGTTACAGTGGGAATTGTCTTTTATTTTGCTACAAAGTTTATCCAGATAATTTAGATAATTGTTGCATGCTGCAGTTCCTTGCCAGTATGGATCCATGTCGTAATAAGAAACTATTTTCCATTCATCCCTGATTAATCGCATATCAGATATCTTATCAAAATATAAGCCTTGACTGTCTTTGATCTGAGTCACACTGTAATTACAACTGCCTGTGCTTAAAATGCTCATAAAAAATAGCAGTAATGTTGTTAGGGTCATGAAACTGTAACTTGATCTTGTTTTCTGGTTGTTTGTTTTGTCATGTGATATTTTGCTAGACGATTGGTCGTCTTGTTGGTTGTGTACAGGTAGCACTGACAGTTTTACTATAGGACGCTTTATTAGTCCATTCTTTGTTTTTAATGTGACTACCCTGACGCAGCCATCAGACCCACTATGCAGCTCGACGACGCGGCCTACTGCCCACTTGCCTGGAGGAAGGTTCGCATCATTGATTGTTACTACATCGTTGATCTTTATGTTAGGTTGCTGATTTCTCCACTTACTTCTTGCTGTAAGTTGACTGAGATATTCCGAGCGCCAGCGTTTCCAAATGTCCTGCACTATCTTTTGAGTAAGATGCCATCTTGTACGCATGTCTGTCTCAGTTTCCAAAATGTTCAAGTCCTGATTTATATTGATAAAGCTGGATGGTGTAAGGAAATCTAAGTCGTTAGTATCTTCAGTTAACGGACACAATGGTCTTGAATTCAAAATCGCTTCTACTTGCGCTAGGACCGTGGAATACTCCTCGAAAGTTAGACGCTGATCTCCAATTACTCTCCGCGTGTGGACCTTCAAACTTTTCACACATGACTCCCAGAGTCCACCTCCAGAGGGCCAAGAGGGCGCGTTAAAGTGCCACTCAATCTCCATGTTAGTTATTTCGGTAATGAAATCTTGATCAAATGTCTGTAATATGTTTTCATATTCCTGTTTCAAAATTCTACTTGTAGCGACAAAATTGGTTCCATTATCACTATATAGATGTCGTGGTGTCCCTTTTCTTGCAGCCATTCTGCGTAAAGCGGAAAGGAAGGCAGACGATGTGAGATCAGACACTAGCTCCAGATGTACCAATTTTGTCACCATACATACAAAAACAGCTATGTACCCTTTTGTGGTCTTGATACCACGACCCTTGTTGGCCTTTATCATTACATGCCCAGTAAAATCTACACCTGTATGAAAAAAGGGTTTCGCTTTATTGCATCTTTGTGAAGGCAGGTCTGCCATCAATTGTGTCATTTTGTTTGGATTTTGTTTGCGACATGTAACGCAGTTATGTAATCGCTTTTTAACAGCTCTATTACCTCCGATGATCCAGTACTTTTGGCGAATGGCAGCCAAAGTTACTCTCGCTCCACCATGCAAAGTCAGTTTATGAGCATGATCTATTACTAACTCGGTTAAACGACCGCTATGAGGTAGTATAATCGGATGCATCATGTCTGGATTGATGTTTGCCTTGCTTAATCTTCCACCTACTCTCAGCAATCCATCGCGGTCTTGGAACGGATTAAATTGCAGTAGTTTGCAACTGGAGCCTAAAGGCTTGTTACTCTGTAATTTATCAATTTCTACTGTAAACTCCGTCTGTTGCACATACTTTATTATTGTACACTTGGCTGTATTTATTTCTTGTAAAGTTATGTACGTACCATGCCCTCTTTGTTTTTGCTTGCTTTGCTTGATAAATCTCAAAATCCATGCTAAAACTCTTGTTAGTTTCTGAAAAGAACTATGTCTTGTTAATAGTTCTTCAATTACGCTGTCCTTGCTGTTTTGCATTTGTGTGTAATTAACATGCTTTAGTACTTGTTTTGCCTTTTTTGCTTCCTCGTCAGTAGTGAATGTTTCTAAATGATTGGCTTGTTTTGAGTCATAGTTTTCCAGCCACGATGGTCCATTCCACCATAGTGAATGATTTTTTAATTGTTCAACGCTCATTCCGCGGCTGGCACAGTCAGCTGAATTGTCTGATGATTTTAAGTGGTTCCAGTTATTTGGAGGCATTATTTCACATATTTTTCTCACCCTATTTGCAACGAAGGGTTTCCACCTTGACGGGTCGCCTTTAAGCCATGCTAGAACTACCATCGAGTCTACCCAGCCATATGTTTGGAATGAATAGTTATTGAGGCATTCCTGAACCTTGGACATCAGCTTTGCCAGGAGCAAAGCACCGCTGAGCTCTAACTTCGGCAAGGATATAACTTTGCTGGCTGGAACTAGTCTTGATTTTCCTGCTACTAGCGAAATTTTGACGTCACCATTTTTCGATTTGATCTTACAAAAGATTACACATGCGTAAGCTTTTAAGCTGCTGTCACTAAATCCATGCAGCTCCACTTGATCACATTCGTCTGAGGTACCCAGCCAACGAGGTAACTCTAATTGTTTTAGTTTTGACATGTTTTCTCTGATGTTCACCCATTCCTTGGCAAGATCTTCTGGTAGCTGATCATCCCAACCGATATTTGACATCCACACCTTCTGGAATAACAGTTTCAATCTTGTCGATACTGGGGTCCACCACCCGAGGGGATCGAAGTGCTTTGATATATCCGAGAGCATAGATCGTTTCGTCACCGTCTTAGTAATAATTTCCATTTGTGATTGGAACGTAAATAAATCTTGTTTCGGATTCCATCGGAGCCCCAATGTTTTGGTTGACTCGGGTTGCTTGAAATCAAAATCATCTTCTTTGTTGTCTCCTGATTCTGTTTGTAAAAGCTCTGGTAAATTTGATCTCCATTTTCTAAGATTAAATCCGCCGGAACGTAATAGATTTATTAAGTCTTGTTGTAATTGTATTGCTGAATCTACGGAATTTGAGCCATGTAGCACGTCATCCATATAAAATGATTGTTCCAAAACTTGTGCAGCCTCTTTGTAATTCATTCTCTCATCCTCAGCCAGCGTCTTTAAGGTCATCATGGCTTGAAATGGCGCTGCTTTTGTCCCTTGAGTTACCGTACACAGTTGATACTCCTTGAGAGCTGAGTCAGCAGAATCTCGCCATATTATCTTTTGAAGACATTGATCGTCTTCATGTACCCAGATACAGCGGAACATCTTTTCTATGTCTGCTGTAAATGCATATTGATATTGTCTCCATCTGAGTAATAATGATTGGAGATCTTGTTGAAGATTTGGGCCTTTTTGCATAAGGTCATTTAAACTGCGTCCACTTGTTGTTCGTCTCGATCCATCAAAAACTACACGACATGAAGTTGTAGTCGAGTCATTACGTAATACACAATGATGCGGTAGGTAGTATTCGGTTTCATGTTCAGTTGTAGACAGTTTCATGTGTCCTAATGCTATGTATTCATTGATAAATGATTTGTATTGTTGTTCAATGGTTTTATTTTGTTGATTCTTGCGCTCCATTTGACGAAATTGCGCAATAGCAGTATGTTTTGATGCACCTAGCTGCTTTTCAAAATTTTCCTTGAGCGGAATCCTGACCTCATATGAACCATCATGGCGCCTTGTTGTGGTTGACTTATAATACTCAACACACTGGGTGTCTTCCTCTGATAATGTGGATGAATCTGATATGTCTTCAATTTCCCAGAATCTTTGTAGGTCATCAACCTGATTCAATACTACATTACAATGCAGTGTGCGCACATTTCCACATAAAATCCATCCCAGACGCGTCTGTTGCGCAATGGGCACTGCTTGATCTGATCTGCTGATACCATCCATTATGATATGTGAGTACACATCTGCTCCCAATAATATGTCTATGGGACGGCTGACGTTAAAGTCTGGATCTGAGAGCTGAATGCCATCCAGGTGTGACCAAGATGGCTTGCTAAAGGTACAACTAGGCAAATTCTTGATCAATGTGTTCATGATAAAAACTTCTGTTTTGAAAGAGAAGTCACCAATTAATGATAAACATGATATTTCGCTGACACCTTTACAGCTGCTCTCCTTGGCTCCAATTCCTGAAATTACTCCTTGACAGCGTTTTCTTGGTAGTGCCAAAATCTGTGCAGCACTTTCAGAGATCAGGGAAACTTGAGATCCCTGGTCAATGAGGACCCGCATTTTGTGGTAAGATCCATCCCTTGCTTGGACTTTGATCATAGCAGTAGCCAATAAAATTTCGGTAATGTTATCCTGTTGCAATATTGAGTTTTCATTCATAGGTTTGGTGTCATCAATCGTCATGTTACACAATGTATTTTTAAATGCTTCATGAATGAGCGTATTATGCTTGCCTTGGCATTCCCGGCATCGTGTATGCGTAAATATTTGTTTCTTGCCTTATAGAACCTTGCATGGTCCTCGTTCGTGGTTACCTAGATACATATGGATAGATTTCTTTACACGTAGGTAGGTAAGTACATTCAATAAAACAAATAACAGAAATATCTCAAGTAAAACAAAAAAATATAAAAATAATGAAGGGCGTATGGCATTGGCGTCACGAGTATCAAAACATCACCATAGAAACAAGGAGGAAATTGATACCAAAAGCATCTTGTTTTAAGTCTTCAGCAAAACGAAACGAAGTTCTTTTCAGATGTTCTGAAAAGAACCTGCAATCTGCAAAGCTCTAAAACTTAACAAAGACTATTTTCTCCAGGTCAATCGGACCTGGGTGCAGTAGTACCCGTGTTATTCCTGAACTCTGGGCTGGGTACGCCTCTGCTGCCACATACGCTAGAGTGTGCAGACTTCAAGGCAGCCCTGGAGACAGCTGAGGACGACAGCGATAAGGCGTTGTTAAATAAGTGGTGAGTCTACTTTTTACTTCTATCAGGTTCTCAAATAATTGCATCAGACTATTTCAATTTGCATTAAGTTAGAGCGATTCGCACTAAGTAACCTTCAACCTTATAATCAATTCATAGCCAACCAAAGGAAGTTACCCGAACGCGGCATTAAAATTTCTAAATTAAAATTTCTTTGATAGCATTATGCTACCGCTCCGAGATTATGATAGCATTATGCTACCGCTACGAGACTGTGATAGCATTATGCTACCGGTACGAGATTGTGATAGCATTATGCTACCGCTACGAGACTGTGATAGCATTATGCCACCGCTACGGGACTGTGATAGCATTATGCTACCGCTACGAGACTGTGATAGCATTATGCTGCTGCTCCGAGATTGTGATAGCATTATGCCATCGATCGCTATGAACCTGTGCTACAATAATGCTACCGCTACAACCTGTGTTAGCATTTTGCTGCCGCTCCGAGACTGTGATAGCATTATGCCACCGCTACGAGACTGTGATAGCATTATGCTACCGCTACGAGACTGTGATAGCATTATGCTACTGCTCCGAGACTGTGATAGCATTATGCCATCGTTATGAACCTGTGATGGCATTATGCTACCGCTACGAGATTGTGATAGCATTATGCTACCATTACGAAACTGTGATCGCATTATGCCATCGTTATGAACCTGTGATAGAAAGAAAGAAAATAAAGAAAAACCATTTATTCGGAACATAAACAAGAAATTATAAATAAAACTTAAATATATGTGCCGAATGGGCTCAGCTCAGCATAAAATGCCCAGAGTTGTACACTACTCTACTACACTACTGATAGCATTATGCTACCGCTACGAGATTGTGATAGCCTTATGCTACCGCTACGAGACTGTGATAGCATTATCACATTGTCAATTCTACTAATAGGTAGATATTAAAAGTTATTATTGTAATGTTTATATTATTGTTGTTATTGGTTACATTATCCACCATGATCTACTCCAGGTACACATTAGACGCGAGCACCACTCCACCGTGCTACCGGCTGGTGCGCGGCGCGCCGGCGCGCTGGCGCAGAGAGATGGCCAAGGCTCTGAACGTGCTGGTCCGGACTCTCCCGCAGGAGGCCTGCGACGCCTACCTCACTACCGTCGTAGAACAGGTAAGACTCTTCTAGAAAATGATAGAAACTTTTGCAAATTTGGTCTACAGTCAACACTGCAAGCAAGCAAAGCGAGCGTACCGCGTCAGCGCCCGGCGAAGCGCCAGAAAGCAGTTATTCCATATAAAGTTTACTTGACTATATCAAGGGAAACAGAGTAAAGGGAAATCGGGACGTATTTTTAAATATTTTACTAAAGTACCACTGTCCCTGTTTAACGGGGACAGTGTTTACGGGGACGACGGACCTACATCAAAAGAATGACCCGAAAGTAGTACGAATGGAGGAAAATGATGATTACCATCAGGTAAACGACCTGGTCGCTTCGTCACACAATTACACAACAAAAGATTGTACATCCCCATGTCTCCTTAGGAAGTGCAGCACACGGTGCTGATGTCGGTGGAGGCGGCGCGGCGCTGCGTGTGGGTGTGCCGCGCGGGCGGCGCCGCCGAGAGCGCGGACGGAGACGCCGCGCACCAGCACGAGCTGCAGCGCCGGCTCAACAACCTGCAGCGGGATCTGAAGGTACCCTCACAGCTTTGTTATTAATGGCACGGGTTGCGGATTCAGTCAGTCTAATTTTCTTTTTTGTTCTTTATTGGCTTGCGTTAGACCACTATCTGACCTGATGGTATGCGACGATGCGGTCGACGATGTAGCACGTTTGCCAAGATAGTACCTGTTCACTCGAGATTTGAAGATTCCTAGATTGTAAGTATAGGGAAAGACTGACCCCGGCAGAGTTCCACTCGTTAGCGGTGCGAATGAAAATGGACGCGAAACGCTTAGTGCGCGCAGGAGGATTGTCCACCAAATAATTGGTGTGTTGCCGTTCGTCTAGTGGTTTGATGATGAAACGGGACCGGGAAATTAGTTGGTGTAATTCTGACGCACACACGCATTTTTATTGCATTCTATAATTTTGACAATGCCTTTCTGCTTTAATGCTATTGCTCAAGTGGTCTCCAGGTCTCCACCACTTCGTCGGTCATTACTCAATCTCACCATTATGCGGGTTATTTTTTGAACATGAAACAACGTGAAAAGCAATTCGTAACGCAATGTCTACTTTGGATAATTGTAATATGACCGTCTACGAACAAATCACGATTATTATCCAGTTTATAAGATTAACATAAGAAACACTTTAAGAACTACAAACGCTATAGCTATACTAGACAGACTCTGTGTAGTGGTTGGGTAGGTCAGCTCACATTTGACTTATATTTATATACCACGGAGGGTTCGATTTCTATAAAGGAACACAATTGTTACATGCTCGTGCACAGAAAAAAGGCGTTGAGGGACCATAATCCTTGTAGTTCCAGATACAGCGAAGAGCAGTTTGAGGCCAAATAAAAAAAAGTGAGCGGGTGTGGCTCAGTGCGCACTTGCGACTTTTGATCCGAAACACGCGAGATCGAATCCCGCTGGCACCGCACCATTGACTTTCTTGAGTTATGTGCGGTTTTAACATCTCGTGAGGAAACCGGCATGCCCAAGAATTTAAGCACATGTAACATCAACCAACCCGCACTGGGCCAGCGTGGTGGATGTGGCTCATACTCTCTCTATGAGGGAAGGCCCGTGCCAGCAGTGGGTATGAAATGGGCTGGTGAAGATGATTAAAAAAAGTTATTCCCGCCATTTTCTCGATGCATCATCCAAATACCCGCATTTCCAGCTCCACCTGAGCGAGCGCAACGTGATCCGCGCCAGCGTGCGCGGGCGGCCGGCGCCGGGCGCGCCCGACGAGGACTACACGGAGAGCGTGCGCGCCGCGCTCGGCGAGCGGCTCGACGCGCTGCTCGACCAACTTGTTGCCGAGCACGAGGCGCCGGCCGGCTACAATGGCATCCCTACCAGGTAATACTCGTAGAATCCATCGCTTGCATCGGTTTGAATACATACCTATGTAGGGTACTGCTGCGCGCTAAACGCGGTACGCACCCTTTCTGCCGGCTAGCCTAGGGACGAGCGGTGTGTTCGTTAGCTGGGGGCTGTTACATACCGGTGTAACCAATAATCGAGGCAGGGTCCCTTCTAAAGGGGCGCCACTCGTCCTTACAACTGGGAGGTGAATAATAACAATGAGATTCACCTCAAATTTCTATTTATTTATCTATATTCTTATTTTAAGTTCTTAAATTTAGGGTTAGTTTTTACAATTAAATTATTCTTAAAGTTCTATTCTTTTCTATTTAGTTCTATTTATTCTATGGCTGCAATAAGCTTTCTTAATATTCTATGTTACATAGTGTTCCGGACATGAAGATGGGCCCTTCCCATGCCGGTTCGTAGGTTGTTTAACCTTTCTAATACATTAATTGCTAAGGAGGCATCCGCTAGTTATTGGAACACAGCTGGCCCGTAGCAATCGTCGACTCGCGACATGTGGCGTCAGCGTAGTCTCGTCAAAGTGGATTCTCAAGGTGAAAAAAAATAAAAAATTGGTGGAACGTCACCCATCGGCGGTCCCCAGCGTAAGATTGCGCACCCGTTGGCGAGGCGATTATCTTAGCCTTGGACTTTGTACTTTGGAGTTTGGAGCTTTGGAAGCTTTGAACTTTGGACTTTGGAGCGGCAATCTGTGAACGAAAGATATTTCGCTACAGATCACCACGAAATAAATGAGATTCTAATAGGATTCTACCAAGAAAGGATGGAGTTTTTACCTGCCGCTCCATAAAATACGGCGTAGTTGGGGCACGCCATGTTTCTTCTTGGGCGCGTCGGCCGCGACGCCATCCGTCCGAACTCCGCGATATTCTATAGAATTACGTAAATTTAGTGAAGGAAACAACGATGGAGGGACTGGGATTCTTTTCCCTGAAGAAATTAAACTGTTCACTTACTTCTTTTCTATTCTTTCTCGAAATTCTCGGGAGCCGGTATTTGCGACGCCGGGACGCTAGTTGAAAAGACCCTTGACAGATTTGATTCTCAGAGCGTAGACAAACGTCAAAACGTGATGCTCCAGACACGAACACATCAACCTGTCAAACTTGCCTGACATACCTTGGCTGGTAAAACCCTGAAATTTTTAATTCTAAGGCAATAAAGCCTGTGAAAAACAACGAATAACTGTTAATTAAGAGATTCGACTACTATGCTACAAAAGCTGAAAGACTAAACAAATTTTAAAGGTTCTAACAATTTAACAAAGATTTCTTATCGGTTTTTTATGTTTGAGCGTACAACAGGATTTCTCGCATTGCTTGACGCTTCTTTCTGGCAATGATCTAATGAATCGATCAATATTATTATTTATGGCAACTCGATGACAGCTGTCGTTACTGTCAAAAGTCATAATGACTAGGCTAGTAATAACAACAAATGTTAATTAAATTTGAGTTTACTAAATATGTGATATTTACGAAGAAAATTCCCAAGCAATGGATATGTTGTCTAAGTTCAATGCTTAAGGAATGTACTCGTAACAACAACTCGTGGCAAAAACAATTCTTTCTATTGAAAAATAACGTAAGTAATGGTGCCTAACTTACTCCGTGAAGAATGCATTTTGCTGACCTTTCTTGGCGTCGCCGGCGTTGAATGTACACCAGCACAGCCCCTGCGGGCTGTCCTACGACCGATCAACAAGATGCACCCCTCCCGGAGGCGTTTTACACCGAAAAAACTTAATGTTCAAATTAGAAATTAGAAATTAGAAATTAGAATTAGAAATTAGAAATTAGAAATTATTTTATTACCAAAAACAGTACACATACATATATAACATAGTTTTCCTCTATCTTTAGTAAGCTGTGCTTGTAGTGTGTAACATTAATTGGTGCGCAGAACCTACACTAAGCATAAACTTGTGCCGTAGGTATCTGCTAGCTCTTCCATTGCACAGTATCACACAGCCGTGGATTTTATAATGGTAAGTGTTGAAGTATAATTTATTAGTATTAGTCTTAAAATTAATTTAAGTTTAAGCTTATATACATAACAGCTATATAGATTTAAGTGTTTAGTGTGTAGTAAGTGTATTAGGATGAATGGTGTGTGTGTGTGAGTGAGGGTGTGTGTGTGTGTGCGTGTGCGTGTTAAGGTGAGTGTGTGAGTGCTGTGTGGATGAGTCCTAACCGTGTATTATGTTACCTTATATCGTCTTCATGAAGTTTTCGGGATCACTTGCGTTGAGATTTTTCAACCAAGTGACAAGTGTAAGTTTAAGTTCTCTATTGGTTTTTGTGAACAACTCTGGGTACATTTTGTTTATTTTATTATAGATGTGAGGTCCTAGAAAACATGAGTGTCGGTGTGCCAGTTTAGTATTGCATAATGGTTTTTCAAAAACGATGTCCTTTCTCCTTTTTTTATTATGTTTATCTTTGTCTATTCTAGGTACTTCTTTATGCTGCAGTAAGATGAGACTCTTTATGAATAGTTGCCTCACTGTCAGAACTCCGCAGTCCTTGTATAGTTCAGAAGTCTGAAAGCGGTAGGGCCTGAAAGTTGCAACCTTTAGAACAGCCCTCTGGGCTCGTTCTAAGGGTAACATATGTGTAGTGCATGCCCCACCCCAGCAAGTGTTACAATATGTAAGTATAGACCTGCACAATGCATTGTATACGTTGAATACAAGATTCCGATCGGCTACCTCTCTTAAATTTTTAAAAATATATATAAGTTTTCTAACTCTAGTACAAAGAGTGTCAATATGAGGTTTCCATGTCATCCTGTTATCCAAGATGACACCCAAGTATTTTATTTTATTGACGCATTCTAACTTTAGGCAGCTGCAGTTTGTCTTTGAGCAATTTGTATGCACTTTTATGTCGATGATCGGAGTCCTGCCACGTGCATTTGTGAAGATGAGAGCTTTAGTTTTGTCCACATTTAAAGTCAGCAAGTTAGCACGTAACCAGTCGGTAACTGTTTTAAGACCAGCCTCCGCCAAGGCCCTAGTCTCTTCCCAGGTCTTTCCAGAAAATATCAATGCTGTGTCATCTGCGTATGAGAAAATTTTTCCATTGATGAGATTAAGGTTACAGAGGTCGTTCATGTAGACCAGGAATAAGGTTGGACCCAAAACACTACCTTGCGGCACTCCGTAGGTAACGGCTTCATCACAACTAGTCATAGCGCCGATTCTAGTCCTTTGGGATCTTCCCGTTAAATAGTCTTCGAGCAGTTGGAGGGTGGCACCTCGAACGCCAGCAAGTTCAAGTTTTTTCACTAGGATGGGAACAGACACAGTGTCGAAGGCCTTTGCTAGGTCAAGAAAGACTCCAATGACTTTGTTTTTCTTATCTAGCTCGCTCACAATAAAATTTGTTAGTTCAGATACAGCATTTTCTGTCGACTTGCCAGATCTAAAGCCAAATTGACGCGGTGACAGGATACTAAATTTTTCAAGATAGGATATTAGTCTTTTATTTATTATTTTCTCAAGAATTTTTGAAATTGCCGGTAGTATTGAAATTGGTCTATAATTTACGACACTGTCCTTATTGCCACCCTTATGAATTGGAGTTATAATGGAGGTCTTGTAAATTTTTGGAAACATTCCAGAACTCAGCGTTATGTTGCAGATGTGTGTTATAATTGGCACCAAAGTGGCTGCTGATTGCTTAATAATTTTAGTTGAGATGCCGTCAAAACCTACAGCACAGTCATTTTTCAAATTTTTTACCAGACAGAAGATTTCAAAATCATCAGCTTCTAATAAACCCAGGGAGTTAACCTGTGAGGGTGGTGGAGTAAAGGTTTTATTTAGAAGGCTCTGAGATGAGTTATCAATTTTAATGGCTAAAGCTTTTCCCACATTAGCGAAGTAGTTATTAATATGGTTTATTGATGCCTGAGGAGAGTCTTTAGATCTTAGTAGGGGTTCGTTACTGGTTTTCCCTTTTGCAGTACCTGTAATATTTCTGATTGTGTCCCAAGTCTTTTTAATATTAGTTTTATTTCTCACTAATTCATTTTTGTGGTAATCGTTTTTCAGTTTCTTTATTAATTTATTGCAAAAATTCCTATAACGTGAATATGTCAGTTTTAACGTTTCATTTTTGGGAGTTTTCTTAAGACGATGGTGCATATGATCGCGGTTGCGAATACAGCGGAGAATACCTGGAGTAATCCAGGGTTTGATTATTCGTTGATTGTGTGACACTTTAAAAGTATGGGTGTTGATTTTAATTATTTCAATGAGCTTATTCATAAGAAGTTCTGCTGCGGAGTTAGGGTCTGATAAATTCATAATATCAATGAAGTTACCTGATTTAATTTCGTTAGCAATTTTCATAAAGTCCATTTTTGTAGTTACTTTTTTTGGGCTAATCGAGGGTACTTTATTCCTAATATTCAGAATAACCGGATAGTGGTCGGTCACACAAGTGCTCAATACTATTGATTTACACTTTAGATTACTTTTAAGGATCACATGATCGAGACAGCGGGTACCTCGTGTTGCCATATTATGGCTCGGTAAAAGTCCATGGCTTGCCATTAGTTCCAAGTAAGTACCTGCATTCCGATCCGTGCTATCCGGGTGTATGTCAATGTTTAGATCACCAACAACAGAGATAGTTTTAAATTTTTTATTTGCATTGAGCACATAATCAAGCGAGTTCAAGAAAGGCTCTGTATTGAGGAAAGAAGGTGACCTGTACAGTGCTACTATCGCCATATATTTGCCGATTTTTAAAACGAGACAGTTTGCTTCATTAAATAATGGCTCTTCCACTACCAAGTCTATGTTGGTTTTTGAGTACACAATAATACCACCATTTTTGTTTATACAGTTTTTAGTGTACGCGGAATTGTATTTGTCTAATAGTGGGAATGGTTTGCCATTTTCAATCCAACATTCAGTTAAGATTACCAAGTCACATTCGAAACCGAGTCTATGCAGGAGTACCTCCATAGCTAAGAAATTCATGTTTACGCTTCTAATATTCATTGTGAATATATTAATTGATTTTTTGTCAGTAGAAATAAGGCTTCTACATGATTCTGGTGTACATGTGAAATTCCCAATAGTGGTGAAGTCATCAATTAAGTTGCACAAGTTATGTTGTGAGCTTTTATCCATAATTGCTTTTGGAAAGTGGTTGGATGCGTAATGTGTAGACGTCTGTGTTTCTTTGGAGTAGTACGTAATTACTCGTGTTAGAGGTTTTATTTTGGCTACATTGCGTGAGATGTGTGTTGTGGTTGTGTGTTGGGATCGGTGTGAAGCTAGTGGTAACAATATTGGAAACTGTGTTGATGTTCTTGGAGATGTGTGAATGAGTGAGGGTTTGTGTGTTGTGTGTAAGTGTGTGTTTGTGAGGCCGCATGAAGGTTGAGTTGAAATAACAATTGTAGAGTAACATAGTGAATGATAATTTTGTATAGTAACTACAGAGTGATAACATAGTTTGGGCACTTTTTAAACATATTAGTTTTTTTGTTTCAGGTCTACAAGCTGCTGTTCCTTGGTGACTACAATCGGAGCTGAGCCTTCGGCCTTACGCAGGAAGACTCTTCCGTTCGTCGTCCAGCAGAAGTCGTATTTTTGGGTCTTCGCTACGTCTCGGGCCAAGAAATAGAGTCGCTTAGCCTTCGGAGTTAGAAGCTCCGACACGAATACTGGGGTCTTCTTTCCGTTTAACTCTAGTGTGTTGGTGTTCAGCCTGTTTGTGGTATTAGATGCGTTGAATCTTCTCACAGCCTGTAGTGTGGTTGATTTTATGATGGTGGTGGTGAAGTCTACAACGATCGGCCGGTCTTCATTCTGCTTGCCTTTAATGCGGTAAATGTCCTTGATGGTATTAGCTTGCGCATCAACCCTAATTTTTTTGTGTAGTTTTTCTACTAGGGCACATAAGTCCTGCTTGGTCTCCCTGGGCTGAGAGGGGATGCCACGTATTTCCAGACATGTACTTCTCGCAAGCCTGGCGGATTCTTCCTGTTTACTCTCAAGGTATTGAATTCGCGTTTCATATGCAGCCTTTTCGGACTCAAGGGTTGTAACACGTCCGGTTAATTCATCGCACATCTTTATGTAAAATTCTAAAGACTGTTTGATTTCACTGTTTGTTTTGCGTGACTCGGTTACCTCTATAAGTACCTTATTCAACATCGCCATCATTTCATCTTGCTTATCTGCATTGGTCGCTGGCGCGACTGGAGATTCACTCGGTCGCTGGCGCTTAGTTGAACGTGGCGCTGGAGATGGTGACTCGACCGTGGCGCCCTCAGCCGTTACTTGTTTAGTTGGAGTTTGCATATTTGTATATTGCAGTGTACTAGGAGATTATAACCAGCTAGGAGTGTGTTCGGCAATCAACGAACACGTATATTTAATTTAGATCTTTATATCTTATCCAGTATATTTGAAATCAGTCTTGCGAAAAATGCACCGATGTACCAGGCATTCATAAACTGTTAGGCGTACACACTAACCGGTAGGTAGGTTGCAGAGGTGGTAGGGCGGTCCGGCGCGTGATTCGTTGACCTGCAAAGATGGTGGTGCAGGGAGGCGTGCGCGCAGGTAATCGGTGGGCGGGGCTTCACTCTTCTTAAAGATGGCCGCTAGTCAGCGATGCGTAATGTGTGCGTCACTCGCAGACCTCCTTCTAACTTATGTTATCCTATTTTTTAACTGAATAAAAACTTTTGTAATTTGTGCTGTTAATTTATATAAAAACTGACACGGGTTTGGGACACGTCTACTCGCTGCCGAGGTCCGGAGGGAGGTCATGCAACAGTACCTAATGCTATATTTTAGACCGACTTTAAACAAAGGAGAAGGTTCTCAATTCGATTGTATATTTATTTAACTCTTTTTTATGTTTGTTACCTCAAAACTCCGTCATTTGTAAACCGATTTGGAAAATTCTGTTTTGGGTTCAGTATAGCTACAATGTGGTTCCATATAAATTTCATCGATATTCGACCTTGGACTTCGATGATACATCAGAATTGAAGTCGGTTTTTAGGGTTCCGTACCCAAAGCGTAAAACGGGACCCTATTACTAAGACTCCGCTGTCTGTCTGTCTGTCCGTCTGTCACCAGGCTGTATCTCATGAACCGTGATAGTTATAGAGTTGAAATTTTCACAGATGATGTATTTCTGTTGCCGCTATAACAACAAATACTAAAAACAGAATGATGATGATGATGATGCGGACATGAGGATGAGGACACCGTTCACAACCACCTCAAAAGTAAACCTCCTTCAAACATAGTTTATAAAAACAGAACAAAATAAATATTAAAGGGGGCTCCCATACAACAGACATGATTTTTTGCCGTTTTTATAGATAATGGTACGGAACCCTTCTTGCGCGAGTCCGACTCGCAGTTGGCCGGTTTTTATTGTTAAAAAATAAATTCTTGTTTGTTTCAGTTTGCTCGACGAAGTGAACGAGCACCTCTCGTTCTGCACGAAAGCAGCTCAGTGCACCTCCAACCGAGAGATCACTCTCAACGACCTTAAGACGTGAGTGCAGAAACCATTTCGTTAAACCCTTTCACCGCCAAAGTCGGCTATACACGACACTCGCAGAGGTCGGTTTTAGCCGAAAACGTACTATAGATACGTAGAGAGTACTTTATAGCCCATCTTGGCGATCAAAGGGTTTAAAGAATGACAGGCCCCGATTCTCGAAAGTATTCAAAAGCAATAGGGGATCGAACAGTAATCGAGAAAAAATCTAAAATGTAGTTAGAACGAATGTTCGTCGAACCAGAGAGATCATTCTATCAATATTTTTGTGAAATAATAATGATTAATATTTTTAAATCAATAAATAAAATCTAATAATTCTGACATTTTTAATCTGTTCTTCATCTCAAACGAAACAACAATCACAACGCATGACGTCATTAGTAGGCAAATGCCGTGAGTCAAACTTGTGTTTATTTTACGTTTTTGCTTTTCATAAAATGTATTATTGCTAATTTTATCGTTCCATTACTACAATATCGTCCCAAAACTTCACAAAACGTATCTAAATCTCTTTGCATGTTTTATTTCGAAGAGTTTGTCGTTTTCTACCTACATATGACGTCACAAGTTTTGAGGTGACCTTTTGTGCGGCAATATTTGAAACATAATATTTAAACATAGTTTTAGGTACTTTTAGAGCGTTATTTAATTAAAATATTATTTTTCATGGCTATATATATTAATTGTAGTTAATATAAAACACTTTCTGAAAAGTTGTTCGATCCCCTATTGGCAATTTGCTGAGGGCTAGATTCCCTTACTCCATTTTCCCGGCCCCATACTCCTAGTCTCCTTGCATCTTCCTTCAGGGTCGCCTATACATCAAAAGTCAAAAGAAATTTATTAAATAGGCACAACAATGCACTTTTAAACGTCATGAACAAATAATACAATACAATTAAAATACGTAAAATTCTGTAACTTAAAATATCATTGTTTTATTTGTTCTTATCGCCCATTGTTCTACCATTATTATTTGTAACTGTACACTTCTGTTTCCTGTTTTGGTGATCAATAAAGTATTATTGTATTGTATTGTATTGTATTATGAGTTTAAAAAAAAGGTAAGCGTGTCTACCTATTTCTTTACCATACTCAAATTAAAATCCGGGCCCAGAAAATTAAAGCGAAAACTGACTCTACCAGTGCTTTGGCGTTAAATGAACTACATACCACATTTCATCAAAATCCGTTTTGCCGTTGGAGATATAATAAAAACACACACACACATACACCACCCCCTCTCGCACCCTCACACACACCCTTACACAGACGCACACACAGAGAGACTTTCGCATTATAATATTAATCGGACCGGCGCGGCGGCTGCGTTGCACCTTACCTAACCCTTCATCATCCAAGACCAGAGCAGAACTTAAAGGAGGTGCTAAAGGAGACTCACTGCTTCTAGGTATATCACAGGAGACAGCAACGTACCCTTGGCTCTGATTGGTGGGGCGGGATGTGGGAAAGCCACGCTGGTGGCTCGAGCTGTCACCATCGCGCCTTCCTGTCTCCAGGACTTGGCTGTAATTGTCAGGTAAGATTTTCGGCATCATTTTTGGGGCTGATTAAATAAGTGTATCAAATAAGTGGTCAATTGTTATGATAAAGTGGCTTCACCTCGAACTGTGTAACCGAGACATTAGTCTTTTTATGTTTTATTGCTAACAGTAAACCTAAGAATATGTACATCAACACTTTTTCTAATAAGGCGAAGACACAAAGATAAAAGACAAGATCTTGTTTTCTAATTAGGCGAAGACACAAAGATAGAAGACAAGATCTTGTTTTCTAATAAGATGAAGACACAAAGATAGAAGATCTTGTTTTCTAATTAGGCGAAGACACAAAGATAGAAGACAAGATCGTGTTTTCTAATTAGGCGAAGACACAGAGATAGAAGACAAGATCGTGTTTTCTAATTAGGCGAAGACACAAAGATAGAAGACAAGATCGTGTTTTCTAATTAGGCGAAGACACAAAGATAGAAGACAAGATCGTGTTTTCTAATTAGGCGAAGACACAAAGATAGAAGACAAGATCGTGTTTTCTAATTAGGCGAAGACGCAAAGATAGAAGACAAGATCTTGTTTTCTAATTAGGCGAAGACACAGAGATAGAAGACAATATCTTGTTTTCTAATAAGGCTAAGACACAAAGATAGAAGACAAGATCGTGTTTTCTAATTAAGCGAAGACACAGAGATAGAAGACAAGATCGTGTTTTCTAATAAGATTAAGACACAAAGATAGAAGATCTTGTTTTCTAATAAGGCTAAGACACAAAGATAGAAGACAAGATCTTGTTTTCTAATAAGGCGAAGATACAGAGATAGAAGACAAGATCTTGCTTTCTAATAAGGCTAAACCACGAAGAGAAGACAATATCTATTTTACTGATCCTTGTGTTCTTTGCGTGTCACTCACACATGAAGGTTTGTCGTTTTGTCCATTCTAATCTTGAAATATGTGAGCAAAGTTGGAAAAGCTTCATTGCCTGGATCACTGTCCACCTGTTCCAATGTTCCCGTTTTCCATCATGTTCTGGCCTTATGTATAAAATGAATGTGTTCCAGATTCGTTGGCTTGACCTCTCAGTCCAGCAGTTCCCACCAGCTGCTGAAGTCGATAGTCGATCAGTGCCACGTGCTGCACACTGGGACCGTTTACAGAGGACGGAACGTAAGTCCCCTCAAAATTTTCTCATTTAGCGAAAAGCCACCGGCTGGGAGGAAAAATTCTTAATCACCGTAGCTCAGCCTAGGTAGAGCATTTAGCGCGTGTAGGAAATGTGCGCGAGTGCTTCTTTTTTCTTTCCAAAAATCTTTGAGATTTTGCCAAGGATCCTAATAAAAATTTAACTTGAATTAGCTAGTCTTAAAAACGCCTAACAATTGCGTATAGTATTATGGTATAGATATGATATGATGTTAAATCCTGACCCCCTACCTAGAAATCCTATGGATCGATCCGAAATTACGATTAAGTACTATATTCCTACCACCCAGATACGAAACAAATGTTTGCGTTGCGCTGGTCGACTCTTAAAACGAAGGTTCCGTGTTTCAGAGGGCACCTTAAGCCCCGGTTCTTAACTTAGGTCAACACTCGTCAGGACGCGTCGATGGGTTTCGTGCGGTTTATAACCCCGCATCAAGGTTGGCCACACATCCACATGAGAGAGATTGTCGAGAAAACGTATTTTATCTTTTCTTAAAAATGTATGGTCATCTTTACAGTAGCCTGTTCTTCCTCAGGACGTGTCATCTCTAGCCCAAGCGCTGCGTCAGCTGCTGTCAGCGCTGGGCCGGAAGCGATCCGTTCTGCTGTGCGTGGTCGGCGCCGACGCGTTGCGCGCTGCAAGATGGCTGCCGGAGCGTCTACCTGACAACGTCAAGATGATCGTCACTGTCACTGAAGGTATCTCTCAGATTGTAATGATGTTACTATAGGTCTGCGCTTAGTTACTCCTGCTCGACGATCTCGCCTCAACGATTTTGTATCTTTTCGCTTATAGTCATTGTATCGTTTCTATGTTTTGCCACTATCTCGCCTGATGTCAACGACGATGTCTGAAGATGGAGCACAGATGTAGAAGAAGACGGCAGTTGACTACTCAGACACATCTTCGAGAATGTCATATAGATCTTCTCATAGAAACTCCGCTTTTTTCACCATTCTTGGTGTGCCGTAAAATGTCTCTATGCCTTCTTCTTAATTAGAAATGAAGGACGGATGCCGAAACCACCATCCGTCCTCATTTCCTTCTCTTCCTTCAAATCAGGAGTTGGGACGTCAACACATCAGCAATGTCTTTGGTGTTGCAAAAATCCATAGACAGTGTCCGGTTTCCATCAGGGGAGCCGAGCCAAAAGATAAAGTGGCCTCATGGGCTTGCGCAAAGATTTTAAAACGATAGTCTAAAGACTACCTGAAAATTCTGCTTTGTGGTTACTTCAATAATAACTTCAACAGAAACCGACGAGCCTTCATCATCGGCCATCATGGCGGTACTCTCTTCGGAAGACGGTCCGAAGATCGTCCGCGCGCCTCCCGTAGGCCCGGAGGAAGCCAAGGCGGTTCTCACAGCTTGTGCTGCTATGTACAGCAAGACTGGTGCCGCGCCGCCGCCTGAAGCAGCTGTCAAAGCTGTGCAAAAATGCACCCTGCCGCTTTATGCTAAGGTTGGTTTTGGTTCAGCAGTTGGGAACTTGTGCTCACGGCTTGTGCTGCCGTAAGACTGCGCATAAGCGGCTGTTAGGTGTACAAAAGTTAGCCCTACCGCTTTATGCTAAGGTTGGTTTTAGATCAGCTGCTGGAGCATGTTATACCTGTTGGATTTTACAAGAATATCTGTGAATTTAAACACTTTTGTGGTTAAAGAGGCTTTGCAAAAGTGCACTATGCGATTTTACGCTAAGATTGGTTTAAGATTATCAGCTCTTGGGACCTCTTGAAAGGATGTCTGACGATTATCGACCAAAGAATTACATTGCGCCGTGCTAAGATGATGACAGTACCTTGACTATTAGACGCGGTCGTCGGTAAATCTATGAATACAGACCATAAATAGTGGCGAAAGTTAAGCAAGACTGAATTGCTGACTCATCATAGTAAAATGGTAAGAAACTGTAGGTATGACGTGTTGACCAAACATCTCACGCAGCTCTCCTTTCACTTCCAGATCCTTGCGTGGCAGATTTCACTCTCAGCCGAGACGTTCACCGAGATATCGGAGCCGGAGCCTCCTCCGGAGCTGGTGATCTGCGAGGAGCTGGAAGGGCAGTTGACCCAGATCCTGATCACGACGGAGGCGGCGCTCGGCGCCGAGCGGGTCAAGACCTGCCTGGCGCTGCTGACGGCGTCGCGCCGGGGACTCGACGATACGGAGATACTGGACATGTTGGCGCATGATGAACTGTTCAGGAGCGAGGAGACTTATTGTAAGTGCCATTTTTCTTACGTTTGTTTCATAATTGAAAGAAAGAAAGATTGAGTGTGCTGTCGTAATGGTTGAAACTGACAAAAACCGTTTTATATCATGGTCTTCTTGTGGGAAGGGTTTAATGGATTTACTAATAAAACATAAAAAAAAAACATAAAAATTTATTTATTGACATAGTAAGTGTTACAAATTATGATTGAAGTCTCTAGCCCTCGACGTAGCTTGACGCTGTGTTTCAAGGACTAGCTCCTACTCCCAATTTAGATATATAAAAATGCCAAAAATGAATACATAGTTAAATAGACAAAGAGAAAATTAAGAAAAAAAATTAATAAAACATGTTAAGTGTATGTGAGTGTGTGGTTGTGGGTGTTGAATATGTATGTGTGTATGAGGATGTGTGTGAGGGTGTGTGTGTGAGGGTGTGTGTGTGATGGTGTGTGTGTGTGATGGTATGTGAGGGTGTGTTAGTGTATGTGTGATTTGTGTATTCGTATATGTGTGTGGTAGCGGTGAGTGTGTGCGATATTCAATAATTAAATAATAAGTCTTCCACATTGTCGTAGTCCAGATTGCTGAGCCATGTAAGTATGTATTTCTTTATTTTGTTGTTTGTATATTCCTTAACATTACTTTCGCTATTTAATTTAATAAGCTTGTTGTACAGGTGCTTAAATGTTTAAAGGTGATTAAATATTTTTTACTAATGTATTCCTAAATTATCACATCGCAACCTATTTAACGCAAATTTTCATTTGGCATAAAATAATTTGTCAAATTAACTTATCGCAATTTTTCAGTTAGCAAAACTCTTTATGGCACGTTATGGTTGGTTTATTCTTCTTCTGGCGCATCGCCGCCCGCCACTGCCGCGGTACGCTCGCTGGGCTCGCGCGTAGTGGTGCACCAGTAACATAACACTCCTTCATTGTACTCTGTGATAAAAATCTTTGAAAATCCTACCCCCATATTAAAAAAAGGACGACTATAAAACGTTGTTAAAAATCATTCACTCAAAATGAATTTGTCAGAAGCACAAGGTCACAAAAAGAGTGACGTCGAAATATTTTTTACTAAGAAGGGAGTTTGTGGTCCCCCACAGTGCCGTGGGCGCCGGCGTCCCTGTTCTGGCCGCAGCTGGCGGCGCTGCTGTCGCCGTGGCTGCGGTGGGACACGCGCGGCGCGGCGCGGTGGCGCGACGCCGCGCTCGCCGGCGCCGCGCGGGACCGCTACCTGCTCGACTGCGAGAAACTTGTCAGGGGGACCCTGGTGCAGTATTATGAGGTACGTTCACTTGGTTTTGCAAGGTCCTAGCGAAATTTCCAAGGAGTCTAAAAGGGGCCACCTAAGTCTTTTTCTTCTTAGCGAGTCGATCATTCGGCTTTATATTTTTTGGACCAGTACTCTGCCACAAGCACAGCGTTGTCCATGGAATTGAACAGGTCCTCGCGTGTACAAAAGCTATTCCATAGTCTGGGGAGAGATACTGCACTCGCATGCACTGTCCGAGCTGTAGCCCCACCTGCACATGTTTTCTTTGCTACGGCTGACTGATTAAGTCTGACGAAGTCTGATTAAAGAATTCTATGTCGGCCAAGGCAGATTGTGTCCACGAGGGAGTTTATCGGAAAGAGAAATAGGTTATGCTGTGAGGTATCTCTCCTGCCAGAGACTTAGTTGCGCCTTGGAGGCATCAAGGGGCAATGGAAGGACCTTTTAATGAAGTTACGCTGACTTTTAAGCCTTAGAACCACGGGAAGGTGATGGAGGTTTGAGCACCTAAATCCCGCTTGCCGTGCAAATGACTTTCTGATTTATGCTATGCCTGCTATAGACGGCTCCACTCCGCCCAGTTTCGGTGGATAGGCCTTAAAGATGATTTTGTTACGAACCCCATCCAAATGTGTATTAAGGTGCCAATCTAAACCACATCAAATAGTTTATTGGAGTTACATTTTTTAATAATGGCATTTACATCAAATGCTGTGTATTTCCAGGGAGTGTGGTTCAAAGAGAACGATCCGAAGATGGCTGGCCGTCTCATATCGCAAGAAAACAAATTCTCCGATGAATAGTAAGTTTCTTCTCCATATTCCACCATTTTTCCGTCCCATTCGAACATTCCAGTCAGCTCCTACTTCTATATCATGGTTTCTTTATGAATCGTCTTTTTTCTCAGCTTTAACACCCGGAAACTGGACGAGCTGCCCTTCCAGCATTACCACATCTACAGAGATGACCCTGAGGTCTTTTCCAAGCAGCCCTACTTCACAGCCCTCGACTGGGTCTACGACAAACTAGCAGCCACTGACTGCTGCCACTTTCTAGAGGACCTGGCTCTCGTCCACATTGACCCCCTGCCAGAACACATCGACATCCTCAAAGAACTCTTTGAAAGTCATTCATACGCCCTTGATTACGACCATAGACAATTCTACGGTCTCCTCAGAGCAGTCATAGAGAAACGAGAACGGGAAGGCGTTGAGATACAAACGAAGATAGTCCAGGATTGGATGAATGTTATATACGACCCTCCTATACCGACTTTCTATCCGGAGAATGAGGATATATGGAAGCTAGTGGAGGGGAAGGAAAAGAGAGATATGTCGATGGTGGAAGGGTTCGATACGAAGAACTACGATCTGATCGTGAGGTTCGATACGAGAGGGAAGTTCGTAGCAACCGTATCCACGGAGCGGGAGGAGATATGCGTGTGGGATGTTACGAAGTAAGATACATATAAACATTTTTTAAACATCTGCGTGGCTGGTCTGACACACAATTTCAAGATATCACTAACATTATATTTCCAAAATCAAATATAGAGTTTGGACCATACTTCATCACGCACCTCTCAATATTGAGCTTCTTAGGAATGCCAGCAGGGGAATCGTGTAACTCGAACACTGATTTTAACCCTAACGCTTTTTAATCTCAAATTTGGAAAGCGTTAGCATCTTTCAAACTGCAATATCGAACATATTTAGCGATTGTGATTCGGATAGGAATTGGGACGCGGACCATTCCACAGATAAATACCGATCCCAAGACATGTTTGAAAGCGATTGGGATCGGTGTTCCAGTTAGACGATTCCTCTGCTGGTCTCCGTACTGTTTCCTTTCACCATTATCAGGGCAAATGTAAAAGCCACAAATAACAATGGTACACCGAGCTGAATTCATACTTCAGTGCGCTAGATCAAGTCCAACCACACTCGCTCTATATCTCCAGTGAACTGTAGAGTAGACCTGTAATCTGGTGATGTTCCAGGTGCCAGATGGTACGGAAGCTGGTGGGGGTGACGCATCCTATCAATCTGGAGCCCATTGATGAGTACAAGTGCGTGGTGCTGTGCCGGAGGGAACTGAGGGTCTATGACTTGGACAAGGTACTGTCATAGTATAAACACTATTACCTACCTTATTTTCATCCCTTGAACTAGATTCATTAATGAAAAACTGGTGTCAACTCCAAGAATAAAATACTTGCGAATAGTAATAGTAAACAAGCAGACTGCCTGCTTGGAAAGCGGTCATCGAAGTCTTTGGAGTCTTTGGTCTCCTTATGTTCCTACTGCTAGGAACGCCGTCCTTTTCTCAGAGAGGCTATAAGCCGCCTATCTGGCCCAGTGTCGGTTGGTGGATATCGGGTAGGAGAAAGTGTACATGGTTTTTTTATGTACCTAAGTAATAGACAAACAAGCTGACGGCCCGTCTGGATGGTAAGCGGTTACCGTCGCCTATGGACACCTGCAGCACTCGGGACATTACTGGTGCGCTGCCTATCTTTTAGGGCTGTTTTCACCCTTCTTTAAAGTGACCCGTATTATAGCTCCTTGCTCCTATTATTCCAGTTTTTACCACGGTTTTATTAATTCACTTTTTTGTTTGTTTTTCTGTGTCTGTCTGTCTGTCATTCCGGGTGGAATCTTGCAACTCAAATTCGGAGCACTTCCCGATTAGCTATCCGGATGAGACTTTCAGGGTAGCTCAGATCTCGATGACAATGCATTCTAAATCCATTTATTATCATGCAATGCCGACCTAACCTCAATAGGCGCATAAAAACGTGGATGTTAGATTATTTTTTTAATCTGAATAGAAAGTGACAACTTTCTTGTCACAAAACGGGTATCAGCTGAAAATCAGCGCCGAGTTGTGTGAAACTCTTGGCATTTTATGCTGAGCTGAGCCCATTCGGCACATATGTTTATTATTTAAGTTTTTATTTTTTTTGTATTGATTGTTTGTCGTTTTTGTGTGCCGAATAAATGGTTTTTCTTTCTCTCTTTATTCTTTCTTGTTTTTATTGGTGTGGTATATTTGTTTTAACTCCTTTCACAGGGTACGTACCTAGTAGCTCTGAAAGGCGTGATGAACCAGAAGATGCCGTACTACGGACTGCACGACCCGACGCATCTGGTAGCGCTCTCCCGGAACCGGATGTACGTTAACCTGATGAATATTGAGACTGGTGAGTTTTGAAGGACCTATTTTAGGTAGACTCCTTGTTTATACCCATGTTGCTACTGCATAGTTCAAGTTCAAAAGTTCTTTATTCAGTTTTGGCATCACAGACGCACTTAGATACGTCAATAATTACAATAACTCTACCAACCATAGAAATCGCAAGTTATCTTTTTTTTTATTGTAACTGAATGACGAGACGAGCTGCTCGTTTGCCTGATGGTAAGCAATACGCCAGCCCATAACAATAACAACACCACCCAGAACTTTGTTTTGCAAAACCCTGCGCGGCGCTACACTGCGCTCGTCGCTCTGAGACAATTATTTTTATTTAATCTTTATTTCAGGCAACATTGAAATAAGTTACAGATGTTATTTACTTATTCTACGGCCCAAACATACATATAATTTATATTAAAATATTTATGTGACACGTTTTGTCGGCGACGTGTGACGCAACTGCGCGGTGTCAGCTTGCTTGTCAGCGGTGACGCTTGCAGTGTCGTCTGAATCGTCGGAACACGACACCCTTTGGCCAGAATTACTCACACATGTAGGTCGACAGATGTTCAGTGGGTACTCGCACCACAAAAGAATTAAAATTCACGTTGTGGCGCGACTCCAACCGCACGACCGACCCTCAGAAGAGCATTGGTCTTCTTCTCAACGTACTCAGTAACATCTTCAGCAATTAGCTGTTGAGTCTCATAATACCCAGTAATTTCGCTGGCCACAATGCTACAATACCCTCAAGCCGGAACACAGTAATGCTTGCGCACTGCTTGGCGGCTGAATAATTGGCAAAGCGGTGGTTGGGTACCAGACCCAGACGGCCTTCGCATACGAGAGACCTACTACCAGTGAATTTTTATCTATATAGAAATCAGTGTAGTGCGTTCACAGCCGTCGCGACTTGGATGGGTGACCGTTTGTGTGGTGGGTATTCATATCTGAGTGCCACCGTGCTTCGAAGGGCACTTTAAGCCGGCGGTTCCGGTTGTTGTACAACAGTCGTTAGGCCTTGTCAGAGGCCTTCGGGCGGTCTAAAAACTCCGACACCACGGTTGACCACACACCCACACGAAAGAGAGAGAGAGAGAGAGAGACCTACTGAATGAAGCAACGCAGAATTGTACAAATACAAATACAAAATACTTTATTGTACACCAAACAAAAATAATCAGTAGGTACATGAAAACAACTTACAAACTACTACTATGGGCGGACTTACCGCTATAAGCGATCTCTTCCAGTCAACGGTTGGATGGAGTTAAATAATGGAGCGAGAGGTCGGCGGTGTATAATAAAAAATAAGAAATTATGTTTTCTTATATTAAGATTTACAAATTTTAATTTAAAGTTTCGTTCAATTTAGTGCAGCTAATGTTTTTAATCTCACCGTCTGTTTTTAGGGGACTGTGTCACGACGTTCAAAGCTGGTGAAGACAGATTCCTGAACTCCCTTCTGGTTTCTGGTGATGGAAGGTAAGAAAAGTCATATATATGTATGTCATGGTATGAATGCATAACATCTTACCTTTTCAACCGCTTTTGATAAAATTAAGGAAGTAAAACTAGTGTGGCAGATCACGTCCGACTTCCGATCCATCGCACCCGAGTTCGAATCCCGCTGGCCCCGCACCACTGACTTTTTTAAGTTATGTGTGGATTTAACACTCGCTCTAAAAACGATGAAGGAAAACATCGTAAGAAAACCGGCATGGCCAAGAATTAATCACAAAAATTCAAGGACATGTGACCTCCACCAACCCGCACTGCGCCAGCGTGGTGAATTATGGCCCATACTCTCTCTATGAGAGAAGGCCCGTGTCCCAGCAGTGGGCACGTGATGGGCTGATGATGAAGGAAGTTTAATCGTTGCCAACCAGAATCACCAAAAGACACAATAAATACAATACAATACAAACTGCTTCATTGTACACCAAACAAAAAGAATCTGTAGGTACATGGAAACAACTTACACATTAAAGTACAATGGGCGGGCTTATCGCTAACAGCGATCTCTTCCAGTCAACCTTTGGATGGAGTTAACTAACGGAAAGGTCGGCGGTGTAAATAAAATAATTAATTACCAACACGAGATTCATCACTTCAATAAGTGCCACGAGTGACATAACAGTAAACAAAAAAAATTGGACGAATCAATCAACATTCAATATTTGTTAAAATCCGTTATGGGAGCTGTGAATGCAGAATCTTTATTTTAAAAGTACTTACAAATGTACTGTTCCTAGTGAATTTGATTCATTTCCCCAGGGTGTTAGTCTGCGGGGATGAGACACAGAAACCCTTCCCCCTGCTGGTGTGGTCGCTCACGTCCAGGAAGTTACTCTACGACCTGAGGATACCCCACCACGATTTCATCACCTCCAAGGCGGCTATCACCTATGAAGGTATGTTGATATTGTCTTTTTTATGAACAAACTGAACGACACTTCATCAGCATCAAAGTTGACCGTAGCATTGCTTGGCGTTAGCGTCGCCGTCGGGGTCAAGGTCGAGTTCGGGGTCAGAAGTGTACTTTTTTAGGGTTCCGTACCGAAAGGGTAAAACAGGACCCTATTACTAAGACTCCGCTATCCGTACTTCTGTCTGTCCGTCTGTCACCAGGCTGTATCTCATGAACCGTGATAGTTAAACAGTTGAAATTTTCACAGATGATTTATTTCTGTTACCGCTATAACAACAAATACTAAAAACAGAATAAAATAAATATTTAAGAGGGCTCTCATACAACAAACGTGATTTTTGCCGTTTTTATAGAGCGTACGTAACCCTTCGTGCGCGAGTCCGACTCGCACTTGGCCGGTTTTTATTTTTATTACCGAATAAGCAAGCATTGGCCGCAGTCTCAAAAGCGACGACGTGGTTGACGATGGATCATGCTCACCTAGAAGATACCGATTCACTCGATATTTGAAGACACTTAGATTATAAGAATCGGGAAACAAAAACGCTGGCAAGGTGTTCCATTCCTTAGCTGTTCGCATTATAAAGGTCAAAGCAAAACGCTTTGTTTTTTTGTACGTCTTGTATGGGAACTTTATGGTTTTGTTGTATTACCAGGCCTAGCGCACTCCGCACTGTAGGTACGAAGCTACAAGTACATAGCCGGACACCGACGGCGGGTCGCGCGTCGTTACACGTGCCGCGGCAGAAGTGATAAGAGCTATGCGATAGAAAGAGAGGCGCTCTGTAGGTTAATATGACTGGTAGGTATGCAGCGCTACGCGAGCTGAATGAATTTTAGTGCGTCATAGCAAGAGTCGCTATTTGTTTAAATTTCTTTGCGGAGTGATGCTTCTGTCCCTTAGTATTCTGTGGTATTAGTTGTAGTAACACTAGTAACTAAAAGGTCAGGGTCGGTGACAGAGTCAGCGTCGGGTCGGGGTCGGGGTCAAGATCGGGATCAACTTCAGACTCGCGGTCGAGGTCAGCGTTGGAATCAGGGACGAGATCAACGACGGAATCATAGTCGGCAAATTTCTTTATTGCAAAAATATGTGTTAAATGTGGTTGTTGTAACTCTGCCTTTTGTTTTAGTTATTAAAACTGTGTTACAAAAGACAGCGTCTTCCCAAGATCAGCCTGTGTTTTTTATAATAGTAGAGTATTAGGTAATAACTTCGTACTACCTGGTTCCTCGACTAATTAACAGTCTACCTCCGGATTTGGTTAATGATCTCACACCACTAAATATTAAAGTTAAACTTAAGGCTTACTTCTTGAAACACATTGAATGTTAAGATTGCTAAGAAATGTACTTACCAATATTCTATCTTCATAGATAGAGTTATTAGATATTGTGTACCTAACATCGATGTAGATTAATTATGGTATTGAACACAAACCTCAGTGGTTTACAAATGCCATGCAACTGACTATTGTAATGTTATTTTAAAATGATAAATAAAAAAAAAAACTTAGAATGTATACCTACGTCGACGTCATTTATGTTATATTATATAATTATACGTAGTATGTTGTATATATTGTTACAAAATGTATCATATTGATTTGATCTAACTGTTATAAATAATACCTACTTAGATGTCATTTATTTAGTACGAGTATATCTCAACGTACGTACGTAACGTACAAGTTTTGCTCAAAGCGTAGCTGCACACCCACTATATTTCTTTCACGACCTGGAAGACTGGTAGAAAATACTAAATAGCATTAAGTCATTCTTGTACCATTTTTGTGCAAAACTATTAAATAAACGAGTGACCAGAATGCTGGCTCATATTTGGGTAATAAAATCAGCATTGCCATTCAGCGTGGCAGTGTTCTGGGCACTTTCCCCTCCAAGATAGGCCTTTTAGAATAGTTTTTAATATTATATTTTGTATATATATTTAAGTTATTTAAGTTTAGAATTAGAAATTTATTTGTACTGTAGTCTTAGGTATATAATATTACACACTATTTAATTCTTAGGTACCTAATTATGCAATAAATATTTAGATTTATATATTACTTAGAGATGATGATAATAAGATGATGATAATTTGTGTGTTGGCAGGATCGTATGTATGCGTAGTCTCACGGGAACTGGACGAGCCCAACCCGAACTTCATCGTGGTGTATGACCTGCAGTCCGGGACGCTGTTCAAGAAGTGGAAGCCGGGCTGCGACACCGTGGCGCTCGCCATCAGCTCGGCCGACGGCTGCGTCGTGTCGGGGCTGGCCGACACCAGGGTGCTCGTGTGGGACCTAGTCACAGGTACTCACTTACTTACTAGGATAAGCGACCCAATGTGAGTCTTGGGCCTGCGATAATAAGAATTGTTCGTGTGATTTTACACAATTCTAAATTGGTAAATCTAATTGGTAAATCTAATTCTTTCTAATTGGTTTCTAAATTGGTTCGACATTGTATACATTTCCTAGAAATTGCGATTATGTAATTTGGTTTCAATCTTAATGACAGAGACAATTTTAGTCAAATACAATATACTTCAATTGGCGGATTGTTTGGGTTTCATTCGAAATTAATAAATTGCGGCAGGTGCTATGAGCACTAGTGGCCTATTATGACCTTTTTGAACGACGAAAACGGCTTGCTTTTTATTTATAAATTGCCCCGACTTTAGCGTGCCCAACGGCAGGCTCAGTCTCTAGGACCATACCGCTTTGTCTTACGTAGTTTGTATTTGATAGTTTGTAAAAATTACAATAATTTCTTTAGTATATCGTCGTATGAGGGTCAACAGCAACAAGCCGGACCCTCTCCTAGTGCTTCAATAAAGTGGTGGCACTTTATTCAAGCTTTCCATGGACTTTTTGGGAGAACATAAAAAGCAATGTTTTCTCTATTTTGTTTCATTTGCCTACACTCGTGCACGTTTACGAACACATAATGGTTAATATTCCACCGATATTATACATGATCACTCGAAATAACACTTGTTTGGAATATAACAAACACTTTTCACTTCCCGCCAAAAAGTCCAACAACGGCTTGCTTTACGAAGGTAGAGCATGTCGGCCGACTGTTTGGCTGACGTATGGACGATAATGTTTTGTTAGATGGTGAAAAGACAGCTGAAGACTGCGGAGGAATCCTGAAGACTGACTTGAAGTACAGACCTACGACTGACTTGACGACTGCAATAAAGACAAGGGCCCAGCCTTTTTAGGGTTCCGTACCTCAAAAGGAAAAAAGAGAACCCTTCTGTCTGTCTGTCTGTCCGTCTGTCTGTCAAGACCCTTTATCTCGGGAACGCGTGGCGGTATCGAGTTAAAATTAAAACCAAATACTCAGTCTACAATCCCTTGAAGCTGTGAAAAAATCAAACTTCTAGTTAACTTACAAAAAAGATACAGCCATTTATGCCGCAAAAAACGTATATTTCAACACTCTCAAGGGAATCAAAATATACTTTCCGTTGTCCAAGAACTATGAAATTTGGCAAGTAATATCGTCTTATAAGTACTACAAGTACAGGGAAAAATCTGAAACTACAGATTTGTAATTAAATAATAAAATATAAAGTCTTTATTTAAAATATGTACCTAATCAATCGAGGTTAAAAAACTGCGAGACTCGATTCCTGAACTATTTATAATATGTACCTACAAATTTGTACGGAACCCTCGGTGGGCGAGTCGGACTCGCACTTGTCCGGTTTTGTTTTCATGGCCATTATGACAAAGAGCCGATGTTCCAGGCAACTGCCGGCTGACGCTCCGCGGGCACGTGGCGGCGCCGTCGCTGCTGCGGCTGGCGAAGACGGCGGGCGTGCTCATGTCCACCGACGACACCTGCAAGGACCTCTCCGTGCGCCTCTGGGACCTGCACACTGGTGAGTGCCCACTGCTTATATGTATATGTTGTTTTTTTTATAATTATTTTTGTAAAGGTGGAGTTACCTTGATGCTTCTGTCCCTTAGTATTCTGTGCCCCGACCCAAAAAAGGCGATGTCATAAGTTTGGCCACTATGTGTATCTGTCTAGTCTATGGCACTGTAGCTCTTAGATGGCTGAACGGATTTGGATGCGGTTTTTTTTATTTGAAAGCAGGTTTTCTACACGATTTATCAAAATGTGTTCAGCCGTTTTTTCCTTTTTATAGATAGGTATTTTTTTTAATTTTACTTTGTATTAATATTAATTGTGAAGGTGGTGTTTGATGATATAAATTTATATTTTTTGTGTTGTTTTTATTAGGTAGGTAACCATAAAAATATATTTTCTTTATTTTCCTTATATCGATATTTATATACCTGTACAAGGGATGTAATATTAATTATTCGATCTCTACTCTATGCATAGTATTTTAAAAATTAAGTTTTGATTTATGTCGAGTTTTAATTCAAGGCTACGAAAAAATATTTTTAGAACTAAGTTTTAATTGTTTTTCTAAAATGAATCAGAATAAATTAATTAACATCAGAGAACACCGCTCCGTAGGCTACTGCGGCTAACATTTTCAATAAATTTATTTGAAGTCGACCTACTTCTGTATTGTATAAACTGTCCCACTTTACCCGTTCTTTCCCTTCCAGGCAAACTAATAGCGGTGTACACACCACCCGAGCGGATAACCTCCTGCGAGGTCCTTCTAGGAGGCTCCGTGCTCGCTCTGGCCCTCGAGAACTACAAGGAGATCCTCTGCGTCAAACTGTACGGCCCCACGGCGGAGGCCGTGGCCTCCGGCCGGGAGGCCGAGATCGATAACAAGGGTTACGGCGACGAGGGGCTAGAAGGTAAAACTTTTGACGTGAAGGGGCAAGAGAGCTGTTCATAGCACGGAGAGATTCAGGAATTGAGTCGCTAGAAGTGGGTAGGTAGGTGAGCTGGTCATTCCAGTCAAATGTATGAAGAATAGCATGAGCACTAGTATTTATTGGGTGTATGGTTATAGTTGTGTTCGACTTCACCGGCTTTTATGTGAGAATGATTTTAGTAAGGAAAAAAGTTACGCTGGACTTCACCTGTTAGAAATGTGTTTAGCATGCTAAATTGCAAATGTTTAGCATGCTAAATGTAAGAGTTTAGCAGTTTTAAAATATAAGAATTTAGCGTGCTAAGTTGTAAGAGTTAAGCATGCAAAAATGTAAGAGCTTCACATGCTAAATTGTTAGAGTTTAGCACGCTAAATTACAAAAGTTAAGCATGCTAAAATATAAGAGTTTAGCATGCTAAAATATAAGAATTTAGCGTGCTAAGTTGTAAGAGTTAAGCATGCAAAAATGTAAGAGCTTCACATGCTAAATTGTTAGAGTTTAGCACGCTAAATTACAAAAGTTAAGCATGCTAAAATATAAGAGTTTAGCATGCTATAATGTAAGAGTTTAGCATACTAAACTTAGGTTCGACTTCGCCAACATACCAAAAGGGTCTCTAAATATAAGTTATCCCCATAAATCAGCCTCTTAAATACGTAATATTGTGTCACAAAGAAAAAGGAATGGTTTCCTATATATTAGATTGGTGAAATTGAACATACAAGCATAGCATAGATAAATAAGTACGAAAAAGAGACGCGAAACTATGATAGCTGTTTTACATTTCTTAAGTAAGTGCCGGGTCCTCCGATTAAACATTTGACGAGGCAAGTCGACTTCACATTTTGAGCTCTAACCTACCCCTACCCACTTTAAATCCTTTATAAAATACAAACTAAGCAATCAAAAATATTCTACTAAAATATTTTTGCTATGAATCGCTAAAGCCTGAAGAGAAGACAAAAATAAAAGAAAAAAAAGCTATTGTCAGTGGCTTAGAATATCGCCAGGGAACTGTGAAGCGATAATGTTGAAGAAAAAACAAACTGTTTTGATCTATTACGCTTATTAATTACATTATTAATATTAATTGTAACTTATTTAGTGAATTCTTTATCTGTAACGTTGGTGTTTAGACGTAATTTTGTGGTGAATTTAGAGAATAAGTGGGAAAATGTGAAATTAAAAAAACATAGTATTTTATCGCTGGACGGCAAGTTTTTCGATTTCACTCACTTTGTAATTTTTAACACTTTCGCCCTGCACCAATTCAGCTACTGGAACTTTTGGTATTTTACCTACATTAAAAGAAAATATAAATAAATTGGTATCAAGCTCTAGGCGGCAGATATGGAATATAAAATGGCGCACCCCATTAAGCGGTATTTGGTGTGCCTATGCTAAGAATTGTCTGTAGGTTCGGGACAAGTACTATAATCCAAGAAAATACGGTTATTTATGCTACCCAGTGATGAGACGAGTAAGTCCGCTTGTTGTTAAGCGCCACGCCTGCCCATAATAATTGCAGAGCCATTCTGAATTTTTAATACATAAAATGCACTGCGTAGCACTAAGTTGCGCTCATCACCCCGAGACATCAGATATTAAGTCTCATGTGCCCAGTGATTTTACACGCGTTTTGCCAATAGTGGCCCATTCAAAGGTAATACCTACCTATTATACAATTTAGGAACTAGTGTGACTCAGTGGAAGCATGTGGTACTTTCGATCTGACGCACCCAGGTCGGAATTCCGTCCCGCACTACTGACTTAAGTTAAGTGCGGATTTAACAGTCGCTCTAAAGACGGTGAACGAAAACATCGTGAGGAAACCGGCATGTCCAAGAATTAATCACAAAAATTCAAGGACATGTGACAACCACCAACCCGCACTGGGCCAGCGTGGTGGATTATGGCCCATACTCTCTATGAGAGAAGGCCCGTATCCCAGATGATGATGGTGATGATGATGCTACAATTTATATTGTTATGTTTCACATCCAAGATCGTAAATTCAACCAAATTCACTCGTGAATTCTCATCGACACAATAAAACTGAATTGGTGCGGGTTTTCTTAACATGATCATTACCCCAATAACGTGCCTATCTACACATTGTAACTGCCATTTACTGACCCTTAATAATATAATTAGGTACTATCATTTATTTAATTAGGTATCTGCACAATTTACTTAGGGTAGGTATTCTGTCTCGAAATAGAATACTCCATTCAGCTTAATATAATGCCAATTAAAGACGGAATCAATTTGATGGTTCGCGAACTTTCATAGCGTGTCATGGCGTCAATCGATCATCACAGCTTTAAGTTAACTAAACAATATAGAAAATGCAGCAGCTATGACACGCCACGCCACGACACATCTCCCTAATAATGGATTTGGGCGTTATTTTATTTTATTTATTTATTTAATCTTTATTTCAGGCAACATTAAAATTAACAACTTATTAATTGTTTGGTGTTTTTGTTCTATTTTGTGACAGAATTCTTTATCGTTGATTTAACATTTTTCTAGTATTAGACTTTCCGAACTCCCAATGGTTTTAGCACAAAAGTGATTTTTAGCACAAATTTTAATCATGCCTTCTTCCATCGAGTGTAACACGACATATTGTTTTGTCTGCAAAAACCAACACTAGGTAGAATGCGTCTAGAAAGGTTTTTACGGTGCATTTACCTAGACGCGGTAACATTGAGATGTAGGGAGTCGCGTACTCGACACGACACGCCACGACACTTAAATCAGTCCAACGTGATCCCATTTCAAAATAGAAATTGCAACAGAAGTTGCAGCTGCTGTAAATGCACACAAAACAATATAACGCCTGTGTTTTTTTATCGATTAGGCAAAAGGCTATCTGCACAAGTATGATAGACAACTATAACATGAGTTCAAACAACGAGACGAAAATGCACGGTATTGTCCTAAATCAAAGACTAAAATCACAATGTATTAGCAATTTCGCTTCAGGATTTCATGATGCACATGCGTCATTTTGTCTTAAGATTGCTTGCACATTAATAAGTGTTTGCTAACCTTTTGCCTAAATGTGGATAAACCTTATCGCTACATAAAAACATTATCGAAAGCTGTAAGAGCTTTATACGACCAAAGCAATCTAAGTATAATCTAGCTGTAATCTTCTCTGTACGCGGGATGAATAGTCGTTACATAATGTCACTTTACGTAAACTTTATGGCCAAACTAGAAATTACATTATGTAAAGTGATTTTTTGTTCCTGGTTTTGGTTCGACAAAAAAATTGCATACCTATACAACTAGGTTCAGCGGAGACACAAAACATACAACTAGGAACAATAAAAATCCTAGATATTACAATTTAATTAATAATTAAATTCGTTTATTGAAAAAGCCAAGTCTCGTAAATAAATAGGTAAGCAGCTTAATAAAAATAAAATAAACTGAAATTTACGCACTAATTGGCCACTGCTGAGGGCTACATGCGGGTTACAGCTGTGCCATAATACAGTGTTCGCGAATTCGCAATCATTCCTGGCGATGATTGCGTGTTGCCATAACAATTTTCGCGGAGCCTTTTGATCCCTCCAGTCCATTCATATTAGAACTTATGAACACGTGAGGTGTTGTGGCGTGGCATGTGATGGCGTGGGGTGCGTGGCTTGTAATGTTAAATGGTGTTCAATTTTAGAACAAACGATCTTTTACAGAAAACATAATATTAAAAGAATTCTTGAGAGTAACGACTATTTATCCTTCCCTAACTGTAATCTATTCGGGTATATTGAGTGAACTGAATTGTATGTCTTCTAAATATAATTATTTGATGTATGTAACTTGCTGCCATTATTAAAAAAAATAACATTGCGATTACATATTTGTAAGGAGTATTTGAAACTCACGCTTAACTTTTAGGGTTCCGCTGATGTTTACTATTTATTTTTATTATTTTCGTCCAGTATTCCGTCCGTGTATAATTTAGACATCTGAAGAAATCGATAATTAGTTATCCTGTCTTAATACGCCGTTATGTTATGTTAAGGTCTAATTCTCTAATTTTTAATTGTTTGTCTAATTTTGCTCAATAATTTAAGTAGGTGTTGTTCGTTTTTTCAGGAATCTTAAAAGTTCTGAGTGATTTTTAGAACTTAATATTTTACTGTCGGCATTGTCGCACAAGAATGGGGCATTTTAAAAGACGTTTACAAATATGTCTCTTTGTAAAAATCCTTTAAACGCGAATAAAATTGACTCGATATATTTGCAAGGAATTAATCGTAGAATAATCATTTAATTAGCTATTACTTAATAATATTAACAGCATATAGTAGTTTGGAGATGGCAAACAGCCAGCCAAATCGAATAGCAGCGTAATATCATGGACCAATTAGTCCATGGTAATATCGAGTCAAATTTTCCCGCATATTTTGTTAAATAATATTATTTTTAATGATTATATAATATTAGCATTGATAAATTATACTTTAGTAGTGGAAGGAGCAGGCTGGTCCCTGTCTTACCTGATATTCTCTATGTTTAGTTTAGAAACGGTCGTCATGCGTAGAGAACAATTTAAACTTAAATTAAACTAAGCGACTAATGTAATATTAATCATTGGATGAAGACGGTGTAATCAATTGAATTGTTAAAATTATTTATGTATTCTGAAAGTTACGTATTACTTGATGTCCTGATTAAATTATTGGAAAATATACTGGTGTTTTATTTTCTCATATTGTACTGCTAAATAACCAACTCAAATATAACATATCTAACTCAAACATAACTGAGTTTTTTAGATTAGATTAGATAACTCTTTATTGTTACACCACCAGAAATTATTACAACAAAAGAAAAATTACAAACTTAAAAACTAAAATGGGCGGTCTTATCGTTTAGGTTACAATTGTAAAATTATTAATGAAATGATTTACTCAAAAATCATTTTTGTAGCATCTGTTACCACCCATGACCATTCAAACAATTTAGTTTGCCGTTTTACATTACTTTCCAGAATTTGACCTTTACCAGCTACACTATCGGCAGGTGTAGTTAAACCAAACACCCTGTCTAGTTAGACAGCGTGTTTTTTATTTGTTACAAGCCTTTATATAACTTGCAATGTATGTATGTTTGGCTGGGTGGAATCTTGCAAGCTGAATTAGAACCACTTCCTCTTATCCTACGTAGTTGAAATTTTGCTTACTTGTCAAAGTCCGATGACGATGCAATATTATGGTGACATCCAGCTGATCTGATGATGGAGTCAAAAGGTAGGCAATGGAACTCCTTGACGGATAATCGTAAACTACTAGTGTTTGGGCTCATTTTAATCTGCTTGCGGTTCCGAATACGAATTTGTTAAATGCTTGTCTTAAAAAAATTACTTTTCAACAAAAAACTTATAATTATCAAAATGAACAAGTTTGGTTCGTACATAGAAAAATAAAATTTTCAAAAATTTAATTATGCTGTTTTTGTTTTTATCAAAAACGGACCTGACTCTGAGTAGTTTTTCGCTATTCATAGTTCAGATTTGGCCATCCACTCCCACTTGAAGAATTCATGTACATATACCCTGTAATAACATGAGCTAGGTGGTACCTATTTATATATATATATATATATATATATATATATATATATATATAATTATAAGCTCTGTGTTTGTTATTAGATTTGTTCATACAATGACTAGAATTGAATGGAATAAAAATCGTCATTTTTATTTAAATACGTATATTATTATTCATAACACACGTTAAATAATTACATTATTCACAGCGAAATAAAATTAATACTACACTAGTTACGCCCGCGGAGTTAACATGACTGGAAGAGACCCTTCTTGCGCATTTCCTCGAACTCCTTCTCGGCGTCGTAGTTTCTGGAAAAGAAATTTGAAATATAGGCACCTACACAAGAAAGGAAAATTTAATTTCTTCTGGAGCCCAAATACAGTGACATGATAGTTTACCAAAGAGTTCAACTCATCTTCTCTAATAACTTAGTATACATGTCGCAGCCAACCAGCTTAATCAGCCGTCCAATCAACAGCCTAGCCTTTTTACTAAACAGCGCCGTTCAACTAGCTTCCTGAATGATATAGCACCACCCAGAACCCTAGCACCCAGAACTTTGTTTTGCAAAATCCTGTGCGGTGCTGCACTGCACCCTGAGACAATTAGCTCTTAAGTCTCATAACTATTATTATTATTTCTTTTTTTTAATCTATTAAACAAAAATTATTATATTAACATATTTCTATGGAACCACAAAACCACAGTAGGTTTGTCTTGGTATGCACATTCACTTTCTACTGCCATTAAGAGTCCAACTATAAAATTAAGATAAAATAAATGTAACCACATGCAACATATTATAACGTAAACATAGGTAAGCATCTGTTTACTTGTGTGTAGGTATGTAAGGGTCGTCTCCTCTACCGTCCGCCGCGCTACGCCCACGCCGGCCGGACAACGCGACTAGGCGAGGGGCAGGCGGCGCGGCGGCGGGTGGCGGGCAGTGCGACACAGTGCGGACACTGTGTATTGTGCAATATTAAATATTAAAATAAGTCTCACCTGTAGAACTCAGCATACTTCCTCTTGCGCTCAGTGCCGACCAGCTGTTTGAATGCAACACCGGTGATGGCAGCCAGGGTCAAGGAGACGATCAGATTGCGCTTGATGGAAGAGTTGAGCAGCCCGCGCATCTGGGGCTTGCTTGCGGTGGACACTGCCTTGTCTCCGGCCATCTGAGGATAGTATGGTTGATATGGTTTCTTCATATCCAAATCATTTAATTTTGTAGTAATATAGCTACTATTGAACGTCCCATACCATACCTTGACACACTAGTGTTGTAGAATCAACTATCGAAATTTTAGATAGTACTACTTTGTTCATTTTTGGCATCACAGATACACTTATGAAAGTCAATTATTACAATGACTCTACCAGTAATCTACCAGTAAACTCAGTAGGTATAATAATTTTGAGTCTTGGCCTACTGGCTTGTAATAATAAGTAATCTGTAGTAAACTTAATTGGTACTATTGTGTTAAGTCACATCACAGCTCTGGGAAGTTAAAGATAGAGATAGTAGGTATCGAAGGTTAGGTTAACAGGAAAACAGGAGAAAATCATGAAATTGTTTAATGTTTTTTAAAATTGGAACTTCCGTCCGTTTTCTGTTGAAGAAAGTGACAGATACAACCAGTGATAATTATCACCTTAAAGTGTATGAAGGTAAACGTAGGAAAACCACGGATATAGCCTGATAAACCTTTTGATACGTTTATTATCGCCCTCACAAGTGCCTTTTGACAGGATTCTTACATAACATTTTTGAGGTTCATTTTTAATCAATCGACAATGTAAATACAACCAAATCATATATATCAATACATACTCATTATTATTAGAAACAAATTACCGTAATTACTTACATTTATTTAAACTTTTCACTAAAAAGTTACAATAGATACAAGCACTGCAAATATGTGACAGTTCTTAATTTCGATTTATCACATCGATAACATTGATTTGAGGTTATTTAGACGGCTCATTGGTTAGAAAAACTCCGACTGAAATTGTAACCAATGAAAGTATGAGACGTCAGAGCTTGTTCTCTGTTGCAGTTTCTGAAAATTGCCATCAATAATTGCAGTTTCATTGTACGCAGAAATGCTTTTAGTTTTAACATTTGCGAGTGTAATAAGTTTGCAAATTATAATAAAAGTAATATTTATAAATAATATAAAAGTACATATAGGCTTGGCTTGGCAATAAGCACTTGGCGTAAATATAGATACAAAGATATAACGAAAACACTGACTTGCAAACTGCAAGACAAAGTGCCTCATTCCATTCATTTGCCTGGAGAATCCGACAAGAGACCGATAGAAAATCTACAGTTTCCGGAAAATTCAAGCGAATGGGAGAATTTTTCATAGGTATGGTAAACACTCCAAAATTACTGTCAAAAAACTATTGCTTTCCAAAAGTGTTACGCTGTCGAGGACTCTATAGTGTCATTCCTCAATGACGAATTTTTATATTTTATCTTTGACGTAAAGGGTATGTAGTCAATGACAGTTTTGAAACTGTCATTGTATGTAGTAACCTCAGATAAAGTATCCAGCCTGGATTGGTGACGCGCACTCATTCCCATTACAAAAAGTCTGTCATTTTCGGTGGGGGACGAGGAAACGCACACAAATAAATGATCACCACTAACGCATTTTTCAATCACGTCGCTATGCACGCACACAACAAAAGAAGCTAGCTAACTACACAATACACTAGCTTAAACTTTACACACACAATCACATTCACACACAGAGACGTTTTATCGGTACACGATATTTAAACGTCAATCACGTAAACAACTTCATGCTTGATACTATCGATATTGTGTTATCGATAAACTCTGCTAAAGCATAAAAGACACATAAAAAGAAAATAAAACAGAATTCTTAAGTGACATAATTCTGTTGCTCAAGAGAATAATAACTATCAAAGTTAGTTCGAAAGTTATTTATTATTTTTTGGCATCACAGACGCACTTCGCACTTAAAAAGGACAAAAACTTTTGAGTTAGTTTAGTGAAGTGTCAGTGAACCGTAGCATAAACAGTTAGTGATACTTGTAAAGAACACAAGAACATAGTGTCTTCGCCTTAATAGAGACAATAAGTAAAGTGTTGATGGACATATTCTCAGTTTTACTCTACTTAGCAGTTTAAGTCAAATTTAAATTACTTATTAGTCTTATTAGGCTAGATTGTAATTCTAATGACGGGTGTCTATTTGATTCGTCATTACATTAAAAAAAACAGACTCACTTATGAACGTTAATTATTACAATGACTCAACCACCGTAGGTATCGGAAAAAGAACCACCACTCAGAAGATACGGCAAGAAACTGAGAGGATTTTTTTTGGAATTTTATAAAGTTACTATATTTTATGTTTGTTTTTGACAATATCATGTTTTTTATGTGCTAGTTGGCTACTTGGCAGAACCGGGATGTTCCATGCATCTTTGTCTTTTATGTAATTACTAACGATAATGATAGTCTATGTAATTACTATAGGCGATGATATAAAATTAAACTTGCAATAACGTGATTAGAGAAGCATTCTAGCGAGGCACAATAGTTCTTGCAATACTTTCTTCCATATCCATTTCTTCCATATCTATCCTATAGGGAAGAAGAGGCAAACTTGTAGTATTACATATCATCCTCATTCATTTTTCATGACTCATCAAACCTATTTCTTATTTATTTCTAATGGACCTACTTTTATTGCCTTGAGGAAAAAGGAAACAGAATTTAAAATTGGATAAACTGACAGAGAACGGAAAAAAGAGGAAAACCAGGACTTGAACTTGAGCTTGGAGAGAGAAAGGTTCTCTCACGATTTGTTAAAGGTGGAAAACCAAATTATTTTTGTGGCCCCGTTGTTGTGAGGTATCACAAGTTGGTGGCCCGAACAAAGGCCCACTCACCGCCGTCGAACGTCCCCTGGATTGGGAGAAGGACAAACCTAGGACAAACTTCCAGTTTCTCGGGAGAAGGACAAACCCAGGACAAAGTTCTACGTTCTCATTTACCCTCTTCGACAGGCAGAAGAAGCCTATCGACAAGGACAAAGTACTACGTTCTCATTTACCCTCTTCGACAGGCAGAAGAAGCCTATCGACAAAGTATACGTTCTCATTTCCCTCTATCGTCAATTTTCATTACCCAGAAGATCTTTTCCTCAGCAGCACTGTTTTATATACTGTATTAAAAGTACCACCAATTTAACATAATTTTTATTACAGCTTCCCAGTCCCTCTCTCTCTCCCAGAAAGGTGCTGTACGTGCGGAGGTCATAGGTTGAGCTAGCCGGGGGACCTCCGTAACGTTACAAACTTTATCGAAGATGTCACCACAAGCATATACAGTAAACAAACAAATTACAAAATTGTATTTTGCAAAACAGTTATGAAAAACGATTGTTGACAGGATGTTTTGTTAAAAAAAATGGCTTAATATAGTCCTTACAAAATCAGTGAATCTACAATGAAGTGCAAGCTTAAAAATCAGGACAAAGAATAACTAGAAAGGTTGGTATTTTGAGTATGTTTTGAGCATGTTCAAATCTTAATGTCATTATAATGACATATTTTGAAGTGTAATACAAGTCAAAGTCAAATATCATTTAAATAGGCACAAAAATGCACTTTAAACGTCATAAAAAAATTTAAAGGTTTCGGAAAATCGTAACTTAAGTTAACATGACTTTGAAAAAAAAGGTAAGTAACTATGTTTATACCCTTATTGAAATTAAAGTCCGAGTGCAGAAAAGAAATGCGAAAATTGACTCAAGAACTGCGAGAACAAGTTAACACACGTATATCATAATCAATTATGGCCAGAAATATGCGTTGATAAAGCTGGTACTTAACCTAACTTAAACCTATGACTTGTGTAATACATCATTACATATACATACATACATCATTTCAATACAATTGTATTTTTATCGACATATTTTTAAACATATTGTTTTTATCGATATCTAAATTGGTTCTGTCCCAGCACTAATTTCACTCCGGTTTTTTGACTGTGTTGCTAACATTCAAATAATATATGTGCCTATTTTCGATTAGGTCATTCTCATTAGTTACTCATTGTAGTAGATTTTTCCCGCGACTTCGCCTGCGTAGACGACAGACAATATAGTCGTCTTTTTTCAAAAACCATTTTCGCAAGACCTCCCATATGAGAGCGCCAACCACCAACCCAACCGGTTTTGATGTATACAAATGCAGCAAAATTTTTAAATACCAAAAATGCTGTTTATATTTTCTCCACTCTAAGGACAAAACTTTCTCAATGCAAGAGAAAAGGTACCTACCCTGGAGGTCCCAAATTTTTGCCACACATTCTGCAGTTTTCGAGTCAACAATTATTCATAATAATAACATGTAGGTATATAAAATTGTGATGTAAAACAATATTTATTAATAGTTTCAGTTTCATTTGACTTCCTTATAACGTGCAGGAAAACAGAGCTTTGGCCTAGATACAAGAAAATAAGCTAAAAAATTTATCCGAAATATAACTTTTTCGATTTAGTTGCAACACTATGTGAGTTTATGTGACTGACAATAATTTTCAAATTTTCGCTATTTTAGTGCATTATTAGATATAAAAATACATACAGATGAAAAGTTACGTTATCCTTGGTGTAGTTTGATGTTCTTGAAATTTTTTTGCACCAATATATGCTGCAACTTGGCATTTTTTTAAGAGCTCTTTCGCCCGCTACGACAGTTGGTGACTTGGTGAATGGCGCGTGATGCGCGTCAACTAGTTTTATATAACGTCGTGGATTTTTTTGTCCTTGACGTTTGGCAAAATTGGCGAGAGGGGTAGGCCTTTCGTGTCGACTCCGTTTGGCTGTCTACTCGAAGGTAGTAACTCAATAAAACACAAATCCTGTCTTCTGTGCTATCTTTTAGTAGGTACGTAAAATATAGAATTAAAACAAAGAAGTAATTTTTTAATCATTTATTAATAAACTAACTTTACAAATTTAATAATAGCGAACAATAATATTCCTTATTTCTTTTCATTCATAATATGATAATAATTCACCATGACTCATCGTACTATGCATATAATTATATGATTTAAAAAATAATCTAAGAAACGACAGTGAAAGCAACTTATAGAGAAAAATAATGCAGAAAAGGGAAATAGAAACGTCAAAATACTCGACGGAGCAAAAACATATACAGCATTAAATTTGATTTTAACGATTGATCTAGTCGTCATCGACGCCAACGACGCTCTATAGACAAAATTTTATAGAACGTAAATATTGTATCAATTCTTTATTTCATGTGATCTGCAATATATTTACAAGTAATATAATGTTTACATACCAAAACTATATCTATTATCGTGTCGTGTTACCCCTATTACTATATTTATAGTGTTTCATTAAAAACTATTTGTATTTCTCTGTTTATATATAAATGTATAATATAGATTTTTTACGGCATAAATTACTAACATTAGTCGAGAATAAAAACAAAACAAATATAACTAAATCTGATAACTATACACCCAATATACACACCTACTCTCTGAGAAGTTGTTTCTTTAATATGGTACAAGCTTGCCGGCGGTATACAACTCGGCTATAAGGCATTACTACATACAAACTCGCTTCTTCAGCGTGCTGGCTTATCTCTATGTACAACACTATTCCCAAAAAAACATTTGAGAGAAAACAATTACACTTAACAACATAATTAAATATAATCCCCATCTATACATAAAAATTTACAAGAGATTGTACATCGGGCGGGCCGATTTTAAACTAATAAATTAAAAAGAAAACAGCCGGTACCAGCTTCCGACCCTCGCGCTAACACTATATAACCACGGCACACTTATATAGGGCACAATTTATCAGGCAATGAATTCATCACTATCTTTAAATATACTATGCTATACCACAGTGTGAAAAACAGTAAAGGTACATAGAATCAACCTGATTTGATTTACACATAGTCTGCTAGTTTATGCTTTAGAAATAAGGCTAATTTTGTTGGCATAAACCAATTTAGAAGGAGTACAAACACTTAGATTGTTACAATCTTCGTACATAAATGCGAATCCAATCAAGTCAATTTTATGTATTATTCTTACTGCCTTATATACAAGGTGTAAACGGAAAATATTTATTGTTACAACTTGTATGGGGGTGTGATTCTTGAACTGGTGACAATAAATCACCCATAACGTCAATTACAGAGTTCTCTCCCACTCATATACGAAAATCACCAGTGACTGTTTGGACTCACCGGTGACTACATATTTTGACACTGAAAATTAATATAGATCAAACTAAATGAACAAATTATAAATATTGCAAATATGTGTGTATTTCATGGTGTTCTTTTTATGATTCTTAATTTCAAGAGCACTGATGAGCTCCAAGAATCACTCCCCAGAATCAATAGCAAAACTACTTACTGTGCAACACTCATCTTTCAGCAGCTTTATTGTACTACTTAGGATAAAAATCGACGGGGTCAATCTTTAGGGAAAATTCTAAAAGGTTGGAAAATCGTTACCAATACTAGTTTTGCTAATGTAACTGCAAGTTGTTCCAATAAATATATCTGTCATACACATGTACTGTCCCTATACCACTGCCCGACCTAACAACAAACATTGGAGAACTATAAACGGACAAAAAACGTACAGAGATAAAAAAAACTTAAAATCATCGGTGATTCTAAGCTAAAAACGTGGTAAAGCTGTCCAAAAATGTGTTGTACAAAAGTGTAGAAGTCACATCCACAATTATTGCTTTTTTAATCTTACTAGGAACCACAAACAAAATTATACAAGGTGTAAAGGAAGCCTTAACTTTGTAGAAATCACAATATGGTCATTGTCATTACTTTAACAAACCAATGTTATTAAAAAGAAACGAGGTTCTTTCAGAAATAAATTACTTAAATCATATTAAGTTATAGTTGAGTCAAATTGTGTATAAAATTATATTAAAGTCAATGTTAAATATCAAAAATATAAAAAAATAATTATACAACATAACTTGTTCAGTTAACCGTACTAAAATCATGATGTATGGCTCCCTTTACACCGAATTATTATGCTACCATGTCACGAAATCACACACCAATATTACCAATTTAGTTGCAAACCTTATTCCAATTGTTAATTTAAGATCAAACATTACCTTGATGAACACGAATTAAACATAACGTTCCTTCAACTGTTAGAATAAGAGCACTTGGTTAAGTTGCAATGTTATCACAAACTTTTTTAACTTGAAGGTTGCAGATTTCATTTACAATACAATTTAAAAAAATGCACAAAAAAGCACAAGTAATTGTGTCTAGATGTTACGGGACCATGGCCCTTGTTGTTTCTGGTTCCTTATATTGAGGGGGAAAATGACTCCATAAAATGATTTTTGATGTTAGAAGAAACTGTTTTCTTTATGCGCCGAAATAGAAATTGCAAAATCGATAATCGCTAATGTCATAAACAGATTGCAACTTGACCAATTACCATTATTTAATTCCCACTTACTAGCATCTAAAAACTAATTTCATTTTAAAATTCAATGTATGTACAGTGTGGTGCGAAAGAAAAGTCTAGCTCTAAAACTTTTAAACACATTATCACTGGTTGCGATTTCATATTGTGATATTTTTGGTTATAAATATAGAATCATCCAATTGTGAGGCACAGTATTTTAAAGAGCAGTAATAGCTGAACAAATAACAAATTATTACCTTTTAAAATAAATGACAACAAAATATACCCATTTTTTATAGACTTTTTACACTTTAGGCAGTTTTAATAAGGAACTTTACTAAGGAAACATAAGTTGCCCAATGGCCAATACTGCCGATACAAAAGTACTGTGCATAATTACCGGACATTGTTATCCATGGTCTAAGGAAGGGAACAACGAAACGGGGAGGGGGCATCGAATCAAATAGTTTAGATTACTGGAAGCCCGTACATGAACTGTTGAAACACTCAGTCGTGTATTATTATCATCTCTTCACTATAAGAAATTATCAGATACATTACAATTATTGGTCGTGAGTTCCCTTATAATATAAAAACGCTAACTTCGTAATAGCGGCCACTGTTTCGCTGGAAAACGCCATCTAGCAGACAAAATAAACTCTCATATCCATCCTATTTGAAGTAACCGTCATTAAAATATAAAAATATGTTTGTTAAAATAACAATATTTCGAGATATTTGTAGATAGCGTTTTCACGGTGAAACATATAGTGGTCCTTTACTAATGCACACTATTGTAAAGGACTGAACAATAGATACCATACAATGGAGTGTGTTGAATTTATGTAGTTTCAGATTTAATATTTACTTCAATTATTATATTAAGTAATTAAAAGTTTTTGACTTGAAAGTTTAATTATTAAATAGTCAAAATATTCTCTTTAACATAGCTCATAAAAATTAAATCTGTCTAATATGTCTACATGAATTTGGTTTACCTCTGCTGTAAGCGGTGCATATCATAATCAGTTTGCAGTCCTCCACTGCTGGACATAGGCCTCTCCCAATTCTTCTCATCCAGTTTCTGCTAGCAGCCTTACACAGGTCGTCGCTCCACCTGGCCAGTGGGCATCCTACACTACGTTTACCGAACCGCGGTCTCCACTTATGAACACATTTACTCCAATGGTTATCCATTCTCCAAGAGACGTGACCAGGCCACTGCCACTTCAGCTTGCTAATCTGCTAAATAGCTCGCTGAGCGACTTTAAAGCGGTACAAGTAGCGTTAACAAATAAAGAGGAACTGTAAACTGTGTGTTAAGGTTTTCCACTGACCAAGGTAACTAATTCAAAAATGCTACTTATGTAAAGTAACTTTTGTCAAATTCTCTTATGCAAAAGTTGTTCAGTTTCCAATGCTGAACACGCGTGTACAATACTGTGCACTATTACAGAACCACCCTGTATAATTCTATACAACGCTGATGGACATCTCCTGACGCCATAGTTACGTGCAAAAACGTATGAAAATATTATATTTTTTTATTTAAACTATTTAGTTTTCTTTTTACATATCTCTCGGGTATTTATGCTATAACAATGTGCCTACAAGACGAGTGCTTTTGTACAATTTACATTTTTATATATTCACTAAGGCTCCACTTTTAGTTCATGACTTCGACAGTCTTGCCTAGTTCAGACAGAGACGCTTAAAAATTACTCTTTAGAAAATTAACTTATGATAAAAAAGAAAAATATATAAAATCGTGCTTCATAGTGTATGGTAACATGATTTGTTCACTAAATAAAAATATCTATTCTCAAACCTCTCAGTGCCCTATCACATACATAAAAATGAACTATAAGTCCTGATTTGTCTGATACGAAGATTTATTGGTGAAGGTAGGCATAACCCCATTTAATCATTCATAATAAATTACTGATTGTTTAGTACTTGGCTATGTAAAGTTACAATCCCATAAATATTTAAAACAAACATTCACAACACAGAAATGTTTCAGATTAATCTATTAACTTTTACATGATTTTATTTGAATATTTTTATAATAATTGTTTAAATATTTTTTATAATAATAACACATAATTATACATGCGCTGTCTTCTTTTTCATATTTTAATAATAGTTTTAACTATAGTCAATCAACACAAGAATCGAGTAATAGCTTTAGCAACAGTACAATCGAGATTCCAATCGATTCATACTATAAGTTTTTTTTTTATCGAATAACCATTATTTTTAAAGGGCACTGACACAATTCTATACAGCCTACGCTACGTTCCTAACACAACATATAACTGAGACGCAGTTCACATACCTAGTGACGATTCAAAGGCAAAGGTACACGTTTGAACAGCCAGTATTAACAACCGAGGCAAAGGCATTTGCGGCTATACAGCCAGCAATTTAGTGATCTATGAATTTTCCTAGGAGGCGTTTAGCCAATAAGTTTTTAACAACCAAGTCTGTACCTTCTATAACTGGGGCAAAAATGATTCTGCCAACCGATGAACACTGAACACTAACTTCTGCATTGTCTATGACCGTGGCAAAAGCGATCGTCACTCTGCCAAGCACTGGACATCAACTTTTTTTTCTGTAGCCGTGGCAGACGCTCGTGGCGTCGTGCCAAGTGCAGGCGGCGGCGGCGGAGGGTCAGTCCACGGAGTAGAGCGGCAAGAAAGCGACGCGCGGGGGCTCCGCGCCGCGCCGCCGTCACTTGCCGTCGCGCGACGCGCGCCGCCGCCGCACCGCGCCCGCCGTCGCGCCGCCCGCGCCGCCCTCTCCCACTGGAAATATTAGAAAGGTTCTTTCAGCTCTTTGCACTCAGAGAGAAAGAGCGGTAAAGTAACTATGTCGATGAAAATAAATATATAAACAAACAGACGGCTCGCCTAGGTGTTAAGCTGTCACTGTTGCCGATGGACAATGGCAATACTCGGGGCATTACTAATGGGTTGCCTACCTTTCCATATATTTATTTGGGTTTGGAGATGCGCCGGGAAGAGCTCAAGCACCACATAACTATAAACTACAACTGCAAATAAATGACGATGAACGTGTATACGCACCGGCACTCCTCGTTTTTCTCCTGAGTGGTGTGTTGTTGTTGGGCGGCGTGGGCGCGGGCGTTGGCGGCGGCGGCGCGGCGCCGTGCCGCACGGAGCGGCGCGTGCCGACGCCCTCGCCCTTGGCCGCCTTGCCGGGCGGCGCGGCGGGCGCGGCGGCGGGCGGCGCGGCGGGCGGAGTGGCGGACGGCGCAGCGGGCGGCGGTGGCGCGACCCGCGCGCCCTTCGCCTTGCCGCGCACCTTGCAGATGAGCGGCTCGTCGCTGTCGCTGTCGCTGTCCTTCTTGCCCTTGTTGTTGTGCGCGTCGGGCGGCGCGGGCGCGGGCGCGGGCCGCGCGCCCTCCGCCCACCGCGGCTTCTTGCGCGGCCGGCCGGGGGACACGCCCTCCTCGCACGACACCGTGGACGCGCACGAGCTCTCCGACTCGCGCCGTTTCCGCTTGGCACCGGGCGCGGGCTTGGTGGCGGCAGCGGGCGCAGCGGCGGCGGGCGCGGCGGCGGCGGCGGCGGGCGGCGCGGGCTCGGCGGCAGGCGCGGGGCTGAGGCGCGGAGTGCGCGGGTCGGCGGGGCTGCCCAGCTTGCTGCTGGAGCGCGTGCGCACGGAGCTGCGCGCGACGCGCTCGAGCGCGCTCGGGGACGGCGACTCGGGCCGCTTCACGTAGTCCGGCGTAGGGATCTCTATCAACAGCTGCTCGAGGAGGCTCTTGTCAGGGAAGTCCGCCTTCATCGGCAGCCGCTCCATCGGCTCCGGCTTGGCGTCGCGCTCGGCGCTCGCGCGCGGCGCGCGCTCGACACTCGCTCGCGGCGCGCGCTCGACACTCGCTCGCGGCGTGCGCTCGGCGCTCGCTCGCTGGGCGCGCTCGTCGCCGTTCTCCGTGACCGGCGGCTTGTCGTCGGGCTCGGGCGCGCTCGCCTTCTCCTGGTTGGAGTAGGTGTAGAGCGGCGGGTCGAGGCGCGTGGGCGGCGGGTCGAAGGCGCCGGCGGGCGCGGCGGCGGCGGCCGGCGGCGCGGGCGGCTCGCGCAGGATGGGCGTGGGCGGGCGGCGCACGTGGTCGGCGTGCATCTTGGCGAGCTCGGCCTCGATGTCGCCGAGGTGGTCGATGTCGGGCGGCGCGGGCGCGGGCGCGGGGTAGCGCGGCGGCGCGCCGGCCGCGCGCGACAGCCGCTCCAGCAGCTCGTCGGAGGGCGGCGCGGGCGCCACGCCGATGATGCGCTGCACGGAGCCGGGCGACGTCGAGCGCGGCATCTCCAGCCGCTCCTTGCGCTGCGGGCCCGGCGGAGACTGGGACGCCTGCGTATACAATATCAACTTTATTGCCATGAATCTTTAATGCTACCCGTATAGAACACAGATGTTTGGCAATACGCCTGTCCATAACAGCAATACCCAAAACTTTGTATCACAAAATCCTGCGAGACGCTGCACTGCACCCTGAGACAAATAGCTATTGAGTCTCATAATGCCCAGTAATTTCGCTGGCTACAGTGCCGTTCAAACCGGAACACAGTAATGCTTGCGTTGGCGACAGAATAACTGGCAAAGCGGTGGTACCCACCCAGACGACCTCTCGCATACAAGAAACCTACCACCAGTTAATTGAGACGTTTTCTCACCTGATTAGGCGACTTTTCTGAGAGCGCGTCCATGGACTCGATCCCCGAGTCCTCTCCCTGCGCGGAGGCGGCCGGCGAGCGCGCGCCGAACTCCGCGGCGCGCTCCGCCACCAGCTTGCAGTACGACTTGTCCTTGGGGCGCTCCTTGCGGCGCGGGGAGGCGCCGCCGCGCCCCGCCGCGCCCGGCGGGGACTCCGCGCGCGCTATCGTGCCCACGTTAGTCGAACCCACGACTATGGGCGGCTCTGGAATTTAGAGAGACGAGGTTATAAAGAGGTAATGTTTTTGATATTGAATGCGTTAGCGCATCATCATCATCAGCCCATTAATGAGAGTATGGACCATAATTCGATTTATACAAAATCTAATTTTGTAATAAGGTTTTCATCCTTGTCATAACCATTTTCAACCAAAATGTGAGACTGTAAACTAAAAATACAAATTCTACATGTGAAAACAATTTTAGGCAAACTTGTTCTCAAAATGTTGTTTTTAGCTATGACCCTGTATATATGTCGCAGCCAACTAGCTTAATTCGCCGTTCAATTAACAGCCTAGCCTCTTTATAAAATAGCGCCGTTCAACTAGTGGCCTGATTGATATTCAGCAGACTATTACAACATTTAATAAACTGGCTGGCTAATACTTAGGCATGTGGTTAAACTTAGATGTATCCTACGCGAGATTATAAACTGTCGAAAGATTGTGAACCGTCGCATTATTTTTCGGTCTATCCCTTCGATAGATTATAACCTGTAAAGTGATAAATACTTACATTATATTTGTATTCGCGTTGGGGTGGCCCAAGGGCCACCCCCGCCGCACCCTAACCTGCAGAGGGCTGCAGCTAGATTCAAGAAGGGGGCGATAAGTCCTGCACTGACATCCCGCATGGGGTGTATTGTGCAGCTAGATTCATTATTATTGTCACTACACTTTGCCATTGTACTATTTTTCATTAAACTTTGGAAAACAGGCTTTATAAATGAACAGCCTAGGCAAGTAATTAAACGTCATCGATCCAAGTCATTTGCCAAGCTGTTTGATCAAATGGCTGAACGTCATTCAGGCCGCTAATTGAACGGCGCTGTTTAGTTAAGGGGCTAGGCTGTCGATTGAACGGTGAATTCAGCTAGTTGGCTGCGACATATATATGCTGTTTGTTTTCTTAGATAAATAAATAAATAAATTCACCACCCTGCCCTGAGTTAGAGATACGCGTATGTCTCTAGGACATTATAGGGTCTCATCTGTTAGAGACATACATGTGTCTCTTGGACAATTCTAAGGTTAAACACCGCTTTCTGGAATAATAAAATATAATTTACCTGGACAGGAACTATGACTGGTTTTCCTCTTCTTCTCCGTCGCGAGCAGTCCATTAGGAGAGGTAATTGCACTTTCAGTGATTGTCCGTTTTAAGTTATTGTCATCTTCACTATTCCTTCTTTCTGCACTCGACACTTCCCCTATCGCCCAATCCAAACCCTTATGACACTTGAGCAACCTACTGTCCACTTCATTAGCACCAGATTTTTCACTATCACCGTCAGATTGCACCGCCCCGTCCGTTTTACTATCACATTTTGCACCATTGTCCTTAGAAGCAGGTAACTTCTTTTTAGCATCAACATGATTGTTCAATGTCTCTCTGTAGCCCTCGTTTTGGGCGTATTTCCCTTCCTTGTCTAGCGTGTCGTTCCTCCATTCTCTGTCCCGTTCTTTCTCAGTTTTCCCATCGCTGAGTATTTTTAGTTTCTTTTTCATTTTCAAGTCTATGCTCGGGACTCTGTTATTGGACTTGTAGTCGTGTTTGGTGACTATGTGGGCGTTTTTTGATATCGTCTTCATTCTGTAGACGACGTTGTTGTCCCCGGTGATCTCGTTTATCGCATCACCTTCGTTGTAGTGGAAGTCGAGTCCGGTAACTTCTTTTGCGTTTAAATACTCATCAGTCTCGTTTTCACCGCTCTTAGAAGGTACAGATTCCCCCGATTCCCTCCGGTGGGCTTCCAGCTGTCCCTCCAGAGTCTTTCGTATCTTGAACTTTTTGGATCCGTCACCAGGACTAAATTTCTTCTTTTCCTTTTTGGAGTTTTTAATCACTGCTGAGTTTCTCCCTCTCAGACTTATGTGTAGAGGTGGTACTCTGAGCTCTCCGTCCGTGGGTTTGTCGCCCTTCTGTTGGTTGATGAAACTGACGTCGGCTTTGTAGACGGGCTGGACTACTGGCTCGTTCTTATCGAGCTTGAGCCGTAGCTTTATGGACTCCTTTTCCGTGGGTTCGGCGGCGGCGGCAGGGCGCGCGACCGGCGGTCGCGATAAGGCAACTTTGGTAGACTTCCCGTCGCGCGCTATCCTATCCTTCAACGTCGCCGGCTTCTCTTTTGCACCGGTCGTTCTCGGTTTCCCGCCTTTCTGCGCGAGCGACTTGTCGTCCTTCTTCGCGAGCTTGTTTTTGAGCTTATCGTCTTCCTTTTTCAAATCCTCCTCGGGTATACTCTTCGCGATCCCAAAGATCTCGGGCATCGGAGTCGCGGGCGAGGATTCCTTGGCGACCTCCTTAATCGCGTTGGAAACGTTCTCCTCGAGGTTGCAGTTCGCGACGGTGATTTCCTCCGGTTTCTTGTCTTCCTTGGGAGGCACGTCGTCATCTCGCATGAGTGTCTTGATGAGGTACTGCTTGCTTTGCTCCTCGATCTCGCGCTGGGAGGCCTGCGAGCCGACCGTCGCCGTGGAGACGGACGCGCTCGGCCGTGCGGGCACTTTGCTCGGCGGAGGCATCGACGACTGGCCGACCGTCGTCGTCGACTGAAAGGCCGTATTACACGTACTGCCGGGGGATGAATACGTCGCGGTGGGTGGCGACTTGAACGGCGGCATCGATGTGTGACTCACGGCGGGACTCGACGGCGACGGCGATGGCGACGGCGACGGCGACGGCGACGGCGACGGAGACGGCGACTGTGACTGTGACGGCGACGGCAACTGCGACTGCGACGGCGCGAACTTGGGTTGTGGCGGGACGGGCGGAGGGGGCATGAAGGTCGACTCGTCGAACGAGTCTCGCTTCGAAGGCACATCGCCGGGCGCGGGGGAGGGCGAGGGCGCGGGGGAGGGAGGCGGCGCGGGGGACGGCGCCGGCTCGTAGGGCCCGTTGCTCTGGTACTGCTGGCCGGTGATCTCCCTCAGCATCTGGTCGGGCGCGTCGCTGGTCGACGGCTGGTCGTAGAAGTCCAGCTTGGCGCCGTCCAGGTCGGAGATGTCGTCCAGGTCGAGGTCGGCGCCGAGCGTGGGCAGCAGCTGGTCCAGGTCGCACGAGTCGGGCAGGTCGCTCAGCGCCAGCCCCAGGTCCCGGTAGGGCTCGTTCCACTCGGAGGGCTGCGCGGGCCGCGCCGCGGCGCGCTGCCGCGCTATGTACTGCTGTTGGTAGCGCTGGAACTCCTGGGGACACGGGGAAGAAACAATTATTAATTTTTTTACTAGACGTGAGAGAGCTCTGTTGAAGGGATATTATAAAAAGACTATCTGAAGTTATTAGCCTGGAAAGACGTTAAAGAAAAGATTATGCTGCTACCCCCCGTTGTCAACTGTTATCCACATCGTCGCCGAGCATCAGGCGAGGTACTGATCAAACATAGAAGCGATAAAAGGTTCTTCTTTCTTTCTTTCTCAAACATAGAAGCGTTATAAAATCTCACCTGGAAACTGGACTGTGTCTTCTGGTCCATGGTGGTGGGGGGCGGCAGAAGCGCCTGTAGGTCCTCCTGGGTGACGCGCGACGGCAGCGCGGGCCGCGGCGGCCGCGCCTGGCGGTAGGGCGGCGGCGGCGGCGGGAACTCCTGCCCGTAGGGGAACCGCGCGCGGCCCAGCGCCGGCGCCGGCGCGCGGTACTGCGCGGGCGGCGCGGGGCGCGCCGGGAAGCTCCGCCGTATGTAGGGCGTAAGGCGCGCGGCGGGGCGCGGCGCGGGCGGCGGCGGCGGCGCGGGCGCGGGCGCGGCCGGCGGCCGGGGCTGCGGCCGCGGCGCGCGGTACTCGAACGGCGCTCGCCCGACCGCTAGCTCCACCTGGAGATTAGTGTACGAGTCTGTCAGTCTTACATTCCCTATTTTTACCTGGAGACAAATGTGAGTCTGTTAGTCTTACATTTCCTAGTTTGTACTTTCAAGGGTAGGGCGCATTTACATGGTGCAAATAATATAAAAAAATATTAAAAAGAAAAAACGCTCACTTTAGATAGACGCTCACTTTAGATAGACGCTCACCCAAAGGTTAATAAATCATTACTAGAAATAATCTGAAAACGCTACAGGTTGAATTACACTAGCACACAATCCTAGTTTATTGTAACACTTTGGTAGAACTTACAGGCCCGAGTGGCATACCGGAATGCCATAAAAATACCCATGTTACCTGTCCATCCTCGAGCCGATCCAGCTTGGCCGGATGCGGGGCCTTCGCCCTCGGCTGCGGCGCGGGCGCATCGTTCTGAAGCAGATTGACCAACAGCGGAGACGACATGGCAACAGTCGGCGGCGCCGGTGACTGTACAGCCGGGGACTGCGGCTGCACGCTCATCGGCGACTGCATTTGAGGTGACTGGATTTGAGGCGACTGCATTTGAGGTGACTGCATTTGAGGCGATGGTATCTGCGGCGGTTGCGGCGGTTGAGGCGCGGGCGGCGGCTGCGCGGGGTAGGGCGGCGGCGGGCCGGGGAAGGACGAAGTGGAGGGGCGGGCGAACACGCTGTCCGATGGCGCTCGGCTTGTCGTCGCGCCGCTCAGACCTGAATGGAGATGTTGGTGTTACTTGTATTTTTTTAATGAACGGAAATGTTTATTGTTACTAGTTAGTAGATTTTATGGGTGCTACAAGTTTATAAACTGGTTCCTTTACAATCAACCCTATTCTGGGGTGCAACATTATTCAATTTATTATTTAATCTAAATTATAATAGTTTTTAATGTGTAATAAAGTTCTAGGAACTGTATCATACACCAGGGTCCTAATTCACAACAACTTGGCAATTCCTTGCTCCGAGGTCACGTCGATTCCATATTGAATTGTGGCCCAGTCTGTCCGGATTCCACGTTATTGCGATTGAGTGACGAAACGAGCCGGTTATCACCTAGTGGTAAGCAGCAAGCCTGCCCATAACAGTTGCAGCACCACCCAGAACTCTATAATCCTGCGCAGCACTGCTGCGCTCGTCACCCTGAGACAGTCAATTTTCTTTAAAAACAAAGCTATTGGCTCAAAACTCACCAAGCGTATTCTCCTTCCGGTGTATAACCCTGGCCTGCGTCATGCTTCCGAAAGGGTACTCGCATCGGTCGGCCGCGTGCGTCACAATATTCTGCGGAATCTTGCCGTCCATAGGACACACGGTGTTGGGCGACTTGAAGTTGTCGCGGGGCGAAGGCCCGGGCTGCGGTTCGGGCGGGGGCGCGGAGGCTTCGCCTTCGAGCAGGCGCCCGATGCCACCGAGCCCGGCCAGCAGCTCGGCGTTGGATTGGGAACGGGACGTGCTCGCATCTGTGAGAAGATATTTTTTTGTTACTATGGAACATATCTTTCAAAAAGGAGGGGTGTTATAAGCTTGACCACTATTTGTGTCTGTCTGTGGCACCATAGCTCTTAAACGGAACCGATTTGGATGTTGCTTTTTATTTGAAAGCAGGTTTTCTAGCGGGGGTTCTTAGACATGTTTTATCAACATTGGTTCAGCCGTTTTTTACTTTGACATAGGTTTTGTATCGAGGGCTTTTTAAATTTTAGTTTACTGAAATTCACTTGTTAAGGTTTCGTAGTCCAACATGGTATCCTTATCAGATCGTTCTGTCTGTCTGTCAGTTTGTCTGTCCTAATCCTTCACAAACTCATAGCTTCTTCAGCAAAAATGCTCATCAATTACATGTTGGTGGAAACCAGACTACAGAGCCTGGCATATCGAGGTGACGTCGCACCTTCCACCATCAGACAACTAGACGATCAGGACAACGGCACCCCTACATGGTAGAAATTCCGCCTATTCCTACTAAACGTTTCGGGTCATCCTTTTTAGGGCAAACGTCAAAGGAATGGAATGGCTTCTCGTCGCACGCTTTCACATAAATACAATCTGGTTGTGTTCAAATCAAGAGTGAACAAGTATACTGGGCAAGCGTGCTACTTCATCAACCGCAATTTCGCTTCCTATCAGGGGAGACTTGTGGTCAAACGCTGACCCAGGCTGTAGTAAAAAAAAATATGATCGTAAGTATATAAAATTTAGTAGTGATTTTGACGATATAGATCTCAATTTTATTTATCAAATTTGCTGACTATCTGATATCCGCGACTCCGTCCGCGTTGAATTCGATATTTAGTTGTTGCCTGAAGTGTTCGTTTTTCCGCACATCCATCCATCCATCCACACAAACTTTTGCATTTATAATACTTATTACTAGAATAGTAAGAAGTTGGATACCATCTATAAATGGTTTTTAGAATTTTGTTGGTCATATTTGCTGCCCCTCTGAAAAAAAGTACCTTATTTTTATGTAACTGAATGACGATACGAGCTGGTCGTTTGCCTGATGGTAAGCAATACACCATCCCATAATAATAACAGCACCACCCAGAACTTTGTTTTGCAAAATCCTGCGCGGCGCTGTACTGCGCTCGTCAGTCTGAGACAATTAGCTGTTGAGTCTCATAATGCCCAGTAGTTTCACTAGCTACAATGCCCTTCAAGCCGGAACACAGTAATGTTTGCGCACTACCGCTTGGCGGCTGAATAACTGGCAAAGCGGTGGTACCCACCCAGACGGCCTCTTGCATACGAGAAACCTACCACCAGTAAAACCCTGAAGAGTAGTGCCTACCCTGAAGATCCCAAAATGTTGTCGCACCCTGAGTTTAGGGTTATACACACATATATATAGGGTGTGGCAACATTTTGGGACCTCCCGGATAGCTACCTTTTCCCTTGAAGTTAGGAAGATTTGTTCGTAGGAAACATTGGGTGCATTTTTGACAAAATAAAACTGCATATTTGGATTTTTGAAAAAAAGGTACAGTTCTGACTGTTGTGTTCTGACAGGAAAATTACATTCTCAAAAAAGCATCATGGTCTTGAATCATCATCATGATGATGATGATTCATAGGAAACATTGGGTGCATTTTTGACAAAATAAAACTGCATATTTGAATTTTTGAAAAAAAGGTACAGTTCTGACTGTTGTGTTCTGACAGGAAAATTACATTCTCAAAAAAACATCATGGTCGTGAATCATCATCATGATGATGATGATGATTCATAGGAAACATTGGGTGCATTTTTGACAAAATAAAACTGCATATTTGGATTTTTGAAAAAAGGTACAGTTCTGACTGTTGTGTTCTGACAGGAAAATTACATTCTCAAAAAAACATCATGGTCTTAATCAACTCTATTTCCCACCAGGAAAGTTTCCTCCAAATTAACCCATAAACTTGAAAAAATTCAAATAACAGTTTTCCATTATATTTTTTACAAACTCTTGTTCTTCCTCTAAAAGTAAATTAAATAAATAAACCGCATCTAAATCGGTTCACCGGTTAAGAGCTACGGTGTCACAGACATACACTCATAGTGGTCAAATGTATAACACCCCTCCTTTTTGCGTCGTCGGGGGTTAAAAAATATTAATCCAATATACTTCTGATGTACCTACTGATGCGTCACAACACGACACGTGTTAAATAATATGAATCCGGCTTTACAATTCATCTACATGCTACTGGCCTGACTTTATTTTTTTATCTTCATCTTCACACACGCAATTCATTAAGAATAGTCAGACCAACAGACAAAACAACATTAAAAACATACATTTTGACGTCAAACACAAATGAAAAAAAATATGCTTTTTTACTACGTTTTTATTAAGTCATTTTCTTGTTTGTCTGTGTGTCTGTCTGTCGTTCCGGGAGGTATCTTGCAACGAATACCTAATAGTTTTGTAATCAAAATATAACAATAAATATTTTGTTACTACATGACGATATGACGATACGATTTTGGTACGACACATCTGTGTCAGGATATTTAGTGAGTTATCTATACTAATACTAACTGACCCGGCAAACGTTGTTTTGCCATATAAATTTAAAAAAAATGTTAAGGGTGAACAACCCTTATCACTTAGGGGTATGAAAAATAGATAGTAGCCGATACTCAGACCTACTGAATATTCATATAAAATTTGGTAAAAATCAGTAAAGCCGTTTCCGAGGAGTGGGGTAACTAACATTGTGACACGAGATTTTATATATAAGATTATAACGTGGTTAAGTTTGTGATTATTCAAATTTAATCGGAAATTGAACTGCAGGGCGATAATGTATCTATTATTTCAATCAATTTCAATAAGAAACTAGTTTCGATGATGGTTTTGAGATCACGTAACACGTTCGTTGCAATAAAACGTCAACGAAAGCTCAATTGAAATAAAAATAAGTTTCGACAAACAAAGTTTATATCGTTATATAAACCATAGGAAAAATGAGCCGTATTATACAGTAAAATTGAATTGATAGGGCGTATACATAACGATTCATAACACAATCTCGCTTTGTAAATTTGACGGGTTACCTTTGAAGTTATCGATAGGAGCACTCTGGAGCACATTGAAATCGGGACATAAAAAGTTACGTGATCGCATTTTATCGATTGAATTAAATTTCTATTGCACGTAGGTTCGCAACATGCGAAATTTGCAACAGAGTTACGTGATCGCCCTGCTGGTATTTGAAGAAGCTATTAGCAGACCCCCGACACTCCATACAAATTCGCCGAGCTAACTGTCTAGTACTACTACTGGCGCACCGGCCTGTCCGCACACGTTTTGTGTGTGTGCGTAATTATTGTAGGGATGAGCTAATACGAATCGAGCGCGACAAGGACAACGCTATACGTAAGCAACCTAAGTGTTTCTCTTTTACACCTACTATAGCTTGGCTAGGAGTCGCGAAAAACCAAATCATCAACGAAAAAGGATTCATAATTTTGATTATTTAATATTTAATTCTTTATTGCACTATTACAAGTAATGTACAACAGGAGAACTTAATGCTAAAGCATTTTCTTCCAGTTATCCAGTGACGGTAAAAGAAAGTTACGAAGCGTGCATCAAAAGGTTAAAAAATAACAGAGAAACAAAATAAATATCGTAATACATACTATTACGATGTTACTGATACCACAGAATAGGGACAGAAGCATCACTCCGCAAAGAAATTTAAACAAATAGGAACTCTTACTATGACGCAATAAAAGTCGAGGGTTAAAAATAGCGTCACTATCTTCCCTTTCCAGAATGCTCTCCCGAAACTCCAAGCTCGATGGTCCTCCAGGTCCTAAAGAGTCGACGCCGCCAGTTCCTCTGTACGGCATTATTTGTCACAAAGGAACCTCTAGTTTGGTCCAAGAACCAGACTTCGACCAGAATGGCTCCTTTACTTTGGACCAGAAGAATACCATTTTGGCCTTCAAAGAAACCAAGGCTATTAAAAATATCCAAAATGATATCAAGAACATTTACAATAATAGAAATAACTATTTTGATACGCAAATCAAAGATGCTAGAAGCATATACTTAGATGACAAAAAGTTGTCTATGGATTCAAGTCATCCCATAGACAAAATGTCTATGGCCGTGGAAGTACTGCATACCTACCAGTCATATTAGCCTACAGAGCGCCTCTCTTTCTATCGCATAGCTCTTATATCTTCTGACGCGACACGTGTAACGACGCGCGACCCGCCGTCGGTGTCCGGCTATGTACTTGTAGTTTCGTACCTTCTGGCACGAGGTAGTAAAATTTTTAATTAAATATATTTTTGTCGTAACATTTTTTTAAATTATATTTCTATAATATACTAGCTGCGCCCCGCGGTTTCCGGGGATATAAAGTAGCCAATGTCCTTTGACCTAATGTACCTAACCAAGTTTCGTCAAAATCCCTTTAGGTGATTTTGCATGATTGAGTAACAAACATCCATCCATCAATCCTCATAAACTTTCGCATTTATAATATTAGTAGGACAATCTCTCAAACCTCTTAATTACGAAGAACATAATTTATTTTTCAAAAAAAGCCGCAATATCATTTTTCAAATCCATTTATAAGTGACGGAGTAAACGCGTACAAACAAACAAAATAATAAAAAAATCATTCTGTCGAATTGAGAACCTCCTCCTTTTTGAAGTCGGATAAAAATCGCCCCTCTGTGTCTGTCTACTACTACTTTATCGATTTCGATGCCGTTCTCATCATTATTTAGAATGTTTTAATGAAAGTTTAGTTAGATGTACATAATATATTAAATTATTTAATGTACATAGCACGCGTGCGAGCCCGAGACCGGTTGCTAGTATCGTTGCTGTACTTATACAGGGTGTGACGAAATTTTGGGACCTTGAGGGTAAGTACCTTTGCCTTTGCAATGTCGAAGATTTGTTCTTAGGAAACATCGGTTGAGTTATAGAGAAAATAATTTGTACAATTTTGGATTATTGAAAAATGTACAGTCAGCCAGAAAGAATGTAGTTTATAAAAAACATGGGCTTAATCGATCCTATCCCAAAGTAGCCCATCAAATCAAAACCCTCGCGGGCGTACACAGAAGAACCCATCCAAACCACCCATTCGTAAGTAGTAGGATACTTTCAAACAGAGCTTTCAAACAACATTTAATGCTAAATTCAAAATTATTCGAGTATTATCAGTTTGTCATAATGTCTGCCTAGCTAGAGTGTAAAACAAAACCCTAGGTACATTTTTAACAGACGCTGGTATCGTTCTGCTAGAGTCTAGCAGAACCTATAGTTAAATGTACCTATGGTTTTTTTTATTACTCGAAAACTTACCGATTGGATTTGATGCGTCCCAAGTCCCAACCCTGAAGGTCCCAAAATGTTTGCACACCCTGCTATCACTACTATCTTTGCTAATAAATATTATAAACTAGCGACTCGCCCCGGCTTCGCACGGATGCAATTTATAGTGGTGTCATTGTTTGACCACTTGGATCATAAAACATTGAATTTTCTCTAATATGCAATTTATAGTGGTGTCATTGTTTGACCACTTGGATCATAAAACATTGAATTTTCTCTAATATACAAAAACTTACATAATTATAATGTAAACATTAACTTTCGTAAAAAAAAACTTTAAATGACAGTAAAAACCGTATCAGTTGCGTGGTTTCAAAGTAGTAAGCGGAGAAACGTGGACGGGGGTTGCGACTTTGTTTTACACTATTTAGAGATGCGAAAGAATTTCTTTTAAACCGACTTCAAAGAAGAAGAAGGTTCTCTATTCGATTGTATGTTTTATGTTTGTTACCTCAGTACTCCGTCATTTATGAACCAATTTGGAAAATTATTTGCGTTGGGTTCAGTATAGCTACGAAGTGGTCCTATATAAATTTCATCGATATTGGACCTTGGACTTCGAAGATACATTGAAGTCGGTTTTTTTAAATAAAATGTATACTTGTTCTTCAACATGAAAAACGAGAAACGAAGCGACACGATTTAGTTGAAATAGTTTGAGGGCCGGTTTTCATTAAACTAATAGTTCCTTAGGGTACAACTAAAAATTATTTTACGCGGACAAAGTAACCGTTAGCAACTAGTATAATATAAAATGTATACTATAGTGCAGATACAGAAACTAGATATTTTTGCAGTACACAATGCCGGATAATCATAAAATATTGTTACTCAAATTTTAATAGCGTAGCAATATCCCATTTAATTAAGAATAAGTGCTATTTTATTATCATTTATAATAATTTATAGCCGCGGTTGTGGGCGTACTCTCTCAGGGAATTATTAAATACACACATATTTAACTATTAAATAAACTACATAGTATATCACTAACAGCCATTCTACTCGTGTTTAAAATGGTGGCGAAACAAAAGATTGACAAAGGTGGCTGGCGTAGAGCTTCAGAAATAGTGATAATTCTATTCGTTCGTTATACATCCGATCTTGATATCATTTATCATCATGATGAGTTTTTAAGTAATTCGAAATGCATATAATACAAAAAAATTATCTAAAACGTATAAGGTAAAATAGTAATATCAGTCTTGGGTGAAGCAGATGTCGTGTGTTCGTCCATTTATCAATTGGCGTAGTCGGTAGGATACACGATAGAGTTCCACAGTCCCACTAACACGGAGCGAATGTAAACACGCTCAGATTTACCAACTCTTAGATAGATCCAAAACCATTGGACTCACAAGACTAGAGACATGTTCTACTGTTTCTTTTCTTTTTTTTTACGACTGCTTGACGTGACGAGTCGTTCTCATGGTAAGCTAAACGCCTGCCTATTACAGTTGCTGCAGCACTACAAAGAAATTTGTCTTGCAAAATCTCGCGGCACTATTCTCCGCTCGTCACCCTGAGACAACGGCTCTTATAATTCTTCTAATGCCCATTGCCTAGTAATTAAGCTTGGAACAGTGCCCTTCAAGCCGGGAATTTAACAAAATTTGCACACAGTTTGGCTATTGAATGTCTGGCAAAGGTGTGGTAGTTCCCAAGGCAGATTCTTTCAGAACAGGCCGTACACAACACATTCAATCGTTACATGTCTTGTGACTTACCATCGGGAGCACTGTTGTCCGTGTTGATCCTTAGCTCGGTGCCGTGCTGCATCCGCAGGCTAACCGCAGCGTCACCGTCCAGCTGCACCGAGAGGATTCCGAGCGCACGCAGCTGCGGCGCGCCCGCGGCCGCCAGCGCACGCAACCGCGCCGCAGCGGCCCGCGGCACCGACAGCGTCACTCGCACTGAGTTCCACGGCTCCACCTGGAACGTGATATGAGGATTTACCTTCATGTGTTCAGCTGCTGGTTATCTTTTGTTCGTCCTTCGTAATTTCGTTGTGCCTTGTGGGAATTAAAACTTTGATTGCAGAAAGGACTAATAATAATAAATAGCTAATAGGCAGCCTTACACTTCACTTTGGCAATTACATTTAATTTCCCTCCCGATTTCGTGCTTTTCAAAACCAAGCTTGGCAGGTCAAGAATGCAGAATTTACTGGTGGGCTAACCGAGTGTGTCTCCAAAATGCTGCACTAACTAACCGTAACAGTGATAAAACATTGAAGGGTCTAATCTGATGGTATCTGCGAACAGCACGACCTTCACTGACGAAGTGTTTTGGAAAAGTCGAATTTCTGAGTGAGAGGAGTAGTGAGGAGACAGTAATCGTCGCCGATGTTATAAGTTACCTTGTTAACTTTAAGCGTGTGCGGATGCGGCTCGGCGAGGAGCGCGCGCAGCTCGCGCAGCAGGCGGCGCAGGCGCGCCGGGAAGCGCGGGTCGCGCAGGTCGCCCTCGCACGTCACGACCACGCCGCACGACCCGGCGCACTTGCCGCCGCCCGCCGGCGCCGGCGTCGTCAGCCCATCGCTGTCCGCTGCCATGCTGGAGCAAACGAACCACTTGTTACATACTTGCTTCACTAACTTTTAAATAGTTTTACATGATCATGCCCCTTGCAACAGTGATGAAGTTGAAAATAATTAAAAAACATGGTAAATGTCTTGTTTCTGAATTTAATACTGATGTCAGTGACCATGATAGTTTAAAAAAATTTATAGTTTTTTTACTATAATACATATTATGATGGTTAAGCTTCAACATATCGCGAGATGTCGCGGCGGGTACTTAGGCCGCCGCTGTGGCGTGGTTTATGCAGTATCTACGCGGACCTATGGTTCCCTTTTCTCAATAGCTCACTTCTGCAGTACTTGTACGACGGAAGTACGACGGAGTTTCATATTCTTAGCTTCGTGATTTGGAAATTTTGGAATTGGTTGTCTTAAAGTTCATAGTGCGTCTGTGATGCGAAAACTGAATAAAGAACTTTCCAACTTTGAAATTTGAGTTCCTGGGATTCATGCGAAATCCGATATCCGAGTTGTCCAAGTTAAGTCAGCTTCCTTGGAAAGCAGTAAATAACCACAGAGAAATCCGAAAGCCTGCGTAAGCGACTCTCTAGTCCATTGTCTCAGCCTAAGCCACAAAATCGTGGTTTTACGAAACAAGCTATAAAATTATCTGACCTAACCATATTTATTTCAATAAAACATTTAGATGTTAATCATTCAAACTTTTTGACACTATCATTAATCAGCCGATCATATACCTAAGTACTCCATTTTATATAAATAACTGACATTTCATAACATGATTAATTTTAGTCGATGACTCAACTAACTGATTAAAAAATTTCATGGAAGTAACAATGGTGTATGAGGAAACTTTTAGTGTCGGAAAAGGGAAAGGAAGGGGAGGCCTTTGCCCTGTAGTGGAACGCATTGAACTCATTGTAGTAACAAAGGAATATAAGACACAGTCATATTTTTTGATTACACTATAAAAATAAATAAATTATAAGAATTAGTTAGGATCATAATGTATAGTAATTACTAGCTGCGCCCCGCGGTTCTACCACGGACGAAAATTATCCTGTTTGATTTCAGGACTTAGAGTACCAAATATCATCAAAATCAGTTTAGCCGTTGCAAATGGAGATAGCTTATATACTTTTTATACCGAGAAATCGCGGGGGCACAGTTAGTAATAAATATAAATATATCAAGTAGTTAGTAAAATATAAATATATCAATATAGTAATAAATATATCAAGTAAGGAATATCAAAAACAAAGTTCCAAATCTGTTAATAATAAAAAAATTGATGACAAACTTATTGTGATCAAAGGGTGGCAGATTTGATTTCCTGAGCAGATTCTTGTAAGATATCCCAATATTTAATGAACTGTCCTTGAATGTTATAATAGGAATGTAAACTTTTGTTATGGTACCATAACCTAAAATCGTCTTAAATTTTTAGAAAAGCCAAATTACTCCCAGCATTGGTACAGTAATAAATATAAAATATTAACACATTTCCATATCTTAAATCTTCTTTTTAATTTATTTGATGGAACTATGGTAATTTATGTGCTGTCAGTAATCTAAATATTGATGCACAAACAGTCCATATAAATATTTATTATGTAAAAATCTATGGTAATAAGGGGAGTTGTCATGAGTGTTTAAAACAAGGTCATGCTAAGGTCTAAACAAATAGATATTTTACTTTTTGTTGCAAGTTTCTCAGCATTTTTCAGGCATAATATTTATGACTAGCTTTTTCCTGCAACTTTGTCCATCCACATAGAAGACAGAGAAAGCATATTAGTCGTCTTTTTTGCATGACCATTTTAGCAAGACCTCCCCAGTATATGAGAGTGGTAATACTAAAACAGCTATATTTACGTAATTAACCAGCCAATTTTGATGTAGCAGACCATGTCATCTAACTTGAGCCTTAAGCTACCCATCTCTGAAAACCAAATTAAAATCCATTCAGCAGTTTTTAAAGTCTTATAGATCACAAACATTCAAAGTTAAAATTTTATTATAGTATAAAGAAACAATTACTTATATTATCTATTAAACATTCTTCCTTAGGTATATTCCTATGAACTTTTTTGAAATATAATTGAAAATGTTAAAAGAAATTTAAAGAGTATTTAAATAACAGAGCCTGACTAAATCTTCTGCAGAAAACAACCATGTGTATGCCAATTTAGCCTCATGTAGGACAGGATAGTTTTACATGCATATTTACACATACTTAATCCTTTTAATATTATAAATTCGAAAGTTTGTGAGGATGGATGGGGATGTATATAGTGTAAGCATGGCTTCTTTTTAGAAAATCCTAGTCTCAAGATGTCATGGCCCTACCAAAGTCTAACACGGAACAAATATTTGCAAATCATATTTGTAAATAGTAAGTCCAATTGGTTTAGTTATAGCCATCTGTGCGTTTCTGAACACCAAATCAATGTTAACATTTAATTACAATGTTAACTTTTAATTAAAACAGAAATATGGCTACCTGAACAAATAACATACATAGAGATTAGGATGGCAATAGAGTTAATTATCAGTAACCAATTATTCAGGAATTTATAAGGGACTACATTGTACTGGTTTCAGTGATGGACGGCAAAAACCTGAACTCTGAAGAACAACTGTACGCTGAGAAATAAGGTGAAATGTGTGTGTGTACTTTAACCTAAGATTAGCTATAAGTACCTACTGGAAAATAATAAGTTTCTTTGGTTGTCTGATGTACCTCATTACTACTTATGGTTTTTTCTACATTTATAAACTGTTTAACATGAATCCATGGTGTTTAGCATTTTTAGTCAGGTAGTTTTTTTTTATGCACCCAATGATCACATACGTAGCCTGGCCCCAAACTAGGATTCCCTGTATAAAGCTACTGTTTATCTGTATTTTGTGACTTATAGACTCGAAAACTGCTGACCGGATTTTAATGCAGGTTTGGTAGCATACATTCTAGGTCGTAGGGTAAGTTACATCAAAATCTGTTGGGTGGAATATAATACTTGTATAAGACATTTAAATGTTATTAAAAATAAAGTCAAATCTACCTAAAAACATCCTATACCAATCCCTAGTTAGGAGGTAAAAGAACTTACTAATATAATATCAATTTGTGGCATATGTTTAATAGTTTTCGTTTTTTTGTGATAAATAAACTAATCATTTATTCAATAAGGTTCAGATATACAGGGTATGCCAAAATTTTGGGACCACCAGGGTAGGCTGTTTTGTTCTTTGCAATATTTATGTGATAATAAAAAAGTGCATTGAAGTTGATTTTTGACAAAATGTAGCCAGGCTCAAAATTGTGATATTTAAAAAAAACATGGCATTCCCATCAGGAATGTTTCCCTCAATAAAGATTTTGAAAAAATCAAAAAATACATTGGTAAAGGTAATAAATACAATTTAATTTTACTTAACCATTTTTCTTCGTTAAATTTATCCTCGAAGGCCAAGAATATAATAAGAGAAGGTTGAGGTTAACCTTATTATCAGAAACATATAAATAAGATATATTTGGGCATTAGTAGAGCAGTTAAGATTAGAAGTTATTATCACCAGACAGAAATTAAAATTAACAAATTCATGATAACATGAGAATTCATCGATTTATAGATAATACTGCATCTATCCTATATTGTGGCTTTTTGCAAACCAAAAAATCGCAATGTTAGGGGTAAAAAGCAAATATTTAAACAGAAAAGAACATGGATTTGATGATTTTTAACCGACTTCAAAAAGGAGGAGGTTCTCTGTTCGATTGTATTTTTTTATTTTTTTTATTTTTTATGTTTGTTACCTCAGAACTCCGTCATTTATGAACCGATTTGAAAAATTCTTTTTGCGTCGGGTTCAGTATAGCTACGAAGTGGTCCCATATAAATTTCATCGATATGTGACCTTGGACTTCGAAGATACATTGAAGTTGGTTTTTGTTTATTTCTAAAAATTAATTATAAATACAGAAACTCCACTTATTCACCATGTTTTAGATGTTTGGACTTCAACCTCTATAATAGCCAAAATGCAGTACCAACAAAGCAAAAAGTTTTAGATTTACTAATAATAAAGAAACAACATATAAAATTTGATTAAACTTATTATGCTAAGTGTTTAGGAAGAAGAGAATAGGAGAAGTCAGAAAAATCCTTTCAAAGTAATTGTACTTTGGATTACACTGTGTTTCAGAATGAATATTTAAAAGGAATAAAAAGTATTGAAATATTTTGAAAAAATAAAAGACTAATTATGTCAGCAAAAAGTAAAGTGTGTCAGTAGTAATAGTGTACTACAAAATATCAAGTTAAATTTGTTGACAGAGATTTATAAAAAACATATATTTATCATTTCTAATACAAGCATACAATTTGGAAAATGCCCTAAATGTGTTTCTTGTTACAGTATTCAAGTAAATGGGTTAAGAGCTGAGGTTCAAAACAGTTAGTACTAAACAATGTAGCACTAGCATGGCCTAGGCATTCCAGGAATGTGCTCATGGAAATGTTTCAAATACTTTGCATATGTGTCAAATAACAAACACTGTGATGCTAATAACATAGAGTTAGCATGTGAACTGATAACCTATGCTTTTATACATGCTCAATGATGGGATATTTCAGCCGAATGACGTGCGAGCGAAGGTTTCAGCGCCGAAAAGGCACAAAACTACATGATGTTACACAACCTATAAAAAATCCAATTTCGGACATGTATACCGCAAGTGTAACCTGAGTTTTCAGGCGGCCGCCGCGCTCTGCACGTCCGCCGCGGCCGCCCGACGTCCAGTCAACCATCAATGTGTCCATTTTGTCGCGGACATCGCGCTATCAAACGTCCGAAAAAATGTAAATAAACTAAAAAAAAACGCACTTACCTCTCATACAATGTCACATTCCGCTCAATTCAACACAAGATCTATTCTCTTGTGTCCCAAATCATCCTGGAATCTAAAGCGCAACATTACACTTCGACTGGACGCAAACCAATATAGGTCCTATGGCCAGTGTCCACTTTACTCCAAAAACATATGACACACCAATTATGTCCCGGTTATGTTTCTCCCAGGAAACTGTCCGCGGCTTATTTTTTACTTTTCTCGCGGTATCACACGACTAGAAACACGACGATATCATCACGAAACGAATTCACAAATTTATGTTCCAGTGACGCAAAGCTCATTTATCGTGAAGAGCAGCAGCCATTTTGAAATGTACGGGGAGTGCAGTCAAAGCATGGAACATACGTAAATTACGACCGCTCCCGTCTTTCTACACTATTTATCAGCGCAGTGATAGTTGAAAAACTTTATACAGTATCCATTTATACACTTTTCGTCACAGTTCTTCACTCCATTTTCTTGTTGAAACTATTCAAAACAACCTAAGCGACATCCGATAATTCCAGCTTACCCCATTTGCATGACACACATAAAATACCAAAAAAACACTCAAAACACTTAAAAACGTACATAAATTGTGTCGCGGCGAATTACGGAAAGTTAGGGCATCGCATCAATGTATCAGTCCTTTAGAAAATTCGCTAAAAAGATAGGTATATAATTTACAAATAGTTAATTCGGTACGAACAATAACAACGGCCGCCATTTGCAATTTTCAACTTGACATGCGCACTGACTCGCAGTAGACAAACACGATGTGACGTAGCCTTTGCAAGGCGTTAATATTTTCTTAAAATATAAATTATTTTATTCAAGGAAAAAAATGAATTATGCTTCCTCAAACGGTTTATGAGTAAATATTAATATTGTAAAAAATATATCGGTAATATTCAACTATTCGGGAAGAACATATTGCTAATTGAACGTGAGCAATATACGTTCTTATAAAGATAGTGCCTTTTGTTTTTCATGCTTCATTGAAGGTTTTTCGTGATTGGTGGAATTAATAATATCCATGTTTTTGTAATACTGAAAAGCACGCTGGTTGGCTGCCGCCACGAAACGTGAGGACACGAATCACTTCCTGTTGTGGTAACGTCCAAAGATTAGTATTTTATCTTTGGTAATGACAACCCAAAATCTAAAAAGGTTATTAAAACGTGCCCTCCCAATTGCTCCCATTTCTTAGAATTAACAATTTTACATCATAAACCTAGGATTATTATTTGTAATTTATATCTCCATGTAACAAAAATTAACATTATATGTAATCCAAAAAGTTTATGTATGTATTAAAATCTAAAAAGTTAAATAAAATGCGCATTCCTATATGCTCCCATTTTCCACAATTTTCAATTTTTCTTCATAAACCTCGGATCATTATATGTAATTTATTTATTCATATGATAAAATTAAGATTAAACATGCAAAATTTAAGTGTTTTACCAAAAAATCCTTACTAATATTATAAACGCGAAAGTTTGTATGTATGGATGTTTGTAATTCTTTCACGCTGCAATGGCTAAACAGATTGGGATAAATTTAGAATGGAGATAGCTTATACCCTGGATTATCATAGGCTACTTTTTATACCGGAAAACAGCGGGTGAAACCACAGGGCGCAGCTAGTAATACATATAATGATTAACAAAAAAACACATTTATTAACGTTGTCTTGGTTGGTCTGTATTCTGAGTATCTTGGCTAAAAATGACATACGTAGGTATGGATTATTCCAATTTGTTCACCCTGATATCACTGTTTTGGGATGTAATAAGTCAGTGGCTATGACAGCACTCGTGCGCTTTCACCTTCAACATGCGTCGTCACTCTTCGATACCATGAATTACCATGCAGCTTCCCATCTAGGCTTTTTACGCAATTACCAACTAGTTTTGACTCATGCTTTTTTGCATGCGCTGGCGTTATAGATGGCGTTAAACAAAAAGAAAGATGCGCACGTGAAAGTGCGCACACGAAAGAAAACGCATGTGTTTAGATATTCCCCGACATAATATAACTACGGGGATATCGTCGCTCGGCCTTCTGAGTTCGGCCTACATATTTTTTTAAGTGCATGAACATTCAAATCGTAGGGCAGGGTGTTGAGTTCATAATAATATTTAGTAGCTAGAATCGAAATTCGAGCAAGGACATAACCCTGTATTCATATTATTAATATAATTATCTCATAATTAAAAAGGTTCATTATCTGATATTGATATAATGAAAATAAAAAGCAATACGCAAAGTTGCATCAGTTGTATTGAATTTTTCAGCAAAATTTAAACAAGTGAATGTGAACTCATTTTTTCGTTGGATGATCTATCAGGGACGCTGGAGGTACAGACTGAAATAATCCTTTTCTAGCCATTTCATCAGCATATTCATCGAGTTCTGCTTTTCTGGAAAAAAAGAGTATGATGACGTACTTATGTAACAAAAGAGCAAAAATAAAATACTTATTAGTAGAATTATCCACTAATTTCTTATTTTATTTTATACCTTCGAGTAGACAGCCTAATATTTTAAATGTTTTATACCTATCTAAAATTATTATCAGTTTCATCCGAGTCTGCCATCCTTATATGATCCGTGAACATGATCTTAAATATATTTGTAATCGATTAATCAATATCATACTCGACATCTCTCACTCATCTCATCGTCATACACACCTCTATTCTATTCATCGCTAGGGCGCGGTCAATACCTAAGCTCTGACAGCAAGACTACAACCGAGGTGCAACCTGCCGCGGCCGTTCCGTGCTTCCATTGGTTGCAACTAGGTAATTTGACCATCAAATTCGGTGGTGAAAAACACTGAAATTTCGGCAAGTTAATATTTTTTCTCGAAAATGGTTGATCAAGAAGTACTTACGTAACGATAGAGGAGAATGATATTATTTTATTATGTTTCTGATTTTCTATCTATATAAATATAAATGAATGTTCTGTGTACGCCCGCCCGCGAGGGTTCCTGGCCCAAAAAATCTGGCATTGCAACGCCTACAATAACTCAATACTGTACATTGAAAATATTCTAAAAAACCAACGAGAGTACTGAACACGAATCCACAGTTTTTATAATTTTTGTCTGTTTGTTATCCATAGACTTCGAAACTTCTGAATGGATTTTTATGTGATTTCCAGAGTTTAGTAGCATTAGTCCCAACTTAGATAATAGGGTATGTTACATCAAAATCGGTTGGGTGACTACGTAGATACAGCTTGACCTCTTCATAATAAGTGCTCTCATGTACTGGGGAGCTCCTGCTAAGATGGTCTTGGAAAAAATACACTTACGTTTACGCGGCCGCAGTCGCGGGTAATAAACGCCGTGGGTGGGAAACCGAGGTCGTAAGGTAACGCAAAGTGAGGCAGAAAAACAACTAAACGCAGTCTAAACAGAGTGTAGGTATTGAACGCAGCCCTGTGATTCGTATTTCGTATCGTAGTCTGTGCCTCTGTCATATCTGTGGCAGTAGTATTGTTCTGTGCCTCTGTGGCAGTGGCAGGTAACTTCAGATAAATGCAAGAAAATTAAAAAAAAAGTTGTACTTAACAAAAATAGGTATCGTTTCGATTCGATTATCTTTTATCTGTTTTTGCTACTAATAGTGAAATAAATTAATGTATTAGGTTGTGAAATTTATTGCAGGTAAGTTTAATTCATAGCTTGTGTATGCGGTGTAAAGACCCGTCGCTTTCCGTAAAACAAAGTGTTTAGTTGTGTTTGTTACGTCTATTCTGATTCTAGGTGTTTAGTTTTTTATTTGTTGTACGTTTGCAAAAGAGCTTTGTTTTAGGGCTTCGGCCGGCCGTAAGTTACCTTTATTTTCCTAAAGCAAATTAAAATGTACCCGCGATCTAAGGCCTACGCGGTCTAGGCTTGAACTGGTACCTTCCATCAATGTGAATTCCATAGTTTCAAAAACCTGGATCAAATTTACAATATCATTACCTTTATTATTTTGTTTGATGAGTGTAATTCGACTGCCAAATATATTACTAGTAATAAACAAAATACATATTGTATATTTCTATGCTGTATTAACTCCTAAAATAAATATTGTATTGTAGTGAGGATGAAATGATGACAGAGCTTCTGACAGCGGGTGGGAAACCGGTACTTTTAGTCCTACAAAAGTTATTTAATTATGTCATCCTGGATGGTATTATGCAAGAAGAGTGCCACAAGAGTGGCGATGTCAAATGATGAGTGTCTTATCGCTCAATGTAATCTCTTCCAGACAACTCCTCTATAGTAAGTGCACACTTGTCCGCGGTTTAAGAATCAACCGCACCGAATGAAACAAATTTTAGAATTATTTATTTGAAATCCTATGAAACATCGCAAACTTATCTGCTCCAAATCGGCAAATCGCCGGAAAAATGCGGAAGGTACGCAAATCCCAGAAGAATTCGGATGAGTATGATGACTTCATCAGATTCTGGAGCATAATATGGACGATGGGCCAGCATTCCCTGCTACCTTAACTGTTTTGCCAACTTGCCACCTTTGAGTGCTTTTCAATTTCTGGGATATTTTCACTTTTAAAATTATTTATTGTCATTTATCCATCACAAATAATTTTCCTGACGTGTATAATATTGAATTCAATTGATATCTTTAAAAGCGTTATGAACATCCTCCTTAAGAGTCTGTGACTTCAGCCTCTCTTTTTTCCCCTTACGTGATCAGCAATGATATCCTGAGGATGGAGATTGTCTATCACATAACATAAGCTGTTACTTTGTTTGCCTCGCATAAATTAAAAATAAACCATGTATTCCAGTCATTTAGTTGTTTTACCACAGAATACTAAGGGACAGAAGCATCACTCCGCAAAATAAATTTAAACAAATAGCGACTTGCTATAACGTAATAAAATTCAGTTCAGCTCGCGTAGCGCTGCATACCTAGCCTACCAGTCATATTAACCTACAGAGCGCCTCTCTTTCTATCGTATAGCTCATCTCTTCTGCCGGGGCACGTGTAACGACGCGCGACCAGCTGTCGGTGTCCGGCTATGTACTTGTAGCTTCGTACCTACAGTGCGGAGTGTGCTAGGCGTGGTTTTACCTTGAAAGTTTTCCGGGAGTTTTGAAAATTGGTAATTTTATAATTTTGATGTGCTCTTTCGGAATTTCAACTTTGCCACCTCGTATTTTTGCCGCTCGCGCCGCCATATTGAAATAATGGCGCCTAAAAGCAGTTTTTTGACAATACCTCCTTTTAGACTTATTTTACAATATAAAGGTATATTCAAAATGAAACAAGAGACAATTACCTACAATTTATGTATCAATCTTTTTTCATTAAGTCAATAGTTTTGGCGTACGAGCGCCGCAAAGTGTACTCCAAAACGCGCGTTGGAGTACACTTTGCGGCAAAACGCAGGACCGCATGACGCAAACTGCCGTTCAAAGAGATTGCTGCCAACTTACTGCCTACGACTCGGCCATTGCAATCCGAATGCTCCTTGTCGCGCGGCAGGGCAGCGGATGATTTATTTACGATACATCAATTTTGTTTTATTTTTTTTAGTATTTGTGGCCTAGTCCAATCTGGCACTAACCCGTGCTCCTTTCCCGAATGTCCATAGTGATGACTGTGATGGTCTCGTCACAGTCATCACTATGGACGCTATATTTGTCTAAATACTTACAAATAATAGTCCCTATACGCCTCTATCCTCGCTCTTCCGATGAAGAAGTAAACCGAAGTTCCGGCAAGGATCGACAATACGATGGCTGTAGTCAGGTTGGTCTTTGTTTGAGCCAAGTGCAGGCCGCGCATGATGGGCTTATGGCGGCATGGAGGCAGTGGCGGCGGCGGGGGGCAAATCTGCGGGCAGGGCGCGGGAATAGGGGGCGGGCACGGTGGGCACGGGGGCAGCTCGCAGGGATTACTCATAGCGCTGGAAGGAACATGATGGGTGTCAGCTAAAATTGCGGAGATTACTCGGTCCATTTGTAGCACAGAATAATAATTTGTAGTTGGACTAGTAGGTACAAGTATGTAGTTGTAGGGGGTCACATATTTGTATAATTTTCTTATAGCTTCTGATTTGATAAGAGCGGTTGACTTGCTGGTTTGAAAAAGTATTTGCATTACGTGTAACGTATTTGCGTACGCATTTGTACGTAATCTCTTGGAAATTACAAATATTTTCAATATACACAAACCTTTCTTTCTTTACAATTAGTAGTTACCCCAAACGAAATAATACACTCATTCTAAACTCTCATTTTTTCTAGATAACAAATGCACAATGGCGCAATCCTCGCACGGAGGCAGCCACCGGCGCAGCCGCGACCACGACGCGCCTGTCCGCTACACCAGCGCCGACTGGGAGGCCAAGGAAGCCCTTTACCACCGAGAACTGGACGAAGCCCGAGCCAGAGCCACGCAAATGGAGAAAACTATGCGCTGGTGGTCCGACTGCACTGCCAACTGGCGAGAGAAGTGGAGCAAAGTGCGGACGGAAAGAAACAAAGCAAGAGAAGAAGCGAAACAATTAAAAAACAAAGTCGATATCTTAACTAAAGAGCTAGCAGCTTCTAAAGCAGAGAGAACCGAATACGAATCACAGATGCACGAGCTGAAACGAGACAATGAAAAGCTGCTAAGCATCGGAGAAAGTAGGGTACTATCCGGAGATCTGACCACGGAAGATGGCGTCGAATTGCGACGAAAGAACTTAATTTCTCCCAACGAACCTTCTTCGAGACAAAGAGCTTCGTTAGACTCTCACAAATTTTCAAACGTTGACAACGTCCTCGCTAACAAACTGAGCGAGCTAAGACTCCGATTAGATGAAACCTGCAAGAGTTTACAGAACGAAAAGGATCAGAAAGCGTTCCTACTCACCAAGATAGAGACGCTAACTGCTGAGCTTCACAATACCAAAATGGAGCTGACACATAACGACAGAACAATGGGATCCACTGATTCCAGTCACAGCGAAGTGGAAAGACTACAAAATGAGCTCCAAGATGAGATAGCAGCTAAGCAAGTCTTAGAAGAAAGGATTGCGGAGTTGAAAATGGAAATAGAACGATTGAAATCCGAGAACACAGTGCAATGGAGCAAGAGAGAGTTGTTAGAAACTGAAAACATAGCCATTCTGAGAGAAAATAAGAAGTTATATGGTCAAGTGTGTGAGCTAAGAGAACAAATTCACAAATTGAATAGGATATCAGACGGATCGGCTTATTTCAATGATCATAGTAATAAGTTGGATTCTAATATATTATACGTAAGGAAGACAAGCGTAAGTCCGAGGTCGCATGACTCGAGCAACGGGTCGTCGGAAGCAAACCTAGCCCAGTTCGACGCGAAAACGAATACGTCAGGCGAAGACGACGAATTAGCTATTATTGAACGAAGTGATGTTTAGTTAAATATGTACCTTTTATTTGTAAATTCTTGCAAGTATTTCAAAACTCCAGGGATTTCTAAATGCCATGAATGACAGTGGTAAAAGTCAAATTTTAAATCGAGAAGTATCATAGAGTGAAAAAAGTCCTTGAAAAATTACTCTGAGAAGTATGAAAAGGTTTAATAACAAAGTAAAGAAGGTCACAAAGGTTCTTCTATTGAGCTTATTTATTGCTGGAGTATTCTAGCATGCTAGTCGGTCATGCTAGTAAGTATAGCATGCTTAATTGTAAAAAAAAGTACAACGAAGGGCTTATTAATGCAAGCCAACAACTAATTTAAAGAATGTTGCATTTATAAAAGCATTCCAGAGGTTCAAAATCACAAATATTGGAATATATTATGTAGATATTTGAATCTAGTGTACCTACCTATATTTTAAGACTGCCGAATTAACTCAAAAATTGATTTTAACAGCGATTTAACCTCTTGAGCGCCATGCTATAGAAGCAAAGCCTAACTACGCAATTTTCTTACGTTATAGTCGGCTCTAGCCTACCTTGGCGGTCAAAGAGAACTTATGACTTAAGCATAGCTTCTAGAATTATATCTCGTACGACAACTTTATTAGTGTGACTATAGGGGATCGGACAGTAATCGAATAAAAATCTAATATGTAGTAAGAACGAATGTTTGTCGAATCCGAAAGATCATTCTATCAATATTTTTGTGAAATAATAATGATTTATATTTTTAAATCAATAAATTAAACCTAATAATTCTGTAATTTTTGAGCTGTTTCGAAACATCAACACAGTGCATGACGTCATTTGAAAGTATATACCGTGTTCGAAACCTATTTTTTTTATATTTTTGCTGTTTATCTATAAATAATTATAAATCAAAACGATACGTTTGTCACTCCATGATGACCCTAAAGTCCTTTAGCTTCACAAAAACGTATAAGTGCCTAAAAAATTGTGCAAGTTTGCTTTTGTAGAGCTTGTCGTTTTGTTTGCTTTCTTATGACGTCACACGTGCTGAGGTCACCTTTTGCGCGGCAATATTTGAAACAAAACATTTAAACATAGTTTTAGGTAATTTTATTTTAGGGCTTTATTCAATTAAAATACCATATTTCATGGCTATATATACATTATGGTTAATTTTGAACACTTTCTGAAAAGTTGTCCGATCCCCCATTTTTTAAAAGATCATAGGGTTTTGAAAGTTCCAATTCTGCCATTCTACAGGTGTGGCTCTGTTGACGAGTATTGCAAACTTATTAATTATAATCTCTGCAACGTTATTGACGTATTCAACAAAATAAAATTGTGCATCTCTTAGATTGTTAGTATCGATAGCAATACACGTGTTAGTGGTGGTTGATTGTTGTGATAGTTTAGTGTTTTTACGTGGAATCCTTGCAAGGAACTTAGAACTAAAATATATGGGCCTTAATATCACAAATTGTACCTAATGCATGTTTTATAAATTATGATACAGTTTCAAAAGAAGTCTGAACAATATCGATTCGATATAATTAAATTTAAGCATCTGCAGCGGCTGGAATGAACGCACGGCACGTATAGTGCGCACCACGTAAATAGTATCTACGCACTGATCGATGTTTAGATCATACAACAGCGACTCATACCTCCGCTCCTGCGCGAACTGCGCAGAACAATTGAACATGTGGACGCATGCCCCTGCGCAGTGGCTCATTGACCTGTCACCATCTCATCCAAAATAACAAACAAAATCGCCATTTTAGGTCTATTTACGTTGCGCGCACTATAATTGGAGTATTTTGGTTTGCATATATGAATATAACACTGCGTCCAATATGCGTAAAGCCCGGCACGGCATCCGAGAATTCTTCACTCCGATTCGCCGGTGTGGTGCGGGCATTGTGGCCGCTACATGCCCAGTCGACGCGTTTTAAAGATACGTCTTGGTTTAAGAATTTTGCCCAATGGTACTTGGCTTTTGTTATTACTGCTTTTAGGGTTACGATAGCTATGATATACGAGAGCATGGCGTCAGAGCCTCAAGTAATCTGAAAACTTGTACGAACTGGCTTTATTTTCTACTGAGAAAACGAACATGTATATTTTTATAGCAATCAAAAACTGTATACTTACGTACTAAATAATGCCTGTAATGGAAATATGTTTGATAACTGTTGATAGTAGGTGTATTTTGTATACCATTTCCAACCTGTTTATAAGTTCAGGCAGATTGCAATCCATCCTCTTTCTACAAACGCATTCTTCTAATAAAATATTATATGTATGTCGCAGCCAACTAGCTTAATTCGCCGTTCAATCAACAGCCTAGCCTCTTTACTAAACAGCGCCGTTGAACTAGCGGCCTGAACGATATTCAGCCATAGCGTCTGTTACAATATTTAATAAACTGGCTAAATGGAAAACAGGCTTTATAAATGAACAGCCTAGTAATTAAACGTCATCGATCCAAGTCATTTGCCTAGCTGTTTGATCAAATGGCTGAATATCATTCAGGCCATTACTTAAACGGCGCTGTTAAGTAAAGGGGCTAGGGGCTAGCGAGGCGCGTGACGTCAGATAGTGGTTGCACGTACTCAAGCGTTTTGCAATTACGTTCCATTTCTCCAAAAATAAGAAAAATAATCATTGAAATACAAATAAACTACGCAATTAATAATAATTATATCACAACTAAATGTTTACAGGAGTAATCTATCTTAAAAAGTAATTTCCAGATTTTTCGACTACACATGCATATTCCCTATTCAGTGTTCTATTTACGCGGACAAAAAAGAACGCGGTGGACTGTCCGTAAGGCATTACCATAACAAATTGGTACCCGTTTATGTTATGATTATTGTTCTATTCGTGCCTCAATGTTCCGTGTATAGACTCAAGAAAATTACCTTAGGAGAAAGATTATGTACATTTGTTTACTAAGCAAAAGGAGCAGCTCTTGTTAGAAATCTAAAATGGCCTAAAATATTAACGTCAAGTGTCCTAACAATAATATTATTATTAACTAATTGTATAGATATATAGAATATAATTTATGATGTGTAACTGACAAATAAATGTATGTGTTGTATTTCTTTAGTTTTATTTATTTATTACTGTTATTGTTATCGCCATCTAGTTAATACCTTAGGAACTAACAACGCAAATCAAAACCGTTTATGGTTTGAATATGAAGCAAAACTAACTTCTACATTTACTAAATGTTAAAATGAAAATATTATTATTATGTAAACATTTATTTAATAAATTTGACGTAATTTAAGGACAAAATTTATCACAGATTCGGGACCACATAGCGGTCAACACTAAACAATATCAAACTTACAAAGTAAAGACATGTCTTACAAATCTTACAATTATTGTTTTAGCATTAACGAATTTAGAAAATTATTTTTTTACTTCCCGAATTAATTGTATTAGTAAATTGTTCACGCTGAGTCGCAATTAGTAGACACTGTGACACAAGGAGACAAAAATTCCTCTTGAGTCACAGTGTGAATTAACTTTGGATATCCACGAGGAACCACAATTTGAGCAGGAGCAGGAATAGCTCGATTGTGATTGAAACGCTACATTTGTAGTTAAAGCTGTGAAGATGATTGATGACCTTGATTTAGAGAACAATCAGAGAGAAAAGTCTACTAAATGTCGAATTAAGGTAGCGTCAGAAATCGGTGGGAAAAAATACTTTTTATCCTGACCTAGCTGATTTCTGCGACGTAGCTTGCATGGCTTACCTTAAAGTTCGAGGACTCTTTTGACATTTTTTTTTCCTTTTTTCTTGTTTGGCACTCCAAACACATCGGTCTGCGATTAGGAAAAGACGATTTCCTACAACCTCGACATGAGAAGTTACCTTCCTTTAAAAAATAAAAATATGAAACAAGATTAACAAACAATGAATCCTTATTTCTACATATACCTAGGTATATTCAAGTCTCGCGCGACTATTAGCACCTAAACATATTTTTCATACTTTTGCCAAATATCTAACACATTTTTAGAAATTAATTTCTAACTTTTATATACTTTCAAGCGCTTTTTTCTTAACCTTTTTACCGCCAGCTTTCTATGTATAGTACATTTTAGTCGGTTCAAGCCGACCTCGGTGATAGCACTTTTATATATATCGTGTAGGTATATGAGACCTTGACGATCGAAGGGTTAATTCCTATCCCGCCATCTTAGAAAACGAGACCGTTGACATTTCACTTATTTTATTGTCATTGATCCTTGCTTGTTAGGTTTACACACAAATGGCAAACGACCAGCTCCTCTCGTCATTGAGTTATATAAAAAAAAAAGAATGGATGACCAATGAAGGCATTACACTTTTTACAGGTGCATAAGATTGAAGTCAAAATGTAGACTCGGATCTCCTCATTGGTGTGTCTATGCTATATATTAGTGTGTGTGTCAATAATCTACCAATAGGGCGGGTTCTATTTTAAAAATTTACTAATAAGCCACGAGCCGCGTGACGTCAACATGTGGTTGCATATACTCGAGCGTTATGCGATTACGTTCCGTTTTTCCAAAAATACGAAAAAGAAACATTGAAATACAAAAAGTAATAATTATTATACCACTACTAAATGCTTACAGGAGTAATCTATCATAAAAAGTTATTTCCGGATTTTTCGACTTCACATGCATATTCCATAATAGAATCAAAAGCTTTGGTTTTCCTTAAAACTCCAATCTTACAATAATATCTTAAAATTAATAGTACTACTTACAACATAATATATTACAAAAATAATATTATCAATTATTTTGTAACTCAGAACATTCTATTAAATTTAAATGCACGCCGTCTAGTACCGACAATGGTATACTATTAATTTTGACCGTTGTGACAAAATCAAGTCTTGTAAAGCTATCATTTTATTTTATGAAAAATCAGTTATCATTATCTCTTGAATCCGTATCCTCTGATGTAGCATCTTCAAAATTAGCGACTTCCAAAATGCCTAGTTTTTTAAACTTGGATTTAATTCGTAACCGTTTCAATTCGCGTTTCTCTTTCCTCTTCTCTTTTTTCCGCGCTTCTATCGTCTCTATTTTTATTAGACTCTCTGACTTGCGAACATGGTCAAAGTTATATTTAAATTCCGAAGTGTTGTTTTGGGCTTCAGTCTCTGTTGCAGGTTCTATTGATACGTCAGTTTCTTTATTTTGTGAGTTAATGCCAGATACTGCTTCAGCATTTTCAACTGTTATATCATCGGCAAGCGTTCCTTTAATGCTTGAGGTTGGTTCCTTTGGTCCATCAAAGTTGTCATTACTTTCTATAGTAGTATTGTCGTTTGAGTTTCGTATTTCCGGGATAGACTCAGTTTGGATTTGTAATTCTAGGCCCTGTGAGATTGAATCTTCGACTGCTGGTAAAACTTTAATAATTTCGTTATTATCGCGTTTACTTTCCGTAATCATTGTTTTGATTACGTCAAGTATTTGATTGCGAGATTCTTTTGTGTTATCTACATTCAACGTTATTTCATCAGCATCTAAATCAGACATAGCTAATTTCTTTTTTCTTTTTTCAAGTTCATCAGTTTCCTTGGCGAGTTTCTGTTTGTTTTCTCCTTCTTTACTTTTAGGACTTTCGCTTTCTGTTTTGCGTGTGAACTCTTTTCCGTTTTCAGTGCCATCGGTCGCAGAATTTGTTCTACCTTTCTCCGGTGCTGGAGCGTCAACGTTCTTACGAGGAGATGGTGTCTTTCTCTCCGTAGTCGGCATGTTATCGTTTACGCCTATCAAAACATCATCAATCACTTTTAGTGCAGGAAGTTTTCTAGATCTTTTTGAAGGCGTTACGTGATCGTCGTTTGGTACTACCTCTGCTGCGTCTTCAAAGAGTTCGTGTAGAGTTTTGGCGGAAGACCTACCTTTGCCTTTACCTTTGCCTTTGCCCTTACCTTTGTAAGGTGAGGTGGTGGTGCTTTGAGCGGTGTTAGTCACGGTGGTGGCAGAGGCAGATGGCGGGGTGAGAGATTTGTCGAGCCTGGAATAAATTTACTTATTTGTTCATTTGTTTTAAAATTTTGTTATATGACGTGGTGTAGGACGCATTTTGTTTTTGTTGGAAACTTGTGACGAATTGTTTTTTAAACAGTTATAAGACGAGCAGTTTGTTCGCTTGATGATAAGCGCCACGCCTGCCCATAACAATTGCAGTGTCACCCAGAACTTTTAATACCATAAAAAGCACTGCATAGCACTGCAATCCGGTCATCTCCTCGAGACATCCATTATTAAGTCTCATACTATCAATGGTATTAAGTTTGTTTGTTGTGGTCAGGCGTTGTGCTTGCCATCAGGTGAGCGGCGAAATTTTTTTATATATTATATATTACATAATGTATTTTATTATATATTACATTATTTTTTATATTATGTATTATATTACATATTGGAACCGAGTTTTGAGTGAATCGAACTAAAATAAAATACATACAAACTTTACCACAGCTTTGCCAATTATTCAGCCGCCAAGCAGTAGTGCGCAAGCATTACTGTGTTCCGGTTTGAAGGGCATTGTAGCCAGCGAAATTACTGGGCATTATGAGACTCAACAGCTAATTGTCTCACGGTAACGAGCGCAGTGCAGCGCCGCGCAGGATTTTGCAAAACAAAGTTCTGTGTGGTGCTGTTATTGTTATGGGCTGGCGTATTGCTTACCATCAGGCAAACGACCAGCTCGTCTCGTCATTCAGTTACATAAAAAAAACTCCTGATTATCATGTCAAAATGTTTCAGCTGCAAGTGGATCGGAAAAAGCCTCGGATACCGCTACACCACAGAATATCGAAGATATTATCAAATTCTTTATGCTTACCTTTCTGCGACACCAGTAAGATGTCTCATGGGGTCGACGACGTTTGACATCGCCCTATCTTTGATAGATTTCACCATTTCGTGGCGCGCCTTCTCAGGCGTTTTCGGTTTTATTCGGTTCACTGTAATAAAATGGAATAAGTCAAAAATATTTAAGTTATGAAGTATTGATAGTAGAGATGTATGTATCTATATTAATTAGATATATAAATTTATTTATGTAGTCATATATATATAAAAGTAATTAGATTATATATTTTATATTATATGTAAGCCCTTAGGATGCAATGCTTATCCTTTTAGCCAAAGGATAAGCATTGCCATTCAACATGGCAATGCTGCCAGCATTTTGGGAATGTTGCCCACTGGTAGTGGTTTATTAGATTAGATTAGTTATTAGTATTTTTAAATTGTTTTTGTTTGTGTTTTTTAATTATCTGTGTGTTTCAATAAACAAAGAAATTCCAATAATAAATAAAAAATAATAATTTATGTAAAATGATTGAGCCCTTAGTATGTCTATTATTTATTTATTTATTAAAACACATTTGTAACACCTATAATAATTATAATTTCTATCACCACCGTCTGTGTATGTTTCGTTATTCCTCTCCATCCAAAGGTTGTCTGAAAGAGATCGCTTTAAGCGATAAGACCGCCCATTGTTACACCATTGTAAACATTTGATTTGTACTTTATCTCTATTTTTAAGGTGAATAATAAAGTGTTTACCTATCTATCTATCTATTATTGCATGATTAAAATAAAAATGGACGAGTATGGATCAGTGGGAACTTGTGCGACATAAGATTCAACGCACCGGAGTTCGTATCTCCGCTCAAACAATGACTTTTATAAGTTATGTGTGGGTTAAATCCACACATAACTCATAACAAACGAATTCCAGTAAAGTAAATTAAAAAAAAACCCTGACCAAAAGACCTAGAAAAAGTAAAAAAACGGCTGAACCGCTTTTCATGAAACTTCTAAGAACCACCGCTACAAAAACTGCTTTCAAATAAAAAAAAACCGCATCCAAATCGGTTGACCCGTTTAAGAGCCACGGTGCCACAGACAGACACATAGTGGTCAAAATTATAAGATGAGGGGCGTTAGATATAGATCCTGACCTCTAGGATTCCCTATGTGTCTAGAGAACCAGGAACTATGAGGACCGTGGTCCCACAACACCCAGATATGAAACAAATGCTTGCGCTTTTTTAGGGTTCTGTACCCAAACGGTAAAACGAGACCCTATTACTAAGACTCCTCTGTCTGTCTGTCCGTCTGTCACCAGGCTGTATCTCATGAACCGTGATAGTTAGACAGTTGAAAATTTCACAGATGATGTATTTCTGTTGCGGCTATAACAACAAATACTAAAAAAAAAAAAATTAAATGGGCTCCCATACAACAGACATGATTGTTTGCCGTTTTTATAGATAGGTACGGAACCCTTCGTGCGCGAGTCCGACTCGCACTTGGCCGGTTTTATTTCTCTGCAAAAACATTTGTCTCGTCACGGGAATTGAATCCGCAACCTCTACGGTGTATGAGATTGAAACCAAACTGCCCAACCACTAGTCTCTGTGGCTGTCAATATGTACTTACATTTGATGTTGACATCCCGGTTGCAGATGATGCCTGGGATCCGTTGCCGTAAGTCCTCAAAAAGCTCATCCGTGTTTTGTCTGGAATAGCACAATTGCCCTGCAAAGAAAAACCTTTTGTAAAATAGGGAATATACATGTATTTTGTTTAATGCGTGAATCGATTCATTTTTGAATGCTATTAATGAAAAAAAATGTTGAAAAATTTTACAGCATCATTCGTCAATAAAATTTTTAAATAAAAATTATAATAAATTTAAATAAACATAAACGCGCTATTTGCGTGTGACGTCAAAAGGTGGGGACCTAGGATCTCCTCATTGGTCCAACTATGTTACATGTGTGTGTGTCAATAGTTGAACAATAGGGCGGGCTCTGTGTAAAAAATTGACCAATAAGCCGCGAGGCGCGTGACGTCAAAACGTGGTTGCACGTAGGTATTCAAGCGTTTTGTGATTACGTGCCGTTTCTCCAAGAAAAATAAACATTGAAACACAAAATAACTACACAATTAATAATTATTATTACATCACTACTAAATGTTTACAGGAGTAATCTATTGTGAAAAGTAATTTCCAGATTTTTCGACAACACATATTCCTTATTTGGTAACAGAATTGCATCTGAGTTGGTATAGCTTATACAGGATGTACTATACCAACTCATATAGCTTATACAGGGTGCGAGAGCGGCTCAGTAAGTGAACGTGCGACTTTCGATCTGACGCATCCGAGTTCAAATCCCAATTTGTTTAAAAATTCCAGCATCGTTTCAGTGTACATACCGCTTTTAAACTTTTGTTCTACCCTCTTCTTGATGTCCTTAATCTTGTGGTCAATAACCAGGGCCTCCTTCACACGGGCCAAGAGGTCGCAGCTTTTAGTGAGGACTCCCGCGTAATTTGGCCCTGAGATCCTGACGGAGCCTGTGACAGAGATAGAATAGAAAATCTTTATGTCTATTTTATTTTTTATGAGGATGATTTAGGAATGACGATAAAAGACTAAAGACTGTACTTATGTGTACTCTATTTTGATGGAATTGTTAAAATCTTTCCTAAACCTTTGAAAAAAATCATAGGTGTGTCACAAGGTTCGGTTCTAGGTCCCTACAACCATACCCTTCCTTCTCTATTTTACTGACTCATTGTGTTTTTTATTATAATCATAATTTTATTTCGTGCGCCAATTTATATGTCAATATTTTTAGATTATTAATTATAATACACATTAATTAAAAAGTAAATAATAAATTGTCACTTGTATAAATTGTTAAATAAAAATAAATACAATTATAGTCTGTATTAATCCTTATACATTAGGAACTCCTCGTAACTGTGGAACAAGCCGGCAAGCCAGCGTATTAGGCGAGTCTTAAAGCAGGGCAAACTTGTGGCGGCGACGACACTACCTGCCAATTTGTTGTATACAGTCGGTCCCATGATATGCGTGAGTTTGGAAGACTTCGTCAGTTTTCGATCGATTCCTACGAGTTTACCTACATTGCGTGTACCGTAAGAATGTCCGTCACAGTGCCTTACGTCTACTATCTTAATTATTATCACTAATTTCATATTGACTTACCATCAAAATATTTCCTAATAGGAGGTTCCAAAGCAACTTCTCTGGCTGCCACATGGAACTCACACGGGCCTTTGATGAGCACATTCCCCAGAATATAAAGCACATCATGCCTCCTCTGCTTCCTTGCTTCCAGCTCCAAGGTCTTGACCGCTATAACGTCTTCAGGAACTAATCTCAGAGCAGCAAATCCTTCATAAGGTTGGTGGTTCAGAAATGCATAGACTAGAAATAGGCCGGCTACATTCTCCTGTTGACAAAAGGTAACATGTGTGAATGTACCGTAAGATATTTGGCTGGATGTATTTTTTAGTCAATGATAAAAAGCATCTTCTTTAACAGTCTAATTAGTAGGTCCTTGTTTGACTAGGTAGTGCTTTAAATAAGGTAGTCAGTACCTCATAGTTAGTGTTCTTCCCCAGCATGTAACTTTTAGCAATGTGAATTGCTTCTTCTGAAAATTCTGCCAATTCTGCGCTCGACTGACGCTCACTGTAAAATAAATAAAAGTACTTGTAAAAAAAACAAATAGAATTATAATTATAGATATCAACCAAGATTGCTTTAAAAAAAACATTTTTTTGAAACTTACTGAAAAACACAAACAAAGTCCATCTGTTTCCAAATCTCACTGAACTTATCAAAATTGAGTTTATAGACCTGCAGGCATTTCTGTATAAGTCTGTCGCAGTCCTCTTTCAAGCCTTCAGCAACATATGTAGTTTCCACCTTTGGTGGTCGCAACCGAGGGTCTGTCTTTTTACCTCTATCTCTTTTTCTTCGTTTATTTTCAAAGTGTTTTTCTTCATTCATTGCCTTTTTTGGTGGACATGGTTTTTGTATAGGAACAGATTTAGATACCTTGGGTGATCCTGTCTGTCCCACTGATGGCGGTTTTGGTGGAATTGTCTTTAATATAGTGGCGACTCTTTTCTTTACTATAGATGAGGAGATTTTCTGAGGTACTGGTGCATTCTTAGCTTTAGCCAGATTTATTGGAACCAAAGGTGGAGGAGCTGACATTTGGTTAGCAGGCAAATCAATTGGATCTAGTAAAACTGGCATGCTTTTCAATTCTGACATTTCAACATTAATTATTTCAGATGCTTCTGATGCAGTTTTTGGTATTGGTAGAACAGTTTTAGTTAATATTGTTATTTTTGCTTTTTTTACATTTGAGGGTCCATCACTTTGTGGCACTGGTGTTTGCATAATTTTTCTTTTCAATTTATTTGGATTTCCTTTATTTACTGCATTTGTAGACATTGTATGTACTATAAGAGGAGGCAGAGTAGTTGAATTCACTGGTCTTTGAATGATATTTAATGGATCTGCCGAGTTTGTCATACTTTGTACTGGCTGACTTCCAATTGCTGATTTTATATTATTGTTAATGTTTGCCACTGTTTTTTTAACCCATTCATACTTCTTAGCTTGTGACTGTGTCAGTGTTGAAGTTTTCTGCTGTTTTTTTGACTTCGATGTTGGCTGACTTTGCAATGTTGTAATTGGCTGCTCGCTTTGTGATGTTGTTAGTACCTGCTGACTTTGTGGTAATGGAGGTTGCTGTTTTTTCGATTTTGATAGTAACCGTTTTTTTAGGGGCAGTTCACCTTGTGCTGCTGTTAGTGACTGTTCGCTTTGTGGAGTTGATGGTGGATGCTGCTTTTTAGAATTTGATGGTGGTTGACTTTCTGGTATTGACACTGGCTGTGTGCTTTGCGGTTTTGAAGATGGTTGCAGACTTTGTGGTGTCAATGCTTTCTGCTGTTTTTTAGACTTTATTGGTGATTTCTCTCTTTGGGGTGTTGTTGGAGGCTGCTGTATTTTTATTTTTGAAGGTGGTTGACTTTCTGGTGTTAATTCTGGCTGTAAACTTTGTGGTGTTGAAGATGGTTGCTGATTTTGTGGTGTTAATGCCTTCTTCAATTTCCTAGACTTTATCGGGGGATGCTCACTTTGGAGTGTTGTTGGTGGCTGTTGCTTTGTTGTTTTTGAAGGTGGTTGACTTTCTGGTGTTGATTCCATCTGTAAACTTTGTGGTTTTGAAGATGGTTGTTGAGTTTGTGGTGTTAATGCCTTCTTTCGTTTTTTAGACTTTAACAGGGATTGCTCACTTTGGAGTGTTGTTGGTGGCTGCTGTTTAGTTGTTTTTGAAGGTGGTTGACTTGTAGGTGTTGATGCTGGCTGTAAACTTTGTATTTTTGGAGATAGTTGCTCACTTTGTGATGTTAATGCTTTCTGCCGTTTTTTAGACTTTGTCAGTGGTTGCTCACTTAGGGGTTTTGTTGGTGGCTGCTGTTTTGTTGTTTTTGAAGGTGGTTGACTTTCTGGTGTTGATGCCGGCTGTAAGCTTTGTGATTTTGAAGATGAATGCTTACTTTGAGGTGTTAATGCTTTCTGCCGTTTTTTTGACTCTGTCGGTGGTTGCTCATTTTGGGGTGTTGTTGGTGGCTGCAGGTTTTTCAATTTTGAAGGTGTTTGATTTTTTGGTGTTGATGGCGGCTGTAAACTTTGTGGTGTTGATGCTTTCTGCCGTTTTTTAGATTTTGATGGTGTTTGCTCATTTCTGGGTGATGTTTCTGGCTGCAGATTTTGGGGTGTTGATGGTGGCTGTTGTTTTTGGGGTGTTGATGGTGGCCGACTTTCTGGTGTTGATGCTAACTGTAATCTTTGTGGTGTTGTCGGCAGCTGTTGACTTTGCTGTATTGGTGGTGGCTGTTGACTTTCTGGTGTTGATGGTGGCTGCTGCCTTTGACGTGTTGAACGTAGACAGCAACCAGAAGTTGGTGGTGGTGCATCTTGTGCATTTGATGTAGATGGATAGGGTTTCTTGTTATTGTTTTTCTTAAGCTTACCTGTAACAAATTTAACCCTCTCAGTAATAGTACACAACTGGAACAGGCTACCTGAGGATGTTGTGACTGTCACTTCAGTAAACAGTTTTAAAAACAAATTGGACAACTGGCTACGAATTAAAAAGCAATCTCTACTATAAAAATGAGAAAGTGAAAAGATTTTCAACACTGTTGACATAGACATAACAGTACCCATGCTGCTTGTCTATTAACAAATAAATAAATTTTATTACTTTCATCATAATTTTGTAATTTCATAGAAATATCATAATTCAGTTTCTTAAGGACTCCATACGAAAGGCAACTCTTCAGATGGGAGACAATAGGTATTGATTAGTTTCATCTCTGTACATAATTTTAAAGGGCATTGGCAATTTAATCTTATTGTCAAAACTAGCTGCGCCTCGCAGTTTCACCCAAGGTTTCCCATCATAAAAAGTAGCTTATGTCCTTTTCCAGGCCTAACAGATCAGTCGCCTGACTAGACAGTAGGAACATTTCAGGAACACGTAAATTAGTGAATTATATGCTGAGATATTAATTTGTCTCTCACAGAATGATACAGTAGGTATGTTTCAGAGGCAAGTTATAAAATGAACTTACGAGACATGGTTGTCCATGAACTTAACTCGGCTCAGGGCAGCGTTATTTACGCAATATTGCACTTCGTATGTAATGCAAAAAGAAGACAAATTCCTGATTTCGCGTATTCAATTCCTTATTTTTAGGGAAAGAGCATCAGCTCAGAACACTATTCCTTCTGCATCAGATAGAATAAATAATTTAAACTATTTGCTCTTGCTCGAACCGGTAAAAGGGACAGTTTATACCAGCTTTTAATTTTTAAAAATATAATAGCGCGTCTTGGATACAACACTGTTGCTCCTAGTGTAGTGAAGTGATTTACGCATTACAATTACATTACGTTATTACATACGAGTATCGATAGCGGCAGCGTTAGAATATCGATATCGAAAGTATCGATGGCGCTTAATGAATAGTAAAATCGCTCGCAGTGGGCCACTAATATCTGGTTTCTTGGTTCTAATGTTAATAATCAATACTATATAGATATTAATGCGAGTATTCAATAGTAGGTATCACTTTATTTTGCCAAGCTTTTGGCTGGGATGGAACCCTTTTTATTTACCTCACTAAGAATAAACCAAGAAACGTTTAAGAATATATTGAAATTACTCGTCTAGAATCATTGTTTTAATAATAAAACTATTGATTTATCTCTTACGATTACAAAATCACTAGGATAAGTCCTAGTGATTTTGTAAGCCAACAAACTTCAGCCAACTATAACCATAGAATTAGATGGTTTGAAAGAACGTCACGTCACTCCTCTCCTCCCTGATCTATTTCGTTTATAAGCCCAATATAGATGTATAATCAATACCAAATGTGTTCACAAACTTCACAATGGTATCGATAATATCAGTCGGTATTTAAATAGTTTTTCATTCGAGGTCAACTAATATAAATATAGTGAGACTACCGATATTTCGGACATCACTAGACGCTACTGTTTGTCAGAAATGGATTTAAGTCAATGTCAATGTTTTTTTTAGTTTATCTGGCTTCGCACAGTTTGTGCATTCACTTTTAAGCTCAGATAAAATATCCAACCAGATATAAGTATGATAAATATTTGTCTGTCTACTCGAAGCTTTTAAGCAATCTTTGCTTTTAAGAAACAATAGGATAGATAGGTAGGGTTGATTCGATTCGATTTGGATGGTTGTAAGAAAAATCGGCTAACGTACATATTTACTGTGTTCCGACTTGAAGGGCATTGTAGCCAGCGAAATTTCTGGGCATTATGAGACTCAACAGCTAATTGTCTCAGGGTGACGAGCGCAGTGCAGCACCGCACAGGATTTTGCAAAACAAAGTTCTGGGTGGTGGTTATTGTTATGGACTGGCGTATTGCTTACCATCAGGCAAACGACCAGCTCGTATTGTCATTCAGCTACATTATTAAAAAAATGTACTAATCGATTTTAATATATGGCTTCGCACGGTTTTGTGCATTTAGCCATTCATTAGTTTCCTAATTCTATGAGTCTCAATTAAAATACCTAATGCTTCATGTCAAGTAGGGTGTTAAAAACTAGATCTACACTTTTGTTTGCATTAAATCTTCATCATGTGCCACATTAAAAATAAAACCACCAATGATTTAACCATTCATTTATTAACACTAAGCCCGTAATACATACATCAAACGCAGAGTTATTCAACTATTATATTCATCACTGTTATATGCTTACAATTAAATTGATTTCGTGACTAAACGCATTCGTAATTTTTTTTTATGTATGGCAACATTATGGTTTATTTTTAAGGCTGTGCGCGAGAGTGGCCTGCGTTTTTTATTGCATAAATTGTAATTGATCACTACTAATAATATCTAGGAAAATTGCGTATTGTTTAGACGGGCTCCTTCTCGACAAGTTTGTACCAGTGTCCGCATTCACAGCGACGGGGCTTGTCCTGAAAGTGGAAAATCAAGATATTAATAATTTACTAGCTGCGCCCTGCGGCTTCACCCGCGGTTACCCGGGATTAAAGTAGCCTGTGTTAATCCAGGTTATAAGCTATCTCCGTACCAAATTTCATCAAAATCCATTCAGTAGTTTTTGCGTGAAAGAGTAAAAAAGGTACATCCATTCTTACAAACTTTCGCGTTTATAATATCATGTAGTAGGATAGCATAAAAGCATTAGCGCGAAGGGATAGCAGGACGGGAGGCGAAGCCGAAGCGAATTTCTTAAGTCTACTTAAGTACTTTATTAAATTGTATAGGTAAGGTTATATTTATAGGCCTCTGATATTTTTACTTTGTTAACTGTGTAATGAAACTAATGAATTACATTACTTCCATAAAAAAAATATGCAAAAATACTATCAAAACCTAAACTTAGAAAGCCGCCGGCAGCGGGGCAGGGCAAAAGTCAAAATCTCTTTATTCAGTTTCAATTTGCATCACAGACGCACTTATGAACGTCAAATTATTACCATGAGTCTACCACCGTATCGGAAAAATAACCACTACTCAGAAGATACGGCAAGAACCCTGTTTTTTCCACCGAAACAACTATCGCGACAATGATCGACGATCGTCGAGTCAACATCCCCATGGCGGTTACCATTATTAATTATTATATTATCTAGAACTAGCGACCCGCCCCGGCTTCGCACGGTTATTATACATATAAACCCAGGGATCGGAAAACCTATTCATTAAGGTTAACCGTTTGAACCGATTACCGATTGAAACGATAAGCTATTAAACCTGTTACACAATTATTTCGGTTAAAAACCCAAATAAAAGGGTTACCAAATGAAAGTGTATACCGAAACAATACCAATATTATACGGTATTTTCTCGTGTGTACGCATTTATTTGATTTAGAAAGAGATCGGTAGTGTGCGATCTTTTATCACGAGTTAAATTCATTTACGTCTTGACCTAACCTATGTTTCCTCGTATCCTCGTCTATTATAGCAGTTATTTCAACGGAATCGTTGCAAATTTTCTTTAGTTCTAATAATCTTTTTAACATGTAATATGTCGAAGTCCAACGAGTTGGGCAGTCCAGAACTGCTTTTTTTTAATTTTCTTTTCTTATTTTAAGGTTCATTAGGGGGCGACGTAAAACCTTGACCGCTTGGCGGCATGTCTCAATAATGGACTCCGATTCTCGATCTTTCTATAAAGCGTCCTTAATACACATTTGCAGTGTATGCGCTGCACATGGTAGCAACCTAATCTCGAATGACCTTGGCTGTTCGACATTAATTAATTAATTAATATAATATAAAACTGAAAGACCACTGACTGACTGACTGACTGACTGACTGACATATAATTGACAGAAATAGAAGTGGTACTTGCCGATATGGTGGGGGGGAGTGTTTGGTACCGTTGGATAGAGGGTGTTTTGAAACCAACCAGAAAAATCCGAAATCACCAGAAAGTGGTTTCCTTGATGGAACTGCTCAGGGGATCTCGAAAACTATAAATCGGATGGGGGTACCGCTTGAACTAAATATGCCCCAAAACCTGGGCCATTTTTGAAAATTTGAAAAAAAAGATGGCCGCCATACAAAAAAACATGGCCGCCATACAAAATTAAAATGTTAATAACTTTTGAATGGTTAGAGATAGGTATAGGGTGCTCGACCAAATGTCATAGAGGACGATGGGGGAAATTTGGAAAAGTTGGAAAAATTAAAAAAAAGGAAAAAAAAATGGCGGCCATTTTGAAAGTTGCTCCGATCCGACTGAAATTTTGCATCGGGGGGTTTTCTGGATCGTAGATTACGATTATGAAAAAATATTTTGGATACCGCCATTTTTCAAGATGGCTGCCATACAAAAGATTTTTTTCCGGAACAATAAGCCAAACAAAACTTTTGAACCGTAGTCGATAGGAAGCGTCTACAAAAAAAAGCAACACCCCTCCACGCGAGCTGCTTTAGCAGCTCGCGCACGCCACAAAATCACTTGGATTCTGCCATTTTTCAAGATGGCCGCCATACAAAAGTATTTTTTTCAGAACAACTGAACTTAAATAACTTTAGAACCGTAATCGATAGGGAGCTTTTATTAAAAAGCAAAACACCCCCCCACGCGAGCTGCTTTAGCAGCTCGCGCACGCCACACAATCACTTGAAATCCAGCTTTTTTTCATGATGGCCGCCATACAAAAGTTTGTTTTCAGAACAAAAAGGGTAAACAAAACTTTAGAACCGTAATCGATGGGAAGCTTTTAAAAAAAAACAGCAGCCACCCCCCCACGCGAGCTGCTTTAGCAGCTCGCGCACGCGGCGAAATACTAGTTATATTATATAAAACTGGAAGACCATCACTGACTGACTGACTGACTGACTGACTGACTGACTGACTGACATATTGACAGAATTGATCTCCGACTTGCCGTTATGGTGGGGGGGAGTGTTTGGTACGGTTGTATAGAGGGTGTTTTGAAACCAACCAGAAAAATCCGAAATCACCAGAAAGTGGTTTCCTTGATGGAACTGCTCAGGGGATCTCGGAAACTATAAATCGGATGGGGGTACCGCTTGAACTAAATATGCCCCAAACCTTGGACCAATTTTGAAAATTTGAAAAAAAAGATGGCCGCCATACAAAAAAACATGGCCGCCATACAAAATAAAAATTTAAATAACTTTTGAATGGTTAGAGATAGGTATAGGGTGCTCGACCAAATGTCATAGAGGGCGACGGGGGAAATTTGAAAAAGTTGGAAAAATTAAAAAAAAAAGAAAAAAAAATGGCGGCCATTTTGAAAGTTGCTCCGATCCGACTGAAATTTTGCATAGGGAGGTTTTCTGGGGCGTAGATTACGATTATGAAAAAAAAATTTAGATTTCGCCATTTTTCAAGATGGCTGCCATACAAATGTTTTTTTTCATGACAAAATAGGTGAAAATAATATGCAAATAACTTTTAAACGGTTACAGAAAGGTATAGGGTGCTCGACCAAATATCATAGAGGACCATAGGGAAAATTTGGAAAAGTTGGAAAAATTAAAAAAAAAGAAAGAAAAATGGCGGCCATTTTGAAAAATGCTCCGACTCGACTGAAATTTTGCATGGGGGGGTTTTTTAGGTCGTAGATAACGATTATGAAAAAATAATTTGGATTCCGCCATTTTTCAAGATGGCCCCAATACAAATGTTTTTTTTCATGACAAAATAGGTGAAAATAATATGCAAATAACTTTTAAACGGTTACAGATAGGTATGGGGTGCTCGACCAAATATCATAGAGGACCATAGGGGAAATTTGGAAAAGATGGAAATATTTAAAAAAAAAAAGAAAAATGGCGGCCATTTTGAAAAATGCTCCGATTCGACTGAAATTTTGCATCGGGGGGTTTTTTAGGTCGTAGATTACGATTATGAAAAAATTATTTGGATTCCGCCATTTTTCAAGATGGCCGCCATACAAAAGATTTTGTTCCGAACAAAGAGAATAACTTTAAAACCGTAATCGATAGGGAGCTTCTATAAAAAAAAACAACACCACCCCACGCGAGCTGCTTTAGCAGCTCGCGCACGCCACAAAATCACATGGATTGCGCCTTTTTCCAATATGGCCGCCATACAAAAGTTTGTTTTTAGAACATAAAGGCTTAGATAACTTTAGAACCGTAATCGATAGGAAGTTTCTCTAAAAAAAATATAACACCACCACCACGCGAGCTGCTTTAGCAGCTCGCGCACGCGGCGAAATACTAGTTAATATAATATAAAACTGAAAGACCACTGACTGACTGACTGACTGACTGACATATTGACAGAATTGATCTCCGACTTGCCGTTATGGTGGGGGGGAGTGTTTGGTACCGTTGGATAGAGGATGTTTTAAAACCAACCAGAAAAATCCGAAATCCATGGAAAGGTGTCTCCGAGATGGAACTGCTCAAGGGATCTCGGAAACTATAAATCGGATGGGGGTACCGCTTGAACTAAATATGCCCCAAAACCTGGGCCATTTTCGAAAATTTGAAAAAAAAGATGGCCGCCATACAAAAAAACATGGCTGCCATACAAAATAAAAATGCAAATAACTTTTAAACGGTAAGAGATAGATATAGAGTACTCGACCAAATGTCATAGAGGACGATGGCGGAAATTTGGAAAAGTTGGAAAAATTAAAAAAAAAAGAAAAAGAAATGGCGGCCATTTTGAAAGTTGCTCCGATCCGACTGAAATTTTGCATCGGGGGGTTTTCTGGGTCGAAGATTACAATTATGAAAAAAAATTTGGATTCCGCCATTTTTCAAGATGGCTGCCATACAAAAGTTTTTTTTCCGGAAAAATAAGCCAAACAAAACTTTTGAACCGTAGTCGATAGGAAGCGTCTATAAAAAAAAAGCAACACCCCCCCACGCGAGCTGCTTTAGCAGCTCGCGCACGCCACAAAATCACTTGGATTCCGCCATTTTTCAAGATGGCCGCCATACAAAAGTCTTTTTTTCAGAACAACTGAACTTAAATAACTTTAGAACCGTAATCGATAGGGAGCTTTATAAAAAAAAGCAAAACCCCACCACGCGAGCTGCTTTAGCAGCTCGCGCACGCCACACAATCACTTGAAATCCAGCTTTTTTTCAATATGGCCGCCATACAAAAGTTTGATTTCAAAACAAAAAGGGTAAACAAAACTTTAAAACCGTAATCGATAGGAAGCTTTTAAAAAAAAACAGCAGCCACCCCCCCACGCGAGCTGCTTTAGCAGCTCGCGCACGCGGCGAAATACTAGTTAATATAATATAAAACTTAAAGACCACTGACTGACTGACTGACTGACTGACATATAATTGACAGAAATAGAAGTGGTACTTGCCGATATGGTGGGGGGGAGTGTTTGGTACCGTTGGATGGAGGGTGTTTTGAAACCAACCAGAAAAATCCGAAATCACCAGAAAGTGGTTTCCTTGATGGAACTGCTCAGGGGATCTCGAAAACTATAAATCGGATGGGGGTACCGCTTGAACTAAATATGCCCCAAAACCTGGGCAATTTTTGAAAATTTTAAAAAAAAGATGGCCGCCATACAAAAAAACATGGCCGCCATACAAAATGAAAATGTTAATAACTTTTGAATGGTTAGAGATAGGTATAGGGTGCTCGACCAAATGTCATAGAGGGCGATGGGGGAAATTTGGAAAAGTTGGAAAAATTAAAAAAAAAGAAAAAAAAATGGCGGCCATTTTGAAAGTTGCTCTGATCCGACTGAAATTTTGCATCGGGGGGTTTTCTGGGTCGTTGATAACGATTATGAAAAAAAAATTTAGATTCCGCCATTTTTCAAGATGGCTGCCATACAAATGTTTTTTTTCATGACAAAATAGGTGAAAATAATATGCAAATAACTTTTAAACGGTTACAGATAGGTATAGGGTGCTCGACCAAATATCATAGAGGACCATAGGGGAAATTTGGAAAAGTTGAAAAAATTAAAAAAAAATGAAAGAAAAATGGCGGCCTTTTTGAAAAATGCTCCGATTCGACTGAAATTTTGCATCGGGGGGTTTTTTAGGTCGTAGATTACGATTATGAAAAAATAATTTGGATTCCGCCATTTTTCAAGATGGCCGCCATACAAAAGACTTTTTTCCGAACAAAGAGCATAACTTTAAAACCGTAATCGATAGGGAGCTTCTATAAAACAAAAACAACACCACCCCACGCGAGCTGCTTTAGCAGCTCGCGCACGCCACAAAATCACTTGGATTGCGCCATTTTCCAATATGGCCGCCATACAAAAGTTTGTTTTTAGATCATAAAGGCTTAGATAACTTTAGAACCGTAATCGATAAGAAGTTTTTATAAAAAAAAATAACACCACCACCACGCGAGCTGCTTTAGCAGCTCGCGCACGCGGCGAAATACTAGTTTATATTATATAAAACTGGAAGACCATGACATTTGACAGAAATAGAAGTGGTACTTGCCGTTATGGTGGGGGGGAGTGTTTGGTACCGTTGGATAGAGGGTGTTTTGAAACCAACCAGAAAAATCCGAAATCACCAGAAAGTGGTTTCCGTGATGGAACTGCTCAGGGGATCTCGGAAACTATAAATCGGATGGGGGTACCGCTTGAACTAAATATGCCCCAAACCTTGGGCCGATTTTGAAAATTTGAAAAAAAAGATGGCCGCCATACAAAAAAACATGGCCGCCATACAAAATAAAAATGTAAATAACTTTTGAATGGTTAGAGATAGGTATAGGGTGCTCGACCAAATGTCATAGAGGGCGATGGGGGAAATCTGAAAAAGTTGGAAAAATTAAAAAAAAAGAAAAAAAAATGGCGGCCATTTTGAAAGTTGCTCCGATCCGGCTGAAATTTTGCATAAGGGGGTTTTCTGGGTCGTAGATTACGATTATGAAAAAAAAATTTGGATTCCGCCATTTTTCAAGATGGCTGCCATACAAACGTTTTTTTTCATGACAAAATAGGTGAAAATAATATGCAAATAACTTTTAAACGGTTACAGATAGGTATAGGGTGCTCGACCAAATATCATAGAGGACCATAGGAAACATTTCGAAAAGTTGGAAAACTTAAAAAAAAAGAAAGAAAAATGGCGGCCATTTTGAAAAATGCTCCGATTCGACTGAAATTTTGCATCGGGGGGTTTTTTAGGTCGTAGATTACGATTATGAGAAAATAATTTGGATTCCGCCATTTTTCAAGATGGCCGCCATACAAAAGATTTTTTTCCGACCAAAGAGAATAACTTTAAAACCGTAATCGATAGGGAGCTTCTATAAAAAAAAAACAACACCACCCCACGCGAGCTGCTTTAGCAGCTCGCGCACGCCACAAAATCACTTGGATTGCGCCATTTTCCAATATGGCCGCCATACAAAAGTTTGTTTTTAGAACATAAAGGCTTAGATAACTTTAGAACCGTAATCGATAGGAAGTTTCTATAAAAAAAAAATAACACCACCACCACGCGAGCTGCTTTAGCAGCTCGCGCACGCGGCGAAATACTAGTTAATATAATATAAAGCTAAAAGACCACTGACTGACTGACTGACTAACTGACATATTGACAGAATTGATCTCCCACTTGCCGTTATGGTGGGGGGTAGTGTTTGGTACCGTTGGATAGAGGATGTTTTGAAACCAACCAGAAAAATCCGAAATCCATGGAAAGGTGTCATAGAAATGGAACTGCTCAGGGGATCTCGGAAACTATAAATCGGATGAGGGTACGGCTTGAACTAAATATGCCCCAAACATTGGGCCATTTTTGAAAATTTAAAAAAAAAGATGGCCGCCATACAAAATAAAAATGTAAATAACTTTTGAATGGTTAGAGATAGGTATAGGGTGCTCGACCAAATGTCATAGAGGTCGACGGGGGAAATTCGGAAAAGTTGGAAAACATAAAAAAAAGAAAAAAAAAATGGAGGCCATTTTGAAAGTTGCTCCGATCCGACTAAAATTTTGCATCGGGGGGTTTTCTAGGTCGTAGATTACGATTATAAAAAAATTTGGATTCCGCCATTTTTCAAGATGCTCATACAAAAGTTTTTTTTCCGGACAAATAAGCCAAACAAAGTAGTCGATAGGAAGCATCTATAAAAAAAAAGCAACACCCCCCCACTGCTTTAGCAGCTCGCGCACGCCACAAAATCACTTGGATTCCGCCATTTTCAAGATGGCCGCCATACAAAAGTCTTTTTTTCAGAACACCTGAACTTAAATAACTTTAGAACCGTAATCGATAGGGAGCTTTTATAAAAAAAAAGCAACACCCCTTCACGCGAGCTGCTTTAGCAGCTCGCGCACGCCACACAATCACTCGAAATCCAGCTTTTTTTCAAGATGGCCGCTATACAAAAGTTTGTTTTCAGAACAAAGAGGGTAAACAAAACTTTAGAACCGTAATCGATAGGAAGCTTTTAAAAAAATCAGCAACCACCCCCCCACGCAGTAGTGCGCAAGCATTACTGCGTTCCGGTTTGAAAGGCATTGTGGCCAGCAAAATTACTGGGTATATGAGACTTAATATATGATGTCTCGGGGTGCAGCTCTCCGCAGTGATTTTAATGGTATTAAGTTTGTTTATTGTGGTCAGGCGTTGTGCTTGCCATCAGGCGAGCGGCGAAATTTTTTTTTATATATATAACATTATGTATTATATCATATATTACATTATTTTTTACATTATGTATTATATTACATTTTGGAACCGAGTTTTGAGTGAATCGAACTAAAATAAAATACATACAAACTTTATAACTCCTTTGCACACTTTCTAAAGGTAGGTAGGTATAAAAAATATGTTTTATTACTTATTTTAAAGTTTGTTTGTACCAAGTATTGATTGAATCAGCCTAAAATAAAAATATATCATACAAACTTTACCAAAGCTTTGCCAATTATTCTGTCGCCAAGCAATAGTGCGCAAGCGTTACTATGTTCCAGTTTGAAGGACATTGTAGCCAGTTAAATCACTGGGCATATGAGACTTAATATCTGATGTCTCTACGCTACGCATTGCTTTTTATGGTATTCAGGTTCTGGGTGGCACTGCAATAATTGTTCTGGTGAAGCGTTGTGCTAGCCATCAAGCGAGCGGCGAAAAAACATTTTTGTGTATTATATATTAGGTACATTATGTATTATAAAATATATTACATAATACGTTCTATATTATATGAAACCATATTATGATTAGGATTTAAACCAAGTTTTGAGTGAATTGAACCAAGCAATAAAATTTTCCGTAAAAAGTTTAGAACTTGCACACCCCCTAGGGGTAGTATAGAAAAAATAAAAAATACGTGTTTCATTATTTAGTTTCAAGTTTATTTGTACCAAGTTCTGAATGAATAAAACTGAAATTAAAAAAAAAAACCATACAAACTTTAAAACGCCATTACATTTTTATGAGTAGTTAAAAAAAAACATGTATCCAAATTTAATGTTAAAGTTTATTTGTTCTGAGTTGTGAGTGAATCGAACCACGGAATAAAGCATACACTGAAAAAAACCGTACAAACTTTAAAACTCTCATGCACCCTTCCTAGGGGTAGTATTGAAAAAATAAAAAATGCCTAATTAATTATTAAAGTTTATTTGTACCGAATTTGAATGAATAAAACTAAAATAAAAAAAAAACATACAAGCTTTAAAACGCCCTTACACTTTCATTAGGGGTAGTTTCGAAAAAATAAAAAACACGTGTTTTAAAATTTATGTTAAAGTTTATTTGTTCTGAGTTGTGAGTGAATCGAACCATGGAATAAAGCATACACTGAAAAAAACCATACAAACTTTAAAACTCTCATGCACCCTTCCTAGGGGTAGTTTTGAAAAAATAAAAAATACGTGTTTCATTATTTAGTTTAGAGTTCATTTGTACCGAATTTAAATGAATAAAACTAAAATTTAAAAAAAAACATACAATCTTTAAAACGCTGTTACGCTTTCTTTAGGGGTAGTTTCGAAAAAATAAAAAACACGCTTTTTTAAAAATGTATGTTAAAGTTTATTTGTTCTGAGTTGTGAGTGAATTCAACCACGGAATAAAGAATACACTGAAAAAAACCGTACAAACTTTAAAACTCCCATGCACCCTTCCTAGGGGTAGTTTTGAAAAAATAAAAAATACGTATTTCATTATTTATATTAAAGTTTCTTTGTACCGAGTTTTGAGCGAATTGAACCAAGGAATAAAAATGCTCCATACAAACTTTACCACCCTCTTTCACCCCCTTGAGGGTTGATTTTCAAAAATTAACATAGCCTATGTTTCAATTCAGTGCTTAAACTATCTTTATTCCAAATTTCATAAAAATCCGTTCAGTAGTTACGGTGATACCTGGTAACAAACATCACACACACAAACTTTCGCATTTATAATATTACTAGTATTTCGCCGCGTGCGCGAGCTGCTAAAGCAGCTCGCGTGGTGGTGGTGTTATTTTTTTTTTATAGAAACTTCCTATCTATTACGTTTCTAAAGTTATCTAAGCCTTTATGTTCTAAAAACAAACTTTTGTATGGCGGCCATATTGGAAAATGGCGCAATCCAAGTGATTATGTGGCGTGCGCGAGCTGCTAAAGCAGCTCGCGTGGGGTGGTGTTGTTTTTTTTTTTATAGAAGCTCCCTATCGATAACGGTTTTAAAGTAATTCTCTTTGTTCGGAAAAAAAAATTGTATGGCGGCCATCTTGAAAAATGGCGGAATCCTAATTATTTTTTCATAATCGTAATCTACGACCTAAAAAACCCCCCGATGCAAAATTTCAGTCGAATCGGAGCATTTTTCAAAATGGCCGCCATTTTTCTTTCTTTTTTTTTAATTTTTCCAACTTTTCCAAATGTCCCCTATGGTCCTCTATGATATTTGGTCGAGCACCCTATACCTATCTGTAACCGTTTAAAAGTTATTTGCATATTATTTTCACCTATTTTGTCATGAATAAAAACGTTTGTATGGCAGCCATCTTGAAAAATGGCGGAATCCAATTTTTTTTTTCATAATCGTAATCTACGACCCAGAAAACCCCCTATGCAAAATTTCAGTCGGATCGGAGCAACTTTCAAAATGGCCGCCATTTTTTTTTCTTTTTTTTTAATTTTTCCAACTTTTTCAGATTTCCCCCATCGCCCTCTATGACATTTGGTCGAGCACCCTATACCTATCTCTAACCATTCAAAAGTTATTTACATTTTTATTTTGTATGGCGGCCATGTTTTTTTGTATGGCGGCCATCTTTTTTTTCAAATTTTCAAAATCGGCCCAAGGTTTGGGGCATATTTAGTTCAAGCGGTACCCCCATCCGATTTATAGTTTCCGAGATCCCCTGAGCAGTTCCATCACGGAAACCACTTTCTGGTGATTTCGGATTTTTCTAGTTGGTTTCAAAACACCCTCTATCCAACGGTACAAAACACTACCCCCCACCATATCGGCAAGTACCACTTCTATTTCTGTCAATTAATTAGGATTAGGATAAAAAAAGTATGTAACTTGGTAATTTACGTATAGCGTTGTAGTGTTAGGTACACTTTTATTTTATTCCAAGTTAGATAACCACAATATCAGACAATAACTATCTACCGGGCGGGGAATGATTTATAATTACGAGCGAAAGAGTAAGTACCTAAATAAACTTGTCAACAAGACCGAAAAAAAACGGCCGGCGCGTGGCGCATCGGCGACATAAACACTGTTAACAACAAATCTATCTATCTCTTTCGCCATAGGGCACTTGTACTTTGCGAATGAGCGAGCGAGAAATACACGATTCCAGCGCGACAACGCCGCGCGTGCGGTGCCTTTGCCAGTTTGTGGCAGTGGCTAGTAAAATGTAGTAAATATTTAGTTTTCTTTGGTAAAATGCACACGCGAGAAAAAACCTATATCATTGCGGTTTCTGTTAACCGATATCATTCTGTTACCGAAAGTTTCTGTTAACCGTTATCTCAAATAGATTAATACAGTTATATTACGGTTATTAACCGTAACCGAAATATCCCTGTATAAACCTTCCTCTTCAATCACTCTATCTATTAAAAAAACCGCATCAAAATCCGTTGCGTAGTTTTTTGGCTTAAGTGAAAAGTGATACAGTTCGATTTTGTTTTAATTTCCAAACAAGTGTTATTTCGAGTGACCAAGTGTAATATTGATGGAATATTAACCGCTATGTGTTCGTAAATGTGCACGAGTGTCGGCAAATGAAACAAAATAGGGAAAGCATTGTTTTTTATGTTCTCCCAAAAAGTCCATGGAAAGCTTGAATAAAGTTTCACCACTTTATTGAAGCACTAGGAGAGGGTCCGGCTTGCTGCTGATGACCCTCATACGACGATATACGAAATAAATTATTGTAATTTTTACAAACTATCAAATACAAACTACGTAAGACAAAGCGGTATGGTCCTAGAGGCTTTAGACTACCCAAACGGGAGAATTAAAAAAATACTTGGAATAGGTACTTTTAGAGTATATTTTATCTGCCATGTGTTTTATTTTAACCGTGTTCGGGAGGGCACGTTGCCCGGCGGTCCCAGTTGTTTTCACCATTCACTTCAACATTCATTCATCCACCCATCCATCCTCACAAACATTCGCATTTACAATATTAGTAACTATTATTTACTATTTTAACACCACCATTTTAACACAAAGATGGTGAGACGATCTAGACGCAAACTAAGAAAATTCGTATGAAGTGGCGCAGGAGCGAGACAAGTGGATAGAATTGGGGGAAGCCTTTGCCCAGCAGTGGGACAGTTTAAGCTAGTTAAAATAATATATTTTTAGAAAAAAACAAAAACCGACTTCAATGTATCTTTGAAGTCCAAGGTCAAATATCGATGAAAATGTATATGGGATCTATTCATAGCTATACTGAACCCAACGCAAAAAGAATATTCCAAATCGGTTTATAAATGAAGGAGGTCTGAGGTAACAAACATAAAAAAAACTCAATCAAACAGATAACCTCCTTGATTTTTGAAGTCGGTTAAAAAAAATATACCACGAACAGCTTGACCTCTACAAAAATAATAAAAAGATGTGTGGCACTCGGAGACTGCCGCGGTAAAGCTATTGCATAGCATTTGGAGTGGGGGGTGTTAGGTTATTTTCGTTACGGAATTTCTGGATTCGGTCTCCACGCTCAAGGCCCGCGATAGAAGCTATGCAATAGCTTAAAACTATATTACCTTGTGTATCCAAAGCCAGGTGACGGCGGTGGCGTGTTCTTCGCCTGAAACAAACGATCGTAAATAAATTTCCCATAAGTTCGCACCACGTAGGTACATACCTACATACATGTCATGCTTATAAACAATTTTAATGTCGTCTCTGTAAGACAAGATGGAAAGGTTAAAATTTAATTTGATGTAATTTATTTATCTCTCAACGTACTTCTGCTCAAAACGTAGCTGCACACCCACTATATTTCTTTCACGACCTGGAAGACTGGTAGATAATGCTAAGTAGCATTAAGTCATTCCTTGTACCATTTTTGTGCAAAACTATTAAATAAATAAATAAAAAACCCTATACACAAAAATCCTATAAAAGTATAAAACGGCTGAACCGATTTTGTAAAACATGTCTAAGAACCACCGCTAGAAAGCCTGATTTCAAATCAGCCGATTTTGATAAAACATGTCTAAGAACCACCGCTAGAAAGCCTGCTTTCAAATATAAAAAAACGCATCTAAATTGGTTAACACGAAGAGCTACGGTGCCACAGATAGACACACATAGTTGTTAAACTTATAACACCCCTATTTTTTGCGTCGGGGATTAAAAGAAAGGTTACTCGAGTAAATGACTCGGTCGCCCAATGGCTAAGGCACCGGGACGATATACACAGATTCGAATCCTATCTAAAAAATATTTATTCTTTTATCTGAATATAAAAGTTTTCACCTTATAGCGCGAGCAAACTTTTGCGCTGTCTTTTAGACTATAATACATCACACGGAAAACTGGAGAGTTCATATTATTTGTTTATAGTCGTGTTTCAGGATGATGTTCGGTGAACCATTGGAGAGATGCTTTTGTCCCTTAGTTAGGGTCTGAGCAGCCGTTCAACTGCCGTCTCTCTCTAGATCTATGTGCTCCATCTTAGGCCACGTCATCGTTTCACATCAGGCGAGATAGTGGCCAAACATAGATCTATAAAGAGCTAAAAAAAAAATTATGCAACCGAATGACGAGCCGAGTAGGTCGTTCAACTGATGTTAAATAACACGCCTGCCTGCCCATAACAGTCACAGCACTACCCAGAACTTTATTTTGCAAATCATGCACGGCATTGCATTGCGCTCGTCAAATTTTTTTTTGATTTGAAACAATTAAAACAAATCCAATCACTTGATTTGATAGTAACAATCAGTATCAGATCAAGCCTCTGTGGTCTAGTGGTTGGGCAGGTTGGCTCAATTTTCATACACCACTGAGGTTGCGGTTTCGATTCCCGCGACGGGATAAATGTTTGTGCACGGAAAAAGCTCAAGCATTTGTATCGTGTCTGGGAGTTGTGGGACCATGGTCCTCATAGTTCCTGGTACCCTGGATACAGGGAATCCTAATTAGGAGCCAGGATCTATGTATGTGATCGTTGGGCGTTATTATTATGATTATTAATAATTATTATTGTTTATCGGGATGACTTATTATGAATAATATTTTTTATTATTATCAGGCTTTTGAATAGTAGCTATATAGAAAATCAGTGTACCTACCTAAGTTTATTCAGTTTTAAAACTCAGACTCTGTGGTAAAAAAGGAAAAGATACAAAGGTTTGTTGCAGTGTAAGATGCCTACTATAATGGTAGGTTTTCCTGTTCATAGCTATTTGAGTGTGGTTGGTAATGCTAACAAAAATAAATAGGAAAACCTAAATCTAATTCTTTTTATCAATATTTCAGTATTAACTGGAAAGTTCATCCTCTGGAATGGAAACCTCATTAATCAACCAGACCACTGACCAAAAGCACAGAATACTAAGGGACAGAAGCATCACTCCGCGAAGAAATTTAAACAAATATCGACTCTTGCTATGACTCAATAAAATTCAATTCAGCTCGCGTAACGCTGCATACCTTCCAGTCATATTAACCTACAGAGCGCCTCTCTTTCTATCGCATAGTTCTTATTTCTTCTGACACGGCACGTGTAACGACGCGCGACCCGCCGTCGGTGTCCGGCTATGTACTTCTTAGCTTCGTACCTACAGTGCGGAGTGCGCTAGGCCTGCCAAAAGCGCATCCAGCTTTCAAGTCAGGGCGTCATATGGTTGAGATCTAATCAGGGATGTCTCTAATTCGATTACAATAATAAATCTAATTAAAAATACATTTGGTGATATTGTAAAATATAAAAAAAACATTAGTAAACTGTGGCTAAATAAATTATAATCTATCATTATTCATCATCACTCAAAAGTGTACCAAAAACCACTGCTTTGAAGCTACTCACATATGCATCCAACAATTCTAGCATCAAAACAGGAGGGCACAAGCGTGGGGTTCGCCCGGGTACCAGCAGCTTTCTTCAGAACCTTCATGTTGAAAGGATCGTCGTTGCCAGCCTGCATCGCCATCAGCTCCCTGCGTTCCATGCCCGTGGCATGCTCCAGGGGATCCGGCATCACTGAGGAAGCATGACTCATGATTTAAAGAAAAGAATGTGTATAAATTTGAAGTGGGTAGTGGGAAGTCCCGCTTGTGGGCTTTTATGAAATATATAGAAGGAACAAGCATTTAAAGAATCTCTATTACTACAATAAAATACATGAAAGTGAAAAAACTCCAAAGACAAATGCACAGAATGCACAGAAAAAAAGTGCTTTACAATAATAATATTTAATCCATAACAAAAATTTCTTTAATAATAAAGTGTAGACATTTGGAACTGGCTGCCTGAACATGTTGTCTGCCATTGCAGTGAATAGTTTCAAAAACTTATTATTGTTAATACACTAGCAACTTAAAGCTGATGTGTGTATGTCACTTCAGTGCACTTGTCCAATATTAAATTGGATGACTAACAACTAACAAGCAATCACTTCCAAAAATGAGAAAGTGAACAGATTCTAAAACTATAGGAATAAGAAAATTCCGCATTTAATATCAAAAATTTGATAGGGCTTTCATTATAATTAGAACACGTTGCTAATTGTAATATTAGACTTGTTTGGTTGACTAACAGAAACATTGATGTGGAATTATCTCCGTAAGTCGATATAAGGATAGAAGAGATTTGGTTGCTCGAGCAGTTGGTTTGGTGACCCAGTGGTTAAGCGTCGGGACGGTATTCCGAAGACGCAGGTTCGATCCCTGCCTGAGCAATATCATTTTTCTTTTTCCTAATTATTTAAAATCTTAAGTGAAAAGACTATCAACACTGCGTTGACAAAAAATACCAGCAGATATGCTGCTTGTCTAGTATTGGCTAGTATTTATAAATAAATGAATAATTTAATTGCATATAATCTTGATTTCAATCATGTTATAGTTACAGAAAATTAAATAGATAAATAACTATTTAGATACCATATTTAACTGTTTTCTAACAGCATACATCCTTAGCGTAGTCACAGAAAAATATTTTGGAATACAGAAAGTAACTTGCTTGGTTTAGGCAAGATTGGCAATAGTAGAATAGAATGCCTTGCATTAGGCAGAATGAGGAAGGTTGAAGAGTTACTGCTGTAAGCATACTTGTTTATATTAAATTCCTTAAAACTTAGTCTGACGATTATTTTTTTATTATAGTACCATTTATTATATTTAGTCAAGCTTCAATCCGGACAAGTCTGTGAATGTATTTATCAAATCTTCTGATAAGAAAGATAACCTTAAAATCAATACATTTTGATATCTGACAGGATTATATCCAATATGAATTAAATATCGCATGAGGACTAAATAATTTATTGAAAATTTTGTTAACTAATATACAGATGTCTAACCATAATAAATAATCAATAAACGTGCCCTAACTTAACATGTTGACTTTTAAATAACTTGTACAGAAAGGTAGGTACATACATTTTTGTACCGTTTCCCTAAGTTAGGTAAATATATTTCTCTTACATTTACACATTGAAACGTGCGTCTTTTTAATTGCTTTATGTTTTAAATCTTATTTAGAAAGGAAAGCTAAGGACATTTTTGACATTACGTAACGAAACATTGACAAGGGTGGTAACACAGTGTTGAAAATAAGTGGATTTCTTACTTTTGTCGCCGTATCCCCGTCGGGCGGAAGAAAATAGAACACTTCTAACAGCATTTCCCCTAATAATTTGTCTGCACAAAGAGGCCATTTTTGCTATATTTTTCACACTAGACCGCTTCTAGCGATAGCAAGTGGAACAAAATTTTCTCGTGGATTGGTAAGGAGAAAAAACCGGCAAAAACGTAAAATCGGAAATTTCCGTAAGTGACGTTCCGATGCGATTGTCGGACGTTAGACGGATAGCAAGTTGAGTTTAGTCGATGTTTGACTAAACTTTCTTGATTCCGTAACTAAAAACATCATATCTCAGATAAAATATTTGGATGTCTACTCCAAGCATCATGTAGATTGTTTACATTAAAAAAGCAAAAAGTAATAAAAGTTTACATTTTGGGATATTCGAGTATAATTCACTACTATTTTCAATTTATAATAAATACTATTTTCTATTATTTTTAACTCGCATTACGTCTAGGTTACTGAATTTAATATAATGATATTTAGTGGAATGGTATAGTTAGTTGTAACTCATAATATTTTTATTTATGTTTATTTTTTAACAAAGACACTTCACATTACTAATATAACACACCTAATAATATTATTGTATAGTATAACTGGTATATTATTAATTGATTAATTAATAGATCAGACTGACTGAAATCCTTTATTAGTGCACCTCTACACCCTATAAAAAACTTTAATTCCAAATTTCATGTTTCTATCTTCAGTAGTGACTGTGCATCGTCTGTTAATAAATTACAGAACTTTATTTTATAATATGTATGGATGAGTAGACACTGTCACTTGTAACAGTAAAACATGGCATGATGATTTAGAATTATTTAATCGTTTTTTAGAGGTTTTTGGTTATAATATCAAAAATAATACAGAAAATGAACGAAAAACATTAATATCTAGATAATTACATATTGCATTAATATCTAGGTAATTACTTTCTTCATGTTAATAGTTTCATCTATTAATGTTTTTCCAGGTGTGGTCAGTATCGTATACATCTGAAAAAAGTAATAAATAGGTACAAACTCTAAACGTCGTTAAAGAACACTCCTAAAACTACTCAGATAAAAAAACATAGTCATAGAAGGTCATTGAAGCCAGCAAAATTATTGGGCATAGGAGACTTAATATCTCATGTCTCGGGGTGAAAAGCGCAATGCAGTGCTACGTAGTACATTTCATGCTATTGAAAGTTCTGGGTAGTACTGCAATTGTTATGGGGCTTGCCCAGTGGCGCTTAACATAAGGCAAACGACTTTCACGTCTCGTTGCTCAGTTTTTTTTAATTTGACTTGATGACGAGACGAGCTGGTCGTTTGCCTGATGGTAAGCAATACGCCAGCTCATAACAATAACAGCACCATCCAGAACTTAAATAAAGTACTACTAAAGTACTTATTAGTTTCGTCAAAAAATTGTTGGCATTTAAAATTTTTTTTAAGAATGGCCAAAATAAACTGAGTATTGCTCTTTCAGCCATAGTTAATAATTAGTAGGTATTGATAGGTATTGACTCGTTTATATAATCATATCAAATTTATAAATATAAAAATAAATAAATAATAAAAACCTTTTTATTTCCTGATAATAAAGAAATTCAAATTTAATTAATTAATAAATATATAAATACCATTAAGAGAAAATGCACTTTTTGACGGACTTTGTGAATTTTCTTAGCACATAGGACCAGCGATGAAACTAAATAGGATTTAGGAAATCAATTTCTTGTTCGACCAATTCTTTGTACGAAGCATCCCTTGAAAGAGTTAAGGCGGACGTCGATTTCACCTTCTTCAAGCTAAAACATAAAATGATATATTAATCATTTATAAATTAATGTTTTACGAATAAAAATCCTATTACAATACAACAGCTTTTATCTGATTTTGAGCATAATTAGTTATTTAATATTTCATTCAATCAGTTCCCCGAAAGTTAACGATGACATATTATTGTACATGTCATTGAACTAAAACCGTTTAGCAATATTAAATATTACTATTGTGATATTAGTCCAAATTTGCAGCTGCTTGAATGTAAAGTATTTTTACAAGTAAGTTTATCTAACACGTACATCATGTTTTCCAAAAAGTATTTAAATTAGTTTTTGTTTAAAGTTCGTTGTTAAAGTAATGAAATTAAATTACAGCATCAGTTTGATATAGCTCCCTGTAGCATGATGGGGATACGCATTCTCTCACGCATCTTGTTCTTTGCAATCCAGTCATGTGGCTGCAAGCACTGCTTTGTTCGCAAGCGGTTTCAAACTCTCTGAACGTCATTTCCTGCAATCACAAATAATTCAATAGATTGAATACCAAAGTAGGTACTAGATAATTTATTACTTGACACTTTACCCATTAGTCCGTTATATTAGGAACCCTTAGTTCAGGTAAGTTAACTCAGTTAAGCCTAAGTATTTCTTACAACAAACGTAATTAGAAATCATTCAACAGGTTTAATATAGTGTTATACTAAAAACATAATATAAATAACTTACATTCTTTGGAGAATCTTTGTATTGATATTCCTTGAAAGTAAATGTTACTGGTGATTGATCAGCACTACATTGTACAACGCCACTGAGATTCATAAACATAATAAAAATGCAGCCAATTGCATATTGTATTTTCAACATCTTAATTAAGATTCAGGCAATTTTTATTACTGAAAAATCAATACACCACCACACCGACCGGTCTGACTGCGACGCGTATTCCGCATGCGCAGTTGAAATTGAAATATTTTCTAAGCTTTACACATTTTTTTAGAAAATATCATAAAACAGATCTTTAAAGTGATTTATTGGTGTGTATTTTATGTTATTTTATTAGAGGAATAAAACGAACATAGTCTTTAAAGATATACCTCGCTAACTTGCTTTTAATTTTAATCGATAAATTTCCGATATCCGGTTCTTAATTGATTTTATAAACAACACTAAATTCTAGATTTTTTATCTGTTGTTAAATAATGAGAGCTGACAGATCTAGTGATGTATAGTATTAGGAATAGTAGATTATATATGTTTATCAATTTTAATTAATCGATAGATAAATGATAAAAGTTCATTGTAGGTTGTAGGATTTGTAGGCACAGACGGACTAGGAAGTATTTATTCTTACAATTAAAGCACATAATTAATAAAATTAAATTTGTACTAGATATACTAAATAGTATCAGGTAGGTACTGTAGTTGGTCATTTATCGGTTCCGTAAGATTGAATATTGGGCTGCTAAATTACTATAATTATCTTGTTTTTAGTCGAATAATTTGTTAGATTACCTTCACAACTCATAATAATCATTCAACTCAACAGAGAGAAAAAGCACCACTCAACATTAATAAGAATCGACTATAAAACTCGCTTCTTCGCAAGATCGTGACGTGAAATCACATCACTATTCATCATTATTTTGGAATGGACTATGATTTTGGATTTCGTTTCGCGAAAGGATTACGATTTTGACGAACTTCATTTATTCCGAATTATTTGTTCGAAAATATTTACCAAAACATCGCGTAAATCCTTGTGAGAAATACTTTTGTGTAGTGTCGTGCCAAAAATTGTGAAATTGTTTCGTGGAAGAGTGGTGCAAAAACAGCAATTATTTCGGGTCTAGGTGAGTTATCTTCTTAATTCTAAGTATAATATTGTATTATTAACTTTACTAATAAATATCTGGGTCAGTTACGTATATTTTAATCTATTATTTTGGCTACAACATCTGTTGTTGCATCATTGCTTATCTACTATTTTATTCCTTATTTTGACTTTCACTGTTGTTTGTCATGTAAATACGTAGCTCTATTGAATATTGCCTAATTATACAGAATATATAGGCGGTAAGTCACGGCCTTGGACTATGTATTGTTCTCTAGCTGTATCTATTTATTTACGAACACTTTGTTAGATTGGCAGATTTTATTTATTTATTTATGGTATATATGTAACATACAGACTAAGTCCAACATAGCGAAACTAAGTTAACCCAAAAGAAATAAACCTGCCTATCATGGAAGATATCTACATCAGCAAGCCATTGAATAATTATGACATGGACGGTAGAAGTAAATCTTATATTCTGCTATTCCATCTGTTACTTCATCTAGGATAATACATATTATGTGGCTAAAGTTCTTAATAAAATGCTAATGAAAACAATTGAATTGAATAAAAATTAATTAAAATGCTATAACAGAATGCATTTCTAAACATCCAGTCTATCAGGCCAATAAAATCAAACAGCATGGCGACAAAACAAGTTTTCCTTCAATTCAGACCTAGTTAAACCTCATGACAATGGCATTGTCAATTTATAAGCTTTTAGGAGATGAAACGTGTATTCTATGGCGACTAACTCTTATGCTGGCTATAACAACTATTAATCTCAAATTGTCATCTTAGTCCATGATCTATTATAAGTCTCATCATGCCATAATAAGTGATATCCTCCACAGAAACTAAACATGTATATCCATATGTACCTAAATACAGTCGTAACTTTTTCCACATCAACCTTTTTCTATCGTTGAACTGATCGGCCAGTGCGACTTAAGTGCAAATGTACTGACAAAGGTAAATAGAATTGTAATACAAATTCAGACTGCCACTTCTTATCAATAAAGTTCAAATTCAAATGCTGTATAAATATTTGCAGGCTTTGGATGGCATGTTATACCATTATGCACTGAAAACTGTGTAACATACAGTATGTTTTTGCTGGGCAGTTGTTTTTACTCACAGTTCGTATTGTCAGTCGTATTTTATACATTAATAAGGCTTCCAATGTAAAGGCATGTGTTCAGTGGATATGAAGCAGCTGCATGAACAAAAATAGGTATTATTATTTTTTTTTGTCACTCATAAAATGTTAAGTGTAGTTATACGTATTGAAACTGGTTTTGGATAAAGAATTCACACATTGAGCAAAGTCCAAAGCTATTTATTTATTTTATGAACTGAACTAGGTTTTGCCTATGGTTCTGCTTGTACTGTATGTATCTTCATCAACTTGTAGTTTTTTTTTTCCATATTATAATTGTTATTTCTGCGCAAACTATTCTTTGGTAATTGCCTGTATGGAATTTTTAATTCAAGCAGAAAAAAATTATAATCATATCTTTGTCTCTCCCAGTTTCACCATGGAACTCTTAATTTTATTGTGGTTAATAAACTGTCGCTATCATCATCATTAGCCCATGACATTCCCACTGCTGGGACTCGGGCCTTCCCTCGTAGAGAAAGTATGGGCAACAATCCACCACGCTGGCCCAGTGCGGGTTGATGGATGTCACATGTCCTTGAATTTTTTTTATATATTCTTAATCATGCCAGTTTTCTCATGATGTTTTCCTTCACCGTTTTTAGAGCGAGTGTCAAAATCCGCACATAACTTAAGAAAGTCTGTGATGCGGGACCAGCGGGATTCGATCTCGTGTGCGTCGGGTCGAAAGTCGCACGTGTTCCCACAGAGCCACACTCACTCATAAACTGTCCTATGTTCTACTATTTCTCAACAATCTATGTGTAACAAATCAAGGCATTCAGTTGTCAGTGTGTTTTATGTTGAAAGAAGAACAGACAAACATCCTCCTTGCATTTTACTTGGATATGTACATTACTTCAGACATCAGTTGGGGTGTAACAACGTACCTCGAGCATAATTATAATGTCTCAAATAAAAATGACAATTCGGTCAAAATTGGCCAAGCGCCATCTGGCTTGTTCTTCTGGGCATGACAATTGCCCCAAACATCTCAGGTAGAAATTGGAGAAAGTTTACGAGTTCAACTGCCAAATGAATAAATGCCAAGAAGGACATACTCTGTGAGAACCTGCGCGACTGTCAATGCGATGCAGTGGTATTCGAATCCCAGATCGACATTCAGTCATAGGCGGATTTTTCATATTTGCTCTAATATGGTTAATTTGCTGTTCGAAACAGTTCTGCTAGGTTAACCCTTTGACCGCCTACGTCGGCTGTACACGACATACGAAAAAGTGCGTTCGCTAAAGTCGACTTGAGCCGACTAAAACGTATGAACAAGAATCATGTAACTACGTACAAATATATAACACATGTTTTGATGGATTTAGAATGCATTGTCGAGTTGTGAGCTACCCTAAAAGTTTCAGCCGGATAGCTTTTAGGGAAGTGCTAGAAAGAGTTGCAAGATTCCACCCGGAACGACAAATAGAGAGACACACAAGACAGTGACTTAATAAAAACGTGGTAATAAAAAGCGTAACTCGGCATGAGGGGTTTAAATGCACACTTGCTCTTATAATATACAATTATTATTAGGTAATTCAAAAAATATCTATTAAGGATGACTACGAAACAACTGTATTAGAAATTCGAACTCTAGGCAAATCTCTCTTCCAGCTAGCATGCATCCCACATGGTGGTGGGGTCAACCTTCCGTGTACTTTCTCTCCACTTCGCTCTATCCAGGACATCGTCTTCGGATAACATGCTAACTCATGTCGTTTTGCTCCACATCTTTCCATCTCTTGGGTTTGCCTGTAGATCTTCGACCGGGGACAGAATGTGCTTGTTTCTCAACATAATCTGATGGTTTTCTCATCACATGTCCGTGTCATCGCGGCCTACTCGGCTACTACGTCGGCGATATCACGCAAATAAATCAAAATAGAAGAACTTTTGCCATTTGAACAAAATGGCAAAAGTTTTATACAATTTAAGTGAGTAACCAACAAAAGAGCGAGTGTGGCTCAGTGGGAGCATGTGCGACTTTCGATCTGACGCACCCGAGTTCGAATCCTGCTGACCCCGCACCATTGACTTTCTTAAGTTATGTGCGGATAGTTTCGTGAGGAAACCGCCAGGTCCAAAAATTAATCACTAAAATCAAGGACATCTGACATCCGCTAACCCGCACTGGGCCAGCATGGCCCATACTCTCCCTATGAGAGAAGGCCCGCGTGGCAGCAGTGGGGGCGTAATCATAATAGGCTGGTGATGATGATGATGATAAATCAACCAACTGGTGAACTAGCTATGTGCCCCCAGCTTGTACTATTAAATCTTGTGCCCCAGCTCAACGTTAAGTAAACAACTGAAAACATGCAGACCACATGCAAACTGTAATATTATTCAACAATCTGACTTAATAATACGAGAGAGTGTTTACAATGCTTCGCCACGGCTTTACAGTGTCTACGTCGATGAAAGTATGTACCTACTGTGAAGTTTTATTATTCTGTGGTATTATGCGGGAGGCCGCCTAGGTACCACAGTTTGACAGTTATTCTGCCGCCAAGCAGTAGTTCCCCACCCGAGCTTCTGCAAAATATCGAATGTAATGAGCTTTCACACTATGTAAGACTAATTATCAAATGATGAACCTTGTACAATATTAAAGGAACGCGGCGTCTAATTCGCGCACTAACGGCGTGGTAAGAACGCTGGAAACACGTTCGTAACTCAATAGTAAGGCTGGGGGGCAATCGCACTAAAATATATCGACTGAAACGCAACTGAACTTGAAACGCAGCACAACTTTTTAAATGTTTCGTATCGCGTTAATGATTTGACTGAAAGTTGAAACGCAACTCGATCGTAGCTGGAACGTTACCGCTGTCATACGAACGGTTGTGAAAAAGTTAGGAAGATGCTACTTTGTTTTGATCGTTGAGCGGTGTTTGACTCGGTTTAGAGCTTTTAAGTGGAGTGATTAACTACGATGATTCCGCTGTAAAGCCATTAATATCTAACATTGTCGCTTCCTTGGAATTTGCCTGACAATCCTTTACTAAGTACTTGTTGTGTTGTTATTAAATAACAAAAATTTTAGGTTTTCGTTGCATTGGCATTCTATGCCACTGGGTCTATAAATAATGTAATTGTTTGTCTGGGTCAATCAGGAATTTAATTGTTTAACAAGACATTCATAGCCCTAATGAATACTTATTGATATTATTAATGCATAAAATATATTCTATTGTATTCTATTGCTCATTGGTGGATAGAAAGATGAATTATTCACCAGTGGCTGCTGCAACGATAACAAATGCATGCTGTGTGCTGCATAATATAGCATAAGGCACACATCCCATAGTCTAATGACGGCAGAGGAGGCTCCTCGCGAGCGCAAGTTAACTGCAGGCACCAGCAGCGGGCGGTGCGACCAGAGTGCGCCCTCAGCGAGCTGGAGCTAGGACACGCTCGTCAGCAGGCACTCATACAACCTTTTGTGGGCAGATAGGGCGATAATAAATGAAATGCAGCGTTTCTACATCATCATTATTGTGATAAACGTAGATTTTGCAATAATTATTAATTTACAGTTAACATGGTTTTATTCAGAGAGATAAAATAACATAGCTTTTTAACTATTTTACAGGGCCTTAAATAAAAATCTTAAACGTTAATAACTATAACCTATATAAATTTAAAAATGATATTTCTAGGTATATAGTTTTATTCACATTTAATAATGAAAGTTGATTCTCCTTCATAGAATTTATTTTTCCTCGTGTAATCTTTATTTTTGGTATCAACTTGTGCTAATCCTTCTTCTGACTTTACAGCATCTAATGGCCTGGGTTTTGTGTTGACAATACTGAAACAATAGATAGTGATGAGTACCAATATTTCAGGCGGCTTTATAATGATTAACTGCTGCCCTGTGTTATACTGCTGATTTTTGTACACTAATACAATATTATAATGATGAGGTAAACTTTGTGAGTTCTTTTAATTGCTGAAAAATCTGTCACTACCTAAAGGGGTTAAAGGCATAAAGTACCTAGTTATACTTCATATATGCTTTAAAGATGTGTTCTGGCAGCTTCTTTTCCTGATAGCCTGGCAGTCCCCATTCCAGGCATATTTTGATTATTATATCATATAAAAATAAATTACCTTTTGTCAATGCTTTCAGCAAGCATCTGAACGATTAGACATTTTATGTATTTTTTTATAGCAGCCTCTGCCCGCATTTCTTCAATGTGGATGACCTTGATACGATTCTTCTAATGCGCTTCTGGCAGCTGAAAGATTGATTAAATAATTATTTTCTAAAAAAAATTATATATGACAACTTTTTTTCACTTGTAAGCAGTAAAATTAATAATTATCATAGAAGTAGGTATATACCTTAGCTTATTCCTTTCCTGTTCTGGCAGGTCGTTTCGCATTAAGGGTCTCTACATATTCAAGCCATAATTGTGCCGCAACTGCACGAGCCTCTACTCCTCACCCATCTAAGAGCAAGGTCTCGGTGTCCTTCAGGAAACTACCACGAGCTTTAGCTGACGTTCTGTTGTGCTTCTGCGGCGCTCTTCCATTTCCTAAAAGATTTCACAACTGAAGATCAGAAACAAAATTCTACTATAGAAGGGAATTCTTCATGTGTTCACTGTTAGCAAATGAAGTACTAACTCAGCATAATGTGCTTAAAATAGCTCAGTAACTGCGTAAAATATTAGGTACTTCAACACCAACCAAACATTTCTACCACAGTTTTTTTATATTTACAAAACATTTGAAAACTGAAAAGTTTAAAAACTAAAATGAACACAAACAAACAAAATAAACTACTTACCATTCTTACCACAGAGTACATTTGTCTATCTGTCGGTGAATGTCACACAGTCAGCTGTCAAAACTAGAGATGCACAAATACAAAATAGTAAATCGATCCTCGATTTAGCAGAAATAGCTGTTACTCAAAAGTATCATCACTAACAACTATAATGCGGTAACGTTCCAGCTTCGATTCCATTTTGGTTGGCGTTTGAACTTTATCGCAATACCAAAATTCAGACAGGTGAATCGAAACTTAACCACAGTTGTAACCAAACTACAACTGAACCATAGACGTTCGAAGTTGTTTAAAATTAACGCGATCGGGCCCCTGTTGTAGCTAGCTACGTAGGTATAATGCATATTCCAATCGTGATTCGTTATACGAATAATTAAAACGTTCACCCAGTTTCTATGACCTGCGTCGGTGCATGCATACGGTAACAAACAATTATACGTGGAGATTAAGTTGAGAACACATGGGTTTGATTCCGTGTGCCTTTTTGCTTGTTATTTGTGTCGAATTGATTCGGTCTGATTGGTGACCGATGCAGGGAGAGGACTAACACACAAAAAAAATGGACGGTGGTTTCCAATAAAAATACTTAATACACTTACATAAACCAAGATAGTAAATAATCTTAATACATACAATACAATTAAAATATAATAAACATATATGAACATTAAATAAATAGATATTACATAAATTACAACAATAACAGTATAAAGATTGTGGCTATAGCGAATGGAAAAATACTTTACTACTCGGTGTTTAACAGCGAGGGTGCCTGTCTCAGTTGTAACGCGTTCCATAATCGAACCACGGTAAAGGCGCAATCCAAAAAAACGTTTTACGGTGCGATGGAGTGTTTAGCAGTAAGTTCTCTGAAGAAATTCGAAACGACGGTAATGATGAACTATGGGGGGGACGAAGGGGAGGAAGGGAAGGTGGAGACGGGTCTGTGCAGCCGCTCAACTGCCGTCTCTCTCTAGATCTATGTGCTCCATCTTAGGCCACATCATCGCTTCACATCAGGCGAGATAGTGGCCAAACATAGATCTATTAAGTGTAAAAAAAAAAACTATGCATTTTCTGTGGGATCTTTGGCATGCGTTGCTCTGTGCATAGCCAACCTTACCATGCTGACACAGATTACGCAGCAGTTGTAGAGTGCACGCAGTGCAAGCGCACTCAAGCGCTTGTGAACGCAGATTTTGCTTGTGTGACTTTTTGTTATCTGCGTATGCGCAGTTCGGATTCTACAACCGGTTAGTAAGGCTGAACAGAAACTCTTGTGCAGCTGTTTCGATGCTTATTGACTTTTGGGCCGGTTTAGGCCTGCTTGAAATATTTGCGCAGTAGGCGACAAAAGATCTGAACCTTTTTAATCAAGTTAAAAAAAGGAGCAGGATCTCAATTTGTTTTTTTTATGTTTTTTACCTCAGAATTCCGTCATTTATAAACTGATTTGGAAAATTCTCTGCGTTGGGCTCATTATAACTTCAACATGGTCCCATATAAATTTCATCGATATTCGACCTTGGACTTCGAAGATACCTACCTACCTACCAGAATTGAAGTCAGTTTTTAACCGACTTCAAAAAAGGAGGAGGTTCTCTGTTCGATTGTATTTTTTTATTTTTATTTTTTTATGTTTGTTACCTCAGAACTCCCGTCATTTATGAACCGATTTGAAAAATTATTTTTGCGTCGGGTTCAGTATAGCTACGAAGTGGTCCCATATAAGTTTCATCGATATGTGACCTTGGACTTCGAAGATACATTGAAGTCGGTTTTTGTTTTTTTCTAAAAATTTTTATAAAATGTATACTTGTATTTTTTTTATAAACCCTATACTCTTTCTATATATGTGTGTCTATCGTCTGTGTATGTCTGTATACATACGGCTTAATATGAAGGAATGTTTTTTTAGGTAAATATAAAGATTTTGAACGCGAATACTCCCAGGTTAGCTTTAAAACTAACACCTAATAAATGTGTGACAAAAAAAACTTTCTTTTTAGAAATGAACAATTTATCATCGAAGAAATCTCTGTACAGTCAGTACAGTTCTAAAACTAGTTAAACGACTCAGAGAGTTATATATTGACGAAGGTCTGTATGAACCCGGATCGAAGCTGCTAATATCATAGATAGATAGATAGATAGATAACACTTTATTACACTTAAAAAAGAAAACATAATATACAGTTGGTAACACATAATCAATCATAATCATAATCACACTTAATCATAATCATATACCCTTACTATCATTAATTCTTCTGTGGTTATACATTTATTTATTTATTCCTTTAGGAAAACTACAGCTAAACTCAGTACAATGTAGGTATAAATGTTTGGACAGGTTGGTGGCTTATAAGTTTCCATAGATGGATAACTCAGTACACAATACATGAATACAGTCTATAAAACTTAAAAATTTAATACTGTAACATATTTAATTAGGTACCTATCATGAGTCATCTACATCAATCGCATCAAGCGCTGTATATTATAGGATCTTATGTGATTTAAGTATGTAACTACGAGTTTTGAATTAACTTTCAACAATGACATTATCAGATTCAATTTTACTTGTAGTCACCAATATTCTTGTAGGTACATTTTATTTAATAGCGGTCGTCCGCGACTTTATGCGCGTAGGATTTGTTGATATCTCGACCCCTCGGAATCCGGTATTAAATCGGGATGAAAATTATTTCATGCTCATCTCTGGGCTACATGCTGGCTACAGGCTATGTGCGAAATTTCCTCGAGGTTGGTTTAACCGTTTGTCGCGAAAAGGTTACAGACAGAGTAACTTTCGCATATAAGTGTAGATTTTAATATCCTTCAATTTGAACTGTATTGTCAATACAGTTCAGGGTTAGCAAATGCTAACCCTCCTTTCTTATGAGTTGACAATTCAAACAACGATAAATTCATACGTATAATAGTTATCTTCAAGGTTGATCATGTTACGCTGTCACCTTGGCCTTTGAGCTGTATCGGTGATTCCAATCAGCATGTTGAAGATTCCTATCAGGAAATGATTGAAAATTAATGTAGACATTATTGACTTTGATTTTTGGCCTGAAATCTGACTGTAGCTGCAAACTGCTTAATAGATCTGGGACTTGTAGAGGCGGGTCTTTTTGATTTTATTTCGGATGAGGTAAAATAAATAAATAAGAACTCCCAACGATCACATACATAGATCCTAGCCCCTAATTAGGATTATCTGTATCTAGGGAACTAGGAACTATGAGGACCATGGCCCCAAAAAACAGCGGCAATGACGGTAGGCTCAGCACTGAGTTGCGTAATTGAAAAGCTCACGCAGAGTTGATTTTTAGCTTACCCCCAATTTGTATAAATATTCAAATATATATCCTATAACATGATATTATTCGTTGCCCTTATTCGCTATAAAAAAAACTGTTCCCACGCCATTGCTTCTATCCCTTGCCCTTACATAAAATTCTTTCTTTCCAAAATATATTTCCTTTTACAAAATTTGTAGAGCTCTCCCGAGAATTCTGCGGGCATTCCAAAGGTCTAAAGGCCATTAAATCCCGTGACCTCGACCCGAGGCTTTGACGAATGTTCTTTATCAGAACAGGAAAATCTGCCATGGAAATAGCTGATAAAACGTAGTTTGGTTTGGCAATATTCGAAATCTGGGCTAATGCGGAGTTGTAAACTGATAATATTTTTTTTTAGCATTAATAGTCAGTCTCTATGGTGTTAATATTCGCCTATTCGGACACTTATGTTTTATCTATATAACTGAGTGTATGTGGTTCCCGCGCCCATGTTGATTATGAGGCAACGTTTTCCTCATAATCAACATGGTTCACGTTACTAAAGGTGTCTCAATAACAGTGCACTATTTAATTTAAAAATAATAACACGTAGTATAATGGAATCAGGCGTGAAGTTGTGGAAATTCATCTCAAATCTGATCGCACATTATCGCAATGAAAATATGAATGATGCTGAATTTTCGGCGGAATTCCACTAGATATTTACATTGCATTTCAGATTTAATGACACGTATATTTTGAGCGAGTTGTGATATTTTTATTGCATTGTAAAGAAGACATGTTCCGATTAAGTATGGAAAAAAATATCCGGTAAATGGCCCCCGCGGCCCTGACGGCCCATTGCTCCTTTCAATGACATTTTGAAATAATGTGGCTGTACCACACCGATGCTGACGCGTTGGATCACGGCCTTGAGGAATTGTTTTTGGTTCAAGAACAATCCTTATTCACCCAACACAATAAAATAACAACATATACAGTATGAAGTATCTACATCTCATAATTTATGGTACGGACAATTTACCACAAAATCTAATGCCACAATTAACCACCTGGTTCATTCACATTTACTGAACTAAACACCAACATTACCAACGCCAGATGACCATGGCAAAGATATCCTTAAGGCCTCTGACGATGAATGAGGAAAACCATATACATTGCAGCTGTTGCTACATTAGATTATTCTTCAGAAGGTTCTCTTTTATATGGAGAATTGACGAGATGCCCTTTTATCTATTTCTATATCATCAGTATACTGTGCACCTGAGTTCGAATAACGACTAGGCTCTACACCAATGACTAGCGCTCGTAGCGTAGCTTGCCTAGCCGTTGACAGATATTCCAGGTTAAGCAAAGTTCGCAGTGGTTACAACTTGGACGGGTGATCGTTTGTGTGGTCACACATCTGAGCGCTAATGTGCTTCGGAGGGCACGTTAAGGCGTCGGTCTCGGTTGTTGTCTTTAACAACAGTCGTTATGCCATGTCGGAGGCCTTCGGGCGGTCTGAAACCTCCGCCGCCAGGGTTGGCCACACACCCACTAGAGAGAAGATCAAGACAAGCAAGCTCAATCGGCTTATCTGTGTGCCAATATGGCGGAACTAGAGAAACTATCCGTTAATAACAACTACATATGTATATACCTAGATTCGCAGACTAATAAATCATTGTATCATCATTGTATCAATTTTAGCACAGGGGTTTCCATATGTTTGAAGACTTGCGCTTGCTGATATACAGGAAATCCTCTCCCAGAGTCACCTATTCATTGGATATTTCCTTTCACGTAATCCTATATGTTGTACTTAGCGTTTGTTTATCAGCGCTTCATTGTATGGCACAATGTGCATTTGCTGCGCGTACGCATACATATAATATATAGTCTAAATAAGTGAATGTGTGTATGATAAGCCATTGTTATGCGTTTGGGTCGCTGACCTGCCGCTTGTATTTAATGTCTTGTGACTTTGGGTATTGAATTGTTGTTCTATTATCTAGAAAAAAAATTAATTAGATGACAACATTGTCAAATTTTTACATAATAATAAGTCGATGCGATGACGAAGATGCTGATTTTAATTCATGTTAGGACTTTGAACGAGCTCGGGTGAAGGACGCATTGAGCAGAATGGTGATTAGAAACAGGTTTAAAGAAACCACTTTTTTGGATACTCTAATCAAGTGCAAACAAACTAAAAGGATACGCGGATGTATATTATTAACTCGGCGGCCTGCGGATTCACCCGCGGTTTCCCGGGATAAAAAGTAGCTTTTGTTTTGATAGCGATTGTGATAAAACCAGGCCTAGCGCACTCCGCACTGTAGGTACGAAGCTACAATTACATAGCCGGACCCCGACGGCGGGTCGCGCGTCGTTACACTTTCCGCGTCAGAAGAGATAAGAGCTATGCGATAGAAAGAGAGGCGCTCTATAGGTTAATATGACTGGTAGGTATGCAGCGCTATGCGAGCTGAATTGAATTTTATTGCGTCACAGCAAGAGTCGCTATTTTTTTAAATTACTTGCGGAGTGATGCTTCTGTCCCTTAGTATTCTGTGATAAAACTTAGACAATTTCATTTTAAAATCTTTTTTTTATGTTACTGAGTGATGGGACGAGCAAGTCGTTCGCCTGATGGTAAGCGCCACGCCTGCCCATAACAACAGTGACAAACAGAACTTTAAATACCACAAAAGGCACTGCATTGCGCTCATCACCCCGAGACATGGTATGAGAGATATTAAGTCTCACGCTCAGTAAATTCGCTGGTTACAATCCCATTCAAACCGGAACACGGTAATGCTTGCGCACTACTGCTTGGCGGCAGAAAAACGGGCCACATCTATATTTTTTTAATGAAAAAAAATACTAATATAATAATAATAATAATATAATATAATTATATTATAATTATAATTAATATAATATAAAACTGGAAGACCACTGACTGACTGACTGACTGACTGACTGACATATTGACAGAATTGATCTCCGACTTGCCGTTATGGTGGGGGGGAGTGTTTGGTATGGTTGGATAGAGGATGTTTTGAAACCAACCAGAAAAATCCGAAATCATCAGAAAGTGGTTTCCTCGATGGAACTGCTCAGGGGATCTCGGAAACTATAAATCGGATGGGGGTACCGCTTGAACTAAATATGCCCCAAACCTTGGGCCATTTTTGAAAATTTGAAAAAAAAGATGGCCGCCATACCAAAAAACATGGCCGCCATACAAAATAAAAATGTTAATAACTTTTGAATGGTTAGAGATAGGTATAGGGTGCTCGACCAAATGTCATAGAGGGCGATGGGGGAAATTTGAAAAAGTTGGAAAAATTAAAAAAAAAGAAAAAAAAATGGCGGCCGTTTTGAAAGTTGCTCCGATCCGACTGAAATTTAGCATCGGGGGGTTTTCTGGGTCGTTGATTACGATTATGAAAAAAAATTTTGGATTCCGCCATTTTTCAAGATGGCTGCCATACAAAAGTTTTTTTTCCGGAAAAATAAGCCAAACAAAACTTTTGAACCGTAGTCGATAGGAAGCGTCTATAAAAAAAAAGCAACACTCCCCCACGCGAGCTGCTTTAGCAGCTCGCGCACGCCACAAAATCACTTGGATTCCGCCATTTTTCAAGATGGCCGCTATACAAAAGTCGTTTTTTCAGAACAACTGAACTTAAATAACTTTAGAACCGTAATCGATGGAGAGCTTTTATAAAAAAACGCAAACCCCCCCACGCGAGCTGCTTTAGCAGCTCGCGCACGCCACACAATCACTTGAAAATCAGTTTTTTTTCAAGATGGCCGCCATACAAAAGTTTGCTTTCATAACAAAAAGGCTTATAAAACTTTAGAAGCGTAATCGATAGGGAGCTTTTAAAAAAAAGAGCAATCACCCCCCCACGCGAGCTGCTTTAGCAGCTCGCGCACGCGGCGAAATACTAGTAATATTTATAAAGTTAGACAAGAAGCCCTCAGGTTAATCTTACGTAAAAGTTTATAACCTCACTCGTAACATAATACATTATTCAGAATATTAATAATTCGTGTCGAGTGTATTATTAATTCGTGTCGCAGAGTCAAAAGTCGACGCTCTAAAAAAGAACAAAGAATCTTTGCTACGTATGACGAATGAATACATATGTTATATCAACTATTAATAATTCTGTGGTCATGTTTACATTACGTGTACGTGTCGCTTTGTGCTGCCGATTTTATAATTCGGTTTTAATGAGCTTGTACAGCTGATAAAAACTTCGGTTTGAAATTATTTTTTTAATTAAATCCTTGTACTTATTATATTGTAATTCGAAAATTTGTATGTATGTTCCTCAACTTATTCAATCACGTTTTAAGTGCTGAACGGATTTGTCACAGTAAATTATTGAAACAATAACAGAACAGCTATAAAGTGATATAAATTGAAGTTTTAATAATAACGCTACGTATAAATATAAATCTATGACATATATATTAACCAAATTCTAAGTGGATGGAGTAGCGCTTATCACCATCCAAAATTATTCACCAAAATGCCGCTGATGCCGCATGATGGAAAGAAAAGAAGGCACAGGCAGGCTTTTATAATATATGAGATATATAACTTTTTGCTATTTACTGTAAATAAATACATATTTGGAAGGTAGGTACAATTATACAGCTTTAAAACAATCTTAGTGCCTAATAAGTACATTGGCATTGTATCTTAATAACATGTAATTTTATTTATATATACATACATATACAATAAAATAGTTAACGTTGCTAAATTAAAATCAATTCGAGATTTATGAATTATGAAATTATGATTATAAAATATATGAATATGTCCTTAACGTCTTGACGTCTTCCGACTCCTAAAAGTCTTAAAATTATCGTCTCGATTGTCATATAAAATATTTATTAACTTGATATTTTTATGGTTGGTACGAATGGTTTAATGACTGAGATTTCGGAGCTCGTCCAAATTGATCTTATGACCGACTATATTATGTTTGTGCGTCTGTTCGTTTATGGAGACGAGAATAAAAAAAATATAACCATTTGTGTGTTAGTTAATTTTACCCACAGGATAACTGTAATACGTCAGGATGACGAGCGCAATACAGTGCTACGCAGTGCTTTTATTGTATTAAACGTTCTAGGTGGCAGATGGCACTGCGATTGTTGTGGGCAGGCGTAAAGCTGACCATCAGGCGAACAAATTGCATATCACTCAGTTTCATAAAAAAATCGTTGTAGGTAAATATTAAAAAAATTATTTAATTCGAGACAACAGCAGTCGCAGCACTGTCGAGTTGTATATTTAATCAGTTGTTGATTAAAATTAATTATTTTGTACTAGCTGCGCCCTGCGGTTTCACCCGCGGTTTCCCGGGATAAAAAGTAGCCCATGTGTTAAAGCTATCAAATGTGTTAAAGCTATGCCAGAGTAAAAGCTATCTCCATACCAAATTTCATCAAAATCCATTCAGTAGTTTTTGCGTGAAAGAGTAACAAAGGTACATCCACACATCCATTCTTACAAACTTTCGCGTTCATAATATTAGTAGAATTAATCTTTATTAAGTAATGGAATTGTAGAACTATTTGCGGTAATGACGTTTTTTTACTTATAAATACAATTTATAAAATATATATTTAAGGTAGTCTGGAAGAGATCGCTTATTAGCGATAAGTCCGCCCATTGTACTAATAAAATTTTTAAGTTCTATATTTATTTGTTCTTGTTATGTTTTTGGTGTACAATAAAGTGTTATCAACCAATCAATCAATCAATGTATGTCACCATTGTTGTCCGTTTGCGGCCTCTTTTTCAAAACAAACCTTTCATAACTTATCTATTGAAATTGTCCGAGTTCTTACGTGACCGACGTCGCAGGGCAAAAGTCTATTGATACTAGTAGTACTGTTATTTATTCTATGCTGATACAAGCCGAATAAATAACAATAGACGTCGACTGGTTCAAGAGCTTTACGTTAAAAACATATATATATTCGCGCGCACGACCAGTCGGGGGCCGATGCTCGTGATAGTGAAACGTAAATTCGCGCCATAGATAAAATATATTTATTTACTTTTCACGAGTGCGAGCGCGAAGACTTTAAAAGTGGTTTATTATCTCTCGTTGTTTTGTGGCAGTGTCTTTGTGGTTTGAATTTAGAACACTATTGATAGCGAATCGGAAGTGTTTGGTTTTCAGTGGTACGATTAGCATTTAATTTTATAAATTAAAGGCAACTTGCGTTCCTTATTTTAGAACACGCGTGCGCGGACTTCAGCGTTTGTGTTTTGTTTTTAGTTGTATCAATTAAAAATAATAAAATAAATAACAAAGTCATAAAATAAGAAAACGCACACAGAATTTGTATGATTATAAATATTTTTTTTTATTTCTAACACTGCTAACGTACAGAGTGTTGAGGAATTTCAAACAAAGTCTAAAGTCGAACACATTTATGTGAACACGTGAATTCAGTGAAGTGTCTCGTGTTAAAAGTTTGGCTTGGAATGTTTTGGCGCCGAATCGTTTCCTCTTTTTTCTGAAGACCGGCGAAGAATGCTGCTGAGTAAGTGAAAATTTTAAGGGAATTTCTTACTTCGCTTACACAAATACAATACGTTTACTAACAACCTAATAACAAAATGCATCCATTATGAATATTATGATAAATCTCTTACCACAAATAATGTGCCTAAATATTGTCATAAAAAAGTAAATATAAAAATTATAAACGTATTATTACTGAACGGATTATTACAACAAATAATGTGCCTAAATATTGTCATAAAAAAGTAAATATAAAAATTATAAACGTATTATTAATATTCGAATATTTTCAATCTGTTCTTCATCTCAAACGAAACGACAATCACAGCGCATGATGTCAGTTGTAGGCAAATGCCGTAAGTGAAGCTTGTGTTTATTTTAGGTTTTTGCTTTTCTCATAAAATGTATTTTTGCTAATTTTTTTGTTCCATTACTACAATATCGTCCCCAAACTTCACAAAACGTGTTTAAATCTCTTTGTAAGTTTTATTTCGAAGAGTTTGTCGTTTTCTACCTACATATGACGTCACAAATTTTGAGGTGACCTTTTGCGTGGCAATATTTGAAACAGAATATTTAAACATAGCTTTAGGTACTTTTAGAGCGTTATTTAATTAAAATAGTATTTTTCATGGCGATATATATTAATTGTACTTAATATAAAACACTTTCTGAAAATTTGTCCGATCCCATAACATGTTGACAAGTCGACCCACGGCAAAACAAAGGGTGAAACCGCGGTGTTGTACATTAAACAGATACGTAATAGCTACTTTTTGGTAATTAATGGCAAAGGCGTGGCAGTTAATGGGTTGTTTTCAACGATAGGTAAGTACATCGATAACCTATTTTTTATTTTTTTTACGCTTAACAGATATATGTTTGGCTATGGATCTATCTCGCTTGATGTGAAGCGATGATGTGGCCTAAGATGGAACACATAGATCTAGAGAGAGACGGCAGTTGAGCGGCTGCTCAGACCCGTCTCCTCTATGGTTCACCGAACATCATCCCGAAACACGACTACGGCATGACTTGACAGCATGGCTTTGTTCGGTGGGTGGTATTACAACCACGGCCAGAGCCTACCACTCCAAAGCTGATAAGCGGGTTTCATCACGATGTTTTCCTTCACCGTTTTAGAGCGAGCCTGCAAAATCTACACTTAACTATAAGTTATTGGTGCAGGCCGAGTCGGGATTCGAACCAAGGTGCGTCGGATCGAAAGGCGCACGAGTTGCCGCTGAGCCACACTCGCTCTATTAATCTATTTAGGTATACAACGACTGGTGACCAAAGAGCTGGTGCTTACCTCGGCCAACGCCAAAGAGGTAATATCGCCAGCTTTTAGAATTAGAGTTAATTTATTAGCAAAAAATAGCGGTTACGTAAAAGATCTTAATTATAGGTATAACAATATAGCGCCAGGTACATTTGGCCGCAATACGGCGTGCAAATACAAACATAATAAATAATAATGTGAAAGCAACAAAGCCACTAGACGGTACGGCAGAAACTGGACGCATACATCACCTTTATTACCACCATCATCTTCCCTACAATCAACTTTAACACTGAAACAGCTATGGCAGTGCCCCAAAGCCGCTCTCCGTTACTTCAAGGAGTTGGGATGGCTTGGGCAGACGCTGCACAGTGTAACGAATGTACGTAGAAATCTTCAAAAATCAAAACTCGAAAAGTAAGCTTAATATTGCAAAACAAAAAATAGCTATCGTTTTAAATATTCACCTTATATGATAAAACTACTTAGTTAAAAATTAAAGACAAGATTATCAATCCTAAAAAAAATCTCATAATTATTCACTCTGTTGAGTACTAGACAATCTTTAAAAAATCATAACTTATAATATTTAACACATTACCTACTAGCTATAACCACCCTTCTTCAATGCTAATAATAAATAATAAGATTATAGCACTAAAAAAATATATACATACTTAAAATACGCTATCAACTGAATCAACGACTAAACTTTTTTGTAAAACATTAAATTTCATGATAAATTAAAAGTTGTAATTCCTTATTACGATAAAAATGTGTAATATAAATAAGTCAATAAAACAAAAAAAACTTTATTCACTATCAGAAAAAGTTGTGTTAGCTATTGGCGAAATATCGAAATCTAAACGTTTATTGAATGTCGTCAATTTGAAGATATTCTTCGACTTCTCGGTTTACTTTTTTATTATTTCCCGTTATATTTCGGTACTTAGCAAGGCTAGGATCTGATGCAAGTAAAAGCATCGTCATAATATCCTTGTTTGTATTTGCTCGTGAGTTTTTTCTTGTGTTGTGTTCTCGTATCCGTCTTATATCTTTATGCCTACATTCCAATGCCTTCTCAGATAAAATAGCTATGAACCAAAAACGAACAACTCTACTCTTCGTTTTTTAGACTGGGTGGTCAAATCTGAAAGTCCTTTTCTGGTCTTCCTTATAGGTGACTCATGGTGCTCGTTCCTGGACTCACAGCCTGAATATACTAAATCACAGTGTCCTCTAACTTCACTTCAGTATTTAGCCAGTCTCTAAATTTAAATAAAAAACTATGCAAGGTTCTATTACACTGCTTCCATTTAATGTCGATTTTCAGTTTTATCAGTTGCGCAGTTTGGGTAATACTAGTCAAAATATATTTAGGTACATCATGTAATCGGTGCTTACTCTTAAGATGATTACTAATTCATGCCACACTTTCATTTGGAGAAATGTTTCGAGCTATTTCAAAGCATGATTTATAAGTGACGTTTGCCGTCCTCGCTAAAAAAAAAACAACTTCTAAATAGGCAAGTAAAGGCAGCTGAAATTTGTCTATAACTGTGTAAGATATGGCTTCTTGCTATACAAAAAGTATAAAAAAAGGCTTATTCGAGTAATTTTTTTAAACTCTCGTCAAAGTTTAGGTTTATAGTTTTTCCATATTTTATTTGTTAACGCTATGTACTCACCTATTGTTTACGTATTGCAATATTAAAATTATGTCAAAACAGAGATAAGACTGCAGTACATTCAAACAAAATATGGAATGGGCTACCGCCCGAGGTTTTTCCGCAGAGCTATAACATGGGGTACTTTAAAAGAAGGGTGAAAAGGGTCCTTAAAGGTAGGCAACGCACCAGTAATGCCCCGAGTGTTGCAGGTGTCCATAGGCGACGGTAACCGCTTACCATCCAGGCGAGCCGTCTGCTTGTTTGACTACCTAGTAATATATAAAAAAAAAAAAACAAAACAAAAAAAATATACAACTTTAAACACACAACATGTAAACCAAGACGTTACTATCGTATAAAACGCAATAAAAACGAGTGCTTATAAATTACTTTACTACGATAAAAAAGTTACGGCTACCCTCTTCATAAAAATCATCGTTTGTATTGCCATTAGAAAGTTTAAATACTACTAAATTAGATGGCGCGATTAAATTGTACCTACCATGAAATTCATTTTTTGATTTTTAAGTATGGGACGCGACACTGTGCGCTGGCGGTGCAAATGCACAATACACCCCATGCGGGACGTCAGTGCAGGACTTATCGCCCCTCATTGAATATGAATGAGAATAATGTCATGTCATAATATTATATATACCAAAATAAAAGTTAGCTTATAATTATATCAATGTCGATATCTAGGGCCGCGTTCAGAAATGGGTAAATGTTCACGAGTGAATACTTGTCAGTTAATCTCAGTGATATGCCAAGTTAAAAATTAACTAACGCCTTTCTGAACGGGCATCGAGTAATACAAGCCAGCCAATCAAAACCAATCAATTTCAAGACCGAGATTTCCCGCGCTTTTTAACCGACTTCAAAAAAGGAAGAGGTTCTCTGTTCGATTGTATTTTTTTTTATGTTTGTTAACTCAGAACTCCGTCATTTATGAACCGATTTGAAAAATTCTTTTTGTGTCGGGTTCAGTATAGCTACGAAGTGGTCCCATATAAATTTCATCAATATGTACCGATTGAAGGCGGTTTTTGTTTTTTTTCTAAGAATTAATTATGTTTATCAGATTTAACTGTGTTATTTTGGCTAATATCGGAATTTATCTTACATTTTGCTTCAAATACACGAATCGCTTATTTTACATAGATGTACAAAAAATCAATGCAAAAATATTGCTAAATGTAAAGGAAAATGACAACTATTACCTGACAGGTGAGAATCGTAACCCGCTTTTTTATCGGTGAATATTTTCACCTGTCAGGTGAACTTTTACTCTCCCCAATTGGTTTTCTGAACGTCTCAAGGTAAATGTCAAAGTTCACCTGAGTCATTTCTGAACGGCGTGAGGGTAATAATTACATTAACTGGGTGATTTCTGAACGCGGCCTAAGTACATAAAAAATAATATTCGATCAATTAATAATTCTGATACCGAGTAGAACATTTTTCGGGCACCTTATCCCCAGACGGTGACCTGAATTCTGTTTTTTTATCTTTAAATTTACTTTTTAATTTTGTTGTAGGTAAGTTTAGTCTATGTCACTGTATATAAATAAACTTTCTGAATATTTAGGTATAGTAGAGTATGTTTTCGAAAATCTTTTCGTATTTTACTCTGGAGTTTAATAAAACTTGGAGATTGTTGATCGTATCTGGGCGTCCTTAGATACATAATTTCTCGGTTGTCTTTTTCTCAGTTCTATTTTCGGAAAAAAGTGATGGTAACAATCGCTAAGCCGTACTAGGCCCAGTAACAAAAAAATATTGAAAGGAATAAAGGAACGTATTTCTTACCGAACGAACGGGGAACGAGCTGAAAATCAGCGTAGTGGGTTTATTCACAGCATATGCTGAGCTCAGACCTTTGACGGCACTAAGCACGGCAGTTAGTCTCGTACACAAGCACCTAGTACATAATTTATTGTTTTATTTTTTGTTATTATTGTACGTGTGCAGTTTCGTCAAAATAAATGTTTTCCTTTATTTCTTTCTATTTGGCTGACGATCTTAATTCAACTATTGCCTTGAATAGGGTCACTGCGAATTTGTAGTCCGCAGAACTACCCCGCAAGGAGTTCTTCTAATCTCTCTTTATGTCAAACACTCGACAAACACTTCTCATTGTCATCACTGACATCACATTTGACAGCCTCTGCGGTATAGTGGTTGGGCAGGTTGGCTCAAATCTCATACATCACTGAGGTTGCGGGTTCGATTCCCGCGACGGGACAAATGTTTGTGCACAGACAAAAAAAGCGCAAGCATTTGTTTCGTGTCTGGGTGTTGTGGGACCATGGTCCTCATAGTTCCTGGTTTCCTAGACACGGGAATACTAGTTAGGGGCTAGGATCTATGTATGTGATCGTTGGGCGTTATTTATTTATTTATCACTGACACCACGATAGGCCACACATCCACACTTAATACATTATTTACCTTTTCCTATATACAATGTTAAACTCATTACCATATTTATTATTAAATATATATATATAGTAAAAAGTAGCGGAGGAATTACTTACATATATATATATTATTTTTAATTCATTTTACATTTGCAATCAACCCCCATACATATTATATTATTCTAACAACAACCTACATAATATTCAGCGGGATTACACTATATATTTTCATTGCGTTTCAGTTTTGAGATGAATTTCCATAACGTCACGCTTGATTCCATTGCATTCTCCATGTACTCACACCTCATAGATCTCTTGTACCTGCATCAAGGAATGCAATCATCGATTCAATTGAGATTGTGATTTCTTCACGTTTCTTCTCCGAAGTGCGATTGAATTGAAAGATTCTTTTTTCGAATTTAGGTTTATTGCTTTAAAATAAGTTTAATTACATACAAAATAAAAGAGTTTGTAGTTGTTGTAGGAGCTAATTGTAGAGTGATCTATGATGGCTGCGGCCGTGCGCGGGCGCGAGGGGAATTACGTTCCGTTTCTCGCAGTAATAGACTGGCGTAGACAAGATTATTATGTAGTTCACATTATGCAACTAGTAAAACGAGGCACTCGCTCTGTGTAGCGCCTCGTATACTAAATTGCTTCAACCCATTTATGACCACACAGTTTCCTACAGCGGTAATGCAAGAACACAGCCCGAGGCGATCCTGACTGGGCCCATCATTGTATGGGTTTACCGTTTCTCCATGTGTCCAGCCTCATTACCCACTGGTCATGTAAAAGCCGATCGTATCAGCCGATCGTATCTTGTATTCGATCGTAAGGTCGTAGCTCGAAAAAAGAAATTGGCATCGACTACTGAAGAACGTCCAGTTTTGATAGATTGAGTAAATAAATCGCCATGCCCTCGGTCTATTTCTAGTGTTTATTATGGAGGTTCACAACATGTGGGACCTCCAGAGTACGTACCTTTTCCCTTGCAGTGAGAAAGTTTTGTTCTTAGGATACATCGGTTGAATTGTAAAGAAAATAATCTGCGTTTTTCGTTATTTGTGCAGTTGTATTGTCAGGTCCAAAAATGTGATTTCTCAAAAAACAACTTGGGCTTAATGGATCTTAATTCCCATCAGCAATTTTTCCTCAAAGTAACCCATCAAATCAAGTTTATTTTTAGTGTTTATGTGCAAACAAGTAAACATCTTGTGCGACGGACGGGCTTCACCCCCGGGAAATCCTTGCTGACCATGTAAGGGGAAAAAGAAAGAGCAGCTAGAGTCATACACAGTCTTAAATAAGAGGATGATGTATCTTTATAACTCTTTTGCAAAAGAAATCAATTGAATTCAATCAGAAGATTATTATTAATAAATATTATTAAAAATAAAAATATAATATTAATTTTTTTCATTTCCATATACAGGGTGGGGCAAATTTTTGGCTCCTTAAGGGTAGCTACCTTTTCTTTTGTAGTTAGAAGGTTTTGTTCTTGTTTGCCTGAAATAAACGATTTTTATTTATTTAAAAGAATCATGTCAGATTTTATTTTTGTTTTATGTGATTGTACCATTCACGCCTAGCGTTCTATGGATACCGGATTGTAAACAACTATTATATCAAATTTGTCTAAAAAATAAGACGCGCGATACATACAAAATGCGACACAATCAAGTTGACGAATCTTTCATTATTTTATTTTATTATCAAAGAAAAACTGAAGGCTAAATCAGTAAATTAGTAACCAAAGTAAGTACATAGTAGAAGTCTAATTAAAAGTAGGCGAGATGACATTAGTCATGACTTAGACAAGATGACACTATAAGACATCAGTTGCGGTAAGGCTTAACCCCTATTCGAGCCATAGCCGAGACGCTATCGGCATTTGTGTGACCAGTGGGTAGGCCAGCTTGACCGGTTTGCACAAGAACATGGTTCTTTGTTTTTTCTTCACGTCCTGTTGTTATGAAAGGTGCACTTTTAACGGTACTCTGTAGGTTGACAGGCTCTGTTGTGGTGATTGGACAGGACAGCTAAAGTTTATTGATCTTTTTAGTAAGAAAAGTGACACCTCTTTTTTACTTAATCTTAGTATAGATACTCTCTAAATAGTATAAAACAAAGTCGCCATCTGCGTCTGTATGCAGTAGCCTACTTGATGCATTTGGATGCGGTTTTCGCCAATACATTGTAACACCCACAATTATTTTGAGGACTAGCTGCGTCATGCGGTTTTACCCGCGATAAATATTCCGGTATAAATAGTAGCATCTATCCTTTTACAGGATCTATAAACAACACCTACATACCAAATTTCATCTAAATTCGTCCAGTAGTTTTTGTGTGATTGAATACCATCCCTCCATCCATTCATCTATCCATCCTTACAAACTTTCGCATTTATAAGTAGGAGATTGGATAGGATATACACTACCGGTCAAAAGTTTGAGACCACTTCACAAAAATTAAGAAAACAAATTAAAGTCAAAATATTTAAAACTTAATAAAAAACCGGTTTTATTCTTATGTTACACATATGGTTTAAAATCAAAATATAATTCAAGTTTTGACGAATACAATGATCTATAGAAAACACACACAAGATTAATTATACAGATTTTTCATCAAAATATCCCCCTTTGCATTTGATGACTCTTTGTACCAATCTTGGCATCCGAGCAATTAATTTATTAATTGTTTCTTGCGAGATATTTCTCCAGCTTTCTTCTAAAGCATTCCACATGCCCTGCTGTGAAGAAGGACACTGTTCTCGAACCTTTCTGTCTAGCTCTTCCCACAACAGCTCTATGGGGTTGAGATCGGGGCTTTGGGGTGGCCACACCATGTTTTCAAACACCTTTTCAGCTTGTTTCTCTTGCAAATACATAATTTTGAACTGTGCTTTGGATCATTATCCTGCTGGAAAATAAATCCTTGTTGCCCGATTAAATTCAACGCGAATTTCTGGGGCTGTTAGGCGTCTATTTCGCTTGCTGGTTACTACGATAAATTTGTCTTCACTAGAAGTCGTAGCTCTTGGCCTCCCGGAGCGCGGACGATCTTGATTACTGCCAGTTTGTTTGTACCGCACAATAGTACGATGAACACAAGTCTTTGATAACTTGAGTTGAGATGAAATTTCACGTTCAGATTTGCCTTCATTATGAAGAGTAACGATGGCAGATCGCGTTTCAATACTAATTTCGCTACCTCTTCCCATTTTAAAGACGTCTTGACTGTAGAATTCACGAAATCAGACTAACTGCGGATATTCGTCGATAAACATAAGAATACCGGGTAATAATAAAAATGAATAATATTTTAGGACAATTGCATTGTTATTTAATGTAATATAATAGAAGTACCAGGTGCGGTAATGACGTCATATATTTTTTACAATTCGATATCGGACAAGCTCTTCCTCGGAACTCACTAAAGTTTGGAAACAATGCTTGTTTATTGCCCTTTCCTTGGGTTATATACAAAACAATTAGCTTTTTGGAAATCTTTATAAGCCATAGAATATGCAGATGTGCAAATCACTATTTACCATTATATGTATTGCAAAATATTTACTAACAACAAAGGTTTTGATTAGTGGTCTCAAACTTTTGAGCGGCAGTGTACCTACATAAGTTTTATACTCGCACAGTTGCGTAGCTCGCAAATTACTGTTTACCTACATATACATATATTGTAATATATGTATGTGTATTATCTTTAATGTTTATGATATATATATTATTTATGTATTTGTACTTTAATTTAGAATAAGACCACATAATTTATTATTATTTTATTTACACCGCCGACCTCTCGCTTTTAGCGATTGAGGAGAGAATGGAAGAGATCGCTTTTAGCGATAAGTCCGCCCATTGTACTTTAGTTTTTAAGTTGTTTTCATGTACCCACTGATTATTTTTGTTTGGTGTACAATAAAGTATTGTGTATTGTATTGTATAAAATTACATATTGTATGTCTATAAACTAATACAGTACTGACCTATATTTTCATTTACACTTTACCACTTTAAACCTCAGCTTCATTCAACCTCCCAATTGAATGCACATGGTCTGATTCATGCATCAACATACAATAATATATATATACAGACACGGCACACATGTCTCAAATAGTATAAACACACACGTGCCAACGGTTCCTGAGTGATTTATTAACAAGGTTGTCCTTCCCAGACAGTAGTCGTTCACACACAACAGTAAGTATCATTTAATGTTTTTTTATGGCATTGAGCGTTGAGACGGGCAAGTCGTTCGCCTAATGGGCAGACCATTACAATTGCAGCGTAATCCAGAACTTTTAATACCATAAAAAGCACTCCGTAGCACTGCATTGCGCTCATCGCCGTGATACATCAGATATTTAGTCTCATATGCCCATTGCCCAGTAATGCTTCCGCACTTCTGTTTGGCGGCAGAATAACTAGCTACTAATATAAAAATATTACGATTTACTGGACAAATCGTCACGTCGTCATCGTCCAGTACGGCTTGGTAGATTTTACCTCGTCCTTGGACTTTGTGATTCTTGGGCATACCAGTTCCCTTGCGATGTTTTCCTACAACGTTCGACACCAGCTCACTCCGCAAAACTGTACACTATTTCCTAAATCTATGCGGGTCAAGATGATAAAACCTAAATTAATGACACAAAAATACGTTTGCGGATCCAGTTAGGAAATAAATAAATGTATTGACATGGAGTTTAACCAATTTACCCGCGGGGTTTAATTCCGTGGAGCGGGTTAGTGACTACTCCACCGTTTTAGTTTTAAATGTATATGCATCTTTTCTTATTGCTATAGAGACTAGAGTCGTGCTGGGATGCCATCCGGCCGTAGTCGCGTTGCCGTCGCTCGATTTGAAAGCCGCACCTTGTACTATTATTTATTCTGTGGCGTTTCGTCGTTTTCGGTCTAATACGCATTTGGTCAAATCCATTAAAAACGCTATCGGCCAAAATGCAAATCGTCATAATTAAAAAATCTGCCAAAATAGCAATCGGTCAACATCGCTTATCGTCAAATGTAAACCTTCATAATTGCACACTGTCAAAATAGCAATCAGTCCATATCGCTAACCGTTAAAATTGCAAACCGTCAATATCAATTGTTTATTAATTAAACTTCAAATGTTTTTAGCCTTAAATACGGTGGTCGCACGTACTGCCGCTTGGATTTACACGATATACCAAACATTTTAACGTAAACGATTGTTGACCTTTAATTGATTCGTAGATGTTTACAAGAAGTGACTTCCAAAATAACCTAGTCAACACGGCCTCGCAGTTGCAAATATTTGTTTGAGCAGATTAAATACCCATCACATTTTAGCCATCAGATTGAATCAGGAAAGGCCTTGACGACACCCCCTTAGCGACTCAGCGAATCAGCGACTGACGAAGTGGTATCACAGCTGACCCGACGGACGTTGTCGTGTCATACAAAAATCAAATAGACAAAAAGTACTACTAAAAGCTTAATTCGGACTATTAACGATACTTAAAAAAAAGATGCCATATCGGTCCAGCTGTTCTCAAGTTATGCGGTTACCAACGAACAGCATTTAATTTTTATTTGTATAAGCTAGATTTAAATGGTGGAACGTAAGCTGCTTTTATTTCATTTCTCACCCAAACTTCTCTAGGTATCACGCCGTCCTTTTGGATGCGGCCGCGAAATGGCTGTTACGAAAACTCACTGACTCTAGTGTTTACGAGATTCAAACACAAATACAAGTACCGAAGTTTGTCACACTGAAAGGCGGGTTTTGCGTATCCCATAAATAGACCAGCAGGGCGATCATTTAAGTCTGTGGCGAACATCACATGTTGCGGACTAATGTGCAATAGAAATTTATTTCAATCGATAAAATGCGATCATGTAACTTTTTATGTCTCGATTTCAATGTGCTCCTATCGTTTACCCGACAAATTTACAAAGCGAGATTGTGCTATGAATCGTTATGTATACGCCCAATCTATTCAATTTTACTGTGTAATGCGGCTCTTGTCTATGGTTTATATATCGATATAAAGTTTGTTTGTCAAAATTTATTTTTATTTCAATTGAGCTTTCGTTGACGTTTGATTGCAACAAACGTGTTACGTGATCGCAAACGCATCATCGGAACTGGTTTCTTATTGAAATTGATTGAAATAAAAGATACATGATCGCCCCGCAGGAGAGAGACAACACTATGGAGAAGTAGTGCTCTGTTCCCTAAACTTAATACTTTTAGTTATATAAGCTTTTCGACGCAAAGGCGAGTTAAAAACCAAACACGACTTTTTTCCTGTCCTGCAAATTCTTCCAAATCTTCGTCAGCTGAAACTTCCGCACTTTTCCAGTCTCGAACGAAAAGCGTGATTATATATCGATTATTTTACTAAAGTAATTATTCTGCGACTAAACTATGATTTTGACTCAAGCCATAAAACTAAGTTTAACAAATCGTTGACAAACAACACCTCAATTTGAAGGCGATGTTGCAAAAACTTCTAAACCGTAAACAATGTATCTAAAACGGCCGCTTCCGTAAAATCTTGTAAATATTTACTTACGTAGCGTGATTGTTTCAATCAACTTTCAATCATGGTAAAGATACGTAAACGTACTGTTTCGCTTAATTTTTTTTGGATACCCGGAAGAAGTTTACTGATATATATATCTTAGATCTGAAACCAACCTGAAAAGGCTATCTGGTATTTGCATCTGATCGCTATTTGGATAACTTGAAATCACCAACAAAGCAAACAAATGAAATGGCATAAGAAAAGTTTCTTTCTCCTATCGCAGTGGACGGTTCCCATTACAGGTAATTCAGATTGTTCATATGTAACAGTTCAAAGCCACCCAAAACTGGAAAATGCAAATCTCTGGGCGGCCTAAAAGAATGAAAAGTGATCAGCGCAATTCTGTATTCTCTAGCATCTAGCATACGCATCTGAAGACAATATAATATATTACTAGTGTTTTTTGTATACAATAAAACAATTATTTACGTCAATATTACAGAAGAAGGTTATTGGGAAACGCTTCTTTAAGCGCTGGTTTTCCAACTTCAGCGAACCCTGATTACTTTTACCATTCTAAACAAATATTTACACCACGCTGACTCTTTTCTGCCTCCAAGACAAATTTGACCATTCGCACTGATTTATTTTATTTTATTTGAAATAGCAAACAACTACATCATAAAGTATACATAACTTAAACTAATACAGTATTATTATTATTAATAATGTAGTCCACAACGCTATTCACATGTTATTAATCAGAGTTTACATAAAGTTACCGCCAGATTTTTGTTGAGCTACATGAATACAATTATACAAATGAAATTACATACAATAAAGTGATAAAATTTAAACATATAAGTACAATTAATGTAAAATCACAAAATATGGATATAATAATAGATTTTGTAAATGATCATCGTCTTTCCTCCTTGACTGAGTCTTCAGCCCTCACCCTGTTATCATAGATGCTTCTTCTAATGAGCCGATAGAGAATATGTGTCGTCGACGCGTAATAAAGACATCAGTATAAGTCAAATATAATTAGCTACTATACATTGTCGTCAATACATAAATACATATAAGACAAACAAAAATATGCCTATAAGCTACCAAGCCATCTGCAATGCAGTATCTCTTTGCAGGCGACTTATCTTGCGGATCGTTTGGCACACCAGCTGTTAATAATCTTTCTATACCGCAAACCACCTGTGGTGAACACACGTGGCTGCAGATGCTCGTGTGTTTGTTTTTCAAGTATTCAATAATATAATGTGTTTTATGCTTCTCAACTAATCTCGACAGACTCTATACTCTCCGCATAACACTTTGATAAAGAACACATCATTGGTGTTTCCCACTGATGTATTGAATCACTCTAATAAAATTCGAAAATGTATAACGGAGCTCAGAAAGTAGATTCAAATTGAGTGTGAAAAATATTCTAATGAAAAAAGCATACTATACAGTTACTAATTACATAGAAGACAAAGATGCATGGAACATTCCGCTTCTGCCAAGTAGCCAACTGGCACATAAGAAAAATAATATTGTCAAAAACAATTATAAAATATTGTAACAAAAGTTCTAAAAAATATGCCCCTCAGTTTCTTGCCGTATCTTCTGAGTAGTGGTTCTTTTTCCGATACGGTGGTAGAGTCATTGTAATAATTGACGTTCATAAGTGCGTCTGTGACGATAAAATTGAAATAAAGAACTTTTGAATTGAATTGAATTGAATACATTTAGGCAGTTTGTTTTGAACCTTTTTATATACTCGTATGTGTATACGAGTATATAAAATGTGAATGTGAGCGCAATTTAGTAAAATTAATTTATTAGGGAATATACATATGTATAGAACCTTCGCCTAGCGTAGCTGTGCCGCTAGTTCAACCGCGTGGCCAGTCTATATCCTATTTCAAGTTCTAAAGTAGCTACTTACAAAATTACATCAAGATGAGTTCAGTAGTTTTTGCATGATTGAGTGACAAACATCATACATAATAAACATAAATTTCATAAACTTTCGCATTTATAATTATGGTAGGATTAGTGGACAAGTAGAACATGGCTACCCCGAGCGCAGGCGCAAGCAAGATCTAGTTTGAAAATGTTCAATACATGTTTCAATTCATTTGCCAATAAAATATTTCCTCGCGATTTGAATCAATCAGGAAGTATATCAAAACAGGTCTCGAAGATATATGCAAATCTCGGTTTCCTGTATTTATCCGTCCTACGACTAAGGCGTTTTCCGTGTGTTTGATTTGGATCTATTATTGTTCGACTTCGATTTATTATACATACCTTCAAACTCTTAAAGTTTAAAAGCTAACTTAAGTGATAATTATCTCGTTTTGAAGATCCATCTGACGACAACACAAATATATATGATGATTTCATAGATCGCGGGAGTGAGCACCGAAAATGAGGAGTCGCGCGGGCGCCGATGATGATGACATTTCACCCGCCGCGCCCTGTTTCCGTGTGTGAACATTAATGTGTTATTATCAAATGAATAGGAGTCGCAAGTCCTTGAGTGACGCCAAAATAATATAGTGCTTCATTTGCATATGAATCAACTATTAACTTCGTTGTCTACTGGGCTGCCAGAGCAGCTCTATGGAGTTTGTCATTCTGTCGTTTCTATAAATATCTAATGACTTGTCGCACTCGGTCAGCGTGGTAGATTATGGACCATACTCTCTTTTAGAGAAGGCCCGTGTCCTACCAGTAGGAACGCTAATGGTCTGATGATGAACAAGCGTCGCATTGATTACAGTGACTGCGGAACTCAGAACTCTTGCTATTGGATCGGCGTCTAAGTGCGTAGTTATAATCAGTTGGAGGAATAGGCACGTGTGACATGAATCACGTCTTGTTAATTGGGAGTCAATCGGCGAATTGTTTATATACCTATCTTTTTGTGAATCGTCGATGTTGTAGATTGGGGTGTAAAGTGTTGATTGAAGAAATAATAAATACACAAGGGTCTGCATAAATATGTATTGGAGGCGCTGCTTTGAAAATAAACATCCATGATGATTATCGTTCCAATTATGGCCATGTTCATCAATATCCTTGCCGCCCATAACAAAAGCATAACTGCCATCAACACACAACATTATATTGTGAGGGCAATGGATTATATGGTTCTTAAATCGAGGAAAACATCGTGAGGATACCGGCATATCCAAGAATCCAATAAAATCAAGACAATGTGGCATTTACCAACCGCTCTGGGACAGTGCCAGCTTGGTGGATTATGGCCCATACTCTCTCCCTGAGAGAAGGTCCTTTTCCCAGACGTGGGAATCCTGGGGACGTAATATAATATTTAATTACCGTACTTCGTAGGGCACGTTAAGCCGTCGGTCCCGGACAGCAGTCGTTACGCCATAACGAAGGCCTTCGGGCGGCCTAAAAACTCTGACACCAGGGTTGGCCACACCCCAATCTTCTTATCTTGTGTGGGTGTGTACCCACACAAGAGAAGAAGATTGGCTAATTAGATGGACATTAACTCTCCGGGATGATCGCTCCTGACAACAGTCTAGACTCACCACAGTATAATGTCCTCAAAAGTTCTCTCTATAAACAAATTCTTGAGATAAAATACCTCCTAGTAACACTTATATACCTATTCGTATCAAATACAGCAGTTTTTAGTCGTAAATCATAAACAAACAAATGTGGCAGATACCGTTCATCTGACAGTGTGACGGAAAGTACTGTATTTGATGATTTTGATGATCACTTATCACGAAATCTCTGTAAGTTTAAACTTCAAATTGGACTAATTCTACGGTTTTCTAAGTAGGTGCTTTTTAAGAAAGAATTTGCCTAATTCCCACAAGAACAGTAGGAAAGGCTATATTGTAAACTACATGTGAAAACAATTTAAGGCAAACTTGTTTGTTGTTTTAGCTGTGATATTGTATATATAAGCTGTTCGAGCTCCTGCAAAAGAGTTTTTATAATGTAACAAATTGGCGAGACGAGCTGGTCTTTCACCTGATGGTAACCAACACGACTGCCCATAACAGTCGCATAAGAGTTGTCCAGCATTTTCCCAAAGCTTTCATCATCTTTATCAGCCTGTTACGTTCCTACTGCTGGGTCTCGGCATTCTCTAAAAAAGATAGTAAGGGCAATCCTTCACGTGGGCCCAGTCCAACCAAACTCAAAGCAAAACTATGTCCGTCAGTTGACTTGTTATGTTATACAAGCTACGCCCCGCGGTTTCCCGGAATAAAGCCCCTAAGTAAACCCCTAAGTAGCCCCTTTTCAGGATCTAAAGTACCTACATACCACGTCAACTTCTGTTTGGTAGTTTGTGCGTTATAGAGTTACAAACATCCATCTTCACAAACTCGTATTTATAATATGTAATAGATAGATAGATAAACACTTTATTATTCACCTTAAACATAGAAATTAAGTACAAGTTAAATGTTTACAATGGTGTAACAATGGGCGGTCTTATCGCTCAAAGCGATCTCTTCCAGACCACCCTTTGATACCTTAACCTTTTAATAATAGTAGGATGTGAAATATATTGGCAATCATTTAAAAACAAAGTGACTATTACGAGAGCAGTGAAGGAAAATAGTATGAGCGGCTTGTATACTGTCGCTATCTATTTGGCCTCTACATACAGATATAATGAGCAGTCAACCGCGTCGTATTAGCTGTTGCTATTTCAAAATAAAATGTACTTTAAATACTTTATTAATCGAGTTATTTTTGTAATCGTTGTTTATTGTGGATAATATGTTGGCATGCGTTGGCAGTATGCGAGTCGGTTTTCCGATCGATATGTCTTAAAAGCATTCAGTGGAGAGTGGACATTTTATTTTCATAATATAATACATTTAGCCAGTTGACAAAAGGACATTACAAAAAGAGTATAGGATCAGGCGGGATCATTATCTGTGTTTTTTGATCTCATTTTAAGTCAAGCACCTGGCGTGGCATATACTGGACAGTGAGACTACTTCTATCATTCTTACTGAAAATCGTTCCTCCACGATGACACAGCCTGTCGTCGTAGATCTACGGTCCTTTTTCCAAGACCATATGACATACAGATTCTGAATAATAATCGAATAGATTAGAAAGGAAGACTATAAGATCAGAAAGGAAGACTGTATAATTAATGAACCCAAATGTCCCGTGTAAGCGGCCGTGAAATGGCCATTTCGGTTCTTAGCATTAAATAAAATGTTGCTTCGGTAACTAGAAAAATAAACAAACCTACTAAAACTTACATAATGTCTACCACTCTGGACAAATGGACCTATAAAATTAATCGACCGTTGGTTGTTCAGGCTTTTGGTAGTATTTACATCACAATACGATTATTATGCTTGTCAAGGTCAAGGGGCAAATTTACTGGCACAGTCCTTTTATCCCCATATTTATCATAATCATCTGCTTTTAGGATTCCACTGGAATATAGGCATCTTCCAGGCCACATAGCAGCATCTTTTAGCACTTACCTACCGTCTGCCAGTCACCTTGCGATCCTCTTCCTACTGCCAGTTACAATGCAAAGATCGCTCGACTATCCTAAAGGTGTCGGGGTCACAGTCTCCACTCAAAAACAATCATACTTCAGCCGTTATCGGTTCAGCTGCTATCTAGTGCCACTTCAGATACTCATCCATAGTCGACAACTTTTACTCCTACTTAAATCAACAAATGTACTTTTGTTTAAAAACAATACGTGAGTATGTAATATACATATATAGCAATTAATGATTCTCTCTAATTAGGTTTCCATGATGTCGCTAAAAGCCAACTTTTATTCTGATATGGGTTTACTCGGTCGGATAGAGGGTTGAATCCGATCACCGGACACCGATATGCATTAGGCACAGCAGCTTACAGCAGTCCAATGCACATCGGCCTCTTCTTATGACTTACACAGAACGCGATGTTCGAGTCCTCTCATATCGTACTGCTACTACTGCTAGTCACCTTGTGACCTTACTACAGTCGGATTTTCTTACAAAAATCCGACCCGGCTACCGACGCAGCGAGGGTAAGACTAGCGGTTATTGGTTCTGCGTCGAATTGCCAGTCACAACTTTGACTTGCATAAGAGAGTCGAATGTCAAGTCAGTCAAATGATTAGACTTTAATGATAACTAAGTTTGTATATATTAGTTTAAACCGACAGATGGGTGTTATGTTGTCAAAACAATACATCAGCCTTGTTCCTGGATAACTGGGTTAATTGTGCTGGTGTGGTCGAAGGGGTCAAGTCCAAATGTGTGGCCCGTTTGTTTACGATCTTACAAGTACTGGATACTGCGCAACACTAACAAAATGGCGATCCAACATGGCATACTCTTTGTTTTGAAATGAGTAGTGTGTGAATCATAGCAAGCAACAAAATAACACGTCGACTGTATTTTGTATTTTTCATTCGTTCACCACCAATTGCTTTTTGATAGTGAGCGTTTGGTGCAATAACCTTGCGGGTACCGTTGACAGATCGCGATCTTCGTCGCATTTTGCTAGAGTATTACAAAATGGCGCCCCCTTTATTTAAAACGGATTGACCCCTTTATTTAAACCAACAGACATATCATCATCATCATCATCATCAGCCCATCATGTTCCTACTGCTGGGACACGGGCCTTCTCTCATAGAGAGAGTATGGGCCATAATCCACCACGCTGGCCCAGTGCGGGTTGGTGGATAGCACATGTTCTTGAATGTTTGTGATAAATTCTTAAACATGCCGGTTTCCTCACGATGTTTTCCTTTACCGTTTTTACAGCGAGTGTTAAATCCGCACATAACTTAAGAAAGTCAGTGGTCAGTGGTGCGGGGCCAGCGGGATTAGAACTTAGGTGCGTCGGATCGAAAGTCGCACGTGCCACTGAGCCACACTCGCTCAGACATATCTGATAATTATCAATATGATGCTCTAGTATAGTCATTTGAGATAGACATTGATATTAGTACATAGGTATTATGTAATTACATACAAGTACCTACTATGTTATATACTTCAAGCACGTACGAGTACAAGTATATATTCTTAAACTGTGCTTCCTACTCTTTTTTACGCTTAATAGATCTGTGTTTGGCCACTATCTCGCCTGATGTGAAGCGATGATGTGGCCTAAGATGGAGCACAAAGATCTAGAGAGAAACGGCAGTTGAGCGGCTGCTCAGACCCGTCTCCCCGATGGTTCACCAAACATCATCCGGAAACACGACTAGGTCGCTTGACGGCATGGCTTTGTTCGGTGGGTGGTATTACAACCACGGCCAGAGCCTACCACTCCACAGCGCGTCCATGCTATATCATTATATATGATCAAGATCCATTGATGTCCTTAATTGAGATGGATGTTTAGTTTTAAAATGTTTTTGTCGAACTGGCCAGCAGCAACAACATATTGCATAATGGCTTGTTATGTACATAACCGTATGTATGTACACATACATGAGTACTAGATCATAATGGTTTGATGTTTCGGGGTTTCCCAAATATCCGGACAGTGAAAGAAACATGTCGCCCGCCGGGTCACATTATAATTATTGGCTCGACGTGACGGGTCGTTTTGTTTCACAGCCTGGTTGTTTGAAACTATTAAACTATACATACATTTAGAACCATAGTGTTTTATTAAGAAGGCGCCTGAAAATTATTGAGTTAAGATCTTCTATCTATCGACCCTTTGAGATTTAGATATTTATTTTATGTAACTGAATGGCGAGACGAGCTGGTCGTTTGCCTGATGGTAAGCAATACGCCAGCCCATAACAATAACATCACCGCCCAGAACTTTGTTTTGCAAAATCCTGCGCGGCGCTGCACTGCGCTTGTCATCCTGAGACAATTAGCTGTTGAGTCTCATAGTGCCCAGTAATTTCGCTGGCTAAACTGCCCTTCAAACGGAACACAGTAATGCTTGCGCACTACTGCTTGGCGGCTGAATAACTGGCAAAGCGGTACTACCAACACAGACGGCTTCTCGCATACAAGAGATATACCACCGTATTTATTGGACTCTATGAGTACCTATCCTATTCCTGATCTAATTTTCTTAGCAATGATTTAAGGAATAGTTTCATAGAGACTAAACTATTAGACGAAAGTCTATTAAGACGAACTTATTCTAACGTTTTTAGAATTAGGTGTATTGCAGTACTTAAAATGTACAGAAAGTATGTCAACCCAGTAGATTAGTGTTCAGACTCAAGAGTAAATGTTGACAAAGAGCACAGTTTTGACAGTTTCTTTCACTGATTGACTATCAGATCGCAATTTGAATCAATTTTACACTGATTAAAATAACAATAGCCATGTTCGCGCGTTCGTTGTCCCTAGTAATCTTAAGCACGTGAGGCATTGTATTGAATAATCTCAAGTAGCACTCAATAGTTTGCAATTATCAGCAATGGTTCTTTAACTCTTAAGTGCCCACATGCAGCATTTTTTTTTTATCGGTTATTGATCTACGTTTACTCTGTTTCCTTAGGTGTTACTTAGGCTGTATAAATTCTGAGTCACATAAATTTTTCAACATCCGTAAAGAGTAGTAGTGTAGGCACAAAACATTGCCAAGGACATCTTATATTCCACGCACTATCGATTGATTTAAGGAATTATGATTAGGTATAATTAGTCTTCACACGTGCGTACTCCGTTATTCGTTGGGCATTATATAGGCAGCTTTTTCGAGTTTTGCCCACATCTTGCTAAGTTACAAGGCTTGTAATAAATATTCAAAATGAAGAGACATAGGTACTATTTCTATTATAATTGTGAATGCTTGCTCAGCGAAATTATTCCATATAAGATAAAAAAATCCTGTGTATTGTCGTGTTGTATCTCAGTAATGAGATAGTATGTTGGTGGCTTAGAAAATAGGGTTCAAATTTGTACATATTTTGTTTCCTAAAATTAATTGACATTGTTAGAGAGCTTCTTTTGTTTACGGCGTTTTCGTGACGATCCCATTTACAAAAAAAACCCTTGTTACGGCATTTCCACTACTCGGAAACGATATCAGATTCTGAAGTTGCCATCGGAAACAGATCAGAATTCAGAATGCAAACAATAGGTGGACAAGCGCGTAATCTTAACTTTATATTTCTACATCGTAGCGATAATATTAAGGGTATCGGATCGGAGTAACAAACGCCTTTGGAAGTCAGATCGTTGAGCGTAGGTTCACCTCTTAATACACATCAATAGTTCTCCTTCTTTAGGATTGTTTTGACCTTTCCAGCCCCCAATTCCCACGCAACCCTGGCTAAAGTGGCAAATGGCTTACACGCAAGGACATCCCAGCATTTATATACTAGCTGCGCCCCGTGGATTCTCACCCACGATTTCCCGGGATAAAAAGGAGCCTATGTTAACACATAGGCTACTTTTCCAGGGTATAAGCTATCTCCACACACACAGAATAGCACTCAATTTTGTAGAGCCGTTACATGGTGAAGAAGTTACAAACATACATACAAACGCATTTATAGTATCAGAGTGATAGGTATCCCTTTATATGTGTGAGTAATAAAACGAATATAACACGCACGTTGTCTACCCAGAAATATTATTATTCCAATGTGGTGTCTCTTACGTCATTCATTTGTATTCAATGCAATCTTATCCTAAATGATATCAATGAGAGGGAAACAATTTAATTAGCGATAAATTAAAAAGGGAAAGCAAATAGTTCGAAATCGTAATGAAGTAAGAAGCTAAAAGAAAATGTAATCATTACTTTTTCATTGTTTTAAAAGCGAGAGAAAAATTAAGTAGTTCGGCAGATACTACTGCATAAGGAAAAAAAAATCAATATCGCTGACAATGAGACGATAAGGTATTGGTTGATACGACACGTAGCTAGGAATCTGATTCTTTTGGGCGTAGTTTTGATGGAAATATACATATATTAAAAAAAAAATTACCAAGATAAAATAATAATTTTGGACGGGGTTTCCCCGATTCACAGAACAATTCGTAGTACAAGTCCCGATTGATAGATCAAGTTTGGATAATTTTTAACCGTTCACCAAAAATACTGATAGTGCACCAAATTTGGTCTGTTTTAAGCACTCAAACGTATAGGTGGCCCTTGGGCCACCCCAACGCCGCGAACATGTAATATTCATAAAATAGGTGCTCTTTATGAAATATTTTAATGAACATATTTTGGTGCACAATTAGTATGAGTGGTGCACAATCAGTATATTAAGCTGAAAAACGGGAATAAATTAAGTTAAAGACGATCCATTTAGTTTATCATGATGATGCAGTCAGGATTGAATGATGTCAAATACTTTCTTAATTGCGCTTACTCACAAATTCATAAGACATACCCACATTCGACCGAAAACAAAACCACTTGACGGTAAACCGAAAACTGGTCGCATCTCATCTTCATTACGACTATCAGTTATGCCACTGGAGAAGTTATGCCAGAGTTTCAAACCTGCAAACTGTTGTAAAGGACTTGGAAGATGCTGTCGGAGGAAAAGACAAGAGGGACGTCTGTGCAGGACTTATCGCCCCCACGTGGTATATCCCCACGTTACTTGCACTATGAATTATTCTGTGCCGTAGTTAATTAAAATATTGTAGAGGCAGATTATTTTATTATTAACACGTTTTTATTAAGTCAGTTTCTTGTTTGTCTGTTTATCTGTCTGTCTGTTGTTCCGGGTGGAATCTTGTAACTCAAATTTCGAGCACTTCCCGATTAGCTATCCGGCTGAAAATTTTCAGGTTAGCTCACAACTTGATGACTATGCATTCTAAATCCATTAAGGTGCATAAAAACGTGATTTTTTATTAATTTTTAAATCAAATTTTATTTTTACAAACCAAAACTATAAACGTAAAGAGGAAATATTACCTACATTAAATTCTATTTTCAGAATGTATAATGTATTTAAATAATTCTATGGTATGGTTACTGGGTGGTAACTAGGATGATGCAAAATATGATACCTGACAAATGACAATTCATAACATTATGTTGATGATTAATAATCATCATTATCAGCCCAATAACTTCCCACTCCTGGGACACGGGCCTTCTCTCACAGAGAGAGCCATAATCCACTACGCTGGACCAGTTCGGGTTGGTGAATGTCACATGATCTTTGAATTCTTGGGAATAATTATTGGACATGCCGGTTTCCTCACGATGTTTTCCTTTACCGTTTTGAGAGCGAGTGTTAAATCCGAACATAACTTAAGAAAGTCATTGGTGCGGGGCCAGCGGGATTCGAACTCGGGTGCGTCGGATCTTAAGTCGCACGAGTTTCCGCTGAACCACTCGATTAATAAACAACCTAACACAAATATTCCATCTGTTCTATTTCAATAATTCCTATTAACAACGAACCGCCTACTTAACAGCAAGTCAAACAAATATCCTGTCAGATGTGGAAATAGGACGCACGGTCAACGGCATGTGTTAAATTGTAATGTATTTATACCAGTGATTACAAACAATACTGGACTGGAACGCGAAAATAATTGTCTTTTCGAAGCTAGCTATTTGTTTGTTCCTGTTTTTAAAAAGATAATTTTTAACCGTTCACCGAAAATAATGGTTGTGCACCAAATTTGGTCTGTTTTAAGCACTCAAACGTATAGGTGGCCCTTGGGCCACCCCAACGCCGCAAACATGTAATATTCATAAAATAGGTGCTCATAATGAAATATTTTAATGAACTTATTTTGGTGCACATTCAGTATATTTGGCGGAAAAACGGGAATAAATTGAGGTACAGTTAAATAAGATCCTTTTTAAAACTCCTTAAACAGTGTCAATTGCCAAAAGGAACTCGTACCTGCCAAGTTTCTAGATCGTAAACTTGAGAATTGGAGATGACGTGATGATGAGTTAGTCAGTCTGTGCTATTTGCTTTTCGAGAAATCCTTTCTTAACACCTTAATTTTTAATTTTATAGGCTTTATATAGTCCTGGAGATTAAAAAAAGAAACATCCCCGCAGTTTCTTGGTAATATCTTCTCTAACGGGTGTATTTCCGAAGCACTAGTAGTCAGTTTTCGCATATCTTTTCTGGGCCCGGAATTGAATTTGTATAGAAAAGAAATTGGTAGACATGCACACATTTTTTTCAATGTCATTATAATTTAAGTTACAATTTTTAACGTACCTGTTTTAATAGATTCGTATTATGTGTATGACGTTTATAAGTGCATTTGATTGTGCTATTATGTTTTATTTATTAAATATCTTGTGACTTTACACTATTGTATTGAGGTTCATTAAGTAAATAGTATTGATGTGGGAGTAGGCGTGTGGGACGAAAAACTTCCTGGGTCTTGAGTACGTAGATTATGGTCATCCATGATAGGCGCGAATCCATAATGACATCGGTGGGCGGCATTTACATTTCACAAACAGTCGGTATGTTATTATGAAATAACTTCTCTTTATAACTAAGCAACACTGACACTTAAGACTTGTTCATAATCATCTTGTTGTTGTACCATTTTTATGGAGCTGAGTGATGAGACGAGTAAGTGCCACGCCTGCCCATAACAGTTGAAGTGCCACACAGAACTACCATGAAGAGCACTGCGTTGCTCTCATCACCCCGAGACATCAGTTATTAAGTCTCATAATATGTCCAGTAATGCTTGCGCACTCCTGCTTTACGGCAGAATAACTGCTACCTTATCTTTATTTAGGCCCCCCCGCTTGTTTTTCCAGTTTGCGTTGACGTTTGTCCTAGAAAGTGAACCTAACTGTATTCATGAGCGTTTATTAGCACTAAGATACGAAGATCTTGTTTACTCAGAATACATGAAATCTGGATCATGCAAAGAGACTTCTTTACGTCGGCATCGGTAATTATTTATTATTTTTAGGTAAGTTTAAATAGCAGTCTGACCCGTCGCAGTGGAAAGATTGAAGTGATGGAAAACTTCACTGTCTGGGGTACGCCGTAAAACACGAAGATTAAAATATCGATTCGAGCAGTGGCTCAAGGAACGCTTCACCAGAACAGCTGATATAAATCATGTGCCATGCATGTCATCATGTGCCAGTGATGGCATGCAATGCCATGCCACTGCTGGCAAAATAGAAGCTTCTTTAAATCTCACTTCCTTATTTATCACAAAATAAATTTTCTTCATCAGTTCTCGCTTCTCTCTTGGTGTTGAGTAACGACCCGAAAAGAAGAAGGTCCTCCCTTATCCTGTGGTACTTGAATTCTGCACAGTCATGAAATAAATGACAGCATAGTATGCTCTGCCGCTACGCGCTATACAGTGCATATTGTAATACGTTTTTTTACCTGCACTTAAATCGGTCGCACTATCGCCTGCTATTTAGCGATCATTAGCATAAAATGTGCACTTTGTTCAACCGTCGAGTTCATGGAGTGAGTCACATATACTTTTATTTTGCATTTACTGCATACTAGTTTTTCCCGCGGCTTTTTCTGCAAGAGCGACAGAGGAAGCCCATATTCGTATTTTTTCTAAGACTATCTTAGCAAGACCTCCCCAGTACATGAAAGCGCGCACTACGAAGAGGTCAAGCTGTATCTTCACTCACCCAACTGATTTTGATGTAACATGCCCTATAAATCTAAGTTGGGACTTATACCACCAAACCCTGAAAATCGCATTAAAACATTGCGGTTTGTATTTCTGAGAAGAGACCAACTTAAGAGCGAAAGTGTTTAAGCATTATTAAACGGCTGGTATAGGACAGGATCTTAGCTAATTTCCTTCATTGCGGTATTACGGAAAACAAGTTACACTAAACAGGTACAATTCTCTATACTTGTTCTACAAGAAAATACGCGAAGAACACTGTTGTTCTAAGTTATAAATTGTCATTATTTCGAGGATTGAACTGCCAATTAAGTTATTTAGTGGTGCAATCAATCCTGACCCTAATTCACTATGCCAACTTGGCGATTCCTTGCTTCGAAATCACTTCGATTCCTTCATTAATAAACGACATCTCTATGACGCATTCATATATCATACTAATATCATAAACGCGAAAGTTTGTAAGAATGGATGTATGGATGTACCTTTGTTACTCTTTCACGCAAAAACTACTGAATGGATTTTGATGAAATTTGGTATGGAGATAGCTTGTACCCTGGATTAACACGTAGGCTACTTTTTATCCCGGGGAACCGCGGGTGAATCCGCAGGGCGCAGCTATTTGATATATATGACGTGTCATAGAGAATACACATTTCGCAGATGTCGTTTATTAATTAAGGAATCGACGTTTCCTTGAGGCAAGGAATCGCCAAGTTGTCATAGTGAATTAGGGCCGTGTAGAGTTAGTGTGGTGACTCACGATCTGTCGTAGTCGAGTTTGAATACTTATCCGAAAATTTTATGGAGAAATCCTATCTGTTCCTACAACCTATAGGTATTAATAGTCACCTTAAAGTGGTGAAGTAAATCATCGTGGTGAAACCAGCGAACCGCAGGCTGGCGTTGTGATTACGCGTTACGTAAAGACATGGTTCCCAACAGAACATAATGGGCTGATGGCGATGATGAGGTGTCCTCGTCGTATATTGATTCTGTACATCTTGTATCTGAGTTATGTTTAAGTGGATTTGAAGGTCGCAAGTGAAAGTAAGACAAGTACAGTAATTTAAAATATGTATTGCATAGCCGGAAACTCGATGCGGTCTGATTTTGTGTAACCAGCCAAGTCAGTACGGCTAATATAATACTACGGTAAAGTCAAAGTCAAATATCATTTATTAAATAGGCACAAAAGTGCACTTTTAAAGGTCATAAAAATATGATACAAATAAAATATGTTAAAAATTGTAACTTATGTTAACATGACTTTGAAAAAAAGGTAAGTATGTTTACCCATTTCTTTCCTATACTCAAATTGAGGTCTGAGTGTTGAAAAGAAATGCGAAAACTGACTCTACCAGTGCTTCGGAAATACGCCCGCTAGAGAAGATAGCACCAAGAAACTCTGCGGGGATGTCTTTTTTCAGCACAATTACGTATAAATTAAAATTAACAGAATGTAAAACAAGAAATGCGAGTGAGATGTCCCATAGTCATAGTATCAGTAACAGAAGAGTGTAAATAAAATATAAGTAGGTATGACAGTAGCAGTAGGAGTGACTAGAACAGACCAGTCCCCGCAAGCAGCACCCGTTCACGAGTATGACTTGTGGACCAGCCATCACCCCCCTCAACCATATTGGAGGGAAGGGAGTGACCCGACACACAGAGCCGCCGCAAGCAAAGACATTTGAGTGAGCATGACTGTAAAACCTAGTCACTAGTAAGTAGTAGGACTACTAGGAGTCACTAGTGAGTAGTAGGTAGTTATGCTTTATGAAGTCTCTTCTGAAAAATCAATTAAGTCTGCATCATCATCTTCCCATTACGTCTCTCCATTGTTACAGGCCTCTTGGAGAGTGTATTCTATTCTACTAATATTATAAATGGAAGATTTGTGAGGAAAGATGTATAGATGTTTATTACTCAATCTCGCAAAAACCATTAAATGGATTTTGTTGATGGTTTATTTTTTATTATACTGCTAATTGGCATGCGTTTGACCATTATGTCACCTGATGGTAAGTGAGGATGCGGTCGACGATCTAGCACGCTTGCCAAGATAGTACCTGTTCACTTGATTTTGGTATTGTTTGCTGTAGGTTCCGGAAGGAAGAAAGGACATAGTATAATTTTTATCCCGGAAAATTGACCACGCGTGTAAAACCGCGGGGTACCTACAGCTGATTTAAAATAAAACCATTATCTACAAAGCGGGCCCAGTACGGGTTGGTGTCTCGAATTTTGTAATTATTTTTATGCAACTGCGCAATGAGACGAGCAAGTCGTTCGCCTGATGGTATAACAATTACAGTGTACCCAGAAACAGCGGCAGTATAATCAGACAAAGCGGTGGTATCGACCCAGACGGCCGGCGGCCTCCCGCATATAATAGACCTACCACAAAGTTAATTTGATAACGAAGGAAAAGTTTTGGCACGAATCTTGGACAAGATGAGATGACAGATTTCCACACTCAGGGCTCAGATATTTATAGACATGTATAGGTGCATCGACCTCTCAACTTGTTCGTGGAGTGGCTCGGTTACGTAAACGCGCTGGTTGAGGGTTATGCGTGTTTGATTGTGACTTGTAAGTTGTGTAATGACTAATGATGTTGCTTTTTGGGAAGGTCTTTTTATGTTTTATTTTGGTAGTCGTAATGTATAGAACGCTGAAGACCAAAGCCATCAGGATATCTGACTAAATCTGGTTCTTTAATGTTTACAAATTATTTTAAGAACTAGCAATACGAGATTTCATTCGCGTCGACATAATAAAATATAGCCTATGTCACTCAGGGATAGTGTAGCTTTCTATCAGTGAAAGAATTTTCAAAATCGGATCGGTATTTCCAGAGATTACCTCCTACAAACATACATACATACCTACTTACAATTGTACCTCTTTGTAATATTAGTATAGATATAAAATTATAGATGTATTATCGAGAAGAACAGTGGAAGGAATGATTCGTTAGTGAATAAATCTTCCATTGTTCTTAATATTGAGGAAACTCAAAACTTTCTTCTGTCCAGGATATGACGACACACGGTGCGTCTGATGAAGGTCTCAGAAAGGCCAGAGCACTGATTACTTTCGTCACCGGACGTACTATCTAACTACTACAACGCTATACCTCTATATGTTTATATTATACCTAAATAAATACATTATTCATAAGCAAAATATTCGCGACCAAAGCGAATGTGTTTTTTTATGGAACTGAGTGATGAGAAGGGCCTATCGTTCGTCTGATGGTAAGCGTCACGCCTGCCCATAACAATTGCAGTGCCACCCAGAACATTTAATACCAAGAAAGCACCGCGTAGCACTGCATTGTGCTCATCAACCCGAGACATCAGATATTAAGTCTCATATGCCCAGTAATTTCGCTGGCTACAATGCCCTTCAAACCGGAACACAGTAATGCTTGCGCACTACTGCTTGGCGGCATAATAACTGGCTAAGCTGTGGTGCCCACCCAGACGGCCTCCCGCATACGAGAGACCTAATATAGTTTATAGAGTTCCTCGTAGCGCAGCGTCCGCATCGTTGTAAGATTCCATGGTTTAAGAAAATACACGTGCGCCTTTGTTATTATTATTCTTCACTATTCGTTCCGCCAACCAAGCGTGTTTTCATATTTGATCAGGTATTTCCTGTTATTTTTTTGTATAGAAAATTAACATCATTCTGTAGCAACGTTATCGTCGGCAACAGATACTGATAAGATTATTAAGCTACCAAAATACATTGTGACGTTAGCGCCAGACGCTTTGTTTTTGGTGTTCACTTTGAGATATCGGAGGGTCATGTCTGTATTTTCTAATCAGGAGGATTATAAGATGCCCTCGCTCTGTCCTTAAAGGACCTCTCATATTCCTTTGTTATGAGCATTACCACAGAAGACTTAATAGCTCTAAAATTAATGTCGTAATGCACATAAGACAGCTCAACTTTTTCTGAACTACTCCCACACCATTTGCTAAACTTAGTCTGTAAGAAGGCCGTATGTAGTTAGCTAAGTGTGATTGAATGAATGATTTTGTTTCTAGCTTCCGATCTAGAAAACAGAGGTCGTCTAGGCATACGCGTTTGACAGAATCAATTTACCAATCAGGTGTTACTCTAAGTTGTGTGTATCTATCACGGAATCTGGCATTAACCACCCGCTTTCTCTCTTTCCAGGGCTAAAGAGCGACGGTTGCCGTCGCTGGCCGTAAGATGCGCTCGCTGCTCGCTTACTACGCCGACGCAGTGATGGGTGCGGCGGCGCGAGGCGCTGGTTGCGCACTCGGCTGCAGCGGCCGTGGGGACTGCATGAACGGGACCTGTCTCTGCGAGATCAGATACTCTGGGGACGAGTGTGCGGGGCCCAATCTGCCTTATCATGCGTGTAAGTACACTTGAAGCTGATGAAGGCGGGAGCAGGCTCTGAAAGATCCGAGAAGTGCGGGGTCCAACCTGCCTTATCGTGCTGGTAACTAACTACTCTTGAAGTTGATGTAATACAGATCATGGCCATGTGTCTCTGCTAGATCCGGTCTTCAGATCGGTATCTGATTCCGTCGATTTTGGACGGAGCACCGTTTACCTTCCATATCATTTTGTGAAACTTACACTGTCTGATTAAATTTTTCTCTTCCCTTTTACCTTTATAGATTTACCTACATTACATATGTACGTACCTACATGCCTGGAGTCACAAATACCGATCGGAGCAAGTCTTCGATCAAGCATTAACGAAACGAAACGGAAAACGGGAAACGGGTCTGAGCACCCGCTCAACTGCCGTCTCTCTCTAGATTTATGTGCTCCATCTCAGGTCACGTCATCGCTACATATCAGGCGAGATAGTGGCTAAACATAAATATATTAAGCTTAAAAAAAAATTACTAATTTACATTGTATTCCAAACCTTAACCATATTTTACAAGTATTTAAGGACCATTTTCCCCTTTTCTAGGTATTGGCGGCGTGTTCCTCCTGGTCGCCTTTGTGTGTGCCGTCCAGCTGACCATCTGCATCATCACGGAGTATCGGCGGCTGAAGGCGCCAAGTTTCCTGCGCGCCTGCAAGGTCACCACCCAGAAGATGCTGTACTTGGTCGCTTTCTTGGCTTCCCTGATACGCGGAGCGTACTTCGTGTCACCGGTGAGTATACTTTCAAACTGACTGTACTGTATAATTTTATGATATGTCATGATTAAAAGAAAAATTGGATGCTCAGTTGGCCAAAGAACATGACAAGGTCGGAGCGCCAGTCGTAGTAATATGACAGAATAATTAATAGAAGTTGGTAGTAAACTTGCAGATGAGCTGGGTTGATGGTGTTTTATTAGAGAACTATCGCCAGACCGCGTAAGAGGTTTTCTTTTTTTTACTTTTGAAAACTTATTATTTTACGAAAAATATCTCAACTCGTAATTTCGTAAATTTAAAATGTTCGCAAAATTTCACGAGAACTTTATAAACGACATGCCCAATATTGTATTGTACTATTGATTATTCTGCTTGTCCCATATTTCTTTAACAACGGTTATCTATAGGCGGGGGTGACAGCTTGCCCAGAATGCTTGTTTGCCCATAAATCAAAATAGTATTTAAGCATTGTTTAAACGTTATAATTGTGTATGTTCACAGTCGGCCTTCCAAGAGGGATGGGCGACCAGTCTTCTATCCGCCTACTACCCGCTTCTCATGTCGGGGTCTTCGCTTATCGTCTGCTTCTGGGCAGAGGTAAGTCTGAAAAAAATAGTAACATTATTTGCAAAATCACCAATTTTTAAAAAGAAAATGAGACATTGATTCGTGAAAAAGTGAATAAGCTGAATGCCGGGCAAGGAAGCAGAAAATCCTGGAAAGCGTACCGTTATTGAAGGTTGCAAAGTGTAGATTGCAAAGGTTCAGGATATCTATAATGTATAAAATAAAATTTTACCGACATGACGACATGACCTTTGACCTATTTTCCGGTACTTAAAGTTCATAAAAGAACTACCGGGATTTGATAAATACAATATAAACCCATTATTAAAAGATGCTGCCATCTATTGATGATCTATTTAGTTACATAAATTGCATTTAGCGACATCTAGTTGCTATTGAATGAACTAAATTGTAACAGCATAATGTGATGCTCACGCTATGGTTTTAGTGTGACCGAATACTGCTAGGTAGCATTACTTAGCCGTCAATTTGTTGTTATAGATCTTGATAAAAGATTCCGTAGATCATCAGTAGATGGCGTTAATTCACTCAAACTTGTGAGGCCGATTTTATGAAATTTAGAAACTAATAAATGTTTCAAATCGATTTTAGGTCACTTCCACTTTGTCGATTTGTTTTGATATTGCACATACCTTCATAACTTCCTAGCTAAGTACATAATACGTACCTAATATAAGTAAAGCAGATGATGATGCGAGGACCTAAATCTGAGAAAAACAATCGTAACGATAATTATGTAGCGCTACTTCTAGTTTGACACTGTGTTATGTTATTTGTATGTAATAATAATTTATACTCATTTTTCATTGTCAGACATTATAAAAGATTTAAAAAAGATACATTTCCGCTGTTTCTTGGTGCTATCTTCTCTAGCGGCACTGGTAGAGTCAGTTTTTGCATGGAGTATGGGAAAGAAGTGGGTAGACATGCTTACCTTATTTTTTCTCAGTCGTGGTATTTTAACTTTTAACGTATTTTAATTGATTTTTACTAAGTGTATATGACATTTTTGTGCCTATTTAAATTAGACGTATTTTTACTTTTTTCAGGTTTAATTTGAAACTTTTATTATTAGAATCAGTGTTCGATATATTTACTTGGTTTAGACGGATGTTTACTGTAATTAAGTTTCTTCGACCATTCCATACTAAGCTAAAGTAGGCAGTAGTAGGAATTTTAAATGGAGGGTATTAACTTGTTTACAAGTTGAGCTGTGCTCTTATTGCGCAATACATTGATACTTGGTCTAGGTCCCGATGTAGGTCTGTGATCTATAGTATATTCTATTGTAGTTCTATACTGATAACTCAAGGTGACGAGTGCAGTGCAATGACGTATTATTATGTTTTTGTAAAGGTACTTAGTTGATTGTGTTGCCTGCACTTAATGTAATGAGTTTGGAACTTACCGTTAACGGAATTTTAGTTTATTTATACTAGCCGATACCCGCGACTCCGTCCGCGTAGAATTCGGTTTGTAGTTGTTCCCTAAGGACAAGGGCCAGACGAAGAAAGCGAAGCTATGTATATTGTAAATGCGGCAGTTCTGCGTTTGTGTTTGTGTGTTTATTTTGATGATATTTACTATGCATGTACTTTTAGATCCTGAAATGAGACATAGGATGCAACTTATCGTTTTATATCGTTGTTTTAAGGAACAACTATAAACCGAATTCTACGCGGACGGAATCGCGGATATCAGCTAGTAATATTATAAATGCGAAAGTTTGTAAGGATGGACGAATGTTGGTTTGGACTAGAGATGTACCCAGTCGGCGACTGGTCGGCGACTAGTCGATGACTATAAATATAGTCGGTTGTATGCTTAAAACTAAGGTGATTATTGAAATCGTAACGTTTATTGTAAATAATTTTTATTTTAAATCAGCCTTACAGTTTGTAATCTACGAAAGGAACTCTTCCTGAGGTAGTCAATAATGGAACCTAAATAAATAGTATAATTTGAACAAAAAAAAACCTATGCGTTCGTTTTAATTTTCTAAAAAAACACTCAGTAAAGGCGTTTCGTTTGTAAACAACACGAGAAAAAAATGCAAAGGAAATAAATACTTCTTTCGACATGAATGCACAGCGCGGCGGGTGCGAGCGACTCAGCTGTAAACGAAGCGCCACGGACTTTGCCGATGCCATCCGAACTCCACCGAAAGCAATGATCGGCGTGGCCGACTAACTAGTCGGTCTTTTCGCAACCGACTAAGACCGACTAGTCGTCAGTCGGCTAGTCGGCCCATGTCATAGTCAGCCCATCTCTAGTTTGGACACAACCACGCAAAAACTGCTACACGGCTTTTGATGAAAGTTGGTATGCAAGTACTTTAGGTACAATATAGGTACTTTATATCCTGAAATCGCGGGTGAAAACGCGGGGCGCAGCTAGTTCTTAATAAATGTATCACTGTAAAGGATTTACAACACAAGTATACATTTTATTTACAGTTTACATTTATTTTAATTAAAAAGAAACCAACTACAATTCATATTATGTATCTTTAAAGTTCAAGGTCGAATATCGATTAAATTTATATGGGACCATGTTGAAGCTATACTGAACCCAACGCAAAGAATTTTCCAAATCAGTTTATAAATAACGGAGTTCCGAGCATAAAAATAATCAAAAATCAAAATCTGTTTAATCATTTTGGCATCACAGACGCACTTATGAACGTCAAATTATCACAATGACTCTACCACCGTATCGGAAAAAGAACCACTACTCAGAAGATACGGCAAGAAACTGAGGGGCATTTTTTTTTTAGAGATTTTGTTACAATTTTTTGGGATTTTACAGCATAGCATAACAAGCATAAAAAACACCATCGAATTGAACCTCCTTTTTATGAAGTCGGTTAAAAATGATTTAATCTCTCTATTTACACAGATTTTAAAACAACAATAAACTAACTAATTTTGTAGTTAAACATGAACTCGGGAAGACATGAATTACACCATAACAATGTTTGGTCACATGGCCGTTAATATTATGACAATTAAAAAGTATGATTTTTCTACGCACGTGTACCCAGATGAAGGCGGATTATTGTACTTATTGTCACTATAAATGCGATGGTGCTTAACCTCTCACAGACGGGTGTCACTCTGGGTTGACAATATACTTTGTATGTATTTTCAAAGATTTATTTATATTATAAGCAGATTTAAGTTAACTCAAAACTAATCAGACTACGACAAAAAATGTATAATATTTTTTTTTTTAATTTTATTAATTTATTTTGATTTTTATTTCAGGCAACACAGTTAACAAATTAAAAGTACCAGAGGCCCATAAAATATATACCTTACAGATTAACATATACACAAACTAGCTGCGCCCCGCGGTTTCTCGGGATAAAAAGTAGCCTATGTGCTATTCCAAGTCCTAAAGTACCTACATACCAAATTTCATCAAAATCGGTTCGGTAGTTATTGCGTGAAAGAGTAACAAACATCCATACATCTAGTAAGGATTATAAATTAGTAATACTAAGATAAGGGACATTTCGGTTTTCTTAAAATACGATAGCAAACAAATTTTGCCTCACCCGGACCATAGTAATGAATAGATGACCTCATTCATCTAATTCGGACAAGTAATGTATGTGCTACGGTGGAACATAGAACATATTTATTTATTTATTTACACTTTAGCACAAAACAGTTTGTGCATGGAGGACTTAATGCTAGATAGCATTTTCTACCAGTCATCCAGGACGTGCAAGAAAAAATAGTAGCGATGCAGTAAAGTGCGTGATGAGAACATTAAAAATATTCTTTACTATTGCCTAAATAAAAGTTACATACCTATAGTATGTAAAAATATATACTATTATTAAAACTAAAACACATAAACTAAATATATAAAAAAAATATTTTAATTAAATATACCAGGCCTAGCGCACTCCGCACTGTAGGTACGAAGCTACAAGTATATAGCCGGACACCGACGGCGGGTCGCGTGTCGTTACACGTGCCGCGTCAGAAGAGATAAGAGCTATACGATAGGAAGAGAGGTGCTCTGTAGGTTAATATGACTGGTAGGTATGCAGCGCTACGCGAGCTGAATTGAATTTTATTGCGTCATAGCAAGAGTCGTTATTTGTTTAAATTTCTTTGCGGAGTGATGCTTCTGTCCCTTAGTATTCTGTGACTATACTAGCTGACCCGGCGAACTTCGTAACGCCATATAAAAAAAATATCTGTTCTTTCTGTTGAATTTCCTTTTGCAAACCTTGTCCTGACAATAACGAATACAAATAAAAAGTTATTTTTTTTTTACGCTTTATAGATCCATGTTTGGCCACTATCTCGCCTGATGTGAAGCGATGATGTGGCCTAAGATGAAGCACATAGATCTAGAGAGAGACGGTAGTTGAGCGGCTGCTCAGACCCGTCTCCCCGATGGTTCACCGAACATCATCCCGAAACACGACTAGGTCGTTTGACGGCATGGCTGTGTTCGGTGGGTGGTATTACAACCACGGCCAGAGCGGAATTATTCAATTTGGTGCAGTCGTTCAGAAGCTATGCGCGTACAAACATTTCGGCGATTCGTTTTTATTAATATAGAAGATAGAGAATAAGCTGAAACGCAATGAAAATATGTAGTCTAATTCCGCTGAATATTCCGTAGGTTGTTGGTAGAGTAATATTATATGTATGGGGGTAGATAGCAAATGTAAAATGAATTTAAACTAAAATATATATACTCGCTTTGAGCGATAAGGCCGCCCATTGTGACATTATTATTAAGTTAGTTGTTATTTTAGTTTTTAATTATTTCTGTATTTTGGTGTTACAATAAAGAGTTATTCTATTCTATATATACATATAAATAATCCCTCCGGTTTCTTTTTTTAATAGAGAATTCCTTTAGCCTATATATTTTCATCAGAGATATACAGTTATAGCTATAAAAATATATCTCCTATTGTCATTGAACCAAGAGAAAGAAAGAAAACATTTATTTTGACAAAACTGCACACGGTACAACAATGATCACAACACAATAAAACAAAAAAAAACTTTAATTTATTATTTGTAATATTATTGTATATTATTAATAAATGAAGTACTGGGTGCTTGTGTACGAGAATCGCTGCCGTGGACAGTGACGTCAAAAAAGGTCTGAACTAACCTCTGGTGACGCACGTCATAACCGTAAAGAAAAATAAACAATTTATATTTTTATTTACATACAGTAAAGAATAATAAATATAATTAATTTATAGAAAAAATCAAAAACCGACTTCAATGTATCTTCGAAGTCCAAGGTCACATATCGATGAAATTTATATGGGACCACTTCGTAGCTATACTGAACCCAACGCAAAAAGAATTTTCCAAATCGGTTCATAAATGATGGAGTTCTGAGGTAACAAACATAAAAAATTAAATACAAAAAAAATACAATCGAACAGAGAACCTCCTCCTTTTTGAAGTCGGTTAAAAAACAGACTTAAATTTTAATAAACTAATATACGTACAATATACAATGCGTATGCCGACAACTGAATATAAATAGAGAACTATTAATTATTCAGTGACTGCAGTAACCATGTTATTGACACAGTAATGGGATGTTTGAACAATTACACCTGTTATCATAACATCTAGCGCGGACCGGGAAATGTTATGTTAACATGTGAGAAGAATATCAGCGATAACACAAGCTGCATAAGTACATCTGTTATGCCAAAACTTAATTACGAGTTTCAGTAAACTAAATTTTAACAAACCCTATAAAAACACCTATAAAAAGTAAAAAACGGTTGAACGGATTTTGATAAAACATGTTTAAGAACCACCGCCAGAAAACCTGCTTTCAAATTAAAAAAACGCATCCAAATCGGTTCACCCGTTTAAGAGCTACGGTGCCACAGACACACACACATAGTGGTCAAACTTATATCAGATAATTAATTTTTAGAAAAAAACAAAAACCGACTTCAATGTATCTTTGAAGTCTAAGGTCACATATCGATGAAATTTATATGGGACCACTTCGTAGCTATACTGAACCCAACGCAAAAATATTTTTTTAAATCGGTTCATAAATGACGGAGTTCTGAGGTAACAAACATAAAAAAATAAATTAAAAAAAAATACAATCGAACAGAGAACCTCCTCCTTTTTTGAATCGGTTAAAAAGCAGGAGCCACTATGCGTCGGGGGTTAAAAAGAGCATTTGCATTTGCTTTTAACCTGTTAGGGTTGGATGTCACCTCGGTGTGACACTTGTGTTACTGTTCTCATATTATTAAAATTGGCTGAGTATACGAGGGTTAAACATGTTTGTCTGTGTGTATAAATAAATATTTAAAATTAATTGCATATTCATTTAGTAATTGCTAATTCTGTTAATTCTAAACAAGCACCTCGCCCCGGTTTCACACGTGTGCGATCTACAGTTTGTTAATGTTATACATTTTCTAGCTTTATTACGACTATTCGTCAATTGTGATGCACAACGCATGTCATAAGCAGCTTCAAAGTAACTGAGTCACATCTTGATTCAGGCTAGGTATATCTGTCATAGATTTTTTTTAAGAAGACAGACCCCTTTTCCTTGTTTAGAACGAAAACATTTGAACATTTTGGGTATTTGTCGAATTATAATTATAATAATTTTTCTCGCCATTTCAAGCTTTTTCCTTGTTTAGTAAGATAACCTTTTAATTTTTATTTTTTTTTGATGGAATTGAGTGACGCAAGACGTTTACCTGACGTTTAGCAAAACGCCTGCCCATGACAGTTGCAGTACCCAGAACGTTTGCAAAATCGTGCGTGGCACTGCGCTCGTCAACCTGAGACAATTAGCTCTTAAGTTACGGCCAGTAATTCCCTGGCTGTAATGCCCTTCAAACCGGAACTCAGTTTCCTCGAATTACAAAAAACCTTGCACGTTATTTCACTGATGAAGACGTCATGTAGGTAATCACGTCTTCAAAATTTAATAGTTAATTCTGTTTTTAATCTGCTTAGTTTGTTTTTAAATATTTGAGTTAGTGTGATTCAGATTTTAGTTGGTGTTGATTTTAATATACCTACTATACACACATGGCAAATGGCGTCTGGCCATAAGCCGGACGGATTGAAAGGAGGAAATTGTAACCATAAAAGAGTCGTAGATTCCGCTGTTTATTTATAATCGAAGGATTTGGAGTAATACTATTGGTTTAATTGCCTGCCAGAGTTAGTCTTTCCCGATAGTTACAATCTAGAAGTATTCAAGTCACGAGTGAATAGTACTATCTTGGCAAGCTACATCCTCGAACGCATCGTCACTTGCTGATAGTGGCCAAACGCATGCCAATACACAATAAAAGAATGCTGCGATCCGCACCGCTTTCCACAGCTTCGCTTGTCCTACCGGCGATGACTAGCGATTAGAGACTTGAGTTAGAAACTAGTTGGCGAGCCAGCGAGTTTGTGAGTGCGATGAGAATTGTTGCCAATCACTTGCTGGTATGAGTATTGTACCAAGCGAGTATTCTGACCGTCAAGAGAGAGGCGCCGAGCGAAATTTTTCTTAGATATATCTAATCACTGCGACAAACTAGTGAAGAGTTTTCGCCGACAATGTGAACAGTCGGCGACTAACTGTTAGTTGTATCAAACGAGTATTCTAACCGTCAAGAGAGCGTGGCTGAGCGAGTTTTTTTTTGATAGCCCTTATCGCTGCGACAAACTAGTGAAGAGTTCTCGTCGGCAATGTGTCTTTTTTAGTTACACGGAATCTTACATCATTTGTTAGTTGGACCGAGAAAATAGTCGTTAGCGAGTCGCTTCATCGTTGGCGGTGGGACAAGTGCCTGGTAAGGAGGCTCCTGAGCCCTGTTTTCTGAATTATTTCAAAGCGTTCAAGCGCTTCGCATATTCTAATAAGTGCTTCTGAACAATCTTTCTCAACATATTTCCCCGGTCCCTGACGGACCCTTCCGATCCTTGACAAAAAATGTCATTCATAGGACGAAAAGCATCCTGTTCGATCATTATTTTGTCATTCTATGCTTAAAGATATAAGATATGGCTACACTAAACTATACTAACATAGAAACATGCGTTTTTAGAAGGTAAACAGAACGGGAAAATAATCGCCAATATCATATTTCTGAGAACCCGGAATGTTGGACTTGTTGCTCTATTTGCTTAGCCAGGAAAGACTTTGTCGTTTTGTGGGCTTGATCTTTTTTGGTGCTATAATAAGGGTCATTGCTCTTCGCGCGCTTGGGCATCAGACCAGCACCGCCTCGCCTCACCAAAGAGTAATGCAAAACAGACTTAAAGTTGTGTGCCATACAGTATTATTTCAAGTGATCACTATTTTATTTTCTCTAAATAATTTTTGATGAGTTTGATGGCAACTATAAATTTACAAAATTAAAATTTACTTCGATTTGATTTTGTAGTTTAGAAGTTGAAAGTGCAGACAGAACACTAAGCTACTCAGAAAGAGATTTCGAACTCTTACATTTTGAGCGCCATCAGAGTGCAACAAGTACGTGGAATGACCTATACTTCCTCATATCGTGTTTTTTAATTATCTTTAACCTTTTGACCGCTAAGGTCGAATATACACGACATGAAAAAGGGCTCTCTCCAACGCCGCCGAGGTCGGATTGAGTCGACTCAAACGTATGAAAATTGCATAGCCCGGCGTGGGAGGCACAGCTTTGCTTCTATAGCGTAGCGGTAAAAAGGTTAACACGTCTTACACGAACAGTCAGTACTTATTTTTAGCGTGTCATGAGTTCGAATAAGTTAAAAGAAGTTGCTAGAATGTACAGCATTTCCAGATGTCTCACACAGTGCGTAAATTCACCAATAAGTACCTACTATACATCGATATTGAGTAGGACTATAACCAAAGAAAACTATAACGAAAAGACATTGCCATTGTGATGACGTTACTTAAGATATTCTAATGTTTTAGGTCAATAAGGTATTAATCATCATTATATTTCCCAGAACACCGGTTGCAGTCTTAGTTACAATACGTCGTTTATTTTGTTTGCAGTCAAATATGGTTTTGTGCCTTGCGCTTTGTTGCATTTATGGTCCTAAGTGTTTTTAGTGTGCATGGTAATGAGACCTCTTTGTAAAAATATTGATTTGATGATTATGACAGCCTCTGTGATGTAGTGGTTGGGCAGGTAGGCTCAAATGTCATACACCACTGAGGTTGCGGATTCGATTTCCGCGACGGGACAAATGTTTGTGCACAGTAAAAAAAGCGCAAGCATTTCTTTCGTGTCTGGGTGTTGTGGGCCCATGGTCCTCATAGTTTCTGGTTACCTAAATACAGGGAATCCTAGTTATGGTCAGGATCTGTGTATGTGATCGTTGGGCGTTATTTATTTATTTATTGGTGACATGATACATCCTAAGGTTTACCGTCTACTGAAGAACTGAATGGGGAGCTATAGGAAAATGATAAACAATAGACCTGCACAATCTGATCCCCCATCACCATTCTACAATCGTACAATTAGACGATCGGCACAACGGCACCCCTAACATGGTAGAAGTTCCGCCTGTTCGTACTAAACGTTTTGGGTCATCCTTTTTAGTGCGAACGTCAAAAAAGTGGAATGCCTTGCCGTCGTCTGTTTCCACATAAATACAATTTGGGTGTGTTCAAATCTAGACTGAACAAGTATCTACTGGGTAAGCGTGCTACATCTTCGACCGCATCGTGACTTCTATCAGATGAGATTGTGGTCAAACGCAGACCCAGGCTGAAGTAAAAAAAAATAATTGCTTTCCAGTCTCATTATTCAATTGAAGGATGTTTAACAATTATTTTCTATATTTACACTTCTACACTTCATAAAGATTATGAGTGTGTATGTTTGTAGGAGCTATAAGCAATCTCTGAAACTGTTGATGCGATTCTGAAATATCTTTCACTTAAGTAGCTACACTGTCCCCGATGAACATTATGATGGAGCTTAATATGGGATCGGGCAACTTTTCAGAAAGTGTTTTATAAATATTAACAACAATTAATATATATAGCCATGAAAAATACTATTTTAATTAAATAGCGCTATAAAAGTACCTAAAACTATGTTTAAATATTATGTTTCTAATATTGCCGCGCAAAACGTCACCTCAAAACTTGTGACGTCATATGAAGGTAGAAAACGACAAACTTTCGAAATAAAACTTGCAAAGAGATTTAAATACGTTCTGTGAAGTTTGGGGACGATATTGTAGTAATGGAACAAAATAATTAGCAAAAATACATTTTATGAAAAGCAAAAACGTAAAATAAACACACGCTTGACTCACGGCATTTGCCTACAAATGACGTCATGAGCTGTGATTGTTGTTTCGTTTGAAATGAAGAACAGATTAAAAATGTCAGAATTATTAGATTTTATTTATTGATTTAAAAATATAAATCATTATTATTTCACAAAAATATTGATTGAATGATCTCTCTGGTTCGACGAACATTCGTTCTAACTACATTTTAGATTTTTTCTCGATTACTGTCCGATCCCCTATTCTACGCTGACGAAGTCGCGGGAATCGTGTTATTTTTCTCTAGAATATCTGACGAACATAATAAACACGTTTTCTTTACCTTTGCCATTTTCGTTGCTTGTTATTGATTATGGGTGACTTTCACTACCTATGTGTTTATACCTTAACTACGTCTTGTTAATTTTACTACTGGGTATTCGGTTATCTGTATGTAAAACTGTAGGTAAATGATCGGTACAGGTAAAACTAAGTTATCTTAGTGTTTCTATTATCTCGATTTTGCTAAACTATTACAAGTGTTAGAGTGTTAAAACATATACATAAACTATTCATTTAAATTTAAAAGCATTTATTAGGCATGAAATGTTTTCACGGTACCTTTGCTTGGTTCGTTCTTTTTCCGTAAAATGCAGACGGTTGTCGATTCAGAGAGAATTAATAAAAAAAAGAAATCAGAAAAAACAGGTAACAAAAAAAGATACGGGCGGGTCGGTCTGTTGAACGAAGAAGGAAGATCGATAAAAAATCCTAAGCTAGATTAGCATAAGCAGTGTCGTGAGTTGATGTGAAATATTGTGGACTGTATCAAATATAAATCAAGAACATATTTTGAAGTTTAATTGAATATTAGACTGTTTTACAAGATAGTCGAATGCACTTGGAAAGGTAAGCCAAAGTAGTTACACAATGGGTGCTTGTAGACGGGCGACGCCGAGGAAAGCCCAGAAAACGGTTAGCGGGACGATTTGGACGCTTTCCGGAGTGACTGGCCTGAGATCGCAATGCAAAGGGATCTATTGAGGAAAATGAGGAATACCTCTCAAATAGGTTAAAAAAAACAAAATAGTAGTGAGGGATATTTCAATTTTGAAATATAACACGCTTGAGCTCCACGCAAAAGGAATCTCTACATAAAATGTAGACATCACCCCTAGTTTTTCCAGGCCTTCAGAATGCCCCAAATTTTTCTGATACATATATATATTATCTCCGATTAAGGAATGGCTAAAAACGGAATACCGCGAGGTCCAGTTCGGGGCGAACTACTAGTATAGCAAGGCATAGATAGATAGATTAAACGTTTATTTGTCAACACAACACACATGTACATTAAATAGCAGAACAAATAAAGCAATTAATAGCAAAGTTGTTAGCTAAGTCAAGGTAGTGCTTAGCAACGCCTATTTATGCAGCACGGCCTATGCAACTACGGTTGGACAACTCTGTAGAGGCATCTAATGCCTGTCACACACTACGCAGATACGGTAATATTTTATCTGCGTATAAAAACTGAACTTATTTGAAAGTATCACACACTTCGCAGATACGATAATATACGAAATAATACATTCAAGCGGAATCCTTCAAACTGACTATACTTGTTTTTTTTGCGCGGATCGTATATACAGTGTGTTACAATGAATAAGCGTTTATTGCTTCTGGATTTATTTGACAGTTCCTCAGAAGAAGATTCTGATTTTGAATATCGCGCCGCCTCAGTGCAAAACAACATGTATATAGTAATAAATATATATTTGAATACGCAGATAACATCTGACCATCTTTCGATATATGTCGGTGCCTACTGATACCTGACAAGCTATCTGCTTAGTGTGCGGTGCTCCTTCAGTTTACTATAGAGAGCGATATTGACAGATACGCGCTCAGATACAGATATCTTACCGTATCTGCGTAGTGTGCGACACGCTTAAATGTCGAATTAAAATTCGGTACAACTACGGAACATTCAGTACCTAACTGTATATGTATGAAAAAAAAATCCTAATAGCCGCCGCGCCGCACTGACTAGCGCCTTCCTTCCACCGAGCAACGCCGACGCCAGCCGGCGTCCGCCGCGCCTATTGCAAAAAACTAACTGCTACACCACTAACTGGTACTAGTAACTGTAGATCTGATTACCTACTCTCACTGCTGCAGTCTGCATTTTTTACGCGGAAATTAAATTGCCTCAATTGTTCAGTAGACTAGTCCAGTTGTATTACCTACGTATTTGGGGTCAGCGCTTCAGACATGCGTCATTCACAGCGATCTTTAACAAGTTAACAACCTCACCTCTATAACCTTCCCGCCAATGCATCCGATCAGTTTTTAATCGAGCGAGTTCTAATCGGCAAAGGAGCGTCGCGCCATTCAGCCAAGCCGGCCAGTGTTGCGACACAACACGCAGAAAACGGCGCGGCGCGAACTGCTGCGGAATTTAAAAATCGTACAAAATCCCGCTACATATTTTTAATTGGGATTTTGCTTTTTATTGATATTTTATAGCCAGTTAAAGTGCGCTGTGGGATTTCGGTGTTGAGTTTTGTTTTGAGAAAAAGCGGTAAGTTAAGAATTTTGTAAATAATAATGTTTGCTTTTTTTCTAAAGACTACAATAGTATATAATATTTTCAGATAACTTTCAAATAATACCGCTACATAAATTTAAATTAAATGTTAGCGAGAAAAATCGGTCTTAATTTTTAGCTTATTTTTATTTTGACTTAGTGGACTTGTTGATGAATTATCATTTCCAAAACTAAGTTTTCAGTTATCACTACAACATAATATTGGCAAGTATAGGCAACAACAATGAAAAATATTAGCTGTTGACTTTTTAGTTTAGCTATTCTACTTAACTTATTATGTACCATATTTTATTCTAATAAGAATGTTTTAAATACTTTGAATTATTGATTGATTGATTGATTGATTAATAACATTTTATTGTACACCAAAAACATAACAAGAACAAATAAAATATAACTTAAAATTTAATTAGTACAATGGGTGTTCTTATCGCTAATAAGCGATCTCTTCCAGACAACCTTTGGATGGAGTGGATTTGTGAAACGACAAAAGACTGTTATTAGTAATTATTTTTATATATGTAGTAAAATTAAGAAGTAGTGGTTTCCGAAACTTATTAAGAAAACTCGACAGGTACATTCACATAATTATGTAGAGACCTCCTAAAGACCTCATTATGTACCCTCTAGGGTATTAAATTTTGAATAAGGTCCGGAAAGCGGTATTTACCATGTATTTTATTTGTTCTCAGTTAACTTGATCTCGATAAACGTATAGGTCTACGTTTGTATGTGCTTGTTATTGGTTCTTTTGTTATGTAAACACCTGATAAGACCGCTACAACAGGTTTAATTTTGAGTGTTTCTGACATTTTCATTCGAGAAACTGATTCTCGTTGCAAGTTTAAATAAACCGCCAAAACAAAACAACAAGTTTACTGCAGTTAATTTTAACAATGGAAAAATAATGCGAGTTGAATGGTGTCACTATAGAGTGACACCCGGGTATGACGGGTTAATACCATTATCACCTAGATTTCTAGATCAATCAACTTGTTGAATTGCCATTGAAAAAGTAAATTTAATAATACCTTTCCTTTCATGTCGAAGGGCAGGTTTTGATATACAGGTAAGTTTTGGAAAAGTGATTCCTATGGCAACTACCCTAACGGTTATAGATAGAATAATTTGTTGTTAGAAATCCATTTAGTTTTTCAAATATTTAAACAGCATTGTTGAAATTTTTAAATATCGATTTTTCTGCTTGAATCGATCATATGTTAATTGGAAAATCTCTAGATGGATTTATAACAACAAATTACTCTATGTTTAACGGTTAAGGTAGTTGCCATAGGCAATAGGGATCCCTATTCAAAAACTAGCCCTGTATACTAACTGCATGATTTACACAGAAACAAATTAGATAGATAATGATTGATAGAGAATGAAGGCAATAGTGTTTTCCTCTATCAACTGTTAGTTTTTTATTGTGATATCGATATTCGAGGTCGTATTTTCCTTCCTATACCTTACATTAGGGAAACCCGATCCCAAGTCCGAGGGCCGGCTTGCAAAATAATAAAAAAGCTATGAAACTAACCGACATTGAAACGGTGATTTCCATGGTTGTTTTTGGGTGCTACCCGATTACGTAAACATTTAAAAATAAATGCAAAATGTTATCATAACATTATCATATCATTTATTCCATAAACAAACATTTTTGTATTGGAAATTAAGAAATAAAATATATTGATACAATAATTAGTATACTTCTATAAGAATGCAAAGTTTTATACTACATGTGAAATGAGGAGGTTCTTTTCAAAACTTGACTATTCCACTTTTTGTGTTTTTTCACAATCTGAGAAAATAGTTTTTTAGGTATGCAATAATCTATTTTTGACGTAATTATGCCTTTTAATCTCTTTTTTCTGGTATAATTATCAAGTTTTGGTCCAATTTCATTGACGCGGAGTGTAAATTTGAATGTTACCAAACAAAAAAATAAAACAGTTTTATCGAAAGTGGAATAGTCAAGTTTTGAAAAGAAGTTCCTCAAATAACATATTAGTTAGGTATAAATTATAAAATATCAACTGTCCATCGATCGTCCAAATATTCTGAGAATAGCATTTTTCGACACGATACGATAGTAGAACGCTACTTGAGAGCAGTCGTACTAAAGTTAACACTGGTTACGATCCTGTAGGCGATCCGTTTTGTCGTTCATTAACTTCTAAGATTGACGGATGTAGAACTCCGACTGAACGACGAGCGATCCTGGGAACGCATGCGATCAAAGTCGCGCAGTGCGGGCTTACCGGGCGGGGCTGGCAATGGCATGGCAGGGCGATCGTATGCGTTCCTGCAGCGGTATAGTAAAACTTAACACTTGTTACGATCCTGTACGCGATCCGTTTTGTCGTTCATTAACTTCTAAGATTGACGGATGTAGAACTCCGACTGATCGACGAGCGATCCTGGGAACGCATGCGATCAAAGTCGCGCAGTGCGGGCTTACCGGGCGGGGCTGGCAATGGCATGGCAGGGCGATCGTATGCGTTCCTGCAGCGGTATAGTAAAACTTAACACTTGTTACGATCCTGTACGCGATCCGTTTTGTCGTTCATTAACTTCTAAGATTGACGGATGTAGAACTCCGACTGATCGACGAGCGATCCTGGGAACGCATGCGATCAAAGTCGCGCAGTGCGGGCTTACCGGGCGGGGCTGGCAATGGCATGGCAGGGCGATCGTATGCGTTCCTGCAGCGGTATAGTAAAACTTAACACTTGTTACGATCCTGTACGCGATCCGTTTTGTCGTTCATTAACTTCTAAGATTGACGGATGTAGAACTCCGACTGAACGACGAGCGATCCTGGGAACGCATGCGATCAAAGTCGCGCAGTGCAGGCTTACCGGGCGGGGCTGGCAATGGCATGGCAGGGCAATCGTATGCGTTCCTGCAGTGGTATAGTAAAACTTGACACTTGTTACGATCCTGTACGCGATCCGTTTTGTCGTTCATTAGCTTCCAACATTGTCTACGGATGTAGAACTGCGACTGAACGACGAGCGATCCTGGGAACGCATGCGATCAAAGTCGCGCAGTGTGGGCTTACCGGGCGGGGCTGGCAATGGCATGGCAGGGCGATTGCATGCGTTCCTGCATTTATCTAACTCGAACACCGATCCCGATCGCTTTCAATTTCAAATTTGGAGGGCGTTACCAACCTTCAAACTGCGATATCGATAATTTTTAACTGACTTCAAATAAATTATTTTTCAAAAAAAACTAAACCGACTTCAAAACCACAAATAGGCACTCAAAAGTGAAAAATAAATTAATATAATTATCATAAGCGCTACCCACTCATATATTTGAAGTCGGTGCCATTAAAGTCACCGTTAGGTAGCAGATAAATACTATATATATAGTAAGTACTATTTGGAGGTAGTATCTATCTACTACCTCTTAGACTTGGCTGGCACCGACTTCAAATATATGAGTGGGTAGCGCTTATGATAATTATAAAAAGCACTGAATGAATTTCGATAAAATTTATATGGGACCACCTCTGAAGTATGACCTACCAAACAAAAAAAGAATCATAAAAATCAATGCATAATTGGCGGAGTAATCGCGTAACAAACACACAAAAAAAAAAAACACCGTCGAATTGTAAACCTCCTCCTTTTTGAAGTCGGTTAAAAAGGAGAAAGTTCTCTATTCAATTGTTTTTTTTTAAGTTTGTTACCTTAGAACTCCGTTGTTCATGAACCGATTTGGAAAATTATTTTTGCGTTGGGTTCAGTATAGCTACGAAGTGGTCCCATATGAATTTCATCATCAAGACGGTTTTTTAAAACTTATTCTTATTAGCGATTATGATTGGGATACGTGGTCGCGGACTTTCGAGTAGAAAAGTTAGACAATACCACAGACAAATACCGATCACGAGATATCTTTGAAAGCGATCGGGATCAGTTTTCAAGCTAGACGATTCCCTCCTGGACGCATTTGTCTCAGTTGGCAACTAGGTAAACGCCGGAAGAAGAAGGAAGACTAGAGTCATGACACCGTGCCCCAGGAATGTTTATTTGACTTGACTTTGACATTGATTTAGCTAAGCTTCGCTGATTTATAGTGGTCGCGCACTCAGTTGACATTGACTTTAAAGTTAACCAGTCGACCTTACACTTAGAATTTTGAATAACGGACCTTAGCAAGTTCATGCAAATATATGCTAATTAAATGCTTTATTATACGCGTATTATGCTGTTAATTTTTAAATGGTCTCATTTGTTTGTGGGTGTGTGATGGTCCCTGTAGCTTTTGACCCTACAGAGGTTTATAGTCTTATAGAAATGAATTTGCAAAAGTTAAATTATAAATGATGCAATTTGGTGTTAAGAACATTAATTATAAATGTCCACTAAGGTTTAAATACCTAGGATTAGGGTACTAACTTGCAACTATTCTTTGGTTTACGTATACGTATGTACATATCAGGTTGTAATATTCTACTAATGGTCGTTTACCTACCCGTTACAATAAAAGCAAAAGTTTGTTTATAGTCAGTTACGCCGTAATCGTGAAATGTTGTCAGTTTTGTCTGACTTTTATATACCTATACTATTCTTCAGAAAAACCTATCATACATGTATGATGTATGATAAGTTTTTTTATATCATATATCATATATATATATATATATATATATATATATATATATATATATATATATATATATATCATACCTATCATACTATATGATTCAAACAAGGATTTTCGGAAAGAAAAAATACGACTACTGGCTGGGACTGTACCGTATTTAGGACTCATTTTTTTAATGCTTAATAGATCTATGTTTGGCCACTATCTCGCCTGATGTGAAGCGATGATGTGGCCTAAGATGGAGCACATAGATCTAGAGAGAGGCAGCAGTTGAGCGGCTGCTCAGACCCGTCTCCCCGGTGGTTCACCGAACATCATCCCGAAACACGACTAGGTCGCTTGACGGCATGGCTTTGTTCGGTGGGTGGTATTACAACCACGGCCAGAGCCTACCACTCCAAAGCGCGTAAGCGGATTTCATCACATGTTTTCCTTCACCGTTTTAGAGCGAGCGTACAAAATCTGCACTTAACTGTAAGTCATTGGTGCAGGGCCGAGTCGGGATTCGAACCCAGGTGCGTCGAATCGAACGCGCACGAGTTCCCGCTGAGCCACACTCGCTCTAGACTATACCGTATTTAGGTTACACCTTAGATTAACAGGTTAATAGTTTTATTTCGGGGAAACGAAAAAAATCCAAACGAAGACATGTGCTCAAAGTTCATCCTATGTTGGTCAACGCAACGATAGCGTTTTTAAGCCGAAAAACATTGCATGTTGGCCTAACGGTCAATTAAACAATGTTTTGTTTACGATGAATAAATTAAATCAGCAGAATCTTCATTTATTCGAAGCTGACTACGCGTCTCTACCCAAATGTGGGTCAATGAGTAAATTACAATAATTCGCGTATCTAATGCGTAAATTATCGAATACAATGTCATGATGTCATTAGTATTGTTATAATAATCTTAAATTATGTAATGCAAATGAAATTTGATTCAATGTCGAGGCAAACCAGAGTGCAATTCTAGGTGCGCCAATAACCTCGTTGGGAGGTCTATGGCCTAGTATGACTATTTTATAATACTAATTAAAAACATTGTGCTTAATTCTCATCATCGAAATGTCTCAGTTGCTTTAAAAAAAAATTGAACTAGCTAATATGCCCGGCATGTGTTCCGTTATTAGAATACAAATTAATTATGAGGCGAAGAGCAACAAAAATGAGGCAAATAAAGGATAAAATATTAAATTGAGAGTAATAATGATTTTCGAGGCGAATAGGTAATAAAATGTAAGGTGAATAATTAATTTTTAGAAAAAAACAAAAACCGACTTCAATGTATCTTCGAAGTCCAAGGTCACATATCGATGAAATTTATATGGGACCACTTCGTAGCTATACTGAACCCGACGCAAAAAGAATTTTTCAAATCGGTTCATAAATGACGGAGTTCTGAGGTAACAAACATAAAAAATAAAAAAAATACAATCGAACAGAGAACCTCCTCCTTTTTTGAAGTCGGTTAAAAAGGATTTATTTGTGTGCGACAAAACATTTATTTTATTTTATTTTGTTTGGGGGGCTAACAGCTGTTGTTACAAAACATTTTGACAAATGAATATAAGAAGACACATCGTATGAAATGATACATCGTGGTCAAATGTGAAACAAATCGTTGTAAAGCCTCTTTAGTTTTAGAAACCATCACGCACGTGTACATAGTTTTAATTCAATCAGATGAACGATGCGAGTACGCGTAGAAGACTAACTAACAAATATGATTACGTATGTAAAGAGTAAATAATATGATTTTTAATTTGATAAGTTTATAAGTTGTATCTACTAGTTTCATAAAAATTATAGTTGCAGGTCATAAAAAGTAAATAAACTAAATACAAAGGAAGTAAATCAACTAGGATCAGGGGCGTCTAAAGTTTAGATTCCAAACATGCATAATTAATCAAGGTCCTACCAAAAGTGGTACAGCAATTTACAGTATATCACTAAGGTCGATGTTTGTTGTTATATTTACGGAAATATTGCAAAGTTGTTTATTATAAAGGTATACAATAATTGGTATTTTGTGTGGTTAGATCATCAACGCCCTTATGTAATATTTGTGCTACGGTTTCCGCCATTGAAATCATTGACCAAGGTTTAAGTTCACACTCAAGGATTTTTATTTTTTGTCTAGACGGACGTGATAAATCTCACGGACACCCGGGAAGAGAGGGCCCGGGTAGTGCCAGACTTGGCCTACGCCACCTTCTGGCTAAAACCACCGTCTGCTCTGCCTGTCCACAGACCAGACGTCCGTGCCGTTTTCGTCACTTCGTATAAGGGCGTACTAATTTGTAATGAAAGGTTACGGAGATGTATTTATATTACCTTACTCACATTTTATAAAAGTAATAATTAAAGTTTGATATGGGTGGGTGTGGGACCGCTGAGTCAAGTAGGTGATTGGCCGCTAGAATGCATGTTCAGGCTGACTTGGCTGAACTCTTCGTTTTCTTGTTGTTTCACAATAACCAAAAGTTCTGGGGTTGAATTTTTGGTTATGTAAAATTATAATCAGAGATGGTTACCAGACGCTAAATCAACATAATAGTTATTGTATATTAATGGGTTTATAAAAAAAGGAAAATATAATAATTTAATTTAATTATAATTTTAATTTTGAGCTATCCATAGTGATTAAGATGCATGTACCTACTAAAAATTTATGGACCTTGTTGCCTGAAATAAATGAATTTTATTTTATTATTTTTATTGATTGGACTGGCCGGGCCATTTATGAGTGAAGGGACTAATTTTTTAGCTCACACACCATCGTCGTGAGTCTAGGGTACGCCTTCGCCCAGCAGTGGGACAATTTAGGCTAAAACAACGACCATCATCGCGAGGGATGTAATTAGATAGGCTGGACGGAACCTGCAAATGACACGTCACGCACTTGGCCGCTTTTCTTCGGATCCGGTTTTCGTGACTCCGTTCCGGTTTCTGTCGTTTCCAAACGGAAGTTTATACCATAATAAAAGCCGGAGTCATGCGTGTGAAATGCAATGTTCAGCACCGCGTGACAAATAGGTGGTAACTATAGTCCACGAACTTATCTGGGCCGCTGGCAGCGGCGCTGCTGTCTATACAATGCTATTGTGTCTGTCATTTTTAGTTAGTTTCATATTTGGTCACTAGGTCAGATAAAATTGTTGCATTCTAGTAGGTTTTGAGGTTAGTTTATAGGTTTTTGAAAGTATAGTAGAGCCTTGAATTTACTCATAAATATTTAACGCCATGAATGATATGATCTAGATTACTTGCACGGTTTTCTCAATTTTGTATATTTTTGTCTGTTAAATATTTAACCTGATGGCTAGTGCATGCTGATGGCCTGTTCAATAACTTTACTAGTACCACAGAATACTAAGGGACAGAAGCATCACTCCGCAAAGAAATTTAAACAAACAGCGACTCTTGCTATGACGCAATAAAATTCAATTCAGCTCGCGTTGCGCTGCATGCCTACCAGTCATATTAACCTACAGAGCGCCTCTCTTTCATCGCATAGCTCTTATCTCTTCTGACGCGGCACGTGTACGGACGCGCGACCCGCCTTCGGTGTCCGGCTATGTACTTGTAGCTTCGTACCTACAGTGCGGAGTGCGCTAGGCCTGCTAATACGTATAGTAAATGTTTATAAGTTACAAACTCTAATATTAACAGTGCTAATAATTTCGGGCCACGATCTGATACATGGACGAGTCTTGACGTGGCTTCAAAATGGCCTTTCGTCACAATCGCAATAACAGAACAGGGCACTGGAATTGCAGTGCTAAATTGGCGGAAATAAACAGTTGAGCCGCCTTAATCCTATTACGTACGTGTAAAACATAATTAATTTTTAGAAAAATCAAAAACCGACTTCAATGTATCTTCGAAGTCCAAGGTCACATATCGATGAAATTTATATGGGACCACTTCGTAGTTATACTGAACCCAACGCAAAAAGATGACGGAGTTCTGAGGAAACAAACATAAAAAACAATACAATCGAACAGAGAACCTTCTCCTTTTTGAAGTCGGTTAAAAAGGGACCAATACGAATAGCGTAGTTCTCTAGGTTAATCACGGTAAATCTCTATATAGTATAAGGAGACGTTCCTGGCTCCTGAGTTTTTCCAAAGGCATAAGTGTCCCGGCGCTACAGGGAGGCGAAGCCGAAATTAATTCCCTAATCCTAGCTTTAGTGTTTATATATTTTATGGGCCTCTGATACTTTAAATTTGCTAACTGTATTATTGCCTGAAATAAATGAATTTATTATTATTATAAATCAAAAAGGGTATCCGCGTCCTAATTTTTGTTTCTCCGCTTACTTCTTTTAAACTACGGAACGGATTTTAATACGGTTTTCATTGTCATTTAGATTTTTTTACGGATGTTAATATGTACAATACATTCTTATAAAGTTTTGGTATATTAGAGAAAATTCAATGTTTTGTTATCAAGTCGTCAAAAAGTGACACTACTTTAGTAAATTGCACCCGTGCAGAGCCGGGGCGGGTCGCTAGTCATTACTTTACCAATATTATAAATGCGAAAGTTTGTATGTTTGTTACTCCCGAACTACCGAACCGATTTTGATGAAATTTGGTATGTAGGTACTTTAAGACTTGAATTAGCACATGAGCACTTTTTATCCTGGGAAACCTCGGGCGGGACCGCGGGGCGCAGTCCTTTATAAAACTCAGTGCATGTCTAGTGCGATAAATTCTGTCTAGCATATGTAGACATGTATAACAATGAGTTTATGCGATCTTAATTACAGTTTGACAAATAACTTCCTTGACAAACCAGTACAAAAGACGTCTCATCAACCTTACCTATTCAATCTTAAGTCAAGGACGGATCTAGAAAGACAGGCGATGTATAATGAACAGAGTCAGTATGTGTGTAAGATTACATGGATCTCTCTGAATTTCCGAAGGTTTTAGGCTCATCTCCTCTCGCTTGGCGTTATGCTTTTTATATATACTTATATATTTTTTTAATGTAACTGAATGACGAGACGAGCTGGTCGTTTGCCTGATGGTAGCAATACGCCAGCCCATAACAATAACAGCACCACCCAGAACTTTGTTTTGCAAAATCCTGCGCGGCGCTGCACTGCGCTCGTCACCCTGAGACAATTAGGTGTTGAACTCATAATGCCCAGTAATTTCGCTGGCTACAATGCGTTTCAAATATTTTACTAAGTATACGCCCCGCGGTTTCATTCCCGGTTTCCCGGGATGAAAAGTAGCCAATGTGTTTATCCAGGGTATAAGCTATCTCCATTCCGAGTTTGATTTAATGCGTTGAGCGGTCACGGAATGAAGAAGTAACAAACACACTTACATACAAACTTTCGCATTTATGTTTTTTTTTTTTTTACACTATAGATCTATGTTTGGCCACTATCTCGCCTGATGTGAAGCGATGATGTGGCCTAAGACGGAGCACATAGATCTAGAGAGAGGCGGCAGTTGAGCGGCTGCTCAGACCCGTCTCCCCGATGGTTCACCGAACATCATCCCGAAACACGACTAGGTCGCTTGACGGCATGGCTTTGTTCGGTGGGTGGATTACAACCACGGCCAGAGCTACCACTCCAAAGCGCGTAAGCGGGTTTCATCACGATGTTTTCCTTCACCGTTTTAGAGCGAGCGTACAAAATCTGCACTTAACTATAAGTCATTGGTGCAGGGACGACTCGGGAATCGAACCCAGGTGCGTCGGATTGAAAGGCGCACGAGTTCCCGCTGAGCCACACTCGCTCTCAATTCGCTCTCGCTCGCATTTTTAATATTAGTGTGATAGTGTGATGTGATCGTCAAAGGATGGGAGAATCGTGCAGTAGAATGCGCTTCCGTTAGAATGCTGAATGGTTGACAGGCCGTCAGCTTTAAAACATGAGAGGACAATGGATAATAGATCTAGAAGTTCCAGTAGAAACTCTTAGATAGATAGACATAGATTTTGGCGGTGTCGAATGTAGTAGAGTCGTTGAAAAAATTTTAGAGAGAAAAGCTAAGAACAGTCACGTCATATTTGGGTCGCTGCATCAGCAAAATTGGCATTTAGAGTTCGGTACGATTTGCGCCACAATTGTGTCGCAAGCCCTATGATAGAACATCATCCACAGTTATATTTTCCCAGGAATTGAGCTGTTTACAGTAAGAAGCCGGAACACAGTAATCCGTGCAAATGTCATTGCGGCGGCCCTTCAAATCTAATCAAATATTTCGTTCAAAGATTGTAATTTTTTGATAGAACAAAATGTTCCAAGTGAAAAAATATATCAAAATAAATACACAAAAACGACGCGCACAATGCGTGAATATAAAAAACATCCCGTCTATTGAACTGTTTATTCGCCGTTTCACGGCCGTTTTGTATAATGCTGTAAATAGAGATTACTTTGTCTCATTCATCCATATATATGTGTCATTGTACTAGTAACGCGGACAGGTTTCCTTTTCAATTCGTTGACAAAGACAAATCGATTTTTAGAATGAAGAAACGTTTTTGGCCAGATTCGCAAGGTTTAAGGTAAGTTTTTCATACAAAATTCAACCATTATTAACTTGTTCACTGAATCGTAGAAATGTCTAAGTTTATGCGTGGAAACTACTTACGGGTGGTTATATACGCAAAATTAATCAAACGGTAAAATTTATATCATGTTTCTGATATAAATTACAGGTTTCTAATATATATATTGTACCATAAATGGTACAATTAATAAAATGGTCCTGGCCCCTAACTAGGATTCCCTGTATCTAGGGAACCAGGAACTAAAAGGACCACAACACCCAAACACGAAACAAATAATAAAGTTTTTCGAATCGAAACCGCATCCTCAATGAATTCTGTGATTTGAACCAACCTACCCAATCACTACACCACCGGTTGTATAAATTGCAAGAGCTTTAACGAATAACTTCGTGATTCAAGATTTGGTCATTCGCTTTGGTGATTTGGTGTATTTTACTTTGATTAATGCCAATATCTGCGTACTTTTTGCAGCATGTTCCATTGTTCTTCGCTATTTGCCATCAACTGCCTGGGTATAGGTCATCGCGATGGCGGAAAGGAAAGAAAACGTAAACGGGTCATAGAGAACAGCCTCAAGTCCTAGACTATGCTCTATGACTATTATAACTTCTTTTCAAAATTTTACTATTCCACTTTCGATAAAACTGTTTTTTTTTGTTTAGTAACATTCAAATTTACACTCCGCGACTATAAAGTTTGGCCAAAGCTTGATAATTACACCAGAAAAAAAGTTTAAAAGGCATGATTTCGTCAAAAATAGATTATTCCAATACAAAGCTGCATACCTAAAAAACTATTTTCTCAGATTGTGAATAAACACAAAAAGTGGAATAGTCAAGTTTTGGAAAGAACCTTCTCAACTATTCCAGCATTGAGCCCCGTTCACATTTTGATTAGGGTTAAGTGCGAGTGTGGAGGATTAGGAGCTCTGTTTAGTAAAGCTTATAAGTTCCTAAGGAGTACCCGTGAGGCTGTTACCAATCAACAATATGGACGAAGAGGTGCAGAGGGAACTGTAGGGAAGAGGGAAATGTGTTAAAGATACATTAAAATTAAATTAAAATATAAAATTAGTTGACTTAGAAATATACAAACAATCGTGCTTTAAGTATGCCTGTACAAATTTATAAGTTAGATCCTCTGACCACTTCGCCATATTGCCTTGTATTTATTTAATTATTCTGCAAAATAATCCCCGCGTTCACCACTGACTGAACTAATCACAACAGTTCCTGTCCAGACGAGTTTAGTGAGGAGCGCGCTGCGAGTGAGGGGTGAAGAAAAATAGAATTGATTTCTAAATACTAATCAGAATACTAAACACTCGCTCTAATCCATGCCAGTCCAAATAGTGTATCTACTTATCACTTAACACTTACAATTGGCACTTGCACTTTTAACACTAATCAAAATGCGAACGGCACTAGTCCTCGTAGCCACTACTCTGTAAAATGCTTATAAATCGGTATAACTTATTTTGTTTATTCCTTCGCACGGTTTGTGTATTCAGCTAGTGTTAAGTATTTGATCATGCGTCAAATAGATGAAGACCGTCAACATATAGCCGGGCCCAAACCTCGTACGCAAACCCTTGTACTTGGGTAAAGTGGTCGAACTTAATCGAATAAAAACGCTTTAATAACTGCTATGTTTTGAAAAATGACGGTTACAATTCACTTCGACTTGTCAAATAATGAACCGAATAGATTTTTATTTATTTTCATTCACATGATGATTAAAAAATGCATGACTTGAGCTCATTATCATAAAAGAACCGTTACAAATTGTTCAGTTCCGGTGATTTTGATCAATGACTAGAAATCGTAAACAAACTGATTAAGTAACAGGCTCAATTATGAAACTTTGAAATAATGTGCGTAGTGTATTAAAGATGGTAATTATTTTGATTTGTTATTGTTGTTTTTATTTTGTATACCATAGGTGAATTAAACAAAGATATAAAAAAAAATATCCCAAGTCTTCATGCTCTCAAACATAGGTAGCGTAAGCTCCAAGTAGGGAGCTAGGGAGCATAAACCAAGAAACAGTTGTTTTTAAAGTACTTATGAGCTGAAGATATTTGAGTTCCATGTGGTAAACTTTCTATGCCATAAAATAACCATATAAAGATTGGACGCCAGCGACCACCCAAGTTGGGATAGCTTAGGTGGATAGATGCTTGCGGTGGTAATACAAAATATACCCCATGATTCCCATGACCACGTCAATGCAGGACTTATTGCTCTCGCGTAGAATAAAAGGAAGATGACGAACTGAGTTATCATTGATGGGAGGTGCTGGTTATCACTGTCCTAAAGGCTGTAAAAGATGTTGTTGATGATGATGATGATGATGAAGAAGCTGTATTGAACATACCAGCAGATAATTGCAAAACGGCAACATAGCGACCATGGAACTAAAACAGCAAACGGTTCCTACATTTCCGAAATGCTTATCTAATAGACATTGCTTAAACTTGAACTTAAGTCCAAACGAGTAAACGGCCTTAATTAACATATCAAATAACGGAATAATATTAAATACAGCATATTACAAACCGTATAATATTGACTAGTTTTTATTTGCACCTTTGCTCGCGTGGATATTACAAATTGCAATGCTTGCTACCGTTCGCTCGATGCACTTTACGAGTGGTGCCATTTTAATTTGGTAAACTTCCGAGTACCTTGGGAGTGTCCGAGTTCTTAAATTTCCCTGTAGAAATTGCATATGTATGTATTTTCTCGCAGAAAGTATTCTGTCATTTTCCGTTCCAACTATTAATCTTTGCGTAAATCAAATCGTTCAGTTACATTAGGAAGGACAGACAAATATTCACACATTGCATTTTATTAGAGTTAGAATTTCAGTGGTTGTGGTGGATGTCTAGGCCAATCGGTCGACCTCTGTGTAAAATGCGCGAAAATACAAAGATGTGCGAAGGTGTTCTGTTATCATCCATTATAGATTTTTACATAATAGGAATAAGATTCAGGAATCAAGCCTTATTATTAGATTTTGAAAAGTTTCGTCAGTTACTTGCGAACGCTCGCGACGTACGTCGCGGCTTAATCTCATAACTCCCAAAAGGACTTCTAAAATGTCCTAAACCTGGTCGGAATAATTTTGACGTTTAACCGTGTTATATCAATTAAGCCTTTTAATATCGGCTCCGAAAAGGTTTACGTCATGCATATCTCCGACAGGTTTTGTTTCCTGCTATACGGAACAATAAATGCGCATGAAAGTGCACTGGGACCAAGGTCGTCATCTTTCCTGATTCAGATGTATGAACGTTGTACGTCATTTATTGTTGTTTTAATAATAACAATTTTTAAATTATTGAGTACCTCAAGGTTCGGTTCTAGGACCCGCGCTATTCCCTGTCTTCTCTCAAATTACATTCCTAGAACATAACAACAGATTATCACCTTATTAGACTTAATTGTCGTAGAGTAGTGTGTTGAACTGTTAATTCAATTGTTTCGCGTAACTTACTTCGCCTGTAGTAAATTGTACGTAAATGATACTGTAATTGTGTAATAATATGCTGTCAAGTTGGACAAGTAACGGTATATTCTGTCTTAAGAATCGTCTGTTGAGGTTTTTATAAAGGTACTTGTGATTGAAGAGTAAAATCGGTACTAAAGCAGTGTACTTTAGCTAGCATATGTCGAAATCTTTCACTTACAGAGAAGCCTCTTCATTAATTTGATTGTAAAATTAATTGTAGGCCCGTTGTCCCCGTAGGCCTTTGCCAGCAGACGGCCTGAGAACCTGTTACAACTGCGGTCGGAGCCTACCTGCCTATGCCTATCTCTCCAAAAATACCAACACCACCGGTCTAAGGATTTAATTTCCTGTATTAAGAATATTAGGGAAGTAACTAATTACGGATTCGTTGGTCAATGACCAGAGGGCTATTTATAAAAATACGCTTCTCAACGTAAATAAACATCAAATTCAAATTAGATTCAAAATTGTCCGCAGCCTTGTCCTCTAAACTAACATAAAATTTAGGGTAATCCAATAAATAGATAAAATAAATATGGTACGAAAATATTTACATAGAAGCTTAGAACAACAAATACAAGGAAATCTGAGGGTCATTATGCATTATTTACATTAGATTATTTGCTTGTAACGCCTCGTCCTCATGTGATTCGGCTAAAAGGCGAAGACCGTACGTAATACGTATATATACGTATATATTGAATCAATACTATAGATGCGCCTATGACGAACTCTCAACTTGTAATGGTTGTTTCTATACATAACATATAAAAAAGATTAAAACTAGCTGTTAATTGAACCTTAAGGAATATTGTAACGAATCAACAAAGTTCGTCTAGTAGTTTTTTCGTTATGCGAGTACAGGTAGAGACATAGATTTGAAAATATTTGTTTAGTTTTATTATTGTTCAATACAATGTGTTATAATAATTTGTGGAAATTTGTTCCGGGTTTTGTGCGTGCTATGAGCGTTTGAACGAAACAAACAAAGCTCCTTTACCTGCCAAGTATTCGGTCTGATGTGGATCCCTTACGGAACAGTGTAGTGGGCGTCGTCTTATGGAAACCAGTAGAGACAATCTTTTTTTTCTTTTGGACCTATGTAATTACGGTTTTATTTATATTAATTTTATTTTGTTTATTTATTGTTTACCAACAATTATTACATCAGTACAAGACATGCTTAAAGAAATATTCGATAAATATAATTGCTAAACGCATAATCACTTATAGGTAAACACCGCATGCAGAAGTAAACTAAATTTATAAATGGAAACACCTGATAGGTACTAATAAAGGTAATGCTTAATTTCATCTAGATTAGGATAGAGTTCTCGTCACCATTCTCACGGGATATTGGAACTATTAAAAAAAATCTAATGGTTTTTACGAAACCCTCGCAATGAGTCCGCATATACGTCAACTACAGTGCTAGTATCGTTGAGAAGTCTGCTGGGCCTCGGGATCACAGAATTTGTACCGTGGGTAGTCCGTCGTTACGTTCCGATATGGTTGCGCTAATGTTGTAATTGTCATAGCACTGTACATGCGTTTAACATCAACACGCCTAACTTTTGACTCGTAAACCTTCGTGAAAAAGTCGAATGTTTGTTTAAAGAAAAAAAGCTTACGAGTTCAAAGTAATATTTGTATGGTGCACTATTTTGGTGCGGTCTTGCAGGACAGAGACGGTCGTTACTCATGCAACAATGCAAAAAAATAATGTTTATTCTATTAAAGTATTTGCTTGTATCCTCGTTTGAACATGTAATGTGTTACTTAGATGTTATTGGTAAACATCCTTATCTAAGTTGCATGAATAAGTGTGTAGGGTCACCGGTATCTTCTCTAGTGTTGACAAGTTATTTAAACTCGATAACTATTACATTAGTAAGTTACTTGGTAGTGGCTAAGATAGTTCTGTCATTGTTTTCAAATCAAATCAGTTTAGTTGGTTGTTAATTCTGTTTAAGCAATACGATCGCTCGTTGTACTAACATAGTAAGGGACTTTGTGCTGTTAATTCTTTTTGTAACTTGGTATTCAATTTCGTGTGGTCTACATCCATGTAGGTGTTTCCTGGACCCCACTCTAGAATAAATACTGTGACGTAGTATTCAGTCTCTTTCATATTAAAATTTACGTTCAAAACAATCTTAAAAACAAAATCACTATCTGCAAAAGAAAAATAAATAAGCAGGTACATTTATATATTTAGATTGTGTATTTATAATTCTTAGTAGTATTAATAACATTAGCCACGTGATGATGATGAGTCTCAGGTTTTAAAACGAAAAATGAGCTCATCATCAAAATCGGCCCATTAGTATAGGCAAAGGTAAATTAATGGAAAGATTCTTGATGTCGGTTGTGAAGGGTCATCAAAATTGGTTTTCGTATGTCGCTTATAAGTTACAAGCTATTTATAAAAAGAGTCATAGTCCTCATCGACAATTACCTGTTTACAAGGACTTTTGATAGTGGTCGTGCAGAACCGCTCAGCTGTGTATGTGACAGAACAGAAATGCTTACTTTAAGTCTTATTGGGAACTATGATATTTCTCAAGAGTTGGTTTGAAGATTGCACTGCTCCCTTGTTTGAAACGGTACAACGAGCTTGGAAAGGTTACGAAAGAGTAAAGTCGCGTTCCTTCCTCTTAGCTTACATCAACTATTATGAGTCTGTCTCTTTCTAACTCAACGCTCTCCTTGTCACCAGGTATTCCATCTCCGAGACATCCGCTGGGAGCGTCCTCGGTTCCTTTCCAAGTCTTTCCTCGCCTTTGTGACCTTCAACGTAATCAGCTACTCATTACTCGCTGCTGAGGTCCTGACCACGAATGTCGCCGATACTTCTGCTGAGAAGAAGGTAAGAATTCACCACATCATCATGATTGTCGGCTTATTGAAGTCTGATCGTTCGTAAGTTTTGATCGTAAGTAAGATTTTGAGTTGGATTGAGTAACTAGAATTAGAAAGAAAGAAAGAAAAACCATTTACTCGGCACACGACAAACAAATAATACAAAAAGTAAAAACTTATATTCGACATTTGCCTTCAACAATGATGTCATATGTCTGTACATTCTATTTTCTTTAACTAATTATTTAAATAATTATGGGTACTTTTTTTTGCCGTGGGCTTTAAGTAGCTCTTTTCTTTATTAGCCCTTCCTCCCTAATCTGTATATTTGTTAATTTAGTTGTAACTTTGTATTAATCTTGTTTCAGAGCTTCTATCAGCACGTCTTCAACGGTTGCTACGCTGTCCTCCTCTTCATCGTGGTCATTTTCTTCCTGATTTACGGAGTTGAGGTGTACTTTAAGGTAATTTAGTTATAAATCACCTTCGACGCTTTTTGAAATCCTTAAATCTTAAGAGTCATTGGCGATGTCCAATATAAGCTCTTTTTTAATCAATCAAACTATAGAGATATTACAAAACTAGCTGCTGCCCGTGACTTTGTGCGCGTGGGATTTGGCTATATCGCGATTCCTTCGGGAACCACGTGTTCAGTTGGGATGAAACTTATCCTATGTCCGTCTCCGGGCTACAGACTATCTTTTTCCTTTCATCAAAATCGATTTAGCTGTTTCGTCGAAAAAAGGCAACAAGCAGTAGTATCTACTTAGTATCATTGTACCCTATTTCAACTAGCTAGGGGGCGCCGACACAAAATACTAAACCTGTAAGTGCGCCGCTAACTGAAAAAGTTTGGGAACCACTGGGCTATTGTTTGACGCGAACGAAGTGGCGGGTGGTTCCTAGTTAATGATAAACATACAATATACTAAATATTCTGAATTAGCATGACGTTTACTGGTGGTAGGTTTCTCGTATGTATAAGAATCAGGTGGCAATAAAACAAAATAGCTCGAAATGAGATCGGTATTATAATTTTATAAATATTTTAACAAAAGTTAGGTCCGTTCACTTCAACGGTCGACGACAGCATGAATTCTCTCACAAATTGTATTGCTTTTTATACCCTCAAAATGGGCTGACTGTTATTTTAAATTTTACTTAAAATTAAACAAATTCAATGATCTTAAATATAATAATCATAATTTTAAACGATTTAGAATTAACAATATCAAATTTTATTTATAGTTATTTTAAAATCTCACTTAATACTTTTACTTGAATAACAATAGCTTGCTAATAATAATATGCTTTAATATTCATGCTTTTAACGTCTTCATTTTGAATTTAGATATAATTTAGTGATCTATTAATACTAAAATACCTTCAAATAACAAACATATCTAACATTCGGCCTTTCCTGACACTAAGTTTGACCACAAACTTCCAAGATAGTTACTTATATTTTGATAATATTGGTGGATCTATCAACATCAAATATTATCAAAATTTTATTAAAATAAAATATCGATGGATCTATCAACACCAAATATTTTATTTCTATTAAACACAATTAAAATCTATTGAAAATATCGATGGATCTATCAACACCAAATATTATCAATATTTTATTAAAATAAAATATCGATGGATCTATCAACACCAAATATTTTATTTCTATTAAACACAATTAAAATCTATTGAAAATATCGATGGATCTATCAACACCAAATATTATCAATATTTTATTAAAATAAAATATCGATGGATCTATCAACACCAAATATTTTATTTCTATTAAACACAATTAAAATCTATTGAAAATATCGATGGATCTATCAACACCAAATATTATCAATATTTTATAAAAATAAAATATCGATGGATCTATCAACACCAAATATTTTATTTCCATTAAACACAATTAAAACCTATTGAAAATATCGATGGATCTATCAACACCAAATATTTTATTTCCATTAAACACAATTAAAACCTATTGAAAATATCGATGGATCTATCAACACCAAATATTATCAATATTTTATTAAAATAAAATATCGATGGATCTATCAACACCAAATATTTTATTTCATACATCATTCCATATAATAACAAATCAATGTGGTCAGGACTTAATTACATTTTAAGCTTTAATTAATACTTCTAGTCATTTTATCTTTATTCTTATTATTATATCCAACAATCAATTATTCATTATAATTTATACATTTTATACATATTTTTTTTTTTTTACACAATCAACATTTTACATTTATTTATACCATATACAGTTTTACATTATAATTTCTACATTTTATATATATATATATATTTTTTTTTTTTTACGTAACCAAAATTTTGAAGGATTTCATTTGATCCGTACATAAAATTCGAAAGTTATTTATTTTCCGCATCAGTATCAGTATCACTACTACTTTATATCCAGATTCATTACTATTACAGGTAGCTATCCAAGGTTAAATTCTATCGGTAGCCCACACGTTGCAATAATCGTTTACTGTTATCTTAGAGTCAAGTAAATTTTAAAATGTTTAAACTCGTTGGAATTAAATGATGCCCCTTGATCTGATATTAATCTGTTAGGAAATCCAAATACGAAGAAAATATCTTTTAGAGCATTGATTGTAGAAGTTGATTTTACATTTCTCAATGTTTTAAAAGACAAAATTTGGTGAAGCCGCAGACCAATACAAGCAGGTGAGAGTTACCTTTGGCACTTATGATAAAATGTCCCAAATGCTCAATATGTGTCAAAACTCTTATCGACTTTATGGATCGGATGAGGGTCCAGCGGGTTCCTTGCTGTAGGCACATTCCAAACAATAGCATAAAATATTTCTTAATAAAGAGTTTAATTTTTGGGAACCAAAAATATTTACTAAATTCATCGAGTGTTTTTTTTTTGTAAACTAAAGTGGCCAATATCGTCATGGTTCAATTTACGTATTATCTGAAAACGGGCTTACTTTGGCACGACCCATTTTAGCTAGTCACCTACTGTCCAAAACAACTAATTAATCTTAGCTACATTTTTTTTTTAGACATCTTCAAATTCGTTAGTCAAATTTTCTAATTCGCTGTGAATCTGAATCTTTTAACTGTAAAATAAATTATCGGTCTTTAAGTAATTCTAAGAATAGAAGGAATAATGTCTAGTTCAAAATCCGATTCATAAGGTTGGAGATTCCTACATAGAGCGTCCACGTGTGACATTGCGTGACCAGACTTATATTGTATATCGAAATCGAATTCTTGGTTTGCTATCTGCCCACGTGCATTCCGTGCTATCAGGTCTCTTTTAGTGAAGGTAGCCCTAAGAGCAGCGCATTCCGGTTACTAAGGTAAAGTTAATTTCCAACACGGGTCGTTCAATTAAAGCTTATTTTTAAAAATGAATTTTGTTGTTCAGTATCCCAACACCACGCCAGGCATGCCTTTTCTAGTCAAATTTATGAGAGGCGTAGCAATAACTGCAAAAATGTTTATACATTTTCTGAAATAACTGGATAAATTAAAATAAATAATAATAAATTCAATAAATTGTCTGACAAAATGTACATTGCGTGGTGTTGAAAACTGCTCTGCTGACATAATCTTTGCTTATCCAGGTCGATTTCCTTCCGCACCTATTTCGTAACCAAGATATTCCAATTCTTCTTGATAGATATTACATTTTTGCAAATTTAAAGTAAGCTTAGCATTTCCTAATAATTTAAAAGAACTTTCTAGTCTCTAAAATCTTTCAGTAAAATCTTGTCTAACCAGTAATAGTTCAGTAGGTAACGAGGTCTCAATAACGTATGCGTCTATTTCTTCCGTAATTTCAACGATGTTCAAATTTTACGTTAGTCCGGCCTAAGGGAATGGAAAAACCGTTCCCGAAACCGCGAATGTTTAGAATATCGTTATCTATATTAGGAAGTGAATATTTCTCTACAATGTTTTGCCGAATGAGCGTGCAATCGCTTCCAAAACCAACAAAGCTTTCAACGTTAATCGTATCATTTACAACAGCTTGTTTGTAATATTTAGAATCTGATCTTGATTGTGAGTTAGCATGGTTTTCCTTTCGTTAATTTTACTGTTAGAACTTTGATTGTTGTCTGTAGTTCTATAGCAGTCAGTATTGTTATGTCAAAACCGTTGGCAATAGAGGATCGGACAGTAATCGAGAAAAATCTAAAATGTAGTTAGAAGGAATGTTCGTCGAACCAGAAGGATCAGTCAATCAATATTTTTGTAAAATAATAATCATTTATATTTTTAAATCAATAAATAATTCTGACATTTTTAATCTGTTCTCCATCTCAAACGAAACAACAATCACAGCGCATGACGTCATTTGTAGGCAAATGCCGTGAGTCAAGCTTATGTCTATTTTACGTTTTTGCTTTTCATAAAATTTATTTTTGCTAATTTTTTCGTTCCATTACTACAATATAGTCCCCAAACGTCACAAAACGTATTAGAATCTCTTTGCAAGTTTTATTTCGAAGAGTTTGTCGTTTTCTACCTACATATGACATCAAAAGCTTTGAGGTGACCTTTTGCGCGGCAATATTTGAAACATAATATTTAAACATAGTTTTAGGTACTTTAAGAGCTATATATATATTTTTCATGGCTATATATATTCATTGTAGTTATCTCTTCCAGACAGCCTTTGGATGGAGAGGATTTGTAAAACGACAAAAGGAGACTTGTTGAAGAATTGTCGGTTTTGAACATTTATTGAATGTGTGACCTTTCTCTTAACAGTTGTAACAAGTTACGTCAAACTTATTCACACGACATGGAGCACTACAATGTCAAGTTTCGTGACATTTAAAGCTAGTAATTACGTTGGAAGAGTTTGCACTGGCTGCTACACAAGTCTTTCAGAAATTTAAGTAAATTCCCTGGGTTTTGAAACCTTGCCGAAGATGCACTAGCTCTAACCATCCTATGACCTATCCCATATATGAGGCCTTTTTGCCTACAATGTCACACGAGTGTAGCGACATAATTTAAGCGTAAAAATATTTATCCATAGAGTCACCTAACTTCATTCGCCGTTCTGACATTTCCGTCAATAAAGCACCATAGTTGCTCTTTGACGGAAATGCTCTAACTAAGCGATCCTGCCATTCCGTCCATATCAGAAGTATAGTTTGTAAACCTTCATACCCCTTTTTTCATGTCCGCCTAATTTAGGCAAAGCATAATGAGCAGTTTGTTCGTCAGTCCTGTTATAAGATTTCGCGCATTTATTAACCTTGGCTGTCTACCCTTTGATACGTTGATTTTTCTGTGCCGGATCAAATGTTGGTATAATGTTTTTATCGTAAGTCATTTGAGAATGTGATCGTATGAAACTATTAATTAATTGCAAAATATCATCAATACTAAGTATAAAATTAGGTTCACTTGCACTTGTGTCCATTTGAGTAGCAGGTGCCGGAGGAAACTGCAGTGGTTGCGATGACTCAGCATGAACCGCTGGAGCTGACTTCGATGATTCTTGCTGCGGCTGTGTGTCCAGTACAGGCACTTCAAACAGCGGTGAAACTGCCACTGTACATGGAAACTTTCGGCTGGATTTGCAGTTGATTTTACTCATGTCTGAAAAAAATAATAGTGCGATATGTACCTATTCAAATATATCAGGTTGTGGAAGAAAGTAAAAGAGAAGGTAGCAAGAAAAAGTAAGAAAGAATCAAATGAAAGAACATTTATATAATACTAGCTGACCCGGCAAACGTTTTTTTTTTTTTTCCATATAAATTAAAAATAATGTTAAAGGTGAACAACCCTTATCACTTAGGGGTATGAAAAATAGATAGTAGCCGATTCTCAGACCTACTGAATATGCATATAAAATTTGGTAAAAATCAGTAAAGCCGTTTCGGAGGAGTAAGGTAACTAACATTGTGACACGAGAATTTTACACAAAAACAAAAAAAAACTGTAGCTAAATGAGTAACTTCAGTACCTATTACAGTCAGTTGTTATGTTTATGAAATTTAATTAGTAACATGTTCATTAAAGCTTAAAATAAAATTGTACTTCCCTGTTGTTGTGTTTCATTTCTCTCAGATGCACTTGTAACCTCTTGGCTAGACTCTCCTGGAGTAGCCTTAGAGTGGCGCGAATAACGTTTACTGCGGTCACGTGTCCTTCTCGTACGATTACTTCTTGCTTCACGACTTCGTTCCGGGGTCGAGCTGGTGAACCCTCGGAGCTGGTGCTGTAGCGACGACGGCGTTTACGTCGGTGAAAATGCCTTGAACGGCTGCGAGTGCGACTTTTTGCAGCTTGTCATCGTTTTCGCTAACCATTTTGGTTTTATTATCCCACTTCTGATATAAGAATCAGGTGGCAATAAAACAAAATAGCTCGAAATGAGATCGGTATTATAATTTTATAAATATTTTAACAAAAGTTAGGTCCGTTCACTTCAACGGTCGACGACAGCATGAATTCTCTCACAAATTGTATTGCTTTTTATACCCTCAAAATGGGCTGACTGTTATTTTAAATTTTACTTAAAATTAAACAAATTCAATGATCTTAAATATAATAATCATAATTTTAAACGATTTAGAATTAACAATATCAAATTTTATTTATAGTTATTTTAAAATCTCACTTAATACTTTTACTTGAATAACAATAGCTTGCTAATAATAATATGCTTTAATATTCATGCTTTTAACGTCTTCATTTTGAATTTAGATATAATTTAGTGATCTATTAATACTAAAATACCTTCAAATAACAAACATATCTAACATTTGCGAGAGGCCGTCTTTGTGCCACCGCTTTGCCAGTTATTCAGCCGCCAAGCAGTAGTGCGTGAGCATTACTGTGTTCCGGTTTGAAGGGCATTGTAGCCAGCGAAATTACTGGGAATATGACACTTAATGTCTGATGTGTCAGGGTGACGAGCGCAATGCTACGCAGTGCTTTTTATGGTATTAAAAGTGCAGGGCGGCAATGAAATTGTTATGGGCAAGCGTGACGCTTTTCATCAAGCGAACGGCTTGCTCGTATCATCAGTTCCATAAAAAAACAGCCAAAGTTACTTTCGCATTTGTAATATTATGTATATTTGTAATATTATTACTATGGATATATATTATCTTGGAATCATCTAGAAAAGAGTTGCGTGGCATGCGTCACGCGTTCACGGCTTGAATCGGACTTTTGTAAATTCCTATAGCACTGCGTCCACAACACCGCCTACGCCAATGAGTGCCGGACGTCAATCCATCGAGGCCGTGAAGGACAAAACCCAGACATTTTTTACCGGACCTTAGACAGTAATATCATTATATCGGACGATCGTCACATTTTTCATGCCAAAGAGGGATTCCTTTGACCTTGTGAAGGACAGTCTGTCTTTGTTTACGCCAACGCGATACCCCAAGGTAGCGTTTTAGAACCGGTGTTGTTTGTTGTTTATGTTAACTTGTTTCGGTGGAATGACTTCCGGGTATTCATGTTATAAATATACAAAATACGTAAATTCGTGCCCTATTCGGTAATTATTATTCTTCGACTGTATGTTTTCTTGTATGTTTGTTACGCGATTACTCCGCCAATTATGAATTGATTTTGATGATTCTTTTTTGTTTATTAGGTCATACTTCAGAGGAAGTCCCTTATAAATTTTATCGAAATTGATTCAGCGCTTTTTTAAATAATCAACAAAAACAAAAAAAATATACGTTTAGTCTTGAAGTAGGTTTTTGAATTTTTCTAAAAATTAATTATGGTATTACGCAATTCTGTATTATTCTTGCAAATGTATGTATAAATCTATGTACACTTCATAATTATTCTAAAATGGTGTTAAAATCTACAATGTCTACAAATATAACGTAATATAAAATCGAAGGTTATCGTTTTAAAAATATATTTTATTAGCTGCGGCCTGCGGTTTCTTTCGCAATGTAAGTTTTCCAGGACATAGAGTACCCTATGTCTCCAGATTTCCAGGACATAATTTAATTTTTGTATAGGACCTGGAACCTGGAACTATTAAACGGTTTTTCTTATTTTATGGAACTGAGTCATGACTGAGTTTAATAGTTTTTATGTGATTGAGTCTGACTGACTGAGTGAGTTTAGTATTTTATGTGTGATTGAGTCACAAACATCCATACAACCATCCATCGTCACAAACTTCACATTTATATAAATAAAAATGAATCACCGAAATGTTTGTACGCGCATAACTTCCAAACGACTGCACCAAATTGGATAAATCTTTCTTTTATGTGTTCGTTATTCAGTCAGGAGAAGGTTTGCATAAAAAAAATCGACCAGAATTAAAAAATAAATAAGGCGGTACGAAGTTTGCCGGGTCAGCTAGTTTATATTACAAGTAGGACTAGGAAGTAAATATTGAAGTAGGGTTATTCCCAGACCACAGCAACCGCATGTTTCTTTTGTTTTCTCTTACTCATAACGCTAAATAATGATTGCTAATATTGCAATCGATAATTTTACACGTAAGGTCCCATAACGGTATTGTTTTTATTACGCCTTTTGTTTGCGGTCTCCATTACGGGTGGTATGACTTATGACCAGTGATCGGATAATGGAATGCATATTTACCTAAACTTCGGTGGTTAACTAGTATGGAGTACACTTTTGTATCGAAATTTTCTCGCGACTCCGGGATCGACAAGTTTAGCATTCTGAAATTCGTTGAATAGTTTTTTTAGTAATTCAGTAATAAACATCCGTACATAAATCCTTGCAAACTTTCGCGTTTATAATATGGGTAGTATTAGTAGGCTCATTATTAACGTTATTTCTATAATAAAGAGCGAAGCTATCAATCTAAAGAGCTAGTGTGGCTCAGTGGGAACTCGTGCGCCTTTCGATCCGACGCACCTGGGTTCGAATCCCGACTCGGCCCTGCACCAATGACTTGTAGTTAAGTGCAGATTTTGCACGCTCGCTCTAAAACGGTGAAGGAAAACATCGTGATAAAACCCGCTTACGCGCTTTGGAGTGGTAGGCTCTGGCCGTGGTTGTAATACCACCCACCGAACAAAGCCATGCCGTCAAGCGACCTAGTCGTGTTTCGGGATTATATTCGGTGAACCATCGAGGAGACGGGTCTGAGCAGCCGCTCAACTGCCGTCTCTCTCTAGATCTATGTGCTTCATCTTAGGCCACATCATCGCTTCACATCAGGCGAGATAGTGGCCAAACATGGATCTATTAAGCGTATAAAGAAAAACAAAGTTATAATTGAATAAAAAGCTATATTAGCTAAGATTTATAATTATTATACGACCGATACCTACCATAATGGAATGAGCGCCGGAATAATACCAATACCATTTCAAAGAAAGAGATAAGTAATAATAATATAAGTACCTATGTGAAAAGTAGATGAACTAATTTTTGAAGTATCATAAACGGCCTAAGCAATCCCGGGACTCAGGGATTTTTTTCCAGATATAAGATGCCTCTTCCATAGTTTCGTGTTCAAAAGTGAACTTTTTATGCATCCGAATATCCGATCACTGTTTATGACTGATTATGATATATTATATGTATATTTTATTTATATTTTCTTTAAAATTTATTATATTATGTGTTATAGCACTATAGTATTTTAGGTAGACATATGATATTATTTATACATTTGTATTTTAATTTAAGGATAATTATTTTATTATTATTTTATTTACACGGCCGACCTCTCTCACTCCGTTATTTAACTCCATCCAAAGGTTGACTGGAAGAGATCGCTTTTTGCGATAAGCCCGTCCATTGTACTTTAATTTGTAAGTTGTTTTCATGTACCTACCTAAGAAAAGGGGTGAAAGGTTATTAGGTAAAAAGTTAAGTGAAGTGTGGGTACTGATATTATAAGCGCATATCTTCATGGTTGCAGCGAAACAAGACCTTGTTCTATAGCCAATTTATGCAACCCACCTGTAACTGTCCCGAAGTATACCTTTAACACCATTTCACAATACAGATTTCAATAAAACAATATTTGAAAGAAGCAATTGTTTAAACATGATTGTGACAAGGTACTAAATTGCTGACTGTATCATAGGCACAATATCTTCCATATATAACAACCCATTAAGTTCACAATGGTACATTACCACGCTTAAGTCTGGAGGCTACCTGCCTTTATGGTGTAATGGGCGTATTGACATACCTGCTATCTGTTTGCAAATTGTTATGCAGTGTTATCTGCGCTTGGCATACGTAAAACCGAATCGGATGCAATGCGCGACGAACTTAAGAGCCAATCACTTGCTAACACATCGTAACGTAGGGAGTCAGTCACCTCAAGAAAACCAGTCCGTCAAGCTTTTTGGAACAAAGAAGACCTGTAGCGGTTGTCGCAGCGATTGTCATCCCCATACTAGGTCGTGCGACCCTGCAATTTTAGACTTCCGATTGGAAGCCAACGTATCCTAACGTGTGTGCATTGTTCACGCACATTCACAGCCAAAATGGCTCCTTTAGCTGTATTAGAGCATTACATCAAAGCTCCAAAGATTAGCAGACCTTAGGAGATAGTAGGAGAATGATCCTAGGAGAAAAAAAATACGCTTCAAAATATACAACGACCACTTAAGCATTAGGAGTGTGACCTTTGTGTCGGAGTTTTAAGACCGCCCGAAGGCCACCGATAAGGCCAAGTACTGTTGTTCTAACACAACAACCGGGACCGACGGACAAGCAAGTCCTCTGAAGCACGGTAGCGCTCAGATGTAAATACCACACAAATTATTACCTATCCAAGTGGTCTCCGCTGCTACGTTGCCTAACATAGCAGATCTTTTACGAACGACTTGGCGAGCTACGCTACGAGCGCTACATATGTTATGTGCAGTGTCACTTGTCCAAGAGTCTTGAACAAAATTCATAAATATATTGAAAAGTTTGAACTCTTTTAAATGTGTCTAACTTCCGCGGAAGTGTGTGTTGGACACGGTCCAAGCAGCCGCGGCTTGACGAATCCGATCGGAATCTCTGTTACAAGTTGGTAGCTAGGTACAGCGAACAATGGTGTTTACATCACTTAACCTTCTTGGTACAAAGTTTTCTAAATATGTACCTACTTATAGATAGCCTTCCATACAGTTTCGATCATTGTTTTCTGATATCAATCGCGGATTTTCAAAACATTTGACGTACGTACAAGGCAAATAAAAAAGGGATGTCATATCGCTTAGACCGATTTCAGGCACATAATGCTTTCAGAATAGGACAAGGACGTAAGCGTCGGCGTTCGTTGTGATGAATGACTCATCTCGCGAATGATGACTGATTGCCACATTGTGCATTACATATGAAGTATTCAGTGTCGACTGCAATTCAAGTTCTTCAGGGTTTATCATTGACTTCAGCCGGAAGCCCTATTTCGTCATCAGTCACGCCTTCTGCACCCCGCTATTTGGGCAGGCGACTGAGTCAAACGCTATACAAGTTTATTAGCTAATCCCTTGCATATAATCGAGCTTCGAAGGGCACGTTAAGCCGTCGGCCCCGGTTGTTGTCTTAAGACAACAATCGTCAGTGTTGGTGGCCTTCGGGTGGCCTATAACTCCAGCTCTCGGGTTGGCCACATACCCACACGTGTACGAAAGATCGAAATATTATCCATATCAGATCCTTGTTGATTTGATCATAATGAATTATCTATAGTTATGCATGAGTTGCATATTAAATATCAGAAGAACAGATAAAATTAGAAATGAAATTATAACAAACAAAACAAAGTTAACAGATGCGTTACAATATGCACTAAGGCTAAAATGGAAGTGGGCAGGGCACATAGCTCGCACGGACGATAATAGATGGACAATTGAAAGTACGAATTGGCCGGGGCCATCAGAAAGAAAGAGGAAAAGAGGAAGACCAAGAATGAGATGGGAAGATGACTTGAATGAAACAGATGCTTGGAAACAACTGGATGGACATAGCACAAGACAGAGATAAGTGGAAAGGACTTGAGGAGGCCTTTACCCAATGAGGGATCTTTAACAAATATATATATATATATATATATATATATATATATATATATATATATATATATATATATATATATATATATATATATAATTGCTATTACTAATTTACTCAAAAATTAATCTTTTTCTTTTTTTTTTTAATTGTAAACATTTTAATGATAAAGATTAATAAAAGCTTATTATTATTATGTATAAGTTGATGTTTAGCTCCACTGAACAACCCGTAGGATCCGAAACCCTGAAATATACATATCCTACGAATATTATAAATGGGAAAGTTTGTGTGGATGGATGCAACATATTTTGATGAAATTTGGTATTTAGATACTTTATTTACATCCTGGAAAAAGACATAGAATACTTTTTATTCCAAAAAAACGCGGGTGAAACTAGTTACCTATATTAATATATAAATTCCAATCAGCAGACGTAAATGAACAAAAAGCAAATGTCAGTGTATCAAAAAGGTGCTTCAACGCCAAAAATATAGACATGTTTAAAAATGCAATCGGCAAAGTAGACTGGAATGAAATAATAAAACCAGATCTAAACATGAATGTAAATTATAATAACTATGATGATAAATTTAGAGAACTACTAAATACATACATACCGTATAAAAAAATCAAAGCTAAAACAAAAAACAAAAATAACTGGATGACTAAAGGACTTAAAATTTCATGCCGACATAAAAGAATATTAAAAATACTTAATAACGAAACTAATGATAAAACGCTCAAAGTTCATTACAAAATATACCGAAATAAATTAAAAAGATGTGTTAAAGTCTCAAAAAAACTTAGTAACATCATAAAAATGAAATATTCTAAAAATAAAATACAAACGATGTGGACCATAATTAAAGAAACTAATAACAAAAACTCACGCAAAAAAACAAATAACATAAAGCTTAATAATGGTAATAATATTATAAAAGAACCCTCTATGGTAGCTAATATGTTCAACGACTATTTTGCCTCAATAGGTGAATCGTCTGTTCCGCAATTACCGCCAAATACAAAGAAGTTTAACAAGATGATTAGTGCCGTTACCAATTCAATGTACCTACCAACAATAACAGAAAGAGAAGTGTCTAAGGCGATCAAAAGGTTAAACAATAAATTCAGTTGCGGAGTGGATGATATCCCGCCCGCCTTGATTAAATCCTGCGCTCTCGAAATAACACCAATTATAACAAATTTATTAAATCAATCCATTACAGAGGAATGCTTCCCCGATCGATTAAAAATTGCAAAAATAAAACCTCTTCTAAAAAAGGATGGTTGCTCCATTAACATTACAAACTACAGACCAATAGCTCTACTTCCTGCGATTTCAAAAATATTTGAACGAGTAATTTCAAACCGTATCTACAGCTTTCTGGAAAAATATAAACTCTTAAACGAAAACCAATATGGTTTTCGTAAAAAATCTTCTACCACATTAGCACTATATAAATACGTACAGAAAATTCTAAGCCACCTTAAAGATAAATCCTATTCCGTTGGACTACTGCTCGACATGACGAAAGCTTACGATAAAGTTCCCCACTCCATACTTTTAACAAAATTATTTGAAATCGGAATAAGAGGTAAACCGCTAAATTGGCTTAAATCTTACTTATATAATAGACAACAATTCGTACAAATTGACTATCATCAACATGACGCAGGTATATTACAAACAGTTAGGTCAGACATACGTACAACAAACAACTCCATTCCACAGGGAAGTGTCCTAGGTTGCGTTCTCTTTTTAATATTCATAAATAATTTACCGAAAATAACAGACTCTCCTTGCATATTATTTGCAGACGACGTCTCACTTCTATTTAAATGCACATCTTTAACAAGTTCCCTTTCTAATATAAACAGCACCTTTTCTGATATCAAAACTTGGTTAGCAATTCACAATTTAGAAATTAACACGAAGAAAACGAATTTAATTCAATTTATGCCTTACCAAAAAAAGCCATTAGATCTATCAACATTAACAAATAGCCTCGATATTCAGGAAGTTAAAGACTATACCCTTTTAGGCATCAAAATTGACTCCCATCTCAATTGGAAAGGTCATATTGCAAATACCAAGGTAAAATTGTCCCAGTTTATTTATGCGCTATCAATTCTTAAAATTAATACCAATATAGATACAGCAAAAACTGCCTACTACGCTTACGCATACGCATGGCTTAGATACGGGGTGTTACTATGGGGTAACAGCACTGACGCTGAACAATTGTTCATAATGCAGAAGAAATGCCTACGCATAATTGTTAACATCCGCCAACGTGTCAGCTGTAGACCCCACTTTATCCAACAGAAAATTCTTACACTACCATCCATATATATCCTCGAGTCAGCATTGTTTGTCAGAAAACACCCCACTCTATATGAAACCAATAAAAATCCACGGAGACAACACACACTTATATTACCGGAACCCAAATTAGAACTATTTAGAAGAGGCCCACAATACATGTCAATAAAAGTTTACAACAAAATTCCGAAAATGATAAAAAATGAAACGCATGATAAAACCTTTCAATCCAAACTCAGAAAATTCCTTATACAAAAATGCTACTACAATGTTGATGATTTTTTGAATGAAAGAACGTAATAATTCCACTAGTTCCTACTAATAATATGTATATACTGTAACGCGGCATTAAATATAGTTTGTTAAGTATAATTTTTAAATAATTTTATATAATATTACATATAATGTATAAGAAAGATGTTTTAGATATAAGTTTTTTGCTACACCCTAATCTACAGGGTCCAGGTCGATAGTTATGTAACTATCGTACACTGTATTGCATTATTAAATAAATAAATAAATAAATAAATTAACAAGTTGTTCCTTTCTCCTCAGCTCCGAGGTGAATTCCTGAAGGAGACCAAGGTGTGCACCATTATATCGCCGCGACCGGGCCCGTCCACCGCGGACGACGGCGACGACGTCCAAGACACCTTGGTTACCAAGCAGGTATATGTATGTTTCAACTTCTTTTTAAGCCTCACTTGGACAGGCGCGGTTTCCGATAGCGGTCACATTATGGCCCAGGCACCACGGGCACGCGTATTTGATTTCTTCCTCTGACCGCGGTTGCGCCTGCGACCGCAGACCGCTTCTGTTTGGGGGAGGCCTTACTTCATCCGCAATTTTTATTATATTTATTATATACTTTTTATTACTAATGTGCATGCGTTTGACGATATCTTGCTTGACGGAAAGCGAAGATGGCTCAAGGTGAAGCATGCTTGGCCATGAGACGCCTACACACTCCAGACTTGAAAACAAAAGTTCTAGCTATTCGGGAACAAAGAAGGTAGAGCGTTACCGTGCATAATCTTATATATTAAATTTATAATTCGATCTGAAGTGTACAGCCTGTTGAATATGCTTGGGGGATGTCATACGCCAGAAGTTGGTTTTATGCTTCTTGAATGCGATAGATAAGACAGATAATTATTTTCTCTGCCGTTAATTTTCTTTTTATCTCTTATACTTCTGATGTTTTTACTGATAGTTCCAGGCAGTGTTGCCAACCATACGATTTAAATCGTATCTTTACATAGTCGCTTCCCGCCGTCTATACGCTTAGATCTTTTAAACTACGCAACGGGTTTTAATGCGGCTTTCATCAATAGACAGAGTGATTCAAGAGGAAAGATAATACATGCATATAAACCTTCCTCTTCTCCCGTGCCAAGCCGGGGCAGGTCGCTAGTTAAATTATTATAATAGGAATTGCAATCCCGTCTGTACTATTAAGCATTCAGTGATCCAGCATCATTGATATGCGGGATCCCATAGGTCTTACTTTAATCGCGTATTTGGTTTTACTCATAGTACACTGTCAAAAATGTATAAAAAATGCTTGTGTTCTAGCAGTGGAAGTGTAATGGGCTGATTATTATGATGATGATAATGATGATACTGATGATGATGAAAATTTATAACTTCTTCAGGGCATCCAAACCGACATAGCCGATGGCGATGGCAACATTGACCCTCGCTCAGTGGACACCTCGCAGCTCCATCAGTCCAGGGTGGGGCTGGTCAGCCAGGCGCTCATGCTGATCCTCATCGCCGGCTTCCTCGCCTCCGAGACCCTCAGCGAGTTGTGGAAGACCAAGTGAGTACTGCTTCTGCAATCCCTAGGTTATACAGGATGATAGCGAAACCTTCCAGCTCTATCAGTTCAGGATGGGGCAGATCAGTCAGGTGCTAATGATGATTCTCATCATCTTCCTCGCCTCCGAGACTCTTAGCGAGCTGTGGAAAACCAAGTTGCTGCTAAACGTATCGTTGTTTCTAGACAATGCAACTTGGTTTGATCTTAGTGTGATCATTCCCATTGTGCGACTTACAATTCCGCTTGATTTGACTTTATCTGCGGATAATTTTACAAGAACAGAAACCTAAAAGATGATGTTGGTCTGAAACAAAAGGCGGCGCGATTTCGTCATGTTTTACTTAATTTTACATATTTTCTACACTGGACGAAGGAAGACCTACGTAGTAGTACGGATTTCTCTTGATCCTTAACCACAATCGAAACTGGGAAAACATGCCGTAAGACACTGTTCTTAAAGTCTTAATTATCTGCACACAGCAACCCTTCACTTGTTTATCTTTTGGTTGCAGAGTGCCAGTGGTGTCCCGCAACTGGCACGACCTTGTGTTCCGTCTCGCCGAGATCGGCGTCGCGCTATGGTTCCCGTGCGTGCTGTGGAACTCTATGGCGCCCGAGCGGCTGTGGCTGCTCAACCCGCGGCGGCTGCTCGCGCGGCAGCTCGACGACGCACGCCTCGCGCATCTGCTGTCCCACTCCAGCGTCACCAAGGTCAGTGAGTGCGAGCGAGACGGCGCGAACGGCAACCCGATTGTATGTCCATACGCAATACTCTGTACCTCAACCTGTTATAATGTTGTAATACGTTTCGGTCATCTGCTCTCCCACTCCAGCGTTACCAAGGTCAGTGAGTGCATAATATTATGTTATCTCATTTGATAAGATGGTGGTTTTCTAGCTTTGATTGTTTTTTGCACTCGAAATTGTAAGGGCTGTACTTGTATGGTTATTTTCAAAAGCATTTTGAATCTCTGAATGATATTTTGTATGAATATTTAATGTTTTTCGTCTTCTCTGCATACAAATACAACTGTTTTTGCTTATGTATGAAGTAACTTTCGAGAAATTATTTTGTTAACCGCCAATGTATCATGCTGCAAGCCATAACCACACAGAAATAGTAATGAGCTCGACTCCTAAACAGATAAATCTGATTAATAAAAATATTAAAAGATACTGAAATACTGTAAAAGTATAAGCCAATTTTATCGTACTTTTGACAATGAATAAAAGGAACATCTCTTTTAGTTTCAATTTATTTATTTTCTACTTTTTCTGTAAATATTTTTTTTATTTACAAGGTCAAGCGTCGAGCTCTTTGTGAATAACATACCACTCTGAACTTTCATACTAACACTCCCCCCTTCACCCCTCCCCCCAGAGAGTGGAAACGATCCGCGGCGCCCAATGGCTGCGCGCAGCATGCTACATTGTCGAAACTCTCCGCCAATGGCAACACGTTCTCGTGACAGTTGTGCTAACTGTCATTGTCAAACCTAAGCGGTTGACAGATGGATGTCAAAGTCAAATTGGGTCGAAGGGGGAACCGTCCCTGGGTAGAAGTAGTCTGGTAAGTGAGAAAGGGTCGTGGCTGTGTCGTGATTGTTCATTTTTCAAAACACAAGTCGACTGCGGTCTCTGGTTTGTCCCAAAATCGTGAGAAAGAACGCGAACCACATCACACATCACATACTAATCGTGCTTTTAGTCGTCGTGTGTATATGTTCCTGCATTTGTGTGGCAGTGTTTTGTGGTATTTTGTGGTGTTTTGTGGTTCTTCGATCAACTAACTGTACAAGGTGTTCAAAGCTTAAGTTGAGATTGTTTGTGTCGTTTGATTTGGTCGTATATGTCTGTCAACGTTGGGTATTAGAGTTAGTGAGGATTAAAAATATAGAAGGTTTGGAGCGAAATTCAACCCTTTTAAGTGCCTAGTCGTGTTTCGAGACGATGGTCGGTAAACCATCTAGGAAACTGATCTGAGCAGTCGCTCGACTGCCGTCTTCCTCCAGATCTATGTGCTCTATCATCGGCCATATCGTCGCTCAACATCATTCGAGATACTGACCAACATAGATCTATAACCGATAAACAAAACCAAAACCATATTTTTTTCCCTTTTCAGAATGTGGAAACCGACTCGCTAGTAGGCAGCGTGGGGTCCCGCGACTGTTGGATCTGCTACGACAGTGCTCGCCTCGCTCCTCTCATCACGCCGTGCCGCTGCACTGGCGACGTCTCCGCTGTCCATCACGACTGTCTCAGCCGGTGGCTCACAGAGGTATGAACAAATATGTAGTAATACTAGTAATGGTAGGTTACAGGTGCTTAGGGATACGCTACGTGTGCTACAAGTGCTACAACACGCTAGGTTGTGCTATGACTAGGCTATGACTATGTGTTGACTAGGGTCATGCTACATGTGCTACGATCACGCGTGAGTTGGCTAGGAATACGCTACGAGTGCTACAACATGCTAGGTTATGCTAAGATCGCGTGTGAATCGAGTAGGAACACACTACTTGTGCTACGAACGCCTGTGACTCGACTAGAAACGTGCTGTGCTACACGTGCTACGAACGCCTGTGATTCGACTATGAACCCACTTCATGTGCTTCGATCGCGCGTGACTCGATTAAGAACTCGCTATATTGCTACTATCGCGCGTGACTCAACTAGGAACACACTACTTGTGCTGCGATCGCGCGTGACTCGACTAGGACCACGCTACATGTGCTAAGATCACGCGTGACTTGAGTAGGAACACGCTACATGAACTACAATCGCGCGTGACTCGACTAGAAACACGCTACGTGTGCTACGATCACGTGTGACTTGAGTAGGAACACGCTACGTGTGCTTCGATCACACGTGACTTGAGTAGGAACACGCTACGTGTGCTACGATCACACGTGACTTGAGTAGGAACACGCTACGTGTGCTACGATCACACGTGACTTGAGTAGGAACACGCTACGTGTGCTACGATCCGCGTGACTTGAGTAGGAACACGCTACGTGTGCTGCGAGTGCTGCAACACGCTAGATAGCTAAATAAATAATGTTGTAAATAATAATCTTTTCGTTTTCAGACTGCTGGCACTCCTGACGCCCTGAAGTGCAAGGTCTGCAACACCCCTTACATCGTTCAGGAAACAAACAGGTACTTTCTTTATTTCACTATTGTGCTGTTGTTTCGTTAAAGTGCACATATTCTTGCAACCGCCCGCAACATCGTTCGCGTTGACATGATAAAATATAGCTTATGTTACTGAGGGATAATGTAGCTTTCTATTAGTGAAAAAAATTTCAAAATCGAATCCGGAGACCAGAGAATACCCCTTACAAACATACATACATTTTCATCTTTATAATATTAGTATATTATATTTTATAATAGGATAAGTATTAAAATTTAAGTGCTTTCAGTGTCATTAGATATTTGATAAAATAACGGTCAAACTTGAAATTGAATCAAAAATTGTTAAAAATAAAATAGTTATTACCATTAACCATTAAAATCAGGAGTTGAAAAAACCTCAGTCTGGTAGCGGCATGCAATGCGACACAATCTACGTACAAAATACGTTTTGTTCTGACTGACCCTGACCTTCACCAATATTTTTGGTGTTATTTGAGATAACGGAAAAATGAAATTAAATATATTTTTTGACCATGTTTAATGTGAATAAAGTTCGTCAAATACCATATTCTTAACCTATTGAGTGGCTAACGATACGTTATTTGTCCAGAGTGGAATGGGACCGCGGCTTCACGTGCTCGCACTGGGTGCGCACAGCGCTCGCCGTGGCGTGCATGGTGGGCGCGGGCTGCGCGGCCTGGGTGTGCGCGCAGCTGTTCACGTCGCCCGTCGTGCGCGTGCTGGCGTGCGGCGGCGCGTTGCTCGTCTGCTACGTCGCCATCAGGTAAGGAGTAAACGAGTGCTACGTCGCCGTCGGGCAACACTACGTCGTAAACGAGAGCTAAGTCGCCATCAGGTAGTGCTTCGTCGTAGGTTACGAGTGCTACGTCGTCAGGTCAGGTCAGGTAATGCTAGGTATGAAACGAATGCTATGTTGTTGTCAGCTAACGCTACGTCGTAAGGGACGATTGCTACGTCGTCGTCAGGCAATGCTTCGTCGTAGGTGACGAGTGCTACATCGTCGCCCGGTAACACTACGTCGTAGGTGATGAGTGCTACGTCGTAGGTGACGAGTGCTATGTCATGTCGTACGTCGCCGTCAGGTAATGCTACGTCGTAGGTGACGAGTGCGACGTCGCCATAAGGCAACGCTACGTCGTAGATAACGAACTCTACGTTCACAATAAGTAACAAATGCTACGTCGCCATCGTGAAATAACGTTGCCGTAACGCTACGATGCTATGTCACCATCAGGTAACGCTACGAATGCTACGTTAGCGCTTCCGCAGGTTATGGCTAAGTACTTATGTATGATATACGTAGGAACAACAACCGTCTATACTATTACATTGTCTATCTATTTTACATTCACCCATCTCCAATTTAACATTTGCGAAATTGCCACCGATTCTCATACCAACATCCCCCCGCAGATTCCTCGGCAACAACACAGCGACAGCCTACCAACGAGCCAAAGTGTCCTCCCTCCAAGTGTCTTCTCTACGAGACATGGCAGATGACTCGGAGCACGGCGGACTTGCAATCATCAGCAAGGATGTCACCGTCGAAATAGCCTCCAAAGGAGACTTAGAACGAGCCCTGAAAGGAGAAAAATAGCTATGTGAAAAATAGCTGTGTGAAAAATAACTGCTATTTTCAACATGAAAAATGTTACGTGATATGAAAGTGATCGTCAAAATAGCTGTTCAACGAGATGTGTTAAAATGGTTCGTGAAAGTGTTGATAGTGATGAACAATTAGTTAAAACATTTTTCGTCCTTCAATAACGTTATAAAGTAACCTAAACCTAAACGGTTGGTAACATGAAAATTGCTGCGTTTAAAAATCTGACAGATGTGTGGATTACACAACGTTTTGTGTTGTTGGGGAACGAGAAATAACAGTTAAGTTATGAATATTTGTGGTGAAAACGAGCGTGCTTCCAACTGATTTAAATGCAAAGTTTTAAAGAAGGGACTTCATATAAAAGGAGTGAAATATAAGTGTTATTTCACAGTTAAGTTAAGCAACGTTATTGAACATTAGATAGAGACATCCCTAAATATAACATTTTAAAGTTATCTGCAAAGAAAACACAGCATTCCAAAAAGTTATGCATCTTTAAATAACGTTATAGCATCATTAAATAGCAGTTACTAATAACCGTTATTCACGCGAATAGATATTACTATTGAGTATGTTTATTTTGATCAGTTAGTACAAAGACAATGGTGATTGAAAAGTGATAGCTATAATAACGAGAGATATCGTTATAACGGATTATATTAATATTATGTTATTTATTTAGCAATGGAATTATATTTTTCGAGTGTTAATTACTTGCCTATAGAGTGAAGATTTAAATTAGCAGTTTAAATTCTAGTTTTGTAAGAATATTTCATGAAATTAAAGTTTGGTGAAATATTTTTGTGTGCTATATTTTAAATTTCTGTACTTACATATCACAAAGTAATTTTCTTTAAATTTCCGAAGTTTTATACGTGATCAAGCTAAATGTAATTAAATATGTTGACATACTTGTATGCCGTCTTTAGACTAAGTGCCGTCTACAATTAAAACACGTATAAATTCGGCACTTTTCTAAGGCTGGTTCATCAAACTTTACATAAAAAAGAAAGATGCGTTACCTATCAATAACATTGCGCGAACAATACATGCCTGATGTATATTTTAATCATTCGCGCCGTATTAGGTCCATCGGGCTCAATATTTGAATGCTAGCAACAAAGGTCGGTACCGCATCTTTTATGTATTTTATCTAAGGTTATATACAACGTTATACGTATTTCCTATAATGACTTGTTTTAAACAATATCAGTTAAATATTATTGTAAAATAGTCAAATTTTATTACTCTAAATTAATTCCATTTAGAAATATGTTTAATATTCCTTCATAGCTTGTTGTGATGGCACTTGATGGCAAGTTTTACCTCACATTTTAATAATAACGTGGCAAGACTATACACCTGATTTTAAGCGCCATGCCTGCCTTTTAATACCATGTCAAGTACTGCGTAGCACTGCATTGCGCTGGTCACACATCAATCTCATGTGCCCAGTAATTTCGCTGGCTACATTGACCTTCAAACCGGAACACAGTAATTCTTGCGCACTACTGCGTGGCGGCAGAATAACTAGAAAACCAGTGGTACCCAGACAGCCCCTCTCTTACGGGACCATAATACCACCATACCATTTACCACCAAACTTTTTATTTTTCATAATATGTTCAGTAATTTTGCTGGAACCTTTACCATGAACATCTGTTACCTTTGATGTGTGATGATAATCTGTTGTCCTTGTACTGCGCAAGGGTTAAGTATCGAACTTGCCATTTCGACATCAAAGGCATGTAAGAAAATCCACATAGCGATAAGACTGCCGAAGCGAAAGACCCGGTTTTTTAAGTATGTTGAGTTGACTATTGTTTTCCTGTGTATTTTGGTATTAATAAAGGCCTAAATAAGTACAAAAAGCCTATCTCCTTTCTCTGTCTTTGGTTGCTGCCATCAAGTTTGTTACCGATATATGTCATAAAAACACGAATTCGACGAGCGCAGTGCAGCGCCGCGCAGGATTTTGCAAAACAGATTTCTGGGTGGTGCTGTTATTGTTATGGGCTGGCGTATTGCTTACCATCAGGCAAACAACCAGCTCGTCTCGTCATTCAGTTACATTTAAAAAAAATGTTTAACATTTAAGAAGTATTTTAAATTGTCGTATGCTTAAATTTAATATTATTTAAAATGAGGCTGGTAAGATCGGGATATTGGTTAAGTTAGACATCACATTGAAAACGTTCAATACACGAATATCACATGAAATATACATAAATATATTACAATATATTTGGCAAGTAGCGAAGTGTAATAAACGCTTTGTTACTTGCAAATAATACATTGATGAAAAAGTGGTGGTTATTTTGTACTTTTAACCGACTTCGAAAGGAGGAGGTTCTCTATTCGATTGTATTATTTTGTGTTTGTTACCTCAGAACTCCGTCATTTTAAAACCGATTTGGGTTTTTTTTGCGTTGGGTTCAGTATAGCTACAAGGTATATAAATTTCATCGATACTCGATATTGGACTTCGAAGATATATCAGAATAGGGGATCGGACAGTAATCGAGAAAAAATCTAAAATGTAGTTAGAACGAATGTTTGTCGAACCAGAAAGATCATTCAATCAATATTTTTGTGAAATAATAATGATTTATATTTTTAAATCAATAAATACAATCTAATAAGTCTGACATTTTTAATCTGTTCTTCATCTCAAACGAAACAACAATCACAGCGAATGACGTCATTTGTAGGTAAATGCCGTGAGTCAAGCTTGTGTTTATTTTACGTTTTTGCTTTTTATAAAATGTATTTTTTTTAATTTTTAGTTCCATTACTACAATATCGTCCCCAAACTTCACAAAACGTATTTAAATCTCTTTGCAAGTTTTATCTCGAAGAGTTTGTCGTTTTCTACCTACATATGACGTCACAAGTTTTGAGGTCACCTTTTGCGCGGCAATATTTGAAACATAGTTTTAGGTACTTTTAGAGCGTTATTTAATTAAAATAGTATTTTTCATGGCTATACATATTAATTGTAGTTAATATAAAACACTTTCTGAAAAGTTGTCCGATCCCCTATTGAAGTCGGTTTTTTTTTGTAACAAAATGATTGTTAATTCATCAAAAACCGATTTGCGCATTTTTACTGTTCCATGTTAATTATGTTATTTAAAAATCAATGATTTAGCTTATTATTTCGTATTTTCGCCTGTAGTTTTTTCCCGATCAAAAACCGTTTGTAAGAATCATAAGAGATTGGGTCACAAAATTGTAAGCGAAACAGTGCCAAAGATGTATTTGTAATGTATGGAAGAAATACGTAAGAACACACATGTATTTTTATTTCGACCCAATATGTTTATATACCTACCTACTTTAAATGTTTTTAAATATTGAGTAGAATAAGAGTTCTAATCATATACGTGATCCGAGAACCGCTGACTAGCTGACTCCCGCGGCTTCGGTCGTCACCGACTACGTCATTAGCCAGGTCCACACCCGCCGATCAACATTCGGTACACGATATAAGTTTTTAAGGTTCCGTATCCAATGGGAAAAACGGGACCCTATTACTAAGACTCCGCTGTTCGTCCGTCTGTCTGTCACCAGGCTGTATCTCATGAACCGTGACAGACAGTTGACATTTTCACAGATGTATTTCTGTTGCCGCTATAACGACAAATACTAAAAAACAGAATAATAAAATAATTAAGGGGGCTCCCATACAACAGACATATTTTTTTTGCACGTTTTTGCACGATATTGATAACGGCAACAGGTAGACGCTTGAAATATGCACAGAATATTTAGTTTATAAAATAAATAATTAAATTAAAATAAAACAAATATTTCAGGGGGGCTCCCATAAAACACACATGATTTTTTTGCCGTTTTTATAGAATGGTACGGAATCATTCGTGCACGAGTCCGACTCGCACTTGGCCGGTTATTAAACTAACCCTACTATTGTATATTATTAACGTGATATTTCATTATATTAGCCTGTCGCAGTCCACTGCTGGACACAGGCCTCTCCAACTGCACGCCACTGAGCACGGTCCCCGGCTACTCTCATCCAGTTGCTACCAGCCACCGCGTTGGAGCAGACCTGGATCGGCCGGTGTGGATCCGGCTATTGGGTGACCGGTCGATGGCTACCGTGATTTTTGCTGCACGCTCACAGCCTATCGTTTCCCAACTGGAAACGCAACATCTTGTTAAATTTTTTACTCTTTTAATTTATTATAGTAAATACCCGGCCTATTTGCCAAACTCCAATGTTCCTACTAACCATACCTTTTCTTAATAATCTAAAAGATATTTTTCTTAATATTCTTAGATCACGTATAGATACAGGATTTTAATTTAGATTCGACCGTAAGTAGCTAGTAGTGAGGAATTTATTTTTCTATAATAAAATATTGTAAACGGCCAAAAACAGTGCAAAATAGGTTAAAGCTAGAATCCTGCTGTTAGAGCGTCCAATTAAATATGGTTGTCAAGTAGAAAGATACTGTTTGTAATTGTATTAAAAAAACTATGATGTAAATACTTGTGAATTTTAGGGTACGTTCACAAAACGCTGGCTACTATAAAAATAAAAATTTTAATTACACTCTTCTATATAAATAAAAATGAATCGCCGAAATGTATGTACCTACGCGCATAACTTCCGAACAACTGCACCAAACTCGATAATTCTTTTACTTTTGTGTTCGTTATTATCTAGGATAGGGTTATGTGATTGTACAGGACAAGGTTTGTGTAAAAGAAAATTAAAAAACTATAATATGTTTTTTCAAAAATGTGTCTGTACGAAATTTGCCGGGACAGCTAGTTTTAAAATAAATAGATAATGGATCCGGATATATTCTTAGGCAAAATTGTTAACGTCGTAAAAATGTTTCAAACCGACCAAAAAATCAAAACGAACTAACCGAACAAAAGGAGAAAACTTTTTAAATATAATTAAACGAGACGAGCGGGTCGTTCCCCTCGTGGTAAGCAGCACGCTTGCTCATATATGTAGTTGCAGCACCATCCAGAACATTGCGAAAAAATCTTCGCGGCACTGCAATGCGCTCTTCACTGCAATGCCCTTTAAACCGGAACACAGTAATGTTTGCGCACTACTGCTTGCCGACTGAATAACTGGCAAAATGGAGGTGCCAAACCTGACCTCTTCGCATACGATAGACCTACGAGTCTTACGACCTAGTAAAACAAGGGGATTCAATACAACTACCCTATTATTTTCCACTGCTGAATTCTAAGCCTAAGAGAGAGACAGAGAGATGACGAGCCATAATCCCATGTGCTGATTCTATTTATATTCGGTACTATACTGAGCCAGCGGATTAGTTTAATCATTGAACCCATAAGCGTCGCGAACATATCCTATACGATAACGCGCTAGGCGGCGATCTCAACGGATAGATATCGCATACTTGAGATTTTTATGGTTTCCTGACGATCAGGAACCTACCCTGATCGTCAGGAAACCACTCAAGTCTTAAGTATACCTACCTAGGTGTACCTACACCTTATTTATTTATTGCATAACTAGCGCCCCGCCTCGGCTTCGCACGGTTATTATACATATAAACCTTCCTCTTCAATCACTCTATCTATTAAAAAAACCGCATCAAAATCCGTTGCGTAGTTTTAAGGATTTAAGCATACATAGGGATATAGGGATATAGGGACAGAGAAAGCGACTTTGTTTTATACTATGTAGTGATTAAAAGTAATGTAGAACAAGCGAATTTCAGTAAACTAAAATTTAATAAACAAGATAAATAAGAATCCTATAAAAAGTAAAACACGGTTGAAGCGATTTTGATTAAATCTGCTTTAAAATAAAAAAAAACCGCATCCAAATCGGTTCACCCGTTTAAGAGCTACGGTGCCACAGACAGAGACACATAGTAGTGTCATACTCAAACACCCCGCATTTTTGGATCGGGGGTTAAAAAGAGAATTTAATGTAAAAGCGTTTTCTACCAGTTATCTGCAAAACTATAAAGAAACAAAAATAATGTGAACGTACCCTCAAAACTAGTAAAGTTGTAACTCCCTACGCACACTTAAAACAATAAATCGCTGGTGGCTGCTGCAAAGTTCAGTGTGCGTTTGGCGTTAAATAATTATTTTCATACAAGGCGTCTCTTGATAAACCAAAACTCAGTCCGTTCGCTTAAATTTTTGTCAATTAAGTACATGTACATATTTTGAATAGAAACTATTTTCCTATTAGCAAGAATCCTGAACTATGATATGATATGATACTATGAAATGATATGATACTATGATATGATATGATATACTATGATATGATATGATATCATAGAACATGTGCAGGTTGTTCGACACATAAACTTTCTATAGATCGCTTACTAGAATGCTAGAAGATACCTATAGCATTAGAAATAAGTAGTTTTCAAAACTATTATTCAAAATTCTCTGACGTAGAAATGTTATATTTTCTAGATAAACGTGAATATCGTAAGCATTTCTCGTTTCTTTTCAAAAAATAGTAGATCAGAGCCCTCGCACATTGCAAGCAAATATCGGTCAATAGGGTTATTTTATTTGTTTAATTGGAATATTCCGATCTGTCCTCTGCTCTGTCCCCCTGTATAAGTAGGTACAGCGCCTGCTATATCTACGTCTACCACAGAATACTTAAACAACTTACAAGTAAGTACTTCTATAATAATATACTTATCTATACTAAAGTTATTAAGAGTTCAAATTGTGAGTATGTTTGTAGGAGGTTATTTCTGGAACTACTGATCCAATTTTGAAAATTCATTCACTGACAGAGAGCTGCACTATCCCCGACTAACAGGCAATATCTTATTATGTCGACGCAAACGAAGTCGGCGGGCGGTTGCAAGTTTACAATAAATCGATGATGACGCCGATTCCAAAATGTGCGCATTTGTACAACTGATGGATACCATCGGCTCATAGTTGTTAGTCTGCAGTGTGCGAGGAGCCTTAGTAGCGTTTGAAACTTCTTGTGTCTTGGTTATTATAGACATAATTCAATTGGCGCAGAAGAAGAGTACTTATTGTGAGGGTTTTAGGCAAAAATGGGCCTAAAAGCGACCCTTGCGATGTTTCGCGCTACCAAATACTCAGTGTGGCATCTCATGGTAAAGACACCATCACATCGGTTAAACACAGTATACTGAGTATCATCAACATCAGCCCATCCCGTTCCCACTGCTGGGACACGGGCCTAGGGCCTTACTCTGATTATCAACTACGATCTTCGTTCCGTCGGATGAAAGGGACAGTGCTATGCAACAGGCATAAGAGTGTCTCTTTTAGTCCGCACGAACGAAAGCAACTCGAGTAGGCTCTCATAGAGACAGAATATAGGCCATAATCCACCACGCTGGCCCAAAGCAGGTTGGTGGATGTATCACGTCCTTAAATTTTTGTAATTAATTCTTGGACATGCCGGTTTCCTCACAATTTATTTTATCACCGTTTATACTGAGTATAGTGAGTATACTGAAAAATATAGATACCTGAAACCGCCCACGGAATTCAAAATGTCGCATCGATCCACTTTTCTTCTGCGCCAGTGAGACCCTAAAACTATGGTTCGGAATTACAAATGGCCCTAATTCTATGCTGCATTTTCTTAACTTAATTAGCCCTAAGTTAGAGTTAGATGTGTCGAACACAGTTTCGTATTCTGACGCGCACACTATCTCTGAACTTCACTTATTTTTAGATAATCATTCTACTTCCATATTCTACGCGATTATCTAACTCACCTTTGAGAAAAATAGGTACTTAGTTTTAGCGACGTCAAACGTTATTAAATTTAGAGAACGCGGAAACTAGAATACCAAATACGAGAGCGCAGTGCAGCGCCGCGCAGGATTTTGCAAAACAAAGTTCTGAGTGGTGCTGTCATTGTTATGGGCTGGCGTATTGCTTACCATCAGGTAAACGACCAGCTCGTCTCGTCATTCAGTTACATAAAAAAAAGAACCTTATTTAAAGTTTTTTTTTTCTTTTTACTCATTATAGATCTATGTTTGGCTGCTATCTCGCCTGATGTGAAGCGATGATGTGGCCTAAGATGGAGCACATAGATCTAGAGAGAGACGGCAGTTGAGCGGCTGCTCAGACCCGTCAGAGTCTCAGACCTCAGACCCGATGGTTCACCGAACATCAACCCGAAACACGACAAGGTCGCTTGACGGCATGGCTTTGTTCGGTGGATGGTATTACAACCACAGCCAGAGCCTACCACTCCAAAGAGCGTAAGCGGGTTTCATCACGATGTTTTCCTTCACCGTTTTAGAGCGAGCGTGCAAAATCTGCACTTAACTATAAGTCATTGGTGCAGGTTAAATTTAAGTTTAGAGAATGCAACACAGAACCGACCCTGTGCGGTTAACGTAAATATACATATACATATAAATGTAATGTAATACTACTCAGTATTGTCTGTAAATTTAATCCTTGTCGGAGGGGAATAAAGAGTCGTAATTATGAAACATTTTCGTTTTATTTATTAGTCACTATCGTATCGCAGGAAATAATGATAATCATGATTTTGTCATGTATTTTTCTTGTATGGGTGTGCACTCAACCCGTGTCGGAGATGCCTGCCACGTAGGTACTTCTTTTAATTATTGATTTTAAGTCTCTTACACCTTTAAACGTTGTTTGACGAGGCCAGTGAACGGTTTTTAATAAAAATGCCCGGTATGAAAATGGAAGAACTTCTTTGCCACGTACGTATTTATACGTAAATACGCCCAACGATCACATATGTATGTAGATCCTGGCCCTTGAATGCTTGCGTTTTTTTTGCACAAACTTTAGTCATCATCCATCTCGGGATTCGAACCCGCAACCTCAGTGGTGTATGAGATTTGATCCAATCTGTCCAATCACGCCGCAGAGGCTGTATCAATGCAAATGTGTATCGAACTATTCATAGATGAAAATAGCATAAGTACATGCATCTATACTTAATCTTTCTTAATCTTACATCCGGAGTGGCATTTAGAATGGGTTGGAAACCTATATTGAGTAGAGTAGGTAGGTACGTATCCTATACTAACTTACCTACGATTTTAAATAATTAGTAATAAGAAAAATGGTATTGCTCGGGCAGGGATCGAACCTGCGTCTTCGGAATACCGTCCCGATGCCTTAACACTGGGCCACCGAGCCAATATCATTTTTCTTCCTGATTATTAAAAATCGTAGGATTTTCGCCTAGCATGCATTCAATATCAAAAAAAATATTTACCTAGTCCTAACGGTACCAAAGCACGTCTTTGTACCGTGTGCCGTTATACCTAGGTATTGATTCAGTGCATATGCCGTCAGCACAGCAGCGGTTGCATCGATTGAACATTTTGGCGGAACGCCAGTTGGCTGAAGGTCATGTGAGAAACCTAAACTTAGGTAATATCTGTGTAGAATGTACGCTACGTATGTCTGTAAACTGACTGAAATCAATGTAGGTAGGTACATATAAAGCCTCCGCTGACGACGGAATACGTTACACAACAACAACAAAAATAAAAGGCGGGGGCGGGGGCGTGGACAAAATTTATTTATTTATTTATTTATTAATTTTTGGGAATCTTACAGCTAGGTTTTAAAGTAGAAGTGCTTAAATAAATATACAGAAGGCCAATTATAAGTTTCCACAGATAGAAATGATACAATTTACATAAATAGAAGATACAGACGGACGCACACAGAATACAAGTTAACACAGACAATAAATATATTTATATAGGTACATATTATAACACATATTACAGCAGTACTAACACTTGATAAAGTATTGTTTGGCCAGTAACTCCTTGAGTTGTCTGGCAGTGGTGTTGAATAAGTCAACGTCGTCATGCTCCTTGTTCAATGCATTGAAACACCTGCCCGCTCTCAATAGATAGGAGTTTTGCCTGTAGTTACTTTTGACACTAGGTATGTACAGTAGATTAGGTTTTCTCAATACGGCACTAGAGACTCGCAAAGCTATGCGTTCCAACAGATCAGGACAGTCGACCGAGCCATTTGCAATGTTCAGTAGGTATACTAGATCAGCGATGCGTCTCCTTTCGTGTAGTGGGAGGATGTGAAACTTTTGGCAACGCTTAGTATAGTCAGGAAGATATGTCTTAACCTTAAATTGGAGATAGCGCAAGAAACGTTTTTGAATTTGCTCAATTCGTGTGATATAAACATTGTAAATAGGATTCCAGATTTGTGAAGCATATTCTAAATGACTACGTACAAAGGCAAAGGCAGGAAAAAGGCGGGGTATTACAAGTTTGACCACTATGTGTGTCTGTCTGTGGCACCGTAGCTCTTAAACGGGTGAACCGATTTGGATACGGTTTTTTCTATTTTAAAGCAGGTTTTCTAGCGGTGGTTTCTAGACATGTTTGTCAAAATCGATTTAGCTGTTTTTTACTTTTTATAGGTTTTTTTGTGTCGGGTTTTTTTAACTTTAGTTTACTGAAATTTGTTATAGTTTCATTTAGATCCGCGAAAAAACTAGCAAAATAATGGCCGCTAGAAAAATTAAGTCCTCGACTGATTCGCGGACTCAGCGCACACCACGCTTGAAAGCTAGAAGCTTGCCCGCGACGTTCTCCCGCCGCAGAAGGAGAAGGACCATGACGAGGGCATACGTCAACACCCTAGAGGAAACCTTAGGTTGAACCCGACCAACACAGCCGGCGAGAGGCACCCCGGTTAGCAGCCACCAACGGCCTGCCAGTTCCTCGGGGGTAGATAGGTGCCTGGGTAATAGGGACCACCCAAGGACCACCCCTACCTCTCTCCCCACTGATTGACTGACTGACCACACTCGATCATTTTTAACCCCTCACGCAAAAAGGACGGGTGTTATATGTTTGACCACTAAGTGTGTCTGTCTGAGGCACTGTAGCTCTTAAACGGGTGATCCGATTTGGATACAGTTTTTTTATTTGAAAGCAGGTTTTCTAGTGGTGGTGTTTAGACATTTTATCAAAATCGGTTTAGTCTTTTTTTACTTATTATAGGTTTTTTATGTCGGGGTTTTTTTATTTTAGTTTACTGATATATGTCTAACAGAACTCTAGGTGCTTGCTTACCTAGAGTTCTTTCACACTATGAAAGCTTATATATTCATAAATAAAGTCCAAATGTTTTTAGAAATCAAATCAGTAACGCATTTAAGACATCACTAATCGAGCTGTCAAAAGTTAAATAAATGGTTGGACGGAGTTTAAGTACCTATTACTTAGGTACTAAAAACGAAAATTTAAAATGAGAAGACCGAACTTTTAAATTTTAAAATACCTGAAGCATTAGACGAAATCGTTAAATGGAGACAGACTAATTTAGCTACATAGTAGATACAGTAGGTGGTCATTTATAAGAAACTACCACAATGACACAGCAATTAGACCTCTCCTTCCTGAGCAATTAGTCACAAAATTTTCACAGTCGTAGAATTGATAGAGTAATTGAAAGGAATTGAAGACCTTGGGTCCGCAGCGCACTAAGGGCATTGCGCGTAGCTATGTACCACGATGTCTCATTTCTGCTTCTTATTAGCACAGAATAAATAATAGTGCAATCTGTAGGAGTCATTTTACATATTATTATGTGTACTTACATACTTATACGTAATAAGGGCTCTAGCAGCTTGAATAAAAATGACGATTCTCAATTCTCCAGGTATAGGTACCTACCTTATCAGTTCGCTGAAGGTTCCAATGGTAGAAACCAGATGCTTCTAAAATTAGAAAAGACGCATTTTATTTTCTATAAAATAATTTCGGGTACCTACCCATTTTATTGGAGCAATGTGTGCAGCAATTTCACTCGCATTTATATTTATCGCATTCCTGAATCTTATTACCATGTCATACGATTGAAAATTGGACGAAATATAGCTTGGTATATTGCAATTTTGTGGATCGGGCATGGAAAAGACTTCACTGAACGAAATATTCCGATGGTACACGAGGGCTTCCGAATGAAAAGAAAATGGTGGACATTTTCCCGCGCATGCTCCACCCCGCCACCCCAGTCTGGTCATGACGTCATGAATATTTAGAGACGTGCTTTCATCCCCGTGTTATTATCGATATCGACGACTTTTAGTTTTTGCTATATACTTACCTACTAACTAACTAACTAATTCATATTTTAATCTAGAGGCAAAGAGTTTGTTTTATATATATGGACACTTTTTAGTAGATCCTTTTAGACATATTTATAAGAGCTAATCGCACAGCAAGAGTTTAGAGTTCTATATTAATTTAAATTTAATATAAGTACTTTTATACTAATTGATTTATTTATTAATTTATTTTGGGAATATTTACAGTCAATACATGCCTAAAAGTAATTAGAAGGAGAGTAAAGAACTGAATAGTTAGGTAAGTAGTAAATAATAGTCCCTATATACGTATTCTCTCGCAGACAGAACCTGCCTACTTACAATTATTCTGAATACTTTGAGCTAAAGTAGGTATACCTATTTGTACTAACCTAACCTATTTATTATAATTATTAACCATATTACCTACTTGTTAATGATATTAAGATATTAAGATGTAAAATAAGAAGAATATAATTAATAATAATAAATAATACATAATTTGCATCGCACGGTCTAAGGTCAGGCTATTACAGGAGCAGGGACATTATTACATTACAGGAGCGACGATCTAAATTAGATGTCTCATTAATTCTAGCTGATCGTTGTTATCGCAGGTATGACACTTCGTTGACAGCATGCCGTTGTTTATTTTAAACTAGATTTCCGCCTGCGGCCTCACCGCTCAATTTCATAAACAGTAGAAATAGGTGGCTAATGTGAAAGGACAATTAGGGAAGGGTAGTGTATCATGTAAAGATTTATTTTTGTTCAGACGAGGGAAATCCTCATGGACACCCGGGAAGGGAGGGCCCGGGAAGTGCCAGACTTGGCCTAAGCCACCTTACTGGTTACAACCCCCGTCTGCTCTGCCTGTCCACAAACCAGAAATCCGTGCCGTTATTATCGCTTTATATTTTATCAGGGCTTACATCATTATTTGTTAATACGTCCATATTTTTTATTATATATATATAGAATTTAATTCTTCATGTATTAGCAGGCCTAGCGCACTCCGCACTGGGCTTATTCCCAAAGTACTCCAAGAAATGTTCTCAAACTACTCCACGAAAAAAATATCAAAAATATATTTTATAATTTAAGTTTCATTCTTCTCCATGAGAATATAAAAATGTTCTCAAAGTACTCCACACTACTAGTTTCAAAAGGGTTGTTTAGGTAATAAGTTGTAGTATAATGAGTTCATAAACCGTATTTTCGTTCTCAATCTACTCCAACCATTCAAAAAAAACTGTTTTATGCTGCATCCTACTCCAAAAGATAGTTGACGTACAGTCAGGTGCAAAACTGTTTATTAAAATATATTTAACCACGAGGAAAAGTTGGTATAAAATACAGTAACTGGTTTGTAATTGTTTATATTTATTAATAAAAATTACATTATATATATATATATATATATATATATATAACCATTATATATATATATATATATATATATATATATATATATATATATATATATATATATATATATATATAAGATTAAATATAATTTTGAATAAATCAACCACAATATTTTAGTTAAAACACATCAAACTTGAATAATAAAAACAATAAGTCTCTTTCTAGCCCTAATTTTAAAATAATATTCTAGAAATGCTTTCCAGCTTGACTTTTGAACTGTCTCTTTCACACTCGTTTTAATAATTAGGTAATATATAATGCAATAAAAATATGTGGTGCGACGAGGTTTACTCCAATTACTACAGACGTAAACATCTAACACAATAAAAATAAAACTTTTGTCTGCATTATTTTGGTACAGTGCTGATAAATACTGTGACTGACTGTACCTTTTCAACGTCTAATGGAGTAGAATGAAATATTAATTTTATAATATCTAGATGGAGTAGTTAGGTAGAAAAATCACTGGAGGATTTTGAGAATCAAACCAGCTACACGTGGAGTAAAATGCAACTTAAACAAAAATAAAAAAAAATATACTAATATTTCTTTGGAGTAATTTGAGAATTAATGTATGGGATTCTTATCTTCTTGGAACAAAAGAATGGAGTACTTTGGGAATAACCCCGCACTGTAGGTACGAAGCTACAAGTATATAGCCGGACACCGACGGCGGGTCGCGCGTCGTTACACGTGCCGCGTCAGAATAGATAAGAGCTATGCGATAGAAAGAGAGGCGCACTGTAGGTTAATATGACTGGTAGGCATGCAGCGCTACGCGAGCTGAATTGAATTTTATTTCGTCAAAGCAAGAGTCGCTATTTGTTTAAATTTCTTTGCGGAGTGATGCTTCGGTCCCTTAGTATTCTGTGGTATTAGCATTAAAAGCGTATAGGCAGCAAAATAATTAAAATCGAAGGTGACGTCGATTGATTTCCTTGCTACATTTAGGAAGGATTTATTCCGCATAAAATATTGTGTTTTGCTCTCTTTAAACCTGTCATTGATAAGATGAGACCAATTTGTCTCATCGTATATTTTTTTCACTTTGGTTGTAGTAATTAAAAGAAGGCAAAGCGACGTCTCATCCATTAACAGCGCCATCAGAACAACAGGGTTTTAATAACTTCCACACATTTATGGGCTCTACTTGTATCGTCGCCGTTGATTTACTGATATTTTGCTCCCGTACCGCGTACAATGGAAGTTAATTGACTTGTCACTCCGTGATTATAAGAATGAGCTGCAATCAGCGGTGCCAAAGTCCAAAAATCTGCGTGTGGCGACTTTGAGGCGGCTTCATTTGTCATAATCATAATCATCATAATTATTTATATGCATTAAATAAGGTACGGTACAGATGTTATAAAGTGTGAGGTCGAGCAAAGGAGTACGCTGAAAACCAGCCTTGTGTGAACTCACTAGAGTTTACACAGAACGATGCTGAGCCTACCCCTTGTTGCCAAATCATAATAGTATATAAATACTGTAGTTATATTAAGTTACTGGCAATAAAAAAAAACAAATTCAAATTCAAAATTTAAATATATATCAAAATAATCCTCTCTTATTCTGTCAGGCGTGCAATTTTTAAGCTATTGCATAGCTTCTATCGCGGGCCTTGGCGTGGAGACCGAATCCAGAAATTCCGTAACGAAAATCCTAACACCCCCCACTCCGAATGCTATACAATAGCTTTACCGCGGCAGTTTCCGAGTGCCACACGTCTTTTTTTTACATAAATGTCACAAGAAATGAAATTAAAAGTCATTAAAAAATTAAAGGCCATTAAAATTTTATTAAAAGCCATTAAAAAATAAATTAAACGTCATTACAAAATCAGATTACGTATATGAACAATTAAAATATTATATTAGACTAATAGAAATAATTATTAAGAAATATCATTATTACAATATTAAATGGAAAATGATGTGTAAAATGTGAATTATTATTCATTTTAAATTTAAAATATTCCTCTATGCTATAAAAGCAGCGTTCAAGAAGCCATTCATTAAAATTTCCGTTCAATTGATTAAATAATTGTCATAATTTTAAATGTAAAAGTGAGATAAACTTCAGACTCGCCGACAACGGTCACCATCGTCTGTTTACACCTGCAATATAGTAAAGGTGCCGCTATACTGCTGATATGATGAGTAGGTAGGTACTTCAGCATCCAACTCTACATTTTCCTAGGTTAAAAATAAAGCAGTAAATTATAATAATAATATATGAATGTAGATAATATAACATTCAGGTTCAAAAGTTAAGATTTCGGTCTGTAGTAAACATCCTTTGATAAACATCCACCAATGCGCGCATTTCTTTCGTCTTTGTTTGAGTATAATCCTTGTACACGTTGAACCCCTAGTCACAGGAAATCTTAGAAGAATTGACGGTGGACATATGTCCATCTACTTTGTCTCATCTTTTCCATCCAAAGGTTGTCTGGAAGAGACAACGTAGGCGGTAACTATCGTTTTTAGGGTTCCGTACCCAAAGGGTAAAACGGGACCCTATTACTAAGACTGCACTGTCCGTCCGTCTGTCTGTATGACTGTGTGTCCATCTGTCACCAGGCTGTATCTCATGAACCGTGATAGTCAGACAGTTGAAATTTTCACCGATGATGTATTTCTGTTGCCGCTATAACAACAAATACTAAAAAACAAACTCTTATAAATATTTAAAGAGGCTTCCTTTCAACAAACGTGATTTTTGGACGTTTTTATAGATAATGGTACGGAACCCTGCGTGCGCGAGTCCAACTCGCACTTGGCCGGTTTTTATTTTTACCATGAACGTGGGAACTAACTACCTACAGGAAGCATCGCGGCCTTCACCGTACACGTGTCTACACATCATCACAATAAATCACGTGCATCTATGTATACCTTCCGCATTTAGCTATGCTTTTAAAAGTATCTGGTTCAAGTCGGTAATATGCTAAACAAGCTATTGTGCTATCTTTTTTTGTTCGAACTGGGCGCCGTACAATGCTCGTATGTTCTGTCGAAAACCGAAATCCGATACAATATTATTAGACAAAAGTTTTTGACAAAACGGTATCACAATCTAATCGAACTTCGAGGTACTCTACTCCGACAATACTCGACATGAGTAAAATAAAACACAATGCTATTTAGAATATTTCTAGAGTGTTTATTTATTAAAAGCGCGGAGGTCCTGAATGAAGCGTGCCTACAAAGTTGAGTGGAGTGGAGGTGAGAGGTGGCGAACGTACCTACATAAAAATTATGCGACCACTACGTAACTATACTAAACCCAACGCAAAAATAATATTCCTAATCGGTTTATAAATGACGGAGTACTGAGGTAACAAACGTTAAATAAATACAATCGAATTGAGAACCTCCTCCTTTTTTAAAGTCTGTTAAAAAGAGGGAACCGTAAATATAACCTATTGTCGGAGTAGAATGTAAGTAGGTATTCTGAGTAGCATAGTGTCTTAATTGTCTTGTCGGCTTAAAGTATTGTCGGAGTAGAGTAACATTGGAGTTCGATTAGGTCATGATAGCATTTTGTCTTACAAATGTGTGTCGGAATTCAGTTTGTGACTTATTTTGTCATTAATTATGACTTAACGTATTTTCAATGAGCCATTCTGTTACGGTTATTGCTTCGTTCATGCTAATATTTAAGCTAATTTTAATGAAACATAATCATTTAACACGCGTTACATACGCGTGTTAAATTGTGTTAAATACCTACCTACCTGATAGACTTATACTATTAATACTCTGAGCTAGAGTCTTTATTCAAATATAATATTTCATATCGCAAGTTTTTCACTGCTTAACTAGATATATAGCGCTGACTTATATATATATATATATTAACACTAAATTTATCTAATGAAGGCGTGAAAATTAGGTATCTAGATATATGATAAAAATTAAATGAAATAGCTCTTTATTGAAACACACACAGATAATTAAAAACTAACAATAAAAGCTTATTTATTTTATAGTGTAACAATTGGCGGTCTTATTGCTGAAAGCGATAATAATAAAGCGATCTCTTCCAGACAACCGTGCAGGGAGAGGAATAAATATATAATACACATACATATACATTAATATATACATATAAATATTACATACATTAAAATAACAGGATAAAGATAGTTGTAGCTATTGCGAATAGTAAAAGATCTTTACTCGGTGTTTAAAAGTGTCCAGCGAGGGACATTCGTTTAATCTCTGCAGGTAACGCGTTCCACAATCGGACAGCTTCTACAGTAAAGGAGCAATCGTTTGTCAAGCAAAAGGTTGTGTGGTGAGGTGGAGTCTTTAGAGTAAGTTCTCTGATGACCTTATGCGCATGCATAAAGAAAGAAAGAAAAACTTTTTATTCGACAACCACAAAGAAATAAATAAAAAAGACACGTAAGACAAAATACAAAGACCGAGAGAAACATGACCATGCTCATCTTGTAAAATTAAATTATTGATATAGGTAGGTACTGTTGCGGTATATTATAGTGATGTCAAAGTAAAATTATAAAACAAATAATAATCTCACCGATAACAAGTAATTATAGCAATTGAAATTGCAGAGGTGTTTATATTTAGATAATAATTTGCATATATGCAGCGTCTTTAGTGTCATTCACCTAGGTCACAATATCTTTAAAACGTGCCAATAAATTTAATGATAAAATATGTATATTGAGCAAAGTAAATCAATGATAATGTTTGTAAATAATATATTTTTCAAGACAAGCTCTTAACAAGTTTATAATCGGAACCGCGAGCAAATAAAAATGAGCCTAAACACTAGTAGTTTACGATTATCCGTCGAGGAGTTCCATTGCCCACCTTCCGTCTCCATCATCAGATCAGCTGGCTGTCACCATAATATTGCTTTTTCATCGGACTTTGACAAATATGCAAAATTTCAACTTCATAGTACAAGTGCAAGTGGTTCTGATTCATTTTGCAACATTCCATACGAACAAACAGTTACATACATACATACATACATTCATACATACATTGCAAGTTAAATAAAAACTTGTAAAAAATATGATTCGGTAACAAAAAAGTAAAAATCTCCGATAGTGGTGCTGTTAGTTTAAAAATGATTTTATTGAAAATAAAAAAAATAAAACAGAAGCTTAAATGTTGCTTTATGGGTTTGAAATATGTGAATACACAACTTTCTGGGTGGACACATAAATTATAAATACTATAACAACCTCCACATACAAATTGCGTAAACACACGATATATGATTAGTGTTTTAAGCGGTTTAATACTTACTACTACCCCAACTTACGCATATAAATCGTTCTTCGTTCCACTGCAAGTGATAGGTAGGTACCTAAAGAAAATAATTATTATTTATCGATATGAGTCAGACTAGGGTTGCCTCATCACTAACCCCGGGTGAATACGGCAGTCAGCAGAAAACGCCCGTCGCGGACGTCCGTATGCCGCGAACCCGAATTTCCAAACGGAAATTGGAATATTATTTTTATTTCTCGTGGGTGGCCAGTGCTATCATCTTCCATATTGAAAAAGAGTTTGTGTCAGTGCCATCAATATGTAAGTGTTCTTTTTTATATTTAATCATAATCAAAGGTGAAATACTTGATTAATTAGATTAAATTTGGTTTTTAAGAATGCGAAATTAGGCTACCGTTAATAGATAGGTATAATCAACCATCGAACCTTAGTACAATAGAGTTGCGTTCGAATTATGTAATGACTAGATTTTTCACGGCCAATAGGTTTTTTTTTTACTGAAACAGATACTTGATCAAAATGCTATTCAGCCTAAATAAAAAAAGCTAATTCAAAGTAATACATGACTGTAAAATAGGCTGTAAAGGTTATGAATGGGCTAAAGGTTCAATAAAGGTAACATAGGTGGCAGTATCGATTATGCGCGGGGGAGGGATGCAGGAGATGCGCTGTGAGCATGAGGAAGGTCAGTACAACCGTACCTTGACGAATTGCCGTCACGTGGAACAATCACGTGGCCCTATTTTTTAAAATTTTGAATAATTTCTTTAAATATTTTTTTTATTTTTTTATCTTTGTCATGTGTTACCTATTCTGCTTAGGCTTAATTTTTTAATCTGCTAATGGCCACGCAAAATGGCACGGCGATGAGGGTGGTCTCAGAGGGTGCCAACTGCCGACGGGTGGGGTGTTGTCGTAATCGACGATCAAGACTCGTCTTTTTCAATATAATATAAATAAAATTATCACAATACAATACTCAATACTTTATTGTACACCAAACAAAAATAAAATCAGTAAGTACATGAAAAGAACTTAAAATCTAAAGTACAATGGGCGGACTTATCGCAGTTAGTTTTTTATTAGTAAATTAGTTAAGTATATTGAGTGTTATATGGTTAAAAATAATTAGTAATTCGAGTGTTAAAATAATATAAGTAAATCACAGGCATTGTTTATTTTAAAGATATGTAAAATGATATTATAAAATGATATATGTATTTTCGAGATAGAATATCTATTATCTAATGTATGTTCGTAAAAATCTGCACAAATAATCAAGGACATATGACATCCGCCAACCCGCAAAGGGCAAGCGTGATGGATTATGGTCCATACTCTAGAAAAGTCTCTCTCTCAATATTTATAAGTATTATCTATGTATATTGGAGCGTGTAAACATTTTCACAACACGAACATATTGCAGCGCCCCCTGGATTGTTCTTGTTCTTCCTTCAATTTTGGCATCACAAACGCACTTATGAACGTCAATTAACCGCCACCGTATCGGAAAAATAACCAATACTCAGAAGATACGGCAAGAAACCGAGGGGCACTTTTTTTACAATATTTTGTTTGTTTTTGACAGTATTATGTTTCTTATGTGCCAGTTGGCTACTTGGATTTATCTAAGAACCATCTCAGATAAATTTTAAAGCTACTACCGAAAACCGCATCGAAATATGTTTAGTTATGTCGTAGATATGAAGTAGGTAGATATAACATATATTTTTGATTTTTTCTCATACACCGGTCTTGTTTAAATGGGGTTAGAAAAATACTATATGTAGGCTTCCTGTAGTCGTCGACCATGCGGACGAAGACGCGGGAAAGGCTAGTTAAATAAAACTACAGTGATTGCAGGAGGAATGCGTCCGCGGATGTTTGCCTTTCGTTTACAAACAAAATTCATTAAACAACAATGGCTCTCATAAAAATCGCTACAGAAGTGTGTAATTATAGAAACAGTGGTCAGTAGCATTTAAATATCAGGTCCCTAAATCCCCAACGAGAAGGTAAGATATACTGACTTAATTTTTATTTGTCAACGGACTTACCGACGAACCGACTTGAAAAAAAGAAGGAGGTTCTGATTTCAATTGTATTTTTTTTGTATGTTTTTTACCTCAGAACTCTGTCATTTATAAACCGATTTGAATAATTAAGTTTTCCTTCTTCCGGGAGTTAACGCTTAGCATTCGCGAGCTGAAGTCAGCGCCGCGAATCCTAATGGTTCGAAACCAGGGCCCTAATTCACTATGACAACTTAGGGATTCCTTGCTTCGAGGAATCGTCGATACCTTCATTAATAAAAGACATCTGCGAAATTTATATTCTCTATGACGCGTCATATATATGAATATACGAATGCGTCATAGAGATGTCGTTTATTAATGAAGGAATCGACGTGATTTCGAAGCAAGGAATCGCCAAGTTGTCATAGTGAATTGGAGCCCAGGTCGGAGTTATCCGACACAATCACAACGTGAGTGTAGCCGTTTATAATGAATATTTCAACTCACGATAGTTCTCAAATCTTACTATTTATTTGTTGTGTTTGCACTTGGACTCCTTTATGTAAATAATTCAGCTTCCTTATAGTGTTTTTTGGAACCGAGTGATGAGAGGAGCAATTCGTTCGCCTGATGGTGATCGCCTGCCCATAACAATTGCAGTGCCACCCAGAGCTTTTAATATCATAATAGGGGATCGGACAGTAATCGAGAAAATATCTAAAATGTAGTTAGAACGAATGTTCGTCGAACCAGAAAGATCATTCAATCAATATTTTTGTGAAATAATAATGATTTATATTTTTAAATCAATAAATAATTCTGACATTTTTAATCTGTTTCATACATCTCAAACGAAATAACAATCACAGCGCATGACGTCATTTGTAGGCAAATGCCGTGAGTCAAGCGTGTGTTTATTTTACGTTTTAGCTTTTCATAAAATATATTTTTGCAAATTTTTTCGTTCCAATACTACAATATAGTCCCCAAACTTCACAAAACGTATTAGAATCTCTTTGCAAGTTTTATCTCGAAGAGTTTGTCGTCTTCTACCTACAAATGACGTCACAAGTTTTGAGGTGACCTTTTGCGCGGCAATATTTGAAACATAATATTTAAACAAAGTTTTGGGTACTTTTGGAGCGTTATTTAATTAAAATACTATTTTTCATGGCTATATATATATTAATTGTAGTTGATTTAAAACACTTATTGAAAAGTTGTCCGATCCTCTATTAGCACTGCGTAGCACTGCATTGCTCATCACCCCGAGACATCAGACATTAAGTCTCATATGCCCAGTAATATCGCTGGCTACAATGCCCTTCAAACCGGAATACAGACACAATGGCAGCTCAATACTATTATATGTATTATATTGAAGTATACTAGTAACAGCTAGTTGTTAACCTTTTGACCGCCAGGGTCGGCCATACACGACATTCGAAAAAGAGCTCTCTACCCTGAGGTCGGCTTGAGCTGACTAAAACGTTTTAAATTTGTGTCGCTTGGTGTGGGGCACGGCTTTGTTTCTCTAGCATGGCATTCAAAAGGTTAATAAACAAACGGCTAAGACTCGCGGGGAAACATCGACATTACTCTCTGACCATGTTTCGAACATTTTCCCAGAACTTTTATTTATTTATTTGAGTTCACAGAAATAATTCGAACCGCGACACTATCGGCTGGTACAATAATACAGGGCGTGTTATTTTTATCCAAAACCAATGTTTTCGATTTCTGGCTAGGAAAATAGGATTATCAAAAATCCAACGATGCTAGTAAGTAGTTTTTATCATAATTGGCCCCGAGACTCCTTTGAGCATTTTTCGCTAATCCTCATAGATTCGGGTTTGGCCATCTACGCCTACTTGAAAATAATATATATATCTCTGCGATTTCTGCGTCTCCGGATAGTAGCGGTGCCATACTGTCCACACAAGTAGCTTCCCATACTAGAAGTCTCCCCAACTTCCAAGGGATTTGGGTCATGCCATCAGGCCTTTTACTATCGTAACGCATTAGGCCTGAACCTCTATTTATGGGGTACGACAGGTGCTCTCGCTTAATAGATCTATGTTTGGCCACTATCTCGCCTGAGCGATGATGTGGCCTAAGATGGAGCACATAGATCTAGAGAGAGACGGCAGTTGAGCGGCTGTTCAGACCCGTCTCCCCGATGGTTCACCGAACATCATCCCGAAACAGGACTAGGTCGCTTGACGGCGTGGCTTTGTTCGGTGGGTGGTGTAACAACCATGGTCAGAGCCTACCACTCAAAAGCGCGTCAGCGGGTTTCATCACGATGTTTTCCTTCACCGTTTTCGCGCGAGCGTGCAAAATCTGCACTTAACTATAAGTCATTGGTGCAGGGCCGAGTCGGGATTCGAACCCAGGTGCGTCGGATCGAGAGGCGCACGAGTTCCTGCTGAGCCACACTCGCACTCAAAATATATTTTTTAATGTTACCGCTTCCACGTTTCAGATTGGACATGCAGTTGTACATATTACTTATTCTTACTATAGAGGTGATGAAGACAGCTTCGAAATGGAGGCCCACATCAAGAGAGTGGGCGGATCACAAACTTGGGATGGTGTGGGTGGACGGTATGCACCGACATAAACTCCAAATAGACACGCTTTTTGACAGGGTAGTCCTAATAGCTTACCAATATATAAATGATACGAGTACAAGAAGTACCTCCCATGAAGCTACAGGAGTAATAATCCAGACCCGACTTATTGTCACCTCGTACAACGCTTTTAGGACCTTCACGCAGAAACCTGGCGCGCTGAAAGGAATGACAGTTCAGATATTGATGGACCGAGTTATAAATGAAACAGGATCTGTAATACGATACCAATACAATACCTACAATATCGAATGCGGTAGGCAAGTCATACCTTCAAATAAAAACCGCACAACGGTAATGCCTTCCCACATGAAGCACGGCCGGCATTTACCTCAACACGACCTAATGGTCTTGCGTTTGGATAGAGATATAGAATTTATCACACCAATCCCTGAGGTGGTGAATGACTTCAATGATCGTGGAAGTTGGTCACGGTCGGATGAAGACAAAGGATTCAAAAAAAGATTCGGTGCAATCCGAACCGAATTGGCGAGACCTAAACAAGAGCTTGGAGAGAATTTGAAATTTGCGTCGATAGGTCATCTCAACGTCGCGCATATTAAAGAAAACCGTTACTTGGAGCTGGGAAAAATCCGGCATGGAGACAAGATTATCGAAGACTGTGACGAGTGGCTTCCTCGAGAGTGGGGCCGCTTCATCTGCATCCTGAATGTAAATAACTACCCTGGGATAGCCGCGGGTGCAACTCTATTTTCTGATACCACGCTCTTTGGCATAGGTGCCTTCAAGTTGGGTAAAGAGAAGTCGAGTGTGCTAGTGTTCACAGACGTGAGGCCGTACTGGCCCTTGTTGCATAAAACGTGCACAGTGGACGATCAGAATCTGAAACTAGAGTTGTGAATCATTGGAAATATATGTATGTAACATGCCAGTGCGACACCTACCTAAGTTTTTATAAATAAAATAAAAAAAAACTCGGTTGTCTCAATTGTTGTTTAATTTAAAATAAAGGTAGGTGGGCACACAAATTTGTAAGGTCGTGGGTGTACGGCCGGTCTGAATTAGCCTCTGCAGATAAAGCACTTCCCTGGTTAATGCGCCGGGTGTGGATGGCGGTGTTCACGCTTGGGGAGCGCCGCGCCAGGGATGATCCTTGGATGTTCTCCGGCTAGTTCGCGAAGAGCGGGAAGGTATGCGAAGGCGTGCGCAAGCAGTGTAGGCAGTGATGAAAGCGGCAAGGTGACACGGTAAAACCCCTAGTACGGGGTTGAATCCTGCACAAAACTTATTAACTCGTGATTATTCACGTCAAAATTAATTAAACTCCAAGTATTACAGTAATACACTTTCAAAATACAGCGATCGCTTAAACAATCGCGCATGGAAATTGGGCAGAACAGTGTCTTCTAACCACCAGTACAGTCTAGCGGCAACATTGTTCTGCATTTTAAATACTCTGATATTTACTTTTACGAATAATGTTTGTGTTTGGAAAATGCAAAATACTTTTCTTAACACATTTTATTTGTTGTTGAAATAAAATAGTTGTAAGCCGTAAGATACATGGTATGATAAATGTCTCGAACACCTTTTCGGATGAACCGATTTTGATTAAACAAAAAAATAACCCCGCAGGACGCAAAAGAATATATTATAGCAAACTGCATCAAAATCAATCCAGTAGTGTTTTTGTGATGAATTTTTATTGTACAGACAGACAAAAATTCTAAAATTATATTTTGATTCCACTGCTTTGATATGCTCAAAAAAAGATATAATTTTTATAATTACTCTTCTATGTACGGACATCGTCTTGGTTACAGGTTATATGTATTGATATAGATACATTACAATTGCTATGTACATACATTTACACACTTGTACTCTAGGTCCTGGAAAATCCTGAAAGTTTGTAAGAATGCATGTACTTTTGTTACTCTTTCACGCAAAAACTACTGCATGGATTTTGATGAAATTTGGTATGGAGATAGCTTATACCCTGGATTAACACATAGGCTACTTTTTATCCCGGGAAACTGCGGGTGAAACCGCAGGGCGCAGCTAGTAACATATAATACCTACTTTTTATTTCGGAAAGCTGCGGGTGAAACCGTGAACCGCGGCTATTATACCTATCATAATTGACTCTTATCCAGATAGGTTCTGTAGTTTAATAAACTCATTAGGTACGATCTTTATGTACGGAGCCACGAGCGAGCACAGAGAACGAGTGTCGTGATCAATCAGAGCTTGTTTGCTCGGCTTGTTGTCAGGATGATAACGGTACCTAGGGAAATACCTTGAGCAAAGGTCGCTGGTTATATATTTTTTTTATGTAATGACTTGCCAGGCTCAAATGGAATTGGGCGTGCCACGTTAGAAAGAACAAAAGAAAGAAAGAAATGATGTATTGCCAAACTGTACACATAGAGTTTAGATTAAAACACAATATATTTATCACCACAAAAATAAAAAACAGCAGCAATAGGGGTAAGCTCAGCACTGAGCTGCGTAAGCCCAACAGCCGTATGCATCCGGACCGCTGGGCAAATATTTCCAAAGGCACAACGTGGCCGTCGTCGACCTAGAAAAAGATGGCGAGACTATATCTCAGAGTAATGACACTACCTCAATGGCCTGTTGTATAGAGCTATCCTTTTTTAGGTCGGAAAACTTCGTAATTATATAGTACCCTCTATAGTGTCATCTGAGATCTTTATGCACACCAAGAAAATTGGTATGAGGTGGCGCAGGAGCGAGACAGGTGGAAGGAATTGAGGGTGGCCTTTGCCCAGCAGTGGGACAGTATAGGCTATTAAAAAAAATGTAATGACTTGACTCAAATAAAGACCCGTCATTAGAATTACAATCTAGTCTAATAAGACTAATAAGTAATTTAAATTTGAACTGCTAAGTAGAGTAAAACTTGGTAAAACCACAGAATACTATGGGACAGAAGCATCACTCCGCAAAGAAATTTAAACAAATAGCGACTCTTGCTATGACGCAATAAAGTTCAATTCAGCTCGCGTAGCGCTGCATACCTACCAGTCATATTAACCTACAGAGCGCCTCTCTTTCTATCGCATAGCTCTTATCTCTTCTGACGCGGCACGTGTAACGACGCGCGACCCGCCGTCGGTGTCCGGCTATGTACTTGTAGCTTCGTACCTACAGTGCGGAGTGCGCTAGGCCTGATAAAACTAAGAATACGTCCATCAACACTTTTCTTACTGTCTCTATTAAGGCGAAGACACTATGTTCTTGTGTTCTTTAGAAGTAGCACTGATTATTTATGCTACGATTCACTGACGATTGAGCACTAACTGTTTATATAAATAAATTGAAAAATATATTTTTCATATCCTACTATTATTGACATTATAGACTGCCTTAATACAGTAAGAAAAGTGTTAATGGAAATTTAAGTCGAACTAAAATTACTTGTAATTACTTAAGTTAAACTAAATTACTAAGACAGACCATTATTTAAATAAAATATATACATATCATACTAATATTCCTACTAAAATTATAGATGATAAAATTTGTAGGGATGTTTGTTACTCAATCACGCAAAAACTGTTGAACCGATTTGAAATTTAGTATGTTGGTACTTCAGGTCGTGGAACACCGCGGGGCGCAGCTAGTACTAGTACTATATACTAGTACTATATACTAGTATATATACTAGTACTGTAGCACTTTCTGGCGCTTCGCCGGCTGATGCCACGGTACGCTCGCTTCGCTCGCTCGGCTCGCGCCGTATGGTCACAGTTCTAACATAACCTAACCTAGTGGCTGTATCTCCGTAAAGGGGACAATGATACGAAAAGTGAATGACGTCCAGTTGTCCCCGTGGCGGGGACAAGGCCTACGGAGACAACGGACCTACACTCATTATTTCATAGTCCAATACTCAGAACTCCAATACTAAGAAGTAAAAAAATACCAATTTACATCGATATAACATCGATATATAGGCACTAAAAACACCCACTTTTTTATATCTTGCTTTTGTAGCAGGTAGCCAGGAGTACACATGTTTTTTTTATATGAAGGGAGGTGTCTAGAGTGTCTACATACATTAAATAGCAATGTAGGCACTCGCTCTCAAATTCATAAATGTGGCAACCTGCTTTTTGGTAGCGGTAGACACAACCTACTCTGGCTGCTATACGTATTCATAACGGAAAGCGGGAACCGTGTCAAGGGCACGAATCCGCGAGGGTTCCTGGCATTATCCCCTTCCCCTTCGCAAAACTCGAAAAATCTTTGTTTAGCCCTTCGTTTAGGCACGGAACTTGGGTATCTTTTGTAAAACCCAGACGGTTGTTTAGAAGGGTCAGGCTACCCGTAGGCAATGTCATAACATCATAAGTGTCACGGTTTTATTCACAAGTATATGTTTTAACAAACAAAAAAACCTACTTCAATATATTTTCGAAGTCTAAGGTCAAATATTGATGAAATTTAATGGGACCACTTCGTAGCTATACTGAACCCAACGCAAAAATATTTTTCCAAATCGATTCATAAATGACGGAGTTCTGAGGGAACAAACATAAAAAAATACAATCGAATAGAATAGAACCTTCTCCTTTTTTGAAGTCGGTTAAAAGGCAAGACTAAATTGGCCGAAATGCTATAAAAAACATAAATAATTTGCGCTTTTGCAAAGGGACCTCACCGCTTCGTTTTTATGTCCCTTATAAGTACTATAAAGACAGGATGATGGGATTTTTTGACGATTATAGTTTTCCGTAGGTAAATCCTTACAATTTTATACTTTTCTTTATCTTTTCGCTCTCTCTGAGAAGGTTCCTAGAGATTCATGAATTCAACGCCGAATTTATTTGTTTCAGATCTTGCCGCACCATGAATGAAATAAATCCTTTCGCACATACTGCTTAAACTACCATTAGGTCATGTCAGATAATTACTAGGTGCTCCTCAAACATCCTAGGTACTTATGCACAGACAGGCAACGCACGTTTTTCGGGATTCTCTTAAACTACGCCAAAAACTACTCCAAAGAACCACGACCTACTTTAAAGTCGTAGAATTTGTAAAGAAAGACGCCATACGATTCTTCACGTACGATTACGAAATACACCAATAGTTTAACGTAGTATGAACATATTTCTAGGTAACATTTATCATTTAAAAAACATCGTCAAATTGAAACGACAATAATTTCAATTAGAAAATCTTTAGCAGAGTTTTGACTTAAAAAAATAAATAAAGTAAATTAAAAAAGAGGTTAAAAGTAAATCTAGAAGCAAGATGGCGGCTAAGGCAGAGCCAATAGGTCCGCGGAATGGGCATGAGTTGGCGCCGTTGACGACGCGGCCTCTTGGCAGCGAGAGGCCCCATGGGGTCACCATCGTGCTGCAGGGGTCCCGGGGGTCCCTGCAGCGTGAGGCCCCTGACGAGGATCGCGCAGCGTGGTCGGGAAAGTTGCAGTTCTTCCTGTCTATCATCGGATACTCTGTGGGACTTGGGAACATCTGGCGCTTTCCGTATCTGTGCCAGCAAAATGGCGGAGGTAAGGTTCTTATTTACTTATTTTGTAGTTATTTGTTTTTTTTTTTATGAAACTGAATGACGAGCTGGTCGTTTGCCTGATGGTAAGCAATACGCCAGCCCATATAACAATAACAGCACCACCCAGAACTTCGTTTTGCAAAATCCTGCACGGCGCTGCACTGCGCTCGTCATCCTGAGACAATTAGCTGTTGAGTCTCATAATGCCCAGTATAACTTTATTGTTAAAAACCTTAAAAATAGGTACATGACAAACAAGTACACTTCACAGTAAGTGAGTGAGTAATGAGACGAGCAAGTCGTTCGCCTGACCTAAGCGCCACGCCTGCCCATAACAATTGCAGTGCAACCCAGAACTTTTAATGCCATAAAAAGCACTACGTAGCCCTGCATTGCGCTCATCATCTCGAGACATCAGATATTAAGTCTCATATGCCCAGTAATTTATCTGGCTACAATGTCCTTCAAACCGGAACACAGTAATGCTTGCGCACTACTGCTTGCTTACTGCTAGTATACCACATATATCAATAAATAAGAAGTATATAGTTTTGTTTAGCTGATTAACATTCATTGTACGAGAGTAGGTACCTATTAAAATACCTTTCATATAAATAGGTTTGACCTTCATGTATGCGTTGCTAAATAAAGAATGGCATTTCATTAATAGGTTCTGTTGTTCTATAAATACGTATAATGTAGGTACATCATACCGCGTTTTATACACTCGAGAGCAATGAATCCGGGTCACTTAAAGAATGTTAAAAATCTCGGAAACTAAAAATGATAGGTTAATGCAATAAATTGTATTTAATAGACAATGTAATACTCCTTAAATGAAAGTAAAAAAAATATGAGTCACCATACATTTTATTAACACAAAATTACATAAAGAAAAAAACTGCTGATCTCTCCTTAAAACAAAAATAGGAAACATGAAATTTTTGAACTTTATTACGATTTTCTTGAATTTTAATACTTCGTATTGCCTCCTCGTGCTTCCATTACTGCGTTTACGCGGTTTGGCATGCTGTACACCAAGTTCCTTATACGATTTTGGGGAATATTCTCCCATTCCTCTGTGAGAGCAATTTTGAGCTCACGAAGCGTGATTGGGGGAGGGTTTCGTTGTTTTACGCATCTGCCTAGCTCGTCCCAAGCATGCTCGATCGGGTTGATATCCGGGCTGCGCGCTGGCCACTCCATACGAGTAATGTTCATCTCTTGAAGGTAGTCATTCACAATCCTTCCTGTATGAGGTCGGGCATTGTCATGCATAAATATAGCATCCTCACCTAAATTGACCATAAATGGACCAACGTGATCATTGAGGATTTCTTCCACATATCTTACGCTAGTTAAAGAGCCGTTTTCTATGATCACCAGCTCTGTGCGACTTTCAGAAGAAATTCCGGCCCACACAAGTACAGACCCACCACCGTAGGCTACTTTTTCTTCGATGCATGCTTGCTTGAATCTTTCCCCTGGTCTTCGATACACTCTGTGTCTTCCATCGTGCTTGTAGAGCATAAATTTTGATTCGTCGGAGAACATAACTTTTGACCAATCTTCAATACTCCAATTTACGTGGCTCTGGGCATATCTTAGTCTCGAAATACGATGCCCACGCTCCAGTTTAGGGCCGTTTGCAGGTCTAAGGGGTTTTAAGTTAGATTCAGCAAGCCGACGTCTTACTGTCCATGCACTTGGGTTACTTCCTCCGAGGCGTCGAAACTGATTGGTGAGTTCAGTTCCTGTGAGAAAGCGATTTCGAAGCATGGTGTTCACCAAGTATCGGTCTTCTCGTGCTGTGGTACACCTGGTTCTGCCCGTTCCTGGTCTGCGTAGGTTAGAACCAGTTTCTTCGTAACGTCGGAGAACTCTTTGTACTGTTGACAGCGACACACCGACAGTCCTGGCTGTATCGCGCTGACTCCGGCCGGTTTCCAGCATTGTAAGTATTCTGGTGCATTCTTCAGGCGTAAGCGACATAATTTCAGCTTGAATAATGAATATAGAGCACTATCAACATGGTTTATGTACCCACATAAATGACAGATTACAAACAAAAGCAAAACCAAATGCTGTAATTTCGTAGTTCCATCTTCGAAAGTGGCCCTTTTTCAAATTTGATTTTTTTATGATATAACTTTACAATAACTAAGAAGTTTTAATACCTTCATTTAAGGAGTATTACATTGTCTATTAAATACAATTTATTGCATTAACCTAGCATTTTTAGTTTCCGAGATTTTTAGGATTCTTTAAGTGACCCGGATTCATTGCTCTCGAGTGTAGTTTGTCATTTGAGGTTATATTTAGTATTTAGAGATCGCTTTTAGCGATAAGTCCACCCGTTGTACTATAGTTTGTAAGAGTCTTTCGTGTACCTTGTTAATTTATTGTTTGGTATACAATAAAGCATTAATTATTATTATTATGTCGCTCTTTCTCACGGGTTATACACCCGGTCCTTTGGAAGGCTTGCGTGGGGACATGAGTCCAACACGTAGAGGCCTCTTAGATCATTTAATTTAGATATGTAATGGACAACACTTATTGGGACTGTCTCTAAGTGCATCATTAGAAGATACAATCAAAGACAGCCCCCGAGGACTATTATTAGAGATATGAAAATTACTTATAATTGGGCTATTGAGGTGAATTTTTAATGGATGAGAGCCGGTCTATGATATGAGACCTCGGCACCTGCCAGTTCCGCCTCATAAGAAAATATTTTGGCAGGTGGTGACTCGCCACCTTATTATTATTATTATTATTACAATACAATAAAACTTTATTGCCCACCAAATAACATAGACACAATATTAAAAAAATAAGATATAACTCACAAAGCGGTGTATATAATAAGCAAATATAATAGTTACAAGTAACTTATATAATGTAGTAAGTGCATATGAAAAATAAACATACAAATAAAAATAAATATACATACATATAGTCCAGCCATTTGCTAGTTTTATCTGGAAAGTTTTCAGGGAGTTTTAGAAATTGGTAATTTTATATGCTCTTTCCGAATTTCAACTTTGCCACCTCGTATTGTTGCCGCTCGCGCCGCCATATTGGAAAAATGCCGCCTAAAAGCAGCTTTTTGACAATACCTCCTTTCCGAATTAATTTATGATAAAAAGTTATACACAGAATGAAAGTAGAGACAATTACCTACAATTCATGTATGCACCTTTTTTCATAAAGTCAATCGTTTTGGCGTACGAGCGCCGCAAAGTGTACTCCAACGTATTGGGTATATTTAGATTATATTGCAAAACAACATTGCACAAACCCAAAAATTGTAACAAAATCTCAAAAAAAAATGCCTCTTAATTTCTTGCCGTATCTTCTGAGTAGGGGATCTTTTTCCGATACGGTGGTAGAGTCATTGTGATAATTTGACGTTGATAAGTGTGCCTGTGATGCCAAAAATAAATAAATAGATTTTGACTTTCACTTAGACCAATGACCGAAAATTAGCTATCCTAATATTTGTAGCTTCGGCTACAAATATTATTAAGGGAGATTTTTTTGTCGTTCACATCGTTTAAAGCATTTGATTGACTTGAAATTTTGTACACAGATGATATTTATCATCATTATCATCAGCCCATCACGTTCCCACTGCTGGGACACAGGCCGTCTCTCATAGCTTAGGGCCTTCACCACGCTGGCTACTGTACTACTCGTGGTAGGTCTCTCGTATGTGGGAGGCCGTCTGGGTAGGTCCAACGTTTTGCCAGTTATTCTGCTGTCAAGCGGTAGTGCGCAAGCATTACTTTGTTCCGGTTTGAAGGGCATTGTTGCTTCGAAATTACTGGGCATATGAGACTATCTGATGTCTTGGGGTGATAACCGCATTGCAGTGCTACGCATTGCTTTTTATATTATTAAAAGTTCTGGGTGACAGTGCAATTGTTATCAGCAGGCATGGCGCTTACCATCAGGCAAACGACTTGCGCGTCACATCACTCAGATTCATACAAAAAAATTTCGTAGCAAAGACCAAAGGTTAGGTCGTAGCTCGTAGCACTGTCTACGGACAGCTACGCCGCAGTTTCGTAGCACATAGCCTGAAAATCAATACTTTGCCAGTCTGCGTCTGAAAATAGATTTTATTTCTTGTGTAATAGGGGCGAACGAACAGATGCCTGCTAATGACGCCACAGTGGATTCCTACAAAGCATATGCAAATATACTTTTCGTACGCTCCATTATGAATAAATAGTCAAGTAAAGATTTCCAACATTTTTAATGCTTTTATAGGTTTTCGTGATGTTGTGATTGAGTAAGGGGAGAGATTTTAAAATGAGGGGAGGGGTACGGGGAAGATTTATTTTTAACCGACTTCCAAAAGAAGGAAGTTCTTAATTCGTCTGTTTTTATCTCAGAACTTCGTCATTTATAAACTAATTTCGAAATTTCTTTGCGTTGGATTCCGTAGGTATAGCTTCAAGGTGGTCCCATATAAATTTTAATCGATATTTCACTTTGGACTTCGAAGATACATCAAAATTGAAGTCAGTTTTTTTATTATAAAATGTATTAGGTATATACCTAGTTCTCTAAAGGGAGTAGAAAAATTAAAAGAAGCGGTACGGGGGGACTTTTATTTTATGGTGTATTTTTTTTTTATTAGTTATCTGTCTTATTCATTTGTAAAAGTTTAAATAACACCCTTTATACATACTTGAATCCTCTGCTAGAGAGCGCAAAATACATAATAATTGTAATAATTAGGATGATCTTTCATTAGCCTATATTATGATTACTTAAGATTGTAACTGAATCTCTTGTATAAGCTGTTGATAATCTAATAATAAATAAATAAATCTAATATATAAAATTCTCGTGTCACAGTTTTCGTTGCCATACTCCTCCGAAACGGCTTGACCGATTTTGATGAAATTTTTTGTGCTTATCCGGTATCTATGAGAATCGGCCAACATCTATTTTTCATCCCCCTAAGTGTTTTTTTTTTTAATTTATATGGCAAAACAACGTTTGCCGGGTCAGCTAGTAAACATATAAATCACTGCGTAACACTGCATTGCGCTAATCACCCCAAGACATCAGATATTAAGTCTCATATGCGCAGTAATTTCGCTGGCTACAATGCCCTTCAAACCGGAACACAGTATTGCTTGCGCACTGCTTGGCGGCAGAGTAACTGGCAAAGCTGTGGTACCTACCCAGACGACCTCCCCCATACGAGAGACCTACCCCGAGTATACTTATTGCAGGTGTGCTCAAAACATTGTGATATGTATGAGTTAATTCTCATTATAAAACAAATATAATGTGACTAGCTGCGCCCTACAGTTTCACCCGCGGTTTCCCGGGATAAAACGTGGCGTTTGTATTAAGCCAGGGTATAAGGTATCTTCATTTCGAATTTCACTCAAACTCGTTCAGACGTTACGGAGTGAAGAGGGAACAAACACTTACACACTAACAAGCAAACTTTTGCATTTATAATATAAGTATAGAATAGAATAAAAAATAAAAAAGACATGTGGCACTCGGAGACTGCCGCGGTAAAGCTATTGCATAGCATTCGGAGTGGGGGTGTTAGGTTATTTTCGTTACGGAATTTCTGGATTCGGTCTCCACGCTCAAGGCCCGCGATAGAAGCTATGCAATAGCTTAAAAATATAATAATAATAAAAATAATGCAAGAGCTAAGAACTAAGCTCCACAGTGGAAGTGTTAAAGGGCATAACGCCGGGAGTAGCGTTTAAGTGAAACTGCAGCACACCTCTCGACACCGATTAGCCCCACCCACACCAACGTTGCGCCTCTCGTCGCCAATGTACGGCGGCCCTTAAAGGGGGCCTGTTTAGTGGGTGGCGAGTCACCACCTGCCTAAATATTTTTTTATGGGGCGGAACTGGCAGGTGCCGAGGTCTCATATCATAGACCGGTTTTCACCCATTAAAAATTCACTTTAATAGCCCTATCATAAGTAATTTTCATTTCCATATCTCCAATAATAGTCCTCGCACCTATCGGGGGCTATCTTTGATTGCATCTTCTTAATGATGCACTTAGAGACAATCCCCGATAAGTGTTGCCCATTACATATCTAAATTAAATGCTCTAAAAGGCCTCTACGTGTTTGACTCATGTCCCCGCGCAAGCCTTCCAAAGGACCGGGTGAAAGAGCGACAAAATAATAAAAATAAAAATAATATATAAAAATAATATTATTAATAAAAAACATATTATTATTAATATTATTAAATATTATTATTTATTTATTATAGAATAAAAATAATAGAATACAATTAGACTCAGCCCAGTAGTATATAAATAATCCCTCCGCTTTTTTTTCAAGCCTTTCAGTTTTGAGATGAATTTCCGCAACGTCACGCCTGATCACTGAAAGTGAAACAAATCCAATAAAATTATTTATCAATAACATTAGTGTGATTAGTGTGATGTGTGACCATGGTTTATCAAACGAAATGAGTTTATTACCGTTTACTTACAACTAGGCTCATAATATAATTAATTAAAAACAAAGTAGATTCCCCGCCACTATGGGAAGGGGGGGGGAACTCCCCTTAAGTGATGGGACTTTATGTGTAATTAAAACTCCTTAGATATCTATCTCTACATAGTATAAACATAAATTCCCTAGATTAAAAAATCCTAGATGGACGACTCTACGATTACATTAAGTAGAGTATTAAAAGTACTTAGTTAATTAGTGTTTAATTAACATATGTATATCACATTGACATGTCAGTCCATCACGTTACCAGCGCTGGGACACGGCCATCTCTCATAGAGAGAGTATCCTTACTAATATTATAAACGCGAAAGTTTGTATGTATGGATATATTTGTTGCTCTCACGCAAAAACTACCGAACCGATTTTGATGAAATTTGGTATGTGGGTACTGGAACACAGTATAATGCTTGCGGACTACTGCTTGGCGGCAGAATAACTGGCAAAGCTGTGGTACCTACCCAGACGGCCTCCCGCATACGAGAGACCTACCACGAGTAAAGTATATTTGCAAAGCTTTATTACATGACTTTTGTATCATTTCATCTGTTCTTTCTGGTTTATCGCATTGTAGCCAGCGAAATTACTGGGCATATGAGAATTAATATCTGATGTCTCGGGGTGATGAGCGTAATGCAGTGCTACGCATTGCTCTTTACGGTATTAAAAGCTCCGGGTGACACTGCAATTGTTAACTCAACAGCAGACTCAACAGCTAATTGTCTCAGGGTGCCGAGCGCAGTGCAGCGCCGCGCAGGATTTTGCAAAACAAAGTTTCGAGTGGTGCTGTTATTGTTATAGAATGACGAACATTTTTGAAAATACTAATTGTTTTATGATAAGGCTAAATTAATTTACTAAAAGGTAAAAATAAATGTGAATTAGTATAACAAAAAGAAATTGAACATAATGGGAAGAAGCTAACTATTAAGGCACAGGCCTTACAGCCTAGTTTATTAGTTAGGGTCTCACAAACAAAGTTGTTACAAAGATAAATATATGAATTTTGAATTTTTTGAATTTTGGATTTTCTTATGGGCTGGCGTATTGCTTACCATCAGGCAAACGACCAGCTCGTCTCGTTATTCAGTTACATAAAAAAACTGTCTGGAAGCCAGCTGGACCGCTAAATTTTGTTTGCTCTACTCACTACTGTACTCATTATTCCGTTGTCATCATCATCATCATCAGCCCATCACGTTCTCACTGCTGGGACTCGGGCCTTCTCTCATAGAGAGAATGGGCCATAATCCACCACGCTGGCCCAGTGCGGGTTGGTGGATGTCACATGTCCTTGAATTTTTGTGATTAATTCTTGGACATGCCGGTTTCCTCACGATGTTTTCCTTCACCGTTTTCAGAACGAGTGTTAAATCCGCACATAACTTAAGAAAGTCAGTGGTGCGAGGCCAGCGGGATTCGAACTTGGGTACGTCGGATCGAAAGTCGCACATTCTCCCACTGAGCCACACTCGCTCTACCTTGCAGACTAGCATAATAAATATATACAATTTAAACACTGAAGCTACAAATAAAAATAAAGCGTAATAAAGCGTAAGTAAGTAATAAATCGTTATTTATCCTCCACAGGCGCGTTCCTCATTCCATTCCTCATCATGCTGGTCCTGGAAGGCATCCCCCTCTTCCTGATCGAGATGGCCATCGGGCAGAAGATGAGGCTCGGGTCTCTTGGGGTGTGGAACACCATCCACCCCTGGCTGGGCGGCATCGGCATCTCGAGCTGCGTGGTCACGTTGTTCGTCGCACTGTACTATAACGTCATCATCACATGGGTGTTCTTCTACCTGTTTAATAGTATTCGGGTGAGTGCAAGGCTTTTGACTTGGAATTTATTATTATTATTTATTACATATTCTGTACATTGCAGCTATTTTTGAAAAACCACCTAGGATCGACTATTTATTATGAGCGCGTGATTGTGTGGAAGCCTGGTGGAATTTCTGATGTCAAATTTCACTAGAAAATACTAAAATGATTTAATAAATAAAAACTAGACCGACACAATTTTCTTTAATATATGAGCTGACATTATCCGTCACCTTAGCACTATAATAGTAGTCAGGTCAGGTCAGTGGTCAGTAGTCAGGTCGCTTGAGAGCGATTAAGGAAAAAAGCCTTGAATCCTAAAATTTAACCGTTTATATAGTGAGGTATATTGCTGACAGTGATTTAATTAGGTGTTAGGGGTTCGCCCCTAGGTCAGCAATATTGCGATGTGTAACAGTTCGCAGCGGTCACAGCTTGGATGGGTAACCGTTTGTGCGGTATTTACATCTGAGCGCTACCGTGCTTCGGAGAGCACGTTAAGCCGTCGGTCCCGGTTGTTGTCTCAAGACAATCATTAGGCCATGTTGGAGGCCTTCGGGCGGTAAAAAAACTTCCGACCAGGGTTGGCCACGCATCCACACGAGAAGAGAACAAAGAGATTTATTTTATCTACATGTTGAATGATCAAACCTTTTTCTAACAGCTGACAGCCGACCAGCTTCCCTGGGCCCACTGTCCCACCGACAATGGAACCGCCGAGGCAGAGTGCAACAAGGCATCAGCCACGGTCTACTTCTGGTACCGCGAAGCTCTGGACGCGTCACCCAGCATTGAAGATCCCGGAGTTCCCAGGTGGTGGATCGTGCTGTATTTACTGCTGGCCTGGATCATTGTGTTCTTCATCGTTATGAAAGGAATCCAGAGCAGTGGGAAGGTGGGTACTTTAGGGGTAACCTTCCTCGCAAGTATTTTTTGTTTGCGTCGATAGACAGGTTATTCATGTTTGTGTGTGTTCATCTCGTATGCGTTTGCGCATCGGTCATCTGATTGAGTTAAAACTTTGTTCAGATGTTGTCGGCACATGCATGAGTGCATGAAAGTTTCAGAGTATAAAACTCTTTTTAAATATAGTTGAGTGATGAAGCGCGCAAGTCGTTCGCCTGATGTTAAGCGCCACGCCTTCCCATAACAATTGCAGTGCCACCCAGAACTTTTAATGTCATAAAAAGTGTGTAGCACTGCATTGCGCTCATCACTACGAGACATCAGATATAAAGTCGCATATGCCCAGTAATTTCGCTGGCTACAATGCCCTTCAAACCGGAACACAGTAACGCGCAAGATTGAAACAGAAGATTGAAACAGGCATTTAACGCGTGTCTGGCATTGAATCTGTTCTGAATAAAACTTTCATTAGGCATAACGTAAAGGTTAATAGAAGCACTCAACTTCTGTGATATCAAACTTTAAGGGTATCTTTTTTTTCTTTTTTTCTGTAACTGATTACCGAGATGAGCAGGTCGTTCGCCTGATGCGTGGCACTGCACTGCGCTCGTCATTCTGAGACAATTGGCTCGTCTCATAATACCCAATAATTTCACTGGCTACAAAGCTCTTCAAACCAGAACACAGTAATGCTTGAGCACTACTACTTAGCGGCAAAATAACTAGCAAAGCGGTTGAACCCAGACGGCCTCCCGCAATTTTCGTCCGCGTCATCCCTTTCCATTAGGTGTTTGCGGTCAAAAGCCGCGTTAGACCTGAAAGCTTCAAAAGACCTTCGTTGCAGGTGGTGTACTTCACTTCTCTGTTCCCCTACGCCGTGCTGACTATCTTCTTCATCCGCGGCGTCACGCTGCCAGGGTCTGCTGATGGAGTATGGCATATGTATAAACCCAAGGTAAGTGAAACTTAACTTAAACGATACTGCGCTTAAAATCGCAAATTCTGGATGTTTCCCAGAAAGCCACCCAGTTAAAATGGTACTGAGCTGGACACGTATGTCGTATGCTAAACCAGCTGTGGGCAAAGTCCTTACAGACTGGGTTCCAGCCGGAGCAACAAGACCACGGGGCCAGCCCCGCCGTAGGTGGCGCGATGATCTAGACGCCAACGACAAGGAATTGTCCTTAACAGTAATGGACAGAGGGTCATGGAAAGAGTGATAAGAGGTCTTTACCCAGCAGAAGGACGAAGCAGGCTAATAATAAAACTTGTGTGGGTTATTGTTTATAGGGTGCGGCAAAATTTTGGGACCCTGGAGGTCCCAAAATTTAATAGTGGTAGGTACCGTTTCCCTTGCAGGGAGGAAGTTTTGTTTTTATGAATTTTGAAGAAAATAAAACCTGCCGCCGATCAATTCAAATAGTCAGCGAAATTACTCAAATTACTTTGAGGGAAACAATCCTGGGCCCCAATTCACTATGAGAACTTAGCGATTCCTTGCTTCGAAATCACGTCGATTCCTTCATTAATAAACGACATCTCTATGACGCATTCATATGTTCATATATATGATTCTCTATGACGCGTCATCCTGCTAATATTATAAACGCGAAAGTTTGTGAGAATGTATGGATGTATGTTTGTTACATATCAGAATAAAACATATGCCCGGGATAAAAAGTATTTTATCCCGGAAAACCGCGGGTGAAACCGCAGGGCGCAGCTAGTAGAGAATACAAATTTCGCAGATGGATGTCGTTTATTAATGAAGGAATCGACGTGACCTCGAAGCAAGGAATCGCCAAGTTGTCATAGTGAATTAGGGCCCTGATCGATTAGGCTAGCCCCATGTTGGTTTCTTTTTGAGTAATTACATTTTTGAGCCAGACAGTAAATTTTTCAAAAAACCTAAAATTGATGTGTTTATATTTTTCAATTTTATCTGACTGTCTTCCTGTGACCATGAACAAATGTAAAGGGTACGCGATAAAACCGTTAAAAAGTGTCAACATAATCTTGCTTACAGTTGGAAAAGCTCCTAGACCCGACCGTCTGGCTGGACGCTGCTACCCAAGTCTTCTATTCCTTCGGTCTGGCATTCGGTTCCCTCATCGCCTTCGGTTCCTACAACCCCCCTAACAACAACTGCGTGAGGGACGTCCTACTGGTGTCTGTTTGCAACGCGCTGACGGCGATTTACGCTTCTGTGGTCATCTTCAGCATTCTTGGCTTCAAGGCTTTCACTATGGTGGAAACCTGCATGACTAAGTAAGTGGAGACTCCAATTAGTAAACATTGCCATCTCCATTAAAATCCTCTATTTTCATCTTCCATTTTTAGGGTGCATTCTCAATTTTTAGGATGTATTTTCCTTTAAATGTTTGGGGTACTTTTCAATTTCTACGGTACCTTTACTTTTTTAGGGTACATTTTAATTTTATGGTACCTTTCCATATTTAGGGTACCTTTCCATTTTTAGGGTGTTTGCCATTATTACTTTACCTTTCAATTTTAAGGGTATCTTTCCATTTTTACGGCGCCATTCAATTTTTTGGATCTCTCAGTTTTTAGGGTTTCTTTCAATTTTAAGAGTATCTATTCTGAACGGCCCGAACCCATATTGTTAAACAGACACACAGCAAGTTCTAAATAGGCTATAGTAACGTCTAACGCCTGCGTGAGAGATGTGCTAGGTGTTTGTGTTTGCAAAGCACAAGGTCGTATCTGATGGTAACCGCCACGCCACACCTGCCCATGCCCATAACAACCGCAGTGGCAACATGAATTTTGCAGTTAAATGTCAGTAGGCTTTCATAAAGAGTAAATTATCATTATAATTTATGTTGCGTGATAAAAAGCTTTTTGGCAAGCTCTAACTATCCTAACAAACCTAAATACAAGTCTATAAAGACTATGCAAGCGCTCATTTACCCTAGAGCAACCACGGTTACATAAATGAATAATTTAGATTAAAAATCAATCTCAAAACTTTGTTTATACGGATTTAGAATGCATTGTCGTCGAGTTGTGAGCTACCGTGAAAGTTTCAGACGGATATATATTGGGGAAACGTTCGACTTAATAAAAAATGGTGAAAAATAAATTTAATAACTTAAACCGCGGCCACCAGGGTTGCCATGGAGACCATGGGCTGTTTAAACGATTCCCACTGTTATTGCATCGCGTTAAACCACATAATGAGAAGTCATACTAATCTTTGTTTTATATTTTTCTACCTTAAACGAATAACAAAAAAAGGCGGACGGAATCTTGTTAAGCAACAACTGAAGCATAGCAATAACGCTGGCGTTATGTTTGTGTGAGTGGACGGAGGGCCGATGTCAAGCCGATGTGACGGCCGATCGGCATAGCATGATGTTAATGTGTATGTGATGCTTGTAAACGAATGAGCAAACCGGCGTAGCTTAAATGCTTCGCTTTTAAATTTGGCGACGAGGCGTCCTCCTTTTTTTTATTCGTTCATGTTCTACCTATACAACAATCAAATTTGTTTTTGTGCGTCACTGGATAAGTCCATTATTTTAACGGCGAATATAAACAATGTCCGTCCTTGAAACCCACCACTTGGCAAGCAACTGCTGAAATTGCCAACCTCAGCGAAAAGGTTTCACAACCGCAAAATTAAAACACGATGCCAAGCTGACACTGCCAAGTTTTCTTATAAGCTTTTTCTTTAGAAAATCGACCTTTTAAGGCGTTGTCTTTCTACTGACAGTCTCTGTGATTTATATACCTTTAAATAGAAAGACATTTGTTTAGTGGCTTGTACACAAGAATTTTATATATTATTTTATTTTTAACCGACTAAAAAAAGAAGGAGGTTGTCTATTCGATTGTATGTCTTTTTTATGTTTGTTCCCTCTGAACTCCGTCATTTATGAACCGGCTTCATTTTTTTTTTGCGTTGGGTTTAGTATAGCTGCGACGTAGTCCCATATAAATTTCATCGATATTTGACCTTGGGTTTCGAAGATACATTAAAGTCGGTTTTTTTATTAACTTATTTTAATGTTGTCTGAAATAAAGATTAATTAAATAAATAAATTTAATAATATAAATTTAATTATATAAATTTCTAGTTGTACATAGTTTAATATCTTATTAATAGTTTCTTTTTTGTGACAATTGTAAATATCTTCTTTGAATTAAAATAAATTAAATAAATAAATAAATAAAATGTATACATACTTGTTAATTTAATAGTTTTGCTCAAAAATGGTACAAGAATTACTTAATGCTACACTCGAGAGCAATGAATCCGGGTCACTTAAAGAATGTTAAAAATCTCGGAAACTAAAAATGATAGGTTAATGCAATAAATTGTATTTAATAGACAATGTAATACTCCTTAAATGAAAGTAAAAAAAATATGAGTCACCATACATTTTATTAACACAAAATTACATAAAGAAAAAAACTGCTGATCTCTCCTTAAAACAAAAATAGGAAACATGAAATTTTTGAACTTTATTACGATTTTCTTGAATTTTAATACTTCGTATTGCCTCCTCGTGCTTCCATTACTGCGTTTACGCGGTTTGGCATGCTGTACACCAAGTTCCTTATACGATTTTGGGGAATATTCTCCCATTCCTCTGTGAGAGCAATTTTGAGCTCACGAAGCGTGATTGGGGGAGGGTTTCGTTGTTTTACGCATCTGCCTAGCTCGTCCCAAGCATGCTCGATCGGGTTGATATCCGGGCTGCGCGCTGGCCACTCCATACGAGTAATGTTCATCTCTTGAAGGTAGTCATTCACAATCCTACCTGTATGAGGTCGGGCATTGTCATGCATAAATATAGCATCCTCACCTAAATTGACCATAAATGGACCAACGTGATCATTGAGGATTTCTTCCACATATCTTACGCTAGTTAAAGAGCCGTTTTCTATGATCACCAGCTCTGTGCGACTTTCAGAAGAAATTCCGGCCCACACAAGTACAGACCCACCACCGTAGGCTACTTTTTCTTCGATGCATGCTTGCTTGAATCTTTCCCCTGGTCTTCGATACACTCTGTGTCTTCCATCGTGCTTGTAGAGCATAAATTTTGATTCGTCGGAGAACATAACTTTTGACCAATCTTCAATACTCCAATTTACGTGGCTCTGGGCATATCTTAGTCTCGAAATACGATGCCCACGCTCCAGTTTAGGGCCGTTTGCAGGTCTAAGGGGTTTTAAGTTAGATTCAGCAAGCCGACGTCTTACTGTCCATGCACTTGGGTTACTTCCTCCGAGGCGTCGAAACTGATTGGTGAGTTCAGTTCCTGTGAGAAAGCGATTTCGAAGCATGGTGTTCACCAAGTATCGGTCTTCTCGTGCTGTGGTACACCTGGTTCTGCCCGTTCCTGGTCTGCGTAGGTTAGAACCAGTTTCTTCGTAACGTCGGAGAACTCTTTGTACTGTTGACAGCGACACACCGACAGTCCTGGCTGTATCGCGCTGACTCCGGCCGGTTTCCAGCATTGTAAGTATTCTGGTGCATTCTTCAGGCGTAAGCGACATAATTTCAGCTTGAATAATGAATATAGAGCACTATCAACATGGTTTATGTACCCACATAAATGACAGATTACAAACAAAAGCAAAACCAAATGCTGTAATTTCGTAGTTCCATCTTCGAAAGTGGCCCTTTTTCAAATTTGATTTTTTTATGATATAACTTTACAATAACTAAGAAGTTTTAATACCTTCATTTAAGGAGTATTACATTGTCTATTAAATACAATTTATTGCATTAACCTAGCATTTTTAGTTTCCGAGATTTTTAGGATTCTTTAAGTGACCCGGATTCATTGCTCTCGAGTGTATTTAGCATTATCTACCAGTCTTCCAGGTCGTGAAAGAAATATAGTGGGCGTGAGGCTACGTTTTGAGAAAAAGGTATTCTTTTATAATTGCTGTACCTACACCTATTAGGTACAGCATAGGAACAAGGACCGAGTGTGGCTCAGTGGGAGCACGTGCGACTTTCGATCCGACGCACCCGAGTTCGAATCCCGCTGGCTCCGCACCACTGATTTTTAAAAGTTATGTGCGGATTTAACACTCGCTCTGAAAACGGTGATGGAAAACATCGTGAGGAAACCGGCATATCCCAGAATTTATAACAAAAAGTTAAGGATATGTGACATCCACCAACCCGCACTGGGCCAGCGTGGTGGATTATGGCCCATACTCTCTCTACGAGGAAAGGCCCGAGTCCCAGCAGTGGGAACGTAATGGGCTGATGATGATAATGATAGGTACATGATAACTTTTGGTATATAGCATAGGCAAGCTTGTTGGTACCTACAGCATAGGAATAGTTTTAGTATATTGCTATGCCTACACCTAGGTATACTATGCCATGCCACTGTAACGCCATGGAGTACGATGGTGACATTACAGAAATAAAGAAGGAAAGAAAAAAAAACATTTATTTGACGACCACAAAACATGGTACACAAATAATAATATAGATGCCACAAAACCAATGACATTATTAAGGCTATGCGGTAAACTTACCTACCTACTGCAGTAAAATACAAGACAGTAATTAAGAGAGTGCAAGTAATTAGGTACTTATAAAAAATCACTTGGACGCTGCTGAAAGTTGTGAAATCTTGCCGAATCCAGTTTGGAAACTTTGGAACAAAGACTTTCTTTGGCTTCGTCCACAAAATAAATGTGACAATCAACGTTGGATTGTTTTTGATACCCCACAGTTTTCCTCAGTTTTCCCCGAGTGGGGGATAGGCAGAAGAATTTTTACAGATGTCCCTCACTTTATGGGAGATATTAGTGAAGTATTTATGTAAGTATATTAAAACTGTTAGAAACACCGATAAATGTAGAAGACAAAGTAAACAAAGAACCTAAACATTTATAGTGTCACAATCGGCTGTCTAATAATGCAGAGCGATCACTGAATAAAATAAACGTTTATGGTGAGTCTGAGCCAGAGAAGGTTTTAATGTAACTGAATGACGAGACGAGCTGGTCGTTTGCCTGATGGTAAGCAATACACCAGCCCATAACAATAACACCACCACCCAGAACTTTGTTTAGCTAAATTCTGCGCGGCGCTGCACTGCGCTCGTCACCCTGAGACAATTAGCTGTTGAGTCTCATAATGCCCAGTAACTTCACTGGCTACAATGCCCTTCACAAACCGAAACACAGTAATGCTTGCGCACTACTGCTTGACAACGTCGAGACATCAGTTTATGCTAGCTAATCCAAAACCAAACCAATCAAACCAAAGAACCAAACCAAACCTTCTTTTTCTTTTTTGGTTGGTAACCAAAGAACGTTTATATATAGCCAATGAAATCAATGGAAATGAGTTCTTTGGCCACGTGTAGTTCTTGTGTCCTATATGACAAGTCTGGTTATTCCGCGAACTTATTGATTGCAACCTGCGTGACAACAGCCCATTAGGAATGAACTTGACATTACGTTTCGCATAAACCAAGCTTTCTAGGTCAGATATATTTTGAACAACAGCGGTTTCCAGGTATCGGTCATTAGGATTCTGAATCAATAGTACCAAATTAATTTCTTGATAGTACCTTCAGTACATAATTGCGAGTACGTAGGTATAATTATTGTGGGTATCTATTTATATTTTTATTTTACCTTTGGTCTATGAGGTCTAGGCACTAAAGAATTAGCCATTCAACGCTGGAATGCAGCCAGCGTTTTTGGCACCTTGCCTCATGGATGCCTCTTGTATACATTTTTAGTTGTATATAGTTTAGTATGTTTTAAAATTAATCGTCATCATCATCATTTCAGCCCGTGTCCACTACTGTCCACCCACTGCTGGATATATGTAGGCTTCCTCTCCCTCACGCCATTTGTTCCGGTCCTGTGCATTCCGCATCCATAAGTTTCCCACTTCCTTCACTATATCTATATATTCACTATTCACTATATTAAAATTAATAATTTCATTATATTACATATTAAGAAATAAGAACGCTAAATGTGCTTTTTGGAATAAATTATTTATATTTTCATTTCATATTACCTATAGATATACCGTCTATTTTTTTCGATACTGTCCATCCAAAGTACTACACGATCCTGGAAGACATCGCTAAGTGATAAGACTGCCCATTTTACTACGGAGTACTAGCATAGTTAAAGACTTTATATTGCTATTGCTTGTTTTTGTAATAGATACTATAAAGAGTTTTATATTTGTGTATTATATTGTCTGTATCTGTTTTATTCAAATATCAATCATAGAGAATATATTGTCCATTTTTTCCAGGGAGATCAAGATCCTGGCTTCCCACCACATCGACGGGTTTACCCTTAACTCTACGTATGATTACTACAAGGAGGAGTTCCCCAACTTGAACGGGAGTATAGTGAAGGCATTCAACCTCACTGGGTGCAGCATGAGTCGCCAACTAGAAGAGGTAACTATCTATTGTCAGCCTCTTTGTGAAGTGATTGGGCAGTTTGGCTCAAATCTCATATACCACTGAGGTTTCGAGTTCTATTCCCGCGAAGTTTCATGATAGAAACACTAGTCTTCATTAGGTTGGTTCTTTTATTGCTAAATATTAATGCAATGTAAAAACTCACAATGGATATTATAATAGAATTTTGTAATCGTGAAGTGAAAAAATGGCCGCGGCCGTGCGCGGGCGCGGGGGGAATTCCATGATTCCATTTCTCATAGACTGGGGTAGAAAGGATGTTTTGGGATCACGATCCTAGTAGTTCCTGGTTCCCTAGATACAAGGAAATTCTAGTAAATTAATAAACACAAATCCTTAAAGGTTAATATGTATAAGTATATCTCGCCTTACCAGATACTTCCAAAGTGAAGACCTTTCTGCTACCAAATTAAGGATACTATGGGCTCCGCACTCTGTTTATCAGGGATGCAGTTTTCGCGGATGAGGGCGTGAAAGCCATCATACGGAATTATGCATATCTCTGTCAATTTCTAAAATAACTTCGCCCAAGTTCTTATTATATTTAGAACAATGCAAAGTGATGATTAAAAATGTAGACTGCCCGGGTTACTATGATTTCATAACGGAACGCCCCTCAAACAGCTTCATCGACATTATAATTGAGAGCGAGTGTGGCTCAGCGGGAACTCATGCGCCTTTCGATCAGACGCACCTGGGTTCGAATCCCGACTCGGCCCTGCACCAATGACTTATAGTTAAGTGCAGATTTTGCACGCTCGCTCTAAAACGATGAAGGAAAACATCGTGATGAAACCCGCTTACGCGCTTTGGAGTGGTAGGCTCTGGCCGTGGTTGTAATACCACCCACCGAACAAAGCCATGCCGTCAAGCGACCTAGTCGTGTTTCGGGATGATATTCGGTGAACCATCGGGGAGACTGGTCTGCGCAGCCGTCTCTCTCTAGATCTATGTGCTCCATCTTAGGCCACATCATCACTTCACATCAGGGAGATAGTGGCCAAACATAGATCTATAAAGCGTAAAAAAAGATAAAAAAAATATATATGAAGCAGAACAAGTCTGCATGTTCTACTTAAATACTCAATCATTATATTTTCTCCTTAAAGATATTTCTATCAGCCTCAACTGTACTAAGTTACACTTTACTCTGTCTTTCCTCTTCTAGGCAGCAGAAGGCACCGGTCTCGCCTTCATCGTGTTCACCCAGGCCATCCTCAAGCTCACGCCGGCTCCGTTCTGGTCCATCATCTTCTTCCTGATGCTGCTCTCTCTGGGCCTCGGCAGCCAGATTGGGATAATGGAGGGCATGCTGTGCACCATATTTGATATCGACTTCTTTAAGCGGCTGAGCAAACCGGTTATTACTGGTAAGTGCGGATTTATAGTAAGGTGATGCCATCAGGATCCAAATATCCAATTAATTAATTAATCAACTACTTTTTACATAGGTAGGACTAGGTACTTAAGGTAGGTAGGTACTTGATCAATGTAAACGTTGACGACAAATGACGTGGAATCGTCCCCGTAAGACGATATAAGAAGTATAGAAGAAATTTTGTTGCTCGAGCAGCTGACTCGGTGGCCCAGTGGTTAAGGCGTCGGGACGGTATTCCGAAGACGCAGATTCAATCCCTGCCCGAGCAATATAATTTTTCTCTTTGTACATACATTTCATTATATATGTAATTTATGTTGACACCCCCGTCTCTTACAGTTTCTTTAAGTCCTCTCCATCCAAATGTTGTCTGGAAGAGATCGCTTTGAGCGATATAGTTTTTATGTTCGTTATTTTTCATTTTGTTGTTATAATTTCTGGTGGTGTAACAATAAAGAGTTATCTAATCTAATCTTTTTCCTAAATATTTAAAATCTCAAAGAAACCTAAAAGGACTAATGGAATCTGGCGTGACGTTGCGGAAATTCATCTCAAATCTGAAACGCAATTAAAATATTTAGTGTAATTCCGCTGAATATTGTTATTTATTATTCAGCGGAATGACACTACATATTTTTATTGTGTTTCAAACCTAAGTGGTCTAATAAATTAATTTTTAGAAAAAAACAAGAACCGACTTCAAGACTAAACTAATATGTTTTGTTTTTGTATTTTTTTTCAAAAAGTGTATCAATTTCGATACTATTTATATGGGACCACCTCTGAAGTTTGACCTACCAAACAAAAAAAGAATCATCAAAATCAATTCATAATTGGCGGAGTAATCGCGTAACAAACATACAAAAATAACATACCGTCGAATTGAGAACTTCCTCCTTTTCGTGTCGGTTAAAAAAGAATACGTTTTCTTTAGGTGTGGTGTGCGTGTTCTGTTTCTTCGTGGGCCTGATCTTCACGACGGGCGCGGGCGAGTACTGGCTGAAGATGTTCGACTCGTTCGCCGGAACCATCGGGCTCGTCGTCGTCGCGCTGCTAGAGATGGTCTCCGTCATCTATGTCTATGGACATGAGAGGTGGGCTTCTTCTAGACAAGACCTATATACATTCATCCTGGCCGGTTTCGGCCTCGGCGATCAGAGTTCATTTCATTATTTTAGACTAGATGTTTAGCTCTTAAGTGGCTCGCATACCCAATTTTTGCTGTAAATTAGTAGTAGTGGGGGTATTTCCGAAGCACTGGTAGAGTCAGTTTTCGCATTTCTTTTCTGCACCCGGACTTAGTTTGAATATACTTACCATTTTTCAAAATCATGTTAAGTTTCAATTTTTAACATTTTTTTTTGTATTGTGTTGATGACGTTTAAAAGTGCACTTTTGCGCCTATTTAATAAATTATATTTGACTTTGACTTTGAAGTCCGTGCGCAGCGAGGGCACGTCATTCACAAAATTATACGAATTGTTAGAAGACGGTTTGTTTTAAATGTAATCGCGTTCAGGTCTAGTTCGCGCGAAAAAGAAAAAAATTATAATTGCGAACAAAAGATTTTTTATACATTACTGAAAATAAATGAGCATCATTACAAATCCCAAGCCATAAAATAAAATAAAATAAATCCCACTTCATAAAATACCTTTCTAGTAATACTCTTTCTTCCTATGTGCCTCCGCTGACACAGACTTTTTTTTATGATTAAATGGGCTCACGTTTGACAACAACTCACCTGATGGTAAGCGTAGTTGCGGTCTAAGGTGGAGCACGTTTGCCCATGAGGTGCCTATTCACTCTTGTCTTAAAGAGACCCAGGTTGTAATAGGGGATCGGACAACTTTTCAGAAAGTGTTTTATATTAACTACAATTAATATATATAGCCATGAAAAATACTATTTTAACTAAATAACGCTCTAAAAGTACCTAAAACTTAGTTTAAATATTATGTTTCAAATATTGCCGCGCAAAAGGTTAAACAAAAAGGAAAAACCTCAAAACTTGTGACGTCATATGTAGGTAGAAAACGACAAACTCTGTGAAATAAAACTTTCAAAAAGATTCTAATACGTTTTGTGAAGTTTGGGGACTATATTGTAGTAATGGAACGAAAAATTAGCAAAAATATATTTTATGAAAAGCAAAAAAGTAAAATAAACACAAGCTTGACTCACAGCATTTGCCTACAAATGACGTCATGCGCTGTGATTGTTGTTTCGCTTGAGATGAAGAACAGATTAAAAATGTCAGAATTATTTATTGATTTAAAAATATAAATCATTATTATTTCACAAAAATATTGATTGAATGATCTTTCTGGTTCGACGAACATTCGTTCTAACTACATTTAGATTTTTTCTCGATTACTGTCCGATCCCCTATTGGAAGGAAATAAGTATTATTTTTGTAGGTCCGATATTTTCACCGACATTTGTCAGCTATGTGATCGAATTTTTGTAGGACGTGTCCGTTGCTATTAGAAAATCCGTCTTTTTCATTTTCACCGACAAAGAAATTGATCACACACTTTATGATTAAGAAATCAAATGCATGATGTTTCTATTCACACAGATTTACCAACGACATATACGAGATGACTGGCTACCGTCCTGGCATCTACTGGCAAGTGACCTGGCGCTACGTGGGGCCGTTCATCGTGACCTGCATCCTGCTGTCTTCACTTGTGTTTATGCTCATCAACCCACCTATGTACGGCGCTTGGAATGCTGAAGAGGTAAGTCTACTGGCGTCTATAGGCGTCTACTGGGAACTACTGGTGTCTACTGGCAACTGACCTTAGACTATGTAGGGTCGTTCATTATTATTTCCAGTTAAATCTTTTCGACACAACGCGGCGTGAAGAAATACAGACGAATAACTTCTGGATATTTCAATGGATAGAACTTTCAAATAATACAACTGTTATGTATTGTTAAGTTTTATAATATCATCTTAGGGTATTGTCGTGGAAGTGCGGCCACTGGGTTGGATAAAATATATATTTACGATTGAACTTTTGCAGATATGTATGCTCTCGCTCTACTGCTGGCAAACGCTAGTTGGTAAACAACTCCTAGAACGTATCCATAGAATATGACGGTTATATCAGTCGCTGACTTCAAGTCACGTGACTGCTTTCTATACTTTATGGCCTGTTGCTCCCGCAGGCCTCGGAATCACACCTTTAACAATTGACGGCAATTGACAGCCATTTGACAACAGTTAAGCTTGAACAGTGTTCTAAAGTGGAAACCGCGAATTGGCTAACGTAGTGTATAACGCTCTGTTACTAGATGGAGCGACGATTTACGCAGGGTTGCTAGTAGTAACTGGAGAAAAAAAGCCGAAAATCGGGTTTAGTGGCGTGCTTTGAAAGCTTATGTCAAGCAGTGGACTGATATAGGCTGTTGATGATGATAAGCGTGAACATAGCATCTTGTGATGCATCGTACGATGGAAATAAACTACTTACTATACTACACCTACGTAATTGTTGTTCGGTTCACATTAGAGCTTCTTAAGGAATTGGATTCTTTAAGAGGCTTAGGCTTATTTAGGAGCGTACATATCGGCTTATTTCCTATGCTTTCCGTAAGCGGTCCACATGAGGTCCCAGAAGGCCATCCTCTCTTGGTGCACGAAGTTCCGCATCTCGGAGCGCTCGGGCACGACAATGTGGAGGTAGGGCCGCCTGGCCAGGTCGGTAGGGAGCCATTTGAGCTGTGAGTCGTTAGGAGTTGGATCTCTGGAATGGAGATAATTTTAAGTTTAGCTAAACTTGAGGGACGAGAGTCAACTGACACATGAGATAAATTATATTTTTTTAGAGTGTAGGAAACATTCTATTCTTATATTTCTTGACGTAACTTCTGGGTAGTGAAACTGATTCGTTTCCCGAAATTGTGTTAGACACTAAGTTGATGCTCGGTGCATCTGTGATGCTTAAACTGAATAAAGAATGTTCGTGTTTAAAAGTAAGCGAGTGTGGCTAAGCGGGAACTTCAAGTTTCCAAGTCCCCAAACTAGAGTTCGAATCCAGCTTGGGTTGTAGCGAGTTGGTACATTCACTACGAGTACCTACATCGCTGCAAGCAAACTCTCTTCGTGTGACCGAAGCTTGAGCTTAAATTATTTGCGGTTTGTACAAACGCTCTCAAACGGCGAAGTAAAATAATTATCGTGACTGAACCCGCATGTCCCAAAATCACAAAAATCAAGAATATGTGACATTCACCAATACCACAATTAACATGGACCCTCGATACTCTCGACACCTCGTACCCAACAAAGAGGACTTAACTTACCCATATTTAATGAAGTTCGTCCACATTTTGATCATCCAGCGCCTCACTCTGAACTGCTCTTCAGTTTTTAACGGAGTCCCCCATTCGAAGAGATACGGCAATTCCTCCGTATGATACGCTCCCACACCCGTCACATCCTGGTACAGACTGCCACCGGTATAGGCAAACACATATTTGTATACTTTAGGGTTTTCGAACGACAAATAGTTAGTGACAGATCTCTCCACTCCGTAGTTCACTCGAAAATCTGAAGATAAATCTATGATTTCAAGCATTGACTCTTTTGATATAGATTTTGGCCCCAAATAGAACTTCCAAATGATGCTAGCGAGAGTTCTTATTTCATTTTTCACAAAATCGAAGGTTTTATATAAGTTATTGACTAGTTCTTCGCCTATGGTCTCGTAGAATGCATCAGATTGTCTGGCAAAATCAGCGAACGACTCTTTGCTATTGTATCCAATCAATATAGGAGTGTTTCTAATTTTTTCCGCATATTTCTTATTCAGCTTGAAATCGCCAGGTTTCTCGCATACTCCAAAAACATAGCCTATGTCTCTAGTCGCTCGCATGACTTCTAATGGATTTGCGATGTTCAGAAATTCTATGGCGTCTTTGTATTTAGTAGTGACGAATCCCAATCGTGCTGCTAGTCTTATTGGAGCGTCTTGGCCCTTTCTCGTGCTGACTCCGTAGGAGAATCTGGAACCGCTTTGCATAATCGCTTGGTTGAAGTATCCGTCTCCATACAACAAGAAATCCACAGTCGATGCTCCCCAACTCTCCCCACCTACAGTTACTTTATCAGGATTACCCCCGAATGATTGTATATTTGATTTGATCCATTGAAGCGCTGTTTTTTGGTCCTTCAACCCTTGATTCTTTATATCAAAAGTGCAAAGGAAGCCGTAGGGGCCGAGTCTGTAGTTTGCCGTGACGACTATGATGTCTTCTTCGACGAGATGCTTGGCGTTGTACTCCCCTGCTGAGCCGAAAGCGAGGCCTCCTCCGTGAAACCAGACGAACACTGGTAGACTGCCGTTAGCGATAGCGCTGGTGGTTGATGGCACGTATATATTTAGCCGCAAGCATTGAAGGATACCACTATCTGAGATAAGAGCTTGAGGACATTTTATAGATGGATTTGACGCGTTGAATGGTTTGCTGAAGTAGGGATATCGTAGCGTTTCCTGTAAAGAAGAGATGCACTGGATGTAAATACGTTTACCGCAGTGGCTGTTTGTGTTCAAAATTGATGCTTACCTATATTGTATCAAATTATTACTATAATATAATTTACTTTTATTATCTATATAATAAAAGAGCAGGGTTTTTTTCTACAATCATCGCACAGCCGATACCGCTTAACATAGAAACCTGAAATTTGGACTATGTATTCTACAAGTAGTGGAGGCGTCATTTAAGAACGGATTTTTCGAAATTTGTTCTTTAAGTGGGTCAAATGGGGTCATATAAGATGTATGGGGAAAAAATTTTCTTTTGTCGCACGGTCACGAAACTTTGGTAGTATATTATGCAAAAGAAATAAAAGAACACGTGTATCACAGTTTTTTGAAAATCAACCTTTAAGGGGGGTTTAGTGTGGTTTTTTAGATTGGAATGCGGAAACTATAATATATGCTACAGTGATTGTTTCTTGACCAGTAGTTATCAAATTTTGTGTGAGCATTAAACATGTAAATACTAAGAACTTGTTTTCGGCATTTTGCGAAATTCAACCCCTAAGTTCATTTATTGGGGTCGCAAAATTTCCATGGTGTAGGTTTATTTAGTAAAGTTATGAAACTTAGTAAATTGACTTAACATAAGAATATAAAAATATAATTTCAGTAACTTTTCAAAAATCAACCCCTAAGGTAATTAAATAGGGCTGCAAAGTTTGTATGGAGTAGGATTTTTTATTAATGCGACACTGTAGCTACAGTAAAGAAACAGGGTAAATAATATAATTTTGATCAATCTTTAAAATAAGTTTTAAGCATTTTTCAAAAATCAACCCTTTACTGGGTTAAACGAGGTGGTAAAGTTTACATAAAAAAACTTTGTTTATAGCGATGAAACTTGGTACATACCTAACAAAACATTATTAAAATGTGATTTACCATTTTTGAAAATCATCCCTTAAAAGGGTTAAACAGGGTGGAAAGTAAAGATTATTATTTTTAAGCTAGAACGATGAAATGTGGTGTACGTGGTAAGTTAATGAAATTATAGATGTGCATTTCACCATTTTTTGAAAATCATCCCCTAACAAGCTTAAGCGGGGAGGTAAAATTTGTATCGAAAATCTTTGTTTATGAAGTTTAGTGGCTATGATAAAACTTGGTAAAAGAAGATAATTAAGACGTGATTTATAATTTTTGAAAATCATCCCTTAACAGGGTGGAAAGTTAAGATTATTATTTTTAAGCTACAGCGATGAAATGTGGTATATCTGCTTAGCCAATGAAATTATACATTTGTATTTTACATGTTTTTAAATCATCCCCCAACAAGCGGGGTGGTAAAGTTTGTATAGAAAATCTTTTTTATTTATGAAGTTTGTGGTCATGATGAAACTTGGTACACAAACTAAGAAAAAAGAGGTAATTAAAACGTGATTCACATTTTTTTTTTAAATCTACCCTTAAAGGTTTAATAAAGGTGGAATGAAGTTACATTTTTTGAAGCTACGACGATGAAAATCGGTTCATATACTCTGACAGATAAGCTTTAAGCACCTGTTTCACCATTTTGCTGGAATCATCCCTAAACCGGTTCAAACGGGGTGGTTAAGTGTATATGAAGAATCTTTGTTCATGAAGTTATGGCAATTAAATTTGGTACACAGAGTAAGCAAAAGAAATAAATTGAATCGGAATTCACCATTTTTTGAAATTCACCCTCTAACAAGGTTAAATAGGGTGGAAAGTATCAAATATATTTAAATGCTACGATGTTGAAATTTGTTATAAATATTCAGCCAATAAAATTCTAAACACGTATTCCACCATGTTTTGAAATAACCCCATAACAAGGTTATACAGGTTGGTAAAGTTTGTATGGAGAATTTTTAAAAAGGTGTAGCAATGAAATTTCGTATACAGACCAAACAAAAGTAATAAATTAAAACGAAACTCACATTATTAATTAACCTCTAAAAACGTTAAACAAGGTGGAATATAACATATTTTCTAAACCTACGACGGTGAAATTTGGTACATATACTAATCGAGGATACGTACGCACATGTTTCACGACTTTTTGAACATCTTAAAAGGTCTAAACGGGATGGCAAACATTTGTGTGGAAAACCTTTGTTTAAAAGGGGAAAGCGAATCTCGGTATATAGACTAGGCAAAAGAAATGAATCCTAACATCGCATCTTTTACAATTTCCTTATTCGTACAGGACTTTAATTGACTTTTAAATGCAACATTCAGAAAAATAAGAAATTCTTGAGATGTAGTCAATCGAAGATTTACAAATATTCAGCAACTTTTGTAGTTGACCGTACGTGTCGCAGGGAAATGAGGATATCTGAGATTTCGCGAAATTCCTAGAGATACCACGAAATCATGGTATAATCATGTATGGAAAGAACCACTTCTCCGCGGTCCGACTAGCTTTTACCCCTAGAGTGTATATAAAAAGCGCGTAGCCAGAAGCTTGCGAGGAGTTATTGAGCAAAACGAGTGCGCAAGGCCAGAATGAAGCGAGGGGGAGAGGTGGCGAGCGTAGCGAGCCGGCGACCTCCCGAGTGGAGTGATGGTCGAATGCGCGAGTGGAGCGAAAGGATGACGAAGCGAGAGTTCTGGCGAGAGCCTTTTTATCAAAACTGGACGTCGTATCCCTAGGGATTTCATGAAATCCCTGGTATCCTCATTTCCCTGCGACATACAAAATTTTTTTTCCGGAGCTACGACGATTGACTTTTAGCCTATATATACTATACTTACATATACTTAGCCAAAAAATATATTGACACATGTGTTATTACGATTGTTTTGAATACCATCCCCTGATAGGTTTAAACGGATGGTAAAGTTTGTTAAGAAAATATATGTTTATAATGTAAGTATTCTGTCTACTTAAAACGAGATAAGAGCTAAAAGAGAGCGAAATAGAAACGAGATGAATTCAGGATAGGATTGGGATAGAAGCAGGGCAAAATCGGCATAGAAGCGAGAGCAGCCGGAAATAGCCAAGAGCAAAATGAATAATTTTACTAAGCGTACAAAGTCGCGGGCAACAGCTTTGTGTATGTAAATAGGAGATTTAGGTTTCAAAGATTTCTTTTACTCAGGCTTCATGTATGTACATGGCGCCGGACTGGCGCTGCCGCCACACCGCAAACTCATGTAAATGATCACAAACCCGGACCGGGACCACGCGCGCCGCACCGTCCGTCCTTTTGTGCGTATTACTGGTATTACGAATCGTAAAGGGTCCGTGGAGTTTCCCCCCGACATTTTCATTTCCACCCGGTGTCTGTAGCCCCGCAATATGTTTCAAACTACTATGCTAGCATTTTGTACGTTTGATACTTGGTCAAAGAAACTATAAACACATGATTCACAAATGAAGTTTGGTAATTATATCGGGACTGGAGTGGGATGACAAAGGGACAAAAAGGGGATGGTAACGTATAGGAGAGGAACTATAACACGATAGGAGGTTCGCTAGGGAGGACGATAAAGTGTTAGGATCGGAATATGATCGGTAGCAGAGCAGGACGATAATAATATAAAAGTGGGACGGAATCATGACCAGAGCATTACGGTAACGCTATAGGAGCGGGAACATAAAAGGATGGGAGTGGGAAGGTAACGGAACAGAAGCGGTAAGGTACGGTAACGAGATAGGAGCGGGACGGGAACTGGAACGTGAATATGATGAGACGAAAAATGTTCGGATGCAGGATGAATACTCCACTACGCGGACGAAGTCGCGGGCATCAGCTAGTTATACTATAATAGTATAAGTTGCTCTTAGTACTAGGGGCAAAGCAAAATCATTATTTTGTGGAGAGTGTACCCTGCCGCAGGGTGGCGATCTACACGGCGTGTTTGCCTCAGTATTTGTTTGTCTTTTTTATAAATTCTTGTTATTGTTTGTATTTTTGCTTCCATTACAGTAAATTTGTATCATGATATCAAAGTACATTATTATTTGTTCCGAGCCGATATCCGGAATTCATCTTGAGTCAAGCACCTGTCTCTTTGCGGGGTTTAAGCCTCAGCAACTTCCTCCCTTCAACTTCCGGCGCCACTATTGCTATGATCATGGACTAAAATGCTATGATTTTGGCGGGCAAGATGGCGGCGCATGGAGTGGGCGCGAATTTTAATTCATTATACTCACGATGTACCAGGTAGACATTACCTGGATTCCGGATATCGTTGGAAAAATAATAGGTAAGTTTTATTGTTAGTTAAAACTCTCTATTATTTGTTCCGAGCCGATATCTGTAATCCATTTTGAGTGATGTGTTTCTTATCTCCTGGTAGCCAAAATATGATGATGATGCTATAATGTGTTGTGCTTAATAAAGTAAAAAATAAATATGTGTGTAATATATGTGTAGTAAATACATATGTGTAAGGTATATGACTAATAAGTAATTTTAAAAAAACATACATACATAAAAAATATACTAATTAAAAAAAAAAAATAAGTAAATCTTTTTCGATTAATCGAACCAATTAGAAAAAAAAGACGTGTGGCACTCGGAGACTGCCGCGGTAAAGCTATTGCATAGCATTCGGGGTGGGGGGTGTTAGGTTATTTTCGTTACGGAATTTCTGGATTCGGTCTCCACGCTCAAGGCCCGCGATAGAAGCTATGCAATAGCTTAAAAAAATTACATAGTTCGATTGATCGAACCATGCACTGGAACCACGTGGCCACCACCGTAGTAACTAGGTAGACAGAACAACGGCCACATACCTCAAAAGGGTGATCTTCATCAACTAGCGCGTATGGTACTCCAAAGAAACCTGTATAGTTTCCATCAGTTGCTCTCTGACCGATTATTGGACCTTTAGAGGTCATCACCGTCACTGCGCACGCATGGTGTACCAGCAGTGGTAGGAACATAAAAAACATGTGGTACACTGAAACATGGAAACAGAAATCACTCATTTACTCGTGGTAGGTCTCTCGTGTGCGGGAGGCCATCTGGGTAGTTACCACAGTTATTCTACCGCCAAGCAGCAGTGCGCAAGCATTACTGTGTTCCGGTTTGAAGGGCATTGTAGCCAGCGAAACTACTGGGCATATAAGACTTAATATCTGATGTCTCGGGGTGATTAGCGCAATCTAGTGCTACGCAGTGTTTTTTATGCTATTAAAAGTTCTGGGTGGCACTGCAATTATTATGGGCAAGCGTGGCGCTTACCTTCAGGCGAACGACTTGCTCGTCTCATCACTCAGTACAATAAAATAAAAATATCAGCTATGGCATAATGTTCGCCGTTATCGAAGTGCAAAAAAAGATTGGATTTATTAGAGAACCAAGAATTTCAGTAAACTAAAATTTAAAGAACCCCCTACACAAAAATCCTATAAAAATAAAAAATTGCTAAATTGATTTTAATAAAACATAGAACAAAAACCACCGCTTGAAAACCAGCTTTCAAATAAAAAAAACCGCATCCAAATTGGTTCACACGTTTAAGAGCTACGGTGCCACAGACAGACACACGTAGTGGTCAAACTTATAACACCCCTCCTTTTTGCGTCGGGGGTTAAAGCGCATAGCTGATAAACCTACGAAAAAGAACGAAAAAAATAATCTAATCTAAAAACCATGTTAGGTCGGCATAGCATGCTAATAAATGGATTTAGAATGCATTGTCATATTTGTCATCGAGTTGTGAGGTGCCCTGAAATTTCAGCCGGAGAGCTAATCGGGAAGTGCTCGAAATTGGAATTACATGATTCGAGAGAGATTCAGAGAACTAACGTAAACGGCACGGACAGACGTCCGTGGACTGGTCTGTGGACAGGCAGAGCAGACAGGGGTTTTAGCCAGTTTAGGCTTAGGCCAAGTCTGGCACTAGGCACACTATTTTATTTTACATCTCTGTTTCGACCAAAATAGTCCGGTCAAATTAAACCAAAAAATAAGAGTGAAGCTACATAAATTTACTACAAGATGGGAATAACATTGATAACTACTTGTACGTATTATAATTACAATTATATTTACACTGGAAATTAAATGATATTAAAAACCTTAGAAACTAAACTAAAGAACTATAATTTATTATTTAAATTAGATACAATCTATAATAGCAAATATTATGTATTAGCAAAAGTAAGAAAATTGTAGTGACTGATTTCTCGCAAATTATTCCTGATAATCGAACTCAGTATATTACCTAGGCATATTATTATCACTGACCAAATAAATATCCATACTAATATTGATATTATGAAATGCTAAAGTAACTCTGTCTGTTTGTTACCTTTTGACGATTAAACGGCTATAACGATCTTGATGAGGCACTAACATCATTGAGCTATTATTACTACATACGTATAAAGAAGCTATCATAAGCAAAGATCATGCTCCATTTTGTTAAATGTTTAAACTGAAGTTCGCTGCAGCGCTGAAACAATAAATAACCGTCAAACCTAACAGTATAAACACGCAGCAATAGAGCGCTTTTATGTTGTAGTTTTCTATCGAACAAAAGGTCGAAAGCGCCGTGATTTTTCATAGCACATACGCGATTTGTTCAACGTTTTGCAACAGCTTGTCGTTCCTATAGACTAAACAGTTGGTTGACTGACTACAGAACTGAAATACAGTAGGGCCTCGGTAATCCGGACTCCCGCTTGTTCGGTGATCGCTGTAATCCGGCCGGGCAATGGGATTCGCGGGGGAGGCCCGGGGCGGGGTGAAGGTGTGGGCTGTCATGAGTTGGTAATTCAGAGGCAGTAGGAGCTTTAAACACTGCTTTAAAATGGGCTGAAGATAACGAATTTGATAGCCACGAAGTTATGTTTCTCCGTCGACTTAGAGACCGGGCTTTCGAAATGAAGTGCAAAAATTATAAACAGAAGAGTATTCCAGACGTTTTCAAGAAGAATTAACTAATGTTTTATTTTAACTTACTGATTTCCTTACATGGTTGTAATTTTGAACATGTACATTTTGTCTTCATGCTATAATTTAAAAATTGATTAAAGAAACTAAGGTTAAACATGTGTTTTATTAACATTAAATATGGCATACTATAATCCGGATACCTCGATAATCCGAAAAGGGTCTTGTTTTTGCCTCTCCGGATTACCGAGGCTCTACTGTAGCTTTGTTTCTACCTAACAAGCTTTATTAGAATTCAGTTTTTGTTTTCTTATTAATCATAAATTGAATTAATTAAATAGCAAAAAATATTAAAGTATGAGAATTAAGTTTAATTTATTTATTTAAGTAATTCATACCATTGTTTGACTATTTTTTTATAAATATTTTTACAAATGGTAAATTTATTAATTCGTTATTATTATTTTTGACATGCAATTTTTATTATGAAAACAACTATTGACTATTAAACAAATAATTTTTCATCGTATTTTTTAATCTTTTTATTTCATTGAATCACCATAGTTATTTTCCTAATTTATGTTTGATTATTGTTTTCGCGATAATAATACCAGTCAACTAATTTTACCTACCCTTGTTACAAACACAATGTCACATCTTAACTTTTAGTCTATGACAAATGACGCAACATGGCGTACGCTTAAAATTTTGTTTGAATTAAATATTTAAAATGTTTGACTAGTTATTCACCGATGGAAAGTTATTCCTTTACACTTCGCTGTATTACTGGAATTATGAGTGCAATATTTTAACACATGTTTAAAAACAAACAAGAATTCTAGCAAGCAACTGAATGACGTGCAGCCGGACGGCTGCACTAGAACGAAACACGGTACTTATGTGCGGTGTCTTCTCTATACGTTGTAATAATAGCTCAATGACTAACATAGCCTTTTAGCCTGGAGAACATATGGCATATGATCATTTTCATCACAATATATCAAGTAGTTTCCGAGGGATTGCAATATAAGGCGGGGCAGCTAGTCGGTGCGAAAGTTTGTGAGGGTGTTTGGATGGATAGATGGATGATAGATGAATGTTTGTTAATCAATCACGCAACGAATTTTAATGAAATTTGGTATGTAGATTCTTAAGATCCTAGAAAAGGACGTAGGATAGTTTATATCCCGGGAAACGCGGGTGAAACCGCGCGCACAGCTAGTATCATATACCGCAAAATATACTAATGGACAGAAGCATCACTCCGCAAAGAAATTTAAACAAATAGCGACTCTTGCTATGACGCAATAAAATTCAATTCAGCTCGCGTAGCATACCAACCAGTCATATTAACCTGCAGAGCGCCTCTCTTTCTATCGCATAGCTCTTATCTCTTCTGACGCGGCACGTGTAACGATGCGCGACCCGCTGTCGGTGTCCAGCTATGTACTTGTAGCTTCGTACCTACAATGCGGAGTGCGCTGGGCCTGCATATACTCAGACCTAGACACTAGATTACTATCTCAATACCTCACTATACATAAAAATTATATTTATAATATATCAATAACTCACTTATTAATCCACTTTTCTTCTTCAACAAAGGTGTTTACTAAAGAGATGAGCCCGTTCTCGCATACAGCGAAGCACGAAGTGACTTCACTCACGTGGAGTCTAGAACCGGCTCGTGTTTACAAGGAAAATAGCAAAACAGAGATAGGTCTATTGTGTAGGCACTGTTTTGCGCAATTTCTACTCAACATTAAGAGGCCGTAAGTGCCGGTGATTTACCGAAGTTGGACTTATGGAATGAAATACGCGCTGTATTCTTTATCGTAGGAAATTCGTACTCGCAATGCCGTTAGGTTAATGTCACACGTTGATTTCTCGTTCCATTATATAGGTGTTGCTTATTCTTTTTTTACATCTGACCAGTGGCGTAGCTAGGTAACCAACGGCCCTGGGGCAAAAAATAAAGGGGTGGGGAGAAAGAGTTCCCCGCAAGTTTCAAACAAAGATGTTCGAGACTTGTTGGGAATTCCCCTGTATTGTTTTCCAATAAGTTGCCATTATTAAAGTCGCGTTCCTGGAAGCTGGTTTATTTATATTCCGAATGTGGGACAAATTTTTACAAGTTCAATTTATAGTTTGTAAGTCGGAGTTCGCCGAGGGCCCCCTTGAGGCACTGCCCCGTCTAGCCCTCCGGTAGCTACGCCACTGCGTCTGACTGGGTCAGCGTTTGACCACGATCTCACCTGATGGGAAGCGACGATGTAGTCGAAGATGTAGCACGCTTACCCAGTTACCTACCTACTTGTTCACTCTTGATTTGAACACACGCTGATTGTATATATTCATTGAATATATGGCTCCCACTATTTTCTAGGATGCCGTAAATTGTCGTATTCGACTTATAAATGAACTAGCTGCGCCCCGCAGTTTCACCCGTGGTTTTCCGGGATAAAAACTAGCCTATGTTTTTTCCCAGGATATAAAGAACCCACATACCAAATTTTATCAAAATCCGTTCAGTAGTTTTTGCGTGATTGAGTAAGAAACATCCATCCTTCCATCCACGAAATATCATAGTTCAAAAGTGCAAAGTTTAATTCAATTTTGGCATCACAGACGCACTGATGATCGTTAATTATTACAATGACTCTACCACCATATCGGAAAAAGCTACTACCCAGAAGATACGGCTAAAAACTGAGGGGCATTTTTTTAAATCCATACATTCATCCTCACATATTTCGCTTTTATAATACCTACTAGCGGCCCGCCCCGGCTTCGCACAGTTATTATACATATAAACCTTCCTCTTCAATCACTCTATCTATGTATTTACAAAAACCGCATCAAAATCCGTTGCGTAGTTTTAAAGATTTAAGCATATAGGGATATATGGATATAGGGTCAGAGAAAGCGACTTTGTTTTATACTATGTAGTGATTAGGATAGGAAAAAGGATAAGAAGCATTTTTTCATAAATTTTGGAGCCGTTGAGTAAATGAGTCACGTCTTGAATTCGAACATGCTTTTCATGCAGCCTTCCATGGACCAATGAGCCTTCTAAGCCATGTCTAGATATAGGTACCTAAGTATCTCTAGATTATTAATATCTGCTCTATTGATTTTGTACTTAACTACCTAGCATACTTCCCCAAGTATATATTGTACCCCTAGTACATTCATTGTATACCTATTAAATGTGAACCCTTTGAAAATAACTCGACCTCACGGCACGCTTCATTCATGATTCTTACTCACATTCGTGAGAATATACATACCACCACCATTATGTTATGACGCGGATACAACAAGGAAACTCCTTAGGGGAAATCCATATTCATAGGTTATTCATATTCATAGGTCTATTTAAACAGATTTCGTACGGTGATCTCTTAGTATAAGAACGACGTGAGTGCGTCCGTACTTAAATATTACCTAGCTATAGCCTATAGCACAGAATTGTATAGATACTATTCTACTTTACAATCATAAGGAAGACGTATAAAACTACTTTCATCTCTCAAGTATGTAAAAACAAGAAAATAATAAATGTACACTCAATAAGTCTTATATCAATGCGTTTATTTGTACTTATAAAAAATTCGTTTGACCTTTGTGCGTAGTTTATTTCCTGTACGGGCTATAAGCGGTCCAGAGCAGTTCCCAGAATGACATCCTCTTGTGATGCCAGAAGTACCCCATCTTGGACTTTAAATCTATGTCTAGGTACGGACGTGTAGAGAGGTTCGTGGGTTGCCACCTGACTCCTTCCGAGTTATCCGGAGTCGGATCTCTGAAACAGAAACGGCTGTAGAAGACCACTGCAAGTCTTTACTTTTGGAGTACTTACACTTCACTTCTACACCTACAACACAGAGAATAAGGTCTCATAATCTTTAGATATATTCTATTTTAAACACAAGTTATTTCCTTATAAATTATAAATAATACCCAGCTATCATACACATACATCCCCTACATTGGATCTTTGGAACCAGCGGCGAGGACCTGGGCCTCACACAATAAAATATAGAGATATCACTTACTCATATATTCTATAGCCTTTATTTACTCACCCATATTTGACAAAGTTCGTCCACAGTTTGACCAGCCACCGTCGCATCCTAAACTGTTCTTCGGTCTTCAACGGATTCATCCATTCGAAAATATAATCCAATTCTTGCGTGTGGTACGCGCCTACACCAGTCACATTCTTATATGGACTTTCTCCTATATAGGAATACACATACTTGTATACCTTAGGATTTCCCAACCTAAGGAAGTTCGTCACAGATCTTTCTGTTCCATAATTCTCTTGAAAATCTGATGATAAATCAATTATTTCCAACATGGACTCTTTCGATATGGTCTTCTCCCCCAAATAGAATTTCCAAACTATATTCGCGAGCTGTCTGAGCGTTTCGTTTTTTAAGTCAAATACGCTGCCAAGTGACTTGTAGAAATTATCTTCAACAGTGGCATAATATGAATCGTTTTGTGAAGCTATATCATAAAACGTCTCTTTGCTTGTTACTCCTATCATTATGGGAGTGTTTTTAATCTTATCCGCGTATTGAGCTTTCAAATTTAAATGGAAATCACCATGTTTTTCACAAAGTCCGAACACGTAACTAGTCTCTTCGTTGTACTGATTATAAGCTTTCATAACTTTTATAGGATCTGCTGTGTTTAAATATCTCATAGCGTCTTTGTATTTAGTGGTATTGTACCCTAAAATTGCTGCTAGTCTTATAGGTGCTTCATTGTTTACTCTCGAACTGACTGCGTAAGAAAACCTGGCACCACTTTGGATTATTGCTTGGTTGAAAATTCCATCTTCGTACAAAAGGAAATCGACAGCTGACCCTCCCCAGCTCTCTCCTGCTATCGTCACTTTATTGGGATCACCTCCGAAAGACCCTATGTGCCTGTTTATCCATTTGAGCGCATTTTTCATGTCCTTCAATCCTTGGTTCTTTATTTTACAAGTGCAGAGGAAACCGTAGGGGCCAAGTCTGTAGTTGGCGGTGACGACTATGATTCCTGCTTGGACTAGATGTGTAGCGTTGTATTCTCCTGCAGAGCCAAAGGCGAGTCCACCGCCATGGAACCAGACAAATACGGGCAGGGGGCCGCTGATACCAGCTGGCACGTACATGTTGAGACGCAGGCATTGCCGGACCCCAGTCTCAGTGATTATGGCTTGAGGACATTTGATAGTTGGATCTGACGCGTTGAATGGAGTGCTGAAGTTGGGATACTCCAGCGTGTTCTGTAAAGATCAAACTGTGAATAATAATAATTCACGGTGTTCGCTGTGTATAAATTGAGCCGTGCACATTTACTTAGCTATATAATAATAACAATGAAACAACTTCACGACAGGGAAACACATTAACTAAATAATAATAACGTTAATTAAGTATAAATAAATAAATAAATAACTGTTTATATATCTTCACAAAATTTCAGGTACAAACATGGGTTATATATTTCTAAAAATAAATAAATTGTGAAAAGAAAACCATAAAAATTGACACAAACAAAATTAATACCGATCGGCGAGGGAAATTAAAAACTTACAACTTACCTCAAACGGGTGCCTCTCATCAACTTGCGCGTATGGTACTCCAAAGAAAGTCGTGTAGTTTCCATCAGTAGCTCTCTGACCGACTATTGGACCTTTAGAGGTCACCACCGTCACTGATGCGCACGCATGCTGTAACAGTGGGAGAAAGACCAGAAAGATGAACAACATTTTGATGCACTGAAGTTATTACTGAAGTCATTAGTAAACAAATGAAAGATAAAGACGATGTCGCGTGGTTTTCGTTCGATGCGACTGAGTAAATTCACACTTGAATCATGTTTTAAGGAAAATAAATAGGACAACCGATAGTCATTCAGGGTTCCGTGTTACGAGTATAAAATCTACATATCTTTGTGATGTTATTTGAGACGATGCTGGGATGAACTACCATTCATAGATTTGAACAGGCTTTCTACCACTGCTGAATATGTCACTTGTAGTTTTTTTTAACAGACAAAGAAATAAGGCTGACGTTTTCAATTCGATTGTATATTTGTTTGTTTATGTTTGTTACCTCATAACTTCGTCCTTAACAAACCGATTTGGTAAATTATTTTTGCGTTAGGTTCAGAATAGCTTCAAAGTGGTCCCATATATACCAATATATTCGACCTTGGACTTCGAAGATACATCAGAATTGAACTCGCTTTTTTTTATAAAATATATAGGTACTTGTTTCATTTTAGTTGCGTAGACTCGGTGAATATACTTTATCTTATTTCGTACTTCGGAATAGGTACCTACTACACTGTCTATTATATATAACTATATTAGATATAGTTAGACGCCTAAGTTCGTTGAGCAAATGTTTTCATTCCAACCTCGACCGAGTGGCAACGAGCAAGGCCACTAGGTTATCAATTTAGCCCGGCTCTACTCAATATCTACATTCTCTACCTCACCTCCTACGTATTTATAAATCACCTCCTACGTATTTAAAAAACGTGTAGAAATTGTGCACATTCATCTCCATCAACAGTATAGTTGTGTTTTTAGAACAACCTTAGAAAACCAATGACGTAGGACCCAGTAAGTCCTCCTAAACGCAAGGCTCTGGCCGTGCTTGTAATACCACCCACCGAACAAAGCCATGCCGTCAAGCAACCTAGTCGTGTTTCGGGATGATGTTCGGTGAACCATCGGGGAGACGGGTCTGAGAAACCGCTCAACTACCGTCTCTCTCTAGATCTAAGTGCTCCATCTTAGGCCACATCATAGCTTCACATCAGGTGAGATAGTGGCCAAACATAGATCTATAAAGTGGTAAAAAAAAGGTGCACGAAATCTAGAAAGATGAGAAAGTCTTTGAATTTTTTTTGTGAAGCACAGCATTTTTTCGATAGTCTGAGATTTAGTACTGGGAACGTAGCGTTGATTATCTATAACTAGCTGCGTCTCGCGGTTTCCCGGGATAAATAGTGGCCTATGTCCTTTTTCAGGACTTTATAGTACCTACATACCAAATGTCATCAAAATGTGTTCAGAAGTTTTTGCGTGATTGAGTAAAAAACATCCATCCATCCATCCATTCATCCACCCTTACAAACATTCGCAATAATATTAGTAGATTCAGATTCCAGAATGTTACTTTTCTGTTGAGAAATAAACCATAATAAGGAAAATTCCGCACCTTACTCATTGTTCAGAGTCCTCCCAAGTACCGCTCACGCTTATATCTTTTATACCTACAGAACTCTATCAGCTAGACATGACTCATTCATAAAACCCAAGTTCTTGGAAATATACCTACAGCAGTTAAACTAGAAACAAACCTACTTGACCTGTTGTTTTCAGTTCAAACAGGTTGGAAAAACCCTTTTTTTTAGCGAAGTAGGTACCGTACGTAGACACTAAAAGTGCTTTTCTATCTCTATCGGCCCCAGCTTATGATAATATTTGTGTATTTAAGCACCTACACACATATCATATCTATTTACTAAATGATAGGGAAAACCGCATCGAAATCTATCAAGGGGTTTTATATAAAGCCAATAAATAGACGCGGTTGAGCGACTTTATTTTACTCTTAGCAGGCCTAGCGCACTCCGCACTGTAGGTACGAAGCTACAAGTACATAGCCGGACACCGATGGCGGGTCGCGCCTCGTTACACGTGCCGCGTCAGAAGAGATAAGAGCTATGCCATAGAAAGAGAGGCGCTCTGTAGGTTAATATGACTGGTAGGTATGCAGCGCTGCGCGAGCTGAACTGTATTTTATTGCGTCATAGCAAGAGTCGCTACTTGTTTAAATTTCTTTGCGGAGTGGTGCTTGTCCCTTAGTATTCTGTGCTTTTAGTATTATAGTTTTGTTTTACGAGTATTACTTCCACGTCTGGGTGTTGTGGGACCATGGTCCTGGATTCTAAGAGACAAGGAATCCTAGTAAGGTGTTAGAACCTATAGGCATGTTCGTTAAAAAGAAATATACTGGTCAATCTGTAATTTTTATTACTGGTACCTAGAGGATTCTCCTTCCCGCCCCTTTTATCGCTCTTGGCTAAGGGGTTGCAAAACTTAATCAAAAGACTGATGCTTGTTATCGTATTTCATTTCAATTAAATTGATAACTAGTTAGTCACATCAACAAGTCCTTTGTATGGTATATCATAATGATAGGTAGGTATATTATCTGTACCTACTTAGGTACTCGGATGTTCATATTTGGTTCAAAGACCTCTTCCATGCAAAGAAATCTTGATTACGTATATTTCTGCAGGAAAATCCTGTAAGGCGTAGCAGTTAATTACATGTCTAATTAGTATCATATCAAGCTAGATATTTTATTATATGACCTGTGAACTTAGGTATGCTTATTTTTTTTGCAATTGAAAGTTTAGACGAGTACCTACATAAGTCATTCGTTTGATGGTAAGCGCCAAGACTGGACTTACCATACAAAGTACTGCGTAGCACTGCATTGCGTTAATCACCCCGAGACATCAGATGCTCAGTCTCATATGCCCAGTAATTTCGCTGGCTACTGCTTGCGGGGACTGGTCTGTTCTAGTCACTCCTACTGCTACTGTCATACCTACTTATATTTTATTTACACTTTTCTGTTACTGATACTATGACTATGGGACATCTCACTCGCATTTCTTGTTTTACATTCTGTTAATTCTAATTTATACGTAATTGTGCTGAAAAAAGACATCCCCGCAGAGTTTCTTGGTGCTATCTTCTCTAGCGGGCGTATTTCCGAAGCACTGGTAGAGTCAGTTTTCGCATTTCTTTTCAACACTCAGACTTCAATTTGAGTATAGGAAAGAAATGGGTAAACATACTTACCTTTTTTTCAAAGTCATGTTAACATAAGTTACAATTTTTAACATTTTTTATTTGTATCATGTTTTTATGACCTTTAAAAGTGCACTTTTGTGCCTATTTAATAAAGATATTTGACTTTGACTTTGCTATGCCGTTATAATCAGAACAAAATAATGCTTGCGTAATACGGCAGAATAATTGGCGGTGGCACCAACCCAGACGGCCTCTCGCATACCATAGACCTATACCAACCAACCCACCTAGTAAATAATAGAAATAGAGTCTAAGCTCCATCTAATAATTTAACTGACTTATTTCCTTCCAGGGCCGGGTGGTGAAGACCCCCTACCCCAACTGGGTTCTCGGCATCGCCGTTGCCATGATCCTGGCTGGAGTGCTGCCTATTCCGGTGGTGTTTCTGCTTCGGCGGTTCCAGTGCCTGGCCTTCGACGTGGACATCCACCAGGGGTCCATCAGGAGGATCGAGACTACGGTTTCTACTAAGGAGATGATGAGCGACCAGGATGTGAGTACTCTCTTTACAGGGAAGAGGTTACTCTCAGCTGGATACACTCCTGTTGGCGGTCTAGATACCACAGCGGGTCTACTGCGGTTGGTCCTGAAGTGGGTCTGTTCATGTTGGTACCGCAATGGGTCTTACTCCTGTTAGTATCAAAGTGGGCCTGCTCTTGCACCATAGACTATTTTTGAAACCAATAGGACCACTTGTGATAGTACCACAGTGAAGCCACTCCTATACCGAAGTGAGCTCATGGCCTCGGATGGAGATTATGGAGATGAACGCTACTGTTTTGTTTGTCGCAGCAGGCTTACCAGGAGTTCAGGATTTGAGGATGTAAAGGATTTGTGAGATATAGAAAAGATCTTTTGCTGTCCCAGTCAGCCGCTAGCTAGTGATTTTCAGCTGATTTACTGCATCTGCGCCGGCTTTGTGCGCATGCGCATTAGAATTAAATTATTTCAGGGGATTTGTAAGTATACCTAATCAACCAATCATAGTAGGAAATTAAATTTAAGTTTGTCAGAATTAAAAGTGTTATCGCTATTTTCGCTACAAGTTTGTTTCGGAAAAGTATTTTCATGCCATTTAGCATTTACAAACATTTTACAGACTGGTTTGGTACAATGAACCCATGCGGATCATCAAACTCATCTTCGCTCCTAGTACTTGTTCCTTTCAAAGATAACAAAAAATAACCCAAGTCGGACCATTTTACAGCGATGACAATTTTGTTTATTTGTTTATGATCGTCGACGACAAAAAAACGATTATTCACTTTAGTACCATAATGGAACTAATGCTTTTTTCGCATTAGTACTAGGTAGGTACTAGGTGTACCATGCAAAACTGGTTCTACCGTTTTTACCAATGGCTAATGATAAAAATGGTGAAACACGTGCTTAGTTTCTTCGTGGTTAAAATTGTCTGATTTGCCGGATTTCACAGACGTCGAAAAAGTAAATTATATATCCGGCGACGCGTCGCCTAAATTTTAACCAGTAATTAGTGACTTTTTCAAAGGCCCTAAATGTAACATAGGGATCGTTGGTGAAATCAGGATTTCAATCACAAAATGTCACCTAAAATTTTTGAAACTCATCCAGAATTTTCAATTTTAGGTGACTCCTTTTTCAAACTTGACATACTTAAAATTTTAGGGGACTGGTATTAAAGCTAACCTATACCACTAGCATATGCTCATAAGCACTAACGTAGAACTAACGCTACCCACACGCACTAACCAGGTCATCTCGCCGGAGTCGGCGCCGCCCGCCCCCGCGCAGCTGGTGGCCGAAGCAGCTGGCACCAGGTTCACCATCGGCGACTTTGATGTAAGGATGGATCATTAAGCAGTTAGCGTCAATACCTACCTACATTCTAGTACCATATAGTAGCAGTAGTGTATAGTGGTAGAGGTCATAGCGTAGCTCGCCTTGCCTCTCCTAACAAACCTGCTAGGTAAAGCAACATTCGCTGCGGTCACTTGGATGGGTGACCGTTCGTGTTGTAATTAAATCTGAGCGCTGCCGTGCTTTGGAGGGAACGTTGTGCCGTCGGTCCCGGTTGTCGTAGGACAACAGTCGTTAAGCCATGCTGGATTGGAGGCTTTCAGGTGGGTCACACCAGAAGAAGTATATACCTACCATGTCGCAATGAACATATTGTTTGAGAGAAGCAAGATGTCAAACGAATGATTATGGTACTATAATGTATATACATTATTGATGCTGACTCTATTGAGGTAGCTTGGGGACAAAACACTGTGTAGACTGTGGTATACATATCTACCTATACATATAAGATTCCAAAATCTGAGGATCAGTAATTGATGTGTGGCCGAAAAACTATATACTTGTCTGGGGCATCTTAGGCCATAGGATGGGCTATAAAATTACGTAAAATTAATACCTATACATAATTTAAATTGGATATAAAATATATATTAAAGATGTCCATCAGTTTTTTATCCCTGAGTTTCAGGTCATCATTTTAGGTTATTAACTAATTATATTAATTATTTTACAAAAATAGGTAAAATGAAATTTAATTCCTAGCATTTTTTTCTATTCTACTCGACGATCAATGTAATAAGAGAGGGAATATTATTATACCTTCTTAACATGTACATTGAAGGCAAAAAACCAAATCAACTTTTCTATCAATCTATTTGATGGATAGAAAAATGGTGCTTCGCTGATTTAACTTGTTTAGTGTTAAAGACCCCGTGAAGGGCTTTGTTCAGGAATGTTTAACCCCTGAGGGGTTTATTGTACTTATCTTTTTGCTCGAATTCAGGTAACTTAGGATATAGGTTGGAACAATATTCCCTAGTAAGAAACTTGCTAATTTGTACATAATTTAGTCATTGTGTTTGTATGTTTGATGTGACTGTAAATATCTTCAATCCTAGGGAGTGGACAGCAGCGAGGAGCGTCCCAGCAAGCGCCTGCCCACGAGCATCACTCGCCGAACGAAGAAATAAATGTTTGTCTCACTCACTTCTATTCAGTTTTGTGACGCTTCATATCTGCGTCTCTTTCTCGCTTCGTTTCTTCTTATTTGGTGCATGGTCTTTTAGGTTCGTTTTGGTTCTTTTGGTAGTTGGTTTATTTGCGTATTTATTATGTTTAGTTTTCAGATTTATTTCCTTTTGTTAATATTTTAAATAGTTTCATGAAAACATACCTAATTGGTACCTACCTACATAAATGGTGTAACATATTATTTAATTTGCTTTCTCAATTTAGCGTTCACTTCATACTAATTTATACCTAATAATTATCACTAAATAATTACAGCCCACATCTATTTATTTTTGCACGGTTGCACGGAGATTCCCTTTGATGGGTTTACTTATCAACTATTTTACTAAGGTATTTTTAATTATATTTTCCAGTCGTCAGACTCGGAGGGCGAGGTCCGCACGACCGGCCGCTTCGAAGACTCGAGCAGTAGTGACGAGGAGATTCTAAATACAAAGTGCACAAACGCAGCGAACGCCGCCGCGCGCCGATTAGCCATGAAGCCGATTGGCCGAAAGCCAACGGCTTTCAAAATTGACGTCATTGACGATTGACCGTTACATTCAAACTAGTTTAGTTTATTGTATGTGTATTATTGTTGATGTAACCACGGCATTTATTTGAAACTGACATCTTTTAATATCGATAGCTAGCAAAAAATACCTACGCGTTAAAAACAAAGAGACTCGGTCATCTGATCGATTATCGAGAGTCAATTGTATTTGCTACCAAGATTAACTTATAGTTATCGATATTGACTTTGTTTCAATTAACGCTGAGGTGTAAGTAGATGCATAATTATTTATCTGTGTTACTTTGGTAAGATTTCGAGATATGAAAAAGTTAAATGGTTTGGCTATGATTATAGTTAATTGTATGTATACGGATTAGAGAATCGAGATTAGGACACAGAGGAGTATTTCAGTGGTTAATGTGACATTAAAACTAGAGCGTTTCCTCTACGTCGGATCGACTCGAGCCCTGAGGGGGTGGTTACATTTCTTCAAAATCTAACTAGAAAACAGCTTAGTTAGTTCTTTGGAAAAAGACAGATGCTTGATTTAACATTACAGATTTGACAGAACAAGTAGACAAGCTGTAATGCCGACAGCTTAATGACGGCGAGCAAAGAAGCAAATCCACTTTAGTTCACGCAAAGTTATGCAATGTGGGCGTCATCCAGAAAGGTAATATTAATAGTGGTTCTTTATAAAACAAAATTAAAACAATGGTAAGGAATGGTGAATAAGCTAGTGAAGAGTGAAGTATCAATGACAATTGTCTTCTATTTTTTAAGTACATTCAAAACATATTCCTATTTCTTATAAAAGACAATATTAAATGATGTCAACAGATTAAATATTATCCCTAGAATTAAGTTGTTGACGAATTTTAGAAAGCTGTTGAATTCATTTTGGCACACAGATTTTACTTTTAGGCTTCAAAAAAGAATTGGAGACATATACTTATCCGATATCACCATTCATACAGTAAATGGGCATACGCTTAGCCCAATTTTGGCGTCAATTTTTCATTAACATGTTGTGAGGAAATTTTGAATGATTTGACCTAAGACCTAAATAATTAAATAAAGTTGTTCTAAAACGTTAAAAAGGAGCAGAAGTTTCGGAAATTTTGACATCATTTGAACATCTCACTTAGTTTACTGAACATTTCTGATAATTAATTGGGACACCGGTCAAGGGAGGACAATATGGTGAATAAAGAAGTGAGATCGATTGAGGAAATCCTCAATCAAAAGCTGGAAGGAAAATCTGTGTGCGTTTCAAAATAGCCTCTCTTATCATGTACGTACTAAGTTACATAAATTAGAATGGAAAGATCTCGCCACTACATAATAACAAGATTGAGGCGTATTTTAGATATTATGCTTAGGTATTTATAAGCCTTGGTGCGTAGACCGAACGAGTAGAGCAAATCTTAAGAGGGGATATGCTGGACACACGCCTATTGGAGTAATGAAGGTTTCTTTAGAACACATGATGGGTCAACCTGGACCTTAATTCACTATGACAACTTAGCGATTCCTTGCTTCAAGGAAACGTCGATTCCTTCATTAATAAACGACATCTGCGAAATTTGTATGTCGTTTATTAATGAAGGAATCGGTGATTTCGAAGCAAGGAATCGACGTGATTGCGAAGCAAGGAATCGACGTGATTTCGCCAAGTTGTCATAGTGAATCGGGGCCCTTTGAAGATTGCTGTAAAGGTTATAACTACATTAAAAAAGAGAAGAAAGAAACCATATTGCAACTCTCGGTCTTCGTTACATCTCTCGATCTAGTGTCAATGCACTATAAATAAGTAGATGACGTAACACACGTTGTTGAAAATCTTAGATCTAAGGAAATTATTGATTAGGAAATATATTTTAGTTCACTGTAAACTTAATGGTAGCACAAGACTTGATGTGTAAATTAGAGAACAGACAATCTACGCTTTGGTTGCGAACACAGCGATTTTTGCGTGCCATGCGGCTTTACGATTTAAATTGGCATATGACGTAGATACATGAACATTGAAGACAGTATCTACACAGACATTATGTTTACAGTGACTTAACGCTAGTATTAGAGCATACTAGCAAATTGATGATATTGGTCTGTAAGTATTTAAACACAATTTTTAAGTTATTAAAATTATGACTCAAGTAAACCTGGAGATCATCAAATAAGATTTACTAAGTATAACAACTCTTCACCTAACTTCAGTAACATTTAGGTGACACCCGTTTCAGCTGTTAGGTAAGTGACACCTAAATTGGGTGTCACTTGAGTTTGAATGACATACCACTGTCGAAGAGTGACAATGAATGATAATACAATTTTCGTTAAATTAAATCGTAATTAAGAGGATATGGCACAGCCGCGGCCAGCGAGCTCTAGGTATTTGAATAATGGTTTACGGTCTCGTAAATTAAATTAAATCAATTAACTAAATAATAATAATAATTTAACTAAATTCGTATCAACTTCAGATTTTAGTTAAAATTAGCGTTTCGGGAGAAAACGTTTCTACCACACTAAATCTCAACCAAATTTGGTAATTTTGGTCTCAATTTCTTAAATTAAGGATAAACTAGGTTTGTAGGTTTTCCTTTTTCTAAGTTTATGTCTATTTTTAAAGTTAACAGCTTCCAAACTTCAAAAAAAGTTTTCGAGTAAATATTGAGATTTTGGAGTCCATTTATTCAAATTCTATAGGAATTATCGAAAAAATAAAAACCTACAAACCTCAATAATGATAACATCTCTAACATGTCCAAATTTCTTCGAATTTGGTTAATATTTAGGGGTACAAAAACGTTTTCTCTTTTTGTATGAAAATTTCAGCGTGCCGTTCCCTCTTAACATAATAACTTTAAAATGTATCAAAATCTAACAATATTAAACTGGAAATCCTTGCAGCGATGCTAGTCATTAATATAGATTAGATAGTAGACGCGTAGGACGCACAGTCTTTAGGGCAGATTGGAATTAGTTAGCGTTAGCGGGCAGCTAAATGCTAAGACTGTGGACTAAAGGTTAAGCCTTAAACTAATAGCTCAAACTTGAGTTTAGGTAATGCTAAAGACAAGTAAGTCAGGCCTTAGGTGACGTAGCTCAATATAGCTAAAAGCTAAGGCGGTGATGGTCTGTTAAACGTTTATGTAAAGAGAAATCTTATGAGATGCGGGCTACTTATCGGAATTAAAAGGATAGTAAAATAAAACTAAGGGATGACCACCTTGCATTGCTATTTCGATGACAACTGGCTTATAAGACAGAAAAGAAACCTACTGCGAAAAAACGTCTACACAAATTGAGATAAATTGTTAAACGCAAACTGCGCTCAAAGGTGAAACTTCGTAATTTTTTAACGGATGTAGGTAATTAGTGAATAACTCTTTTGGAAGACGAGAAGTATCAAACGGGTCGTTGAAAAGAAAACAATAACTAAGCTCTTTCTATAAAATCACGAACGTGTTTCTTCACATGAAGTTTGACTTTTACCTATAGGTCAATTCCAAATAATAGCTGTTCGAGAAAATATAATGTACCTACTTATCTACTTATATAATGTCATTCGACTTATTTGTCGTCCAAGATCACATAAATGCAGGTGGTAAAAATACAGGTTTTAGGTAGTTTTAGGATCGCCAGTCTGCCCTTCTGACATAGTGAAAAATCGCTGTAAATAGGTAATTGTAAAAAAAATATTTTAACACAAAAATAAATATCGATTACTTTCTCAAAGAAAGCTATTAATTAATTGCAAATTAAAACCTCTTTAGTCCCTATTTTAAAGTTACAGAATATAAAAATAAAAATGATAAAATATTTACGAAATTGTTGATTATTTTTTATTTTTGTGTTTATTTGCGATGTGTAACATCATTTTTAGGACAACATCGGTGTCAAAAAAAATTACGTGCTTTTTTTACCTAAGTAATTTTTTATATCAATAAGTAAATAAAATTATGTTGTCCGTTGTAAAGTTAGAAATACTTATTATTTTATGTTATTCATTTATTTTTGGAAAGTAATTTGATACATAAAACTCATTTACAGTGTACCTACCGAATATTTTCTATTTGTAACCAAGGGTTGCCAGATACGCATTCCTGTTTGACAAAATCTAAACAATCTGACAAATGTCTAATTAACTTATGTGTGTCCCTAAAACAAAAATCTGATATTTAGTAAAATCAGATACCTATCCTGTCTGATTGGAATTGGAAAGCACCTTTATCCCAACATTGTCTGGGAGAAATCTCTTTGGCAATAAGCCGCATCGAAGATAACTTTACTTTTGGAATGATGGAATGTTTTTACTTCTACGGCTTGTGTGTAAAGAGTTATATTGTTAGGATGATGCAAACAGCTATGCGTATCTATAGGACTAGCTTTTACTGAGTCACCTGGGGAAGCAGCGCGGTGACGACGAGCGCGATGACTAAACCTATAGTAGGCATCTACTATGACCTAGTACAGTCGCCTGCACTAAGATGTATACATAAATAATTTTCAAAATGATGTCACAGTATTAAATTTCATAAAAAAGCCATCAGAGCTACCACGTGCTTCACGGAATTTTGCCCTCTCCCACCATTTTGGGTCATAATCATCTATATATTTTCAATAAAATAACGTAAACAACACTTAGTCAGATAGATAAATGTATAAGACTTAGTGTTGCGCAAAAATTATGTAATTTTGTTGTGTACATTTTTATGAAATTTAAAACTGTGACATCATTTTGAAAATAATTTGTGTATACATCTTAGTGCAGGCGACTGTACCTAAACGCTAAGATACAGACAGACGCTCGACTCGACTCGTCTCGATAGCCTCAACCTTAGTCATAGTATTAGGTAGGTATGTCTCTTCACAGTACCATCTCCCACATCGCGCAGTTTAAACAGGAACCGGCTGAACTAAACTCCTATCTGAACCCTTGGGAAATATAATTCGCTATTTTTAGATATTAAGCTCCAAGGAGCCGTATTTGTTCTGTAGTTACGGGATACCATCCCACGTTCTAGTTGTAGAATCAAACGATATTAAATTTTAAGATAATTTTGATGCGAGATTAAACATTGCTATCAAAATTATGTGAGTTTTTATTTCTATCCTCCAGCCAGACGTCCATCCATACATTTTATACGAAGACATGGGTAGGTAAGGCTCTTTTTCCTTTATGGTTAATCTACTGAATTTTATATCTTTGGTATAACGAGGCCAGCGTGCGTGCGAGCGTGCTACATCTTCGACCGCATCGTCACTTAACAGGTAGATAGCGGTCAAACGCAAGCCTATAATTAATAAAAAAATGATCGATTAAAGTGCTGATCTCGGGAATTATTAATCTAAGTAGGTATTGTTGGAGGAGAATGATTAAGACACAAAACAAAATACTGTATTCAAAAACCAGTTTATGCACGTACATATACATACCATGTAAAGTATTTTAAATAGTCCTAAAAGTACCTAAAACCATGTTTAATTGTTATGTTCCAAATATTGCCGCGCAAAAGGTCACCTCAGAACGTATGACGTCACACGCAGGCAAACGTAACGACAAGCTCTACGGAACCAAACTTGCAAAGTGATTTATACGTTTTTGTGAAGTTTATGGATTTTAGGGGCGTGAGAGCATGTAAAACATTATTATCTTTTTGATTTAGATAAAAAGCAAAAATATAAAATAAATACAAGTTTCGCACACGTTAGTTACTTTGAAATGACGTCATGCAATGTTTTTTTTTTTATGTAACTTAATGACGAGACGAGCTGGTCGTTTGCCTGATGGTAAGCAATACGCCAGCCCATAACAATAACAGCACCACCCAGAACTTTGTTTTGCAAAATCCTGCGCGGCGCCGTACTGCGCTCGTCACTCTGAGACAATTAGCTGTTGAGTCTCATAATGCCCAGTAATTTCGCTGGCTACAATACCCTTCAAGCCGAAACACAGTAATGCTTGCGCACTGCCGCTTGGCGGCTGAATAACTGGCAAAGCGATGGTACCCACCCAGACGGCCTCTTGCATACGAGAAACCTACCACCAGAAACAGTTCCAACACCAGCTATGTTATTCTAATTCATTCGACTTGGTCGTCGGAAGGTCCCGCCACGGAAATGTTTACGAAGAAAGCTTTGTAATGGTAGAAAACGGATTTCATAGTAGAAAATTTGATAACGAGAAATCTCAAGTAATTCTGCATTTAAATTTCAAAACGTTTCGCTTAAAGTTCAATAACACATATTGCAAGTCACAGATAGACTATTTGTACCTACTCCAAACAAAACTTTGTTTGAAGTAATTTTAAAACAAAAGTGCAAAGTAGCCTCGTAAATGTCAACATCTCACCAAACCATTGACTATAAAAAGCTATAGAGGACTTCTACCATTAAAAGAAAACCGGGCAAGTGCGAGTCGGACTATCCCACCGAGGGCTACGTACAAATTTGTAGGTACATATTTAACCTCTATGATTGATTATGTACTTTAAATAAAGACTATATTTTTTCCTGTACCTGTAGTATATGCCGATATTACTTGCCAAATTTCATAGTTCTAGGTCAATGGAAAGTACTCTATAAATGTTGATTCCATTGAGTGTCAAAATATACGTTTTGTGCGGATAAACGGCCGTATTTTTTTTTACGTTAACTTAGAAGATTGATTTTTCACAGCTTCAAGGGACTGTGTACCTGAGAATATGGTTTTCATGTCAACTCGATACCTCCACGCGTTTCCGAGATTTTTGGGTCGTGACAGACAGACGGACACCAAAGTGATCCTATAAGGGTTCCGTTTTTATTCCTCTTGAGGTACGGAACCCTAAAAAAGAACAACCCTAGAAAAGAAGGAATAATCACACAAAATAATACAAAATGGAATAAAATCCAGCCACCTTCTAGTACATGCAATTCCACTGATGAAATCTTACACACTTCATTCATAACCACAATACACATAAACATTAAATATTCACAAATTATGTGAATAGCATACTAGAGAAGAATACTACGAAAGTTGAACCGTAAATCGGTTCAGTCACTGTGACTAAAAATGGCCGACCCGGCCGAAAAGCGGAGCTACGTGACTTCATCACAAAAAAGTGGCCCATAAACGAAGTAACTACTGCTACCTTTTTCTTCCATGAATATATTATACATATTACTAGAGTGCAAAAGAGACTATTTTGGTAGTTTAATGTCGGTTTGTATAACACACAAAATGTATAGACGCATGTTATCACTCTTGTTACACACTCTATGCACCAGTTTATCAAATGTCAAATGATTATCAGCTGATCAGCAAATTACCGCGAATTTGTGTATGGTTTTGATTCGTCGCATCAGCTAGCGGTTCTGTAAAGTAATAACGCTTATTCTTTCTCTCTGTTTATAGCACTATAATGTCTACTCAACAAAAATGGAAACAATGTATTTTTATAATAATAACCTAAAAGTTGTTAAAAAAATAACTAATTTTGGGGCAACACCACAAAACAGAGAGTAAACCCCTATTGATTCAACACTAACTTCACAATATAATTACCGTAGTTAATTATCTTTTTAGATAAATATGGAATTTACGAATTTCGTAAGCGTTTCCGACAGCAAATTGCTCTCGAAAAGATTTGCGCATAATATCCGAATTGGAGTGTCAAACCGAATTCCGAATTCCGAATTTGGATTTGAGAATAACGTTTCTCGGAAACCCGTCGGAATGTTCCGAAACCCGATGTTGACATTTACGAGGCTACTTTGCACTTTTGTTTTAAAATTACTTCAAACAAAGTTTTGTTTGGAGTAGGTACAAATAGTATATATCTGTGTCTTGAAAAATGTGTTATTGAAATATAAGCGAAACGTTTTGAAATTAAAATGCAGAATTACTTGAGATTTTTCGTTATCAAATTTTCTACCATGATATCCGTTTTCTACCATTACAAAGCTTTCTTCGTAAACATTTCCATGGCGGAACTTCCCGACGAACGAGTCGAATGAATTAGAATAACTATGCAGAAAGTTGTTTCGGAACAGATAGAAAATGACAGAATTATTAGATTTTTTTTATTAATTTAAAAATAAAAATTATTATTTTACAAAAATATTGATTAAATGATTTTTCGGATTCGACAAACATTTTTTCCTAACTACATTTTAGATTTGTTTCGGTTACTGCCCGATACCCTAATGTGCGAAGCCGGGTTACTACAATTGTTACTAAAATAGATATAAAATAAAACAATGAATATTTATTTGCGTCAAAAGATTTTCTTTTATTTTATTTAATATCGAATTACCGTTACAGGTACAGATGTCAATATCTCTAGTGTCTTCAACATCGCAGTTTTGGTCCGATATTTCGGTATTTTGATATTATCGGAAACCGATATCCAAACTTTAAAACAAAGCGTACCTAGGTAGGTATCCCAGGTAATAAGACTTCGTTAGTTATATCTACGTTTCATTTATATCAAAGTCTCATTAATAGAGCGGTGAAATAAATAAATACATTTAGTGTTTAAATGCAGTTAAAGACTTCTTTCATGTTAATTGCTTATAAGTACAATGTTTATAAGGTAGGTATTTCTAGAAAAGTCGTTTATTTTATACAACTGAGCAATGAGACGAGTGTACCGTTCGCCTGGTGGTAAGCGCCACGCCTGCCCATAACAGTGCCACCCAAAACTTTGAATACCATGCACAGTATTGTGTAGCATTGCATTGCGCTAATCACCTTGAGACATCTAATTTTAATTCATATACAACGTGTTAATGAAATAACGCAATATCTGAGACACCCAATTGATTTTTAATTATTGTATTATGATAAAATAAAAATAATTTAATTTCGTTCATCATCAGCCTGTAGTCGTCCACTGCTGGACATAGGCCTCTCCCAACGAACGCCACTGAGCCCGGTCTTCGGCTCTTCTCATCCATTTTCTTCCGGCCGCCTTTCGCAGGTCGTCGCTCCACCTAGCCGGTGAGCGTCCTACACTACGCTTGCCGATTCGCGGTCTCCACTCAAGGACACGTCTAATTAATTTCGTTAAATATTGCAAAAGATATGAGGATTTTTGTATTCCTAAGACATTCTAATTGTTTTTAACTCTGCAAATATCCCGCGATCCACAGTTCACTATGGTGCATGCATGGGTGTTTTGTTTTAAAGTAATAATTTGTAATAATTGATGTTCATCTGTGATGCCAATATTGAATGGAGTTACATTTTTTGATTTGATTTGAAAGAAAATTCAAATATTACATTAATTACTATGCCGACGCAGGTATTTGTTTATCTGTTTACGTCGCTCACGCGTTGTGTTCCAAGAAGTTTTGGACACGGCATCACGAAAATGCAATCTATGGAAAAAAATAGCCTACGGAAATAAATAGTAATATTGATTCTACTTCTGATTCTGTTTAAACTATTTTCAGATGTAACGCTATTAGATTAACACATTGTATATAGATACTTATATCTAGTAATTTTAGGTACAAAGCCCTTCATCAGTATCATATTCCATGCGACTTATAGTCTGAAACAGATATCTGATAATAGATGATCCATGCTTGAATCCATGCACGAATAAAAAAGGCGGTCGCCTCGTCGCCGAATTCAAAGTGAAGCGCCCAAGATATGCCGGTCCGCTCGCACACACAAACCAAAGAGAATAAAATAAAAATCAATAGTAACCGTAAGACTCGCCTTACGCACGTATTTGCATCATGCCGATCGGCTTTCACATCCAAAAAGATTGCTATGCTTCAATTGTTGCTTAGCGGGATTCCGTCGCCTTTTTTTTATTCGTTCAAGAATCCTTACATTTTCTTGTTGCATTATTTGTTCATTAATAAACAGCTGTTGATTAAACAACATATATATTTCCGTATTTTAAAATTATGTAAGTACACAAATATTATTTTTTTAAATTGCTTTTACATTTTATAATCATCATCAGCCTATCACGTTCCCACTGCTGGGACATGGGCGTTCTCTCATAGAGAGAGTATGGGCTATAACTCGCCTCGCTGGCCCAGTGCGGGTTGGTAGATGTCACATGTCCTTGATTTTTTGTGTTTTATTCTTGGACATGCCGGTTTCATCACGATGTTTTCCTTCACCGTTTTTATAACGAGTGTTAGATCCGCACATAACTTAAGAAAGTCAGTGGTGCGGGGCCAGTGGGATTCGAACTCGGGTGCATCGGATCGAAAGTCGCATGTTCTCCCACTGAACCACACTCGCTTTTATATTATATCTATTTTATATTAATAAACCTTTATATAGTAGATCTATATAACTATATTGCACTTATTAATAAATTTGGTACTTGAATTTAGCGAAATATATCTAGAGCCATAGAAGCTAAACTGTTAATAATATAAATTGTTTAGAAAAGCTGAATTGTAATTATACTGGGGGTAAAGCTAAATCGTTATTATACTAGATGTAAAGCTAATCGTAATTATACTTGATGTAAAGCTAAATCGTAATTATACAGGAAGTAAAGCTAAATCGTAATTATACTGTATGTGAAGCTAAATCATCATCATCATCATCATCAGCCCATCACGTTCCCACTGCTGGGACATGAGCCTTCTCTCATAGAGAGAGAATGGGCCATAATCCACCACGCTGGCCCAGTGCGGGCGGTTGTCCTTGACTTTTTGTGAAAAATTCTTGGACATGCCGGTTTCCTCACGATGTTTTCCTTCACCGTTTTTAGAGCGAGTGTTAAAGCTAAATTATTATTATTATTATAAGTACTGGAAACTGGATGGTGTGTCCAATCGTATAGAGGATATTTAGCTAAATTGTGATTATACCTTTTAAGCTAAATTCTAATTATACAATGTAAGGTAAATTCAAATGCTTTTTAATTCAACTACTATTCCTAATAAATATGTATGTACAAACACAACATGCATGCATATTTTTGTAGCACGTTGTGTTTTGAAGCTCGTGACGTGAGTGTCATAAGATGCAGACGGGGTTTTTACCCACTGCTTTTAGATACTAGATACATCCTTTAAAAGAACATTTTAAGTTCCCTCGATTTTACAAAAACATTAATTTCAGGGTACCAGCTCAAAACGCAACTACGGGCCGGACTTTAACCCGTGGTCGCCTATAACCGGCAGATGCGATGGTCAACTAAGCCATCAGAGCTACCACGTGCTTCACGGAATTTTGCCCTCTCTTTTCAAACACAAGGATTATTTAATGTTGATAAATAACCGTCTTAGTTTTACAAGTACACTAGCTTTTTTATGGAACTGAGTAATGAGACGAGCAAGTCGTTTGCCTGATGGTAAGCGCCACGCTTTCCCATAACATTTGCAGTGCCTCAAACAAGTACTGCATTGTGCTCATCAAACCGAGACACCAGACATTAACTCTCATATGCCCAGTACTTTCGCTGGCCCTTCAAACCGGAACACAGTAATGCTTACGCATTTTACCGCCAAGTAGTAGTACTTGGCGGTAAAATGGTGATACCTACCCAGACGGCCTCCCGCATACGAGAGACCGACCACGAGTAGCTGTAATCATTGCAATTTAACTAAATTAATTATCTAATTATATCTACAACACTAATATCATTAGAATAAATATTATTACCAAATTCTATCCGTTTGTTTTACAGAAACTAAATTCATTATATTTTAATACATGAATTTAAATTACAAATAATTTAACTATTATACTAAGTACAAGGTTGCGGTGACTCAGATCTATATGCGGTGAAAGCACCTATAACCGCATCTGAGCGGATTATATAAAAGTGTTTTTCTACAAAACTAATGTTTTGTAGAAAAACACTTTTATTATTTTTTCTATTAAGAAAGAAGGGGAAAATATATGGGATTTGTCATCATTTCTACAAAAAATTAGGTAAAAATACATGAGATTTGACATCATTTCTACCAAAATTAAGGTGAAAATACATGGGATTTGACATCATTTCTACCAAAATTAAGGTGAAAAGACATGGGCTTTGACATACATAATTACTACAAAGATTAAGGTGAAAATACATGGATTTGACATCATTAGTACAACAAAAATTAAGGAGAAAATACATGGGATTTGACATCATTTCTACAAAAATTAACCATCCGCGACTTCGTTCACGTCGACTCAAAAAATATAGCCTATGTACATATATGTAGTCCCTAAGCGCAGGGACAGTGTAGCTTTCTATCAGTGAAAGAATTTTTAGAATCGGATCAGTGTTTCCCGAGATTACCTCCTACATACATACAATTTTACCTCTTTTTAATATTAGCAATACGCGACTGTGAAGCAATTGGTATATTTTATTTTCCTTCACCCTTTCTATTCGTTTTATATATGTCGCAGCCAACTAGCTTTACTAGCCGTTCAATCAACAGCCTAGCCTCTTTACTAAACAGCGGGCCATAATCCACCACGCTGGCCCAGTGCGGGCGGTTGTCCTTGACTTTTTGTGAAAAATTCTTGGACATGCCGGTTTCCTCACGATGTTTTCCTTCACCGTTTTTAGAGCGAGTGTTAAAGCTAAATTATTATTATTATTATAAGTACTGGAAACTGGATGGTGTGTCCAATCGTATAGAGGATATTTAGCTAAATTGTGATTATACCTTTTAAGCTAAATTCTAATTATACAATGTAAGGTAAATTCAAATGCTTTTTAATTCAACTACTATTCCTAATAAATATGTATGTACAAACACAACATGCATGCATATTTTTGTAGCACGTTGTGTTTTGAAGCTCGTGACGTGAGTGTCATAAGATGCAGACGGGGTTTTTACCCACTGCTTTTAGATACTAGATACATCCTTTAAAAGAACATTTTAAGTTCCCTCGATTTTACAAAAACATTAATTTCAGGGTACCAGCTCAAAACGCAACTACGGGCCGGACTTTAACCCGTGGTCGCCTATAACCGGCAGATGCGATGGTCAACTAAGCCATCAGAGCTACCACGTGCTTCACGGAATTTTGCCCTCTCTTTTCAAACACAAGGATTATTTAATGTTGATAAATAACCGTCTTAGTTTTACAAGTACACTAGCTTTTTTATGGAACTGAGTAATGAGACGAGCAAGTCGTTTGCCTGATGGTAAGCGCCACGCTTTCCCATAACATTTGCAGTGCCTCAAACAAGTACTGCATTGTGCTCATCAAACCGAGACACCAGACATTAACTCTCATATGCCCAGTACTTTCGCTGGCCCTTCAAACCGGAACACAGTAATGCTTACGCATTTTACCGCCAAGTAGTAGTACTTGGCGGTAAAATGGTGATACCTACCCAGACGGCCTCCCGCATACGAGAGACCGACCACGAGTAGCTGTAATCATTGCAATTTAACTAAATTAATTATCTAATTATATCTACAACACTAATATCATTAGAATAAATATTATTACCAAATTCTATCCGTTTGTTTTACAGAAACTAAATTCATTATATTTTAATACATGAATTTAAATTACAAATAATTTAACTATTATACTAAGTACAAGGTTGCGGTGACTCAGATCTATATGCGGTGAAAGCACCTATAACCGCATCTGAGCGGATTATATAAAAGTGTTTTTCTACAAAACTAATGTTTTGTAGAAAAACACTTTTATTATTTTTTCTATTAAGAAAGAAGGGGAAAATATATGGGATTTGTCATCATTTCTACAAAAAATTAGGTAAAAATACATGAGATTTGACATCATTTCTACCAAAATTAAGGTGAAAATACATGGGATTTGACATCATTTCTACCAAAATTAAGGTGAAAAGACATGGGCTTTGACATACATAATTACTACAAAGATTAAGGTGAAAATACATGGATTTGACATCATTAGTACAACAAAAATTAAGGAGAAAATACATGGGATTTGACATCATTTCTACAAAAATTAACCATCCGCGACTTCGTTCACGTCGACTCAAAAAATATAGCCTATGTACATATATGTAGTCCCTAAGCGCAGGGACAGTGTAGCTTTCTATCAGTGAAAGAATTTTTAGAATCGGATCAGTGTTTCCCGAGATTACCTCCTACATACATACAATTTTACCTCTTTTTAATATTAGCAATACGCGACTGTGAAGCAATTGGTATATTTTATTTTCCTTCACCCTTTCTATTCGTTTTATATATGTCGCAGCCAACTAGCTTTACTAGCCGTTCAATCAACAGCCTAGCCTCTTTACTAAACAGCGCCGTTCAACTAGCTTTCTGAATGATAGCGTTACAAAATTTAATAAACTGGCTGGCTAATGCTTAGGCCATTCGTACGATTAGATGTATCCTACGCGAGATTGTAAACTGTCGAAAGATTGTGAACCGTCGCATTATTTTTCGTTAGATTCTAATCTATCGAAGTGATAGATTATAATCTACTTACATTATATTCGTATCTAACATACATGTTCACGGAGTTGGGGTTGCCTAAGGGCCACCCCCGCCGCACCCTAACCTACCGAGGGCTGCAGCTATAATAATTATTATTGTCACTACACTATTGTACTATTTTTATTAAACTTTGGAAAACAGGCTTTATAAATGAACAGGCTAGGCAAGTAATTAAACGTCATCGATCCAAGTAATTTGCCTGGCTGTTAGATCAAATAGCTGAATATTATTCAGGAAGCTAGTTGAACGGCGCTGTTTAGTAAAAAGGCTAGGCTGTTGATTGAACGGCTATTAAGCTAGTTGGCTGCGACAAATACACTAACACCCGTATTTTCCAACAAAACTTGTCGGAACACTTGGCTGAGGCACAGCAACCAATCAGAATTCGACATTAAACGCACGCGTGCAAATGAGAATTCCGTGTTTCGCCAAGTTTTGTTCATGAATACGAGTGAAGGCGTTTTTTATAGTCTTACAGAACACTAAAACTACGTCTAAAATTGTCTAACTAAGTACATAATTAATTAGGATTTTATTAAATCTATGCCCCTCTTTACACACGATGAGATGATCCGAGTGATTCAAATTATTAAGTACAAATTATTCGGGGCGCGGGGCTGGACCGTTTTTGATAAAGTTTTCGCGATAGTAATCTTATCACAATAAAGTGATAAGATTACTATCGCTAATATACTAATGTATAACAATCTGAGATTGTTCTTGTAATGACTTGGTTTACATCAAAAACGATTCAGCCCATTCATATCAGTAAAAAAACTAATGAGATTCTAATTTACAAAAGGTACACAATACGTAAGTACATACTCTTATTAGGACCGATTTTTCAATTTCTCAATTCTCGATTATGAGTTCAGCAGGGCGATCACGTAAGTCTGTTGCAAACGTCGCATGTTGCGAACCTACGTGCAATAGAAATTTAATCACGTAACTTTTTATGTCTCGATTTTAATGTGCTTCTATCGATAACTTCCAATGTCAAACGGGGTTACCCGACAAATTTACAAAGGGAGATTGTGCTATGAATAGTTATGTATACGCCCAATCTAATCAATTTTACTGTGTAATACGGCTCTTTTGTCTATGGTTTATACATCGATATAAACTTTCTTTGTCAAAACTTATATTTATTTCAATTGAGCTTTCGTTGACGTTTGATTGCAACAAACGGGTTACGTGATCGCAAAACCATCATCAAAACTGGTTTCTCAATGAAATTAATTGAAATAAAAGATACATGATTGCCCTGCAAATACCATTCCTTAAAATCATCAGAAATTGTTTACTGACGAATTTAAAAATCGGTCCTAAGTGAAAACTAATCTATAAGGTTAATAAATTTAACAAATATTACACATATTTTACATAAAATACATTTACATACCTAATAAGGGCTATTTCAAATTTTATTTGACAGAAATGTATATTTCAAGCCGTTCATAGTAAATATTCGATTTAAGCACATAATTTATAAAATACTTTTACAGATAAACAAGATCTTTCCATAATACTTTTAAAAGTAAGAATTAATTTAAATAATTTACTATTTTAACCGACTTCAAAAAAGAAGGAGGTGCACAATTCGACGGTAAGTTTTTGTTTTTTAGCATTTTTGTTACGCGATTTCTCCGCCAATTTGAATTGATTTTGATGATTCTTTTTTTGTTTGGTAGGTCATACTTCGAGATGGTCCCATATAAATTTTATCGGAATTGATTCAGCACTTTTTGAAAAAAATTTCATAACCTAAAATATAAGTTTAGTGTTGCAGTCGGTTTTTGTTTTTTTCTAAATATTAATTTAAATTTAAACTTGTTTTGCACCAAAAAGGGTAAAATAAATTATTAATTATAAAAATGTCTATGAGGTGACGTCAAGCATCCGTCTGCAGGTTTTAACTGCTTATGTAGTTTTCTAAGGGAACTGTTACAAATAGTATTTTTTTAAGCTTAGAAGCGCTAACTAAGTCTTTGAAACAAATTATGATGGTCACACTATTTTGAAGAAGTTTTAGATTGGTAAGTCTCTTCTCTATTTACTTTAAAATAATAAACAATGCGCCCAACGATCACACATATAGAACCTGGTCCCTAACTAGGATTCCATGTATCTAGGGGACCAGGAACTACGAGGACCATGGTCCCACACACCCAGACACAAAACAAATGCAAACGCTTGTTTTTTCAAACATTTGTCCCGTCGCGGGAATCGAACCCGCAACCTCAATAGTGTATGTGATTTGAGCCAACCTGCCCAACCACTGAACCACAGAGGCTGTCTATAAAATATACGATATGTAGCAGTTCACTTGATTACAACATTTCTTTAATGAATTTCCAACAGTAACCAAGATATAAACTCTATAAAAAATACTATTGTAAATAAAAACAAGACACGCAATCACACAAACAAACATACTTAAATTCAAGTAATGCTTTAAATCCGCGCAGCGACATAAGAATCTTTCTCGGTCGCCCACAATGTCCTCTCACTCGCACGTATATGCAGTCTTTAACCAACACACGTGGGAGCGAGATAGCAATACATTTGTAGACTAGTGACAGAGATGACAATGTCTGAAAAGCGATTCACAATTTTCTGTCTCTTTTTTCACATTGAGTATGGAATATAACGAAAGAGACAGATATATTTCGATTTTTACGAGTCATGAAAGTTCCATTCTGTCTGTGCGATTTCAATGCGCAGATTATACCAATCAAACTTAAAGCGTGGTATACTGATGGAAATTCTAACACACTTATGGCTGATAGCAAAACGGGCATAGATTTAAAACATACCGTTACATAGCCTCTCCTCTGTTATTCTTCTGCGTTAACTTACTAAGAGTACTTAACTGTGGAAATGTTGTTTTATTTTGCACAGGGTTTAGTTTAGAAGTCATGAAGATGAAGGGTTCGTAGAGAGACGGTCGGTCCATAGCAGAGACTTCAAAATGACGGACCTTCTCTCGAGCGCACCAATTGGAGGCTTTTGAGCATGTGTTCTCGAGACTGTTGAGGTCATCAGGGCCGGTGCGGTTACCGATAACTAGCATTACAACCTGGAAAAGGAAATTTGTGCTTTTCTGAGAAATATTGTTATATATGTAGTTTCATTCTATGACTTTTACATTACAAAGTGGCCAATACACAAACACAAAGTAACTTTTGCTACATTTTTCTTTCATGATTTAGGTATTTGATTTTCAACCCTGGTGACTTACAATGACACTATGCCAGAGAACCAGATGTCTACAGGGTTTAAAATCAATCAATCAATCACATAATACGCACATAAATAAATGTGAAGTTTAGTTTACCACAGAATACTAGGGATAGAAGCATCACTCCGCCAAGAAATTTAAACAAACAGCGGCTCTTGCTGTGACGCAATAATATTCAATTCAGCTCGCGTAGCGCTGCATACCTACCAGTTATATTAACCTACAGAGCACCTCTCTTTCTATCGCATAGCTCTTATCTCTTTCGACGCGGCACGTGTAACGACACGCGACCCGCCGTCGGTGTCCAGCTATGTACTTGTTGCTTCATACCTACAGTGCGGAGTGCACTTGGCCTGGTTATACCTAGTTACCCACATTCTACATAACTTTTACCCTATAACTTTCATGGTATGTTTTAATTTTTAACTGAGTTTTATTTCTTAATGTGTTTATGTATATGGCATACAATAAAGAGTATTTCTTTTCTATTATATTTTTTTGTGGAACTACTGCTACACATCTAATTTAGTCTCACAAAAAATACCAAAACTAAAGTTACTTGCCAAAGTGACTTTTACCTCTTTTTTATCCTTATTTCTATCAATATCCTTCTTCAAATACATCAGCACATCTAGTGACTCTGGCCTCGTGGTGTCGTACACCATGATATACCCTTCAGCAAAGCCAAGGTAGTGCCTCTGGAGAACCTGGTTCGCCGTGAGTTGCATTGTCGGGGACTGAGGTGGACCTGTGATGTTGCAATTTTAGAACGAGAAGCAATGATTTTTGAGGAAAGAGCATGTTAAATGAAATGAGGAGGGCATTAAACAGAAGTGCAAACATACGCAAGTATCAGCTCAACAAGCTGATAGTACATCATAAAATAATAATAATCTTAATAATGCTTCACTAGCTTTAACTGCTTTTACTGGTGGTAGGTTTCTCGTATGCGAGAGGCCGTCTGGGTAGGTACCACCGCTTTGCCAGTTATTCAGCCGCCAAGCAGTAGTGCGCAAGCATTACTGTGTTCCGGTTTGAAGGACATTGTAGCCAGCGAAATTACTGGGCATTATGAGACTCAACAGCTAATTGTCTTAGGGTGACGAGCGCAGTGCAGCGCCGCGCAGGATTTTGCAAAACAAAGTTCTGGGTGGTGCTGTTATTGTTATGGGCTGGTGTATTGCTTACCATCAGGCAAACGACCAGCTCGTCTCGTCACTAAGATACATAAAAAAAAACTAGGCTTAACCTGACGGCATTACAACCACAAATTCTTAACGATAATACACACAGCTAACAAAACTCACAGCAAATTAATAGGGTTACATGAAGGTGATAAAGGGATCTTGTCACCACAATACATTTAGTTGCTACGTTTATATTATATTACATAGTCATAGGTATTATAAACCTTAGAAAAGATAAAACATTAGACAAATTTCAATTATTTTAATTAAACTCTTAACTCATAAATGGGCCGGTGCGGCAGTCTCAATAAACAAAAGAAAAGCTGTGAAAAGCTGTTCTCTGTTGTCTAGAGTCAATGAGCTCATGTTCTTTCCCTGATGATGATTTTTTTAACCAAATTCACAGCAACAAGGTAAAAAAGTATTATATAGTTTATACACACATTTATTTACATTGTATGTTAGCAGAATAATAATATAGAGGCCATCAAAAACCAATGTTATTTACAATTTGGATTTTGCTTAGCATTTTATGAAAAGAAACACCGAACAACCAATTTATAGCATTTTTTAGGCTGAATCTTAAACTTTTTACCAAACTTTTAAAGTTACCTTTTATTCCGTGCAGCAAAGCCATTTGCGTGGGGTTTCAAGCTAAAAATAAAGTAATATCTTAAACCTTTGAACTCGCCTGTGAGCGGGGGCTCCAAACCAGCGGTGTCATAAAAACACACCCGCTCTTTAGTGCCCCGGTCTGTTTCTATATTCGCCACATAAATGTCTTCAATAGTAGGATAAAAAGACGACTTTAGATTCACATTTCCGTAAATGAGTTGTTCCAAAACTGCCGTTTTTCCTACCCCTTTCATCCCGCAAATCACCACTTTGCTAGTTTTCCCCATTTTAAATAAAATCAAGGACTTTCACTTATGCGACACTGCGTGCTACATTGATTTGTTGTTTGAAGAAAAAGCGCGGATTTAAATAGCTATAGCTGTTTGAGTCAATCATAACTTAAAAGAACCCTACTGCAACATTTGGTTCATTGCATTTTTTTTATTATAAATATCAGATATATTTTATTTACGGTCCAAATTACGCGAATAATCAAATGAATTTCCTGTCAAATCAGCTGTGACATGAATCAATGCGTGAAATGAAACGTTAAATAGTGATGTTTTCACGAGCGATGTGTAATCGGATCAGTGACCTAAGCGAGAATATCGATATCGCTTAATCGTTAATCGGACATTGCTTTCTTTGATGTCATTGTCAGTTATATCAGCTGTTTTGCGACATTTGTCATCTGTCTAACTGACATTTAAACAGTTTATTGTTTTGACATTTGCCAATTTGACACCATGGCAGCCACCACGGCTTTGGATTCCGAAATAACAAAAAGCGATAAATATTCGATATTATTGCCTACATACAATGAAAGGGAGAATCTTCCTATCATGATATGGCTAATAGTCAAATATTTGGATGAAACGTAAGCGTTCGCACACCATATACTTGTAAACACCACGTATGATCTACTCTTTATGACTATGTTTTTATCTTGCTTTTTATGTTTTCGGCAGTGATTACGATTATGAAGTGATTATAATCGACGATGGGAGTCCAGACGGTACCCTCGAAGTTGCCAAACAGTTGCAAAAGATATATGGCGCGAATAAAATCGTACTGCGTCCTCGGGAGAAAAAGTTGGGACTTGGTACTGCTTACATGCATGGAATAAAGCATGCGACAGGGAACTTTGTCATTATTATGGACTCGGATTTAAGCCATCACGTAAGTGTAGGAAGTTTACAAAAACCTGTCAAAATCATTAAGAAAATATCCATTTAAAAGGAGAGATTGGTTGGAAACTACCGGTAAACATGCAGTAAGACTGTCATCAGATACATGTATTAAAGTCAAGCCACTATCAGCACCAAGATAGTAACATAGACATTTAACCCATTAGATTCTGCACCATACACATTATCATAAGTAATTCATTTTGAAAATGCCAGCTGGCCAAACAATAAAAATATGGATTAACTATTTAATATTCTCTATTATTAAGACAGTAAGAGTTATAAAAACACATTAAATATTATACATGAGCCGTGTCACTAAAGTCTTATCTTGAATTTGTTTACATTTCAACCAATGTTAAGATGCCTTGATATTAATATTAAAGCTGTAGCTAAAAATGTATAAAAATGGTATAGTTTGATATCAAATGCATGCTTAGCCAACGATAGTACAGAATAAATAATAGTACATCATAGAGAAAAAGGTATTCAAAAGATGTTTGTGTTTGTGCTATGGCTTGAGCAAATATTTTTTCTTATTTCCGAATATTAAAATATACATACTTATTACTATATATTTGCAGCCAAAATTCATTCCACAATTCATTGAGCTACAACGTAAACACGACTTGGATGTGGTGACGGGCACACGCTACCAGGGCGGCGGGGGGGTCTACGGCTGGGACTTTAAGAGGAAGCTCATATCGAGGGGCGCCAACTTCATCACACAGTTGCTTCTGCGACCTGGAGTGTCAGATGTTACGGGGTCGTTCAGGTATTTTGGGACTAAGATGTCCAATTTTTGGAAAAATGCATTCATTGTATCAACGATACAGATCTGTAAATGACTACTATTTTTTTAAATTCTGTTTTTAGGTTGTACAAGAAAGACATTTTGCAGAAGTTGACTGACAGCTGTGTCTCAAAAGGATATGTCTTCCAAATGGAAATGATTATCAGGTAATTATTAAATATTGATAATCTCCTCTTATATTAGCTCTAGAATAAATAATCATTTTTACTTATATATATAAGTATTGCATGGCCAAGTTAGTAGTCTGCATAAAATTAACTGTAACAGTCTCTGTGGTGTAGTGGTTGGGCAGGTTGGCTCAAATCTTATATCCCATGGAGGTTGTGGGCTCGATTCTAGCTACAATACATGTTTTTGTGTACAGAAAAAACTGCAAACATTTGTTTTGTGTCTGGGTGTTGTGGGACCATGGCCCTCATAGTTTCTGGTTCCCTAGCCACTCGTATGTTCAGGCAACAAATTATGCCTAAAATCATTACCGTTCAAATGTTCGGCAACAAATGAGGCCCAGAACTGTCAAGTCACAAAAAACTATTTTTTTTGCTGTGGAAACTATTTTGAAGGTACTACTACTCGATGCCAGATGGCGCTGTTTGAAATTTCGATTCCATAGACACATCAAACATACCAACTTTAGAAAAAAAATATTGAAAAAAATATTTTCGAAAGTCTCTTTGTAACCGCGGCCCGGCAAACATTTTACGGAGTAGGTAGATAGTTTTAATTTATTTGGATAGATACCTCCTTGCTCATGTTATGATTTTGGTATCATTTAAAAGGGTAGATCGTCTACTTTTTTTTCATGTAATAATTCTAGGCAAGAAAAATGGAGTTTCAAGATAAAAACTTGAAATACAAACTAGATAGATGTTTTTATAGGGAATTCTTTAGGAATTCTTTTGAAGCCCTATTTCACGACATTTACTGCAATTGAGTAATAAACGTTCAGCTTAGCTAAATTCTAAATTTCAATAGCATTCTGTAGGTATTTTTTGATCTATTATAGGTCTCGTAGTTGTTGAGCTATAATGATTTTTTCGCGCATAGGTCACGTGCTAGATTCGCGCATCGCGACTCGGCCGGGCACATGCGGGGGTCACGCGCTTACGCGCGGGACATGAGAGTGGCTAGATATAGGGAATTCTAGTTAGGGGCTAGGATTTATGTATGTGATTGTTGGATGTATTTATTGGCAATCTATCATAGTATGGGTCTATTGTTCACTATGCCTAAAACCCTATTTTCTATTTTTCCAGGGCAAGACAACTAGACTTCACCATTGGCGAAGTCCCTATAACATTCGTGGATCGTGTCTACGGAGAATCAAAGCTTGGGGGCTCGGAAATAGTCCAGTTTGCAAAGGCCCTGCTTTACTTGTTCGCCACTACATAGGACATTCCTTTACGTTTAAAATACTATATTCAAAGTTGGAAATGTATGTAATGTCTGTTATAAAGGGCATGTAACATTTTACTATGGAGCTTGGCATTCTACTGTTCGCCATTTTGGAAAATCATTTATATTGCAGCCATTGACCAAACCTTGATAAATTGGTAGAAGACGTCAGTAGGTACAAACAAATGATGTGAATTCGTCTTGGAAACGCGACAATTTAGGTTACTAAATGTAGTATAGATTTTATTAAATATTGACTGAAAATATCCAAAACATAGTTGTTGTGGATCAAACCTTGACAAATCAATAGAAAACGTCGATATAAACAAAATGTGTCAATTATAAGGTATCCTAAAGTTGTCGCATTTCCGAGATATTAGATGTCAAAAGTTCAAAAATCATTTGTTTCTAATATTCGTTAAGCTCATTGGTGACGATGCGCTGGTTAAAACTAAGCTTTAGAGTCTTGAACATCGGCGCAAAGTTGCCAGTTTATCGGTCTTTTACCGGATACATTTCGGAGAGTGTGCGACGGAATTACATGAACTTATTCCGCCATCTCCATTCTATCACCGGACGACCAGGCGTACGGCAAGCCGTCATCAATATATGGTTGACATCCCTCCTGCTCGCACCAAGCGCTTTGCTTCGACCTTCATAATGCGAACGGCCAAGGAGTGGAACTCTCTGCCGGTATCTGTTTCCGGATAGCTATAATCTGGGTGTCTTTAAGACAAGAGTGAACAGGTTTCTTCTAGGCGAGCGTGCTACACCTTCGACCGCATCGTCACTTAACAACAGGTGAGATAGCGGTCAAACGCAAGTCTATAAACAATATAAAAAAAAAAACTTCAACGTATTCTATAAAACCATCAATGTTTGATCAGTGGCTGCAATAGGATTTTTAAAATGGCGTCATGAAATCAAGCCAAAAGTCTTAAATGGTCTTTACATGTCTTTTTTATATTTTTAGTAGCCTTTAATGTCCTTCTTAATTTCGGCGGAAAATTTTATAAAACATTTTCAGGCGTGTAAAAATCACCCATTTAATTCAGATTTGTCAAAATTGTCAAGCCAGTTGGTTTTTATTAAGTTTCTAACCAAATGTCAGCAATAGCTTCTCATTGAACCTGAACAAAGTGAGGAATTATATAATGCGAAATTATGAAAGTAAAAGTTGACCTTGACCAAAATAAATCAAATTAATAGTTTAAAGAAGCTATAAAAACTCGCTCGCTATCAATACAATAACTTTACACACCAAACAAATACCATACAAAATGAAATAATAATGGATCACTGAGGTTGCGGTTCGATTCCCGCGACGGCGCAAATGATTGTGGAAAAGAAAAAATTAAGCGCATACATTTGTTTCGTATCTAGATGTTGAGGGTCCATTGTCCTTGTAGTTCCTGGTTCCCTAAATACAGGGAATCCTAGTAAGGGGCCAGGATCTATGTATATGATCGTTGGGCGTATTTCGCATATACATATAATATTTGTATGGTGTGCAGTGGTACAACATCGTAAGAAACTACATAACTATGGTGTCGTGCTTGCTATTATGGGATATTTTAATTTAAATTCTAATTGATTTTTCTTTTCTTTTTTTTTACTTGTTAGATTTGCGACAATAAAAAGATAGACTAGTTATAAAAGAGGTGTCATAATAATCACTCCATTATTTTTAAAAAAATGTAAGCGGAATAAGAAGGTTATTAATTTTATTATTATTAACAATTTCGTTTGATTGATTCCTATATAAAAAGAAACAAATTGAAATAGTTATTCATAATCATAAGCTTAAAATTGTCTTTTTGCTACGTTGATATTTTATCAAGTGTCTATTACTTCTTTTTTTTTAATGTAACTGAATGACGAGACGAGCTGGTCGTTTGTCTGATGGTAAGCAATACGCCAGCCCATAACAATAACAGCACCACCTGGAACTTTGTTTTGCAAAATCCTGCGCGGCGCTGCACTGCGCTCGTCACCCTGAGGCAATTAGCTCTTGAGTCTCATAATGCCCAGTAATTTCGCTGGCTACAATGCCCTTTAAACCGGAACACAGTAATGCTCGCGCACTACTGCTTGGCGGCTAAATAACTGGCAAAGCGGTGGTACCCACCCAGACGACCTCTCGCATACGAGAAACCTACCACCTGTGCTACTTTAGGACTATAATATTGTTAAGAACCAGCCCCTCTACCCATATGTCCCTCAAGCGCCAATCGTATATAGTGTTGAGCTCAGATTAAGGTATAGCTTCACTGCGAATAATGAGATGCGAGAGCCTCATTATTGTCGATTCAAGCAATAATGAGGCTCTCGCATCTCATTATTCTCATTATTCTATCGCAAGTGATGAAATTTATATGGGACCAGTTCGTAGCTATACTGAACCCAACGCAAAAATAATTTTCCAAATCGGTTCATGAATGACGGAGTACCGAGGTAACAAACATAAAAAAAAAACAATCGAATAGAGTACCATCTCCTTTTTTTAGTCGGTGAAAAAATAAACAACACAACATTACTACCACAGAATAAATAATAGTACCACGGCCACGTTACTACACAGCGTGTCGTATCAACACGACACACTGATTTTACGCTATTTAAAAATACATGGTACAGTCGGCCATCAATAATAAATAGGTATACGTATACATTTTACTATCTACTATTTTAGTAATATTATTCTGTGCTTATTATAAATTCTTTTGACTGCAATAAATTCTGTCAGCATCCTTCGCCACACGTCAATCGCTTTTGTATATACGAATATGGAATTGTACGAATGTGGAAATTGTACGAATGTGTCTGCTTTCTGTGCCTATTTAAAATTCTTCTGACAGCTTTAAGTTCTTTCAGTTTATCCTTCGCTGCAAATTTATAGTCATTATACGAATGTGGAATTGTACAAATATGGAATTATAAGAATGTGAAAATTGTACGAATGTGCTCGCTTTCTGTGCTTATCTAAAATTCTTTTGACTGCAATAAATTCTGTCAGTTTATCCTTCGCGGCCTCAGATAAAGTATCCAGCCTTCGCGGCACATCAATCGTTATTATACGAATGTAGAATTGTACAAATATGAAATTGTACGAATGTGTCCGTTTTCTGTTCTTATCTTAAATTCTTTTGACAGCAATAAATTCTGTCAGCTTATCCTTTGCCGCACATTTATAGTTATTATAATACGAATGTAGAATTATACAAATATGGAATTGTACGAATGTGTCGGCTCTCTATACTTATTTAAAATTCTTTTGACAGCAATAAATTTTGTCACTTTATTTTTCGCCGCACATTGTACAAATATGGAATTGTACGAATGTGTCGGCTTTCTGTTATTTAAAATTCTTTTGACAGCAATAAATTTTGCAAGTTTGTCCTTCGCCGCACATCAATAGTTATTATACGATTGTGGAATTGTACGAATGCTACGAATTTGAGGCGAGTCGAACAATATTGTTTTCTGTGCGACCAATCACCCGCCCCGTGCGCTCGCGCCCCGTTTTTACGCTTTAATAATTATTCTAAAGCATGGACTGAATACATACATTTCGACAAAAATATCGAACTCAATTCCACGGTGTATCTATACTATTATAAAAATGGAAAAGAGCCAATTGTGTACATTGAAGATATTTTTGTAAAACTAACTGGGATGGACTATTTAGAGGGTACTGAACACGAATCTATGATTTTTAGAATTTTTGTCTGTTTGTTATCTATGTATAGACTCGAAAACTACCGAACGGAATTTAATGTAGTTTTTGGGTTTGGTAGCATCAGTCCCAACTTAGATTATAGGGTATGTAACATTAAAATTGGTTGTGTGACTACGAAGATACAGCTTGACCTCTTAGTAGTACGCGCTCCCATATACTGGGGAGGTCTTGCTAAAATGGTTTAGAAAAAGACAACTATGGGCTTCTGTCGTCTACGCGGACGAAGTCGTGGGGAAAAGCTAGTATGAAATATAAATATTAATTATGCATAGCTTAATGGGTTACAAACAAAACATATATTGATACAAGTGTTAAGAAAAATACGCCACTTCTGCGCCGCACTTAGTCCTTTATAAAAGACAAAGCAACACCATGTCTCGATTAGCTCTAATATTATTGTGTTTCACCATAATTACGTCTGCAAAAGTAATGAATCTTCAAAATGATTACGGCAACGATATGTATTTTATACAAGATTCTGAGACAAATAAAGACTACGCCAGTTCTGATGGTTCTGAAAAGGAGCCGTTGTGGGTTTTGCGCCTTAACGATGAAGACTGGAAGTTGAAACGTGGAACCTTGGAGGATGAAGCTGATTACGATTTTTATGCTGGACCCTTGATTGAGGAGTAAGACAATTTTATTAGTATACTTAAGTAGGTAGGTATATATATGTATTTGTCAGCCTCTGTGGTGTAGTGGTTATGGGCAGGTTGGCTCAAATCTCGTACACCACAGGTCGTGGGTTCGATTCCTGCGACGGGACAAATGTTTGTGAACAGAAAAAAAACGCAGTATATACAAACTGATTTTATCACATCTACATTACAAGTTACCTTTACATACCTTTGTTATTTAGATTAAACTCTGTATCAAAAGACCATACAACAGTAAATAAAAAGACTGTTAGTTTCATCTAAAATAAATTCAAGACAACCATGCAACTTATATACCTACAACTTAACACGTAAAGTTATACCCAGATACAAAATTAAACGAACTAATTAGTACCTACAGACACGACATACATAATTTAAATAATATTTATATTAACTACATATTGCAATATGCCATTATTTCGACCTCGACCACTTCGTAACAGATTGCTAATTTCGTGCATCCTTACACACCTTCGATAGCTCAGTTGGTAGAGCGGTGGACTGTAGAGGGAAATGAAAGCTGTAATCCATAGGTCGCTGGTTCAAATCCGGCTCGAAGGAAATCTTTTTGCAGTCAATAACATTTTTTTATGTAAATAGTTTTACATGCATTAAGTTTTTATAGTAACTAGTGAAATAATCAATTCTACCAGAAATTACAAAATTACATCCTACTACAAATATACTTGTACCTCTTTTTAATATGAGTAAACGTATGTAGATACAATATGTACATTGCATAATATTTCAATTTAATTACTATATAAGCGAGTGTGGCTCAGTGGCGTGCTCCCACGTCGAGCCTTCGATCCGACCGACGCACCCGAGTTCGAATCCCGCAGCACTCTAAAAATGGTGAAGGATAACATCGTGAGGAAACCGGCATGTCTAAGAATTAATCACAAAAATGCAAAGATATGTGACATCCACCAACCCGCACTGGAGCACCGTGGTGGATTATGGCCTATACTCTCTCTATGAGAGAAGGCCCGTGTCCCAGCAGTGGGAACGCGATGGGCTGATGATGATGTACTCGTATTACTAAATGTGATTCTAAATGATGGCATACGTCTTACCACATGACGTAGTACGTAATACTAAATGATGTCTAACTCGGAGGGTGTGGATTCGATTCTCGCGTCAGTCACATAAATTAGATAGGTACCTAACCTGTGTTTGGGCAGGCCTAGCGCACTCCGCACTGTAGGTACGAAGCTACAATTACATAGCCAGACATCGTTACACGTGCCGCGTCAGAAGAGATACGAGCTATGCGATAGAAAGAGAGGCGCTCTGTAGGTTAATACGATTGGTAGGTATTCAGAGCTACGCAAGCTGAATTTAATTTTATTGCGTCATAGCAAGAGTCGCTATTTGCTTAAATTTCTCAAAATCATTAGACAGGAATCAGGGATCAACAGACCTACATTTTAGAATATATATTATGTTTTATTTATTGTCTTAGACTTACATATATCGAACAAAAAAGATAGGGTTAAAATCACGTAGGTTGCGGGTTTGATTCCCGATACGGGACAAAATGCTTGTGCTCAGAAAAAAGCGAAAGTATTTTATTTCGTGTCTGGATGTTGTGGGACCATGGTCCTCATGGTTCTTAGTCTCCTAGACACAGGCAATCCTATAGTTATCCAAGATCTAGTATGTGATCGTTTGGGCGTTATTATTATTATTATTTTCTTTTTTATGCTGTTGAGTAATGAGACGAGCAAGTCGTTCGCCTGATAGTAAGCGCCACGCCTGCCCATAACAATTGCAGAGCCACACAGAACTTTTAATAGTAAATGAACTGTGTAGCACTGCATTACACCCATCACCCCGAGACATCAGTCTCATATGCCCAGAAATTTCGCTGGTTACACAACAATGCCCTTCAAACCGGAACACAGTAGGTAATGCTTACGCGCCCCTGCTTGGCGGCTGAATAACTGGCAAAGAGGTGGTACCTCCCAGACGGCCTCCCGTATACGAGAGATCTACCACGATTGACACAATTATATCTAAGTCATTTTTTTTATAAATTTTATTGCAGTTACAAAAGAACGCACGCTGTTGTGAAAAAAGATTCAGCTATACCTTCGAAGCCCGCAATTCTTGAAACGGCAACCGTCAAGAAACCTAGTAAAAACATGAAAACTATGAAGAAGAAACTCAGTGAAAAAAAGAAAAAACTTAGTGACAAGACTAAACTCTATGCAAAATAGGAACTTTACAACAAAAAGGAAGCTGATGAAATGGAGAAAGTTGTTGACAAGAAGAATGTTGATGAGAAGAGGAAAGCCGATGAAATGGAGCTTGTCACGAAAAAGGATATTTTTGAATATTTGAACAAGTTTTCGTAAGTAGACTGATGCGTTCCTAGCCGTTTTCGGCTACGGCGTCTGACTTAGGTTAAGTTACTGTACGTGTTTGGTGCATCCTCACATGACTGACGTATCCAATTTTTTAAACTATTTTTTCATTTTTTTTAGACTAAGTAATTATCAGCATAACAACATCTTCGATGACGGACCAAGTATGTAGACGAACCTTTCAGATTTACCAAGCTTTTGAGACGGTGTGACGAGTCGATTCTTGTGTGATTTCTCCGCATAGCTCGAGTCGGGTTAGTTCCCCTTTACTGGAACATGTGTAAATGCGTATGTGTATGTCGCAGCCAACTAACTTAATCAGCCGTTCAATCAACAGCCTAGCCTCTTTACTAAACAGCGTCGTTCAACTAGCTTCCTGAATGAAATTCAGCTATTTAATCAAACAGCTAGGCAAATGACTTGGATCGATGACGTTTAATTACTTGTCTAGCCTGATCATTTATAAAGCTTGTTTTCCAAAGTTTAATGAAAAATAGTACAATGGAAGAGTGTAGCGACAATAATAATGTGAATATAGCTGCAGCCCTTGGTAGGCTAGGGTGCGGCGGAGGTGGCCCTTGGGCCACCCCAACGCCGCGAACACGTACGATACACATAATATAATGTATGTAAGAGTAATTAATTAATTACTTACATTAAATATATATATATATATATAAAGATTGTGAACCGTCGCTTTATTTTTCTGTAGATTAAAAATAAAGCGACGGTTCACAATCTTTCGACAGTTTACAATCTTGCGTAGGATACATTTAATCGTACGAATGGCCTTAGCATTAGCCAACTTTATTAAATGTTGTATCAGACGCTATGGCTGACTATCATTCAGGAAGCTGAACGGCGCTGTTTAGAAAAGGGGCTAGGCTGTTGATTGAACGGCTGGTTAAGTTAGTTGGCTGCGACATGTATATAGCGCTATTTGATAAATTAGCTCGCACGGTAGAGGCAGGATTTTGAGCTCGTCGCCGTCGGTCGTCCAAAATTTAGAAATTTTAAATTTAGAATCTTAATACACTCGAGAGCAATGAATCCGGGTCACTTAAAGAATCCTAAAAATCTCGGAAACTAAAAATGCTAGGTTAATGCAATAAATTGTATTTAATAGACAATGTAATACTCCTTAAATGAAGGTATTAAAACTTTTTAGTTATTGTAAAGTTATATCATAAAAAAATCAAATTTGAAAAAGGGCCACTTTCGAAGATGGAACTACGAAATTACAGCATTTGGTTTTGCTTTTGTTTGTAATCTGTCATTTATGTGGGTACATAAACCATGTTGATAGTGCTCTATATTCATTATTCAAGCTGAAATTATGTCGCTTACGCCTGAAGAATGCACCAGAATACTTACAATGCTGGAAACCGGCCGGAGTCAGCGCGATACAGCCAGGACTGTCGGTGTGTCGCTGTCAACAGTACAAAGAGTTCTCCGACGTTACGAAGAAACTGGTTCTAACCTACGCAGACCAGGAACGGGCAGAACCAGGTGTACCACAGCACGAGAAGACCGATACTTGGTGAACACCATGCTTTGAAATCGCTTTCTCACAGGAACTGAACTCACCAATCAGTTTCGACGCCTCGGAGGAATTAACCCAAGTGCATGGACAGTAAGACGTCGGCTTGCTGAATCTAACTTAAAACCCCTTAGACCTGCAAACGGCCCTAAACTGGAGCGTGGGCATCGTATTTCGAGACTAAGATATGCCCAGAGCCACGTAAATTGGAGTATTGAAGATTGGTCAAAAGTTATGTTCTCCGACGAATCAAAATTTATGCTCTACAAGCACGATGGAAGACACAGAGTGTATCGAAGACCAGGGGAAAGACTCAAGCAAGCATGCATCGAAGAAAAAGTAGCCTACGGTGGTGGGTCTGTACTTGTGTGGGCCGGAATTTCTTCTGAAAGTCGCACAGAGCTGGTGATCATAGAAAACGGCTCTTTAACTAGCGTAAGATATGTGGAAGAAATCCTCAATGATCACGTTGGTCCATTTATGGTCAATTTAGGTGAGGATGCTATATTTATGCATGACAATGCCCGACCTCATACAGGTAGGATTGTGAATGACTACCTTCAAGAGATGAACATTACTCGTATGGAGTGGCCAGCGCGCAGCCCGGATATCAACCCGATCGAGCATGCTTGGGACGAGCTAGGCAGATGCGTAAAACAACAAAACCCTCCCCCAATCACGCTTCGTGAGCTCAAAATTGCTCTCACAGAGGAATGGGAGAATATTCCCCAAAATCGTATAAGGAACTTGGTGTACAGCATGCCAAACCGCGTAAACGCAGTAATGGAAGCACGAGGAGGCAATACGAAGTATTAAAATTCAAGAAAATCGTAATAAAGTTCAAAAATTTCATGTTTCCTATTTTTGTTTTAAGGAAAGATCAGCAGTTTTTTTCTTTATGTAATTTTGTGTTAATAAAATGTATGGTGACTCATATTTTTTTTACTTTCATTTAAGGAGTATTACATTGTCTATTAAATACAATTTATTGCATTAACCTATCATTTTTAGTTTCCGAGATTTTTAACATTCTTTAAGTGACCCGGATTCATTGCTCTCGAGTGTATATTGTATAACCCTAGGAGTGGGCACACGTGAAACACGGCTGATGAGTCTAGTTCGGCAGTAAATACCCCAATATTATAAATTTGTCAATGAGTCAAAAGTTTAAGAACCTTATTGAATAAATAATTTATTTATTTATTTATAGTAGGTATAGGCATACCTACGTAGTGTACGTAGTACGTATAGTATACGTAGTAATAGCATGGTACTATTAAGTATTCTGTGGTAATTGATAGTATTCTTTGGTATGGGTACTATAATAGGTATAACCTACCTACCTATTTCAGGAGTCCTGTGATAGGTAGTCAGGACAACGCGCAAGGTTCAATATCATATATTGTTGGTAGCGCGCTTGCCAACCACATTGCAAGAAGTTATTGTTCAAGTTTTGACTTGAATCACAGAATACTAAGGGAATGCTTGAATCTAAGTTAGATAGGGCGAATGTGGCTTAGCGGGAACTCGTTCGCCTTTCGATCCGACGCATCTGAGTTCGGCCCTGCACCAATGAATTATAGTTAAGTGCAGATTTTGCACGATCGCTCTAAAACGGTGAAGGAAAACATCGTGATGAAACCCGCTTACGCGCTTTAGAGTGGTAGGCTCTGGCCGTGGTTATAATACACACTGAACAAAGCCATGCCGTCAAGCGACCTAGTCGTGTTTCGGGATGATGTTCGGTGAACCATCGGTGAGACGGGTCTGAGCAGCCGCTCAACTGCCGTCTCTCTCTAGATCTATGTGCTCCATCTAACGCCACACCATCGCTTCACATCAGGCGAGATAGTGGCCAAACATAGATCAATTTAGAGTAAATAAAAAACTTAGTCCCATAGATTCTTTAGATTCTTATAGGGAACCGGATCGATTGACAACATAAAGTTTGGGGAGAGGAGTTGTCCTTTTGCGGTAGGGGCAGTATCCAACGGTTCTAGTAGAGCTGCTTAGTTCTGTAGCAGTTTGAGATAGGATATGAAATCCCTTGTATGTTAGTATACACTTAGATTACTTAGGTCTATTAAACCTTAGGTAGTTATTATTCCTTACCTTTTTCAGGTTGTTTTATTCTAAAACTGAGCCCGACGCTTACTTGTCTGATTCTCATGAGGAGGATGGGCCGTCGATAGACGTAAGTATTTTTAAAATAAGGTACCTAGTCTTTTCCCGCGACTCACCTCTCTACTGCTTGCGTTTTACTATATATGTATAGGTATAATAGGTACTAGATATAAGTATACTCACTTGTACCTATAGTTTTTCGAAATTAAAATAACCTACTTACAGGTTCCTCTCTCTATTCTCAAATTCTTTAGCAGTTATCAAAAAAATAAAGAATTATTTTATAACTTTTATTTTGTTCGCAAATAAATGTTAACTTTTAGTGCTTAAATCTGAGATCTGTGACTTTTTGCCTGTACATGGGTATATAGATAGCATAGCCCTATTTTTTAGGTACTGGAATGGGTAGGTACCTGGCGCCAAATTTTATAGCCGCTAGTCGATGCAACACGTGATCTGCGCAGTAACAAAAATGGATACAATATCGTATACTGCGCAGGTCACGTGGCGCGACCGTGGTTACACTTACTTCCTAATTCTTTTTTCCAGTTATACTTCAAAGGGCAATTCACCTCACTCATAGTAACATTAGGGATGAGTCAATGGCATTACTTCATATCAACGCGGTCTAAATTCCCGGCCTGGTTCTACGAAGACCATACCAAGGAGGCTTGGGCTGGATCCGTGAAAGTACCAGAAGACGTGAAGACTAAGTTCTATCCAGCGCTTATGAGTTTTCTACATGTAATTTTAAGATACCCCTTGTAAGATATTTTCTAGATTTATGATTAAAAGTGTGTAAATCGTGAGACTTATTTATTCAATTGAGCCAAACATAGATTATCCACTATTCTCTATACATGCCCTTTTGATGCCGTAGATAGAGCAGAGAGCAAAGCTCTATATAATAAGTCCACAGCTCCAGCCTCGCTCCAGCCTAATTTCGTTTATGCTACAATGCTTTGAATTTTACCGCCATTGTAAATGACCGAATTGATTGACCCACAACAGATACAGAATAAAAAGCATTATCGAGCTTGACACGCATAATATTTAGTTCATTCACTTAATCATTTTTCATCCCATAGAGTACTACTTTCTTCAAGGGATTGCGATTTTTAAGTACGCATTCGAACTGACATTTTAGATCATAACCTCAGATAAAATATCCAGCAATAAAATATTTTTGGCTGTCTACTCAAAGATCATAACGGATTGTAAAGCCGTGATCCTATTATTCCTGTCCAATCCATGAATCGGATCACATGCCTTCGACCTAATCTTGAAAAGATCGATCCAACAATAACCGTATGAAAAGTATTATGTACCATCACAATATTAATATTTCACAATCTTATTTTTATTCTTTAAGGTTAGAGAAACGTTAAAAAGCAACATTTAAGGAACATAACATACTTACTCTTTTTCATGTATTCTGGATAAAGGGCTTATTACACTATGATTAATTCCGTCGTCGTCCTAGTTAGAAAGAAAGAGATGGGATATCACTATGTACCCGTATCCCATTATCAAAGTTCAATTAAAAATTCACATTAAACACATTCACATTGCCGCGCAATTTATACCTACTGTGAGCAAGAGTATTGATTTAACTACTTTATCGCTAATGTTTCACAGTCTTGTTTCGATTGTTTTGTGCTATCGCTAGAAGATTACATGGCTAGGCTTCGATCCATCGAGTAGACATTTTATCTTAGCTTCGATCCGATCTGAAAATCGATTGCGAATCGATGCCCAAGATCAGGATCTTCATAAAAATCTAATCGGATCGGCTCGTCACATCCCTATAAGTTGATGATTCACGTTGACGTTTTGCATTTCGCGTATTTTCATGTTTTTGTGCTAATTCCATTGTTTTGCAAAACTAAATTCGCGAAACTGATGTAGAATTACCGAGTTTACAATGTCAACCAGCTATTTCCAAAACGTTGGTTCGTTCGTACGTGATTGTAATGGTACCACGCTGCAGTACGATCGTGCTTGTTTACAAATAATAACTGATGAGCCAGTCAGGTTTTGGTGGCAGTATGAAGAGTGTGAAGGCTGCAAGCTTCTGAATAAGACAGTGTGGCAGACTCAAGCATTGGAGCTGAAGACTCTGAGCCCGCTGCGGTATTCGATCACAAATGCTACAGGGCAAATCTGCAATGGTATGTATTTTATCCGTGACAATGTAAATTATTACTAAGTGCAGGCACTTAGTAATAATTTACATTGTCACCCGGAATGAAATAGGTTGACTGCACGGCCACTCGTGCATAATAACGCAGAATTCTACCTTCATATTTGTTCCCTAACATGGGACCAATAGAAAATTGAATGTTGCTTGTCACCTTTGTTGATTCACTATGTATCCTGTTTTCTGAAACAATTCAAATGTTTGTATGTGGTTGGATCATTTTTATCGAATGTGCCGGTTTTTTATACTTCACCTTTTTTTATAGCAACTTGATAATCCATACATAATATTAGTGCTGGGACAAGAATAGACTAAAACTCCAGTGGATCAGATCAAAAATCACCCAATTTATTTTTTGATCACACAAGATCTACTGATCTACGATATGTTTTTGACACTAACCTTATGCCCAAGATGTGCATTCACATTTCATACGATATTATTTCTATCGTGGGTTGCATTGGTGCCAGATGGGCAGTGCAAGTTAATACTTTGCTTAAATAAAAATATAATTTACCTGGCCACAAATACTGCTACTGTAATATTTCCAATATACAGGAAAATTCTAACATCTAACCTAAGGTTATTTCACCAGGAAACAACCTAATCCAATAAAACAAATGGATTTGTAACTCTTATCTTAGGTCAGACATGTGACTCATTTATAGTGCATCTGTGTTTAAATCAATATTCTAGTAATAGGATGTAGAACAAACACACTTGCCAACTCATTGCCTGTAGTTGTGGCATTACTAGAACCTTCTATTGATCATTCTGTGACTGCACCCGTCATATTTGAGCTCTCTAATCACTAAACTAGTTTCAAAATTAAAACAAAAGTTGCTCAATCACATCTGATTTAATTTCTCTTGTAAAGTAATTGATAGGTTTTGATTTTCACCATTATTGCAGAGTTTAGAGATTATGTGATGCTTAGAGATTATCTTGAGGAAGGTCTAGGTGTATAAGACATTCATAATCATGGGCAACCTTTTAAAGTACATGATGTTTTATTGATTTCACTGTTATGAGCTACTACAAAGGTCTAAAAAGTGGATGCTTTGGCCCACATGTGATACAGATTATACAACTAGATGTTCGTGGACCTTCCAACTGGTGGATTATGCCCTGTAATCGCTGACAGAAGATCCAGTGGTGAATTTATTAGCATATTTTTTAATCTGTGGTATTAGGCTGAAGAATTACATATTCCGCCATAATATCTGTTATTCCTTTTTATACTGACTTGATTAGATCTTCCTTATAAGCATCAAGTCAATAAACTCATTAGTAGAAATAAAATACCTAATTTATATTCTGGCTACAATATACATAATCTACATTATTATACATATAATAGTTCTTGTGTTTAAAAGTCAAAAAAATGTAAACCATTTCAAAAAGAAATAAAAAATAAAATGAGAAAGTTAAGTAACAAATAATTTAATACTTTTATGTCCTTATTAAATTAAATAGTCATTTGTTTGTTTTCTCTTGTATTTAATGATGTTGACTTATCTGGAGCAATTATAGAACTATAATCAGGGACAGACTCGTAACTCCTTTATCTATAGAGAGGAGAGATCCTTTAATATGATCGTAAATTAGTAGATAACAACATAAGGTAGTCTATGTACACTTAGCAACAATAAGTTTGTATTTGAGAGAAGCAAAACTCAATAATACTCAATAATTTATTGCGTACATCTGGAGAGGTCTTGTGATAAAGGATTAGTAAACATATACGACCCTGACAGGGTATGGCAATAGAAGCTATAGCGAGCGGACCAATTCATTAAATATACAAACATTATATTATTAGGTATTAATAGTCATATAAAAATAATTACATTATTTTACGTTACTTTTTGTTAAAAAACTCATCTAATTTATAATAATATTTGTCAATTAGATTTTGTTTTAATTTTTTTAGGAAGATTGTATCAATGCTTTTTTTATGTTGTTTGAAGTTCCTTTAGGGATTGAATTGGTGATGGTGATGGGTTTTGACCTTTCTAAATGTATAGTCCCGGTTTATGTCAAACCATTAATAAAAAATCTATTGCCACTATACAGTCAATCAATCAGTTCATTGCAAATACAAATCGTGTGGTACAATCAATTCTATAATCAATCCTGTGTTCAGTTTCTCAAATGGAAATCGAATATTTTGTATAGTTATCTCTGATAATAACCTCGGAAATATTTATCTTTGTTTGTAAACACATACATGGAATTTGTGAAGACGATACGGGCTGTGTCAAGTTGCATGAATCCTAGCAAGCCGCCATTTTGAATTGAAATGCCTGCATTATTTACACACTTTCCCGTCCCGATACCTATATCATAACTGGAAAACGAGAGCCTGCTTAAACTATTAAACTTTATAAAAGTACTGTATGCCTATTTATCCTATTATGACTTATAGGTAAATATGTTCACTATCAAAGGCGCAACTTAACAGAATAACAGAACTACCTAGAACACCTATAAGGTTTTATCAGCGGCTGCTTACCATCAAACGCACCTTGCTCATCTGGTTAACACAACTAGAGTAATATTTAGTGGGCGCATATAAATGTATGAGTGAAAAAATAAATGTCTCTATACAATTAAATGAAAAGTTGATAAGTGGTTTAGGTTACCTACCAGCAGATGAGTGAATCATCACATTTCATATATATTCATACTAATATTATAAATGCGAATGTTTGTGAGGATGAATGGATGGATGTTTGTGACAACTTTAGGTCCTGGAAAAAGAGATAGGCTACTTAAGTACTTTATTTGAGTTTATTTTATTGACATTGCTTATGTTTATAATTATTATTATTGTAGACCTTACATCCCTGTCTTTAACATGTTGATAATTCCTCTCCATCCAAAGGTTGCCTGGAAGAGATCGCTTTTAGCGATAAGGCCGCCCATTGTAACACTTTCTTTAATTGTTTTATGTAATGTCTTCAATTTAATGTTTGCAATAAAGCGTTCATCTATGATATCTATCTATCTACTTTTTGTAAATTGCGGGCGGAACAGCGGGGCGCAGCTAGTATTAAATATAAAGTTATATGGGTACTAGCTGACCCGGCAAACGTTGTTTTGCCATATAAATTTAAAAAAAATGTTAATGGTGAACAACCCTTATCACTTAAGGGTATGAAAAATAGATAGTAGCCGATTCTCAGACCTACTGAATATGCATATAAAATTTGGTAAAAATCAGTAAAGCCGTTTCAGAGGAGTAAGGTAACTAACATTGTGACACGAGAATTTTATATATATGATTACAAGGTATTGCTGCACGGTATGTATATATATATATATATATATATATATATATATATATATATATACATATATCATACATATATATAACATACAGGTTGTACATAACACTGGTGCAAACTGGTCCAACAAGCTATTTTTAGGAAGGTAATGCACTGAACAGGTTTTTAGTAACAACATATTAATATTCAAATGTATAATTTGATGTCACTAAGCAAATATGTATGAGCGAGTGTGGCTCAGTGGGAGCATGTGTGATCAGACGCACCCGAGTTCGAACCCTTTCTTAAGTTATGTGCGAAATCAACACTCGCTCTAAAAACGGTGAAGGAAAACATCGTGAGGAAACCGACATGTTCAAGAATTAATCACAAAAATTCAAGGACATTTGACATCCACCAACCCGCGCTGGGGCAGCGTGGTGGATTATGGCCCGTACTCTCTCTACGAGTGAAGGCCCGAGTCCCAGCAGTGGGAACGTAATGGGCTGATGATGATCAAGCAAATATGTTACATTTTATTCTTTTTTTATTTTATGGAACTAAGCTATGAGACGAGCAAGTCGTTCGCCTGATGGTAAGCGCCACGCCTGCCCATAACAAGCAGTGCCACCCAGAACTTTTAATACAACAGAAAACACTGCATAGCACTACATTGCGCTCATCGCCCCGAGACATCAGATATTAAGTCTCATATGTCCAGTAATTTCGCTGGCTACAATGCCCTTTAAACCGGAACACAGTAATGCTTGCGCACCACTTCATGGCGGCAGAATAACTGGCAAAGCGGTGGTACCTACCGAGACTACCTCCCGCATACGAGAGATCTATCACGAGTACCGTTTCGTTTTTAACAGTAACGAAAAAGAAATTATGAATGGTGTGTTGCTTTTCTTTTGTACCTGAATTGTAAATGGACAAGAAATGAGTCGGGGCCAAATTGTGGAAAACCCACAGAAGAATATAAGAAGTTGAAGTTGAAATGAGTCAGATACTTTCTTTAGTCGAACTCTCTTCCTCCTATAGTTTAGATTCAGATTGAGTCTAGTACCAATGATTCTTTAGTCGCGCTTGTCTTTTTGAGAATCCTTGATAGAATAGACTCTTGTGGAAAGTACTCTATGTGTTAATCCAGGGTGTAAGCTATCTCCATTCCTAATTTCACTGAAATTCGTTGAGCCGTTACAGCGTGAAGATATAACAACCAGTAAGATAAACGGTATCTTCTACTCTTGATCTGTTTTCTATTTATCCAGGCACGTACCAATTCGGCGAGTTCGGCCAATACGACCTTAACGTGAGCCAGGTCACCACCGACGGATGCCAGCCGCGTATGACGGCCGAGCCCGATGCGGCTTACCTTCCAACCCTCACGGCTGCCGTGGTGCTGCTTTGCATGGCCACGCTGTGGTACATCGTCAAAGGCATCGGCAAGCGGCTGCAAGCAGGGAGTCTGTACGCGCGGTATATAGCTAGGTAGGTGTATGAAATGCTCCTTGATATGAGCGAAGCGAGCGGCAATTCAATTTGAAGTAGGTTACTACCAAGGGGTCTGAGTGGAACTACCGGACTACACCGGCCGCAGCATTAATCGGGTGACCGAATGCTGTGAGCGAAGCGAGCGACAGCTCTCTCGGCCATGAAAACAAATCATCCGTCTTCAACTTGACGCGACTATAAAGAATGGTGTGAGCGAAGGTGGCAGTAACCCTTCAAGCTGAACTAGGTGCGGATGAGTGTAAGCGAAGCGAGCAGATTACGCTATCAACTCAATCTAAAACAGATGGACACCGATTGCTATAAGAAGACAGTTGGGAAGTGGCTGTGACTATAACCCATTCCAATGAGTGTCGACTATTTGCACATTATATTATTATAATAATTCTTATATTTTTCGATATTTCCAGAGAAGATAACGAGCTGGGCTCCGAAACCCGTGTGTTAACGACTGAGACCACACAGCCGCGGTCGCCTACCAGAAGCCGCCTGCGCTCTCTCGACATCTTCAGAGGCATTGCCATCGCTCTTATGGTAGGAACATGTATACCTACTGTATAATAAGTACATACGAGTTAAATAAGTGTGATGAATTGTATATGAATGTAATTTATTTCAACCCGTCAAGCTTTTATACTTATGTAACTTAGATATCTATTATTAGGGTCGTATTTATAGACTCGACTTAATTCTCGTTTGATCTGCGCTCCAATCACCTGATCACGACTTACGTTTTGGTTCTTGCCTTGAGTCTCTGACTATTTTATAAATCAAAATCAAACCTAAATCATCTGAGTCTTTAATCAAGCTCAAAATCCGAGTCAAACTCACCTGATTTGAGTTTCTTACGTATTTATAAATTCAAATCTGAAGTGAGTCTAAAGATGCGCTCTGAATAACGACGGCGGCGCCTGCGGTCGACCATTTTCTATACAAAATTGTTAGAGGCACGAGCGGGATTCCTATTCGGAACTAACCCTAGATCAAGAAGAGTTCCAAGTCGAGACTTCATTATTGTTTATAGAATGGTGATTGTTAGTGACGTTTGTATTTATAAATCAAATTAATTGATATTTACGTTTTTTCATTAGGTTTTCCAACAGACTTAACACAAAAACAATCATATACATTATAAACAAAGACAACAAAACTATAGTGAAAGTCCACAGGAAAACACAACATGCAACTTATAATATAATATACTACGTGTGGAGTGTGCTTAAATTACAAATACGTTTGACGTTTACTTAAGTGATTATTGGTTCATGAATTTAGTTTCAACTTACGTTTATCCTATAAATCTTGACTTGAAATTCTCCCTGATTTTAGACTCAGTTCTGATTTTAGTTTATAAATACCAGCCTTAATAATCTAAGTATTACCACAGAATACTCAGGGACAGAAGCATCACTCCGCAAAGAAATTTAAACAAATAGCGACTCTTGCTACAGCGGAATAAAGTTCAATTCAGCTCGCGTAGCGCTGCATACCTACCAGTCATATTAATGGTATTACTTATTCCTGTTTGTTCAGATATTCGTGAACGCCGGCGGTGGCGGCTACGACTTCTTTTCCCATAGCGTGTGGAATGGTATCACTATAGCTGACATGGTGTTCCCGTGGTTTGCGTTCGCGATGGGCGAAGCCCTAGTGTTGTCCCTCAACGCACGGCTCAGGACTGCGCTGCCCAGGACCTCTGCATTCGCTCAGGTAAGGGGGGAAAGAAGACGGTTTAATAAGGAAGACTGCGAGTAATGTTAGAATAATTAGCATTCGCAGCATTAATAAGCTGCTAAATTTATATTAGCATTAATAAAATTAATTGTAGTTGCTTTATTCGATGAATGCTAAAATTTATCGTTTTGTACGCAACGTACAACATCATGGCCGTATGATTGCGAACTGCGGCGATCTTCTATTAGTAATGCTATTGCGATTGCCAATCGTATTTAATTAAAAAATACGCATGAAGGTCTAAATTTAGAAATGCTAAATTTCATATTTGCAATAAGCATCGCAACAGCAAGTAGCATGCTAACGAGTAATATTTCACCTGCTAATGAAATGATTGAAAAATAGCATTTTTTTTGCTTTTCGCTTTCAATTTCTAATTTGCAAAAATATCGCATGTTTATGAAGTTAATGAAAAACACCAATTATTTTTTTTTAATTATTTATTCGGTCAACGATATAGCACGCTTGCCAAGATAGTACCTGTTCACTCGAGATTTAAAGAATCCTACATTGAAAGTATCGGGAAAGACTGACTCCGGCAGGGAGTTCTACTCGTTAGTGGTGCGCATAACAAAAGTGGAAGCGAAACGCTTAGTGCGCGCAGGAGGAATGGCCACCATATAACGGTGGCGCATTGCCGTTCGTCTAGTAGTCCGATGATGAAACAGGGTCGGGGGAATTATTTGGTGTAATTTCGACGCGCACACGCCGAAATGTATCCGATAAAAGATATTTTGCGGCGATGTTTAATTCTGTGGAGTTTTGACTCGAACAACGCGTCTTCGCCAATGAGTCTCTTGAATAATAGGGAATATGCATGTATTTTTTTAAATGCATGAATCGATTCATTATTGAATAACATTACGGAAAAAAAAATTTTACGACATCATTTGTCAATAAAATAACTGTATATGAATTAAATTTGTGTATATGAATAATTATATGTAAATGAAAATTTGAATCAATTTAAATCAACATAAACGCACCATTTGTGTGTGACGTCACAACGTGAGGACCTAGGATCTCCTCATTGGTCCATCTATGCTAAATGTGTGTGTATGTCAATAATTTACCAATAGGGCGGGCTCTATGTCAAGAATTGACCAATTAGCAGCGAGGCGCGTGACGTCAGATAATGGTTGCACGTACTCAAGCGTTTTGCGATTACGTTCCATTTCTCCAAAAATAAGAAAAATAAACATGGAAATACAAATAAACTACGCAATTAATAATAACAATTATATCACTACTAAATGTTTACAGGAGTAATCTATCGTAAAAAGTAATTTCCAGATTTTTTGACAACACACGCATATTCCCTATTTCCATTCCATACTTTTCCTGTGTGGTTCCAGGTGTGTCGGCGCGCCCTGCTGCTGTCTCTGCTCGGTATAGTTGTGGGGTCGGTGGGCGCGACGTGGTGGTCGGTCCGGCTGCCGGGCGTGCTGCAGCGGCTGGCCGCCATGTACTTCATAGTGGGCGCGCTCGAGTGCGCCTTCATGCGGACTAACCAGGACATACAGCCCGGTGAGAACACTACCTATGACAAGTTGTAGCTTGTGAACACTCCCTATGACAAGTCATAGCTAGTGAACACTACCTATGAAGTCATAACTTGTCAACACTACCTATGACAAGTTATAGGTAATGAATACTACCTATGTGTGAACACTACCTATGACAGGTTGTAGCTTGTGAACACTACCTATGACAAGTCATAGCTAGTGAACACTACCTATGTGTGAACACCACCTATGACAAGCTATACCTTGTGAACACTACCTATGACAAGTCATAGCTTGTGAACACTACCTATGACAAGTCATAGTTTGTTTTTTCACAAACTTTTATTTAACTATTTGATTAAAAGTTTCGTGAGTTTAACTCATTATTTAAAACTATCTAAACCAATTTTACTCACTTGTTTCTTTATCAGTCGATTTTTATTTAGGGCCAAATCTTGCTAGTTGTATCAGAACCACTTCCTCTTTTCCTACGGAGTTGAAACTTTGCATACTTGTAAAAGTCCGATGACAATGCAATATTATGATGACAGCCAGTTGATCTGATGATGGAGACGGAATGTAGGCAATGGAACTCCTTGGCGGATTATCGTAACCTACTGGTGTTTGGGCTCATTTTAATCTGCTCGCGGTTCCGATTACGAATTTGTTAAATCAAATCAAATCATTTATTTCAGAATTAATATCCATATATGGTTAGTAAAGAAGTTATAATTATGTTAGTAGGTAACTTGTACAACTTATTAATAACTGTTTATTTTTTGAGATAGAGAAATTATATACATTTATTAGGAAGATATTTACAATTGTCACAAAAAAAGAAACTATTAATAAGATATTAAACTATGTACAACTAGAAATTTATATACAAGTGGTGACCATGCGGCAAGGTGCCAAGAACGCTGGCTGCATTCCCGCGTTGAATGGCTAAAGCTAATCTTTGAGCCAGGAATTTGCCAGCCCTTTTGTCACCTGCAGCTTCGACAAGACGTGGGCAAATTTTTCTAAGTATATAATTGTTTGGTGCCCGGACCCCATGGACCAAAGGTTTCGACACCAAGTGGCGCAAAAATAATTAGTAACTAAAATTTCTTTATATAAATCTTATTATTAATTATTGATCATCAAATGACTATATGACTGACAAAAAAACAATGTCCACGTTCAATAAATCTACAAAAAAATACATTTTTTATATTTTAATTAAAAAAAATGTCGAGAAAATATAATTTTAATAATGCTTTTAATGTTAACAATATTTTTTTTGTTTTAAGGTCGTTCTTACCTGCGGGACATCTCAGCGGGTTGGAAACAATGGCTAGCCACCCTGGTGCTTGTTGCCATTCAGGTAATCATCTCTAATTCTTTATCACCATCATCGTCATCATCATCATCGTCGTCATCATCATCATCATCATCATCGTCATCATCATCATCATCATCATCGTTCTTCTTCCGAACAGCAAAGGAGTGGAACGCATTGTCAACGTCTGTTTCCTGACAACTGCAACCTGGGAGTCTTCAATCGAGGGTAAACAGGTATCTTCTAGGCGAGCGTGTTACACCTTATACCACATAGAGACAAAAATTCTAAAAACCAAAGATTCGTGTTCAGTACCCTCTAAATAGTATGGACTACACTCGAGAGCAATGAATCCGGGTCACTTAAAGAATCCTAAAAATCTCGGAAACTAAAAATGCTAGGTTAATGCAATAAATTGTATTTAATAGACAATGTAATACTCCTTAAATGAAGGTATTAAAACTTCTTAGTTATTGTAAAGTTATATCATAAAAAAATCAAATTTGAAAAAGGGCCACTTTCGAAGATGGAACTACGAAATTACAGCATTTGGTTTTGCTTTTGTTTGTAATCTGTCATTTATGTGGGTACATAAACCATGTTGATAGTGCTCTATATTCATTATTCAAGCTGAAATTATGTCGCTTACGCCTGAAGAATGCACCAGAATACTTACAATGCTGGAAACCGGCCGGAGTCAGCGCGATACAGCCAGGACTGTCGGTGTGTCGCTGTCAACAGTACAAAGAGTTCTCCGACGTTACGAAGAAACTGGTTCTAACCTACGCAGACCAGGAACGGGCAGAACCAGGTGTACCACAGCACGAGAAGACCGATACTTGGTGAACACCATGCTTCGAAATCGCTTTCTCACAGGAACTGAACTCACCAATCAGTTTCGACGCCTCGGAGGAAGTAACCCAAGTGCATGGACAGTAAGACGTCGGCTTGCTGAATCTAACTTAAAACCCCTTAGACCTGCAAACGGCCCTAAACTGGAGCGTGGGCATCGTATTTCGAGACTAAGATATGCCCAGAGCCACGTAAATTGGAGTATTGAAGATTGGTCAAAAGTTATGTTCTCCGACGAATCAAAATTTATGCTCTACAAGCACGATGGAAGACACAGAGTGTATCGAAGACCAGGGGAAAGATTCAAGCAAGCATGCATCGAAGAAAAAGTAGCCTACGGTGGTGGGTCTGTACTTGTGTGGGCCGGAATTTCTTCTGAAAGTCGTACAGAGCTGGTGATCATAGAAAACGGCTCTTTAACTAGCGTAAGATATGTGGAAGAAATCCTCAATGATCACGTTGGTCCATTTATGGTCAATTTAGGTGAGGATGCTATATTTATGCATGACAATGCCCGACCTCATACAGGAAGGATTGTGAATGACTACCTTCAAGAGATGAACATTACTCGTATGGAGTGGCCAGCGCGCAGCCCGGATATCAACCCGATCGAGCATGCTTGGGACGAGCTAGGCAGATGCGTAAAACAACGAAACCCTCCCCCAATCACGCTTCGTGAGCTCAAAATTGCTCTCACAGAGGAATGGGAGAATATTCCTCAAAATCGTATAAGGAACTTGGTGTACAGCATGCCAAACCGCGTAAACGCAGTAATGGAAGCACGAGGAGGCAATACGAAGTATTAAAATTCAAGAAAATCGTAATAAAGTTAAAAAATTTCATGTTTCCTATTTTTGTTTTAAGGAGAGATCAGCAGTTTTTTTCTTTATGTAATTTTGTGTTAATAAAATGTATGGTGACTCATATTTTTTTTACTTTCATTTAAGGAGTATTACATTGTCTATTAAATACAATTTATTGCATTAACCTATCATTTTTAGTTTCCGAGATTTTTAACATTCTTTAAGTGACCCGGATTCATTGCTCTCGAGTGTATTTAGGGTACTGAACACGAATCTAAGTTAGTTCCCAGTTAGTTTTGCAAAAATATTTTCAATGTGCAGAATTGGCTCTTTTCCATTTGTATAATAGTATAGAATAGATAGAATTGAATTAGTAACCTCTTCTTTTTTGAAGTCGGTTAAACTTTTATGCCTTGAACGAAGAAAAAAAGGCGGACGCCTCATCTTCAAATTCAAAAGTGAAGCACTCAAGCTATTCCGGTCCGCTCGTTCGTATACAAGCGTCACGCACACATTAACATCATGCTATGCCGATCGGCCGACACATCGGCTTGACATTGGCCCTCCGTCCACTCACCCAACATAACGCCACCGCTATGCTTCAGTTGTTGCTTACCGAGATTCCGTCCGTCTTTTTTAGCCCCCGACGCAAAAGGGGTGTTATAAGTTACACCACTATGTGTATCTGTGGCACCGTAGCTCTTAAACGGCTGAACCGATTTCGATTCGATTGTTTAATTTAAAAGCAGGTTTTTTAGCGGTGGTCCTTAGTCCTTAGACATGTTTTATCAAAGTCGGTTCAGTCAGTTTTTAGTTTTTATAGGTTTTTTTTTTTAATTTTAGCTTACTGAAATTCCCTTGTAGATTTATTTATTGGTTCAAGTTGTATGCCATATTATTTCACATAATTTTTAAAATGTAAATTGTATTTATGTTATTTCTAAGGACCGTAGTATTTATATGGACCGTAGATTAAGTAAATAATATCTGTAACTTATTTTAATGTTGCCTGAAATAAACATTAAATGAACAAGTACACGTTTTATCAAACAAAAACCGACATCAAATTTATCTTCGAAGTCCAAGTCAAATATCGATGAAATTTATATGGAACCACTTCGTAGCTATACTGAACCCGACGCAAAAATAATGATCATGAATGACGGAGTTCTAAGGTAACAAAGATTAAAAAAACAATCGAATGGAGAACCTCCTTTTTTGAAGTCTGTTAATAAAGAATTATTTTTACATCATCATCATCAGCCCATCGCGTTCCCACTGCTGGGACACGGGCCTTCTCTCATAGAGAGAGGATGGGCCATAATCCACCACGCTGGCCCAGTGCGGGTTGGTGGATGTCACATGTCCTTGACTTTTTGTGACAAATTCTTGGACATGCCGGTTTCCTCACGATGTTTTCCTTCACCGTTTCTAGAGCGAGTGTTATATCCGCATATAACTTAAGAAAGTCAGTGGTGCGGGGCCAGCGGGATTTGAACTCGGGTGCGTCGGATCGAAAGTCGCACGTGCTCCCACTGAGCCACACTCGCTCTATTTTTACATGTCAATCTCATTTCACAGGTGTGCATAACGCTACTAGTCCCCGCGCCCGGCTGCCCTCGCGGGTACATGGGCCCGGGTGGGATACATCTGTCTGCCTTAGGCCAGAATTTGACAAACTGCACCGGTGGCATCGCTGGACATATTGACAGGTCAGTTATCAACTTGTTTTGGTAGTGGTTGGGCAGGTTGGCTCGAATGTCATACACCACCGAGGTCGCAGGTTCTATTCCCGCGACGGGACAAATGTTTGTGCACAGAAAAAAGTGCAAGTATTATATAGTCGTGTATCAGGATGATGTTCGGTGAACCATCATGGAGACGGATTTGAGCAGTCGCTCAACTGCCGTTTTCCTACAGATCTACGTGCTCCATATTCGGCGACATCGTCGTTTAATATCAGGCGAGATAGGGGCCAAACATAGGAACCTAATGGAACCAGGCGTAACGTTTTGGAAATTCATTTCAAATCTGAATCGCAGTCAAAATATCTTGTGTATTTCCGTTGAATATGATGTAGGTTGTTGTTCAATAACATAATATGTATGGGGGTAGATGGTAAATGTAACATTAATAATATTTAATTTTTAGAAAAAAACAAAAACCGACTTCAATGTATCTTCGAAGTCCAAGGTCACATATCGATGAAATTTATATGGGACCACTTCGTAGCTATATTGAACCCGACGCAAAAATAATTTTCAAATCGGTTCAGAAATGACGGAGTTCTGAGGAAACAAACATTAAAAAAAGAAAAAAATATATAATCGAACAGAGAACCTCCTCCTTTTTGAAGTCGGTTAATTAAAAATAACATAGATCTAAAACTAAGAGGCAAGATGCTTCTCGCCTTACACTATTATCAGCTCCTCCACAATAGGGTTGATAACCCGTTAGCACTAGAGGAACGGCGGCTGAGCGTCCCGGCGCCCAACATGCGCGGCCCGCTCCGCCGCCCGCGCCCGCTCCGCCGCCCGCGCCCGCTCCGCCGCCCGCGCCCGCTCCGCCGCCCGCGCCCGCTCCGCCGCCCGCGCCCGCTCCGCCGCCCGCGCCCGCTCCGCCGCCCGCGCCCGCTCCGCCGCCCGCGCCCGCTCCGCCGCCCGCGCCCGCTCCGCCGCCCGCGCCCGCTCCGCCGCCCGCGCCCGCTCCGCCGCCCGCGCCCGCTCCGCCGCCCGCGCCCGCTCCGCCGCCCGCGCCCGCTCCGCCGCCCGCGCCCGCTCCGCCGCCCGCGCCCGCTCCGCCGCCCGCGCCCGCTCCGCCGCCCGCGCCCGCTCCGCCGCCCGCGCCCGCTCCGCCGCCCGCGCCCGCTCCGCCGCCCGCGCCCGCTCCGCCGCCCGCGCCCGCTCCGCCGCCCGCGCCCGCTCCGCCGCCCGCGCCCGCTCCGCCGCCCGCGCCCGCTCCGCCGCCCGCGCCCGCTCCGCCGCCCGCGCCCGCTCCGCCGCCCGCGCCCGCTCCGCCGCCCGCGCCCGCTCCGCCGCCCGCGCGCACCCACGGTTCGCACACGTAACGCCCCTACTGCCCGGGTCATACGGTTATTCAACGACATGCTCGCTCGACAACCAGATCTAGATATATTTAATGATAGGGCAAGCAGGTTCAGAAACGAACTTCTTGCATACCTTAGTTTTGGCTTTGTAACGTGTTGGACATAGTCTGTAAGTTGCATGTGTTGTATAAATAAATAAAATGGATTAAAACACTTCTAGATAAAGGTCCCCCAAAGTTACCAGCATATACGCATATATACACCTTATGGTGAACGTTTGTCTGGAATTTGCATCTTAGCGCCACCGTTTTACTGGTGGTAGGTTTCTCGTATGCGAGAGGCCGTCTGGGTGGGTACCACCGCTTTGCCAGTTATTCAACCGCCAAGTAGTAGTGCGCAAGCATTACTGTGTTCCGGCTTGAAGGGCATTGTAGCCAGCGAAATTACTGGGCATTATGAGACTCAACAGCTAATTGTCTCAGGGTGACGAGCGCAGTGCAGCGCCGCGCAGGGTTTTGCAAAACAAAGTTCTGGGTGGTGCTGCTATTGTTATGGGCTGGCGTATTGCTTACCATCAGGCAAACGACCAGCTCGTCTCGTCATTCAGTTACATAAAAAGAAACCGTGCTTCGGATGGCACGTTAAGCCGCGGGCCCGGTTGTTGGACAACAGTCGTTAGGCCTTGTCGGAGTTCTTTGATCTAGATCAAAGTTCAAAAATTATTTATTCAGTTTTGGAATTGAAATTCACAGACGCACTTATAAAAGTAAATTATTACAATGACTCTATCACTGTATTGGAGAAACATACTCAGAAGATACGGCAAGAAAGTGAATGGCATTTTTGTTTGCATGTTTCTTATGTGTCTGGTCTATAAACTCCGACACCAGGGTTGGCCACACAGCGACATGAAAAAATAACAGGAATGTCTCTTTTCTGCACCATTTTGCACCAACCTTAATTTTGTGTATGGCAACATTTTTTGTTCCAGACTGATCCTAGGCCCCGCCCACTTGTACAAGAAGGGCACATTCGTGGAGTTGTACCAGACGGTAGTGCCGCACGACCCCGAGGGCATCCTGGGCATTCTGTCGGGGGTCCTGGTAGTGCAGGCCGGAGCACACGCCACTAGAGTCATGTTGGTCTACAACCACGCCAGGTGAGGAAAAAATAAGAAACGATCGTATTTAACTGTACCTTAATTTATTCCCGTTTTCCGCCAAATGTACTATATATGTAATAAAATAGGTGCTCATTATGAAATATTTTAATGAGTGTAGTGTAATAGCGTAATAATATACTTAGTTTTAGTGCCATATTTTTTGTATATATGTTAGTCTGTAAGGTATATATTCTATGGGCCTCTGTTAATTTTACTTTGTTGTACTTTAATACTGCTTGTGAACATATTATGTTCATTTATTTATGACACTAAAACTAAGTATATTATTACGCTATTACACTACACTCATTAAAATATTTCATAATGAGCACCTATTTTATGTATATTACATATTCGCGGCGTTGGGGTGGCCCATGGGCCACCCGCGCCGCACCCTAACCTACCGAGGGCTGCCCCTTATACCTTTGGGATGGCCCAACTACCGAGGGCTGCCCCTTATACGTTAAAAATAGACAACATTTGGTGCACAATCAGTATTTTTGGTGAACGGTTATAAATTATCCATTAAGAAATGAACTAAACTTTAAAGACTCCCGACACAAAAAACCTATATTGACAATGCTATGTGAGATGTCTAATTTAGTTAGTCATTCAAATAAAGCTATAAAAATTGTATTTGAGTTGGAAGTGACTAGGTTTTACAGTCATGCTCACTCAAATGTCTTTGCTTGCGGCGGCTCTGTGTGTCGGGTCACTCCCTTCCCTCCAATATGGTTGAGGGGGGTGATGGCTGGTCCACAAGTCATACTCGTGAACGGGTGCTGCTTGCGGGGACTGGTCTGTTCTAGTCACTCCTACTGCTACTGTCATACCTACTTATATTTTATTTACACTTTTCTGTTACTGATACTATGACTATGGAACATCTCATTCGCATTTCTTGTTTTACATTCTGTTAATTCTAATGTATACGTAATTATGCTGAAACAAGACATCCCCGCAGAGTTTCTTGGTGCTATCTTCTCTAGCGGGCGTATTTCCGAAGCACTGGTAGAGTCAGTTTTCGCATTTCTTTTCAGCACTCAGACTTCAATTTGAGTATAGGAAAGAAATAGGTAAACATTTTCTTTTCTTCAAAGTCATGTTAACATAAGTTACAATTTTTAACATTTTTTATTTGTATCATGTGTTTATGACCTTTAAAAGTGCACTTTTGTGCCTATTTAATAAATGATATTTGACTTTGACTTTGACTTTTGACTATAAAAAGTAAAAATCAGCTGAACTGATTTTAATAAAACGTGTCTAAGAACCACCGCTACAAAACCAGCTTTCAATTGAAAAAACCGCATCCAAATCGGTTCACCCGTATAAGATGGTGTCACAGACAGACACACATAGTGGTCAAACTTATAACACACCTCCTTTTTGCGTCGAGGGTTAAGAAATGTCGTTAGCCGACACCCGTATTCAAAAACAACACTTGGCACAGCAACCAGAATTCCACTTTTTTAACGATCACCTACATTTTAACCAATGTTTATTTCCAGAGCCCGCATAATGCGCTGGGTGTTCTGGTCGATCGTGTTCGGAGTCGCCGGCGGAACCCTATGCATGTTCTCCAAGAACGGAGGCCCCATCCCTCTGAACAAGAACCTGTGGTCGGTTTCCTACTGCCTCGTCTGCGCGTCTTCAGCGCTGTTCGCGCAAGCCGCGCTCTACTTTATAGTGGATCTCAAGATGAAGTGGGGCGGGAGACCTCTGTACTATGCCGGTAAGAAAACGTGACACCCTGTATAGACACTTTACATATAAATACATAATTAATTTTTAGAAAAAAACAAAAATCGACGTCAATGTATCTTCGAAGTCCAAGGTCAAATACCGATGAAATTCTTATGGGACCACTTCGTAGCTATACTGAACCCAACGCAAAAAGAATTTTTCAAATCGGTTCATAAATGACGGAGTTCTGAGGTAACAAACATAAAAAAGTACAATCGAATAGAGAACCTTCTCCTTTTTTGACGTCGGTTAAAAACTTCCCTTATACACATTTTTAACCAACTTCAAAAAAAGTAGGTTCTCGATTCGTTTTATTTTAATGTTTGTTACCTCAGAACTCCGTCATTAATAAACTGATTTGGCAAATGGTTTTTGCGTTGAGTTTAGTATAGCTACAAAGTCGTCCCCTTATAAATTTAATCGATGTTTGATCTTGGACTTCGAAGATACATCAGATTTTTAGTCAGGTTTTTTTTGTAATATAATGAATTAGAATATTAAAATATACCCTGTATAAATATTTACACTGTAAATAAAACAACCTGTATCTATTTTACATTTGAAAAAAACACACTGTATACAAAACACTAAGAAATGAAATAGAAACAAATGAAAGGTAAGAAAGATATATAGTCATTTTACAAAACAAACACCTTGTATACATTTTACATTAATAAAAACACATTTTACATATTATTTATTATATATAACTAACTATATATATATAAAACAATGTGTTTACATATTTTATATACAAAAACATTCTTTATATATTTGTTTTACACCAAAAAATTCACCTGTAGACATTTCACATTAAAAACACCTGTTGTATACACATTCTACATAATACTAAAACACTCTGTATATATTTTACTTTATGGTGTAAATATGATTTGTTCTCCCGCAGGTCAAAACGCACTGTTCCTGTACGTCGGCAGCGAGCTGCTCAAACGTCACTTCCCCCTGCATTGGGCCCTAAAAGCCCCCACACACTCACAACTGTTGGCGACCAACGCAGCGGCCATGTTGTTTTGGCTCGCCGTCGGCATTGCTCTGTATAGGAAACGCGTCTTTATCACCTTGTAATAAAGTCAGTTGTACCATCAAACGAAACACCTTTATCACCTTATAACTTTACTCGCAACTTTTGCGAACGAAAGAGAAAGCCCATAGTCGTCTTTTGTCCAAAACCATTTTAGCAAGACCTCCCCAGTATATGACAGCGCGTACTACGAAGAGGTCAACTTGTATCTTCGTTATCATCCAACCGATTTTAATGTGACCTATAATCTAAATTGGGACTGGTACCACCCCCTGAAAACCGAGTTTGAATCCGTTCAGCAGTATTCGATTCTATAGATCAAAGTTACAGTTTTATAATAGTAAAGAAAGATGAGGTTGAGAGCTGAAACAACAACCAATGAGACAAATAATCAACCTTGAACACCTTTATTGCCTTGTAAGGTACCCAAAATTAAATTAACACCTATCACCTTGAAGAGATCGCTTTTAGCGATAAGACCGCTCATTATAACAATTTCTTTAATTGTTTTTATGTAATGTCAGGCCTAGCGCACTCCGCACTGTAGGTACGAAGCTACAAGTACAGAGCCGGACACCGACGGCGGGTCGCGCGTCGTCACACGTGCCGCGTCAGAAGAGATAAGAGCTATGCGATAGAAAGAGAGGCGCTCTGTAGGTTAATATGACTAGTAGGTATGCATTGCTACGCGAGCTGAATTGAATTTTATTGCGTCGTAGCAAGAGTCGCTATTTGTTTAAATTTCTTTGCGGAGTGATGCTTCTGTCCCTTAGTATTCTGTGGCATAACCATGTTTTGTTCGTAAGCGTATTTGGCTAAATTTATAAAGTTCGGACAGTAAGCGTACAAGCAAAAGATCTTGTGCAAGTATTTAAATTGCTCAATTGGAAGCAATAATTATGTTTATTCTTATTTAGAGATCATATTTAGTTAGATTGTAATAAAGTTTATTGTAGAAAGCAAAACTTAATATTATTAGTTTAGCATTAAATGTACTAAACATTTTATGTACTTTAATTTGGGATTAAATGCTGCTAAAAATACATTATTTAGCCTGCTTTTAGTAACCGAAAATCAACATCATTTTTTTATTATCATTTAGTCAACTAACACTATATTTAGTAGTAAATAAAGTATCCATACAAAAGTAAGGGGGGAAAATTATAGAACACCAAATTAGTGATAGCAATAAAATATATGCTTTATTACTCCATTTTTCATTATAATAAAATAATGTAAGATTTGTTTAAATCATCTGTATGTACTTTTAAATTAAATTAAAAATCTAAATTTTTGTGGACCTAATTGGCTGATAGAACTTGTAAAGATTTACGTGAATATTCATTAAAAGTTAAGTTTTAAGTATTGTTTTATTTCTCGTATTCCAAGTTTTAAGTTATTACCTTGTACCACGAAACTTAGCATTTTGCCTTAAGCCCCGAATACACTAGGGGACAAATGGAGCGACATGTTGGGCAACATGTTGCTCAACAACTACGTGAAATGTCTCTGGGGCAATGTTGCGGAACTTTTCACGTGCGCTCGCTCACGGAGCAGCAGCAAGCAACATATCCCGCGTCACTTAAAATGTTGCAGACAGTTGAGACACTGCAACAACGTTGCGGCGTCACGTAGATTGAGTGTTGCGCGTCATGTTGCGGGGCAAAATGTTCTCTCGTGTATCCGGGGCTTTAGACAGAACAAATTAGCATACGTATTGTACAATTTCCATAGGTTTTTGTATGTCATTAGGAGACGAGAAGAGCAGATCGATCACCTGATGGTAGGCATTATGCCTGTCTATAACAGTTGCGGCACCCCAACACATTGTAATACCAGGCCTAGCGCACTCCGCACTGTAGGTACGAAGCTACAAGTCCATAGCCGGACACCGATGGCGGGTCGCGCGTCGTTACACGTGCCTCGTCAAACGAGATAAGAGCTATGCGATAGGAGGAGAGGCGCTCTGTAGGTTAATATGACTGGTAGGTATGCAGCGCTAAGCGAGCTGAATTGAATTTTATTGCGTCATAGCAAGAGTCGCTATTTGTTTTAATTTCTTTGCGAAGTGATGCTTCTGTCCCTTAGTATTCTGTGGTAATACCAAATCGTCCGCAACATCTGTATTACCCTCGTCACCCAAGACAGGTTGCATTTAGATCCAGTATGTAGCGAGTTAAAAAAATGTGACGTTGGCAATATCGAAACGCAGAGGAGCTAGAGATGCCAGGTATAAAAGGGTCCCCTAAAGAAATGGACTTTTAGGGATTCTGTGTATTTAAACAAAACAATTGAACGTGGACTTTTGCAACTTGAGTAATACTGTGCAAAAGTTTTTAGAAGTTTGTGCTAGGTGCTCTGCTATGCTAGATTTTTCATGTTATAAATTAGGACACTACACTAATCAGTAAGTACGTAAATTGTTAGTAAATGGTAATTATAATACCAAGTTGGCCTAATAAAATTAGGTAATGTATTTAGACAGAAAAATGTGCAAGTTTGGCAAAATGTGCTGTTAAAGTGTTTTTACTTTTAATACTAAAATATGAAATTACAAGGTACTTGAAGTTCTAATTTGGCAACACTCAATAACCTTCACTTATCATTGAAATGTCAAAAAGACATTCGTTATCAGCGGTTGTGCAGCTGCGGTCGTGCCGGAATTTTACAACTCGTTTATTTTCTCCAAAAGCTATGGAACCGAAAGTCAGCTTGAGACAGGACCCTGCATTCCAGAAACTGCAGGAGCATTACAATGCGAACGGTGCAAAGCTGAATATTCAACAGTTATTCCAGCAGGACGCTGACAGATTCAACAAATTTAGGTAATTTGTTAGTTTTCGTTAATAATTCTTACTTTTTATTACTTTAACAAGTGTTTTGTAGATAACACTAATATTTATAGCCAGTTTAATGTTTGTAGAATTCGTATAATATGCTTTTTTATAGCGGAATTATTGTTTCTTGAAGTTATATCACCTTAAACTTTCGGAAGTTCTCCTAAAGGTCGCCGGGACATTGGATAATGTATGTTGTTTTTTTATTATTGCGCGCGATCTAGACTTTATGATTATACCTTACTCTGGTGATATGAGAGGTGATACATGACATGTGTGTTGATCAAGTGATGAAATTACGTAGCTTGAAATGTTATGTCGAACAATTCAGTATTACTTTTCTATGAATTTATGAAAGAAACACTTTTTAATAGATTTTATTATTATCACAAATTATTATTTTGTTTATTATTCAATGTCTCGATGTTGTGAGGATTATTTAAAGACCCTTATTGTTAAATTAATAGTATTTGTAAGTTCTGATACACTGACGAGAATATACCTTATTATATGAACATTGTCTGTCTCCAGCCTCCGCATCCCAACGCCAGCTGATGGAGACATCCTGCTGGACTACTCCAAGAACCGTGTGGATGGAGCCACCCTCGGCCTGCTCCTCAACTTGGCCAAGAGCCGCAATGTAGAGCAAGCTAGGGACGCCATGTTCTCAGGTATGCTTTATTTAACTTACTTATTTACATAGGTACAGACTGCTTATTACTGCACATGATTGTCTTTAAATTGTTTCTTTCGTTACCCTATGGTTGTCTGGAAGAGATTGCTGCTTGGAGATTAGACCGTCTATTGTACTTAATAAGAAATTATGTATTACCAACTGTAATTCCTTTTTTTAAATGCAATTAAGTATTTTCTATCTTCTATCTATATAAACTGTCATTATCATGACACATTTTTTTTTTTTTTTTTTTTTACACTTAATAGATCTATGTTTGGCCACTATCTGGCCTGATGTGAAGCGATGATGTGGCCTAAGATGGAGCACATAGATCTAGAGAGAGTCGGCAGTTGAGCGGCTGCTCAGACCCGTCTCCCCGATGGTTCACCGAACATCATCCCGAAACACGACTAGGTCGCTTGACGGCATGGCTTCGTTCGGTGGGTGGTATTACAACCACGGCCAGAGCCTACCACTCCAAAAAAAAGTTACACATAATTATGTTAAATTGTTTTATTCTGTAAATTATTAAACTAATAATTTTTTTGTGCTATGAAAAGCAGATTGTTTAACTTGGGGTTAAACCCCGTTTAACATGAGATATTTGGTGAGAGGGTTTCTATAGTTTGAAGAATTTGTGAATCTTCATATTCCCATGTACAATAATCTATATTATCTTTGGTATTAGTACAGAATAAATGACAGTAGGTACTATGGTATTATAAAACTATTGACAGTATTAAGATTACGTATATTGTTAGAATCCACAGTGTATGTATAAAAGTGTAACTTTGTATAAAAATAGTTCAATAAACAAGACCCAAAATAAAATGGATATTGTATAATTATACTTTCATGTTTTGTATGCACGACAAGAAGAAAAGAGAAAAACTAGATTTACGCTATAAAAATATGTATTGTCTGCTTGGAAGACACTCAACACAGTCAACACAAAACAAATTATTATTATACAAACAAGTCCTAATGCCAGTTTGGACTTATGGTATACAGCTGTGGGGCTGTACCAAACAAAGCAACACATTAATTATACAATGATTTCAAAATAAAGTATTAAGGGAAATTGTAAACGCACCCTGGTACATAAGAAATGACGATCTCCATCGGGATCTCAAAGGAGAGTTGGTTGATAAAGTTATTAAAAATACGCCGAAGCTCACGAACATAGGCTTCATCATCATGTGAACGTCGAGGCAATCCAGTTCCTCGACCACACGAATATAGTGAGAAGACTTAAAAGAATAAAACCGTTTGAGTTAGTGTAGTGTCTAGTGATTAGTGAATTGTAATATATAATATGTTATATGTTAGTGATAATATGTAGTACAAGTGCTACCCATACAGAACACAAGAACAGTGTGTCTTCACCTTAATAGAGACAATAAGAAAAGTGTTAATGGACACATTCTTAGTTTTAGCCTACCTATCAGTTTAAGTTAATGCAAATTACTCATTAGCCTAATAAATTAGCTAGATTGTAATATAAATGGGGACCATAATGTTTATGAAACCATACTAAAGAAAAAAAATGTTTTGTATGATAATTATATCACACTAGCGACCCACCCTGGCTTCATGCGGATGCAATATACTAAATAAATAAGCCTTTTATTCAGACAAGTTCGTAAAATAAAAACAGTAATTACCTAATCATCATAATATACAAATTAGATTAATTTAAATTACATTAGTTGAATTTTTAATTGTTTTTTTTATAAGTTGTAATAAACGCATGCATTATATCTATATTTACATAATTTTTAGGTTCTAGACACCGTCTAACACGTCTGTATGCCTTTTGGCAAAGGCCTTTGCAATATACTAATGTGGTGTAATTTTTTGATGACTTAATTACAAACTATTGAACTTTCTATACTATACAAGAACTTAATTATAATGTATTGTACGCATTAATCTTCCTGTAATCCTCTAAATGACAGTGAAAATGTTATCAAAATCCCTGGCGTGGTTAAGATGTAAGCGAAAAAGAAATGAGGATGCGGATAGATAAAGTGGAGGGGGTGTGTTTGCGCATGGGTACACTCGCGTACGAAAGTACTAGGCTTATTGTTGTTTTTTTTAACTAGCTTTTCGCTCGCGGCTTATATGCTATATATTAGATATAATATCATTAAATAGAATTAAAAACATTTTAGATTCAGTGTAGAATGTTTAACCTAATTACAAAAAAAATAAGTAATGTTGAAACACCTTCCATTAAGTCGTCGTGGGTGACGTGAACACCAGATGAAGACGCGGTGTTGGTGCTAGAGGTGGCCATTTCATCGTCGTTGCTGTCTTTACATGAGCTTTTATCATCATTTGAGACATAATCGTCCTGCCCTACGCGAATAGCGGTCCGTTTTATAGATTGTTTTAAGTTATCAGCCTCCCTCTTCATTAAACAATATAGGTACATCATAAATCATTTTTCTTACTTTTCTATGTGAAACCATTTCGTAAATAAAAACTTTTGTGCGCGATGGCATTTTGAGAATGAACGTAACGTGGACACAACGCGGGAAGCAAAGGTCGGCTGACGAACCAATAAGGCACCGGCAAGCATGCGGCTCGCGACCAACAACGGCACTTCATTCCACCAAATAGACCGATAAATCGCCTATGCGCAGCTTGACCGCCAGCCTTCTTTTTACGTGACGCGACCTGTACGCATTAATCTTCCGGTAATCCTCTAAATGACAGGGAAAATGTTATCAAAATCCCTGGCGTGGTTAAGATGTAAGCGAAAAAGAAATGAGGATGCGGATAGCAACTTTGTTTTATAGTAATTAGATTAAAATGTTACGCATCAGTCAGCTGAGTGTTAATTAAAAGTGAAAGTAGCTCTGATAATGAAATGTGGAGACGAATTTTTGAAATTCTTCGTAATGCTTGAGCAATTGAACAACGAGAGCACTCTTCGAGATGCGGGTATCATTTAGTCATTTAGAAATATTACTAGCTCTCGCCCGCGGTGTCGCTCGGGTCGCCAATAGTCATCATCAGCCCATCACGTTCCCACTGCTGGGACTCGGGTCTTCTCTCATAGAGAGAGAATGGGCCATAATCCACCACCCTGGCCCAGTGCGGGTTGGTGAATGTCACATGTCCTTGAATTTTTGTGATTAATTCTTGGACATGCCGGTTTCCTCACGATGTTTTCCTTCACCGTTTTCAGACCGAGTGTTAAATCCGCACATAACTTAAGAAAGTCAGTGGTGCGAGGCCAGCGGGATTCGAACTTGGGTACGTCGGATCGAAAGTCGCACATTCCCCCACTGAGCCACACTCGCTCTTCGCCAATAGTAATTTAGTGTAAATAATAATTTGGTGTTATATACATTGTACTCATTGTACCCACTGTTTATTAACTTTGTTAACTATTGTTTTTCCTGTAGTAATGTTTGGTATTCAATAAAAGTACATTGTACACCGAGGGGAGAAAACGATCTATTTCTGTTCGAGAGTATGTTTAAGGAAACTCGAGAACAGAAATAGAACTTTCTCCCGAGTGATACATAGTGCTTTATACTACACCTACGAGGAAAATAAACAAAATTTAACGCAACGAAATAAATTGCCGCGCTTTTTTTTTCGTATTGCAGAATAAGGTTGCCATCCTCATTTCATTAAAAATAGAAAACAAAAAAAAACCGCCTCTTTTCTCTAATTATTTGATATAAAACCTTTTTGAGATTTGAGGTTTGTATGTTTCCCGCTTCTTTTTTCTAATTATTTCATACAAGACCTTTTTGAGGTTTGACGTTTGTGTTTTTTTTTATGTTCGCTGCTAAAAAACAAAAGAAAGCTAGCCGGGCAGTAATGGATTTTCATACAACATTCCTGCCCTGCTTCGGAGCGCAGTAATGAAATTCCATATAACTTTTCCCGCCGCACATTTTTAAGGGAGAAATTACGAACTTTGTAACCCGTTTATGAACGAGTAATAAGACACTTTCCGAGTGGGTGTGGTATAAAGCATTATTGTATTGTACATTCATTATAACACTTAAACGTTAAGGGCGTGTTCAAATGACCCTAAATAACACGCGGGCGCGTGTCGTCTGTGCGCGGCCTAAGAAATACTCTAAAACCGGTTTGTTGCCTTTCCATGACTAATCGGCCGAATAGCAAATGTTATTTAACACAGAGATAGCCAGTAGCCTGGCGAAAGAAGTACGGACATATGATAATTTTCATCCCAATTTAACACATGATTTTCGAGAGATGTGAAATAGCTATCGGCATTGTAGCCAGTGAAATTACTGGGCATAGGAGACGTAATATCTGTTGTCTTGGGGTGATGAGCGCAGAGCAGTGCTACACAATGCTTTTTTGGGTATTAAAAGTTCTGGGTGGCACTGCAATTGTTATGGTCAGGCGTGTAATCTCACCACTCAGTTCCATAAAAAAATTAACCAAATCCCACACGCACCAAGTGTTGTCCAGCAGCTATAGTAATACAAGATTTATGTTGAAAAATATATTTTTCAAAACAAGCTTATAACAAATTCGTAATCGGAACCGCGAGCAGATTAAAAGGAGCCTAAACACTAGTAGCTTACGATTATCCGTCAAGAAGTTCCATAGCCCACCTTCCGTCTCCATCATCAGATCAGCTGGCTGTCACCATAATATTGCATTGTCATCGGACTTTGACAAGTATGCAAAATTTCAACTCCGTAGGAGTCGTTCCTCTTAAGAAGTGGTTCTGATTCAACTTGCAAGATTTAACCCAAATATTGCAAGTTAAATAAAAGCTTGTCAAAATAATTTTATTTACTTCCCTAAGCTATATTACTTTCATAATCTATCAACCTGTCCATACATTTATACCTACATTATACTAAGTTCAGCTGTAGTTTTCCTAAAATAATAAATAAATAAATAATTTACCAGGCGAGAAGATCAACTTCACCGAAGACCGCGCCGTCCTGCACATAGCGCTCCGGAACCGCCAGAACAGGCCTATTCTAGTCTCCGGGAAAGACGTGACTCCCGACGTCAATGCGGTGTTGGCGCATATGAAGCAATTCTCCGGACAAGTCATCAGCGGACAGTGGAAAGGGTAAGAACAGCAAGCAAGCGCGGTTTACTGTAGGTCTCTCGTATGCGAGCGGCTGTCTGGATAGATACCACCGCTTTGCCAGTTATTCTGCCGCAGTAGTGCGCAACTGTCACTGTGTTCCGGTTTAAAGGGCATTGTAGCCAGCGAAATTACTGGGCATATGAGACTTAATATCTGATGTCTCGGGGTGACGAGCACAATGCAGTGCTTCGTAGTACTTTTCATGGTATTAAAGTTGTATGTGGCACTGCAATTGTTATAATGAGCTTACCATCAGGCGAACGTGCTCGCCTCGTTGCGTTGTGCTATGTATTTGAGAGACGGGTCTGAGCGGTGGATGGATGTTTATTACTCAATTTCGCAGAAATTACTGCACGGATTTTGATGAAATTTGGTAAAGTTTTTTATGTCCTGAAAAACGACATAAGATCCCGGGAACCGCTTGGCGGGGCGCAGCTAGTTGATAAATAAATAATGTTTCCACTTCGTTTCAGATACACAGGGAAGTCCATCACCGACGTCATCAACATAGGTATCGGGGGCTCCGATCTCGGACCGCTGATGGTCACAGAAGCCCTGAAGCCCTACGCCAACCATTTGAAGGTATGATCTTGGTGGAACTTCCGTGTACATTGCATTCTTTTATAGATTTGAAACAAATGCTTGGGCGTTTTAACCGACTTAAAAAAGGAGAAGGTTCCCAATTCGACGACGTACGGCAATACGCCACCGTTTCATGGTGGACATGCGTACTGCTAACGAGTGGAACTCCCTGCCAGAGTCAGTCTTCCCGATAGCTACAATCTGGGAATATTCAAGTCTCGAATGAACGGGCACTATCTTGGTAAGCGTGCTGGATCGTCGACCGCATCGTCGCTTACCATCAGGTGACATAGTGGTCAAACGCAAGCCTTTACTGGTGGTAGGTTTCTCGTATGCGAGAGGCCGTCTGGGTGGGTACCACCCCTTTGCCAGTTATTCAACCGCCAAGCAGTAGTGCGCAAGCATTACTGTGTTCCGGCTTGAAGGGCATTGTAGCCAGCGAAATTACTGGGCATTATGAGACTCAACAGCTAATTGTCTCAGGGTGACGAGCGCAGTGCAGCGCCGCGCAGGATTTTGCAAAACAAAGTTCTGGGTGGTGCTGTTATTGTTATGGGCTGGCGTATTGCTTACGATCAGGCAAACGACCAGCTCGTCTCGTCATTCAGTTACATGAAAAAAAAAAAAAGTAAAAAATATCGATTATTATTTTTTATTTTTTTATGTTTGTTACCTCAGAACTCCGTCATTTTTGAACCGATTTGGATTATTTTTGCGTCGGGTTCAGTATAGCTACAAGGTGCCATATAAATTTCATTGATATTCAATCTTGGACTTCGAAGAAACGTCGAAATTGAAGTCGGTTTTTTCGTTATAAAATAAATATTTCTTATGACATTTGTTCCGCCGCGAGAATCAAACCCGCAACCTCAGTGCTGTATGAGACTTGGTCCAACCTGCCCAACCACTACACGACATAGGCTGACCTTTATCAAAATCAGTTCAGTGTGTATAAGCTCAGAAAAAGTTCCAGAAAATCAAGATAAAATGAACCCTTCTCCCTCAGGTTCACTTCGTATCCAACATCGACGGCACGCATCTCGCAGAGGTCCTCAAAAAGTTGAACCCCGAGACTGCGCTCTTCATCATCGCATCAAAGACGTACACCACGCAGGAAACAATCACCAACGCAACTTCTGCCAAGAACTGGTTCTTGGATGCTGCCAAAGACGTAAGTAGCTTTATTTTATACTATTATTATAAAAGCGAAAGTTTGTGAGGATGGATGGATGTTTGTTACTCAATCACGCTAAAACTACTGAACGGATTTTGATAAAATTTGGTTCGTAGGTACTTTAGGTCCTGGAAAAACATATAGACTCTCGGTTTTCCGTAATAAAATAATTCAGCGTATCCTGTGTGATTAAAACTAACAAACATTCGTCTATCCTCACAAAGCATTTCGTTTGCCTGATGTTAAACGCCACGCCTGCCCATAAATATTGCAGTGCCAGAATTTTAAAACCGTATAAAGTACTGCGTAGCACTGCATTGCGCTCATCACCCCGAGACTTCAGATGTTAAGTCTCATATGCCCAGTTATTTCGCTGGCTACAATGCCCTTCGAACCGGAATACAGTAATGCTTGTACACTACTGCTTGGTGGCAGAATAACTGGCAAAGCGTTGGTTCGGGCTCCGAGTGAGACCTGTTTTTAACCGACTTCAAAAAAGGAGGAGGTTCTCTGTTCGATTGTTTTTTTTTTTTATGTTTGTTACCTCAGAACTCCGTCATTTATGAACCTATTTGAAAAATTTTTTTTGCGTTGGGTTTAGTATAGCTACGAAGTGGTCCCATATAAATTACATCGATATGTGACCTTGGACTTCGAAGATACATTGAAGTCGGTTTTTGTTTTTTTCTATAAATTAATTATGTTTGTTCCAGCCGTCGGCGGTGGCCAAACATTTTGTGGCGCTGTCGACTAACGCTGAGAAGGTGACCGCGTTCGGCATCGACGCTAACAACATGTTCGGCTTCTGGGACTGGGTCGGCGGCAGGTGGGTTTAAACCACAGATATAGGTATATGTTCGGTGAACCATCGGGGAGACGGGTCTGAGCAGCCGCTCAACTGCCGTCTCTCTCTAGATCTATGTGCTCCATCTTAGGCCACATCATCGCTTCACATCAGGCGAGATAGTGGCCAAACATAAACCTATTAAGCGTAAAAAAAAAGGTAGACCTAGACAACGCAACTGCATCTACTAAATTTAAATTATTACAAGTATGTCCGTGCGTCAACAAAGGTCGGAGCTGAAAACCAGCGTTGTGATACAATTACAACATTAAGCTGGTTGTCTGGAAGAGATCGCTTTGAGCGATAACACCGCCTATTGTTATGCTGATTACTGTAAAATGTACTTGTTTTTCATGTACCAGTTTTTAAGGTTTTTTAACAATAAAGTGTTTATCTATCTATCTATCTGAGCTCAAACCTTCTCTGGCATCACTGTGCACGGCAGCTATATATACACACGGATATATATATATATATATATATATATATATATATTATATAATAATAATAACGTTTTATTGAATAAATGTTATTATTATTATTATTATATACACGGACGCATTATAATTATTGTTTTTTTTTTTATGTAACTGAGTGACGAGACGAGCTGGTCGTTTGCCTGATGGTAAGCAATACGCCAGCCCATAACAATAGCAGCACCACCAAGAACTTTGTTTTGCAAAACAAAATCCTGCGCGGCATTACACTGCGCTCGTCACCCTGAGACAATTAGCTATTGAGTCTCATAATGCCCAGTAATTTCGCTGGCTACAATGCCCTTCAGACCGGAACACAGTAATGCTCGCGCACTACTGCTTGGCGGTTGAATAACTGGCAAAGCAGTGGTACCCACCCACACGGCCTCTCGCATACGAGAAACCTACCACCAGTAATTAGTATAGTATACATTGTTTTTGTTGAAGGGCCCGTGTTGTTTTGCGAGAATAAATAATTTTCATTCTTTCTTTCTTACTTCGCGACACATATGTGGCCACATTTACGTGGCCACTGTTGCGCTCAGTCGCGTGTGGTCCGCACTAGTTAGATGTCTGCCGAACACTCATCATCATCAGCCCATCACGCTCCCACTGCTGGGACTCGGGCCTTCCCTCGTAAAGAGATAACGAGCCATAATCCACCCCGCTAGCCCAGTGTGGTGGATGTCACATGTCCTTGAAACTTTGTAATAAATCTTGGACATGCCGGTTTTCGCACGATGTTTTCCTTCACCGCTTTAGAGCGATTGGTAAATCCGCATATAACCAGGCCTAGCGCACTCCGCTCTGTGGGTACGAAGCTACAAGTACATAGCCGGACACCGACGGCGGGTCGCGCGTCGTTACACGTCGTGAAAGAAAAAGGAGAAAAAAAGAGAAAGTGAAAAGAATAAAAAAAGAAGAAAAGAGTTCGGTTATTGGCCACTTATTTGTGATGACGTCACGTAGCTCCGCATTTTGGAATCACAGTGACGGAACCGATTTCCGGTTCAACTTTCTTCTCTGGCGATTATTTAAATAGTTTGTTTATATTTAATGTTTATATGCATTGTGGTTTAAGGTCAACTTTGAATGAAGTATATGAAGTAAGATTTCATCAGTTGATATTCCAAGTACTAGAAAGTGGCCGGATGTTACTCCATTTTGTATTATTTTGTGTGATTATTCAACGCGTTCTTTTTTTAAATTGTAGAAGTCCTCTATAGTTTTTATGGTCAATGGTATATTCCAGAATATCTTCGAAATGGCTGAACTGATTCTAATGTTAATCGAAATTTGTTTGAGATACTTCTTAGATAGATTATATTCTGCCAATGGACCAACAGGAGGATATTCATCATCAGCCCGTAGTCGTCCACACACATAGGCCTCTCCTAATGAACGCCACTGAGCCCGGTCTTCGGCTCCTCTCATCCAGTTTCTTCCGGCCACCTTTCGCAGGTCGTCACTCCATCTAGCCGGTGGGCGTCCTATACTACGTTTGCCGATTCGCGGTCTCCACTCAAGGACACGTCTACTCCAGCGGTTGTCCGTCCTTCGTGAGATATGACCAGCCCATTGCCACTTCAGCTTGCTAATCCTATGGGCTATGTCGGTTACTTTGGTTCTCTGTCGGATTACCTCATTGCGGATCTTATCTTTCAGAGAGACTCCGAGCATAGCCCTCTCCATAGCACGCTGAGCAACCTTAAGCTTGTGGATTAGTCTCACAGTGAGTGTCCACGTCTCGGCTCCGTAGGTCATTACTGGTAGGACGCACGCATTAAAGACTTTTGTATTAAGGCACTGTGGTATGGACGACGTGAAGACTTGGCGTAGTTTGCCGAACGCTGCCCAGCCTAGCTGAATCCTTCTGTCGGCTTCCCTCTCGAAGTTGTTTCTACCCAGCCGTATTGTTTGTCCGAGGTAGACATATTCTTCGACAACTTCAAGAGGTGTACCGTTTACGACGATGGGTCTCGGGGTAATAAGATTGCTGTACATGATTTTAGTCTTATCCAAGATCATCCCGAGCCCAATACGTCGAGAAGCATCAGCCAGGCTGTGCAGCAGTTGTTCGAGTTCCTGCACCGATTCCGCCATAAGGACTATGTCGTCGGCAAATCGTAAATGTGAGATGTTTTCGCCGAGGAGGAAATTAATTCAATTCAAATCTTTTGACAGGTACTCCCTCTGGTCCGCGATTGGTCTCTCCATTTCCCTCTACATCGGCTATGATAACTTCGAGAAGCTTCTAGAAGGAGCGAGCTTCATGGACACCCACTTTACCACCGCGCCTTTGGAGAAAAACGTAAGTTTTCTGACTTTTAAAACTTTCGTATTTACATGCCTATATTTTCGGCAATCGTTTTATTGATAAAAAAATATTAATAACTATCGGCCCTCCCTGACTTCGCACGGGTATTTATAAAAAAATTTTTACACCTTGGGTTCAATTTTTGGAGTTTTAGTAAGGATCCCTAATATTTTTTTTTATAATATAGCCTATGCCACCCGGGGATAGTGTAGCTTCCCAACAGTAAAAGAATTTTTCAAATCGGTTCAGTAGTTTGGGAACCTATTCAATGCTAACAATCAAACCTTTCCTCTTTATAATAAATAAATAAATAATAAATAACGCCCAACGATCACATACATAGATCCTGACCCTTAACTAGGATTTCCTGTATCTAGGGAAGAAGGAACTACGAGTACCATGGTCCCACAACACCCAGACACGAAACAAATGATTGCGTTTTTTTTTCTGTGCACAAACGTTTGTCCCGTCGCGGGAATCGAACCCGCAACCTCAGTGGTGTATGAGATTTGAGCCAACCTGCACAACCACTACACTACAGAGGCTGTGTGTATAATATTAGTTGAGATAATGTCATGAATGTTGTCATTTTTTATCTTTAGGGCATGTTCATGTGTTTTTAACGGTTTTATTTAGCTTGCCCTGTTCGGGTGGTAATTAACATTTTACCTCCTTCCTGTTGACCGAGTGATGTAAAATTTTGGTACACAACTTTAGTTCTGATGAAAATACAGTTATGTACGTTCAGTAGGTATCATTGTAAATTCAAGATGGCTGCCACCACAAAATGGCGGATAACATTTTTATACTCTTGTACTAGATAAAAAGTCGTCAAAAACCTGATAATATATTATTATCTATTAAATATCGGTGTCGAGACCCTTGGTCCGTGGGGTCCTAGAGCTATAAAGCTTTTTAAAGAAATAGCAAAAAGGTTAGTCGACATCACAGGACGGTCTCCTGTGATGTCAGCTACCTCGGACAAAGAATTAGTCTAGCTATTCAAAGGGGGGAACGCTGCCAGTATCTTCGGAACCTTGCCTAAAGGGACTCCTTTTAATAATATATTTTAGTATTATATTTTTTAAGGTTTTTAGTTTTAGTGTCATGTTATTAATTGGTATTATAATTTTAAATAAATATCTATTAAATATATATTTTTATACATGAACTAGCTTTTCCCGCATACGTCTGTGGACGACAGAGCAAGCCCAAACGTCTTTTTCCAAGGCCATTTTAGCAAGACCTCCCGTTTATATGAGAGCGTGTACTACGAAGAGGTCAAGCTGTGTCTTTGTAACCATCTATCCATTGTAACATACCCTATAATCTAAGTTGGGATTTATGCTACCAAACTCTGAAAAGCACATTAAAATCCGTTCAGCAGTTTTCGAGCCTATAGATAAACATACAAACAAACAGACAAAAATTCTAAAAACGTGTGTTCAGTACCCTCTAAATAGTCTATCCCAGTTGGTTTTTTCAAAAATATCTTCAATGTACAGAATTGGCTCAGTTCCATTTTTATAATAGTATAGATAAATATACACACAATAACTTGTTTGTTGATATTGATATATTCCTGTTTAATACAGGTAAATTCAATAAATTGTTTATGACAAACTTTTTTAATTGTTCAATTTAATTATATGATTATATTTTTGATAATTTATGTAGGTATATTATATTTATTGTGGCAATGGATAGAGATAAGTGGAGGGAGGGTAGGGAGGCCTTTGCCCTGCAGTGGGACTAAACAGGCTCTTAGTAGTAGTAATTATATTTATTAATGTATATATATATAGTATGTATTTATTAATATACTCATGTATTTAGTAGTCAGTAGCCTCTAGCGGTGCTGCAATAGGGGATCGGACAGTAATCGAGAAAAAATCTAAAATGTAGTTAGAACGAATGTTCGTCGAACCAGAAAGATCAGTCAATCAATATTTTTGTCAAATAATAATGATTTATATTTTTAAATCAATAAATAATTCTTTCATTTTTAATCTGTTCTTCATCTCAAACGAAACAACAATCACAGCGCATGACGTCATTTGTAGGCAAATGCCGTGAGTCAAGCTTGTGTTTATTTTACGTTTTTGCTTTTCATAAAATGTATTTTTGCTAATTTGTTCGTTCCATTACTACAATATAGTCCCCAAACTTCACAAAACGTATTAGAATCTCTTTGCAAGTTTTATTTCGAAGAGTTTGTCGTTTTCTACCTACATATGACATCACAAGTTTTGAGGTGGCCTTTTGCGCGGCAATATTTGAAACATAATTTTTAAACATAGTTTTAGGTACTTTAAGAGCGTTATTTAGTTAAAATAGTATTTTTCATGGCTATATATATTCATTGTAGTTAATTTAAAACACTTGCTGAAAAATTGGCCGATCCCCTATTGTAAGTTATCAAGTAACCTATGAATAGCGTTGTGGGCTACATTGCTAGTATTAAGCTATAGTTATAATTATGTGTTTGTAAAATGTACAATGTAACTGTTTGCAAATAAATAAAATAAATAATATAATTTATTCATTTTATAAAACTATGTCATTGTTGTTGTTCCTTACAGGCGCCAGTGTTGCTAGCTTTGCTCGGTGTGTGGTACAGCAACTTTTACGGCGCCGAGACCCACGCTCTGCTACCTTACGACCAGTATTTGCACAGGTAGGTAAAACCACAGTAAACATATATGTAAACTGACCTATATTACGAATTACTTGTTATTCTTGAGTTAGTTGCTTGAGTTTTTTTTGGAGTGGTAGGCTCTGGCCGTGGTTGAAATACCACCCACCGAACAAAGCCATGCCGTCAAGCGACCTAGTCGTGTTTCGGGATGATGTTCGGTGAACCATCGGGGAGACGGGTCTGAGAAGCCGCTCAACTGCCGCCTCTCTCTAGATCTATGTGCTCCATCTTAGGCCGCATCATCGCTTCACATCAGGCGAGATAGTGGCCAAACATAGATCTATTAAGGGTAAAAAAAAAAATTATAAATATTGACATGATGATTGGATTGAGAGTGATTTCACCCGTACGTAGTTAGTATCCATCTTATCCGTACTAAGCGTTCCGCAGATTCCTTCATCATGGCGATTGCTAAGGACACTCTACCAGCGTCTTCGTTCCTAAACAGCTACAATTTGTGTCTCTTTAAGTCTAAAGTGAGTAGCCGCTCAACTGCCGTCTCTTTCTAGAACTATGTGCTCCATCTTAGGCCACATCATCGCTTCACATCAGGCGAGATAGTGGCCAAACATAGACCTATTAAGCGTAAAAAAAGTCTAAAGTGAATAGGCATCTCATGGGCAAGCGTGCTCCACCTTAGGCCGTATCTTCGCTTTCTATCAGGTGAGATGTCGTCAAACGTATGCCCATCTACTAATTTAAAAAAAGGCTTGTACCCAGTAAAAATGTTGAATACACGACTACTGTGACGATGGCTTAATTAAATCTTTAATGATACAGATTCGCAGCGTACTTCCAGCAAGGAGATATGGAAAGCAACGGCAAATACGTAACCCGTTCGGGACAACAAGTCGATTATTCCACCGGACCTATCGTGTGGGGGGAGCCCGGTACCAACGGACAACACGCTTTCTACCAGCTCATTCACCAGGGGACAAGGTAAATATCGATTCTACCGGACCTATCGAGCTTACAATACGATTGGCACACGCTAAACTTTCTTTAACACACGCAAGTTTTCGTAGCACACACTAAACTTTCCGTGGTAAACAATTTACTTTCCGTAGCACACACTAAATTTTCTATAGTACACACGTCAGCACGATGACGACATGGGGGCGGTCCGACCCCTTCACTATCGCTCAACTACTACCCACACATGCGCAAATACCAGCGTAAAATGACACCAGACCCCCGTCTCTTTCCCTATACATCATCGACAGTGAATAACTATCCGTATGACAAACCAAATTTTCCTTAGTACACACTAAACTTTCTGTAACACACGCTTCTTTCCGTAGCACTCACACTTTCCGCAGCACACACTTAACTAACCGTAGCACACACCAAACTTTCCTAGCACAAAATTGAGCGCACACTAAACTAATCGTAGCACACTAAATATGCACACTTAACTTTCTATAAGACACACTTAACGTTCCGTAACACACGCAACTTTCCGTAGCACACTAAATTTTACTCAGAACCCACAATACTTTCCGTAGCATACACTCGATTAAGGAAAGTTTCCTTAAACACGCACTAGCTAAACTTACCTTTATTTGTCATTCAGACTGATCCCCGCTGATTTCATCGCCCCCGCTCAGACCCACAACCCGATCTCGGGCGGTGTGCACCATAAGATCCTGTTGGCTAACTTCCTGGCCCAAACCGAGGCGCTTATGAAGGGCAAGACTACGGAAGAGGTAAATCACATTTTACTAACCTTCGAAGTTTCCTTTCAGTAAATCATAGCATCATCATCATCATCATCATCAGCATCATCAGCCCATCACGTTCCCACTGCTGGGCCTTCTCTCATAGAGAGAGAACGGGCCATAATCCACCACGCTGGCCCAGTGCGGGTTGGTGGATGTCACATGTCCTTGACTTTTTGTGAAAAAATCTTGTACATGCCGGTTTCCTCACGATGTTTTCCTTCACCGTTTTTAGAGCGAGTGCTTAATCCGCACATACCTTAAGAATCATAGCATACTAAAATAACATCATAACATTCAAAACTTGTCAGGTACAAATGTTAGCCGTTCTATGCCGTCTACGACTAGCCGTTAATTTTTTTTTAAGTAGACTACAAAAACAATATTTTCTTTATTATTATTTTATATTTTACTGAGTGATGAGACAAGCAAGTCGTTCGCCTGATGGTAAGCGCCACGCCTGCCCGTATCAATTGCAGTGCCACCCAGAACGTATACCTCAAAAAGCACTGCGTAGCACTGCATTGCGCTTATCACCTGTGGTATCAGATATTAAGTCTAGTCCACAAATTGGATGGAAAATTATATCACAGACAATTTTGTAGGTACCTACAAAATTGTTTGTGATATAAAAGGCGAACTGGAAAGAAAGGATCTTACAGTCTAATTATAAAAATAACTACTTACATAGCCACTGTTTTACGCATTTGTCCATTCCCTAGCACAATTACTGTTATTTCTTCAGGCTAAAGCAGAGCTAGAGAAGTCCGGAATGGCGCCCGAAGCCGTGACTAAAATCCTTCCTCACAAGGTGTTCCTCGGCAACCGACCGACCAACTCCATCGTCGTCAAGAAAGTATCGCCGTTCACGCTCGGAGCACTGATCGGTGAGAATAAACAACGGAGTAATAACGGAGCTCACAGAAAGTAGGTTCAAATAGGGAATATGCATGTATTTTTTTTTTAATGAATCGATTCATTATTGAATACTATTCATGAAAAAAATGTTTAAAAATTTTACGGCATCATTCGTCAATAAAATAATTAAATGAAAATTTGAATCAATTTAAATCAACATAAACGCGCCATTTGCGTGTGATGTCAAAACGTGGGGACCTAGGATCTCCTCATTGGTCCATCTATGCTACATGTGTGTGTGTGAATAATTTACCAATAGGGCGGGCTCTATGTCAAAAATTGACCAATAAGCAGCGAGGTGCGTGACGTCAAAACGTGGTTGCACGTACTAAAGCGTTTTGCGATTATGTTCCGTTTCTCCAAAAATAAGAAAAAGAAACATTGAAATACATAAAAAATACGCAATTAATAATAACAATTATATCACTACTACTTACTAAATGTTTACAGGAGTAATCTATCGTGAAAAGTAATTGCCAGATTTTTCGACAACACATGCATATTCCCTATTTCGTGTAAACATATTCTAATGAAAAAGTATACTATACAGTTAGTAATTACATAGAAGACAAAGATGCATGGAACATTCCGCTTCTGCCAAGTAGCCAACTGGCACATAAGAAGAATAATATTGTCAAAAACAAACATAAAATATTGTAACAAAAGTTCTAAAAAATATGCCCGTCAGTTTCTTGCCGTATATTCTGAGTAGTGGTTCTTTTTACGATACGTTGGTAGAGTCATTGTAACAATTGAAGTTCATAAGTGCGTCTGTGATGCCAAAATTTAATAAAGAACTTTTGAACTTTGAACTTTAAACAACTTTGTTCTACCAGGCGCGCACGAAGGTTGTACAATAAATTTGCATGCATACGTTTAACGTGAGTACCTAAGATTTAGTATAGTATTAGATTTACCGAAAAAAGTTGTACTTCCAAAACAGAATGCATCCTTTTCTACTTATCACAAAAGTTACTTGAAATAAAAGAGACCACTATAGTTGCTCAATACCCAAAAAATACCCAATTGTCTCCACTTTGTCTATATTTACTTACTTGTCAAATGATTATACATATATTGTACATTAGCGATGTCCTATTTTCATACCGATAAAACGTTTCGACCTCCGGTCTTATAAGAAAATGTTCAAATTTTTTTTTGTAAGACCGGAGGTGAAAAGTTCTCGTGTAAAGTTTTGAAGGAAGGGACTTGTTACGATGAACGGATTGTATGCTTGAAAGTAGTGTATGCTTTATGCACACATTAGACTATCTCGTTTTTCGTTCACGCAAGATAAAGCATACTTTAGCTATTTCACACCAGCCAATCTACATTCCGGTCCACGATCAATGTTTGCTTAGTCGATCGGGTGTTTAGTTCGTCTTTTCCTTTTGATTTCCTGTGCCTTTGTATCATGCACGCGTCGGGCGAGATATATTACCCCTGGTGATACACCCAGTATCACCAGGCCTAGCGCACTCCGCACTGTAGGTGCGAAGCTACAAGTAGGTACATAGCCGGACACCGACGGCGGGTCGGGCGTAGTTACACGTGCCGCGTCTGAAGAGATAAAACCTATGCGATAGAAAGAGAGGCGCTCTGTAGGTTAATATGACTGGTAGGTATGCAGCGCTAAGCAAGCTGAATTGAATTTTATTGCGTCATAGCAAGAGTCGCTATTTGCTTAAATTTCTTTGCGGAGTGATGCTTTTGTCCCTTAGTATTCTGTGGTATCACATAGAGGTGCATCAGGCAAGACGCATCCACACCGACTACGACTGTGCACCGCGCAAGTTCGAGCGGTTCTGGATGGGACGGTGTGGACCCGGTATTGACTTTTTAAAATACTAACTGCTGGAACGGAATAAATTTATAACGCACACTCTTTTAAAATACGTTGAATTTATTTATTTACTGTATACGCTAGTGGCGACATCTAACATCTAACCAATAAGAACGCTAAATATGCTTTTAAGATTGCATGACATACAATACAATGAAGAATAATTTCATTATTATTTATGATTATTTTAATTATTAATTACAGCGAGCACTACTATCAGTATTAACTAGGTATAGGTTGCGAAGCTCATCTTATAAGTCTCCGCTTTACAGGTATTTTCTGCAAACAAAAGAATATACGTATAAAAAAGAATATACAAAAGAATACACTAAATAAATGTTCAAATAATTTCTTACAATTGATTGAATTTTATTTCTTATGTCAAGCAACCCAGCTTAACATACTGAAATTGAGCTGAATTACATTTTCCAATACTTAAGTCCAAAGATATTTAATGTTAAAAGTTAGTAGAGGGGGAGCCCCGCTCCCTTTCTAGCAATAAGTAATTTGTTCTTTTTTAGACCTGAAATTTTTTACCAGTGGACCATTTTTTTTTAATAATACTACAATATGTAATTACCTGTCGTGTATATACTGGCTGACTTGAGAAAATTGTTGGTACTGCATAAGAATGCAGAAGCCTCTTTTGGGAACCTTCTCGATAACACGATTCGTCGAAATGCAAACTGCATATTCGAGAGTATTGAGTCGGTTCCCAATTTGACCTCTGCATGTTTTTTATCCATTCGTTTCGCAATTGTGCTAACACCGGGAACCTAAAACAAGAACAAGAACCTAAGTATTCTAAATATATTTAACATAATTAATTAGCTACAAGTATACATTTTATAAAAAAAACGACTTCAATGTATCTTCGAAGTCCAAGGTCATATACATATCGATGAAATTTATATGGAACCACTTCATCGCTATACTAATCCACACTAAACACAACGCAAAAAGAAATTTCCAAATCAGTTTATATATGACGGAGTTCCGAGGTAACAAACATATTATAAAAAAAACAATCAAATAGATAACCTCCAACTTTTTTAAGTCGGTTAAAAATGAAAAATGTAGACTGCGAAATTAACTAGAACATAATTTATTCAAGTGGTACACTTATTATGTTCTATTATTATATCTATATTCATACTATGGTTGCGAATCTTACCACATCACTAGACGAGTACATGAAATGCCAAACACGTCGATCGGTATGCAAAAATCCGTGTTTATTTAGATATGGGAATTCTTCTGCTCGTCATGTGAAGCTAAAATAGCACATAGTGTAACTTACATACTTTTCAAACGTACGAGAAGGCTAGCACATACAAATATTCGCATTAGGAGGTGAAATACACAAATCAGACTTACCGATGAAATGTTATAGCCCTTGGTTTATGCTTTAAATCACTGACGTGGCTCTTGCAGCCTACCACAACACACGCCATGGTTCATTTACTTGTTGTTTATTGTTTGATATAATGTTTTTCCCGCAAAATTCCTTGGAAAACACCAAAACCACTGCACACAATAAAATACCAGCTGGTATCGACCAAACATCACCAAACGTCACACCCGTTGGCTGGTGGCCCGCAGGGCTTAAAGATGGTGCCATGCGCATAATGCTTTCTCTTTTTAACACATGCAAACGGCCTTTTGAGAAAAAAGAAATGTGTATATGTTTAATTGTTCATCTTTTTGCGTGAATTCTATTTTTTTAATACTTTTTCTTTGGTGAGTACAGTCCGTCAAATCTAAGAAGTACCGTTTGACAGTTCTGACAATTGAATGATAGGGATGGGATGAAAAAATCGATTACTATAATATCCGAACTTTAAGAGATCGATTACTATAATATCCGAATTTTAAGAAATCAATTGTTATAATTAAATAAAAGAAATGTTTAGGATATTTTTTTATTCACTACTAGTACTAGTATCGTCGTCTTCGTCATCATCGTCATTTAAATTAATGACCAGTTGATTGTCCATTACATTATCAAAGTGTACGTCTCTTTCGAAGTCGTCCATTATTATTTTCTTTGTTTTTTGTACTACTTTACTCCAATCTTCCTGTGTAACTTGGGCACATGCTTCCTTTAATAAACCTTCCATTTTCTTGACACTGAAGGGTGGTTTTGTGTTGTGTCTTGCTGCATAACCTGTAAAACAATAATGTAACTATTTGATAGCAGACGAAAACCATTGTTTAAATTATAAATGTTAGAAGTACTCGTGTTATTATTATAATATTATAAAATATTACCTTTAACTTGGGCCCAAATCAGTTCAATGGCATTATATTGGCAATGGTACGGAGGAAGTCGTATGACTTTGTGCCCGTGCTCTTCGGCCAATTGGTCAATTACATATGTCGGTTTTGGTGGTTTATGCAATTTCACTAACTGTAATAATTCAGCTTTTAATAGTGACATGTCGACATCCACTCCTTTTCTTTGCAGCCATGCCACCAAATCTGCTTTCTTATTGGCTGACGTAGGTGCTTTATCAATTTGCACAGAGTGGTATGGGGCATTATCCATTATAATTGTGCTGTTAGGAGGGATATTCTGTAATAAATTTAAGAACCACTCTCGGAACCTTACTGCGTCCATTTCTTCATGATACTCTTTAGTGCTTTTGGATTGGAAAGCTAATAAAGAGTTTTCCACGAAGCCTGTAGACGCTGACCCAGCATGGCATATTATGAGGCGTCCACCTTTTCCTATCGGCACCTTCGAGCACGAAGCTTCAGAATCATCAGTCCATGTTTTCGGCACAGAATGGTTGGAATTTAGCCAGGTTTCGTCCAAAAATATTACATTATCCCAGTTTATAATTTGTTTAACTTCGCGCAGGAATGTTAGTCGCTGCATAATTATGTCATGTCGCTCCATAACAATTTTTCGTTTGTCAACTTTTTTGTATCTGAAGCCAATTCCTGTTATTACCGTTCTCAACGACTCTATGCTTCCCTTATACAGCCCGGCATCTTTTAAAGTTGCACATAACTTTGCCAATGTTGGAAATTCGCCTCTTGTAAAATACCCGTATATATGGTTTCTAATAGCATGACTATCGAATTCATCGATGCCTGTCACAGGTTTATTTCTTTTTCGTTTTTTCGGTGTGTGAAGTACGTCACTGTCACTCCCCGAAGGCCCATATTTTTCACTTAATATTTTGCCAACGGTGCGGCTACCAATACTGAGAGCTTCACCGACGCGATCCCGAACTTGTGTAACTGGCAGTAGAAGTCCACCATTTTGAGATTCACGCTCAAAATACTCGTGTAATTTCACCACCAATTCACGAGCCTGGCTGTTCAAAGTACGTCCTCTTTTCGACATTATTAATAAACACTTGCTTAGTTCGGAGTCCAGTATAAATATTGCCAAGGTAAACGGATAAAGAATGATCAGTCCAGAAAAGTAATAGCCAAGTCACAAATTGTAAAACACAAACGAGAAAGCAAGTACGCGCACAGTCAGCTTCCAAGATGGCGAGAGACTGCTGACGCCGAACCGACCGAGCGGACCGCGTGCGCTTGTAGTTGGCAGTGTTGCCAGAAAAAAAAAAATTATTTTATTTTTTCGCTTTCGACAACTTTTTAAAGAAGCAAATATATTTGATTTATAAATACGTATTTTTGGTGAATGGGTTTTATCTCATATTTTACGATTACATAACTATTTAGTTATGTAATCGTAATATGTGAGATAAATCCCATTCACATGAAAAAATATTTGTTTGGTTGTCAAGTGTAATTTGTAAATAATACATTCGATTTTTCGTATATGTAAACGATTTTTTTGCATACAAGTGTATCCGAAGAGTCGCAACACTACGTGCAGTGACCTAACTACGTAACTTTGTAATGAGGTCAAGAATATAACTATTAGAAATTATTTACTGTGTAAATATGTGTTATTTTGCTTTGTTTGAAAGTTTTCAATTACATTTAGATATTAAGAATTGTACATTTTTAGATACAATAATGAAATCTTTCTAAATTCATGGTTTTATGAAAAAGGTTATCGAAACTGAATAATGTACGTATGAACAAAGTTGTTTCGGTTTGAAAAATATGAAACGTCAAACGGTACCTCTTAGATTTGATGGACTGTAGTTATACAGGTTGGTTCAAATCTCATACACCACCGAGGTTGCGGGTTCGATTCCCGCGACGGGACAAATTTTTTGTGCACAGAAAAATACGCAAGTATTTATTACGTGTCTTGGTAATGTGATGATCCTCGTAGTTCCTGATTCCTTAGATACAGGTTATCCTAGTGAAAGGCCAGGATCTATGTAGGTGATCGTTAAAAAAATTTAGAATTCTGGTTGATGTGCCAAGTGTTGTTTTTGAATACGGGTGTCGGCTAATGACATTTTAACCCCCGTCACAAAAAAGAGGTTGTTATAAGTTTAACCACTATGTGGGTCTGTCTGTGGCACCGTAGCTCTTAAACGGGTGAACCGATTTGGATGCGGTTTTTTTTTCGCAGGTTTTCTAGCGGTGGTTCTTAGTTGTTTTATGAAAATCGGTTCAACCGTATTTTACTTTTTATATGTATTTTCCGACGGTTTATTTAAAATGTTAGTTTACTGAAATTCGCTCGTTTCTTACAGCTTTATACGAGCACAAAATCTTCACACAAGGCGTGATTTGGGACATCAACTCTTTCGACCAATGGGGCGTGGAGCTCGGCAAACAGTTGGCCAAGGCCATCGAGCCGGAGCTACAAGACAACAAACCTGTGACCAGCCACGACGGCTCCACCAACGGCCTTATCAACTTCTTGAAAGAAAACTTTTAGGAACGCGAGATGTGACGTCAGATGTTTGTTATAGGCGAGTAATTTAGTGATATGTACCTAGTTGCTCACTTACTGATTTACTTTTATTGTCTCGAATAGTCCGAGATCCCACTGCATGATTTCTACGATCTGTTATCACAACTTCAATTCTGATGTATCTTCGAAGTCCTTCGAATATCGATGAAATTTATGAGACCAGGTTGAAGCTATACTGAACCAAACGCAAAAGTAATTTTACAAATCAGTTTATAAATGGCGGAGTTCTAAGGTAATAAACAGTAAAAAAAGAGGAAAGTTGGTTAAAAATACAATTAAAACAGAAGAATACCTTTGCTGGATTGCCTATCAAATATGGCTGCACTTTTAGCTTATTCAACAAAAAATGCTGTTAGATTATGAAACAGATGGATGTAAAAATCGTGCAGTGAGTTCTCGGATTATCAGGCACATCTCGATAAAAAATGAAATCAAGATGGCGGACGCCGGACGCCATATTGATTTAATATGGTTCCCAGAGGCGGCCATCTTGATTTTTATAATAGTAACAGAGCATACAGGGCGTATTAGTAAAAAAATGCGCGATTTTGTTATGAGATAGTGCACCGTTAGTTCCCTAGATCATTTTATAAGAACAAAGTCTAACAAAAATTTCGCATGATGACGTCACACAATCTTCGACGGTTCGAACAACGTGGTACTTATGCGCTTGTCTCACTATTAGTAGTTTATATACGTATATAAGCAAAGAATGTATGTTTGTTATAGGCGAGAGTATTTATTTAACTGCCTGAACACATGTCTGAAATCGTTTAAAATCATGCTTGTTTTATATATTACCTGTATTTATAAGAAGAAAAGATCTAAAAGATGTTTTATATATGCTTTTTAATTTAAATATGGTTAAATCATGTTATGGAAATGTTATTGCATCAAGTTCTATGATGTTTTAGAGAATAAAATTTAGTTTTTTATACAATTTGAAGATCGTTTTATTATTTTGATTGTAATTTTAATTTTGATTTTGATTTTAATTTTAATTTTGATTTTATTTTTGATATTGATTTTAATTTTGATTCTGATTCTGATTTTGTTTTTGCTTTTAATTTTAAGTTATTGTTATTTATCTAATATTTTATTGTAATTTTTTGTATTTGTTTATTTATTGTGCATAATATGGGCCATGACATGCCTGAAATAAATGAAATTTGAATTTGAATTATAAAATCATACTTTTATTACAAATTATGGTCAACATATATGGTATTTTAGCCTGTAATACAATAAGGACCTGCCCTAAAAACTTACTCAAATTATTAATTTTAAGGACATGAAATTACTCGGCATATACGACTTAACATCTAATGTCTCGGGGTGATGAGCGCAATGCAGTGCTACGCAGTGATTTTATGGTATTAAAAGTTCTGGGTGGCACTGCAATTGTTATGAGCAGGCGTAGCGCTTACCATCAGGCGAACGACTTGCTCGTCTAATCACTTAGTTTCATAAAAAAACATGAATGTCAACATTAGATTCTTAAGACTACAGTAATTACATATTAGTAAATTCAAACATAAGAATCGAAATTTACCTTATTTAGAAGTAGTTTCCTACATGAGCCGGTTCCACATCGGCCGATACACGATCGGACATTTGCTTCGTTTGGTTCATCGTCATAGTTTACTTACTAGTTACTACGTAACGTCTCGTGCTTTTGTCGTTTGGATCGTGATTATGCCGCGCGCGTTGGAGCGGGCGTCGATCGGCCGGTGTGGACCCGGCTATTGATAATGTTGCAGTGCCTTCATCTTTTATTATTGATTGGGGTAGAACATTCTGGACAATGAATTTATAACAGTAAAAATTAGCAACTTTACGCGTTTGGATCGTGATTATGTCACGCTTGTTTGAGCGGATGTCGATCGGCCGGTGTGGACCCGGTTATTGATAATGTCGCAGTGCCTTAATCTTTTATTATTGATTGGGGTAGAACATTCTGGACATATATCATGAATTTATAACAGTAAAAATTAGCAACTTTACAACCATGATGTTCCTCGTAGTTCCTGGTTCCCTAGATACAGGAAATCCTAGTTATGGGCCAGGATCTATGTATGTGATCGTTGGGCGTATTATTTATTTATTTAATTAACCAGGGACAATTTTTTCCCTAGGAACACATGTTACTGTTCTTCCGCTGAAGTTACCGAGTAACCAAAGAAGGCAGCGGTAGACAACCGATATTTCAAATGTAAAATCAACTAAGAGCTAAATTTCTTATAAGAGAAATCCATAGTGGGATGTTAATAAATGCCACTATGCTACCTTTAGTGACATAATACTTAACACAAACTTAACATTAACAGAAGAAGGTTTTATTTAGGTTTCCTGCCACGTCCGCTGCCTCCAGTCTTTGCCTTCTTCTTAGCTGAGTTCTTTTTGTCATCCTCGGCTTTTCTCTTGGGGTTGGGTGTTGTTGTCACCTGTCAATTGATTTTATGATTGAATAATCTTCTTTTGCAAACTGTCAAGATTCGGTTATATCAACCACTCAAAAAAATATAAACCCAAAGGTGTAGGATAAAAACTAAAGTGACTTGGGGCAAATCGTTTGCAGGGACGATCGAAGCTTGACACCACAGCTTAAACAACGCCAGCGAGTCAATTCAAAAGGTTAATAACAAGGAAAAATACATGCCAGGAAACACCCACACCTACAAGAAAGGAAGAATAAGTGTTTACCTTAAAGAAGCCATCGAGTCTGCCCTGTGTAGTGCCAGTTCTAGCCTTCAGCAGTTTCTTAGCTCCGTTCCTCACTCGTTCTTCGTTGAACTGTCTGTTTCCACATAGGAACTTCACCAGGCCTTCCTCGTCAGGGTCTGTCCATTTGAGCTGAAAGTAAAGTATATTCTTCTAAGAAATGCAGCAAGCAATCACCTCAAAAAATTATTCTATGACTTTAGTCTTATTAGGCTAGATCAGGCCCTGTCAACTTTGTTCGGCGCTTTTGCGGCAATACCTAATACCTACGGGGGCTACAAGTAATGATACCACTATAAAAAAATAATATTTTTTTAGTCTAGCAATTTTTACCTTCAATGTCAACTAATGAGTGTTACTAACTAAGTGCACTTAAAAATACTATTTAGAAGAAATCCAATACACAGAGCCACCGCAACCAAAGAAATTTTTTGAGTAAGCATGACTGTAAAAACCTAGTCACTTCCAACTCAAATACCAATTTATAGCTTTAATTGAATGACTATGAGACATCTCACATAGCATTGTACAATGTACATCCAAGAAGAAATAAATTACAAATACTATGCACACACTTGTTGAGCTTAGGGCATACAGGCCATGCATCTTTGTCATTAACATATTCATTTATTGAGTAGTGTGCTTTTTTCATAAGGTTTAATGTGATTAGTGATTCAAATCTACGTATCATTGGTAATTTGTTAATGCCCTCAGGTAGTTTATTATGAAAGCATATACAGTTCCTTCTAGCTTCTAGTATATAAGTACCTAGTAAGCAAGCAAATTTCAAAATTGTAGATTTACAAAATAAGTTAAACTGAAACATTATTGTTGAATGTTTTGATAGTGTCTAATGTCATCACGTCCCATCTCACCTAAACTATTCTCAGCAGTTTTGGAAATGATATTCAGGAACCTAGAATGGAATAACAATGGACTTAATATAAACGGTGAAACCTAAACCATCTGCGTTTTGCAGGTGATCTAATCTTGTTTTCCGAGTGTCCAAAAAGACTAGAGAAAATCTTACAGCAATTGTCTGATCAAAGCGCAAAAGTAGGGCTGTCGATGAACACGACTCAAACAAAAATAATGACTAATTCCTCACAGGCATGTAATATCATAGTAAAAATGGAGCAAATGGAATATGTAGAGAGTACATTTGCTTAGGCCAATTAATATCAGTTAAGGAAACTATGCATAAAGAAATCGATAGAAAAATAGCGAACACTTGAAATAGGTTTTGGTCGCTTAGTAAAGTTATGAAGAACAAAGATATGTCAATTAAAGAAAAAAGAAAAGTTTACAACATGTGCATTCTGCCGTGCTTGACCTATGGCTGCCAAAAATGGGCATTGACAGAACGAATGATGAATTTAATGAATAAAATAAATGTATGTCAAAAAATTATAGACAGCAGTGCAATTAAGAGAAAAGACAAAATAAGATTAAAAGGAATAAGGTGTATAACTAAATTTAAATATGCAAAACAGTTTGTAAAACACAAAAATGGCGATGGGCAGGACATATGCTAAGAGAGGAAAAAATAAATGCACCAAAATAATAACAGAGTGGTACCCAAGGGATGGAAAAAGGAGCAAAGGACGACAAACGAAACGTTGGGAAGATGATATCATAAGAGTGGCCGGTCCAGAGTGGATTCGAAAGGAAAGAGACAGAGAAATATGGAAATCTTTAGAGGAGGCATTTGTCGAAGGATAAGCTGTTTCAGAAAAGAGTGCGCCGAACACTGATAATTAAATTAATAAATATTTTTTTATTAAAACTTTGTAAAACAGCAACAAAGGCTTATTTTTTTTAATGTCATCACAATTGTGTATTTTGGACTGTAATTGAACAAGATAAATGCACCTACACGTATATATATACTATAGTTAAGTATCATGAGAATATTCTCATGATACTTAACTATAGTAGCGAGCGCCCATTGCAGAATAAAAGTTACAGTGTTATTCCCTATTTCATTTAATTATTGACGTATATAAACATAAATTTTATTTTTATTGTTAAATTAATGTTAACCTAGTAGTAGTAGTATCACAGTAGATTTTTAAGGTCCAACAAAATAATGGCAACTTATTTCTGTTATGTCAAATTGGTCAACCACCAAGTTGAAATGGCGAAAATAAAATGGCGAAACTCGTGCTGATTTTACTGTTTTTGCAATATTGCGAATTTGCGATCACTGTTTTATTTTCATTCAACGTAGAGTTGAACTGCTGCTCCTCCGTTTTTGTGTAACGCAGTGATTTTAATGTATAGTGAGATAGAGACTTCATTTTGAGAAAGTGACTCTTGTGTTGTATTTATTGTAGATTTAAGAATTCCTTCCGAGACAGTGACTCTCTTTTAAGTTCATGTGCATTTGTGACAGACTCCGATCCTGTAAGCTTTCACTATTGTTAAAATGAAAGAAAATCAGAGGAAATGCTTTAAGTGCGGGCGTTCGGCTGTCGATGACCCGAACGTACATTTATACCGATTTCCTAAACCTGGAACACGAAATACGATGCGGTATGTAAATCTCTTGATGATCACTTCAACTAAATGTGATTTTCCAAGTAGCAAACTTCATATTCTCTATTTTACAGTTGTGAATCATGGGCAAAATATTGTTTCCCTGATCGAGAAGCTTCAACAGAACTCCTACAGAAGTTACACACAGAGCATAGAATGCTTTGTAAAAACATTTCCAAATACCATCCTTTATTGATTTTCCAACAAAAAATTTGCACAGATATGCTGTGCCAGAGGATGATCCCATCCAGGTAATACTAGTTGTATTACCTACTATATAAAATACTTATCTATTTTTATTTAGTTACTAAAATTAATAATTTAAAAAATAATTATATAATTTTCATTACTTCAACCTAGACTCACTCAACATCTTAATGCACGAGTCTTAGAGTGTTTAAGTATGTGTTGATAAGAAATAACTTTATTTTTCAGAAAACAAATGCTTATGTACCTGGTACAATAGAATCAATACCGGGCCCCTCAAGACTATCTTTAAAAGATATTACATTTGACCGTCAGGCAACAAATTTAATTAAAACGCACAAAACATTGCCAAAGGCAAGTTCTTCAATGGAAGTTAAAGCTAGCCCATCACATATACAGACGATCGATTTGGTAAAGGAGCCTGAAAAGAAGACCACCAAAGAGAAATATTTACATACAAAAAAAATATGTCAAATGCGAAATCGCATACACAAATTAAAAAATAATGATATTTTACAAAAACTAGACAGTCATAAAGCGGTGAAACGGCTAATGAAAAAAATTACACCTACGCTTGCTTTACTGCTGCAAGGAGAAATTAAAAATTTCAAAAGGAAATCCAAAGGAAGAAGGTGGACAAAAGAACAAAAAATCATAGCCTTAAGGTTATCCAAAAGATCACCGTCTTGTTATCACCTTTTGAGAAGATTATTTTGTTTGCCAGCACCAAGCACATTGAAAACATTGTTAAACCAATTTACATTTCATGTTGGCATTAATAACAAAGTATTTGAAAAACTGAAAAAGTTTGCATTAAAAAATAAACCAGATGAGAATGAATATTGTTTGATGTTTGATGAAATGTCAATTAGAAAACATCTTCAATACACAAGTAAAGAAGACAAAATTGAAGGTTTCCAAGATCATGCTAATCAAGGAAGATCACCAGTAGTAGCAACACATGCTCTGGTATTCATGATATGTGGAATTAGAACAAAAATCAAACAACCAGTTGCATTTTATCTCTCCGGTTCCTCTGTGACTGGGGAAAGACTTGCTGCATTGATCAAAGAGGTATTAACAACATAATCATAATATTTTATGACGAATATTATCATTATCATTAAAGATACATTAAAACCATAAATAACTGTACTTTTGTATTTTTTATAGGTTGTACATCATTGCTTTGAAGCAGAAATTAATGTGTCAGCAACAGTCTGTGACATGGATGGGGTTAACAGAAGAGCTTTGGGAATATTGGGGGCTACTTCACAGAACCCCTGCATTGAAATGTATGATCGATCAATAACAACAATGTTTGATCCACCACATCTACTAAAATGTTTCAGAAATATACTTATGAAGTATGACATCAAATATTTAACGAATATTTCATCTGGTGACACTACTGGCACAGGTAAGAAATAAAAATCTCTATATTTAATGCAACTGCTGTATGTGTTTTCACATCTTGTAATTTGAAGTCTGCTCTGTAATAGAAATATCCTACCTATGGTAAATTGATACACTATATATATATATTTTTAGTGTTAATATTAATTCACAAATTATAAATTCGAAAGTAACTCTGTCTGTTATGTATTGTCATGACTAAAGTCGTGAAAAAGTAATATCTTTTAACTTATGATTAGAATCAAATTATTGTATACTAGCGGCCTGCCCCGACTTCGCACAATAATAATTCACAATAATTCACAAGTATGACTTGTGAATCATCCCATCACTATATCAACCAGCTCAACTCGTAAACTAAAAGGCTGTACCAATGTTGATAAAATTTGGCACAGATAGCATGGAAGAGGAAGAACGATATAGAATATTTTTTATCACAATTAAACATATGTATACCTTGTCAAACATTATAGAAATATTTACAATACATGAATGAATACTGGAAATATGCACATTCTTAACATCTGATAATTTCTGAATTTTAACTATTGTATTTTACTTGTTTACAGGCATCGCTAAATGGAGCTACATTCAGCAATTTTATGAGCTGGATAAAATAAACCCTAATTTTGTATTTGCTCCCTGCTTGCGGCAAGAACATTTAACTACAAATTCTAAACAAAAAATGCGAGTTAATTTGGCTGCTCAAGTTTTGAGCAACTCTGTTGCTGTAGGAATGTATTGCAAAGTATCTCAAGGTAAATATGTGTCACTTATTTAACACTCGGTGTTGGCCCGCAAATTCGTACGCGTAGTGAAGTAATCTAACCTGTTCCCTAAAATTTTCCAGCCCACCCTAGTCCCGATCCTGCTCTCACTCCGCTCCTATCCCGATCCCGTCCCCGTCCTATACCTTTACTGTCCCGCTCCTGCTTTAGACCCACTCCTATCCAATTACATCCCTCTAGTATCCCGTAACCGTCGCGCTCCTGTCTCGATCCCGTCCTATCTCATTGTAGCCTAGGACTCTACAAAACATTTTTTAGAAAACGACATGTCAAACCCATCCTTTAGTTCTCAAAGTCAGCAAAAAAACCAGTTTAAGTTGAACCTTGTGCACTTAGGGTTCAGTGTGTTCCGGGGTTGAATTTATAGTGGAAAAATTTTTTTTTTCCTAAATTGCGTTATAACTTCAATATTTCTGGACTGATGTTGATGAAACATGATGTAGCGCCGGACTCCATAGAACATATTTTATAAAACTGCTTTTAAATTCTTGCCTTAGTTTCTTTTTAACCGACTTCAAAAAGGAGGAGGTTTACAATTCGACGGTATGTTTTTTTTTTTGTGTGTTTGTTACGCGATTACTCCGCCAATTATGAATGGATTTCGATGATTCTTTTTTTGATTGGTAGGTCATACTTCAGAGGTGGTCCCATATCAATTTTATCGAAATTCATTCAGCACTTTTTGAAAAAAATAGCAAAAACAAAAAAATATAAGTTTAATCTTCAAGTCAGTTCTTGTTTTTGTTGTAACCGACTTTCTAAAGGTGGAGGTTTGTATTCGACTGCTTCACCCAGGGTTGACTTCCGGCGAGAGAACTCCTCAACAGTGAATAGTACAGACACAAAATCTTGTAAATGGATTTAACCATAATAGCCTGTTCTAAATTCCACCATGACATGGCTGATACACCCAGGATTGACTTCCGGCGAGGGAACTCCTCAACAGAGAATAGGACAGACTTGAATTTTTTTTGTACATGCATTTAATTGTGATAGCCCGTTTTAAACTTCGTCATGATGTGGCTTCTAGATCATAAAAGCTTGTCTTTAAAAACTTTTTGAATTAATTTAATTTAAACTTGTTTTTCACTAAAAAGGTTAAAATAAATTATTTTTCAAAAAAAACTTAGCACTTATGATAATTATATTAATTTATTTTTTACTTTTGAGTGCCATTTGTGGTTTTGAAGTCGGTTAAGTTTTTTTTGAAAAATAATTTATTATCCTGAACAGACAGACAAAAAATTTAAAGACTGTAGTTTTTGGTACTATTGCTCCCCCTCTTAAAAAATAGATTTTCAAAAATATCTTCAACTAGCTTTTGCCCGCGACTTCGTTCGCTATATAGGCTATCAAATAATGGAAACCGCATTAAAATCCATTCGATAGTTTTCGAGTCTATAGAAGCTGAAAATGTAGAGATTTGCTTTTTCTGTCATAATTATAGCTCTTTTCATGTTAAGTTTCCGAGTTGTTTTTTAAGAGTTACTGAAAACGCTGAAATCTAGTTTTTGCCGTGGTATTTTTTTATGTAATTAAAACCTTACATGTATGTACTTCGCCCCCCATTTAATTCTTTAATTAATTCCCATTTATAGTTATATTATATAACACTTTATAATTAATTCCCATTTATAGTTTTCGAGTCTATAGGTAACAAACACACAAACAAACAAACAAATAGACAAATATTCTAGAAATCATAGATTCGTGTTCAGTACCCTCTAAATAGTCCATCCCAGTTAGTTTTGCAAAAATATCTTCAATGTACAGAATTGGCTCTTTTCCATTTTTATAATAGTATAGATGTACAGTAGCCGCCCCATTACAGTTTTACAATAAATATAGATTTCCCATCACATTCATCACAAGAAGAGACTGTTCAGTAAATGGTTGAGTAGGATAAGCTATATTAATTTAGCTGTTAATTAATATGTCATAAAGTTATGCAATTTTTTTTCTTCCAGGGGAATTACCAGCAGAAGCCATAGTTACGGCCGATCTAGTGGCAAATATGGACAGACTTTTTGATTGCGTGAACAGCAACAACCCAGACTTGAGAATAGGCAAACCTCATGCAACAAACCTAAGAGACACAACACCACACCTAGAGGTTTTTACGAAGATGAAAAAATTCTTCCAATCATTGGAGTTGATTGGAAGTCGAAGCAAGCCGCCATCTATAGAGGGCTGGGTCTGGACTATAAATGCTATAGAAATTTATTGGAAAAAATTGACTTCAAAGCATCCCACCGTACGTAGCTTAGCTACAAGAAGATTGCAACAAGACCCATTAGAAAGTTTATTTGGCTGTATAAGAGGGCATTGCGGCTCCAACACCAACCCAACTGCAGGACAATTTATTGCGGGGCTGAAAACGGCAGTCCTAAGCAATTTGGCAAAGGTTGGAGCTCGGAGCGGGAACTGCGAAGAAGATGAGAGTGTCGCTATACTGGACGATTTTAAGATATTATTGAAACAAAATGAAAAATCAACAGTTGATTCATCACCGCTTGACCTCCTCAGTGGCTTAGAAAATGATGAAACCTGTTTTGACGAAAGTATAACAGAGGTCACTGGGGAAGTTCATTTTTGATTGTGATATTTGTAACAAAATTTAACTTCTGACATAGTTGAGTTGGAACACAATTTTGTAGAAATGAAGGAGTATGATATGAAAAGAAGATTAATGTATGCTTCAAAAGAGCTTATTAGTTGTGTGGAATATTGTGCTACTGCTATAAACCATTACCAATATCTTGCAACAAGCACATTTTACATTTGTGTTAAGCGATTCTGCACTGTGAAAAACCAGAAATACATTGAGGAAGCATCAGCAATTGCTCTTAGAAAAAAGATTAATATTTTAAAACACACTTAAAATACCTTTTATGAAGTCATTCATATCTTTGATGTAATTTATTACAAATCTCAGGTAATTTTAATAAAAAATTCCTCAATGTACACCATATGTGTATATATTTATGTAGGTACAACTATTAGAGAGAATACCTACTGTACAGGTATCCATGTACTTTTTATTTGTGTCTGTTGTATTGTATCTCAGTAAATCAAAGACATTTTACTTACTAAGATAAAAATATAATTAATATCTTACATAGGAATTAATATTTACTAGGGACTTGGTAAATATTAGTAGAAATTAATTGATTTTGATTGATTTGTATAATGAAAATTGTTACGTATAATTTATGACGTTAACATATTTTAAATTTTATGTTAGATTTATGTTTGAATTGTATGTTAAAGTATTTTAAATTGTAAATTTGTAATTTGTGTATTTGTTACTAGATTCTGTGATATTATGACTGGCTTGTAAGTGTCACTCATTTGTGTGATATGATATAGCATTAAGACTATTTCACAAGGCTATTTTGTTAAGTTTCATAACAGTGAAACTATAGAGGCTGTAAAGTATTTTGAATTTTTAAGAACTGTTACTAGATTCTGTGATATTATGACTGGCTTGTAAGTGTCACTCATTTGTGTGATATGATATAGCATTAAGACTAGTTAAACAGGCTATTTTGTTATGTTTCATAACAGTGAAACTATAGAGGCTGTAAAGTATTTTGAATTGTAAATTTGTAAGTACTGTTACTAGATTCTATGATATTATGGCTTGTAAGTAACTTGTGTGTGATGTAGCATTAAGACTGTTTAACAAGGCTATTTTGTTGTAGGCTGTGAAGTATTTTATGACTTATAAAAATTGTAATCTAGTATAATATATAAAATTGTACTTTTCATTGATGTTTTCTTTTTGTAATACCTTTAGAAAAAATCAGAACGTGGAATAAAACGTTTGAAATTCCCGCTAGTAGTAGGCAGCACATAGTTTTTGGGGGGCATTCAATAGATGGCGTGATTTTTTTGTCCCTAAATTTTTTGTATGGAGTCGTTATTCTTCTCGCTAGAGTATATGTTCCTTGGGCTAGATCGTAACGTTTTTTTTTTTTTTTTAAGTTTGCCCGTTAGGGCAGGCTAAAGTCTCTAGGACCATACCGCCATGCCTTACGTAGTTTTTATTTGATAGTTTAATATTCCATTTTATTATACTTTTGTTGAGAATGAGGGTCATCAGCAACAAGCCGGACCCTCTCCTAGTGCTTCAATAAAGTGGTGGAACTTTATTCAAGCTTTCCATGGACTTTTTGGGAGAACATAAAAAGCAATGTTTTCCCTATTTTGTTTCATTTGCCTACACTCGTGCACGTTTACGAACACATAATGGTTAATATTCCACCGATATTATACATGATCACTCGAAATAACACTTGTTTGGAAAATAAAACAAAATCGAACTGTATCACTTTTCACTTCCCGCCAAAAAGTCCTAGATTGTAATGTTATTGGGATGACTTTCAGAGACATATCATTATTATTTTTTGTATTTTATTAAAAAAAAACTAATGGCATAAATATAAGTTCACCTGTTCCCCTTAATCCCTTATAGATTTTTATTTGACATCTATCTCGGCTGAAGTTAAGCGACGATATGGTCGAAGATGTAGCATGAAAGACGGCTGTTCAGCTACTATTCATATCTATCTCCCTGATGGTTAACCAAGCATCACCCCAAAACACGGCTAGGTCATTCGACGGCAAAATGATGAGAGATGTTGATGAGCGCCAGAACATCGTTTTAGCAAAATCGTGTGCAGCACAGTACTGCGCTCGTCACCCCGAGACATCAGATAATAAGTCTCATACAGCAATTTCGCTGGCTACAATGTTCTTCAAACCAGAACACAATGCTTGCGCACTACTGCTTGTCGGCAGAAACGACTTCCTTACCTCAATATCCTTAGCATCAGCGACCTCCGGCTCCAGGAACAGTTCCCTCGCCCTCTGGAAGTCCCACTCCTCAGGCGGAGGGTATTTACTCGTGTCTATGTTCTTGAGTACGCTCTCTATGGAGCGGTGTTGTCGGATGAGTTCGATGGCGCGCTTGGGACCCACGCCTCGGATGGACCCGCAGTAATCGCAGCCTAGTAAGATGCACAGGTCGATGAACTGGTGGAGAAAGAGACTTCATCATCAGTCGGAAGACGTCCACAGCTGAACATAGGCCTCCCCCATATATCGCCACAACAAGCGGTTTTTATTTTAACGCTTAATAGACCTATGTTTGGCCACTATCTCGCCTGATGAGAAGTAATGATGTGGCCTAAGATCGAGCACATAGATCTAGAGAGAGACGGCAGTTGAGCGGCTGCTCAGACCCATCTCCCCGATTGTTCACCAAACATCATCCGGAAACACGACTAGGTCGCTTGACGGCATGGCTTTGTTCGGTGGGTGGTATTACAACCACGGCCAGAGCCTACCACTCCAAAGCGCGTAAGCGGGTTTCATCACGATGTTTTCCTTCACCGTTTTAGTAGTAGTTTTAGTATTAATCTGCACTTAACTATAAGTCATTGGTGCAGGGCCGAGTCGGGATTCGCTCGCTGTATGCATCCAGCGGCTCCCCGCGACTCTTACTAGGTCGTCGGTCCACCTTGTGGGGGGGGGGGGGGGCGTCCTACGCTCCGCCTCCCCCGGAAAAGACTTACGTCTCACATTTTTTTTTGTGCAGCTGAGTGACGAGACGAGCTGGTCGTTTGCCTGATGGTAAGCCACGCCAGCCCATAACAATAACAGCACCACCTGGAACTTTGTTTTGCAAATTCCTGCGCGGCGCTGCACTGCGCTCGTCACCCTGAGACAATTAGCTGTTGAGTCTCATTATGCCCAGTAATTTCACTGGCTACAGCGCCCTTCAAACCTGAACACAGTATGCTTGCACACTACTGCTTGGCGGCTGAATAACTGGCAAAGCGGTGGTACCCACCCAGACGGCCTCTCGCATACGTGAAACCTACCACAAGTAAAAAAAATCATATACCTAAATCTCTAAACTCAGTGCGACAAGTAAGATATAAGTATTATAGTTCATGGGTACTATATCCTTTCTTTTGTCGTCGCGCTATAAAGCATAAACAAGACCGCGGAATCAAGAGTCATGACTCCTAGAGTTACCTCATTCTGCTCCAGCTCCAACCCCTTCAGCACGTCTTGTAAATGGAACTCCTGGACCGGCATCTTCCTTGCCTCGGAGAACGTGAGGTGTCGCAGCAGTACGTTGGCCCCGAAGGTCAGAGCGTCCATGTCTTCAGTGGCCGCTGCAAACACTTTACCGGATTTAACCTGGAGATAGACAATATTACTGAGACTTTTTTAAACATAATCTTCAATGATGAGACGTGCAGATCATTCATTTGATGGTAAGTAACATGCCAGTCCATAAAAGTTTAAGCACCACCAATAGAACTCTACCTTAAACATCTATTAAGACAAACCTAAACAACAAATTACAAGAATATGTTTTAAAAAACAAAAAACCGACTTCAATGTATCTTCGAAGTCCACTGTCAAATATCAATGAAATTCATATGGGACCACTTCATAGCTATACTGAACCCAACGCAAAAAGAATTTTCCAAATCGGTTCTTGAACGACGGAGTTCCGAGGTAACCGCATAAAAAAAATACAATCTAATAGAGAACCTTCTCTTTTTTTGAAGCTGGTTAAAAAGAGTTTATAAACAAGATTTTAGTTGAAAAATATATTTTTCATGGCAAGCTATTAACAAATTCGCAATCGGAAACGCGAGCAGATTAAAATGAGCCCAAACACTAGTAGTTTATGATTATTCGTCAAGGAGATCCATTGCCCACCTTCCGTCTCCATCGTCAGATCAGCTGATTGTCACCATATTGCATTGTCATCGGACTTTGACAAGAGTGCAAAATTACTCTGTAGGATAATAGGAAGTGGTTCTGATTTAACTTACAAGATTTGACCCAAATAAACATGGTAAGTTAAATAAAAGCTTTTTTTACTTCATAGTAATATTTTTAGACATTTTAAAAGATTTCAAATGAAAGAGACATCCCGCAGAGTTTCTTGGTGCTATCTTCTCTAGCGGGCGTATTTCCGAAGCACTGGTAGAATCAGTCAGTGGATTTTTTTATGCCTATATCAAAAAATACTAAGGGACAGAAGCATCACTCCGCAAAGAAATTTAAACAAATAGCGACTTTTGCTATGACGCAATAAAATTCAATTCAGCTCGCGTAGCGCTGCATACCTGCCAGTCATATTAACCTACAGAGCGCCTCTCTTTCTATCGCATAGCTCTTATCTCTTCTGACGCGGCACGTGTGACGACGCGCGACCCGCCGTCGGTGTCCGGCTATGTACTTGTCGCTTCGTACCTACAGTGCGGAGTGCGCTAGGCCTGCCTATATATTAAATATTTTTTGACTAACAGTTTTAACATGTAGCAAGCAACCTTATTTCTACGTGATCTTTTGCAGGAAATCTTTATATGGACTGGGATTGCTATTAGAGCAACTCAATACCCAAAGACTACTAACCAAAGCAGCGCACTGTGCCTCCGCCTCACAAGGTGCTTCAATGGTCGGGATCCCCATCAGTTTTAGGAGCTCCCTGGCTTCTTCACTGTGGTGCTTGGTTACCTTCACGAGGCGCCTGTTGAACTTCTCAATTGAAGCCGAATCACCTAGCAAAGTACAAAAAAATATTGGATGTTTTAGCTCTGATTAGATAGTACTACTATGCAACGGTGAATTTTGTTTTTAGAGATAAAATTAGATTTTTCTTTAACCAAAATATTTTTTTATTTTTTTATTTTTGATTTTATTTTACTGTATTTCATATAAAGTAGTTGGACTTAGCTGTGGTATCATAGTTCTTGATAATTTATAAATTGCAGTAATAATAGTATTCTGTCAGTTGGATCCTAGGTAATTTTTCTTCCCTGTGATACAACCAGTTGAACAAAGCTGTTATAATTGTAACATAAACCAGTTGGACAACAACCTCTCAGTTGTATCACATGTTGTTATGATAATAAATTGCATGAATTAAATGTATTATATATATATATATATTAAATAGTATTCTGATAGATCTGACAGTTGAACATAGTGGGTGTACCACAGGTCAGTAGCAGAGTTTCGGTGTGAATATTTTTTTTGTTATAGAACTTCATAAGATTCTGACATTTAGATGCTTCCTACTAAATTCATTCCTGATATTTATTATGACTGCAGCTGTTGAAGCATGACTCCGCGACCCAGTGCTTAAGACATAAGGACGGATTTCCAAAGATGAAGCTTAGATTCCGGCCTGTTTATTCGCATATTTCAGTTTCTGTGTAGCAATTTCTATTTTTTTTGTCATGGACCTGGTTGAGTTAACATGGTTTGGGGCTGTTACCCCAAATAAACTATTTCCAGCCATTTTTTTTTTACAATAACTTTACCCATTAATAATGGAAGCATCATAAAATTTTAATACAAGAGTTCAAACATCTTACCAGCTTCCGTAGCCTTCTGCAATTCCTTCTCTGCCTCTTCTCTTCTCTCCGCTCGTTTGTTCAACTGGTGAGACTTCATGTCCGGAGGTTTCCCATCAAACACATAGACAGGCTTGATGCCATTCTCGATGAGACGGATTGTGCGGTAAAATGTGCCCATGAGATGGGATGTGGTCTCTCCGTCTACATTGACTAGCTGGGCTCCTGGTTAGACAATGTTTTATTATTATATTGTGTGCAGAGTTTACTATTATACTCGAGTTAGAGGAACAGGAACTTTATAAATACAAAGGGAGAAACCATTCTACTATTGTTTCACCTATCATCATCATCATCATCAGCCCATCATGTTCTCACTGCTGGGACACGGGCCTTCTCTCGTAGAGAGGTATGGGCCATAACCCACCACACCGGCCCAGTGCGGGTTGGTGGGCATCACATATCCTTGAATTTTTGTGGTTAATTCTTGAACATGCCGGTTTCCTTACGATGTTTTCCTTCACCTTTTCTAGTCAGTGGTGCGGGGCCAGCGAGATTCGAACTCGGGTGCGTCGGATAAGAATATAATAATATAAGCAGAAAGCGTGCCCATAAGTTGGCAGCACCTAGAACCATAATATGCAAAATCCTCCACGGAACTGCACTGGGCTAGGCATTCTGAAACAATAGCTCTTATGTCTCCTTATGCCCAGTAATTTCACTGACTACATTGCCCTTCGAATCAGAACGCAGAATGCTTGCGCACTACAACTACTGATTGTACAAAAGCAGCTACCGTATGAAAAATAAAAAGAATTCCATGTAGTACCTTCACTTCTTACGGCTATCAGGAACTGGTACAGGCTCATAGAGGCATCAATAGCTATTTTGCGCCCTGGAATTAACAAAATATGCTTCATAATTAACTGAACGAAAGGTTACACAAAGTTCTTCTAAATGAAAACTTACCGAAATAGTTTTTGATTTCCATTTCTTTTACAGCTTGAGGAGCTATATCGGCAATTAGTTTTGATAGGCCTAGAATACCCATCTTGATTTTTTAACAATATTCACAACAATTCAAATCAAAATAAAATATTCACGGCGGATTTCTTCTTTCACAAAAACGGCGCGAATATAATTTTTATCAATGACTTTGACTTTTGACGTTGACAATTTAACATATTTGACGTTTTGCTGTTCTCGTTTTTGTTCAACTGTCTCAGTTTCTTTTTAAAGATAAGAGCGAGACACAAATAGATATCGATTGAGTAGTGATGCGCGTACTTCCTAAACCAAAAGTAGAATCGATTAATCTCTAAAAAAAATAACAAGAAAGTTTTGAAATGATTAATAAACGTTCTCTAAATAAATTATCAATGAGAACATGGTCCGATAATGATCAGTTCTTCCTGTAAATCAACCTTGAAACTGCACACACTAGAGATTTTATGTATACCTAGGCTTTATATATTATACTATATTAACCGACGTCAATACACAAGATTTTTAACACTACTAATGATTCTATGGTAATACCTAAAACCTAAATTATTAGTACCTACGAATACTAGATTAATACGTGTTAATACTACAAAAACAAAGCGTGTAAGTAGTTTACCGTTATGTCAATAAACAGCTGATTAACCAGTAGGCAGGGGCGTGTGTCCGTGTCTGGAGTAGATATCGATCGCATTCTGTTGTCAACAGTGTTTTTATTTAGCCCGTTGTTTTTAGTTACAATTTAGTTACTTAAATGGGTAATTTGTACAGTGTCAACATGGAGGAGAATTTCAAAAAGAACCAGGAATTTATACAGACTATGAATAAAATAAAGGTGAGTTCCTAAAATGTATTTTTAACAATTATTCATTATTTTGTTTTGTCAGCAAATTTTTGATATTATGATTTTGTTTATTTTAGATGGAGCGGCAAATCCAATTGCAATTCCAGTTGCAAGAAAGACAAATGGCAATGCAAATTGCTAAAAATCGTGACATTTGCCTTTGGTTATCTGCATTTTATGTAACTTCCGCTGTTGGCCTATTTACAGGGTAAGGATGACAAGAATTGTTTTATATTTTACAGATTCTTGTCTTTAATACGATAGAATCATATCTCTTCAAATGAATCATTCACTACATTTTTGACCTTTCTCCTTGATTAAAATTTCTGGAAGAAATCGTGTGGCGATAAGTCCGCCGATTGTACTGTGCTACATTTGTGCTACATTTAATAAGTTTCTTTAAAGTTAGTTTTTATAATGTATCGCCACTTATTCATTTATTTTATACTTTACTTATTTATTTAGATTGTAACTAACCTAGTATTAACCTACTCCAGTCTAATGCATGATTCTAACAGTTTCAGAAGAACTAAAAGACCCTATCTTTTGATGCCACTCATACCTTTGACTTTTGCGACCCTGTATTATTGGGATGCCGCGTACGGCAACAAAGTACATAGGATTCGAAGTAAGTATACATTTAGCCAAATAAGTACTTATTTGTCACTTAAATAAATCATAATATTCATAATCACTAAACACGCTGTACCTTGCATATGGTCTTTTGTCCTTGTTGGCTCACTATCTAATTTCTTCGAGAAAGAAGGCAAACAATTCGTTTATATCTAGAAATATCTAACCACTATTCGTTTCGGATATCATATGTGGAGCCTTATCGACTTGTATAGGTTTAGGACCTATAAATTTAAAACCATAATAATAACATCTTAGAATACCTATTTCAGAGTTCTGTCAACGCAGATAGCAATAATGATAAACTACGTCACCCTCGTTAAATTCTTGCAGTTTTAATGATTATGAAATATATCCTCTCAGTAATTAGTAATTTGCTTTAAAATTGTAAATAAATTAACAAAAAATTAAAACAAATTACATGGTACAAAAAAGGAAGCACCTCTCAGCTTACGTTAGAGTTCCTCGTTGGTCGATTGCAATATAGGAATATTTATGCACTCGCTCTAGAAACGGTGAAGGAAAACATCGTGAGGAAACCGGCACGTCCAAGAATTTTTCACAAAAATGTCAGGGACATGTGACATCTACCAACCCGCACTGGGCCAGCGTGGTGGGTTATGACCCATCCTCTCTCTATGAGAAAAGGCCCTTGTCCCAGCAGTGGGAACGTGATGGGCTGATGATGATGATGATGAATATTTATGTAATAGTGTTTTGGCTTACCCTTCATCGGATGAGGACACTAATTAAGCTATACCTGTTTTGTTTAGATAAATAAAGATGATTTGTATTGCGGGGCTGATATTGTCAAAGATTGACAAAACCCCTAAAAAAAATTAAAGAAAAAGCTTCAACATACAGAAAAAGTTGATTAAAATGTATTTAATGATAATTATTATTATGTCGCTCTTTCTCGCGGGTTATACACCTTTGGAAGGCTTGCGCGGGGACACGAGTCCAACACGTAGAGGCCTCTTAGAGCATTTAATTTAGATGTGTAATGGGCAAATTATTATTATTATTAAACTCTTCATTTCAGGCAATTTTAAAGTACAACAAAGTAAAATTAACAGAGGCCCATAGAGAATATACCTTACAGACTAACATACATACAAAAATATAACATTACATTAAATAAACCACACACACTACTTCACAGGGTTAAAAAATTTCTCCCCCTCCCTGTATCTCCGGTATACTACCCCTACAGGCCAGAAGTCAGAATTCATGAACTGTTCCTTATGCACCGCTGGAACTTGGAGCCTATAGGACTTGAATTCAGTAGTCCTAGTCGACTCCAGCCTCGACAGTCGCATTGCTATCTGTCCCTGGATCCGTCCATGAAGCCATGATGAAGATGATGATAATGAAATAACCTACCTTATTTATGCCTTTCCAGTGGAAGCTGAGCACATCATGACGCACGAAGCGGACTCTCTGGAATGGCCCTGCGGCCTCCCCACTCCATCATCAATTGACCTCGGCAGGCTGGACGTAGAAGAAAAGAAGAAGATCCACCCCCCGCTCCTGTAAATTAATATGTATTGAACGAGCGATTGATGCATTTTAGTGAAAAATATTTTTATCAATTAACGTGTTATTACTAAAGTGTAGTTGAGAGGAAATGAGATTAACTATTACGTTAACAACCTATAATAGCGCAATGGAGATATTAAATGATCTTAACTTCTCTTTGGTTGATTGTGACACTTAGAAAGGGAGGTAATTATAGCTCAAAAAAGAAGTACCTAGATCCTTATACAGGAATCGGTACATACACACACAGCCATCAGGTTCCCACTGCTGGGACACGGGCCTTCTCTCATAGAGAGAGTATGGGCCATAATCTACCACGCTGGCCCAGTGCGGGTTGGTGGATGTCACATGTCCTTGAATTTTTGTCATTGATTCTTGGACATGCCGGTTTGTGTGAGTGTTAAATCCACACATAACTTATGTAACTCAGTGGTGCGGGGCCAGCGGGACTCGAACTCAGGTGCGTCGGTTCGAAAGTCACACGTGTTCCCACGGACCCACACTCGCTCTCTGAGCCACACTCGATTGGAATCGGTAAAAAAAACGTTACTCTTTAAAAGTAATGTCTGTTGACTTTTTAATATTATATATTTTAATGTGATCTCACTCTCAGTATGTTATTTATTGGGCTAGAATTGAAAATAGCTTGATTGTAGTGTTGATTGATTAAAATATTTTTCTTTGTTTGTTCAAGCAATGTGCCTTCACGCTTTGCATTAAGAAGGTTAGATAAAAACGCACTTTGCTAGTTCATCTACATCCAACATGATTAATTAAAATTTAGATGTCAACATTTGTAATTTTTTGATATATTATAAAAAAGGGCAAATTCAGTATTAAAATAAACGTTCCTTAAATGTAATAATAATAAGTCTGTAATAACTTTAAATAATGTCAATATTTTATAGAGTTTATAATATATTGCGTTGTGTTTTGTGTGTCGTTATTATATAAAAGAGCTATTACTTGTATTAGCAGCCAATTTAGAATACCCTATGAATTAATAAAAATATTCAGTCCTTATCGTTTGTAAAACAACACATATAACTAAACAATTTTTAGTATGGCTTATTATATTAATTTAAGAACTGAAAATGTTTACAGCACATAAAAAAAGTTAAAAGTGTTACGCAAATGTTTATAATACATAAAAATATTAAGAATCTCAGTAACGTCACAATGAATAATTATTAAAAAGATAAAAATGTACTTACTCGTACTTACGGAGAAAAAATAGATTTAATTATTTTATGCGTTACTTTTTATATAAGAAACTTAAATCTTCAGATTTGTTTTAACTGATTAAGCTTATATTTATAGGTAAATAATGTGACAAAGCAAATAGTAGGTATTAATTTACATAAGTTAAGTTTAAACAGAGCTATAGTTATTTTCTTTGAGTTTGTTAACATAGTATATAATAACAATAAACATAGTTTTTATGGTAGATACGTATTTTTAAATAGAATATTATTTTATTTTTTACTTTGCCCAGAACGAGTATATTTTTTGTAATAATGTTTTACACTTTATTTTACCATTTACCTCATAAAAGCAAGGGAGACGTTAAGATGTAGAACGATATCATTAGCAGTATTTACCTTGTAAGATTTTAAGGAAAAAATATTCAATCTTTCGATTTCATATTAATTGTCTCGTAAAATCTCAATCTTAGTACTTGTAAGTAATTTAACTGATAATGTTGTCAACCTTGAAACAATAAGAATTATTCTAAAACATGTATTATGTAATTATATTGTTGTTCTAAATTAAAGTCATTATAAAAACTACAATGTTTTACTAAGAAGTACCTCATCATCGTTATCAGCCCATTACGTTCCCACTGCTAGGGCGAAAGTAGGTACTATTTATTGGTAATTATCCTAAATATATTTTTTATCCGCGCGTGTTCAGTAGCCAATGGTTAATAATGATCACGATCAATCAAAAAGGTTAGCGTGTGTCCTGTATCCTATCTGGGTCATAACCATAAATCATTCTTTGACATAGAATGGGGTTAGTAACAAAGATTAGACGTTGAAGTTCTTTTGTTGTAAAGCAAAAAATGGAATTAGGATATTCTGTGAAGAAACGCCTTCTCATTGCCTAATTATCAAAACATCATTAAAAAAAATGTTAATCCTACTATGTTTATGTTATGTTTATCAAAATCGATATTCGCATTAATTTCTAATGATTTATCGATTATACAAAACTAAGGTTTGCACTTTACTAAAGTTGTCAGCGACGGTAACCATGGCAACTGACATTTTGTTTGGGTGTCGTAAACAAATGAAATCCGACAACCCGACCGAACGTATTGTTATTTTATCGGAAAATTAAAATAAAATAGTTGGGAATATTAGTAAAAATGGAATTTGTGGGGCATTATTGCTGTTTTATACGTAAGTACCCAACATGTAATAACAGGAAATGCATCTTTTAACCACAATTTTTAAAATTTATTGAAATATTTCGATAGATTTCGGTTGCTTAGTGTAAAACAATCAATATTTTACAATGTCTCGGGTCACGCTCGCATCAAATATTCAAATTAGTTGGCTATAAACCTATTTCCATTTCACATCAAATTTTCTATGCAAAATCGTAACTAAAATTTCAATTTCAGAACTGAATTTTACAGCTGTGTAAATTAAAAAAAAAGTATGATGAGTCAACCACAGAATATAAAGAAGGATGAGAGAAAAAAGGATGCACCTCAGAAGCAGGTTCAGAAAAAGAGTCCGGATAAGAACATGTCGGAAATTGATGAACATATTTTGAAGAGGTTTGAGATAAAGAAGAGACTGGGTAAGGGGGCCTATGGAATTGTATGGAAAGCCGTGGATAAGAAGAGTAAGGATGTGGTGGCGATTAAAAAGATTTTCGATGCGTTCCGCAACCAGACTGATGCTCAGAGGACCTTTAGAGAGATCATATTTCTGCAATCGTTTCGGAATCACCCGAATATCGTCAAGCTTCACAGCATACACAGGTATTTTGATGATTTTTTTTGATAAGTTCTTTTTACAAGAATTTATTTAATAAGCAAATTTTCACCGATTTGAAAAAGTGCAAAAAGGCGCCAACATTGCAAAGTTAAAATTCTGTTAAACTTAAATTCTCATATTATGTCCGCTCGGCGCTCGTCATTACAATCAGATATGTTATTATGTTCATCTTTGGTAACAAAAAAATATACATAAGTAATATTATATCTTACCTACCTATAAATATTGCAAGTTGCTGCTACGTCGGACGAAAGTCGCGCAAGTAACCTTCCATGCCAACATGAAATATATTTCGTAGCTAGGTACATCCGTACATATATGTTCGTAAGTAGGTTCCCCTATTCCTTTAACACTATCGTTAGGTACACCGGATGTGGGTCGCCATATTACGATTATGTTTACATTAAAAAAACAAGCCATTTGTCTTTCCGTACCCCGTTCTCCGGTACTGCTGTTACGAAGGCCGAAGTAATGTAAATGCATGTTTATTTACTTTCTACCTGCTGTAGTAACTATGTAGTACTCTATGCCTTTACGTCGTTTAAATAGGTCGTAAATTTCTTATGTCTTCCCTTCTAGCTTTGTGAGCTTTTGCATTGCTACGTGGAGACGCGACGCGGGAAAACCGCGCGTTTTTCGTTCATAAGCCGCGTTTTTACATGCTAGAGACCTTTTGTAAGAACTGTCGGACAGGCTATTCGATAATACTTTTCTAAGCATTGCTACGCATTTTACACTTGTTAATCTATCACAGAAGTTTTGATCAGAAAATCACCTCAATTTACCGAAAAATCTTACAGCAAACGCGGCTTTATTTAAACTTTTTGACGCGTCATTTTTTTCTATGCACACTGTTTTGTTAGGTACTCGATCATTCCCTTTGCTAGTTTTCAAAACAACTAGCCAATCGCCAGCTAAGTATATACATTACTGAGAGTTTTTATATGTGACGAGCTCAGTGTAGAGAATTGCAAGACTTTGCCATTTCAAGTTTTGGGTGATTAGACAGGTAGTAATTACTCGCTTAGCGCAAGCCACACTGAGCGAAGTAAATTTAGCTATAAAGTAAGAGAAGGACATGGCCTGGCTCACGCATGAACCTGCGGCTTATTTATTTTATTTTGTTTGGGGGGCTAACAGCTGTTGTTACAAAACAGTTTGACAAATTAATATAAGAAAAGCCAATTAAAAGCCTCCGCAAATAACAATTAAATAGAAATGAAGAATTTTTACAATTAAATGAACAAAGAAATAAGAAGTGCAAGATGGCAGGCATTCAATGCCATTTAAAAATTAGAACGATTAGGTAGTGATGACGTTAGGGCTGTATTCACCGCAGCCAGACTGCTTGTGAATAGATCGATATTGGAACGCTCAGACATCGAAAGCTTATTAAATGCTACAGAAGAACGTACAAAATACGAGTTTCTCCGGTAGGTGGTGCGGGCGAAGGGTACATGTAATAAGTTTTTAGGTCTGAAGTGTCGAGGTGGAACATTCAAAGAGTCCACTTTTAATTATACTTTGGTTCATACCGCGAACTAAGCTCGCATAGCTGATTGGACGCTAAGCTAAATGAGCTAAGCACATATATGGTAAGTTAGCTCTCGTGGCGGGAAATTTACGTCATTGTGAAAGCGTTCCAACAAGGAATACCTACCTAAGCTTTTGTAGGAGGATTTGCTAAGTGACATACCTTTTAACCTTTATGTGGAATTACCTTCCTAGCTTACCTTACTGCTTCAGTAGAAACCTTTTAACCTTGGCCTTTTGTAACCTAGGTACCTAAGTACATTGCGATGAAGTATGACTTGGCGTAGTTTGAAACTTAGTAAATGACAATGATTTACTAAGTTTCCAAAACACAGAATAAGCAGTTGTATACCTATCTACGCAACACAAAGTTAGACATATAAACACACTATTCTATTAAAAAACTACTATACTGTTCGAAAGTATATAGAAGACAAAGATGCTTGGAACATTCCACTTCTGCAAAGTAGCCAACTGGTACATAAGAAACATAACATTGTAACATTAGGGGATGAACTGTTGAAGTAGGTACATCAAAGAAATGCTTCATGGACGGATCCAGGGACAGATAGCAATGCGACTGTCGAGGCTGGAGTCGACTAGGACTACTGAATTCAAGTCCTATAGGCTCCAAGTTCCAGCGGTGCATAAGGAACAGTTCATGAATGTTGACTTCTGGCCTGTAGGGGTAGTATACCGGAGATACAGGGAAGGAGCGAAATTTTTGAACCATGTGAAGGTAGTGTGTGTGGTTTATTTAATGTAATGTTATATTATTGTATGTATGTTAGTCTGTAAGCTATATATTCTATGGGCCTCTGTTAGTTTTACTTTAATATTGTAGAAAATAAAAAAATGTAACAAAATCTCTAAAAAATAATGCACCTCAGTTTCTTGCCGTATCTTCTGAGTAGTGGTTCTTTTTCCGATGCGGTGGTAGTCGTGGTGATAATTTGACGTTCATAAGTGCGTCTGCGATGCCAAAACTGTATAAAGAGATTTTGTTTTTTATTTTGACTATGCGTCGACATGGCCTTTGAACTACTAGTAACCAAAAAATAGATAACCACCTACCTATTTTCATCTGATGTTAAGTGACGAAGACGTAGCACACTCGCTTACAATATTTTGATGAAACGAGACTGACCAATCACAAAACTCCACCAGGGCCCTAAACAACCGCGACATCTACCTCGGTTTCGAGTACATGGAGACAGATCTGCACAACGTCATCAAACGGGGTAACATCCTGAAAGACATTCACAAACGGTACATCATGTACCAGATGCTCAAGGCCACGAAGTATATACACTCGGGTAATGTGATCCATCGGGACCAGAAGCCGAGCAATGTGCTCATTGATAGCGCTTGCAGGTTAGTCAGTAGGTTTCAGTGATGGAGCTTCAGTGCAGGAAGGCAGACCATCTCCCCTTTCTTTTTCCTGAGGTTGGCAGCACGTCATGGAATCGTGTAACTTGAATACTGATCCCGATCGCATTTAATATCAAATTTGGAAGGCGTAAGCATCATTCAAACTGCAATATCAATCATTTTTAGCGATCGTGATTGGGATAGGGATTGAGACGCGGACTTTAAGTAGACAAGTTTGACAATTCCACAGGCAAATACCGATCATAAGACATGTTTGAAAACGATCGGGATAGATGTTCAAGTTAGACGATTCCCCTGCTGGCAATCCGTCAGGAGGGCCGTCATTATAGGTCTGACCTTGAACTTATGGATGTAGTAGCTGCATGGTGCGGGAGTGGAGATGGATGGACGTCTTATAATTGGACGCCTGACTTAATTCTTGCATCACAGAACCACACCCTCCTGTACCGCAGAGTTTCCCTCAATACTCATAAAGGCTAGACCTATAACTACCGTCTATTTTGTTTTGAATCTCATATCCCTAAAGCTCTTGCTTTCAAGAATAGCACATCTATAATTGTGTAAGCATGAGTAGTAGAAATTACATTAGTTCTTCAAAAAATCCTACAGGGTGAAAGCTATAGTAAAAATACGTTCTATATTTCTATTTTTAAATTTTCAATTTCTTCTACAATCTCGTAGTTCCTAGTTTTTTAAATATAAGGAATCCTATATTTAAGGGCCAGGTATATGATCGGCGTTGTGTCGTCAATTCTTCCAGGGTTAAGCTAGCGGACTTCGGGCTGGCTCGCTCTGTATCCAGCATGTACTCTGGAGGAGAGGATGGCGCGGACCCCTGCCTCACTGACTACGTCGCTACCAGGTGGTACCGAGCGCCCGAGATACTCATCGCTAGTAAGAAGTAAGTATATTAGCTAATATTTCAGTTAGCACAACCCTTAATCGCTCCAGTTTCTGTTACAGTTCCAGTAAGGGGCTATTAGAATACGTGACGGGACGGGGGCGTGGCGTGCATTAGTCAAAACGCCACGTCACGTCTCGTCCCGTCCGTGTTCTCGCCACGTATATTTTGTTTTATATGAAACGATATTAGGAAATTATCCCGTTCTGTCGCGGCACGAGAAAAAACACGTAGTGCAATGCTCTTAAAATCAAAGCCAATAAAGAGAAAAAGAAATAAAACACAAAAATGGACACGAACTCGTCCCGGCTGCTCTTCATAGTAAGGATAATTTGTCAATGAGTATTTTTTCCAGTCCCGTAGACTCGTAGGTACTGTACGGTTTACTAACAAATACTTGTGTGTGCCGTTCATAGAGTTCTCTATTGTAAGATTGAATTTATTAATTTTTTGATTGATAGAAATTTTCAATATGGATGAGAATTATTGTCAAAATTTTACTGCACATAGCTAAAGGAGTAAGATTCGCTACTTGGATATACGAACCAGGCATGAGTCGTTATCCGATTTTTATGATTAAGATAATTCCCATTCCTTCCACCAGCTACACAAAAGGCATAGACATGTGGTCCCTCGGCTGTATCCTCGGTGAGATGCTGACGGGGAAGCCGCTGTTCCCTGGAACCTCCACCGTCAACCAGGTCGAGAGGATCATGGCTGCTCTACCGAGACCCTCGCCTGAAGGTAAGCTGGCAACCAACCCGTGTTAAGGATCTGGGTGTGAGGTATTGATGAAGTTGAAGGTCAATGGTTCAAAGTGGTTTGAACAATCAGAAAGTTTGTTGATGAAAGAATGTGTACCGATGTTTTATGTACCAACCCTCGAAAGCAAGTTTTGGGCCCGGTGGTTCAACCGTCAGAGATTCAGAGTCTTGGAGGTAAGGCTCCTTGATCTGAGAACAATGCGTCCAACTACGTGTCCAACCAAGATTAAAAAGGACAAAACCTTTTGAGTTAGTTTAGTGAAATGCCAGTGAATTGAATCGTAGCATAAACAGTTACTGCTACTTGAACAAATAAAAAAAAAAATAAAGATCAGGAAGACGGATCCGAGCAGTAACTCAACTGCAGTCTTCTTTTAGAATGTGCTCCACCTTCGTCTTCAAATTAACATTTGTTCAACAATTTTTTCCCATATTCCCCAGATATGACGGCCGTGTGCAGCGGCTACGGCTCGTCGCTGATCCGCGAACAGTGCGCCGGCCCCGCGGCGGGCGCGTCGCTGGCGGCGCTGGTGTCGTGCGCGCCGCGCGACGCCGCCGACCTCGTGCAGCGCCTGCTCGTGTTCAACCCCGCGCGCCGGCTCAGTGCGGAGCGCGCGCTGCTGCACGACTATGTGGGGAAGTAAGTGGGACACACGCGGGTAGTCGAGAAGTAAGGGGGTACACGCGGGTATGTCGAGAAGTAAGGGGGTACACACGTGGGTACGTTGAGAAGTAAGGGGGTACACACGCGGGTATGTCGAGAAGTAAGAGGGTACACACGCGAGTATGTCGAGAAGTAAGGGGGTAAACACGCGGGTATGTCGTGAAGTGGGACACACGCGGGTTTGCCGGAAGTAACGGGGTACACACGTGAGTATGTCGAAAAGTAAGGGGGTTCACACGCGGGTATGTCGAGAAGTAAGGGGGTACACACGCGGGTATGTCGAGAGTAAGGGGTATTTATTTACTTATTAAATTCTTTATTGCACTAATACAAGTATAAAAGAACTTATGTTCAAGAATGTTCTACCAGTTATCCACTTTATCCAGTGACGGTAAAAGAAAGATACGGTATGTCTCGAATCAAAGTGGAACACACGTGGGTATGTCGAGAAGTTAAATGACACACACGTGGGTACGTCGAGAAGTAAGGTGGGGTGTTGGGTCACACTCGGGAATATTCGGTCACACTCGAGTATGTTGGGATTTAGGATACACTCAAGTATGTTGTATTTTTTTGTATTCACAGATTCCACCGCGAACGCGACGAGCCAACACTTCCGTCAGACGTGTTACTTCCTTTGCGGGATGACAAGCAGATGTCCATAGATGACTACAGGAACAAACTCTACAGCATCATGGCTAAACAGACGCACTCTTACAATGTGCCGCAAAGGAAGACTCATTCGAAGTAAGATTAGTTTAACTTTTAATCTATGGTAGTTTTGATTTTTTAACAAGCTTTTATTTAACTTGCAATGTTTGGGTCAAATCTTGCAAGTTGAATCAGAACCACTTCCTCTTATCCTACGGAGTTGAAATTTTGCATAATTGTCAAAGTCCGATGACAATGCAATATTATGGTGACAGTCAGCTGATCTGATGATGGAGACGGAAGGTGAGCAATGGAACTCCTTGACGGGTCATCATAAACTACTAGTGTTTGGGCTCATTTTAATCTGCTCGCGATTTCGATTGCAAATTTGTTAAAAGCTTGTCTTGAACAAAATATTTTCACTAAAAACCTTATTCCCTGTGTAGTTGATTGTTATGGTTTAGCTAGGTTTGTGCACTGAGCCAGTATCAAGTATTTAGAGTTTCATCGATGAATGTAGGAACAAATTTTACTTCTAGAGAGGATCTCTAAACAGACGCACTTTTACAACTTGCTGCAGAGAAAAAGTATTTCCGAGTGAGATTAGTTATATTTAGGAGGCCAAGACTCCCAACTCCAGAGATCTGGATAGCGAGCTACATAAAGCTGGACTACGATTTAAGAATTTTGATGATAGGATCCCAAGCAGGACTATTAACCGAATCCAATATCATCGAACCTGCTCAAGTTTGCCCCCATGTTACGCGCCATACAACTAATACCCTTCTTTGTCAAAAGAGATTGATATTTTTAACTTAATCCTGACGGACGGAGTTCTCAGAAGCGGCACGGAGATTTTTTGAAAATAATTACTTATACTAAATTAGCGACCTGACCCGGCCTCGTACGGAAGAGGAAGGTTTACACATGTATTTATTTATTAATTTATTTATTTATTAATTTTTGGGAATTTTACAGCTAGGTTTTAAAGTTGAAGTTCTTTAATAAATATACAGAAGGCCAGTTACACGTTTCCACAGTTAGAAATGATACAATTTACATAAATAGAAGATATAGACGGACGCACACAGGATACAAGTTAACACACACAATATAATTATATAGGTACATACTATAACACATATAGTGCTAACACTTGAAAAAGTAAGGTTTGGCCAGTACCTCCTTGAGTTGTCTGGCAGTGGTGTTGAATAAGACTATTACTCAAATACTCAAATACTCATTTATTGATAAACAGGGTTTACAAGTCAAATCATAATTATTATTATTATTAAATTCAATATGAAATTTAGAATAAAAATGTCAAAATAAAATAATAGAATATAATATTCGTAATGTCACAATTATAATTAAATTCAAATCCCACAAAGGGGAGAAAAAATAAATAAATAAAAATATAATTAATTTGTAACAATCATAATTATTATGATCAGTTAAAAAATGTCAGAAGTATAAAATATATAAATTACGGCAATGTCATAAATTCATCAAAACTATAGAACGACTATAGACTACGTCGTCATGCTCCTTGTTCAATGCATTGAAACACCTGCCCGCTCTCAATAGATAGGAGTTTTGCCTGTAGTTACTTTTGACTCTAGGTATGTACAGCATATATACATATAAACATACATATAAACAACAAGTTATACATATAAACCTTCATTTTGAATCACTCTGTCTATTGATAAAAACCGCATTAAAATCCGTTGCGTAGGTAGTTTAAAAGATCTAAGCGTACAGACGGCGGGAAGCGACTTTGTTTTGTACTACGTAGAGAAGTAGAATATGATGTTAGGTACCTATAGCATCGTATTTTATAGGTGTAAGGATGTTATATAATGTGATTGAAATAAATAAAGGAATATCTTCCACAGCTCAAAATCCCACACCCTCCCAGCACCCTCGACAACAAGCAAGAGTTTCCACGACGCCGATGCCAAGTACAAGTCTAAACTCAGCGTCTCCGCCGATCAGAAGTCCCGGCCTTCCAAACCTGACCACAAGGTCAAGGAGTTCAAATCCGATCATAGCGTCTCTAAGCCACTGAAGGCTACGAAACTGTTCGAGCATCGTCACGAATGGACCGAGACTAAGTGCCATGGAGACTACTTCCAACCTGTCACTAGGTTTGTATTTTTCTACATATTTCTAGCAGGTTTCTAGACTTCTTCGATAGAGCCCGTAGGTTACGGGCTTTTTAATAAGTACTTATAATATAACTACAAGTATTTTAATAAGAAAGAGACTTACCTATGAAAGTGAGGGAATATTCATGTTTTATGACAATATCGGGTCTCTTCGCGCACGATTTTCAAATCAAAATAAATTATATAATTTTTTTTTTATATAATTTTTTTGAGGGTATATTTCTCCGATTTGCCTTTAATTTCCCCTCGCAGGAAGTTTCAATTTATTTGAGACAAAAAGGAAATATAAAACGAAACGGTGACTAAGGCATATTTCAGACTTCATACCTGTTCGCATTGAACAACCTAAGAGCGAGTGTGGCTCAGTGGGAGCTCGTGCGACTTTCGATCCGACGCACCCGAGTTCGAATCCCGCTGACCCCGCACCACTGACTTTCTTAAGCTATGTGCGGATTTAACACTCGCTCTAAAACGGTGAAGGAAAAAATCGCGAGGAAACCGGCATGTCCAAGAATTTTTCACAAAAAGTCAAGGACATGTGACATTCACCAACCCGCACTGGGCCAGCGTGGTGGATTATGGCCCATTCTCTCTCTATGAGAGAAGGCCCGTGTCCCAGCAGTGGGAACGTGATGGGCTGATGATGATGATGATGATTGAACAACCTGTATATAAACTAATATTCAAAATACCGTTGTCTAGACATGTCAAGTGTCCATCGAGCTAGTAAACTTTCCTCGCGCTGCTATGTCAATCGCTCAAAATATACGTCCAATCCTAACAACAAGACAAGTTGTGAGCAGTGTATCTCGCATCTCATCGTAGTGACGATTACAGTGGGTTGCTTAGCTTAGATAGGCCATTCTGGCTTAATGGCTTAATGGCTAAGACAGCCATTTGTCAACAGTTGAGCGTGAGCGAGTGATTGGCTCGCAATCCATCGCCGGGAGATTACAATGGGAGGCGAGGACGCTCAACTGCTACCGATCACGCAAAATGGCGGACAAATCTTAAAGAATGGACTCATATATAATTGATTTTGATAGCAGCTAAGCGTTAGCAGAGTGGCCTGTGCAACCTGTGATAATCCTGTATTTGCTCTTTCTCAAATTATTAAATTACTTTACACATGCTTAAAGCAAACTCTTTTTCTATCCAGACAAAGCCCAACGGAAATCGGCGTCATGAGCGGGGGGAAGAAAACCGTCCAACAGCGAAGGAATTCCACCTCTTTCTCCACAGTTACTATAGGGGGAGATGCTGACTATTTGGGGGTAGGTAGGCAGAGGCATGGTGTCATCACGGCTAGCGCCCTTATGGACCTTAGGACGAGTATTCGGTGAGTCAGATGGGAGTTAGGGACTATAAGACAATTTGGTGAGTCATTGGGGAGTCTTAGGACTAGCATTCAGAAAGTCACTTTCGACGAGCATTTAGTGAGCTAGCTGTGTGAGGGAATTAGGGGCATTTAGCGAGTCAATGGGGGTGTAGGATGTTAGGACGAGCATTTAGCGAGTCTGTGGGGAGTGTTGGGTGTAAAACGAGCATTCAGTGAGTTTTCGATTGTTGGGGACTATGACAAAATGCAGTTGAACATGATATTCTGAGATATTGGTTAATGTTGTGGATTTGCTATTAGTTTTATTGTTGGCTGAAAGTGCCTTTTGATTTTGGGGTTATTGAATCATTTTTCAATAGTCCGCAGAATTGATTTAGCAGAGTCATGCTTTTAAGTATCTCTATTTCGATATTTCTCTATTTGGGGATGGTTCATGACTCGAAAAATGTTTTTTTTTAATTATGACTGTGTTGTTAAATATTTATTTAATTATTTGCAACTTACCAGTAAAAATCTAAGATATACAAATACCTACTGAATATTATTAAATTGGCATTCAGATTCTGAACGTCTTCTTCTCTTAGATGTACACAAACTTTTCGACAAGGTGTATCGCAGGTGACTTAGATGTCTCCACTTATTCACCGTCTCATATTTAGATGACCTACTCTAGATGACCTCATCTCACTCTATTAGGTCATCTACATCTACAGTAGGTCAACATTTATTACACAAGGATCTATTAGCCAAGTTGAAGTAAACCGTAAAGGCTATAAATACCAACATTTTCTAGTCATAAATGAACTGTAAATTGCTCACAATGATCTAGTCAAGTACAATATTGCATTAAAAAGAAATAGAATAAATGAAGCATGTATGTATTGATAAATATTTTTTAAAATGGGGTAGTTGACTAACTCTGAGATTAACGGATTTCATGTAAAAAAGAACAAAAAATACCTTTGTAAAAACTACTTTTTAACAATTATAAAGTTAGATATAATATACTATCACATGATCACGCAGCTGCCTCTTGTCATTCATTATCTTACGCAACTTTTAATTAAAAGCCTTGCTATTTTTTTAGCCAGCCCGCCCCGCAGCTTTGCCTGCGGTTTTTTCTGTTTTCCTTAAGAAAACTCTTTCCTTAGTGCACCGCTACACTCTGTCTCAAAGAAAAAAAAATACTCATCCCTATATATTTATTCCAAATCTTATGTTTCTATCTTCAGTGGTTTAGGCTGTGCGTTGTCTGTCAGTCAGTCACGGAGTTGTTTATATGTATATAAGATATTTATTACGTTTTACGCTAAGAAATCCATAATACCTCTTTTTAAAATCAATAGTAGGTACAGTCAACTACTCTATTTGTAAATCACATGGCTTCTGTAGCTATTTTAAAAGTAAAATAAAAAAAACTCCACAATGAAATTTTTTGAGACCAATCTTGAAAGATAATTATCTAGTCAGTATTAAATATATAATTAATTATAATGAAATATTAGTATGTATTTAAACTCATGAAATGTTTAATTTGGGAAACGATAGCGATCCAAAGAAATTTCGAAGTTAAATGTGACGCCATGATGTTAAAACTTGGTTACCTACTTTTAACTTTGATTAATAATAATAAAAACAAAACTTAAAAGTAGGTAACCAAGTTTTAACATCATAAATTAAAAAAATAAAGATAAAGAAATAACAAGAAAAAGGATAAGAGTATAAAAATAATATTAAACTCTTTATTTCAGGCAATATTAATTTATATTAGTACAACAAAGTAAAATTAACAGAGGCCCATAGAATATATACCTTACAGACTAACATACATACAAAAATATAACATTACATTTAATACAACACACACTACTTCACAGGGTTCAAAAATTTCGCTCCTTGTTTTTGGGAACCTTATATGGCGACCTGACCGAAAGTTTTAAAACCTAGATTTTCTTATTGACGGCGCCACTTGTACCCTCATCGTTCCTAACGCCACGTCCCGTCCCATCCGTGTTCGAAACGATGTTAGCAAATTATCCCGTTCCGCCGGCACAAGAAAAAAGCACGTTACGTTAAGCGGTGGCCGCTGTGGTCTTTACTTAGCCGAGTGTTTCGACAAGTGCAATAATGTGGTATTATGGATCGCTATCGTGAGGTTTGGCGTCGAAGTTGGTACTTGCTCAAAATCATATAGCTTATGATGTGTCAAGTGACCTTACGTATAATAGTTATAACCTTGCGCCAAACCCTATGGCCATAAAGTTAAGCGCGAGGTATATTATGTAGGTACCTATAAAATAGTCATGAACTCAGACTAGTTGTTGAATAATGCTCAATGCTCACCGTGGCACAAACAATTTATATTAATAACATTGTTGTTCCTTTTGATATATTCATTTTGATGATATAATTTGATTATGATGTCTAATTAAATGAGAATGTTTTTGCGGTGCGCGATCACAATAGCCTAATTGGTAAACCGACGGAACGTTGCCGGTTCAAGTGTAGGCATTGCTGCTGAAATACAAATTTCAGAAATAAATGTTTTAATTTTAACTTCCTGCTATTCGTATGTGTTTTATATAATCCGTTACAAAAGCATTTTTGCTTCTATTTATATATTTTTTTACTTTTGTTGAAATTGCGTAAAGTTTTAGCAAATTTTTGATACTATAACAATCAAAATCATTAATGTGAACAAATCGAAACAAATTTAAAAGCCTTTACAAAAATTGATTGTATATCATTATAATCCTGCAATGTATTTTATAAATTAGAAATAAAACAATAAATATATAAGTAGACGGTAATATTGTGACTTAGCGTTCAGAAGTCGACAAAGACTAATAGAAAGTATGTGCTATATAATAATGACATGTTTTAGGCACTTTTGTAATAATTTTACATGGTCAATAAATGATTGAATTGAATACTGTTGTTTGTTATTATAGCCCTCATTGTATAAAAGAGAGATCTATTTGTGTTTGTACACAATTCAAATAGTGTTATTCCTCTGAGGTCCACAACCACCTGAATATATATGACAAAAAAAACTTTCAACAAACCAACGAAAAACTGGAAAAAGGAAAAACGGATAACTATTTCACCTACAGAGCCAAATGACGCACGCCAGGCGGGACGCTCAAATAATCTTTCCCCTGTGCCAGTTGCCTTGTTTAGAATCTATATCCATCCCCGTGGGGTCAGATATTTTTTAACGACATCCTCATTGAGGCAGATAGCCATAAGAGTTAATATTTTCTACCGCAGATAGGTCATAAATCCCGCCTCTTCAGCGCCACGTAGTCGCTTCTGAATCAGCCTCGATAAAATATCCAGTTTGCAAACTAAGAAATCAGCTTACAAACAAAAAGGAGAGAGTAACCTTTTTTCTTTTAAAACATGTCAACGTTTTCTTCCTTTGCTTTCTTCCCGGCATAAATAAAGCAGTAAAATAAAACTTCTGCCAGATGTCAAACAATTTTCAGCAACAAAATATTTACAAAAAGCAAAATCAATAAAAACATCACTATGAAATCTTTATTCCTCTTACTATTTGGATCAGTGTTTTTGCTAAGCAATATTAATACAGCTGTTGGTAAAAACGTCATTCCGTACATCGATTTGAACCCGGAAGTAAGGTTTGTTAGTCTTGCAAATACCAAGGAAGGCGAAAAAGGCGGCAAGACCATAAAGGTACGGTTTTAACACCCTTTTTCATCAGTATCGGGGAGACGGGTCTGAGCAGCCGCTCAACTGCCTTCTCTCTAGATCTATGTGCTCCATCTTAGGCCACATCATCGCTTCATATCAGGCGAGATAGTGGCCAAACATAGACCTTTAATAGGTCTATGTTTGGCCAGTTTGCGTAAAAAATAAAATTGTCATCATCATCAGCCCATTACGTTCCCACTGCTGGGACTCGGACCTTCCCTCGTAGAGAGAGTATGGGCCATAATCCACCACGCTGGCCCAGTGCGGGTTGTGGATGTCACATGTCCTTGAATTTTTTTTTGATTAATTCTTGAACATGCCGGTTTCCTCACGATGTTTTCCTTCACCGTTAAAATTGTCATGCTGTTGCACATTACCTATCCCTAGCCGTGGCGGGTTGGGGCCGATCATTGTGGAGTAGAGTGGATGTAGTATCTTCCGTCCTCCTTTCTTCCTTACAGGCGCAGGGTGAGTAGGTATTTAATGTTTCTGGTACTATAGCTATATCTACAGGCGCCGTGCCGGTGGTCACAGGTTTGTTATGGAAATGGCAAGGAGCTTGACTGTACTTACTCTGTAGGTACAGTTCAGAATTGATGCCCCACTTTTAAAAGAGCTCCTTAACTATTATAATTAAAAATACACGTGTCTCCGTCTCCTGTACAATGGCGACTTAACATGAACACACGGGTAAAGCTTGGTACTTATCAGGAAGCATTAAAAAATTACCCTATGTATTTATATAACTTAACATATATTTAAGGCTCATATGCTCAGTTATTTTTATCTAGCTAGTTATTTTATTGTTTTTCAAATTGGAACATACCTACTTAATAAGTGAACTATATCATTATGCTTACTAATATTATAAACGCGAAAGTTTGTATCTATAAATGGATATTTGTTACTCTTTCCCGCAAAAACCGATTTTGATGAAATTTGTTATGTATGTAAAAAGTAGCCTATGTGTTATTCCAAGTCCTAAAGTGACTTGGAATAACATATTGGCTACTTTTTATCCCGTGAAACCGCGGATGGAACCGCGGGGCGCAGCTAGTATAACTGATAAAGCTGCGGTACCTAGGTGAATACTTACACTCGTCTTTCCAAATATTGAATATTTATGTTTAACAACGTTTTCAATGCAGGTCCAGGGAAATAGAAAAACAAGAGACTTTCAATCTGAATCCTCTTCAGAGGTGAGTACCTTGAGCGCATTACCTACTTGAACCACAGACTTATAGTAACAAGGTATTTGAATATCTAAACATATTATAATTATTGAACTTGAGTTTTTTAAATACCTATTAACCAATACCTGCCTGTATTATAAACGTGGTACCCCAGAGATGAGGCCTTAGTAAACGTAACGTGATAATACTTCGGCCGGAACGGGAACATGGCGTGCATCGTACATATCGCCCATCATATGTACCCGAGCTTGTTCGTCATTGGCATGGTCGGGTACGGGAGGCTGGCGGTGAGGAGGGACGTGGCGCTTGCGCGGTCCGTGTGGCGCGTGCTGTGCGGCGCGCTGCATCACCCCGAGGTGCTGGCGGCGCTGCGGCTGCGCGTGCCGAACGGAGCCGGGCGCGCGCGCCGCCGCGCCGCCACACTTGAGGTGCCCGTGGCGAGAACGAACCTGCTCAAGTTTGCCCCCTTGTCACGCGCCATAAGACTAATTAACCTATTGTCGGAGGAGATTGATATTTTTAACTGCAGCCTGTCGAAGTTTACAGAAGTGGCTCGAATTTTTGTTGAAAATAAATATTTATATTAAAACTGAATATTAGGTAAGGTACTTAAATATTATATAATAGCATCGTATTGGCATTTTTTAGCTGTAAGGATGTTATTTATTGTGATTAAAATAAAATAAAAAAATAAAAAATAATTATGGAAATTATCCCGTTCTGTCCGACACGACAAAAAACATACGTATTTCACGTCACGCCCTTTAACCTGCAGAGTAGCCCGCCTAGCAGTTCGTATGTCGTAGCATATCTGCTAGGTTAAGTAATAATTGGTATTTATAATTATTCTGTGGCTGCTGTCACCATTTGTATGGGTATGAGCGTGATGAGCTGAGCATTACCGTATGGTTAGAGGGGGTTGTTAAGCCGTCGGTCCTTGTTGTCTATTTAGTAAAACAGTCGTATGGCCATGTCAGAACGGTGTTTAACTCCACACCGGGTTATCCACCAAAAGAAAGACCTTTAGCTTACAATGAGGCGGGCTGATGGATTAAAAGAGAAGATATACCCACTGTATCGGTTGTTCTCTATTACTTTCTGTATAGCGTCTCCAATCACCCTTCCTTTCCAGTACATACCCTTCGAAATGCTAATAGAGAAGAACAAAGACAAAGACACGAGCGAGTACTGGAGAGAGACAGAGATACTGTCCTTATTGAGGAATAGAGAAGAATACATCGACTATGAGCGATGCGAACAGACCCCGCAGAGCAGTGTCGTTCGTTTCGCGTCGAGGAGGTCCGTCAGGCCGATTTGCAAGAATAACATAGGTATGTATGTCTGCACTTCAAGGGTTCGAAATATTTTCATTATACCCTACAAGAGTAGTGCTGTGCAGTGCAGACCTGTTGAAGTAAAAATGAATGATGTAGGTAGGACATCAAAATGAGGTGGGTCGCGTCTTCGTGAACAGGTGAAGTAGGTATATTATTTTTAGACCCTTATCGGTATAACTGCTTTTTTTTAAAAGCGCTCATCTCTCTTTGTCAATGAGTATAAATTAATAGGTACTATTCTCTGGGCAGTACGAACTACCACCTTTCTTACCGACCAATCGTTTTAGGCAACGAGTCAGCTTCATCATGATATACATTACTTAAAAATTCGAAAAAAAACATCTCAGTATTCTCAGTATCTAAAATGGTCCGTATGCGGAAAAACTGAATTCATAACGAAATGAAAAGGTGTTCGAGAACTTAAGAAAGAGATCAGAAGATACCTTACCACATAAAGGTATCTCATAAGAGTCACTTTTATTTTTTAAGTTTTACGATAGCTTGTTTAAGTTAACAATCAATTTTCTAGACCACCAACTCTGCCCGCAATGTCCTCGATTTAATAACCAGACCGAATGCGAACTCTTTCGGGATTCTTGCAAGTAAGTATTGTTTTTTCTTATTTTAAGGAGTTTATTATAGAAATGTTGTAAAATGTATGATGTACGATCTGAATCTATTTTAATTGTTCTCTCTTCTGAATCTATTTTAGTGTCTCTCCGTCTTCTCTCAATGACCACCGAGCCCGAGCTGAGCGCCTTTCTTTTCTCCAGCCACATACAAAATAAACTTAATTTACTCGTTACTGATACATAAACATAAGTACCTACAAAGAGTCTTACGTCTTAACCAGGGAGAGACGAGTCCACCCGTCAGAGTACCGCACATACTGCTCGCGCAAGTACGGCAAGTTCCGCACCATGTTCCTACCGGCCGACTACTCGCTGTGCCGGTGCTGCGACGAGTGCATAATGTACCGAGGTCTGTATCACTGTAGCTTAGGCTATAGTTACTTGCCTAGAGATATAATCCCCATAATGGCAGCCGCACACGTTTAAGTTTATCGTTCATCTGCATGAGACTTGAAGACTTGATCCAATATCTAATCAGAGGATCTAAACCTCATTTGGGTCTTAATGAGTATTTTGATCCTTATCTTCCTTATAAGGAACCGGATCGATTGACACCAAAAGAAGAAAACATGAAAATTGATCATTTTCTTTTCATTCCCCCAAATTAGTATTGGAAAAGGTTAGTGCGATTTCTGATTTTTCTATTAGGTATGTAAATATGTTGGTTTTACAGAGTATTTTACTGGCTACCCACAGGCACTGGCTGACTACCCTTACAAGGAACCGGATCGATTGACACCATCGAAATCTGTAAATTAAATTTAAAATGACTTAAAAAAATATTGATTCGAGAACTTTTCCTTTAACTCCAACGGTTCAAGTATTGGACTTCATGTCTCATCTTAAATTTCCACCCTGTATACAATATTTATTTAGGACCTTAATCTAACATGGTAGTATTTCAGGAGTTTATTAATGACAGCCTGTGTGGTGTAGTGGTAGAGCAAGTCAGCTGAAATCTCATAAACCACGGAGGTTGCGGGTCGATCCAATAAGGTGAAACAACAACAACAAGAGAAAAAAACGTACCAACATTTGTGTGTTTGTGTTGTGGTATGGTTCCTGGTTCCTTCGATATAGGGAATTCTAGTTAGGGGTCAAGAATTATAACAATGTATGAGATCGCTAAGAGTTCTTTTATATTTGTTTATTATTTTAGAATTGGACCAGTCATGCATGAACGACGAATTCAGCTTCGACGCCGATGAGTTCTTACCTGTCACAACCATCGGTAAATAAGACTATTTCTGTCAACCTGTTTTTCTTGAACATACATTTGTCCACAAATTGAGATGATCTATTTTGTTTCTGTCAAGTAATCATTTCCTTTAAATCGACCTGGCGAAAACTCACACAAATAAAGAAGTATATGTATACAAGAAGTATATTTTATTTAATTTTTTTTGGCACAAACAACGTGGGCGAATACTGGATTCGCGTATATATATGTATAAAGGTATATAACAGCTAATTGTCTCATGGTGACGAGCGCAGTGCAGCGCCGCGCAGGATTTTGCAAAATAAAATTTCTGGGTGGTGCTGTTATTGTTATGGGCTGGTGTATTGCTTACCATCAGGCTAACGACCAGCTCGTCTCATCATTCAGTTAAATAAAAAAAACATCCATTCATTGTCCCAGATTCATGACGGCGAATTCTTAAAATATATTGCATCCAAAAAACTGTCAAAGTAGAGCACATAGATTTTTGGATAGATTCCATTAGACTTAATCTACCACATTCTTGGGCCAGATTTCAGGGCTGGCTGCAACCCTTATTGGGGTCATCCGGAACAAGAACAGAAGGCGTTAAGATGTGACCAAGCGCTGCGGAGATGTTAGTTTACCTTTTTCATGATTTTTAGGGTTCCGTACCCAAAGGGTAAAACGGGACCCTATTACCACAGAATACTAAGAGACAGAAGCATCACTCCTCAAAGCAAAATTTAAATAAATAGCGACTCTTGCTATGACGCAATAAAATTCAATTCAGCTCGCATAGCGCTGCATACCTACTAGACATATTAACAGACATTTAACAGAGCGCCTCACTTTCTATCGCATAGCTCTTATCTCTTCTGACGCGGCATGTGTAACGACGCGCGACCCGCCGTCGGTGTCCGGCTATGTACTTGTAGCTTCGTACCTACAGTGCGGAGTGCGGAGTCCGTCTTTTTGTCTGTCTGTCTGTTTGTTCGTCTGTCACCAGGCTGCATCTTATGACCCGTTATAGTTAGACAGTTGAAATTTTCACAGATGATGTATTTCACTTGCCGCTACAACAACAAACACTAAAAAACAGAATAAAATCGCACATAACTTAAGAAAGTGCGGGGCCAGTGGGATTCGAACTCGGGTGCGTCGGATCGAAAGTCACACGTGCTCCCACTGAGCCACACTTGTTCATCGTATTTGATAATAGTGAAATACTATTGAAATACTTTTTTTTATGATTAAATGCGCTCACGTTTGACAACAACTCACCTGATGGTAAGCGTAGTTGCGGTCTAATGTAATGCACGTTTGCCCATGAGGTGCACTTCATTCTCTTTTATTTCTAATATATAATAATAGTTAATATACCATTGGATCCTAGTATAAAATTGTATTGTTTTTCAGGTGTTCCCGTTAATATTCCTTCCGTACCGAATATACCGAAAATGCCGTATATGAAGTAAGTCCTAAAAATGTATTTGTTTAGAAATGACATACCTAATTAGTTTAAAAAAAAGAAACTAAAACCGACTTCAATGTTTCTTCGAAGTCCAAGGTCAAATGTCGATGAAATTTATATGTGACGACTTCGTAGCTATACTGAACCCAACGCAAAAAGAATTTTCCAAATCGGTTCATAAATGACGGAGTTCTGAGGTAACAAATATAAAAAAAAAACAATGGAACATAGAACGTCGTCCTTTTTTGAAGTCGGTTAAAAAATAGTTTTTAATTAAATTAAATATAGCTTCGAATATATAATGTTTGCAATACGCATGTTATTTTGTTAAGTATTACAAGAATAAACAAAGGCTAATAGTTTTTTTTTAAATAAAGTATTCGTTGAAATTCGATAATAATTATAAATAGTAGGTAGTAGGAAATAATCCAATTATAAAACGTAATAAACCGTAAATTTAAAGTAACATCTTGACTTCCTCACTAATATTATAAACGCGAAAGTTTGTATGTATAGATGTATGGATGTTTGTTACTGTTTCACGCAAAAACTGCCGAACCGATTTTGATGAAATTTGGTATGTAGGTACTTTAGATATTTACATAGGCTACTTTTAATAATGGGAAACCGCGGATGAAACCGCGGGGCGCAGCTAGTACTACATAAATGTTGTTTTCACAGCCGTCGATTCGGCTACCGTTTTGAGCCTCCGACCAACAAAAGCGACTGCCCGATCTCATGCCGCGGCTACAACTGCTATGGAGGTCTAGTCAGCGAAAACCAGTGCGAGCAAGGAGCTTTCCTACCGCATAAGGACCAATGCAACTGTTGTGGCACCTGTAGCGTTTATCAACGTAAGTTCTGATCCTACAAAAGAGGATAGTTCGATCTAAATTCACGGCTACAACTACTTTGGAGGTCTAGTTAGTAAAAACCAGTGCGAGCAAGGAGCTTTCCTGCCTCATAAGGACACGACGACGAAGGAGCTTTCTCACACCAAGCGCTTCATGCAAGATCTTCTAAATGGTTGTCCCTGAGATGCCTAATAGAGCCTCTATCTCTCGATACGTCACATGACGATCTTCGAGAATTATTTGTCTCACAGCAATGATGTTATCTTCAGTGAAGGCGGATTTTGGGCGTCCTTCGCAAGATTTGTCACTAACACTAGTATGTCCACGCTGGAATTCTAAATACCAGCGTTTGACAGTCCGCAGACATGGGGCTTCATCACTGAACACAGATGTTAGCTCTTCAAAACACTGAAGCCGTGTCAGGCCTCTTCTAAAGTTGTAGAAAATTATTGCACGAACATTTTCCTTAGAAAGATTCGTTTTCGTACGTAACCTGACAGATTCCAATCGACGCTGTGACTAAACAATAGCATTAATCCTAATACTTTAAACTGTTTTGAGATTTAAAATTTAAACACATTCGAATATAGAACAGTTCCAAATTCAAAATTGCCGGGAAATATGGAAACGACAGAACTTAAAAGGCATGCCTAGTATTGTATGCTTTTTTTCATTATACCTATAATATTTTTCGCAAAGTGCTGTATAACTGTTATGGGCAGGCGTATTGCTTAACATCAGGCGAATGACGTGCTCGTCCCGTCACTCAACTATAAAAAAAAAATCTAATTCTACAAAACCTACTGCGTCTGTTACAGAACTGAACCAGAAATGTGCCAATTTCAAGAGAACTTATGTTACGGTTAATGATACAGCGGAAGTCGAGGTGAGCTCTAAATTTACATTTGAATTTATATGGGTAAGTGTGGCGCTTACTATCAAGCGAACGACTGACTCACCTCATTGCTAAATTGCATAAAAAAATTGTAAAGAGCTAACGAAAATTCGTTGCGTGCCGTACATGCATTGCAGACAGTGCAGGCTATAGCTTGACTGAAACCGCTGTACCGCGCCTTAGGTATGCGCTCGGCGAGGGTGGAGTATCGACCGCTCGGTTCCGTTCCGTCAGCCCACCGCATGCCGCCGTCAACGCTCACGGCGGCCTCGGCCTTAGTACGTGAGGCATTTAGGAGGGGAGGGGGTCGAGCCGAATCTCACCCAATCTCACGTGGGGGCGTCAAAAATCACGTGAGTAATTTCTTTCAGCAAAGTGTAAAATTGCGAGAAAACTGGGCAAAATAAAGGAAAACATGTTTATCCACTAAAATATGGCTAAATATTTATCGCGGTTATGCGAACGCCACAAAGTAGCACAATAGCCCTCGATTGCTTAGCCGCCCCCGGCCAGCTAAACCTAGAGTATATTGAAATTATATATTATTGTTATATGTTCCTTGAGCCAAACGCGCGACTCGACAACGCTGCGGCGTACGAAATTTTAAGTATCTATTTGCACTAAAAATACGCATTTTGAAAAATCTCACGTGAGATTAGGTGGTCGAGCCAAATATCATGACATCTTACCAAGGGGGGACATATATTAAAGGTTCTAAAAATCGCCAAAATCGCCTTACGTATTTAATGGACGTCCCATTATCCCGTTACGTATGCTACGGCCTTAGGAAGTTAAATATTAGTTTTCTATACCTAAACTACTTATTAAATTAAATATTTAGCTACTTTGTCGCGGGCTCTCCAGGTTTCTTCCTCATTGGGTCGGTACTACAAGCATGCGACGCCGACGCCTCCCTTGTCGGTGTCCAAAGTGTTTGTGATCGTTTGACGTATTTATTATTTATTTAATGTCGAATGCGACCGTCATACCAACCTAAAGAGGAAGCGGCCTTAGTTGCCTAAGTAAGGCATTCTAGATAGAAGAGGAGTTCCTAGAGCCAGGCTGCGACGACGGGCTGGTGTGCCGGGAGGGCCACTGCCAGGACATCCACACCGTCCACACCGAGACCAACGGCAGGAGGAAGCGAGACGAGGGGCTGACTGATCCTAACGGTTATCATCCTACTCCATATTTATACTTCTTTTTACTGTTAATTGGCGTGCGTTTGACCACTGTCACCTGATGGTAAGCGACGATGCGGTCAACGATCTAGCACGCTTGCCAAGATAGTACCTGTTCACTCGAGATTTGAAAATTCCTATAGATTGTAGCTATCGGGAATATCCTAATGCTGAGGATACATTATAGGGCTTTTCTTTCATTTTATTTTTTATACCCCCGATCACATACATAGATTCTGGCCCCTAACTAGGATTCCCTGTATCTAAGGAACCAGGAACTACAGGACCATTGTCACACAAATACTTGAAATGAAACAAATACTTGTGCTTTTTTCTATGCACAAACATTGGTCCCGTTGCGGAAATCGAACCCTCAACCTCAGTGGTGTATGAGATTTGAGCTAACTTGCCGAATCACTACACTACAGAGACTGTTTGGCGAATGTTTGCGTTGTTGCGAATAGTGTGGCCTAGTTGGTGCTACGTCGTCTCTCTCTTTGATTTGACGGAGATTCGGAGTTATGTGTCGATGAGAAGAGCTTTTGCGCAACAAAGCGGCTGGTTGGTTGCGCAGCACTTTCAACGTGATTTGCTCGGATTTTGGGGCGTTTCAGACCACATGCGGTTCGGACTGGGTGTGAATCGCCCAAGTGCTCTTTTTCAATGGAGCTTTTTACACCACGGTATACCTACCTACGGGACTTTTAATGGGGCATAAAACAGGGACTTTACATTGGGACCACGATGTGAATCGCTCAACTATTATTTTCGATGGTGTGATTCGGACCACTAACCTAGTGCGTTCATCCTATAGAACCCTGTAAGCAAGAGATGAAATACTTTAAGAAGAAGTACGGAGAAGAAGGCCACCTTCACTACGAGGCTCCGCAGTGCACTTCGCTCTGGCTTTATGCAGCTGTTCAGGTGATTACACCAACCACTCATGCTTTTACAATCTTGATCATATTTCCTTTTAAAGCCATTCGATAATTAGCCTAGGATTACCTGTATCTAGGGAACCAGGATGTACGAGGACCATGGTCCCACAACACCCAGATACGAAACAAATACTTGCACTTTTTTCTGTGCCTGTACATTTGCCCCGCAGCGGAAATCGAACTCGAAATCTCCGTATGAGATTTCCTACACCACAGAGACTGTTAAAATTATAAATATTAAGAACTGTATATGAATACTCATTACCTACCGGCCAGTCACAACCGCGCTTTCTTCCTCTGAGAGCGGTTCCGCACTGCATCCGATCCAAACCCGGATTCGGATCGGCTGGCAGATTCAGAATCTCACGATAACGAATACCGAATCCATTCGATTGATATCGCTAAGTTTTGTAGGTAGGTTCCTCTTCGAACTAATTTGCCCCAAAAAATTAATACGGTTTCGGTTACAATATTGATATCGATTACATGTTGCATTAACGGAATTTGTTTTGTATGCAATATTTTGGATCGTAAGATATCAAACCGTAAGGTCGACAACGAGTTATCGTGAGGTTCTGAAACGGCCAGCCGATCCGAATCCGATCCGAATTTAATCCGAAGCCGTCATAAATGATTGATCGAGAAATCGGATGACGGTACTCGGATCTAGTGCGTAACATGTCTTAGAAATAGCATTGTGGTTTCTTCGGACAGCATTTATTCGGATTCGGATCGAATGCAGTGCGGACCGCTCTGGCTCTGACTCTGTCTCGTAGTAGTGAGTGGTGAGGGATAAATTAGGTTGACTATATAATGTTGTCAGTGCCGCCGATTCGTCTGCTACTGCGCTTTGGAAAACGGGATGTTTATAGAAGGCATCAAGGTTCCGAGGGTGGAAGTTTCCAATATGAATTGTGGTTAGTTTGACGCTTTGATTCCAATTAGTCGTATATAAAAAAATCAAATAAAACATATTTGTAGATTAAATAATTTATTTATATAATAATTAGGATGAAAAATGATATTTCTCGGGCAGAGCTCGAACCTGCGTCTTCGGCATACCTTCCCGACCGACACTTTAACCACTGAGCCACCAAGACAAACAAAATTTCTCGAAAATTGCTCGAACAACAAAATTTTTTCTATCCTCGTATCGTTACGGGGACGATTCAACATCATTTGTCGTCACTATTGTATTGTATGTTTTTAAGAGCGAGTGTGGCTCAGTGCGACTCAGCGCGACTTTCGATCCGACGCAGTGTTCGAATCCCACTGGCCCCGCACCACTGACTTTCTTAAGTTAATATGTGCGGATTTAACACTCGATCTAAAAACGGAGAAGGAAAACATCGTGAGGAAACCGGCATGTCCAAGAATTAATCGCTAAAATTCAAGGACATGTGACATCCACCAACCCGCACTGGGTCAGCGTGGTGGATAGATTATGGCCCATACTCTCTCTATGAGAGAAGACCCGTGTCCCAGCAGTGGGGGTTGGGATAGGTACTTCACGATTTACCCCATCCCTAGTGTGATTATTTAATCTATGGTAGAGATATAAGAAAAAAGATGGCCGTGCCCTCTTGTCCTTGGTGTTAATTAATACAATGTAGTTTGCTTTTTGGAAATACAACAATATTTAGAAAAACTTCGGTTCCAATTACGTACTCAGAGTCCTTCTGCAAAATTAGAAGTCCCAATAGTGGGAACGTGATGGGCAGATGACGATGATAATGTTTTTATCACAGATTGCGCTCGAGAGAAGTGTCGCACTAACAGCGACGTGGAGTGTGACGGTTTCGGCAACTACAAGGAGGCCGTGTTCACTCCACACGTCGACGAGTGGGCAGACTCGAAGGCGCCTGACGCTGGTAACTTTTTGGAAACATTTTTTTATTTTAATAGAACTGGCTAGCTGCGCCCCGCGGTTCCACCCGCGGTTTCCCGGAATAAAAAGTAGCCTATGTGCTATACCAAGTCTTAAAGTACAAAAGTCTTCTCCATCCAAAGGTTGTCTGGAAGAGATCACTTTGAGCGATAAGACCGCCCACACACACTTTAGTTTGTTATTTTTCTTTTTGATATTATGTTTTCTAGTGGTGAATCAAAGAGTAATCTAATCTAAAGTACTTACATACCAAATTTCATCAAAATCGGTTCAGTAGTTTTTGCGTGAAAGAGTAGCAAACGTACATGCATACATCCACACATTCTAACAAACTTTCGCGTTTATAATATTAGTAGGAAGTAGGATGAGACGAGCAAGTCGTTCGCCTGATGGTAGGCGCCACGTGTGCCCATAACAATTGCAGTGCTACGTGCTACCCAGAATTTTAATACCATAATGCGTAGCACTGCATTGCGCTCCTCAACCCCGAGACATCAGAGATTAAGTCTTATATGCCCAGTAATTTCCTGCTCGTGTACGAAATGAGACTATGGCACCTGCCAATTCCGTCTCATGAGAAAATATTTAGGTTTCTTAACTCGCCACCCACGAGGGGGTTGGTGTGGATGGCTAAAGGGTTACAAGAAGTCTGCTGCGATTTCACTAAGCGCTAATCACGGCGTCATGCCTTTCAACAGTTCTAGTAGAAGCTTAGATATTTAGCTATTGAATCTCCACCCCAGACGGCCAGTTAAGGCAAAAGGTTCTTTTTTAGCCCCCCAGGGTAAATTTCGGGGTAGGCGTGGATTCACCACGCACTATAGGCCCTAAAGCCGCCCCTGACCTAGCCCTATTTATTATTATTTTCAGCCTGGTTTGTCCCACTGCTGGGCAAAGGCCTCCCTACCCTCCTTCCAATTCATCAGGCCCTATTATTAGGAAAAAATATATTATCTTTAATTCAGTAACCAGTTATCAGTTTATTTATTATTGTGTTCCCAGGGTCTACGCAACAGGGGCCCACGCTAACAACAACGTACAAGGAACTTGACGTCCCGGACACCACCATTCGCGAAGAAACTACGCACATGCCAACCACGGCAGTTAATGATTTTGACCCTTAAATAAATATTTTGTTTTAACTGATCTATATATTTTTATTAGGCCTTTGCCCCGGACCTTAGTGTCACTGAAATGGCAAGTTAAACGACACACGTAGTTAGGTTGTCCCCCGAAGCTGGTGGCCTACCTAACGTACCGATACGGCGTAATCGGCTTATTTACCACTCGTCACACAAAAAATCATCATCATCATCATCAATGGCAGCTCATTCCGGCCACTGCTGGCCATATTCATCGCTAAGTTGAGCCAATCTTAGCTAATTATTTTCAAATGGACAAACAACCTCCTCGTCTCGTCAGTCAGTTGTTTAAAATTTAAACTTTGGAACCAGCATCGTATTTGAGCGTAATGTAATCAAAATCCGCTTTAAGTAACCAATGAAGAGAAAAACACTACAAAACTGAATTTCATTAGTTTTTATAAAACTGCGTTCCATAACCTTCACCTAGCGGCTGAAAGCGGGTATTTCGGTGCGCCCTTGTGACGTCGCTCGCTGTCACGCTTACGGTACTGTCGGTGTTGCTAGCATGGTGAATCTACTGGGATCGTGGGAAACTGTTTATAGCTGTGGAAAATTAAAAAACAATGGTGTATTGCCAGTCTTCTGTGGTATTGCTCAAACACACGTTATTAATTTATTCAGGAAGTAGTTTGACAAAGAAACATTCTCAATTCTTGTAAAGCGCATTAATTAAATTTTATGATGTTATTAAGATTTTACTATTAAGAAACTTGGCGAACGCCTATAGTTAGTCTAACAAGTTTTGTGTTCAAGACTCCTGATCCCGTCTACGTAAAATGAAGAAAATAATCACTAAATACGACATAGGTAATAAATAGATATTTTTTTTATTCATCCACTTGGAGTAAGCCTATAGTTAGTCTAACCAATTTTGTTTTTAACTCTCCTGATCCCGTCTACGTAATATGTAGAAAATAATCACTAAATCCGACATAATAAATAGACACCTACATAGATTCGGGCGCACTTTTACTGTTCGTGTTTAAACCAAATGTTTAAATAAACTTAAAATCAAAACAAAATATCAGTTATAGATATTAAAATCTTTGACCACCCAGTATGCTCTACACAGCAAACTACGGTTATAATTAAATGTGTATTTTGCTTAAATGTGCTTTACTTGCAAACATGACCACTCTGGATAAACTACTAAAACTGTTCAACTGAAACTGGGTAATTGATGCCATCGTTCTTGCAACACAGCGTAAGGCCGGCAGTCGATACGCGCGCGGGGAGGGGCGCGCCGCGTTTTTCCACACAGCTTCGTATATTTTTCCGATTTCACCACAAAGTGCTGTACAAAAACTGTCCAAAATGCCTAACATTATAAACGAGGTGAAGCTAGACTTCAAAGACGTCCTATTAAGGCCTAAGAGAAGCACCCTGAAGAGCAGAAACGATGTGAGTACGAAATCTAGATCTTTGCTTTTAATTCTGAAACTGAAAGATAGTCAAGGCTGTGGAAAATGCCATCATATTACTGCGTTACGTTATTTGCAATACTATTTATACTCGCTTCCTGTTATATTTGAAGTTTTGATGTATTTTAGTGATAATGTAGCCGATACCTGTGACTTCTTCCGTTTAGGAACCGGTTTATGATTGTTCCCAGAGAGCTGTTCGTTTTCCCAGGATGAAAAGTGCCCTATGTTCTATTTCTTGACCTAAATTACCTACATACCAAATTTCATCAAAATAATAATAATAATAATAAAGTATTTATTCATCTTCCACAATTTGCTGGTTTCTAAATTAGGTAAGTACTTAAGTTTAAAACATGTATGGGAATATGTACTATTTTGACAAATCAACATATCCGTTCAGCTGTTACGAAGATAAGTGGTAACAAACACATACACAGAGACAAAGAGACTTTCGCTTTCATAGTATAAGTACGATAAAATAGAATAGTATATTATATTAGGATAGGATTATTTTATCTATGGTCGTAAATAACAATTTTTGTTAAAAAATCTATTTTCCAAGACTAGCTTTTAACAAATTTGTAATTGGAACCGCGAGTAGTTTAAATAATCCCAAACATTAGTTTACGATTATCCGTCAATGAGTTCCATTGCCCACCTTCCGTCTCCATCTTCAGATAAGCTGGCTGTCACCATAATATTGCATTGTCATCGGATTTTGACTTTTAATGCATAATTTCAACTCCGTAAGATAAGAGGAAGTGGTTCTGGTTCAACTTGCGAAATTTGACCCAAACAAACATTGCAAGTTAAATAAAGGCTTGTAAAAACAAATGACAGTTTTATTATTCCAGTTAAAATTACATTATGGAAACCTTGAACCGGGGTAGCATTTACAGTCTTACCTTGAATCAGGGGATGTTTATTTTAATATCCTTCGTGACTTGTCTTCGTAATTTTTTTTACTGTGATCTTTATTTTATTTGATAAGTAAAATGAAAGCAAACAAATATTTTGAAACTGATTCTACTGTGACGGAGTACAAAATAAAATTTAATACTCTTTAATTTAGTTCTAGTTCAAAAAGTTCTAAAAAAAAATGCCCTACAGTTTCTTGCCGTATCTTCTGAGTAGTAGTTCTTTTACCGATACGGTGGTAGAGTCATTGTAATAATTGACGTTCATAAGTGCGTCTGTGACGACAAAATTGAAATAACTGATTCTCACCGACAAATCCCAATTTCCTACACCACAATGACTGAGTCGGATTTCATAAAACCTCCTTTTAATAATAAAAAGAGAAACTAGTTTGGTGACACCAAAACATGAAATTATAATAGGTATTATAAATGCGAAAGTTTGTTAAGATGGATGTTTGTTACTCAATCACGCAAAAACTACTGAACGGATTTTGATGAAATTTAGTATGTAGGTTCTTTAGGTCCTGAAGAAGGCTACTTTGTATTCTAGGAAATCGGACATTTTTATTAACACAGTCAACAGATTACCTCGACCCATCGGATCCCAAATAATTGGTCTATACTCATCGGATCCTATCGCCACTCTTTAGATTCCACAGCTCAATTATAGACGTAAACTCAATAGGTAGGTACTCATCAAGTTATATGCCTGTATCGGCGACTCTTATATTATGAATGGTTAATGATCCACGTGTAGAAGGGAAACAATGACGCAATGTGTAAACAAACAAAAGTAATTTAGCTCTTACTGGTGACGTCATTCGTGTGGAATGAAAATAAAAGGTTATACTTGTCACCCTACATCTACCATGTTTTTTATTTTTATTATACCGAATGACGAGGCGAGCTGGTCGTTTGCCTGATGGTAAGCAATACGCCAGCCCATAACAATAACAGCACCACCCAGAACTTTGTTTTGCAAAATCCTGCGCGGCGCTACACTGCGCTCGTCACCCTGAGACAATTAGCTGTTGAGTCTCATAATGCCCGGTAATTTCGCTGGCGACAATGCCCTTCAAACCGGATCACAGTAGGTAATGCTCATGCACTACTGCTTGGCGGCTGAATAACTGGCAAAGCGGTGGCACCAAGACGGCCTCTCGCCTACGAGAAACCTACCACCAGTAAACGTCATACTAATTCAGAATATTTAATCTATCATTAACTAGGAACCGTCCGCCACTTGTTCGCGTCAAACAATAGCCCAGGGGTTCCCAAAGGTTTTCAGTTAGCGGCGCACTTACAGGTTTAGTATATTGTGTCGGCGCCCCCTAGCTACTTGAAATAGGGTACAATGATACTAAGTAGATAGGCACAAAAATTAAAACATCCACAATATGAAGCTGAGTTTTTATATTTATATACAAGAAAAATATTTATTATTTGAGAAAAATAGGAAATAAAATACAATGGCAACTTAGTCAATATGGCATGTGATTTTGGTCAACACCACAAATGTTTTCAAAGGTATAAGGCGTGGTATAAGGCTTGACACTGCTATTTTTATTTGCCTAAGTTTAGTTTTCGGAGAATGGTAAACAGCAGCGCCTCACGGCGCCCCTCTTTACTCTCTACGGCGCACCAGGGCGCCGCGGCGCACACTTTGGGAACCCCTGCAATAGCCTATTATATTAATAAGGGATAGTAAAGCTTTCTACATGTGAAAAATTTTTAAAATCGGATAAGTAGTTCCAGAGATTACCCCCTACAAACACACAAATAATTTTACTCCTTTAGAATATTAGTATAGATTCTATGATTATATTATTAGTTTGCTATGCCAGGTGTTGTATAAAAGATGCCTACCCAAATTTATGTAATATACTTATATACCATAACCACAGTTTTACAATCCTGTAATACTGTGCCATAACCCCTGCTATCCCACGGCTGGGCAAAGATCTACCCAAGCCTTTTCGAATTTTCGATACTTCGTCACCTCCACCAGCCCATTATCTTGTGCATACCTACTCGTACACCATATTTCATAGTTTTTAATTATTATAGTAGGTCATAGAATTTATTAGTAGGATACCAGCAGGCTTACCAACGTCTCTTACACCAGTATTATTTTAAGCTTACTTTCGTTTTCCGTACCACGAAGTCCTAAAAACGCTTACTTTGATATTGTATTGTTGAGAAGTTTTGGTGACGTCATCGTAAATCATTCATGTTTTTTGACAGCTGACGTTTCGCAGGAACAAATACATTATTGTTTTATGAAGCTCATGGTACGAATCAGAGTAATATGATTGTAAGCTTGAAATAAAACGTTCCTGTAGCATGATTGTCTTGTAAAAGTTGGTGGTAAGCCCCCTGAACAAAAAACAAATGCTGAAATTTTCCCAACCACCTTTAACGGCCGACCTAGAAAACGCTGCAATCTGTTTTCGTAGATAGTTTTTTCTTATCGCTATTACCCAAGGGCCAAGACCGTTCTCGCTTGCCAATAAGTTTTCGCTCGACCTTGTCCTCGATGCGGCATAGTGCGGAAGCAGATTCAGCCAGACACGTCTTCATGTCTGGTTATATCTAGTTTCAATATACGTTTAAATAATTTAAACTTGAAATTAGGTAGCGCATGATTCTGAAGCTTCCGTGGTGTGGTGGATAAGGTTTGGTAGGTGACCGTCGTCGTTAGCTCACAACACCAGGGTTGAAAGAAAGAAAGAAATAGGTTTATTTGGTATTATGGTAGAAGCCGCCCGGTGACATCACGGACACACAAAATATTTTTCAAAGTTGGCAACACAAAAAAAAGTTACAAACAATATTATTTTAAATTTTACACAAACAAAGAGACCAAATAAAAAGACAGAGAAGACCAAATAGAGAATTTGGTTGCAGGTTCAAGGCAAATATATGCACAGAGAAAAGTAGCCAAGTAGACATACTTTTGACAGCTTCTGAGGTGTAGTGGTTGGGCAGGTTGGATCAAATCTCATACACCACTGAGGTTGCGGGTTCGATTCCCGCGACGGGACAAATGTTTGTGTACAGACAAAAAAAAGCGCAATCATTTGTTTCGTGTCTGGGTGTTGTGGGACCATGGTCCTCATAGTTCCTGGTTCCCTAGGTACAGGGAATCCTAGTTAGGAGTCAGGATCTATGTGTGTGATCGTTGGGCGTTATTTTATTTATTTATTTTATTTATACTCGTATTTGTTTCGTGTATAGACACAGAATACTAAGGGACAGAAGCATCACTCCGCAAAGAAATTTAAACAAATAGCGACTCTTGCTATGACGCAATAAAATTCAATTCAGCTCGCGTGGCGCTGCATACCTACCAGTCATATTAACCTACAGAGCGCCTCTCTTTCTATCGCATATCTCTCTTTCTTTCTATAGTTTAGATACTTTATTTCATGTACAAAATTCAAGAAACACCCAACTCCCTATCAGTGACGTGGAAAAAAGCCGCGGTCTGAGATTGATTCAGATAGTTTTTATTGCCAATTTCGCTTGTCCTTGGTCTCAATGCCGCAAAATGCGGATACCACGCAATCAATGTTCTTATCTGGAGCAATCTGGTTTCAGTTGATAGAAAATGATCTTAAGGTATGGTAACGTAAGTGCTGAGTTAGTTAATTATACATTGGTTTAAAGTGTCACACAACAAACACAAAATATATAGGTGATATTTTATGCTACAAGTTCTACAAAGTGTTTTATCTATATACGTCAGTGGCAACGTAGAGCGCAGACAAACCTATACCTATTATTTATTCAGTACCTATGTTACGGCTAAAAGCCGAAGTGCGGCTACACCTAGTTTTAGCCGGCTACAACTAGGTGCGGCCGCACACCAATCAAACGTATAAGGGGCAGCCCTCGGTAGGTTAGGGTGAGGCGGGGGTGGCCCTTGGGCCACCCCAACGCCGCGAACATGTATATTAGATATAATATAATGTAGATTATCATCTATCACTTCAATAGATTATAATCTACTGAAAAATAATGCGACGGTTCACAATCTTTCGACAGTTTACAATCTCGCATAAGATACATCTAAGTTTAACCGCATGTAGCCGGCTGCTTCTAGTTGTAGCCGGCTAAAACTAGGTGTAGCCGCACTTCGGCTATCAGCCGTAACACCTATACCTAGTTTTCTGTATGTGTGTTGATACAATGTCTATCATATTATGTACTAGCTGCGCCTCGCGGTTTCACCCGCGGTTTCCCGGGATAAAAAAAGCCTATGTGCTCTTCTAAGTCCTAAATTACCAAATCGGCTCGGTAGTTTTTGCGTGAAAGAGTAACAAACATACATCCATACCTTCTTACAACTTTCGCGATTATAATATGTAGGATAGGACTAACTTTTTCCGCGACTTCGTCCGCGTGAACGACAGAGGAAGCACATATTCATATTTTTTCCAAGTCCATCTTAGCAAAACCTTCCTAGTGTATGACAGATTCAGATTCAGATTCAGATTCAGATTCAGATTCAGATTCAGATTCAGATTCTTTATTGCTTCCATAGGTAGTACAAGGTGTAATTAAGTCAACGTACAAAGTCTCATATGGACCCCGTCGGGCACAGCAACATTAGAAGAGAGGAGGACGCAATTATTAGCATTAGTCAATGATTGTATTGTATTATATTAAATTATATTGTAATGTTATGTCAAATGTGAGAATATAAAGTTAAAATAATCATTCAATCATTTGAGAGTTAATAATATTTTTCTTTTAAGAATTCGTCAATTGAGTAATAGTGCTAGCGCTTTATTAGTAAGGAACTATTTTTTTTTTGACAGCGCGTACCATGAAGAGGTCAAACTGTATCTTCATGGTCCTTTAGCCGACTTGATGTCACATACCCTATAACTAAAGTAAGGACTAATGGTAATGCTATCAAACCCTAAAAACCGAATTAAAATCCGTTCATTCGTTTCCGAATCTATAGATAACAAACAAACAAACAAACAGACAAACATTAAATAATAATAATAATAAAAAAATTATTGTCAGACCGAAATCCATATGTGTTAGTAAAAATTAGAACTTACATACTATGTTAGTCAAAATTAAAATCCAAAATAAAAATCAAAATTAAAATACAAAATTACAATAAGATTAAAACATAAAATTAAAATTCATAATTAAAATTCAAAGTTAAAATTAAAAACATTCTAATAACCGTGGATTGACCTATTCAGTCCCTCAAAATAGTCGAACTCAGTTAGTTTTTCAAAAATATCTTCAATGTACAGAATTGGCTCAGTTCCATTTTTATAATAGTACTAGCTGTGCCATGCGGTTTCACCCGCTGTTTTCCGGAATAAAAAGTATGCTTATGTGTTAATCCAGAGTATAAGCTATCTCCATACTAAATTTCATCCCAATCCGGTTAGTCGTTGCGGCGTGAATGAGTAACAAACATCCATACATTCTTACAAACTTTCGCTTTTATATTAGTTAACTAGGATAGATAGAGGTATACATTATATATATAGAGGTATACATTTCATTAGTATATCGGTGGTTGAAATACTTATCTTCTTTATTTATGCCTATAGTTCAGGACGAATTGTCTTGGTCTTTCTTTCACTTAACCTACCCGTACAATATAATAAATTACCTGAAATTACCCGACAACATCATCATTACGACCTAGAAATGTTAGGCATCTCGGTCTCGGTATAATAAAACAATTTCTAAGGTATTCACATAACGATGCGGGGATTGTGCGTGACATTTGACAGCCTCTATGGTGCAGTGGTTGTGCTGGTTGGCTGAAATACTCATACACCACTGCGGGTTCAATTCCCGCAACGGGACAAATGTTTGTGCATAGAAAAAATAAACGCAAGCATTTGTTTCGTGTCTGGGTGTTGTGGGACCATGGTCCTCATAGTTCCTGGTTCCCTAGATACAGGAAATTCTAGTTAGGGGTCAGGATCTATGCATGTGAACGTAAGGCGTTAAATTAAAAAAAAAAATAAGAAAAAAGATGAGCCATGCTGAATGAGTATGACGTTGATTGGCATTTTGCTTCGGGGGCTGCCTTGAAGCACTTTAATTTTTTCGTGGAAACTATGTGAGTGCTTATTATTTTCCCGGAAAATAGGTAGCTTATCTTACTAATATTATAAACGCGAAATTTTGTAAGAATGTATGGATGTATGTTTGTTACTCTTTCATGCAAAAAACGATTTTGAAGTATGTACGTACTTTAGGACTTGCACATAGGCTACTTTTTATCCCGGGAAACCGCGGGTGGAACCGCGGGCGCAGCTAGAGTAAAACATGTTATAATTTATAGATGTAGTTACATTCATATATTCATAAGCATATATTCATATAGTTTATTAGCATTCCACTATGTTAGTTAATAACTAACATTGTGGATTGACAGGCTTGACTTTGTGTGGGGGCCAACAGTCCTACAATCGTACTAGCTAATATTATAAATGCAAAGTTTGTGAGGATGGATGGAAGGATGATTGTTATTCAGTCACGCAAAAACTACTGAACGGAATTTGATGGATATCGTTTAGTAGTTTTTAAAATAAGGTGATGGTCTCATTTATATGTTTTAAGACCTCTTGATTCGTTCTGTACCCGAAACTAAGAAATATTTTTATTTAAGATATTTTAACATGATTTGTAAAATGCGATGTTCATATTTTTCGTGTAGCAAAACGATAATTGGAAATCATACTAATAATAATTAAGACTATTATAATAATTACGACACAAGAAAGGTTTGGATTTGGACGTCGAAATTTGTGATCTAGGTAAAGGAGACTGGGCCAGCGGTATGGATTATGGCACTTTTCTTAGAAAAAAAATAGTTAATAAAAACATATAAATATTTATTTAATATTTTTTTAATAAAAGGATGTCTCAGGTTTTGAAACCGTTGGGCTGATGATGACGATATAATGTATTTTTTTCGATTTTTAGTAATTGTAGATGACATGATCATAAATGCGTCTGTGATGCCAAAATTGAATAAAGAACTTTTGAACTTTAGACTTTGAACAGATAGTTCACAACAACTAGAATGTAACAATAATTCACATCTAGTTATACCAAACTAAGAATCGATAATGGTAAACGATATAATATGACTATGTTATGCCATATGTTTATTATATACCTATAGGTAAAGAATACTATTACCACAGAATACTCTATTACTTACGTGCTATATGTATCTGTAAGTAATGCGTCATGCCACAGAATACGTAGGTAACAGTTGTACGTGAAACACGTGCTACTGCTAACTGCTAACTATGTAGGTAACTTCAGCACTAACAATGCACTTTAATTGTATTGATATAACTAAGTACTTTATTTAGTGATATAATTTTTTTTAAATTATTATTATGTCGCTCTTTCTCGCGGGTTATACACCCGGTCCTTTGGAAGGCTTGCGCGGGGACATGAGTCCAACACGTAGAGGCCTTTTAGAGCATTTAATTTAGATATGTAATGGGCAACACTTATCGGGTACTGTCTCTAAGTGCATCATTAGAAGATACAATCAAAAACAGCCCCCGATAAGTGCGAGGACTATTATTGAAGATATGAAAATTACTTATGATTGGGCTATTGAGGTGAATTTTTAATGGATGAGAGCCGGTCTATGATATGAGACCTCGGCACCTGCCAGTTCCGCCTCATAAGAAAATATTTTGGCAGGTGGTGACTCGCCACCCACTGAACGGGCCCCTTCCGCCGTTCATTGGCGACGAGAGGGGCAACGTTGATGTGGGTGGCTAAAGGGTGTCGAGAGGTGTGCTGCAGTTTCACTTAAACGCTACTCCCGGCGTTATGCCCTTTAACACTTCCACCCTTGGAGCTTAGTTCTTAGCTCTTGCATCACCACCCCCGGAAGGCCCTGGACGGCCAGTTAAGGCAAGCCTGGGGTCAAGGGTCTCATTTAGCCCCAGGGAGAATCTCGGGGTAAGGCTCAGTGTCGCCACGCACCGATGACTCGCCACAAAGTCGTCCCTGGCCTGTATTATTATTATTATTATTTTATGATGCACTAGCAGCTTCTTGAGCTGATGCGTGCATATCGTTGCACTTGTGATTTATTTTTAAATATTTGTCAAGTCTGTTTTTAAAACTGTTCACTGATGACGCACTGATCATTGACTCTGGTAGACTATTCCAGTGGTTAACTACGCGACTTGGCAAAAAGTGTGTCCTAGGGTTGCTAGTACTAGGAGGCTTGGTAAGTTTCAGTGAGTGTCCTCAACTGGTATGCAATAAAAAGTTTTGTAATTGTAATTGTTTTTATCTTGTATTATGTATATGTGTTTTAAGCGTATTATGGTTTTGTGCAAATTGTTCTAGCCAGTATAAATGTTCTTTTGCATTCTATTTCTTGTGTTACGATCCGTGATGTCACCGGGCGGCTCCTACGGAAGATTGCTTCAGCCGGCATTAAGCTGAGTAGGCCCCTTTTGTAGCAATACCTAGTTAGTGTCATTAATGTTTAGTGAAGTATTTGTTCATGTTTCTGCCACAATACAATTATTTCATTTCATTTAATAGTAAATACATAGTAAAAATCATCCCGTTTCTAAATAGAATTCTAATATTTCCTTAAATATACTACTGGTGGTAGGTTTCTCGTATGCGAGAGGCCGTCTGGGTGGGTACCACCGCTTTGCCAGTTATTCAACCGCTAAGCAGTAGTGCGTAAACATTACTGTGTTCCGGCTTGAAGGGCATTGTAGTCAGCGAAATTACTGGGCATTATGAGACTCAACAGCTAATTGTCTCAGGGTGACGAGCGCAGTGGAGCGCCGCGCAGGATTTTGCAAAACAAAAGTTCTGGGTGGTGCTGTTATTGTTATGGGCTGGCGTATTGCTTACCATCAGGCAAACGACCAGCTCGTCTCGTCATTCAGTTATATAAAAGAAAAAGTATAACTAGGTTATTATGATTTTTATACATATAGTCAATACTACCTACTATTTTAAAATGTTATTGGAAGTAAGTAATAGAAGAGATTTGCGACACCCAAGACAAACCTTTGTAAGGTTTATAAGGTGTTAGATTTATAAGAAAAGTTGTATTTATACAAATAAATTAAAAAAAAAGGTAGGTACCTACGTAATCGTTGCGTGTTCGTCCACCGGCTCCCCTTGCGCTGCACATATACACTTCCTGTGATTAAATGTATGTGATAACCATCACAGGGGGCCTTGTGAAGGGGTTCTATTTTTATTTTTATTGCAACAATTTGTGAACAGCGAAACGAGAAACAAAAATATAAGAATATCCTTTTTCTTTATGGAACTGAGTGATGAGACGAGCATATCGTTCGTCTGATGGTAAGCGCCACACCTGCCCATAGGTAACAATTGAATATAACAATTGCAGTGCCAGCCAGAACTTTAAATATCTACCGTAAAAACACTGCGTAGCACTGCATTCGCTGGCGACAATGCCCTTCAAACCGGAAGCCAGTAATATTTGCACACTACTGCTTGGCGGCAGGATAACTGGCAAAGCGGTGGTACCACAGATCTCTAAATAATAAGGTTACCTTATTATTTAGATTTCTGTCAGTTCAGACGGCCTCCCGCATAAGATAGGTCTCTCTTACGCGGGAGGCCGTCTGTCTAGGTACCCACGTACCCACGAGTAGACGAATCAATTTTACTCAAACCACAGAATAAATAATACTATCCAAACAAGATCCTAAAACCTTGTAGGTACTATTAATTATTCTGTGCTAAAACTCGAAAATTGTAGAGTCTATCTATTGAGTATGCAAGTTGAATCAGAACCACCTTCCTCTTATCCTACGGAGTTGAAATTGTGCATACTTGTCAAAGTCCGACGATAATGCAATATTATGGTGACAGCCAGCTGATCTGATGATGACGGAAGCTGGGCAATGGAACTCCATGACGGATAATCGTAAACTACTAGTGTTTGAACTCATTATCTGCTCGCGGTTCCGATTACGAATTTGTCTTGAAAAATATATTTTTCAAGTTCTAAGTACTTGCATTTAGAAAGAAAGAAAGAAAAACCATTTATTCGGCACACAAACTCGACAAACAAATAATAAAAAATAAAACTTAAATAATAAATATATGTGCCAAATAGGCTCAACTCAGCATAAAATACCGACAGATTTACACAAACTTTAAAGTACAAAGTTTGTCTTTTCCAATACAAGTTGGTTTTCGCAAACTACAAAGCAAACTGTAGTCTAATTAAACCTTACACTCTTATCACGATGTAATCTCCGGCAAGGATGGATCAAAATCTAAATAAAATCGTTGATAAAAATACCTATACGCGTGCGTTTTCATTTACTCACATTGTTTCGACAGATTTTGGCGCGGAGCCATTTCGGTCAGCTCGTGGGGATGTCACATCAAGCGTATCGGAGTATCAGATTTGCGACATGATTGTGAAGATGATACAGCTTGAGATATGTCAATTTCTGATAATTAAAAATACCTACAGACTGTTTTACCCGCGATAAATACGCGTATGTACGTACATACATACGCCCAACCAAATCCAAGTCGTAATAATTAATTTTTAGAAAAAAACAAAAACCGACTTCAATGTATCTTCGAAGTCCAAGGTCACATATCGATGAAATTTATATGGGACCACTTCGTAGCTATACTGAACCCGACGCAAAAAGATTTTTTCAAATCGGTTCTTAAATGACGGAGTTCTGAGGTAACAAACATAAAAAAAAAACAATCGAACAGAGAACCTCCTCCTTTTTTGAAGTCGGTTAAAAATAGTCTTTTTTTTAAAAGTACGTAATCAATCATCGTAGTTAAAAAACTGCGAGACACGATTTCTGAACTATTTATAATATGTACCTACAAATTTGTACGGGACCGTTGGTGGGCGAGCCGACTTGCACTTGTCCGGTTTTTTTTTATCACGTTTTTTATTAAGTCACTTTATTCTGTCTGTCTGTCGTTCCGGGTGAAATCTTGCAACTCACATTGCGAGCACTTCCCGATTGGCTATCCGGCTGAAACTTTTAAGGTAGCTCACAGCTCGATGACAATGCATTCTAAATCCATATAACGTTGTTTTTAAATGATTATTTTAATATATTAAGGATTCTTGTTAATAAAGCTGTAAAAAAATCAACCTAATTTTTTTTTTAATTTACGTCATTGGTTCCAGGTGGACTTATACAGGGAGATCACATTCCGAAACTCTGGCCAGACGTACCGGGGGATCCCCGTCATGGCCAGCAACATGGACACCGTCGGCACATTCGATATGGCGGCTGAACTTGCCAAGGTAAGGGATGTTTTGTCTTACTCGGCGTAAGTGTAAGGAGTCAAGGTCATTGATATATTTTATATTCATAAGATCATAGTTGTCTTTGAAAATATCTTGTTGTCGCTTACGTAAGTCCTTTCTCAAGTTGCCTGAAGTAAATCGCTGTTAAGCAATGTACATGATAAGACCGCCCGACGCGATGACGCCCCTTTTCCTCTTTATTCTTTTGCAGTTGCCATATATTTGGCATATCTTTATATATCTTTGGCATATTATAAAACTATGCAGGCTGGCTCTGTCTAATATTTAGTTCTCTGAAAAGCCAGCTTCGGTCGTGAATACCGTACCTGAAAACAATTATTATTTATTATTAAAGCCTAAAGTGTCCCACTGTGCGAAGGCAAAGCCTTCCCTTTCATTCTTTTCACTATTTTTCGCTATTATTGTCCAGTCTTTCATGAAGGAGTCCAGGTTATCCCGCCATCTCCGTCAAGGTCTGCTGCGGGGCCGTCGGCCGTTGTTAGGGGACCACTCTGTTGTTATTTAGGCCCAAAGTTATTCGGCAGATGTGTCCAGCCCAGTGCCACTTCAAGCCGGCAGCTTTTTGGATGATGTTGGGAGCGAAGTGTGGTGTTTTTAAACAATGAATCAAAAACATTGAATGCTAAATACTTGGTCAAGCTGAACTTGCAATTGATCTCGTTGAGAGTATACATCTATACATAAAATTGGATATGCGAGCCACTTAAGAAGTAAACATCCCGGCTCTATCTATTAATCTAGCATTGAAACGAAGTCTGATCGCCGAGGCCGAGGATGAATAAATACATATACATAAACATGTTTGTCCTTTCCAGCATGGTCTATTCACATGCATTCACAAGTACTATACACTTGAGGATTGGAAGAAGTTTGCAGCAGAACACCCTGAGTGCTTAGAACAAATAGGTAAGTAGTATATACAATTAAACGTAAAGGTTTGTCCTGTACCCGACTTCTTCTCGAGAAATAGTAGGTATAGTATTTTTTATTATGCCGACTAATTTTTATTATTATATATTTTCAATTTTCATGTGATCCTATTTTCTGTTGTTTTTATATATTGTTAAAAAACGGTAAATCATTCACATGGACAGAAAGGGAGAGAGAGAGAGAGAGAGAGAGTGACTTCCAAACAGGATGGCTAGAAATAGTAGCGCAATGATAAACATAAGGCTGAAACTGGTAAAATAAAGAACGACAAAGATTTACCTACCTGTGATGTACACGAAAACATTATAGAATAGAATAGACAACAAGGCAAGTCATAATAATTATAATAAAAATAAAGTTACAATTTAATTAAATTTTATTTCATAGTATTAGTAATTATTAAATAAATAAGACCTATATTATTATTAGTAATTTATAAAACAAACTAAAATTTTCATAACATATGTCACTCACAATTATTTATTTATTTTATATTAATTATAAATTAGTTCCACCTGCCTGCATATTTTGGCACATTTTTTCATTCTCATATGTTTATTAAAGTTAATTATTCTGATATTCCAGCTGCGAGCTCAGGCACGGCAGATATCGACTTCGAGCGGCTAACAGAGATCCTGAATAACGTCAAAGAACTGAAGTTCGTCTGTCTCGACGTCGCCAACGGGTACTCGCAACACTTCGTCGAGTACGTTAGGAGAGTACGGGCTGCATACCCTACACATACTATTATTGTAAGTCTATTTGATTATATAATCGAAAAACTTTTCATCAAAAGTACCTTGACCTACGAAAAAACTAGAAATAATAAGGTAGTTCAAGATAGAGCCCTGTGTTACTCCTGTGTAGTGAAAAGAACTTATAAGGAAATAAAAGTGGTTTGACGCTGGTTTTGCAGTACGTATATTAGGTAAATTTATACAAAGACAACACACGGGGCGGTTTTGTAATGCAATTTTCAGATGATAAAAGATGTACGACAAAGTCGAAAGCCTCTTTAGGTTCCAAAGGTCACCACACTAAGCAAAAATATAGTACCCAATGTTTTCTTACGAATGTCAACAAATATTTCTTCTTTCTTTTTAGGCTGGCAATGTAGTTACGGGTGAGATGGTAGAAGAACTAATTTTATCTGGTGCTGACATTATTAAGGTAAGCTCATCACTCATCAAAATCATTATGTAATCAAACATGAATATATTATGTATTTATGTCAGTGTAATTGGGAAGCCTGATTTGACAGCGAGCGATCATTCTAAACAATATTTATCTGAATCTCGATGAATACAAAGATATTTTAGCTATGAGAAAGAATCCCGTTAAATATATTTCTTAGCGGTCTACGCATAAAATGAAATCCTGGAAATGAATATAATATTTTTTTAAGATGTAAAATAATCAGATAGAAGAAAAATTGATCGAGCCTGCGTCTTCGGAATACCTTCCCAGGGCTGGGATCGAACCTGTTTCGTTATCTTTATTGTCATCATCATCATCATCATCAGCTCATCACGTTCCCACTGCTGGGACACAGGCCTTCTCTTATAGAGAGAATGTAGACGGTACGGAGAACGGTGACGGAAAATATGGTGTGGAATGTACACTAACAAAATTCGGGTGCATTATGGGTCTTATACTTTAATTGAATTGATAATGTTTTATTACAGGTGGGCATTGGCCCAGGATCCGTGTGCACCACCCGGATCAAAACCGGAGTAGGATATCCTCAGCTGTCTGCGGTTATTGAGTGTGCTGACGCAGCGCATGGACTGAAAGGACATATCATTTCGGTAAGTTGGAACTTAAAGGATTGATATGAAGTTTTATATCTATGTCGAAGATTATTCTATGGCCTAAAGCAAAGATAGATGGAAATATACAAATGACATACCTTACTAAAACAGACATAGAAGACAGAAGATAGTGCGTAGATACCATGTTGAATTAAAAAACACGTTTAAGATGCGAATCGAAGAGAAAAAGACAGACTCCAACACCTTATATAGGGTGTCTCAACAAGAGCGCCGGATTTATATTTGCCGCCATGTTGTTAATACGAGTTGTACGGTGTTTTTTGTTTTGACAGTCGTCACATACAGACCACGTGATTTAAGAATATGGACAAGTTTTCAAACCAACAACGTTTAATTAATTTAAAAACAAAAATGGTGAAATATTTGCGAAACAGTTGCCTAAATAAAATAAAATAATATAAATCAATTAAAGTACGTTATAAATTGTAACTTAAAATAACATGACTTCGAAAAAAAAGGTACCTATTTCTTTCCCATACCCAAATTGAACTCAAATTGAAGTCCGAGCCCAGAAAAGAAATGCGAAAACTGACTCTACCAGTGCTTCGAAAATAAGCCTGCTAGAGAAGATAGCACCAAGAAACTCCGCGGAAATGACTCTTTTTTTTTTAATTTTTTTAAATTGTCTTAAAATATCAATTATCTTTGAGCGAAAACAATTAATTATAATTAACATAACACAATGTCAAACTAGAAGTGCGAGTAAGATGTCCCATAGTCATAGTATCAGTAACGTGAGAATACTCGTATAAATAGGTATATAGATACCGTAGCAGTTAGAGTGACCAGACCAGACCAAACCAGACAAAAGGTCTTGAAAACCTTTATGCAACACTTCGGTGTTTTATAGGTATATCCAGGGACGGTGACCGTTCCATCAGATGGATTGCTTGTTTGCTATTATCACATAAAGGACTTCTCCCCAGGACGGTGGTTGCACGTGCCCCGGTGACGTAGCAAAAGCGTTTGGCGCAGGCGCAGACTTCGTGATGGCCGGTGGCATGTTCGCGGGGCATGACCAGTGCGGGGGAGAGGTTATCACGACGAGCGACGGCAAGAAGTTCAAGCTCTTTTATGGCATGTCCTCATCGACCGCCATGCTGAAGCATTCGGGTGGCGTAGCGGAGTATAGGTCTTCTGAAGGTGAGATTTAATTGTTAATAAGTATTAAAAAAAAATACATTTACATAAGCATCCACCTATTCTAAGGTTTGGACTATAATTATTAAGTACCTTTAAAATTAATACCAGTATTTAAAAATTCCTTAAATTCTGGAATTACTTCCAAACTGACAGTCGTAACACAATCTGCAACTTTTCTAGTTTTTTTTTTTTTAGTTGGGTGCAAAGCGCGACGAACGTAAGAGCAGACCACCCGCTAACATTCATTATAACTATGTGAATGGCGTCCTTACGTGTGCGCAATGCTCACGCACATTCACTGCCAAAATTGGCTACATTAGCCATATAAGAGCATATCACCAAAGCTCAATTAATTAATTATTTTGCAGAAATTGTCGCCGTAGCCGAAATCGTCTCGGATGATTATATATATATATATATATAGTTTTTTAAGATTTCTACGTCTGGCTACTTCGTGCTTCATACTATGTAAAAGTATATCAGAAGATAAAAACAATCGTTTTGTGGCAATAATACACACCCAGACTCACTTAGCCCTTATCATCAAGCCAGCTGCTGAAATTCACCTTCAAACGATCTTATGTCTCAATTTATCCACCAAATAAACTAACGTTTCCTTCCAGGCAAAACAGTTCAAGTAGAATACCGAGGCGACGTGGCCGTCACTGTGAAAGACATCCTCGGTGGCTTGCGCTCGGCCTGCACTTATGTCGGGGCTTCACGCCTGAGGGAGCTGACTCGGAGAGCCACCTTTATCCGATGCGCCCGGCAAGTCAACGACACCTTCTCTTAACTTATGAGAGCCTGGTACATTAGCTAGAGGGTCTGCCTGTTTGAGAAAGTTTGTAAATGTAGATGAATTTTTTTATGCAACTTTCTTCTTAGTTATGAGAGCCTGGTACTTAGCCTAGCTCGAGCCCTTCACCAAATATGAAAATCTAGTTAATTTATTATCATATATTTTACTTTCTTACATTTTAGTTTTTAACAGTATTTCTATAAAAATATATATACCTGTATATACAAAAATACTATAAAAATCTTTAACCTAGAGTGCCGCCAGCAGCGGGGCAGGGCCCAAACTACCGGTGCCGGTGGTTAGGGCTGCAGAGTGAGGAACTTCCTGACAATACGTGCCTTGTCAAGGAGTACTGCCTTCTGCATCTGATCGACCGTCTTATTATTATTATTTTTCTAGTTTATTTAGCCTGGTTAATAATTTTTGATGTACTAAAAAATATATTTGAAATCTATACTTTATATTTAGCAATTTGATTGCCAAGTATTAGTGTGATAGAGATAAGGGTGATAATTACGAAGAGAGTCTAAAACTGTTAAAATATTATTAACGTTTTTTCCACATAATACGAGTATTACCCCACCTTATTTTGATCAGATAGTTCAAAGAATCTATTTTATTACAAGAAAGAATTTATTTTTTGCATTTGAGGGAGCTGCAGGCAGGCCTACGGTAATAGTAAGTCAATTGATATGCATAGAAAATTTTAAAGACGATAAGGTTAAGTTATTTAATATGCTTTATCTGATAAAAGTTGACAAGGACTTGAGTGACAGTATTCTCGAAAACATTGTCACAGTTTTCAATTCTACGTAAACGATTTTTGTGAAATATATTACAATAAAATTAAACCGTGTAAAATTAATCAGGAGATATTTTGCGGAACTCGAGGAACGATCAAAGTGAAAAGCATAATAATGTGGATAAAACTGCAACTATTACACCTATGGGTCACTTTGACGTCTCTTCTGTTCAAGCGTATCTTACATGCTTAAATATAAATGTGTTTCCTATGTCCCCTGAGCTTTTATCAGAAGAGGCTAAAAAGTAAAGCCAATTTTGTTGCAAGCCTTTCAGAGATATTTTTGATTAAAGAAATCTTATAAAAGATTTATTTCTTCTAGTATTTATTTATTTTCTGAAAGATCTGTCAGGGTGAAAGCACAATGTATCTGAGAGTGTTTGAAAACGTTGTCCAAGCCACAAAATTGTATTTTTCTAGCTTAAACCTATCGTATGACGCATATTCTTGGACCAAGTTCCTTGTATTTCCTGGACCAGATAGATACACAGAATCCTAAGCTAGGCTAGACCACCTAAGGCTTGTGATCTTAGGGAGATATCAATACATATTAAGAATATGCCTAGAAGTTACATCTCAAGACACAAGATCAAGATCAGAGAAATGTGTAAATATATTCATCAGCATGTTTTGCAACTTTTGCATAGAGGTGAACGTGAGAGGCACATTATTTGAAATTTAAAATATTGAATACTAAAACCAATATTTGGGTTGAAAAGAGAGTACATTTTTAACTTGGCTTTGTTGATACAGTTATCAGAAAATAAAACTATTTTAAAATTCAGCTTTTAAATGGACTTTCTCTACGGAAATAGAACAATAATGATAATATTTCAGTATACTTACACAATCAAAATGTTTTATTATGTGCGACTCTTGCTCACGTCTGCTAGAATCACCGGGTGAGTAATATTGAAAAAATCGCAGCTAAATCAGTATAGTAAACATTGCCTATGTGTCATATGATAGTGTTATTAATGTTAATGCTGGTGCTAAATCTTATTACTTCTAGAATTGTTGTAGGGTTCAAAATAAACTAAACAATTTAGAAATAGCACCTCCACTGTTGTTAACTATACAAGTTTATTATAGTTATTTTATTTGTGAATCAAAGTTCAAAAGTTCTTTGTTCAATTTTGGCAGACGCACTTATGAACGCCAATTATTACAATGAATCTACCACAGTATCGGAAAAAGAACCACAATTAAAAAGATACGGCAAGAAACTGAAGGGCATTTTTTAGAACTTTTGTTACAATATTTTATGTTTGTTTTTGACAATATTATGTTTCTTATGTTGGCTACTTGGCAGAAGCGGAAAGTTCCATGTATCTATGTCTTATATGCTTTTTTCATTAGAATATTTTTCACTCGCAATTTGAATCTACTTTCTGTGAGCTCCGTTATACATTTTGGAATTTTATTGTAAAAATGTACGCAATAGGGGATCGGACAACTATTCAGAAAGTGTTTTAAATTAACTACAATTAATATATATAGCCATGAAAAATACTATTTTATTTAAATAACGCTCTAAAAGTACCTAAAACTATTTTTAAATATTATGTTTCAAATATTGCCGCGCAAAAGGTCATCTCAAAACTTGTGACGTCATATAAAGGTTGAAAACGACAAACTCTTCGAAATAAAACTTGCAAAGAGATTTAAATACGTTTTGTGAAGTTTGGGGACTATATTGTAGTAATGGAACGAAAAAAAATAGCAGAAATACATTTTATGAAAAGCAAAAACCTAAAATAAACACGGCATTTGCCTTCAAATGACGTCATGCGCTGTGATTGTTGTTTCGTTTGAGATGAAGAACAAATTAAAAATGTCAGAATTATTAGATTTAATTTATTGATTTAAAAATATAAATCATTATTATTGCACAAAAATATTGATTGAATGATCTTTCTGGTTCGACGAACATTCGTTCTAACTACATTTTAGATTTATTCTCGATTACTGTCCGATCCCCTATTGCCCATGAAGGATTTATGCATTCATGTTAAACTTAAAAAGTGTTTGGTTATACCAGTATTCTATACCAATAAGAGTACGACAAAAAGCTGAATCAGTATGGATGACATTTAGCGTGGTCAGCTTCGAGAAGACGTTGAGACTGTAAGCAATGATTTTGGCCACGTTTTTGACTCACTTATACATTATATGTTAGCTTTAATCATTGCTTTGATTGGTTGTTGATAAAACGAGACCACATAGTATAAAAATATGATTTATGATAGAATGGTTGACAACTTGAAATTATGAACAAATTATGATAAAGAAAGTTATTTATAGTACTTACTAACTTTAATTTTAATCAAAATTTAAGCACAATATATATTTTAAGTTTTTTAAGTATTTATTTTCAATTCTATTCTAATTTAAACAAAAGACGTCTTATGTAAGTTGTTAACAATTGAATTATAGTTATTACAAATACTGCAGACTTTTATTTCCAAAAATCTTTTCTTATAACATTTCTAAAGAATGTCATGCGACCTTAATAAATACTAGGTAAAACAAGAAAAGTATAATAATTATGTAATTATATCACTCTCTTGTTTCACAATATTTCGTCGAACATATGACGTCACCGTTCGAAAGGCAGAAACAAACGTTGCAGTCTAACTTGAAAATGCTACCTTTAGGACAATGCCCGATGTCTTTCATTACTGGTACAATTTCCACTACAATAGATTTTTTTGAAGATTCATTTCTATCTGGATCTGGCTGATTCCGGTCTGATATCGCCTGGGTTTCATCGCGATCAGAAACAGAAGTCCTCTGACAGAGATTCGCGGTACAACGAACAGTCTTTCCGTCAGGAAGACATTCACACGTATTACAATCTTTCTTGTAAAGATGTAATGGCTCGCAGTATCCTCTAAGGTCTGTTAACTGTTGAAGCTGCCGGCTCACTAGCTTTAGGCATTTGCTGTCCTGGTGGCATATCTGCATTTTCTTTCCGCTGTACACAGCACAATGGCAAACGAGGCAGTTCGTTTCGTAGATGGATCCTTCGACGCAGTCGTTAGTATAGTCAATGTTAGAACAGTTGTTGAGGGTACAACCAAACTTTTTGATTCCGTTTGTATTGAAGCAGTAACAAATGTTGCAATCCTTTTTGTATTTTGTACCTGGTTTACAGACTATATCATTTATTGGTGCTGCCACGGATTTCAGCTCAGTATCATCGATTACGTCTTTTGAGCTCACTTGAGATTTGAGGCAATGTTTGACAGTGCAGTATAACAGGCCATCCTCATCGCACTGGCACGTATTACATTCTATGTTAAATATTTCACCAGGTTCTCTCTGGCTGCAAACGGTTGATTCCGTCTTTGAGTCAGTGCAATTGTCGCAAATGAGTCGGTTGTTTCTAAGGCAGACACAATTCTGGCAACCAAGTTTGTACTTCATGTTTACAGTACATTGAGCATAAACTTCGTCGATTTCATTATTATTTTTAGGCATATCGTAAACTGGGTCATCTTTGGCGCATGTTTTTCTCGTGCAGAATTTAGGGTTTGGTATTCCATCTGCTGGACAGAAACAGACATTGCAGCCTATGAGGTATAGGTTCGCAGGAGTACATTGCTGGTTTTTGAAGGACTTCACGTCTTTGACGATTTCCACTGGATGTAGGATCATGAAGGTGTCCCTGCAGACTGGACTGGGCCAGCCACCGTCTTCAGTGCAGACGCAGAGCAGTTTTCCTCGGTGGTAGTGCATGCTAGGGTTGCAAGCTGTCTGACCTGAACGCCACGCGCCGTGTCCTTCCATACCTACCTCCATTTCTCTGATGGCATCTGGAAATGAAGGTAATGTTAGGAACATATAGAGGTTCGTCTAATGACAAGGACGCATACGAGCATAATTTTTAACAAAATATAGAAAAAACACAAAGTATAGAATGACTCTTTAGTATAGAAGAACTCAGCTCAGCTAGATTTATAACGATACTCTTGATGCAACTCAATACTCGTTTTTCTACTGGTGGTAGGGTTCTTACTGCTGGTAGGTTTCTACTGGTGGTAGAGGTTTCTCGTATGCGAAAGGCCACCACCGCTCTACCGGATTTTGATGCGGTTTTTTTTTAATAGATGGAGTGATTGAAGAGGAAGGTATAATAACCGTGCGAAGCTGGGGCGGGTCGATAGTATAATATAATATATCTCTGGAACTAAAAATCCGATTTTGAAAATTGTTGCACAGGTAGAAAGCTTTACTATCCCTTAGTAATGTAGGTTTTTGATGCGAACGAAGTGGCGGGTGGTTCCTAGTTAATGATAAACATACAATAGACTAAATATTCTGAATTAGCATGACGTTTACTGGTGGTAGGTTTCTCGTATGCGAGAGGACGTCTTGGTGCCACCGCTTTGCCAGTTATTCAGCGGCCAAGCAGTAGTGCGCAAGCATTACGGTGTTCCGGTTTGAAGGGCATCGTAGCCTGCAAAATTACTGGGCATTATGAGACTCAACATCTAATTGTCTAAAGGGTGACGAGCGCAGTGCAGTGCCGCGCAGGATTTTGCAATACAAAGTTATGAGTAGTGCTGTTATTGTTATGGGCTGGCGTAGTGCTTACCATCAGGCAAACGACCAGCTCGTCTCGTCAATCAGTTACATAATAAAAAAAAAACCAACAATGTTGCCACAACAGATGTTGACAGCCTCTGTGGTGTAGTGGTTGAGCAGGTTGGCTCAAATCTCATACACCACTGATGTTGCGGACTCGATTCCCGCGACGTAACAAATGTTTGTGCACAGGAAAAAACAGCGCAAGCATTTGTTTCGTGTCTGGGTGTTGTGGGACCATGGTCCTCATAGTTCCTGGTTCCCTTGATACAGGGAATCCTAGTTAGGGGCCAAGATAACCAAGAATGTATGTGATCGTTGGGCAAAAAAAGAAAGAAAAAGACAACTGTATCGCCGACTGTAATTATATAAGTACATAAAAAGTAAAAAGTGTGTAGGGTGTAGACGTACCATTAAAATGTCCGAACATGTCCACCTCGTTGCAGACCCTGGCGTCACAGGAGTACCTGCTCTGCTTACACCTGCACCAGTTACAATCGTTTAGGATGGTGGAGTGCATGATGCAAGGCTCTGACCATATCTTCTCTGCGACGGCTGGAATTTAAGTTAGAATTCATCATTAAGGTTAGGAAATAATTTTAAGTATCGAAGTTACTTCTGTTGGATCGCGGTTTCTAGACTCACTGGCTTTTCTATTGTGCTGGCTATACAATATCTGCTGAGCCAGCCCGCCTATTTTCTAATCAAAAGGTTAAAGGAGGATTGAATTGATAATATTTAGGTACTTACGTTGTGCATATTCATTCATAGATCCAAACCGTAAAAGAGACAGTAAAAGTAATACATCTAGCGCAGCATATTTGTACATTTTTATCGCCATCCTTACAATGGGTTTTTTTATCATGTTTTTACTTCTGACTTCTGTAATTAAAACTCCTATCTGATGACGGAAGGCAATAATTGGATTTTGGTTTATGAGTTATGAATTAAATGCAATTTTACACGTGATTTTGAATTCGATTTTGATAGTTTTAAATCGAACACCTTTTCTATGATGTTCGCCCAGAATCCATTTTCATTTCATTATCGTTTTTCTTTATTGCTATTTTCATTTCATTCTCGTTCTTTATGGCTTATAGGTTCGGCACTATTTCGATGTTAAGTGACGATGTAGCCGAACACAGGAATCTAGACGAAGACTGCAGTCAAGCAACTGCTTAAGATTCACCAAACATCATCCGGCAACACGACTAGGTCGTTTGACAACGCACCAAAAAAAGCTATGATTTATTCGACGTATTAAAACCGTGCCCGGAGCCTACCTTTCAAAAGCTTGTAAGCGGGTTTTCTTCAGGATGATTTTTTCAGTTTTAAGAGCGGTTGTGCCAAATCTAATATAAATAAGTCATTGGTTGAGTCACGATTCCAACTATAGGACATCAAATCATAAGGCGCCACTTGGCCACTCGTAAATGCATGTCTATAAAATGAAAATGTATTTCCACCGCGCTGAAACTAAAAATTTGAAGAAGATAATGAGAATCTCGAGAACCCTCATGGATGCTCTTAATGACGGACACGTAGCAAAGCAGAAGTTTATTTTTGTATAGGTACACGTACAATAAAGTACGTAAAAGTACGCACGTAGGTACCTAAAAATAAATTTAATAATTAATGATGCCTACTGAACTCTTCTTCCTACATTTGGTCTGAGTTCTACACTGCTTATAATCTTCATAACAAAATATGTTTCGAAGCAGTCATTCTATATGATACGAATACTATGAAATACTTGCAGAAATACTTGCGTGTAAATAACAAAATAAATATGGTTTATGTATTAATTTTCAAAAAATCTTTTATTTACATTCGGTATTGGTGCACAGTAGTTTATTATTTTTCAAGCAGAAACACGCATTGCATTTTAGGGTAGTCGTTGAACCTGGAGTACAGTTGGAATGGGAGTCAACCGAAATCATTGACTTCCTCATCGCCATCCGGAAAACCTTGTTCAAAACCACTGGCAGATAAGGCGTCAGCACATCTCTTAAGTTCAAAGGTTGATTTGTTATTGGTCCGGTCCCCGTTTGGACTGTAAGATTATGGCCATCCCATCGAAACTGTTGTGAGATACGTTCTAGTTCAGAAATTTGCTTAGCGAAATTTTGTGCCGGTGTTTGAGGATCTATTGGAACACTTATTTCATTATCCGATTCAGACCGATCTTCTTCTCCATAAGGTGATTGTGTACTTAATCCTTCTCTTCCAATTGGCATTGCCGGTTTAACTTCATCAGTTTCTGAATAATATTCGTCGCTCTCATTTGCGGTTTTGTCGTGTTGTTGCTCATCTACCTTTTCATTATATTCACGGTTCAATTCAACAGATTGACGACTGTCTTCTATGATTTTCATCGTAGTAGTTATTACTGTAGTTATTGTTTCAGTAGCTGATTCTGTTTTGTTGTCCAATTTGTCCCCAAGCCTTAAAGCTCTATCTTTATCGGGTATTAAATTAATGGCATCTTTTATTAGATCTTTACCACAAATGCTTAAGTTGTAAGAGCCTAATTGAAGTTTCTGTGCAAAATTGTTGCCTGTGTTGCAAACTAACTTATTCTCGCTAACACAGAAGCAAAATTGACATGGAGCCAAAGAATACCAATTCTTAGCTTCACAATTACCGTAGACTTGACTTTGCTGGATAAACCTTCTAGTTATATTGGTACTATTTTTATCGCAAATATTTTTCGTGCAATGTTTTTTGTCTAGATTACCATCAGGTCCACATTTGCATACGTTACAATCTATAACTACATATGAACCGGGTTCACAGCTGTGTTTGGCCTCATTTGAAAACGACTTAAAGATGGTTTTGCAATTTTCATGAGGCCAGGAACCATTATCTTGGCAAAGACAAACAGTTGCGTTGAAGATGTATATCACATTTGGATGACATGATGGTAGTTGATTGTCATATTGTACAGCACTTTCATTACATGGTTTTGGATTACACACGAAAACATCGACTTGTATCTTTGGTGTGCAAGTACATTTATTGCATTCATTTTCAGCGACATCTCCGATGCGGCAAGACTTTGAAATCGGATATTCTGAAAAAGATTTTTTGTTAATTTGAAATATTTAACTTTAGACATTTTTCTTACCGTAATTTTCTTTACTACCTAAATGTGATGCAGCAACACTTATGAAAATTAGTCCAACACCAATATAGACGACAAACATGTCGTTGTTTTGATCTAGCGTGAGAAAGTATTTTAATCTGGTCTGAAATACATGTTCTAGATTAATGGATTTTTTATTGTGATGAATGTCGACTTAATTAATTGGTTTGAGATCCGTTATGGCTTTTAACTAGTCAAAACCATGTGCTGTGCATACCAATGTGTAATGCAAATATAATGTCCAAACATTATCAATAAGTACGTAAAAGATAGAACGCGTATGACTTTTTTTTACTATAACCTAGAACACTGGTTATAAATCATGGGTACAGGCACAGAATAGACAGGTCAATTTCAGGTAACTAAAATTTGAAAACACCTGACATGAAGGGGCGAGTGTTGGCACAGACGGGGTTGCCGTGAATGCGGAAGCGGTCCCGCGGCCTCGTCACAGTCGTTGCCGAAAGAAGAAAGAACCATCATGGGGTTGTTAGTCTAGTTAGCGGCTGCAGAATTTCTGTTCCTGATCCCGATATAGCCCGCTCGCTCCTCTAGCGGATGGGTATGCGTTTTCCCCACGGCAAAAAAGGTTATCATTAAGGTGACAGCGGTAGCTCCAATTTTGGCCATATTCATCATATATATCATATATTTCATATATTTCTGCCACTCTACACCTATAACCTACATGAACCTTGTTTTATTAGGGTAAACAAAAGAACAGCTAGTAAATGCGGTGGAAGGAAGGACAAAGAGTAGTCTTAGGATAAAAAATGACAAGATCGCGCAAGTACATCGACATGTGCAGGTACAGAAACACCCGGTTTCCTAGGAAGGACCTGTAGGATCTTTTTAAGTGACAACTCCAGCCTTAATATAGGCTGGAAAAGCAAAGGGATGGAAGGGTTTAGGTCCTAGGCTGCACTATTAATAATCGGTCACAAATTTAGATGTCACGTCTACGTTAAGGTTAGATATACGTAACGCGCTACAGGGTAACACGTTTTTTCGCCGTAAAAATCTACGGTTAATTAGTCGAGTGGAGACAGACACAGTCATCAGTGTTGTATTCATACAACAATCCGAACAACTAAATCCACGGATTCAGATGTTCCGTGTCGTATCTACGGCCAGAAAACCTGTAGTATCGAACAGAAACCGTGCCGTGGACAAGGCTGGCTTTTCACCCACAAAATCTTCCCATAGTTTACAACTTTTTACTTTTGTAGTGGTAGTTTCAATGTAGGTCCGTTGTCCCCGAAAGCCACGTCCCCGTTAAACGCGTCCAGCGTCCAACGCGTACAGTGGTACTTTAATAAAATATTTAAAAATACGTCCCAATGTTCCCTTACTCTGTTTCCGTTGATATAGTAAACTTTACTATGTATAAAGCATATATATATATAAAGTAGAAGAGCAACTTTCTGGCGCTTCGCCGGCCGCTACCGGGGCCTCACAGTTGTAATATAACCTAGTGGCTGTATCTCCATAAAGGACACAATGGTAAGAAAATTTAATGACGTCCTGTTATCCCCATGGCGGGAATAAGGTCTACGGGTACAACGGACCTACACTGTAGTTTCACCCAGTGGAAAGCCCCCTATGACTGAACAAAACGCCTCGGTGCTATTTCATCCGAGTATCATCCAAGTTCATTCAAATTAATCTATTGCACTATTATAAGTATTTGCCATAAATACGATTACATTAAATTCAATTTTATCTTTTGCTATTCATATTTCGTTCTATTATTAAGTATCTCGTTTTAAGTGTATAATATTTTTATAATAAATAATGTTTTGCCTTTACGCATAATCTCATGTATCCTATCCCAAATTAAATCATTTTTACAAGCTTTTGTTTAACTTGCAATGTTTGGGTCAAATCTTGCAAGTTGAAATAGAACCACTTCCTCTTATCCTATGGAGTTGAATTTATGCATACTTGTTAAAGTTCAATGACAATGCAATATTATGGTGACAGCCAGCCGATCTCATGATGGAGACGGAAGGTGGGCAATGTAACTCCTTGACGGATAACCGTAAACTACTTGTCTTTAGAAATATGTTTTTCAACAAAAATCTTGTTTATATGTTTTGATTGACAAAATGATTTTTGATAACCTCTAAGCTGCTCCATCCATTATTGAAAGGATAATAAAAAGCAAAATCATTCCTCAGTCAGTTTATTTAGTAGAAACGTGGGTGTGCTGGCAGTGCAGCTATTGTCCTCATTCCTATAGCAGTGCTCTTGTATGATGACGCCGGCTGCGCAGTCGCAGATGAAGCACGCGTCCTCCACGCGGCCAGGCGTCGAACACGACCACGCAGTGTGCGCGTGAGACGCATTGGTAGGCGGACCCGTTATGGATGTCACGTTTTCTGAGAAGTTAAAATATATTAAAGTTATTTGTAAATAGTAGCAGGCCTAGCGCACTCCGCACTGTAGGTACGAAGCTACAAGTACATAGCCGGACACCTACGGCGGGTCGCGCGTCGTTACACGTGCCGCGTCAGAAGAGATAAGAGCTATGCGATGCTCTGTAGGTTAATATGACTGGTAGGTAGCGCTACGCGAGCTGAATTGAATTTTATTGCGTCATAGCAAGAGTCGCTATTTGTTTAAATTTCTTTGCGGAGTGATGCTTCTGTCCCTAAGTATTCTGTGATAGTAGTTATATTAGTTTAAAAGTAGTGTAATTATTATTATAATATTATTATCAAAAACAATACAAAATAAACCAGCCATACCTTTGTCATCAATCCTCCGTCCCATTGACAAATAGTTGATGTTGGGGAAGGGTTGTTCGCAGTAAATGTGACTAGGCAACGGTCGGCAGAACGGCAAAATGTTGCCCATGTATGGGCAGATACACTCTTGGCATCTGTAATATAATTAATTTACGGTAGTGCCTAATGCTTAAAATTTTGTTGTTGACACGCACATCACCATCATCAGCTTATTGCAGTCCACGGCTGGACATCTCGGCCTCTCATATTATCTTAACTAATCTAATCTGGGTACAGTTAATTTCATACTCTACATTTCACTTCATAGTTCATTTAAAATTAACCTTATTTTTATCATGACGGTGTTATCATTATAGTGTATTCGGTGGAATCAAATGCCCTTTACGCTCCACCGAAATATAATATCATGAAAATAATAACAAGCACAGTTATAATTAATTAACCTTGTTCCTTTGAACCTAGAAGCCATCTTGTTCCTTTCAAAAATCAAATATTGGAAATTGACCCATTGACCCAGGCGCGGTGCGGGAGAGGTGACGAACGAAACCACATAGAAATAAAAACCCAACGAACTGACGATACCACTGTAAAGCGAAGGTGACAGGCGAAGTCGATCCCTGAAGTCTCACATCAACGACGACAAACCCGTGTCGCAGAACCAGACTCCTTCCGCACCGCGCAGCCACCTCAGGATCCACCTAAGTTAACTCTAAAACCCTATTATTTATCCTGTGCCTAAACTTATAGTTGGTACCTAACTTCATCCGTCTAGTTTGTAGTTTATAGCCATTTCCTAGAGAACTGTTAGTTTTTCCAAGATTAAAGTATAATAGCTAATCCATCCCTATTCCAAATTTCATCCAAATCAATAACAATATCTAAAAAGGAGTTAATGAAGCGGACTTACTTGATGATGTACATAGAGCCAGGAGTGCACTGCTTTACGCTTTCCAAGAGCTCTTCCTTAGTTACGTTCATGGTGACGCAGTTAGACTTTCTCAGTGGTGGTTTAATTTCTCCTTCTCGTCTCATCATCACCGGCACTATGATAGGTTCCACATCACTTGCCAGCTAAACATAAATATAGAAAAAAAATAAATGTAAAAGTTGTTTTGGCTTTTGGGTTTTACACGCAAACAATACCAAGGGGTCCAAGTCCAAGCACTATTTGATATTTCTGACGCATATTTTTCTATAAGTCTGACACGGGACCTGTGTCAGACTTATAGGCCTTTATTATAGTGACTAATAAATTCATCTATTATGCGTTTAAAACAAACTAAAATAACAGCAAATAGAACTATGCAAAACTTTACGATACCCTGAATGTGTGAATTCACTGGGCTAGTTTTGTATGATTCTATTATTCTTATTTTTTTTCAGGATTTGCTTTGGTTTCTTACCTCTTTATTACTATTCTCATCATTGCACAGCATCTGCGTGCAAGTCGCATACACCCTCAACCCCATGTCAGGACAGAGACACACCTTGCAGCCTATTTCAAACTCCTCACCAGGAAAACAGAGTTCTAAGTTCCTCGTCGTGTCTCCCATCTTCTGGTAACTCAGCAAGCTCTGCGACAACTGGAATATCGTCTTCCATGGCGTATCAGCATCTGCGCAAGTGTTATTTGTGCAAACTCGATCAGCTTTGTTACCATTTGGAGGACAGACGCAAACGTTGCACTCTTCGCTGAAAAGTCTGCCCGGAACACAAACTTCTGTTCTCAAAAAGTTCTTTTCGCAAGTAGTCTTTGTACATTTGGCCACGTTTTTTATTCCGCTTTTGGGGCAGTAGCAGATATTGCAGTCGACGTTGTAGTAAGCCGAAGGGTCGCATGATAGTCCATGATTTAGCTTGTTTCGGGCTCCAACACAGCTGTTTTTAGTACAAGCCCTGTCTTTGAGTTCGCCGCTTTCTGGGCATATGCAGAAATTGCATTCCAATTTCGAGATAGATCCAGGAACGCATGGTCCATCATTTGCAGCTGTCTTGCCTTCATCATTTTTTTCATTTTTCTGTTTCTCTAGCACTATCCTTTTAGACTCACAGTCATCGTAAGTACACCATTTCGGATCAATTCTTCCAGGTTTAAGGCAGTAGCACGTGTTGCAGTCAAACTCCACGAAAGTGTTTGGATCACATTTGACGTTAAAATCTATTTTAACTGTAGTTTCTCGTACACTTATTTTTGTTTTCTCCATATGACTTATTTTGGTTTGCTGCCCAATTTCTGTTGTGCATAATTTCATACTAATATCTCCATTTTCAGGACACACACAATACCTTCCTTGCTTCTTGTAAATAGTATTCGGTATGCAATCTTCAACATCTTCTAAAGTTTTGATAACTTTTTTGTCTATAACAATCAGATTGGTGGAACTGTCCATTATCGCAATTTCTAAGATTGAAAGCTTCTGTTGATCGTTAAAGCACACTTTAGTACAGTATTTGAAATCCATGATGCCGTTGTGTGGACAAAGACACTCAATGCATTTGGGGACAATTTCTCCATGACTACAGCTAGATGTCTCGAAGTTATATTTATAGTTTTCAATAGACATGCATTCTGATTCGAGACAAGCGTTTTCATTGATAGTGCCGTCAGCACATTCACAATAGAAACATTTTGGTTCCGTAAATGTCTGCCGTTGGCATGTCTTAGTTTTGTTTTTAAGACTGACTAAAGAATTGATTTTAACTTGGTTACTGCAAAGGGCTTTTGTACACAATTTCTCATTAGAGATGCCGTTTCCTGGACAAAAGCACACATTGCAGCCTTTTCTATAAAATGTTCTTGGTGAACATCTACCAGTACTATCGTTATCAGGCATGATCGCTTTTTCACAAGTATCTGCACATTTGTTAACCAAAAAGTACCCGTCATCAGAACAGAGGCATTGCATGCAAGGAAAGAGATACATGACTTTTGGAATACAGACGTTATTCTTAACTGCTGCTACATAATCAGTTGTTCCTCGAAACGGACAGGTTGCGTCGTTCGCGCATCGAGCTTCATTCATTCTCCCAGAAGCAGGACATACGCACAGACTACAGTTCATGTAATATGACACAAATGGTATACAAATCATTTGTTTTACATCAATTGCTTTGATGCTCGGCTTGGATATGGCACCATCTCTACACATTGTGTTTGAGCAAACCATGTGCCCGTTCTCCTGGCAGATGCATTGTGTGCAGCCTTCCCAGATGATCTGTCCAGGGTTGCAATTCAGACGACGGCTCACATCGCAGCTCGCTTCATTCCATCGGCCAAACGCGTCGCAGTGGCATAGCCGGCCATTCATGTGAAACTGGCTGTTCGGAATACACGCACCTACCGAGAATCGAATTGTAATTTTTAAAAGCGCCTGGAAAAAAGCAAACAGAGATGTAGAAGATATAAAACAAGATGTGTGACTTACGGAAGACAGCGGCTCCTTTAGGTATTTGAGATACCAGACCTAGCAGTGTTAGTGTCATCAACATGCTTTAGCTAAAATCAAAATGTTTTTCTCAATTCTTAAGTTTATTAATGCAATTTCACGGATGAGGACCGTCCGATTTGATTAAATTTTTATTCCCAATTGGATGTTTCTTTGTGTTCCTATCTAAAGTCGTAAAGTTAGTTATTTGTATTTACTAAAGAAAACATTAAAATATCCGTAACAGGCAGGCAATATTTACAACTAACATTCATATTTTTTCTTACAAAATATCCATTAAATGTGTATTACGGAATGAACCTACTAAATACATTTTTTCTTACGACATCGCGTCTTATTTTATATGCCATAAATTCTGTTTTTTATCTGCTATTATTTTTCTTTAGGCTAGGTTATCTTTTCAATTCATTATCATCAGCCCATCACGTTCCCACTACTGGGACTCGGGCCTTCTCTCATAGAGAGCATTGCCCTTAATCAACCACGCAGGCCCAGTGCGGGTTGTGGATGTCACATGCGCTTTAAATCTTTGTGATCAATAAATAAATAAAATAAATAAATAACGCCCAACGATCACATACATAGATCCTGGCCCCTAACTAGAATTCCCTGTATCTAGGAAACCAGGAACTATGAGGACCATGGTCCCACAACACCCAGACACGAAACAAATGCTTGCGGTTTTTTTTATCTGTGCACAAACATTTGTCTCGTCGCGGGAACCGAACCCGCAACCTCAGTGACGTATGAGATTTGAGCCAACCTTTCCCAACCAATACACCACAGAGGCTGTCAATCAATTTTTCTTCTGTAAATCAATTCTTGGCCATGTCGGTTTCTTCACGTTTTTCCTTCACCGTTTTTAGAGCAAATTTTAAATCCGCACATAACCTAAGAAAGTCAGTGGTGCGGGGATAACGGGATTCGAACTCGGGTGCGTCGAATCAAAAGTCGCGAATGCTAAAAGTAAGTTATGGATAACGTGTTTTGGATTTGGCTCGAGAAATTGAAGAGCACAAATATTCCCGACTATTAGAAAGGTCGTTCATGAAAAACATATTGCTCTAAGCTTGAACGAATAATAAAAGGCGGACGGAATCTCGCTAAGCAACAACTGAAGCATAGCAATGGCGGTGGCGTTACGTTTGTGTGAGTGGACGGAGCGGAGGGCCGCGGCCGATGTGACGGCCGATCGGCATAGCATAATGTAAATGTGTGCGTGAGGCACGTGTACGAATGGGCAGACCAGCGTAACTTGAGTGCTTCACTTTTGAATTTGGCGACGAGGCGTCCGGCTTTTTTTATTCGTTCAAGGCTCTAAAATCTATTTTTCTGCCTAATAGGTAGGTATGTAAAATAAAATGGCCTCCCATCGTGCACGAAAAATATATTCAATCATTGCTACCATAAAAAAGTCATAAATGTCCAAGTATCCAGGCCATGTCGTAGGAACTATTAAATTATTCTGTGGTTACAATCCATATTTCTCCAAGTATTTCCTCTGTTTCTCCAGAATTTTGACTTGGGAGTAGTTGAGACAGGTCTTTTGAGTGCATCGCAGGGAACCGTCGTCCTGGCAGTAGCATTTGTTGCAGTTGGATCTGGAGGAAGCATGAATGTATTAGTCTTAGCGTGTATTGAGGGCAGTAGGGAATTGACACCATTAGTCTCTCTTTCTCTCTAGCTCTCTCTCTATATATACATATATATATATATATATATATATCTCGTTCTCTCTCTCTCTCTCTATCTATCTATCTCTCTCTATCTATATCTCTCTCTCTTTCTATATATATATATCTCGTTCTCTCTCTCTCTCTATCTCTCTCTCTCTCTGTCTGTCTCTCTCGTGTCCACAAAATTATAAAATTCTAAACCACCCGTAGGCCTTTTTTTGGGCAAAGTACGCGCGCCAGCTCTGAGATCCCCCGAAATGAGGACCAGTGTCGAAATACCTTTAGGTACATTTTTTTTGCTTACGTTGTTGACCCACGTCCTACAGTTTCCACAGCCAGCCCTACATACTATGACTATGGGCTTATGGGACATCTCACTCGCACTTTTAGCAAAGAATACTAACTAACTTCTAGTTTGATATTGTGTTATGTTGATCATAATTTATTTTTCACCTCATTGTTTAGTATATTTTTAGACATTTTAAAAGATAAAAAAAGAGACATCCCCTCAGAGTTTCTCGGTGCTAACTTTTTTTTATTACTTGATAGCTTGGCTAGCATTTGACCGCAGTCTCACCTGATGGAAAGTGACGACGCGGTCGACGATGGTTCATGCTTGCCTAGAAGATACCGATTCACTCGGGACTTGAAGACACCTAAATTATAAAAATCGGGAAACAGAGTCGCTGGTAAGATGTTCCATTAACTTTTTTAGCGGGTGTATTTCCGAAGCACTGGTAGAGTCAGTTTTCGCATTTCTTTTCTGGGCCCGGACTTCAATTTGAGTGTGGGAAAGAAGGCATGCTTACCTTTATTTTTCAAAGTAATGATATTTAAAGTTAAAATTTTTAACTTGTTTTAATTGATTGATTTGTATAATGTGTATATGACGTTTAAAAGTGAATTTATTGTGCCTATTTAATAAATATCTTTAGACTTTTGACTCATAGTACTCGCTGAGATCAATTACATTTTCAAAAACTGTCATTGGCTGAGATGTGAAACTTGCACCGTTTTAAAGTTTGGGTCGGCTCGGCAAACTTACTTAAATATATTCTTCCTGGCCGGTTTCGGCCTCGGCGATCAGACTTCGTTTCAACGCTAGATTAATAGATAGAGCCGGAATGTTTACTTATAAGTGGCTCGCATATCCAATTTTTGCTGTGAAGATCCGTGCGCAATGAGGGCACGTCAGGGTACCGTTCACAAAATTATATAATATGTTAGAAAAAACTTACTTATAAATAGTGTGTGGAGTACATTTGTCGTTCTTCGCGTCGAGTAGTGGCTTCGGTTCATCTTTAAGCTTCAGTAGAATCCTATTTTCCATCTCGCAGTCAGGTACCTCGCTGCACTGGGTTATTCCATCGATGCAGTCGCACTTCCTGCAGTTAACAGTCTCGTTTTCGTTGCAAGGCTTACCTAGAAGAGAATAGGGTTAGTGATGGGCGCCTTTTGCAAGATGCTGCCTTGGGAAGACAAAGCAACTTTCAGACTGCAACATGCAACACAACGTGAGTAGAGTGAGTGTGGCTCAGTGGTAGCACGTGCGACTTTCGATCCGACGCACCCGAGTTCGAATCCCGCTGGCCCCGCCACTGACTTTCTTAAGTTATGTGCGGATTTGACACTTGCTCTAAAAACGGTGAAGGAAAACATCGTGAGGAAACAGGCTAGTCCAAGAATTTATCACAAAAATTCTAGGATATGTGACATCTACCAACCCGCACTGGGTCAGTGTGGTGGATTATGGCCCATACTCTCTCTAAGAGGGAAGGCCCGATTCCCAGCAGCGGGAACGTGATAGGCTGATGATGATGATGGTGCGATGTGAACATCATGGACGCTACGCACTTTCGCTTCAACTGCAAGTGCGAAAATTCACAGTTGAAGCGAGTATTGCGTTGCATAGCTTGCTGCAAATAGTCTGTACGTGGCCCAACCTTCGCCAGACATACTTAACAATGCCCTTAATACTAATTTAAAATTAGTACTACTAATAATAATATTAAATACTATACTAATTTTAAATACTATACTAATTTTAAATTAGTATTAATACAAATTTTAAATTTTATATTTTTAAATTTAAACTTTTGTTTTAGTTATTAACATTATTATTGTGTTAATATTTTTTTTTAAATCAGTATTATTTAATTGAATTATTAGGAAGATATTTACAATTGTCACAAAAAAAGAAACTATTAATAAGATATTAAACTATGTACAACTAGAAATTTATATACAAGTGGTGACCATGCGGCAAGGTGCCAAGAACGCAAATTAAATTTACTAATTTTAAATTAGTATTAATAATAAGTAATTTGTAATACCGGAACACAGTAAAGTTTGTACATTACTCATTGGTTGTATTATTAGTAAGTACCTTTTCCTGGCAAAGGTGAGGTTCCCAAAGCTTTCTGGCGGTGTTAAATGAAATAGCTATGATGTATGGCTTATTGAAGTGAATAAAAAGGATTGTTTCTGGAACTGAGTAATGAGACGAGCAAATCGTTCGCGTGATGGTAACCACCACGCCTGCCACCACATTGCAGTGCCACCAAGAACTTATAATACCATGCAAATTAAGTACTGTTCAGCACTGCATTCATTCTTTACCCTAAGATATCAGATACTAAGCCTCTTATGCCTAGTAATTTCGCTGGCTACAATGCCCTTCTTACCGGAACACAGTTATGCTTGGCGTTAGAATAACTGGCAAAGTGGTGAGACCTACCCAGATGACCTTCTGCTTACGAGAGACCTACCACGAGGACTTATTATATACTTACCAGACATATCCTTAATCGCCAATCTGTTCATATCATCGTAGCTGATGCAAAGGTTCTTATCGCATAGGAGGTTAAACGATTCCAAGCACACGCAGTGGTTACAGTCCACCCTGTAAGACTTGCCAGGCTCGCACTTTTCAGAAGCGCTGGATAAGCTCTCATGAAGATCTGCGACTTGGAGAGTAGTGCCGATGTCTTCTGGAGCGTTGATGGGAGGGGGATAACCTGGATCAAAGAAATTTGATTTAAAAAACGTGCCAAACAAGGTTACTCCGCGTTCGGAGCCATGGAGTACATGGAAAGTTAGTTTGCACATTTTCTTTTGATTCGACGCACGTACTGAAGTGTTTGCTTGGCGTTGCACCAATGACATTCATAAGTTATGTGCGAAAACCGTCATGTTGCAACACATCATGATAAAACCGTCATGTCCGAGATCAACAAAATTCAAGGACATCCCACACTGGGGCAGCAGCGCGGCGAATTATGGGCCATAGTCATATAGTATATATACACACATCAAAAGTGTCTAGGGATCAAGCATTTTTATGCGGATTTCTTGAGATTGAGATGTGGCTTTGTAATAAATTTATGATTTTATAAATTTATATGGATCCTTTTTGGTGCATTTCATAATTTGAATCAGGAACTGTGAATCAAATTCGAGTAAAAGATGAAAATCAGCTGTCAATATTTTCCCTATAAAAACATACAACGCATTGAAGACATTATTAGTGCTACTGTTTCCCTACTACTGATTAAAACCAACGTTATTATGGAGCGGCGACGTCATTTAAGCAAGTCGTCATTTAAGAAGAAATGCTCAGAGCCGTGGGAATGATAGAAGCTGGTTCCCGGCAACGTACTGTGGCTTTAGCTCTGAATACAAGTCAGAGTGTTATCAGTCGACTTTGGACACGTTACCGAAGCACTGGTACCGTGGCTGAGCGCCATGGAGGACGGTATCGCTGCACCACACGGAGACAAGACCGATACATTCAAATCTTAACTCGAAGAGCTCCAACAATAACCGCCATGATGTTAGCCGTGAGGCTTCATCACTCTTCAGGGAACTTAATTAGTGACCAAACAGTCAGAAACCGCTTGCATGAAGTGAACCTTCATTCCCGAAGACCGCTACGGGTACCACCTATAGCAATGCACAATCGTAGGATTCGATATCAATGGGCTCTTGAACACAGAAATTGGGCAGAAGAACAATGGCGTTTCGTGTGCTTTTCTGATGAGTCTCGTTTTGGTATGAGACCGGATACAAGACGTATACGACGCTGGAGAACCCCTGGACGCCAACAGCGATTAAAATCCTGCCAGGAAGTCCATCCTTATAGTGGTGGAACCATCATGGTATGGGCGGGTATTTGGATCGGCGGAAGAACTGAGTTGATTTGGATCAGAGGCAACCTCAACGCTCAAATTTATGCTGAGACGATTGTATCAGACGTCATCGTTCCTCTACAAGTGCAAATCGGTCCCTTATTTCAGTTAATGCATGATAATGTACGACCGCACACCGCAAGAGTTGTAAGACAGACTCTCGCCGCAGCTAACATCAATGTCCTGCCCTGGCCTGCTCAGTCGCCAGACTTGAACCCGATTGAGCATGCATGGGATATGCTACAGAGAAGAGCTCTGCCGAATATGGAGGGTATCCAGTCGCAAGAAGACCTTTTTTTGTTGTTGCAACGAACATGGGCGGCCATTCCACAGCGTGATTTGGATGAACTCATTTTGAGTATGCCAAACCGATGTTCTTGTTTTGTTAGTGTTCGCGGTAGAAACACGGATTATTAATTGTTTAAGTTACCCAATAAAATTTTAAAGAAAACTGTTATTTCAGTCTTTTTTTCGAACTTTAATGTTAGTGGTTCAAATGTCAAAAATCCCTTTATTAGGAAAATGGCAAATTTCTTTATTAATGCAAAGGTGACTTGGTTTATCGTTACTGTGACAAACGAAAACACTTTATTTGATGAATCCTTAAAGAAAATTTTAATTAATATCAATCAGGAGAAAAGTTATTGCAAAAATATATGTTGATCCCTAGACACTTTTGATGTGTGTAGTATATAGTCATAGTAGTAGAAGGTCTGTCTTCCAGGTAGAACACAGACCTTCTTCACTATATCCCTGTCAGTGTAGGCAAAAGCAAATACCCTCAGCATGGTGTTGTAATTTTAATTATTATTGTCCGCACTCCATCATGTGGGTATCACCTTGTTTATTGTTTTACATCAAAATAATCTTCTTTTTATCGTAATTTTCATCGTTAATCTATTTATAAAGTTCCTACAACTAGGTAGTTGTAGGAAAAGGGATATGCTCAGTGACTAGGCTAGCCAAATAAAACTTACAGGAACTGTACAATATAATCTACCTAAAGGAGGTGATCTTTCATGATAATTATGGGCTAATGAGCAAGTTTTATTTTTATTTTTTTATCGAATGGGCTTACCTTTGACAACAACTCACCTAATGGTAAGCGTAGTTGCTGTCTAATATGAAGCACGTTTGCCCATGAGGTGCCTATTCGCTCTTGTCTTAAATAGGTTGTAATACTCGCCAATGGAAAAATTACGGACTGCTCTTAAGAACATTTTAAATATTTGTCTAAACTTACCTATATAGGGTATATATATACGCAAAAAAGGAGTCCTACTGACACCCCTAACCTATAGACAGCGGTTGCGATAACTAACGCCACCGGGGCACGTCCTTCGCCGAATTTCAGTAACCAGTCTTGTCAAAAGTAGTTTCGTTACCAAACTTATCAAACGTGCAAGCCTCCTTCTTCTTAGAGCACATGACCTTGTTCTCGTCGGTACAGAAGCACCTCCTGCAATCGGACCTGTAAATCTTGCCCGGCTTGCAAAGCACCCCCTTCTGCAACTTCGGCAGATATTGAGCCTCCGCCCGTTTTTCTTCTAACTGCAGTTTTTGTTTTTTGTTTGAGCCTCTTAAAGCCTGGAAAAGTCGTGGTAAGTTCAGAAAACAGTGATTATTTAAATATAATGTACAGTAGAGGACTTTCAGCGGCAGTATCCGCAGAACTCTTGGCAATGCGGTCATACAAGCATTTGTTTCGTGTCTGGGTGCTATGGAACCACGGTCATCATAGTTCTTGGTTCAGGGCCAGGATTGATGTATGATGGGCGTATTTATTATTTATTTTTTGTATGTAATTGTGGGCGGTACTAAACTTACTACTGATACTGCTATAGAATATAGGGATTGAACATTTCGAGAACTGAACATCTTGAAAATACAGCATTTTATGATGTCAACTTTTTAGGAATAGTCGTTTCGAAAATTTTATATTAATGAACATTTTAGTGAGATAGAGAAGCAAAGAATATAAAAAGAAGACATCCACAAACCTTTTTCTCTTGATGCAAGTTTTGGAAGCGCTTCCAGTCGATGCAGGCCATCTTAGTGCACATCAGGGCCTGGTTCCTAGTGCATCTGCAAGTGTTGCACTCGAGCTTGTACATCCGTCCTGGGATGCATGCCTCACCTTGGCGGATCTCGGGCAGGCCGTCATTTCGTTTGAGGATGGTTATATTGGCCGCTGGAAGAGTTGGGTTTTGTGAACTTAATCGCAGCCGCAGTGCAAGAGTCTGAGTGTTTTCTTTTCGAACACAACTGCAGACTGCAGCGACTGAGTACTGATCCCAGCGACCCTATTTCTGATTTTATTACCGTTATCGTATGAAATTAATTTGGATGATTTTGAAGAAGCGGCTCTTGCATCTCGCGGCATTTTACACCCAAACTTACAATAATAATGTTTCCATTTTGAAAAATAAAAAATATACTACAATCTACAATTTAGACGGGTGTCAGTTATGAGACTGAATTAATAAACTGTTTGAGCTTTTTACCTGATAAACAATTTAGGGATCAATGCATGCTCTATTACTAATAATATGCATATTCAGAAAAAAGAAAATTGAATCGTTCCCGTAAAACGAGATAAAAAGGATAGAAGAATGAATGAAGGATAAAGGACTTTAGCAGATGACTCGGCGTTCAAGTTGGTGAGGCATCGGGATGGTGTTCCGAAGACGCAAATTCGAATCCTGTCCGAGCAGTTTCATTTGTCTTCTTTCTGGATATTTTTATATTTCATTACGACTTCTGTATCATCCGAAATGGCACATTTCCAACCATAAGCAGAACCTGGATTTTCAGATACGACAAGAATTATCTTGACTTCGTCTTCCGAGATTTATCTTTGACCATGTAGTAGCCCTGCTACGCCTCACCAGTCGCACAAGTATTCACAGTTGTAAAAGAAAGATATAGGCATCTCTTTCCTATACTGACTCGGTATCGTTACCCAGTTTCAAGCTCATTCTTGTCTGTGCGCGCGCACCGACTGCACAAGTGCATAATTCGACGAGCGCAGAATAAAACAAAATCATGCTTAAAGGAAGGCATGAAGAACAACAGAAGAAATGTGTACAAGAAAATTAAGGAAATATGAAGAGAATTTGCAAGAAACACGACGACGCCGCCGTAGTCAGCGGATCATTTGTTCCAGCGATTAAGATGACATTGCAATTTTAATCTCGTTGTATTCTTCGAGATAATATTCCGATCGTTGGCTAATTAGCTCGATCTCATAAGCTTATTGACACGTATTCGTGCCAAACAATTGCGTAACAGCACAGTGATCTAAGCACATTCCGTTCTTTATACGATGTTAAAACTTGCCTACCCACATTTTATTCATATTTAGCTTTTTTAATATAAACATTTTCTTTACAATAGTAAAGTTATTTTCAAAACATCTTGAGTTCGTTAGTGAATATGCCATAGACGACACGCATCAAGAGACTCCCGCCGTGTAACCAACGACGAAGAACGACATCACCGGCTCCGTCGAGACCGCTTCTTCCGATCCATACCATTCGGAACTATTACTTGTTCCTGGCGAAGTCGAGCCGGAGGCAGCTGAATATGGTAATAACGTAGGCACTCGCGGATGGTAGTGCACGGCTATTTGTTCCCGAAAAATATACTTACCTCTTTCGAAGGCACCTACTTTAAACCCGGAGATTGAAGTCATACTTGTGGAGACCTGCCGGCTTCGCGACAAACGATTGCTCGGATGACAAGATCAGCTCAGTAGGCCTCATAAAAATAAGTCCTGGTATAACTGAGGTAGTTCGTACCTTATATGATGCCGAGAAACTTATCGCCGATTCCAAAAACATACTCATCGATCAGTCATCATACTACTGGTTGATAAAGCCCTGACGCAACCTTTTAACATTATTTTAAGTGATGTAGTCAAATACTCTCTAACAATCAAGGAGACGAGTCAATAAATTCAACAGAATCTTCGTCTAGCTCCTACTAGAAAGGCCCATCGATTCGACCGCGACAGCAGTGGGTCGGTCGAATTCGCTCGCAACATCGAGTGCCATCGCCGGTGGGCAGCGAGTGACGACAGACGTACCCGAGCCACGGCCGGCGAGGCCCGCCACGCTTCCGCCGCACCGCCAGCCTGCGCAAAGGCAGCATACCCTCCGCAGAAGAAACAACATTTTGCCAAAGCGTGGCGCTTATTGAAATAATTATAATGATTTTATTTTTAATAGTGTGTTGGGATACTCTATTCCGTTTAATGAAATTCCAGAACACATAAATGAAGTATAATATATGTTATGGTGGATATATTCGGCATGCCCGTGAACCGCAGAATGATTATAATATACAACAAAGAAATTCTGGCTGCCACATCATTCAATTATTACCTCCTGAGTTTTTACTATAGTTGATTTTCATATTTACTGCGACTCCATCAGCATATTTATCAACTTTTAGCAAACGCCCGCGACTTCGTTTGCGTCGATATAAGTAATAAAATATAGCCCATATCACTCAGGGATAGTGTAGCTTTTTATCAGTGAAAGAATTTTATTGGTGGATAACTACTGATAAGTAGTTCCTATAAACGTAAATTTTTACAACTTTACCTCTTTCTAACATTAGTACCTATAGATATAGTTGGATTTCAAAATTTCGAACCAATACAGATTTGTATTGTTTTTTTGATAATAGATATCACTCCTACATAATATGTAGGTAAATAAAAGCTTGATTGCATTTGTAAATTTCATTTGCAAAATATTAAATATTAATCTTCGTAGTGCCCCATCCCTGCCAACTTGCGTCGGGTGCGGGCGACCCGACGCAAGCGCCCCGACTCAAGGTCGTATCAGCGCCGAGCTGACTATGTAAGTTCAATAATAACACCGCACTTACGTCTTATATTTTTTTTTTTTGAAAATGTATGATAAGTCGAGCATGTCGTTCGTCTGATAGTAAACGTCACACCTACCCATAACAATTGCAGTGCCACTTAGAATCTTTAATCCCATAAAAAGTACTGCGCGAAACTGCATTACGCTCATAACCCCTAGATTTCAGATTTTGAAGTTTCATATGCTCAGTAATTTCACTGGCTGCAATGCCCTTCAAACCAGAACACAGTAATGCTTGAGCACTACTGCGTGGCGGCAGAATGACTGGTAAAGCGGTGATACCTACCCAAACGGCCTCTCGCATTCGGGAGACCTACCACGAGTGGATATAATACTTAGTTTGGGAATTATTAAGCCAAGACCTTTTCGTTACGGTGCACATTTCTGCCCTGGTACCCTTACCTTTTTGATGTGAATTTAAAGACATTTTGTGTCAAAACAAAACCGCCTACATTTTTTCGTTGTAGTACCTATAGGTACCCATAAATTAACTATGATTTTGCGTAAAAACATATTCATCGACTGGTATCCCTAAAATGCGTATAACCCTACCTAATGAAATGATAGGACATTCCGTGTTGTCATTTTACAGAAACATGCACTACAATTCGTATGGCTTATTTATTTATTTATTAAATTACAATTGTAAACTTACAGGCAAACCAAAGCGTTTACATTGTCATAAGTACCAGATACAAGACATTTAGAGATGCTACTAATAGGGTCAGCATTTATGTCAGCTTTTTGGACATCGTTCATATTCGTTCGTTTTCGTTCGTATATATGATATTTATTCGTATGTATCGATAGTTATGATCTTTAAACACAAACATCGGATATGATATATTGCAAAAATCACTACAAATCACTGGAAAACGTGATAAATGTTAATAAAATCAAGCCATAGATTACGAGACTGCGGACCACGAATATAAAATATATTCTATGAAACAAGAACTTAAGTAGGTACGAAACGTTATATTTGGGATATTTCGCTGTTTGACTTTTACAGTCCAAAATAGAACAAGTAACCATGTTTTAGTACGTCACCAATAAAATAACAATATCCAACCACATTTATAACACTTCACAAACGAATTAAATTTCCAAAAATATACTGTGAACTTATTTCATGAAAATATTATTTGACTCAACATTAAACTCACACAGACGGAAAGTCTCAAAATGATCGCATACGCAACGTGAGATAGAATATTATTATGTGCCTCGTTCTCCCCTAACTATGTGATCATGCACAAATACAATACAATACAATAACACTTTATTGCACACCAAAATAAATACAAAATAAAAAAAGAAAAAATAGGAAATAATAATGACAATATACATTAATTTGAGGTACAATGGGCGGCCTTATGGCTTAGAGCGATTTCTTCCAGACAACCATTGGATGGATAAAACAGGTATGAGAGACATCTCGTTCTGTTATTATTATTATTATCGTACTGACTGCTCAGGTATACTCTGTTCCAGACTAAATTCCGAATGAGTGTCCGGAACAATCGTTTTCGGTAAAAAAGTCTCTAACGCTAAAACAAGAAATACAGCATTTAAAGGAAATGCGTTCCGATTAGTGGGCAATTATATTTGATATTTTTATTTTGTATCAATAAACTAAGTGTCTATAAAGTTTAGATTGGCTGAAAAAAAAATATTTTTTTTTATTATGCAGAACATTTCAAATGGACGAAGATTTTAGAAGGGTGACAAAGCTTATAACACAAGGTGGTTTCATGGCTAATATACTTAGATAGATCTCCAAGAAGCATACTTTTTTAGTTCTTATAAAAAGCAGCCATAGAAAGTACTTACGATTATTTAACCAACATTTCAAATGAATCAATTAGCTTACAATTGTTGAGTAGAAAATTAGTTATGTTGTTAGCCTTAGCGACGGCAAAGAACGTAAATACTATCACTAGCAAAAATCTCTAATATTAATACAGTAGTAGGTATATCATTATATCAGATTTGGTAATTTGTTTATTGGTTATTGGTCGAGCTCAACCTGTTTGAAATTTACCATTTTCATCAGAAACAGTGCTTACCCAGCCGCCACATTATAATTCCTTCCACCTCGGTCGCTTCTAGTGTTGCCATAAGCGTCGATGTCATTCGGAAGACTGCCGGTTAGCCTGACGGTCAGCAGTTCTTTTATTCTTTTCACTAATGTCTATAACATATTGACGATAGATTCGACTTCCAATTTGTTAAATCGTTAATCTTGGAATTTGTTTTTTATTAAATTTTTAAGTATTTTCTGTACATAAAATGAAGCTGTTCATAATAAAAACCATACCTAATAAGAAATAAGTATTTTTTTCTACAACTTATCTTATTATTTGCTCGCAACATTGATTATACTCTCTGAACATCTACATGGTCAAAGATAAATCTCGGAAGACGAAGTCAAGATAATTAGATGATCAAACGAACTTACCTGAAGTGAAGTTCGATCTTAATTATCTTGACTTCGTCGAAGAGATTTAAGTTCCCTCCCTTCCCTTATTTATTATTTCAACCCTTACTGTCAATGTTGCTCTTTCTCTAAAAATAATGAGCTTGAAACTGGGTAACGATACCGAGTCAGTATAGGAAAGAGATGCCTATATCTTTCTTTTACAACTGTGAATACTTGTGCGACTGGTGAGGCGTAGCAGGGCTACTACATGGTCAAAGATAAATCTCGGAAGACGAAGTCAAGATAATTAAGATCGAACTTCACTTCAGGTAAGTTCGTTTGATCATCTAATAAATTGGCACTAAAACTATACCTACCACTATTATATACTGTACCTACCAGATAATATTTAAATAATATTTTTTCTTGGGAAATATTAACAAAAATAAAAAGGACGATTTATAAACAATTCGTTTATACAGTAACTAAATATAATTTTGCTAATTTTGATTCACCATTTGCCTCAAGTCGTGTATAGTCATCTTAATATCATCCAAACAGATCATAGAAGTGCATACAGGTTCCATCCTATTGTTGCAAACACACGTGTTGCATTTATACCTATACTTCACGCCAGGCCTGCATTTTGTCTCCAATGTTTGAAGCTGAGGCAACATTGAGTGCAATCTAAACCGCATTTGACTTCTCAAACGGGGTTCGCCAATATCATGTTGCGCAGGAGTTTTGCAGTTCTTTTCTGTATTTTCATCATTCTCACATGTGATTTCTCCGTTTGTATTGCAAACGCATTTCCTGCAATCTATATTGTATAATTTGTAAGGTTGGCAATGCATTTTCAAGTCATCCCAATCTTTCGCATTGTCAATGATGCTATTTAAATCGTCGGCATTGACTTCTTGAATGATTTTGTTTTGAACTTTAAGACAGAGTCTGTCTATGTAGTAGTTGATATCACTGCAAGCGCATATTTCATTCGTAGTTCTTATAACGTCTCCTAGATTGCAATTATCGACTTTATTTCCTCTGGGGCAGGGTCTATGCGTGCATAGCTCGAGATTGATGAATCCAGTATCGTGACACTTGCAAATATTACAGTCGATGATGTAGAAGTGTTCTGGGATGCACTCGATGTTGGTTCTTATCTTGAAAGCGTGATGGTTAGTTTTAGATTGGAGCTGGTGAAAGCGGGCGCGACAGGTTGATGATCGCCAGCGGCCTGTCCCGTCGCAGCTGCAAATGACGGTATTCTGGCGGTAGGTGTGGAAAGGTTCGCATTCCTGTTCACTCGGATCTGTGGTTTCTGGAAACGGGAGGTTTAATTAGCGGTATAATCATTTACTAGAAATCCTTACTAATATTATAAACTCGCAAGTTTGTATGGATGTTTATTACTTTTTCACGCAAAAACTGCCGAACCGATTTTGATGAAATTTAGTATGTAGGTACTTTAGGACTTGGAACTATACCACTTGAACCACCTTGGACCTATGTGCTACATAGGCTACTTTTATCCCGGGAAACCGCGAATGGAACCGCGGGGCGCAGCTAGTACTATATAAACTAATGGGACCCCTTAGAATTCGGAATGTAATCGGTTGATCTTGTAATATCATGGACGCCATGCTAACAAGTAAACTGGAGTATTTCAAAACAAAAATTTTATTTAGACAAGTTGTATATAGAATATATACTCGTAGAATAAGATTTAACTCTTAACCTTTGACTAGGATTTTCCGAACTATTCACTCGCGACGACGCGCCCCAATTGGAACTAGATTATCAGTGAGTCCACAGCACCAAGACTCACAAGCTGCCTTATTATTTCTCACAAATGTTTGCCCGTAGAGGGAATCAAACCCGCAGCCAAGTTATAAGACAGTATAAGCACATAATACTAAAGGAAGTACTTGTAGCTATGTACTTGTAGCTTCGTACCTACAGTGCGGAGTGCGATAGGCCTGGTATAAGCCAACATGCCCAACACCATAGATCGCAGAGGAACTTCTGAAAGGCCTATTTATTTACCTACTAAGAACTATTGCTAATAAAGTCTGTAAATAGTCAATACATTTCAAGTGATTTCTTCTTTTTGTATAGAACTAATCATAGCTTTTAGACCTCAGGAACACAAGTTTTCCATTACTTATAGGACCGACCGGCCCCTTCGCGAATTAAGGGATTAAATTATCACTACATAGTATAAAACAAAGTCGCTTTCTCTGTCCCTATATCCCTATGTATGCTTAAATCTTTAAAACTACGCAACGGATTTTGATGCGGTTTTTTTAAATAGATAGAGTGATTGAAGAGGAAGGTTTATATGTATAATAACCGTGCGAAGCCGGGGCGGGTCGCTAGTTTTTAATAAAATAAGTAAATAGGAAATTGACAACGATTGCAAGTTCAGGTACAGCACAAGATATCGTGGAAGTACCAAACACAGTGGAAGGGTCGAGGGACGGGCCTTTACCTAAAACTGGCACAGCTCAGCTCAACACAAATAACGAATTTCAGTAAACTAAAATTTAAACACCCCTGACACAAAAAACCTATATAAAATAAAAAACGGCTGAACCGATTTTGATGAAACATGACGGTCTAAGAACCATCACTAGAAAACCTGCTTTCATAGTTCACCCGTTTAAGAGCTACGGTGCCACATACAGGACACGACTTCCTTTTTGCGTCGGGGGTTAAAAAAAGACTATAAAATATAAATTACTTAGGTATCTATTTGTTTATTATAATAAGTATAACGTCAACTCACCCGCAGCATCCTCGTCGCACGGCAGCTCCCGGCAGTGGTACAGGCCGTCGGCGGTGCACACGCATGCGTGGCACGCGCCCGTCTGCGTGTCTGAAGCCACGCAACGCTGCGTAGGGTTCACTGGCGCCACAAGTAAAATATTCACTTCAACTACCCGAGTCGGATTGGGGCCCAATCTTGGGCAACGTTCGAAAAAACTAAACGAAGGTATTTTGAGTACTCGAGTAATAATTATTTTATAAAAAAAATATATTTTATGAATATTTAATAAAAATGTTGTGTAATAAGTTTCTATCAAACTTTAAAAACGACATTGCGTTAATCCCTAACACAGAATACTTAATCGCTATATTATATAAAAAGTCCTATACCTGAACGCAATTTTTTTCTGTGTGCGTTGAACGCAATATTTTACACTGTGCGCGATATACTTACTATTTCTATATTTTTTTCCGGCTATCTAATAGCTTGAAATAATGAATAATAAAATCGAAGGTCATATCGTAGTCATTTTATCTGACTTAAACCATTAATTTACAACACAATTATAATATATATTAATTTACCTACGTTTTTGTTTAGTTAAAGTACCTACGCCCGGAAAAGGTTAAATTGAAACTGACTTGGTACGAATAGGAACGTAACTAAAACGAATCATAATGTTTATAAGGTAAGTGACCCAAATAAGGCCTAGGTTTCAAATTTCCCGCTTAGCTAATTCAAATTACCGTGGTATGCGAAATGATGTATCTAACGCACACAAGTGCATTACGTTTTATGACACGGTTAATTAAGTTTAATATAATAGTTTTTCCTACTTAAAATATAAAATAAAACTCACGTATTTCCTCGACATCGACATCGGCAAGAACAAATCTAAGAAGTGAAAAAAGTAAAAGTGCACCACACGGCACCATTCTTAGGAGATCTAAAGTGGTATTAAGTCTAAAATTCATGGAAACAAGTTTGGTTGTTAACCAAAATATTGCTCGTAAAAATCTAATCTGCACTAATTAAATTACTAATTTGAATTAGTGACATTAAAAATTATCCAATCAATCAAAAATGCAATTAAAATTCGTTCATTAAATACTACCGGTTTAAAAGAAAAATTATGGTTTTCTTTATTTTAATATCGACCAGCCTGATTTTATGACTTAATTTAGGGCTCTTACGAAAGTGATCTTAAAATGAAGGTAAATCCATTTTAAACCGACTTCTAAAAGGAGGAGGTTCTCAATTCGACTGAATGTTTGTTATGCGATTACTTCGCCGCGCCAATTATTAACTTATTTTGATGATTCTTTTTTGTTTGGTAGGTAATAACTTCAGAAGTGCTTCCATATAAAATCGAATCCCATGTATCGATATTGATACAGCAATTTTTGAAAAATCAACAACAACAAAATATATAGGTATAGAAGACTATACCTATATATTTTGTTGTTGTTGATTTTTATTTTCTTAAAGTCGGTTTTTGTTTTTTTTTCTAAAAAATAATTATTCATTGGCAGGTTTGCTATGCGGCATGCCTAAAGATGCAAGGATGCAGGGTATAATTTACAAAATACGTACCTACACGAATGGAATTTGGAAATATCAGTAGATGTTCCTTTTGTATTCTGTGGTAGAGGCTAGAACAACCAGGGTTGCCACTCCCAGCCCTATCACATTAGCGATTTGCTAACGTTTTTCCCTCGCGAACAAATGCGAGGCAATATTTTATATCTACGCTATAATATATATAGCTTGTGTGATAGGTTCGAAAATATATGTAAGTAATATGCTATAATTCAAACAAAAGACATGTTTGTCGATCTAAGTAATGAGAAGAGCAAGTCCTTCGCCTGATGGTAAGCGCCACGCCTGCCCATAACAATTGCAGTGCCACCCAGAGCTTGTAACATCATTATTACTGCGTGGCACTGCGTTGCGCTCATCACCCCGAGACATTAGATATTAGGTCTCATATGCCCAATAATTACGCTGGCTGCAATGCCCTTCAAATCGGAACACAGTTATGCTTGCACACTGCTTGGCGGCAGAATAACTGTAATATTCGGGCAACTAATAATTCTTGCACTATAGGCTTCTGTGATGTGAATATTCTGCTAAAAATGATTCTGCAAAATGTGTTCTACAAAACAGACGAACAGAAAGATTTTGCTACATGGGTTAAGTATAACCTTTAGGACAAATAAAATTCAACATTCAATCGGACATCTTTATTCTCGATTATTTAAACCACATTTAAGTTTATTTACGTATGTACTAATACTAATACATATTGGTACTTGTGTACCGAGCAACTTAATCGTTTCGGACTCATCGACATTAGTCGTTTCGAAAAACATGACATAGGTACGTACATTGAACTTAAGCGATACAAAACATAGAAATCACAAAAATAACTTCAAACAAACACTGAAGGGAAGGAAAGACAAGTAATACCTAAAATTAACATTGAAAAAGAAAGCAATAAAAAACGGGTAGGTACTTCATCCCAAAGTACAAGCCTCTCGCGGTAAACATAATATGTTAAAAAAAATATGTTAAATTTTATTTTGTATTAAAATAAAATATATTGTTAAGCGACAAACGTTTCTGATAAATTGCGGTCAACGCAATTTACATCGTGAACCGCAGTGCGATTATAGCATAAACTAAAAACTCTGCGGTTATGCGATAACCGCATTTTTTGACTTCGCATACATCAAGTTGCCTCATATTGTTACTCATTCTAAATACAGTAATAATAAATTGTTGGCTTAAAGTTCACCGCTGAGTTATAGGTAGTAACACTGGAATACTCGAGAAATTAAGATGCCGTTTATAATATTGATGGCGGAACTTTCAACGCATCTACCTTGCTATTGCTGTTCCAACTTTTGCCGTGTTCATTAACATTTTTGTCGAAATAACTTTTATATACGCACTTATAGGTATATATAGTACGAAAAAATGTCAGCACCGACTAATGCGAACAGTCCCTGCAATTTCACTAACTAATAATCTTAAATAGAACACGCACGCTATGATGTGGATGGATGACGTTAAGAAATAATGAAACAAAGCTTGAACACACGCGATGTGTATTATTTTGTGTCATTAGGTGTATTTTAGTCATACAGTAGATATCCAATGGCATTTTGGTTTCGGCCCTCAGTGAAAACATGTTTTTAAAAGTGTAAACCATTGCTTTAAATTATCAACTACGTCAAATCGCTGATAATTTTAGTAAAATTTTTATACAGGGTATGACAATGGAAATCAATTTAGGGAGCTTCATTAAACATATCTAAGAAAGTCACGCGAAGGGACCTGTAATCGTATCACCAATGTTCGAAGAAATTTTGTTAATCGTGCACATTTTTTACGGTATTTTTACATTTAATGAGTTAAATAAATACACTTTGTGTGTTGCAAGCCCTATTTTGATAAAAAAATTATGAAATCACTAAAAAACAACCATACTTACATAAAATACTCAATGCTCATACATACAACTTTACTATGCTAAGCACAGTGAAAAACTAGTGATTTTTATTTTTATTTCTATGGAAAAGATAATTAAAAATCAAGATGATTCAAATAAAAATGTGTTATTTCTGCGTTAATAGATGTACTTAGAGTATTACAAATAAAAAATATATAATATTTTCACTCAACCACTTGATTCAAATGTAACACCTAAGTTATAAAAAATAGTCACAAAATACTTAAGAAAAAAACGCGATATCTAGAAATGCACAAAATCTCACCTTAGAAATAATCATAATTACTGAAAATTCTATAAAAGATTCTTATTTCAGCACAATAGTTATCGATTTTTATTTTAAAGTTTGTTGATTGCATAGCTGCAACAGATTTTATTATTAAATTCAATTAACATAACCTATCTTGGAAAGACACGAATGAGAAACAGCAGCAATAAAACTACAATATCTTTTTAGTGCAATAATCGCATTCGTTCAAATAATTACTGAATATCGAGTAGGTATCATAAATATATTTAAAAAACACATAGTATTTATAAATCTAAATTCTACAAATATTTCATGGAAGTTCATAGATAAATTTTCGATACACCCGAGTTAAAACAGAATTGATGGGATATTTTATATTGTAACTATATAGATAGCTACATAAACATAGTGCAACAAAAAGTACAATACAAACATTTTAAATCCTAGGTAGTAACCTAGGCTTATTAACTAAAGGTTAATTATTAATACGAGGTTACTACCATATTTGGAGTTTAACGACGTTTAACATACTCTATAATAAACATGTTAGAAAGAGACAACATTTGAAACCGTAAGAATTCTATTTATAAAGGCCCAAGTTCTCATCCGTGTCCAAGATAGGCCTTACATATCGGCCAGCTCCTGATCGCAGAGGCGTAGAGTGCAGAACACGGTCTTCCCGTCAGCAGAGCACGTGCAGTCATTGCAGTCCCGTTTGAACTGATCACCGGGGGTGCAGCGGAAACTTGGGGTGGGCTCTGTGGAAGATAGTTTCGGTTAGAGCAGCCTGTGAAGCTTTTATACAACTGATTGACGAGAGAAGCAGCGTTCACCTAATGGTAAACAATACGCCTGCCCTCACAGGCCTACTATGTCTACTAAATATTAAAGACAAACGGTCTTGTCTGCTATATGCGAGCAGCCACCTCATGAGCCAGGAGATGAAACCATCCATACGACGGGAAGTATCACATTATCATCATGTTAAAATAGCGTATGTAGATCTGGCAGTACTAAGGTACTCTTTCTTCCATCCCTCCTTTGGCAGCGCATCAGTAATGCTGCAATATTGCAGTTTTCATAGACGACAGTGATCCAGGCCGTAAGAGTATTTATCACTCTTTTACATAACATATTACTTGCCTGTTTCCGCTTCTGCAGTCTCGTGCTTGCATCTCTTCAGCGTGCACGTGGCGTGCATTCCGTCAGTTGTGCAGCGGCACACATTGCAGTCGCGGTCGAACACGCTGCCTGGAACGCACTGCGTTGTCACTTGCTCTGATAAATCTGGAAAAAGACAAATGACATTACTCGTAGTTCATAAAACCCTAGTCCCGGCACCAACGCCGACAATGATGCCGACGTCAAGCCGAGACATATGCTAGCGTTGATTCCTAAACCGAAGCTGACGCGACACCAATACATTGACCGACCACGTTAAGGCCATGACCGATGCTGGCGCTGACAAAAAACCAGTCAGCAAAGTTTCAATTTCAATTTCAATTTCAATTATTTATTGCAATCCATAATGTAATTAGATGATAGGTAAAATAAAAATAAAGTTCATCATGGACCCTGTTGGGCGCAGCAATTAGGAGAGAGGAAGACTATTTGTGCATTTGTATTAAAACATGTCAAATTAATTAAGGAATATAAAAAAAAGTATCATAGAAATAGTATTATTGAGTCAATCAAAAGTCAAACAAAAAAAAAAAAATGTCAATATCATAATATATACGATTAATTTTTCTAAGTAATTTTTTTTTTATTATAGTTTTTAATGTCAAATTCAATTAATTATGTCCAGTTTCTTATTAATTTAATTTATCATTCAAATATTCCTGAATTGTATAGTAGGTTTTGCTAATTAGTAATTGTTTTATTTGTTTTATGTATTGTCCGTCATTTGTTTCGTTTTTAATTATTTCCGGGAGCTTGTTATAAATTTTTACTGACATAACAAGGGGACCTGACGAGTGCATCTTGAGGCGGGAGGAAGGTAGCACTAACCGGTTTTTGTTTCGTATTGAGCGGTTCGTAGGTATATCTCCTCGTTTTGTAACGAATTGTGGATATTTTCTTACAAATTTGCATATTTCCAGGATATAAATACACGGTAGGGTAAGGATATTGTGTTTTTTGAAATATGGCTTGCAACTGTCTGTTTGTTCTATGTTGACAAGTATCCTAATTAGTTTTTTCTGCTGAGTGAAGAGAGTGGGCGCGGTCGTGCTATTTCCCCACAGTATCACACCATAAGTCAGCCATGCATAGGCGTAGGAATAATAGGTAACCAGTGCAGTTTGCAGGTCAGTAGTTCTTTTTATTTCGCGAAGCGCATATGTAAATTTAGATATTTTAGATCGTATTTTCTGGATGTGCGGTTCCCAATTTATGTGTGAGTCTATAACTAGTCCGAGCAAAGTGAATTCTTTAACTGTTTCTAATTGTGTGTTGTGGAAAGTGAAATTAAAATTTAGTGGTGCTTTTTGTTGCGGGTGAAATATTAATAGTTTGGTTTTGGAAAAATTTATTTCAAGGTTGTGGTCGTTCATCCATTCGGCCGTTTTATCTAGGAGGGAGGTAAGTTTTTCGTGTAAATTTATTTTGTTGTGGCATGAGGTTATTATGGATACGTCATCTGCAAACAATACACACTGTTCTTTTATGATTTTTGGAAGGTCATTGATATATATTAAAAATAGGAGACATCCGATGACGCTCCCTTGAGGAATTGAGGCATTAGTGATTTTGCTGTCAGATCGGACGTTTCGTATAGTCTTTTTCTGATCGTCGAAATGCTCGATTTCTACGAACTGTTGTCTGTTTTTTAAATAAGAAGCGAACCATTTATGAGCTATTCCACGAATACCTACTCCGTATAGTTTATTTAATAATATTTTAAATTGTACTTTGTCATATGCTTTGCTCATATCTAATAGGAGGCCGATCGCGTATTTTTTATTATCGATTATTTTTAGAGCTTCTTGTATATATTTGTAAATTGCTAGAATCGTCGACCGTTTTTTGCGAAAACCATTTTGGCTGTCATCAAAGATGGAGTATTTCTCACAAAAGGTATATACGCGATCACACATAGCCTTTTCAAATACTTTTGATACTGAGGGCAAAAGGGCAATGGGCCGGTAATTATTAGGATTTGTTTTATCGTTTCGCTTATGAAATTCGCTTATGAAAAGTCGCCATGTAGTGGCGTAATCTCACTCCGTAATCTCAGTCCGTAGTGTAAGAAAACGTGGACCCAGAGAAATTTGAGCACATAAAGGTATAGTGACATAAGATTCTGCGAACAAAGAACATAGATCCGGGCCCTGCTTTGACGATAGGCATATATCATGGTTATCATTACAAGGTGACAAGGTTACTTGAATATTGGTCGTGTTCATCAATATCCATGTCGCAGTATATGTATGTAGATTTAGATATCTATGTCAGATTATTATTAAAGCTCATGATGAGCTGACCCGGAGATCGCTAGGAGCCAAGAAGATGTCAAATTATACAAGTCGAAATAGACAGCAGTACTAACCTCGCCTTCTTCTCAAGCTGTCTGCGCCGCCACCGCCGTTGTTATTTTGCGCGTTGCAGTCAATCCTCGTGCAGGAGAAGTCTTTGCCCTCATTATCGCAGAGGCACTTGTTGCAATCCATGCGAAACTCTTGCCCAGGCTGACACGTCTTCGGAGGCTCCTACTGGGACAACATGTGGTTTGTATGCCGATACTTATCAATTCTTCGAAGTAGACCTACTCATGTGCATTAAGTTAGTACTTTGTAAGTTTTAAAGGATATATGGTAGAAACAATGCTTGAGCACTCATATTTAACCTTCTAGACAAAGTAGTGGCCATTATTTATTGCACTGCATGCAATTGACTATTATGAGTCTAAATAAGGAATACATCATTTATTAAATCTATAATATATTGAAGATTGTCATTTAGCATTTTACAGTCATGCTATTATAAATTTACACAGAAATTAACGATAAAATAAATAATAAAATTGTTGAAATATTACCTGTGCAGCTCGAGTCCGCCGTGTTAATGTCGCATTCTGAAAAAATAAATATTTAAATAAGATTTCATTTATTTTATAATACTTTTTAACCATGAATATATAGTAACAGCCATCCAAGGTTTGTTAATTGAAATTAAATTATTGGCTAACTAGTAGAAATTAGTAATAAATAGAAATTGCTTAAATGGCTCCAATTAATTAGTGTTATGAGCAATATCTATAAAACCATCCGCAAAAAAATCTTATGTCAAGAACTTAACACTACGACTTAAATTAACCAGAACACAGTATTAAACTTCACCTTACACCCTGAAATCAATTATGAAACCAAAAAGACCATTGAAAAGCTTAAAGACCGAAACCACACCCAATATTAACCGAAAGACTTATAATGACTGCGAATAAATCACAATTCAAACCTTATCGTCTATTTCAACACAAGCACGTCTCGTGCATGAATATGATTTCCCATCCGCATTGCATCGACACATATTGCAGTCCATCTCAAAAACTTCATTTGGACGACATTTTTGTTTCACCACTCTAAGTTGTACCTATAATATATAATATTTTAGGGCATTAATTTACATTTTGAAACTAATATTATTAGGATGAGGAAGCCAACAAAGCAAAATTCACAACGAATTAAAATAAACAAAATATACTTAAACAAATTAATAAATATACAACTTACATACCTTTAACCTTGATATGCTCAGTCAAATACCTAATATACCTTCTATAAATATTTTATGTTTAAACACTACCAATTACCAAATCATATAATCACATAAATGTGTACAAGAATATATACGATTTTAAATTGAATTGAATCTATAAGATAGATAAATAAAAACAAATAGCCAGAGAAAAACCATTTCCATCTTGGACCTAGCTAAAGCATACTAGCAAATAAAACTAATGAGGATGACCTCAAACTCCGGGTCTTCTGTGCTACTCTCATCAGTGGAATCAGGTAGACAAACTCTTCTGGTGCAGAAAAAGCTTGTTCCATCCTCGTTACACCAGCAAGTGTTACAATCTCTGATGAACATGCGGTTAGCAACGCAGACCACTTGTTTTGTGTTATTAGACGATGTTGTTGATGCATCCTACAATTTCAGAGATGAAAAGACCGGTTAAGGTCGAAAACAAACAAAAAAAGGCAGTCGTAGAAAATACTAATGGATCAAACGTAATTGCACAGAGATATGTATTAAATAAAACACATTTTAGGCGGAACATTTTAATAGGTTTAAAAAACGAAACGGGATTTTTTAATTATCTTTTTAACCAATAAAATTTCGTCGCTTATATCATGTATTATCTGTTCTGTCAATTCTCAATCAATCCTGGCGATAGTTGATCTTTTCCCCTATAAGGTACGATTGGCTTCATTTCCTGAAAACAATAATATATATATATATAATAAATACTGTTATTTTAGGGTTAGTATCGTAGGTATACACAATGGTATAAACGCAATGTTATTTTATGAGCAATTGACTAATACTAGCTAATTAACGATGAACGTATAAATAGTTATATATATAGTAGTCATATAAATATAGTTAGTATTCTTTGGTAAAACTGTATAAATCTCAAAATTACGCTCATGTTTACGCACGTAGCCGTTTCTGATTTAGTATTTTAATGCTGCAAGTTAGACAATAGAACTGCCTGTTTATAAATTTGTACCCATACTATGTTTACCTTAAGTTCGTGAAAGAGTTCCACGTCCGCAGGCAACGGACAAGGCTTGTTAGTGCAAGTGTAGTCGGTACCATAAAGATTACAATTGCAGGTGTTGCAGCCGATGTAGAAGGTGTCACGGGGCTTGCATACTGAATGGCGTTCAATGTGATCTGTGCCCTACAAAAATGAATGATTCATTTAATTTCCATAATCATTAATTATTTAGGACGATATCATTAAAGAGTTTCAGAGACTATTTTTAAGATAGCGCAAGAATATATATAGCATGGCTTAATTTTCTTTCGGGCACTAACGCAAGAGGAACTCAGAGATTGAATTTCCGACGCATCCTACTAATATTGTAAATGCCAAAGTCTCTCTGTTTACGTATGTTTGTTTTTAAGGACCTGAGGCCTGCTTTATACAGTTTACGCGGGTTAAATTACTGGGCGCAACTAATCTTATATGTATACAAAAGTATAGGTTCATATGAGTTCATGTGTGCTTTATGACAACAATATAAAAATAACGTACCTCGCTCTCCATAAAGACTTCAACTTCCTTATTCATATTGTCACCTTCCAAACACTCATTATGAGAGCAAGTGTAGCTCTGACCGTTGGCAGCACACTTGCAAGGGTTACAGTCAACTTGGAATTCCTGGTTCGGCTTGCACACACCACGTTTTACTATAGCGTGATGGGTGTCTTTTGGCATCTGCGGTTCCTGCGACATCAGAAGTGGATGATGAAGTCCGGGATGAGAATCAGGATAATTAAACTTGTTACAGTAGTTGCAGCCAACTAATTTAATCGCCATATTGACGGACTCAATAATTGACCAATTTTTTGTCCAAATAACTGGACATTCATGATCAGTTTGAATATTCAATCGATGATTTGTTGTTTATATTAATGTTGTTAATGTTTAAAGGAAATATTAATTAGGTACTTACATTTTAAATGAATAAAAAGAACTGTTACTTACCGGTATTTTAAATGTGCATTCCACTCCCAGATGTTGTGCAAAATTAATATTATTCACTAAATGATAAGGTGATTGTACAAAAAACAACTACTAAATTCTCTTTCTAGTACTACCACAGAATACTAAGAGACAGAAGCATCACTCTGCAAAGAAATTTAAACAATTAGCTACTCTTGCTATGACGCAATAAAATTCAATTCAGCTTGCGTAGCGCTGCAACCTAAACAGCGCCTCTCTTTCTATCGCATAGCTCTTATCTCTTCTGACGCGGCACGTGTAACGACGCGCGACCCGCCGTCGGTGTCCGGCTATGTACTTGTAGCTTCGTACCTACAGTGCGGAGTGCGCTAGGCCTGGTACTACCACAGAATTACTACTTAATTATTCCGTGCTACTACTACAGTAATATCCTTTAAGGGTGTGGCGACAGATGGGAACTGGAAATTAAGTACAAAAAAAACTGGTTTAATGTCATAATGAAAATGTTCTTAGCTCTGAATAAAACAAATATATATAACATTAAATATATTTTTATACAAATGAAAATTAGCTATAGATTACTTACCGACTTCGAAGTTTCTTTTTCGTCTTTCTTTGAACCTGACTTTGAAGTACCATTCTTGTTTAAGTTTGAACCTGAAATGTATCATAAAATGCCTCTTTATAATTGAAAAACATGATATTCAATCATTAAACACTCAATGTTTCGTACTTTTAACTAATCTTTGAATCTTCGTTGATTGTGATTTTTGCAATAATTTATAATTAAAAATATGCTAGTGTCTAGCAACATTTGTTTCGTAAAGCAAACTAGACATAATAATAATATTTATTCATGAACTGAGTAATGTGACAAGCAACTAATTCGTCTGATGGTAAGCGCCACGTCTGCCCATAACAATAATTGCAGTGCCGCCCAGGACTTTTGACAACATTAATAATACTGCGGAGCATCGCATTGTACATCAGATATTAAGTCTCATATGCCCAGTAATTTGAATCATTATATAATTAATACGGGTCATAAAAGCGGACGTCTTAGACAAAATTATCGTATCACCTTCAATACTAATGCATTTCTTCTCCGTGCACATGGCTTCTCCTTCTGGCGTGCAGACGCAGGAGTTGCAGTCGTTATTCCACTTCGAACCTGGTGCGCAAGACTTATCTGAAACTGATGCGAGAAACCTGTTAAAAAAATGAACCTAGAAAATGTTTTTTTTCTAAAGTGAACTTGATATTTGCGTTCCTTCATGAAAACGTCATAGATCAACCAATTTAAATTAAATAACTACTAATGATCGTTTTTAGGGTTCAATAGAGAAACTTGTTAAAGAAAGATAGCGTTAAATTTTTAGTAATGAATAAGGTGTGATATAAAATTTTTGTTTTCTAAGGTGAATATGATATTTGCTTTCCTTCAAATTAACGTCATAGATCAACTTATTTCGTCATAGATCGTTTTAGGGTTATATGATCAAACAAGAAGCTCTTAGAATTAGAGTCCATCTCTGTCTGTCTATCCTAAAATTCCTAATCCTTCCTACAGACTCATAACTTATACAGCTATAATAGAAGGTAAATGAAATTTCGTATCTACAATCATTTTGGTGAATAAGATCTATATAAAAAATATTCATAATGCATTTTAGACGTAGCGAACAGTAGTGTGGCACCACAGCGGTGAGGGTTTTTATTTTGGCTATCGGTGATTAGATCTTTCAAAATGAAGGTAAGGTTTGATACATCACTTTTCTATCAATTGTAGCGTATGCGGCCAAAATCGCCAACAGTGCCCCCTGGATTTCTAACCGACTCCACATAGAAACTGTGAAATTATGATATCCCACACCTTGTTAAAAACTCTCGCTTAAAATTATTTCGAATATATTTTTTTTTTTTTACGCTTAATAGATCTATGTTTGGCCACTATCTGGACTGATGTGAAGCGATGATGTGGCCTAAGATGGAGCACGTAGATCTAGAGAGAGACGGCAGTTGAGCGGCTGCTCAGACCCGTCTCCCCGATGGTTCACGGAACATCATCCCGAAACACGACTAGGTCGTTTGACGGCATGGCTTTGTGTGAGTTAAAAACTTTTTGAGTTATATATAGAGAATCTGAAATATATTGAAGACTTCCTATATCAAGGATCATTAACCTTAAAAGCAGTAGTGCGCAAGCATTACTGTATTCCGGTTTGAAGAGCATTGTAGCCAGTAAAATTACTGGGCATTATGAGACTCAACAGCTAATTGTCTCATTGTGACGAGCGCAGTACAGCGGCAGCGCCGCGCAGAATTTTGCAAAACAAAGTTCTGGGTGGTGCTGTTATTGCTATGGGCTGGCGTATTGCTTACCATCAGGCAAACGACCAGCTCGTCTAGTCATTCAGTAACATAAAAAAATGACTCGAACAAAATAAGCTCCCCAAGTAGTCTTCTTATATGACATATTATTATGGAAGAATGCGATATAAAATTCTGCCTAAAGTTGATTCTGCAAGAAAAGGGCGAGCAGCTAGGCATTCACTTTCCATGAAAATAAGAGTGTAAATAGACATATTTAATATTTCCTTGTTTTTCAATATATCTGAAAGATTTTGGAGATTTCCTATCTATCTAGATTAATTAGATTTATTGTTTTTACTAGTATAAACACTTCTACACTAACCATGTGATCTGGTGAAGCATCCTCTTCTAGTGCAGGCGGGTGCGCCGTTGACGGTGCATCGGCAGGTGTTGCAACCGCTTTTCCATGTACTTTGCGGCTGGCATTGCATTTGACTGTCTGGAAATTACAGCTGCTTTGTGAGCATTATACTTTTAAATATTGCCTAGACAAGGTATTCTATTAGAGCGCAAAATTCTAGGGGGAAGGTACTGCAACTATTAAAGGCAGGCGTAGGCGTGTTGCTTACCATCAGGCGAACGACCATGCTCGACTCGTCCCAACATAATTAATTTTTAGAAAAATACAAAAACCGTCTTTAATGTATCTTCGAAGTCCAAGGTCACATATCGATGAAATTTATATGGGACCACTTCGTAGCTATATTGAACCCAACACAAAAAGAATTTTCCAAAGTGGTTCATAAATGACGGAGTTCTGAGGTAACAAACATAAAAAAAAACATCCGAATAGAGATCCTCCTTTTTGAAGTCGGTTAATAAAAAGACGGTAATGCGAAATTAGGATATCTTGAAGATCACCGTTACGGGACACTTTTGAAGTCGTCTACTGGACAATTGAAGTCTTATACCTATTATTTCGGGTAATAAGCGCAATGGAAAAAACAGGAAACCCTGCTCTCCCTTCTGCATGGCGCTTTTTTTTAATGATACTGAGTGATGAGACGAGCAAGTCGTTCGCCTGATAGAAAAATTGAGAGACGTAGTCATTATAGACAATAAAAACTATAGAGGACATCTAACATTAAAAAGAAGTGTAGAATAAACACATAAAATAATACAAAATGGAGTAACATCCGGCCACCTTCTAGTACTTGCAATATCAACCGATGAAATCTAACACACTTTATTAATTGTTGACCTTTAACCACAAAACATATAAACATTAAATATTTACAAATTATTTATATAATCGCCAGAGAAGAATATTACGCCAAAGTTGAACTGGAAATCGGTTCCGTCACCGTGACTCAAAATGGCCTACCCGGCCGAAAGGCGGAGCTACGTGACGTCATCACAATAAAGTGGCTAATAAACGAAGTAGCTTTTGCTACCTTTTTCTTTCATGAATATATACTTTTTACCAATGTGCAAAAGAGGCAGACAGTATTTTGGTACTTCAGTGTCGAATTGCATCACATGTATATACATGTACATGTACAGGTATATGTGTACACACAAATGTATGACGCAAGTTATCACTCCTTTACTTATTCTGATCACTTTGGACGAATATTATTGTTTGAATATTAGCATAGTAACAATTTTTCTTCAACTCACAATTTATTCGGTCAACTCTCATTCAAATTTAACGGAATTGGCCATCAGACATTAAGTTTCATATGCCCAGTAATTTCGCTGGCTAAAATGCCCTTCAAACCGAAACACAGTAATGCTTGCACACTACTGTTTGGCGGCAGAAGAACTGGCAAAGTACTTACTTCCTTTATGCGACGGGCAACTTTTAACAGTGCACAATGCATTGCCTTCTATGAGACAAGTGCATTTATTGCAACCCCTCGTGAAGGTTGTGAAGGGCTTGCACGGCGTAGGCTCCCCTGAAAATGACCAGTTTCTTAATAAGAATTTAAATGAGAAATTGACAGATTAAAAAATATATCTAAAATCCACGTTTCTATGCGCCTGTTGAAGTTAGATCGGCATTGAATGCTAATAAATGTATTTAAAATGCATTGTCATCGAGTTGTGAGCTACCCTACAAGTTTCAGCCGGATAGCTAATCGGGAAGTGCTCGAAATTTGAGTTGCAAGATTCCACGGATCCAGGGAATCCTGGTTTGGGCCCGGATCTATGTAAGTATGTGATCGTCAGGCGTATTTAAAAAAAATAATATTTTTTTTCTACTTTCGATTTTCTCATATTTGTAGTTTTCATATAAATAGGATACTTACCAATATCTTCGCTAACGCAGTATTCGTGCCTCACACACTCTGCTCTCCCCGACTCGGAGCAGTGGCACGTGTGACAGTTGCTGTCCCACTCACTCCCTGCTTCACATTGTACGTCAGCTGATGACGTCTCTATCTCTTGCTTTACTACTCTCTGGACGGGTACTGAAAACCGAAATCAGCTATTTTTATTACACACTAGTTGCACCACGCGGTTTCATCCACGCAAGAAACTACCTTCAGTTTTTCCTGAATATGCCAATTTTTTGGATATGTTTTCAATTTTTCTTTGAATTAAAACCTAATTCGAATATGAATAAAAAATGCCAAATCGGTCCAGTCGTTCTCAAGTGATGCGCTTGCGATGCGATGCACAGAAACAAAAAGCGCAAGCATTTGTTTCGTGTCTGGGTGATGTATGATCATGGTCCTCGTAGTTCCTGGTTCCCTATATACAGGGACTTTTAGTTAGGGGCCAGGATCTATATATAAAAAAGCCATTGGCATTTCTTTCTGCCTAGTTACAGAAATGGCTGTAACTATTTCATTTTTCAACAAATTTGATTTTGTTTTTCATGTTTGACCATTCTTTTATGTCTATTTTTATAGACACGGAAAAGCTGGAAAAGCATTTAATTTCTGAAACTTGGTAAGTACCCTATTTTTTTAACTTTTCCTTAGGAGTCAACAGTAAAGCAGAAAGTCAAGATATTGGGCAAAAGTGATTCACCTAGTGATGGATATAGCTAAATCACTTTTACCCAATGTAAAATAAAGCTGGCGTTTTCCTAGTTATCTTTCCTTCCTCGCCTCGCTCTGGTGGACAATATCTTCCTTAAAATATGCCTATGTTTATAGTTTGAAAGATTGCACAATTTGCTGATATAATAGTATAATGACACTAATTACTTATGCATGGACAGTTAAATCACCAGCATAAAAAAAATGCTGAAGAAATGAGGACTCCAATGCAATAATGAAGATGCTGATGCAGAGCTTCAGCGGCAAGCTGTATTTAGCACTTGTTTTCGGAGGATCAAATTAAATGCTAGTAAAAATTCAGAAACAGAACTTACGTACATATATCTGTTTTTTCTGTTAAGCACGAAGGTTCTTGACTTTCGGGAGTACATTTCAATGCTGTGAAAAAAGAAAACATTATTTATAATAATAAAAAACCAAACACGTCACACGTCAAGTCTGCATTAGCGAATGCTTGGTGAAAGATTTAAATAATTATATAAAATTGTAAGATTTTCGTGAGTGTAATGCAATAATTGATATAAAAACGGCTAAGACTAACGGTTAAACGTCGAAATTACTTCAACCAGGTTTTGGACTTTTTAGAAGTCCTTGTTCTGGAAGAAGAACAAAATGTCTGACCGTGATGGCGTTTAACCGTGAGTCATAGCCGTTTTACATCAATAAAAAAAAGTGGCGTTTACTTTTCCCGCCTTTACGTTAATGGCTGCCAAAAGCCACGTGACGTAGCGACGCTGCGCGCCCGAACGTTCCTCGAGTTGCCCTTTAACCTTCGCAATTATTGCAGTTCTATTATTAGCGGGAAAAACAATTGGCCCAATAACCGCAGACGTAGCTTTGGCATTGTCCGAATTGTAATCTGGAATCGATGAAGGCGAAAGTGCGCAAAAATATGTCTCGGAAGGGCATTAATAATGGGTCAAATTCGTCACTCCACAAATAATCGAGTGCACTAGTTCACTTCTCAGAAGGGCACAGTGCACTTCCTTCCCTAACTTATCAATGGGTGCGAGTGCGAGCCGTTCCGATTGTACAAACAACGGGTTGCGTAGTAAACAGGCGCGACAAGAGCCATTCAGGATAAACGAGATAAGGGTATTTATTTTAATTCATTCATGTTTACAACTATGCGAGTGTATGCAGTAACTTTTATTCGATGTGTGGCAGCAAAAAGAGTTGCTGAAGATTCAAGATATAAAGTTTTTTTTATGATGAAATGGGTTTACTTTTGACAACAACCACCTGATGGTAAGCGTCTAAGGTAGAGCACGTTTTCCCATGAGGTGCCTATACACTCTTGTCTTAAAGAGATCCAGGTTGTAATTGGAAGGAAATAAGGATTCCGGTAGAGAATTCCACCCCTTAGCAGTATATATAATGAAAGAGTCAGCGAAGCGCTTTGTACCGACTGATGTGCAAACTTAAGGGTGAATTGACTCTCCTCGCCTGGTGGTGCTAAAATGGATTGGGGTCAGGCACAAACAACGACGATGTATAAATACATACATAATAGGTATGTGAATAATAGGTAAAACCCGACCCGGCCAAAACGTGCTTATCAGACCTTAAATTGGATACAAACACGACATCTTATGTTTCAAAGTGACTAAGTATGACGTGTAACATTAATTTGTACACTGAGTGATAGGACACATCTATTGATACCCTTAATAATATTCATCTTTATTTCATTTCTTAGATTTAAGATTATTACAATGTTTCTATAAAAACTAATATACCTAAATATTTTTCTAATCTTAAAAAGTTTAAACATTTTTACGTGAAAAAAATCAATACTAACTAGGTATCTAAACTAATCTAATCTAATAAACCACTACCAGTGGGCAACATTCCCAAAATTCTGGCAGCAGTGCACGTTAAATGGCAATGCTTATCCTTTGGTAAAATATTGGCCAGCATTTTGGTCACGCGTTGCTTCGAAGATAAGTTTTGCAGTATCTTTGAAAACTCTATGCGCTCCCGGTCCCCACGGTCCTAGCGTCTCGACTCCAAAAGGTTCAAATATGTAGCCACTATCTAGGCTACTATACTTGCGCCTTTTGAGGTTCTCCGCTCCTTCAGCGGCTGCGCCAGCCTTATTTTGAGTCACGGGAAGATGAGACCGCATTAGGGTATCTACACAAGTTGCGACCCATAACAAAGGCCGTCCCTTTGATACCTCATTTATAAAAATGCAATATGTAATGGGCATCCGATTTTTAGTCAATAAAGTACATGCGTACCTACATACCTACTATAGACTGATTTTTACTCTAATGGGTAAGTTTCGCTCAGTCGGGTAATAATTTAAAATGTTAGGCAATTTCTGTTGTCGACTGTACCAGAGTCGAAAATCTCGGAACAATATTTTATAGAAAATTATATGCAACTTGTACAAGATGCATATAGTTTATTAGGAAAACTAGGTACCTAGTATTCCTTTGAAAATAAAATAAAATCTATGTAAATAAAAATTAAATGCTGTTTGTTCGTAAGCGCATCACTCGAAAAAGGCTGGAGCGATTTGAATATATATGTTAATAGTCCGAATTAGGTTTTGATGGAAAGAAATATTGAATTGAATTCCGTGAATATCTGAAAGTGTTTTTTTCTATATTATTAACAAACCAGTATATTTTTTTAAATCCCTAAAAGTTACAGCGAGTTTATTTAAATTTTGTAAAGAGTACGCGAAGGCCGCGAAGCAGCACGCGAGCATAAGTAAGTAAGTCGTAAGTCATTGCTCTTGACCTAAACATTAACATTTTCGATTAGAATCTAGGACCTAACAGGAAAACTGTACCTAGGTCCTAGCAAACACCGTTATACCATAAACATAATATATGTGCATGGAAATAAGCGAATAGAGCGAGTGGCTCAGTGAGAGAACGTGCGCCTTTCGATCCGACTCACCCGAGTTCGAATCCCGCTGGCCCCGCACCACTGACTTTCTTAAGTTATGTGCGGATTTATTAGCTCTACAAACGGTGAAGGCAAAAATCGTGAGGAAACCGGCATGGCCAAGAATTAATCACAAAAATTCAAGGACATGTGACATCCACCAACGCGCGCTGGGCCAGCGTGGCGGATTACGGCACATACTCTCTCTATGAAAGAATGATCGTGTCCCAGCAGTGGGAACGTGAACGTGAAGTGGGAAGCTGATGATGATGACAGTACTTACTTACTGCTCGATGAACTATACTTTGGTACATATAATATAATAGAATAGAATAGAAAAACTCTTTATTATAACACCAAAATACAAAAATAATTAATAAATTATTTTTCAAAAAAAACTAAACCATACAATAGACCATTTTGCTTCTCCTTGTATGTAGTTAGTTTAGTTTTAGTAAGTAGAGTGTAGTTTGTTTTGAGTAATAAAGGCATTCGCCCGTAAAAAAAAAAAAAAAAAAAAAGTACAGATAACATCGATTTGTTCCGCAAATCTTACATAGGTACTATTTAAGATTTTCCTTGAACATCAAAATAGTAAACAAGTGATCACTATATTCTAAGCAGAAACAGGCTTATGCCCTGACCCAAACTGGCTGTTTTAGTGTCCAGCCGGTCGGGGGTAACGTCCTCACGTGGTCACTGACTGGCAGACAGGTCTTACACTAGAGGCCAAGGTTATTGGCGCACATTGGCAGAGAAAATTGGCAGTGCTAATTAGATCACTTCTAGGAAATATAATATTTTTTTTATTTTAATATTTTTTTTATTTATAGATTTATTTCAAGCAGTATTAAAGTACAACAAAGTAAAATTAACAAAGGCCCATAGAATATATACTTTATAGACTAAATTTTTTTTTTATTCCTTTAGTATGGTTTCATAAACATTATGATCCCCGTTTATATTACAATCTAGCCAATTTATTAGGCTAATGAGTAATTTGCATTTAACTTAAACTGATAGGTAGGCTAAAACTAAGAATGTGTTCATTAACACTTTTCTTATTTTCTCTATTAAGGTGAAGACACACTGTTCTTGTGTTCTTTATTAGAGAATAACATATATACAAAAAATAGATCACAATAACTAAGTATATTATTACCCTACTACACAACAGATAGGGAATTGTTTTTGCCTACTTTCCCTATGACGACGGTAGACTACCCCTGTAGGCCAGAAGTCCGGGGTAAGGAATATCTTCGCGTGTTCCGCGAATAATAGGAATCATTTATTTATTCATTTAAAAATGTTGGTACAACAAATTTAGGTAATTTTAGAGGACTCGGTAAGTACTTATTGTGAGGTTTACAAATAGACTAAGAATAATAATTAAGCTATGTAAGGTCTACTTGTTCCCACTCTAGGATTCCCTGTGACGTGGGACACTAGTTTCTTCCGTTAGTTAATTGATAGGGATCTACCTATATTAATAGCTAGAAGCATAACTTAAGATATCAGTTAAAACAGTCATTATGTACATAAGTGCGTCTGTGATGCCAACAATGAATAAAGATATTTGATTTGAATCTCTTTCGAATATAGCCTAATTCAGACTTTAAACGGTAACAAAGGAGTCCCTTATTTTAAAACGTAGGTACCTAGTGATCCTACTATTTTTTTTACAACAGACTGGGTCTGCGTTTAACCACAACCTCACCTGATGGGAAGTGACGATGCGGTCGAAGATGTAGCACGCTTACCCAGTAGACACTTGTTCACTCTAGATTTGAACACACCCAAATTGTATTTATTTGGAAATACGGACGACGGCAAGGCATTCCACTCCTGTGACGTTCGCACTAAAAAGGATGACCCAAAACGTTTAGTACGAACAGGCGGAACTTCTACCATGTAGGGGTGCCGTCTAGTTGTCCGATTGTAGAATGGTGATGGGGGATCAGATTGTGCAGTTCTTGAGCACATTCTCCGTGGTGTATTCTATAGAATACCGATAGGCTTGCGACTTCAGGTCGATGTGCCAGGCTTTGCATTCTAGTTTCCACCAACGTGTCTTTATTGATGTGCCTTGTTGTACTATTGTAAATGCAAAGGGATGGATGTCTTTTACTCAATCACTCTGAATCTACTGTACGAATTTTGATAAAATTTGATTTGCATACTTCAAATTCTGAAACAGGACATGGGCTTCTCCTATAGTTATGTGAGAATTAAAATCTATTACTATGTAGGTATGTGTTTAAATATATAAGTTAATAGGTAACACAGTACATTAAAAATTATATTTTATTAATTAATTAGGTTATGAATTAATAACACAGTAAATTGGTTGACTCGTCCCAAAATGTTTGCGCACTACTGCTCGGCGGCAGAATAACTGGCAAAGATCATCATAGATCATATTTCTTATAACACAATATGTAAATTAAATTGGGTCTAGAGTAGGTACGTCATTGACCTATTGTTTAACGTTAAGTCGTATAAAATCTACGGATATCAAAGTGTGTCACAGCTGTCAAGTTCAAGTGTCACTTCTTCGATACTTGTTAATTGTTAACTGGATAATACCAGAAAAGTCATATATTATTGCAATATGTTTTAATTTACTTCCTTAAAGAACGAAGTGAAGTTTTTATGCAAAAAAAGTTATCATAATCATCATTTATTGATATTTTTAAATACAAGTCATCAATCAAAAATAAAATAAGAATATAAAAAACATAATTGAACATAAAATTGTACATTATAAAATTAAGTAATATTTAGGGTTCCGTACCCAATGGGTAAAACGGGACCGTTACGTAATAGACGTAAGTAACAGTTAGTTTTCTTTGCTATCACTAGGACTACGCTGTCCGTCCGTCTGTCTGTCTGTCTGTCCGTCTGTCACCAGGCTGTATCTCATGAACCGTGATAGCTAGACAGTTGAAATTTTCACAGATGATGTATTTCTGTTGTCGCTATAACAACAAATACTAAGAACTCGAATAAAATACATATTTTAGGGGGCTCCCATACAACAGACATGTTTTTTTTGCCGTTTTATAGATAATGGTACGGAACCCTTCGTGCGCGAGTCTAACTCGGGATTTGTGGGAAACATTCTAGTGGAAAATAAGATCAATTATCATGTTGTTTTTTTGAGAAATTACAATTTTCTGCCCAACTGTATCTCTTTCAAAAATCCAAATATACAGATTTATTTTTTTCAAAAATGCACCCGATGTGACCCAAAAACAAAACTTCCTCATTCATAATCACAATAAAACTAAGCAAAGAAAAGTAACTAGTGCTATTACTTAGTTTTAGTAAGTAGAGTGTAGAGTTGTTTTCAATAATAAACGAAGATTCTCTGTATCTAGGGAAGCAGGAAGTATGAGGTAACGACCATGGTCCCACGACATCCAGACACGAAACAAATGCTTGCGGTTTTTTTTCTTTGCACAAACATTTGTGCCGTCGCGGAAAATTGAACTCGCAACCCCAGTAGTGTATAAGATTTGAGCTACCCTGCCCAACCACTACACCACAGAGGCTGTCAATACAGATAGGTAGGTAGGGTTGTGTGTGGCAATGCAGATAGCTTATACCCTAGATTAACACATAGGTTACTTTTTATCAGAAACCACGAGTGAAACCGCGGGGCACAGCTAGTATAAAATAAAATATCTTGGAAATATCGATGCAGCTCTGCATCACGGTAATTTTTAGAGGTTGTACCTTACAACCTCGAAGAATAACATATTATTTATTATAGTCTATACAATCTATTTTTTTATGTATCGTAGGTAAGTGGGTACCTATTGTCAGATTCAGATTATTTATTGCTTCCATAGGTAGTACAAGGTGTAATTAGGTAAACGTACAAAGTCTCATATGGACCCCGTCGGGCACAGCAACATTATAAGAGAGGAGGATGCAATATCGTATTTAAATGTTCATTATTACTTTGAGAACGACTCTTGTCTGATGCAATGCAGCTAAGCAATAGGCTGTTTCCTTACAAGATAAACAATAAAACGATGACAATTTGTGTTTCTTACAATAATTATGTGTAATACGTGCAATTATCTTGGCCCTCAGTGTAGGTCGGACCTTGAATGCAAAGCACTAGGCAACAGGACAGCCTCTCAAACGGAGAATCGAGAACCTAACGGTCCTAAGGCTTGGGAGTTCGTACATTTCCTTATGGTTTACATAATATAGGTATTACCGTATTACACTAATTTTATAAATGCGAAAGTTTGTTAGTGTGTGTTTGTCGTCACGCTGTAAGCGCTTAACAGATTTGAGTGAAATTAGGAATGGAGATAGCTTATACCATGGATTAACACATAGGCTACTTACTTTTTATCCTGGGAAACTGCGGGTGAAACCGCGGGGCCCAGTTATAGTATTATCTAACTAGCTGTGCCCCACGGTTCCACCCGCGGTTTCCCGCGAAAAACGCAGCCTATGTGCTATTCCAAGTCCTAAAGTATCTACATACCAAACATCATAATCGGTTCGGTAGTTTTTGCGTGAAAGAGTAACAAACATATATCCATACATCCATACATTCTTACAAACTTTCGCGTTTATAAAATTAGGATTTAGATGATACGCTCATTAAAAATGTAGTCATTTTTTTTATTTAAATCAGAAGGCTTAAGTAACATAGGTAATTACGATAAAATCTAAAATTGCAAGCACACTAATTACTGCGAGTCACGGGATTAATGATAATTAATAAACTTTCTTGTAGGACATATTCATTAGGATCCGGTTCAAAATGCCATGCAGCTGCCAGAGTACGTAGTTTACGTATCAAGAGATAAAACATATACGTAAAGTATCAAGATGACGTGTTTACTACAATATAAAGAAAAAGATAAGACTCTGAAGCCAAGAGAGCAGCTGGACTTCAGCAGACAGTAAGTAACACACTCCGATTCAATGTGTATTATCAACACTTGGAAAGCCAGCTTTTAAGTTTCTGAATTCTTAGGCTGGTGGTGCCAACAAACATGATTAAATGGCTCTTTAAATGTCATAATTAATTTTTAGAAAAACAAAGACCGACTTGAAGATTATACCTAATTTTTTTGTTTTTGTTGACTATTTCAAAAAACACTGAATCTCGATAAAATTTATATGGGACCACCTCTGAAGTATGACCTACCAAACAAAAATATAACCATCAAAATCAATTCATAATTGGCGGAGTAATCGCGTAACAAGCATACCAAAATAAACATACAGTAAAATTGAGAAAGTCCTCCTTTTTTAAGTCGGTTAAAGATGGCAAAATATGTCAAATTAAACCCCACACAATACAATAATATAATACAATACAATAACACTTTATTGCACATCAAATAAACACACAACACAAATAAAAGAAATATCTAATAATGATAACATACCTACGTTTTTTATTCCCATATATTTGTATGATATGTTGTATTATGTAAGCAAGGGCTTCTTCTTCAGTTGTTCTTAGGTATTCATATTTTCAATGAGTGAATTGACACTCAATCGGGGTGTTGTTCATTTCCCCTGTCAGCATTTACCTCGACTCCGCTAAGTAACGGAGAGTGGGTTTATGTTGGCATAACTGCTCAATAACAAACATAAAAAAAAAAAATACAATGTAACAGAGAACTCTCCTCCTTTTTGAAGTCGGTTAAAAATACAAGTTTGGAGGTATATAGAAAGATAAAAAATAAATAAATGGTAAGAAGTATGGTCACAGATTGTGGTGTAGATGAAAATAGGATGCGTCCAGATTTGATACACGCTTCCTTGCTTGAATTTCTATTGAAACGCAATATTACATCTTTTTTTTTACGCTTAATAGATCTATATTTGGCCTGATGTGAAGCGATGATGTGGCCTAAGATGTAGCCCATAGATCTAGAGAGAAAAGGCAGTTGAGCGGCTGCTCAGACCCTTCTCCCCAATGGTTCACCGAACATCACCCCGAAACACGACTAGGTCGCTTGACGGCATAGCTTTCTGTTTTTTTTTTTTGTTTTATATTGTAGAAAATCAATAACCATCATTAGGCCATGCATTGGCGTCCGTGGGACTGCCGCGTCACACATTATCGGGGGTCAGAGGTCCCGTTCATTCATACATCGCAGCGGACGCTATCGCTCGTGATGTCATCAGCACGCGGCTGGATCCACGGTCTCGCGCCATTCCACGAATTTGGAGATAAGCACATGTGCCTACTCGTATTTGCTGTTATTGATTAGAAGCGCTGTGTACTTCCAATTATTCTTCCGCTTCCCGGGGAAACGGACCAGTATAAAGCAACTGACTGATGTAAATATAAAAAAAATTACATTTATTTAACTTTGTAACAACTTTGTTTGTGAGACCCTAACTAATAAACTAGGCTGTAAGGCCTGTGCCTTAATAGTTAGTTTCTTCCCATTATGTTCAATTTCTTTTTGTTACACTAATTCACATTTATTTTTAACTTTTAGTAAATTAATTTAGCCTTACCATAAAACAATTAGTATTTTCAAAAGTTTTCGTCATTCTGTAATTAAGCATTATAACAAATCTGTTGTCAAGAGTTAAGATTGCAAAATAATTTAAAATTAAAATATAAAATGTATAAATAAAAAGTAAAATAATAATAATAAATAACACATGTCAACTACATTCATTATTGTCTATTACGATATTAGCATGTATGTATGATTAAGTAGTTATTTCATTGTAATTAACAAATTTTGTTTTACACCGCCGTCTACTTCTTCTTCCGATACTGTCCATCCAAAGGTTGTCTGGAAGAGATCGCTTCAAGCGATAAGACCGCCCATTGTACTACCATAGTTAAGGACTGTGTTATTGTCTATTTCTTTAATTTGGTATACAATAAAGAGTTTTTCTATTCTATTCTATTCTGACCGCAAATGTTTACCATTTTATTCACGTCCATCCAAAGGTTGCCTGTAAGAAATTGCTTATGCGATAAGGCCGCCCATTGTTCCCACTATTATTTGTAACTGTAAACTTTTGCTTCCTGTTTTGGTGATCAATAAAGTATTATTGAATTGTATAAAATGACCAGACGCCGTTTTATCAATTCGTCATTTTCATCGGGCTACTTATGAAAAAGCAGACTACCACAACGTCACGTGTGTCCGGGTGATCAGTAGGAATAGAGTGATATCATATATTAACGTCCTCGTAACTCAGAAAATTGACATTCCCAAGTGCTGAATGCTTTATACTGAAAGGAATAACTAAAGGTAAGAAGATGAAGTGTGGATCAGTGGGAGAACGTGCGACTTTCAATCCGACACACCCGAGTTTGAATCCAGCTGGCCCCGCACCCACTGACTTTCTTAAGTTATGTGCGGATAGCACTAGCTCTAAAAACTGTGAAGGAAAACATCGTGAGGAAACCGGCATGTCCAAGAATTAATCACAAAAATTCAAGGACATGTGACATCCACCAACCCGCACTGGTCCAGCGTAGTGGATTATGGCCCTTACCCTCTCTATGAGAGAAGGCTAGTGTCCCAACAGTGGGAACGTGATGGGCTGATGATGATGATGAAGAAGATGGAGTTACAAATAAAAGTACCTAGTGCCTAATTTAGAGCGAGTGTGGCTCAGCGGGAACTCATGCGCCTTTCGATCAGACGCAACTGGGTTCGAATCCCGACTCGGCCCTGCACCAATGACTTATAGTTAAGTGCAGATTTTGCACGCTCGCTCTAAAACGGTGAAGGAAAACATCGTGATGAAACCCGCTTACGCGCTTTGGAGTGGTAGGCTCTGGCCGTGGTTGTAATACCACCCACCGAACAAAGCCATGCCGTCAAGCGACCTAGTCGTGTTTCGGGATGATGTTCGGTGAACCATCGGGGAGACGGGTCTGAGCAGCCGCTCAACTGCCGTCTCTCTCTAGATCTATGTGCTCCATCTTAGGCCACATCATCGCTTCACATCAGGCAAGATAGTGGCCAAACATAAATCTATTAAGAGTAAAAAAAAAGTGCCACAAGGATGAACATGCATTATATCTTGCATCATGTCCAGAGCTGACCGGTGTAAAAATATGACTATCAAATGTCTGATGGACCGAGTCATGTTGACGGCAAACTAACATAGAGAACTCTGTAATTTTGTTTTGTTTTTTTAAGTGTAATAAAGTGTTATGTATCTATCTATCTATCTATAGATCGGGGGCGCTGCTATAATATTAGGATTAAGACAGCCTTACTTCCAAAGGACGTGTCAATTCAGATCCTTGTCAGACTATATTATAGGTGTGATATACTTTTTATGACCTCTGTTACCGATTTTCTATGGTTTAAAATGACTCAATTTTTTTCATTTTTTTATGCATCTGAGTGACGAGACGAGCAAGTCGTTCGCCTGATGGTAAGCAATACGCCTGTCCATAACAGTTGCAGCACCACCCGGAACTTTTTTAGCAAAATCCTACGCGGCACTGCACTGCGCTCGTCATCCTCGGACAATTAGCTCTTAAGTCTCATATTGCCCAGTAATTTCGCTGGCTACAATGCCCTTCAAACCGGAACACAGTATATAGCAAAACTAGCAAAGCGGTGGTACCCACTACCCACCCAGACGGACTCTCGCATACAAGAAACCTACCACCAGTAGAAATACCAGTAGAATCCAACAATATTTTGATTGGTGTCATCCAAACTCGAGACCCACAATCTAGCGCTAATAAGTATATGAATAAAATTACATACAAATACAGTCTTGGCCTCCGATAATAATGCATGTTATGCATGTTGAGCACTCTGGAGCCAAACTTAGGTTTAGATTAAGATGACATGTTTGTACTATTAATTAAATTTTATTTTGTTAGAATTTTTATAATGGATTTGTTGTGTAATTAATTATTTTATTGATTTTATTTCGTAATTATAATGTAGCTAATTAATTATTTACTAACATTTTTTGAACTTGTATTTTTACTAACAAATATGGACATTGTCTGATCATTAATAAATGAATAAATGAATGAATATGAATAAGAGTATCCATTTGAATCTGTCTTGCGCCACCTTTTTCCATTTCTCGACGTGGAGTATGCACAAGTCCCTTTCGACCTCATCCTTCCAGCGATACCTAGGACGGCCGACTGGTCGACGACCAGTCCCAAGTATGCTCTCTTAACAGCTCGGTCTTCCCCCATTCTTTCAAGGTGGCCGAGCCAAAGGAGTTATTGCGCTTTTATCTCGCCGATTATGTTCGATTATGTTATTATGAAAATTAGATATAGGTACTTTAGTATTCTGTGATATAGGTAAGCACGACATCATTAGCTGATAAGACTGAACAACTTATTTCTGCGAACTTCACAGTGACTATGATCTTGGAAAACCCAGAACATATTATCTAAACTAATATTATAAAGAGGAAAGATTCGTTATAATAATAAAGCAACTGACGAAAACATTAGTTTAATTAGTTTGCTAGTTTTTTCCCCGTTCTCACTGACTAATGCGAAAGTGGTTCAGGAAAAGAGGAAATGTGACGCCTTGTGCCTTTCGATCGCACCGGAGTTTGAATCCTGCTAGGTCTCGAACCAATAACTTTAATAAATTATGTACAGATTAGAGACTCGCGCTAGGAACGGTGAAAGAAAAACATCGATCTGCATGTTTATGAATTTCAAACATTCCTAGAAATAAAATAAATTAAATATATTTTTTCCCATAACAGGTCCTAGGATACCCTTTCGCCAAGAAAATTTACCCAGTGGATGAAACATACCTATATTTTTACACACCCAACGATCCATACATAGATCCTAGCCCCGAACTAGGGTTTCCTGTATCTAAGGAACCAGGTACTACGAGGGCCATGGTCCCACACCACCCAGACACGAAACAAATTCTTGCACTTTTTATTCTTGAACAAACATTTGTCTCATTTTGGAAATCGAACGGTGGTGTAGGTATAAGACTTGAATCAACCTGTCCAACACTACACCACAGAGGCCGTCAACTCCGGAAGCTGTAAAGAAAACGTCTTACTTTTAATTAGATTACGTTTTCAGTTTTCCTATAGCGTGCTTTCTTGTCCATCCGGGTACTAAAATAGGTCCATTAACACTTATAAATTTACATTTCTTGCAAACGAGGAAAAAATCCCACAGCACAAAGATTGCTCTTATTATATCCAATTATTTACTATTGTTAACTTGTGCTCGAGTGTTTGCTCGCTGTCAGAACGGTCATGCTTGTTGTGTAATGCCGTTTTTATAGTGATTCATTACTTTATTACAAGTTTACTTAGTAATTCTTCTTATTTTCTTCTCATGTGGGTATGTGGCCAACCCTGCCCCTGTACTCTGAAAAAGTGATAACGATCTTCGTTCTGTCAGATGAAAGGGACAGCGCTATGCAACAGGCATAAAAGTGTCTCTTTTAGTCCGCACGAATGAACGAAAGCAACTCGGAGTAGGCCGTGGTGTCGGAGTTTTTAGACCGCCCGAAGGCCTCCGACATGGCCTTACGACTGTTGTCCTAACACAACAACCGGGCCCATGTCCTCCGAAGCACGGTAGCGTTCAGATGTAAATACCACACAAACGGTCACCCATCCAAGTTGTGACAGCTGCAAACCTAGAAGACCTATTACAAACGGCTACGCTACGAGTACTTCGACTTCATCAATCATCATCATCAACAGCCTGTATTAGTCAAGTGCTGGACATATGCCTCTCCCAATGCACGCCGCTGAGCCCGATCTTCGGCTCTCCTCATGTAATTGCTGCCAGCTACTTTGCGCAGGTCGTCGCTCCATCTAGCCGGAGGGCGTCCTACACTACGTTTGCCTAGACGTGGTCTCCACTCTAGAACCCGTTTAATCCATCGGTTATCGGTTCTTTGACAAATGTGGCCGGCCCATTGCCACTTCAGCTTGCTTAGGATGACTTCGACTTAATAGTAATTAATTGTGACTGAGGTTGCGGGTTCGTATCCCGCGACGGGACAAAGTGTTTGTCCAAAGAAACAAAAAACTGCAAGCATTTGTTCGTTTCTGGGTGTTGTAGGACCATGGTCCTCATAGTTCCTGGTACCCTAGATACAGGAAATCCTAGTTAGGGGCCAAGATCTATGTATGTGCTCGTTGCTCGTTGGGGGGGGGGGGGGGGGTATTTATTTATTTATTGCACTGGGACCCTCCATAACATAGAATCAAAACCAGTAACCATCGCCGTAAATCACTGTCAAACTATTTCAAAACGTCAAACTATTTCAATAACACGTTATTTCAGAGTATGTCAAACTAGTGTTACTTATGTACTTATTAGGCACTAAGCTTGTCTTGAAGCAGTATACATTTTACTTGCACCTTACCTACTATTTATTTTTTGTTGTTAGCATAAGCATAAGTAAATATATGTGTAGTTACAGTAAATAAAATAAATAAATCAATCAATCACATTCTAAAAGATCTGTATCGCAATTTTTGTCAAACATTGATATTGAAATTCTTATTGCCAAACTATTTATGAGAGGTATGCGTCCCGTGGAAATGTGATGGGCTGATGATGATGATGATTGATATCTTATGATGGTACAATGCGAAAATAATTCGTATTTATAAACTTCAGAACTGAGTCTAGACTCATAGGGTTTGAAGTCAAGCTTTGTTCGATATACGTTTCTTGTAACTTTTTATTTTGGAACTCAGTGATGAGACGAGTAAGTTGTTCGCCTGATGGTAAGCACTTCGCCTGCCCATAACAAATATAGCAGTGCCACCCAGAACTATTATTACCATAAAAAGCACTGCGTAGCACTGCATTGCGCTCATCACCCTTAGAAATCAGATTCTATTGAGGTCCTTTTAAGTCTCATATGCCGAGTAATTTCGCTGGCAATGGCATTATAGCCATAACACAGTATTGCTTGCGCACTACTGCTTGGTGGCAGAATAACTGGTAAAGTTGTGGTACCTACCCTAAGGGCCTCCCGTATACGAGAGACCTACCACGAGTAAAACTAAATTAATGAATCAATAACTAACGTTGGACGTTTACTTAAGTGATTATTGATTACGACCCTTAGTCAATGTGTATGACACTTAGGTCAAGGCGCTACTGTCCACATGGAAGAAACGTCGCCGTCGAGTAGCCACTTATACTGGCCACGTTCATTCTGATTCATGTTGCCCTAAATTCCGCTGGGATCACATTTGAAAATTGGCGTTCGAAGAATCACTAGGTAATCGAAAAGGCAGACATTTCCTTAGCGCTGGCGATCACTGGCAACGACTCTCAATTGAGACCAGTGGTAAATCGTCATTGATTGAGACCAATAGAGCTTTCATTTGTTCTAACTGAGCGCCAATAAGCGTATTTTTTACGTCTCCTTTTCGATTGGACTTTGGAATTTATATTAAAATTTAATCGAACGGTCACAAGACCAGCGCGAATATTTGACGCGAATCAATTTGACTAATCAATAAGTAATTTAGGTGCTGGGATGATTGATTTTCTTCGCATTTTCCTGATTGCTAATAATATTTTTTTATATACTTAAGTATTTTTTTATAGATGTATTATTTTTTATATTTTCCTTGCTTATACCTAGCACTTGTGATTATTCGAGCACATTCTGTAATCCGTCGCGTACGTTGGTAGGTGACTTCGGAATGAGCGGGGTTAACTTTACAAGACATTAAAATATGAGAAAAACCTCCCAGAGGAGATACGTGCCTACTAGTCTAGGTAGTATATACACAAGTAATCCTATATTATAATGAGGTATGTTTGTAGCGCAAAAAGAATCTTCGAAATATTTTCGAAGTATTACGAACTTTATGATCACTGTTCTTCTATCTAATTTTCTATAAGTTTATGTATGTAGTCATATGTATAAGTAATTAGATATTACATTTTATATCATGTGTAAGCCCTTAGTGTATCACTTCACTACATAGTATAAAACAAAGTCGCTTTCTCTGTCCCTATATTCCTATGTATGCTTAAATCTTAAAACTACGCAACGGATTTTGATGTGGCTTTTTTTAATAGATAGAGTGATTGAAGAGGAAGGTTTATATGTATAATAACCGTGCGAAGCCGGGGCGGGTCGCTAGTCTATTATAATTTCTATCACTGCCGTCCGTTTATATTTCGTTAATAAGACCGCCCATTGTTACACCATTGTAAACATTTAACTTGTACTTAATTTTTATGTTTAAGGTGAATAATAAAGTGTTTATCTATCTATCTATCTATCATACCGCTCTTATCACATTCGTGAACCTTAATTGCTATGGGCCTACATGACATCAGGTCATGGCGTATTATTTATTCTGTGCCATGGCATCCCAAAAGGTCCGCATCCTATGATTCCCACAAACATAAACGTTAATTGAACTTATTGCAGCAATTTAATCAGGAACATGTCTGGCCCGTTTTAGCAACGAATTGCTATTTATGGCACAACGATGTAGGCGCCGCAAGTTTATTTTAGACCTCGTATCTGGCAATAAATACCGATTACAGTTAAACATAGCCCTGTCCTGCCTTGACCCTTGGTAATGTAAGGAGTCGAAGTTCGGTAACCACAAGACCACACCCGTTGTTTCTTTCAAAGCCAGACAAGGCGGAATTTAGACATCGAACCATAGACGTCTCCAGGGTCTCTGTCCTAAATACTCAAAGGTTGAGTAGGAATTCGGACATGAGTACGTTCTGAACATTTATGGCAATTTAGCCGACTAGCAGCTTATACTACCTATCCATCCATTTTCAAAATAAAAATGTTTACAGTAAATTTTGATCTTGCTACTACTACTAAGATGGCGCAAGCGACCTAAAGTGAGTCTTGGCCTCCGAAGTTATTTATAAAATATATTTATTGCATTTTGGGTTTTCTTGGTGCTCTTCTTTAGCGGGTGTATTTCCGAAGCACCGGTAGAGTCAAGTTTTGGCATTTCTTTTCTGGGTCTGACTTTAAATTCTTCAGTATTAAAGAAATGGGTAGACAAGCTTACCTTTTATTTCAAAGTCATGTTACAATTTTTGGATTTTTGTATTATGTGTTTATGACGTTTCAGAGTGCATTTTTGTGCCTATCAAATAAATGATATTTGACTTTGACTCTGATTTTTATGGTTATTGAAAAGTGATTTAGAGTAAATTTTTATAGTCAACCTACGATCGTAACATCTATCGATTATGTTAATTTGAAAGCATTTGGTCCCTTACCATGGTCCATACTGTCTCACTGGCAGATAACCTTATATCTACGTATATTTATGAGCTGATGTGGATTTACGTAAGATATCCTGGCCTTAGGTATAATATAAACAAGACGTGAATCAACAGAAAAAAAACTGACGTCACGCTCTAAGATAAATGGAAAAATTAAAAGATTTATAATTATAATAATATTTAGGCATCTTGATTAGTTTTAGTATATAAAGTTGTAGCACTGTATAAAGACTGACTGTATACGTACCTACCTTATCTTTATATTAGGCACCTACCTACCTCAAGTCATCTATCCATCTATAGTGGATGGGACAAGGCATCAATATATGTACCTATAACACATAATATTATGATTAAGTAGTGTACCTACCTATATGCCTAATTTTGAAACTTAATTATTAGTATATCCAATTTTTATTAAGAAGAAAGAGCGCTGGCTGCATTCCCACGTTGAATGGCTAAAGCTAATCTTTGAGCCAGGAATGAGCCAGCCTTTTTGTCACCTGCAGCTTCGACAAGACGTGAGCAACCATTATTTTTATATAAATGTTTGGTGCCCGGACCCCATGGGCCAAAGGTTTCGACACCATATTTTAAGTTATATATTTTATTGAATTGATTTGATTTTTTTTTTTTTTACGCCTTATAGATCTATGTTTGGCCACTATCTCGCCTGATGAGAAGCGATGATGTGGCCTAAGATGGAGCACATAGATCTAGAGAGAGACGGCAGTTGAGCGGCTGCTCAGACCCGTCTCCCCGATGGTTCACCGAACATCATCCCGAAACACGACTAGGTCGCTTGACGGCATGGCTTTGTTCGGTGGGTGGTATTACAACCACAGCCAGAGCCTACCACTCCAAAGCGCGTAAGCGGGTTTCATCACGATGTTTTCCTTCATCGTTTTAGAGCGAGCGTGCAAAATCTGCAATTAACTATAAGTCATTGGTGCAGGGCCGAGTCGGGATTCGAACCCAGGTGCGTCGGATCGAAAGGCACACGAGGTCCCGCTGAGCCACACTCGCTCTAAATCTTTATGCCTGGGATCGAGTTGGGTGAGTCTGGTTCATTTCAGGAATGTGATTTTTAGATACATTCAAGTAACTACCTATGTAAGTACCTGAAGTCCGTATAGGTAGATATCGGACGGATAGATTTCTTTAATATGGTGAAAGTAGGAACTTAATTATAGTAAAAAAACTAAAATATATAAATTAACTAAAAATAAATTGTATGTCCATTTAATTAATTGATCTATCTAATGTTAATATTTAATTTATAATATCTACAGAACCCTTTTATACGTGAAACGGAAAAAATATTATTAATTATTTATCAATTTTAAATAAGCATTATTAAACCTTTGTTATATTTTAGCGCATCTACGCTATATTGAGTCTTCCAACAATTTTATTAATATAAAAAGAAAATACAAGAAAAAATTGAAAAAGATGCATTGTGAAAGAAAATAGTTAGGTATAACGTAAAGATACTTTATCATTATAGTACCTACCCGCACATAATTCGCCTAAACAATAATGACACAAGAAAACTTTATACTTATTTACAAACAATAACGTCATTTCCACTGATAAATATAATACTTATCGGCGTACTCGTACAAACGTCTCATGGTTTATCATAACGTTTTTATAACAAAAATATTATATTAGTCTTAATATTCACAAAAACTAGTAATTAATTTGACAAGTGACTTCCTATATGAAAAGGCGGGAATTTACTTTTCGTTCTACATCTTTTAAATTTTTTAAGCATTTTTGGCAAATTGCGCAGCACACATTCAGCCAACAAAACGAGGGTAGGTCTAAAACTCACCGCCCGCCTCGGTGTGTCTCGACAGGTACAACAGAATACCGGCAAGCGTCAGCCACTTCATTTCACTCACTTTCCGTGCACAACACAAAAAATAAGTTTATTCGAAGAGGGGGTCAAGCGACCAGCACCCGCGGCGTCCGTCACTCAACTGATGCTCCTTCGCGTAGAATTCAACTGATATACTCCCACGCAAGCTTAGTTTTACCGTTTCTCGTGTCAATTTTTTTAACCTACGACCATACGCGGTGGCAGAAAGCTCGCATTTGTCTTGTTCGACGTATCGAACGGTAGTAATAAGGTTGTAATTATGACGTTATCAATTATTGTGATTATTTTTACTTGTTTGACAGCCTCTGTGATGTAGTGGCTGGGCAGTTTGGCTCGAATCTCATACACTACGGTTACGGGTTCGATTCCTGCAACGGGACAAATGTTTGCGCAAATAAAAAAAACCCAAGCATTTGTTTCGTGTCTGGATGTTGTGGGACCATGGTGGTCATAGTTCCTGGTTCACTATATACAGGGAATCCTAGTTAGGGGCCAGGATCTATGTATGTGATCGTTGGGCGTACTTATTTATTTAATATATTTATAAATATGCGTATGAAGAATTCCCGGATCGTCTCAGCGTGTCGACATTCGACATTCAAATATGTACGATAACGTCTAAGTTTTTTGTTCGTCGGTATCATTGAGGTATGACACTATATCGATGCCCGATCGATATACAAATAGGTCTACGTATGATTTTTTAGTCACAATTATGTTTATTTAATAAGTAAATAAACTTATACAAAGTTGACGTCGACGAGTTGTTGAGTTGAGTTGAGTGACATCTTGTACATAATAATCGAATAAAAATTAAAATGCAAGAATATCCTAAAGCATAGTAAAGCATATCCTAATCATTTGATTAAATATAAATACAGTTGAAATGCGATATAGTAGGCAGGTAAAGTAGTAGTATTTAAGTATAATAGGTATATTTCAGTACCTATATCTTCTTAATATATAAAATTCTCGTGTCACAGTTTTCGTTGCCATACTCCTCCGAAACGGCTTGACCGATTTTGATGAAATTTTTTGTGCTTATCCGGTATCTATGAGAATCGGCCAACATCTATTTTTCATCCCCCTAAATGTTAGGGGTAGTCCACCCCTAAATTTTTTTTTAATTTACATGGCAAAACAACGTTTGCCGGGTCAGCTAGTTATTATATAAAATTCTCGTGTCACAATGTTAGTTACCTTACTCCTCCGAAACGGCTTTACTGATTTTTACCAAATTTTATATGCACATTCAGTAGGTCTGAGAATCAGCTACTATCTATTTTTCATACCCCTAAGTGATAAGGGGATAAGGGTTGTTCACCCTTAACATTTTTTTAAATTTATATGGCAAAACAACGTTTGCCGGGTCAGCAAGTATTATTATAATAAAGCTTGTTCTTGCGTCTGTTTTTGTAGCTTTTCCTAATAATTATATCACCTAAATATTCCATCGAAGTTCGTTAAAAAAGCATAAAAATATGTTATTCACAAAATCGTCTTACATCAAACTATACGGATTTTGATGCTATTTACATTGCACTAGTAATATTTTTACCGTAGCGGGCATCGAACTCACAACCTGCCAACCACACCAATGACGTGAATTATCTAACCCGTCATGCCTGTCACTTTATAATGCTAGCGGCAATAATGTGTCAACGTCATTATTTTGTTCTTCTATCGTTAAAATTAAATGCCGTGTTTTCACGACAACATTTAACAAGAATGTTATTTGAAGGCCATCAGATTATAAAATAATTCCCCCAAATAAAACCCTGGATTCGCCCCAGCCACATATCTTCACTACCAACTTTAACTTAGCCTATTTCTTGCTAAGTTATGCTAACGTCGAAAACCTATTTGCTTTTACCTCCTTGGCGACATTTAGAATTCTGAACGGAGCCTTATCGACAGTTTTAAAATTAGAAACAGAATCTCGGTTCCCGCTAAACGGACCGAGAAATTCGTTTAGCATAGAGATCGCATTCGCATGCCCGCCGAGGCCTGCTTCAAAGGCCCCGACAAACTTCATGCGCTTTTTACGACTACAAACTCTTATTCCCTTTGGAATGTCAAGTTAAATTTAGGATTCGCATTTTTCCAATGCTTTTATTCTCGGTTTTAACGAGCGGACTCTGTTGCTAACTCCGGTTATGTTTTTATTTTCGTTACGGCGGCCTTTGATGCTGCGAAAGCCTACGTCAATTTTAAAAATGGAATGGAATTCCAGTCGAAACAAATAAGTTTTTTAATGAACCCACGTCAAGCTAGGTTAGGAGAGTATTTTATAGGTCTTTTATGGGGTGAGCCCACGCAAAAAATATTATTTAGCGTTGGGATAATGTTAAGTTTTGAACGCCGAAAAATAGTTCAGAGCAATTTGCGTAGGAGGAGCTTTTACAAAGAGGTATTTTTGGAAGGTTTTTGGATATTTGAAACCAGAACTGCTTACTGGATTAAATTGAATTGAGCACTGATTTATTAGAAGTTTGTGAATTCTGCGTAGTTTTTCTGCTAGCTGTAGGTAGGTACAGTCACAGAGTCATAGAATAGATGTACCTACATTTTAATTTACAATCTCACCACATAAAATTAGTGATTGTGATATAGTATTAAAATAGTGTACTCATAGGTAGGTACTACTGCAGGCTCTACAAGGCACTTTTTAGGGTTCCGTACCCAAAATAATAAAAATGGTATAAATAATCAATTTTTAGAAAAGAAATAAAAACCGCCTTCAATGACAACGGACTATCTTCGAAGTCTAAGGTCAAATATCGATGAAAATTATATGGGACCACTTCGTTAGAATTTTCCAAATCGGTTTATAAATGACGGTGTTCTGAGGTAACAAACATAAAAAACAAATAAAAAAAATACAATCGAACAGAGAACCTTCTCCTTTTTTGAAGTCGTTTAAAAACGGGACCCTATTATTAATACTATGCTGTCCGTCCGTCTGTCTGTCTGTCACCAGGCTGTATCTCATGAACCGTGATGGTTAGATAGTTGAAATTTTCACAGATGATGTATTTCTGTTGCTGCTATAACAACAAATACTAAAAAACAGAATAAGATAAATATTTAATATGGCTCTCATACAACAAACGTGAATTTTTAGCTGTTTTTATAGATAATCAAATCAAATCAAAATCTCTTTAATCATTTTGGCATCACAGACGCACTTATGAACGTCAAATTATCACAATGACTCTACCACCTTACCTACCACCGTATCGGAAAAAGAACCACTACTTAGAAGATACGGCAAGAAACTGAGGGGCATTTTTTTTTAGAGATATTGTTACAATTTTTTGTGATTTTACAATGTTATGTTTCTTATGTACCAGTTGGTTACTTTGCAGAAGTGGAATGTTCCAAGCATCTTTGTCTTCTATGTAATTACGAACAGTGTAGTATGCTTTTCTCATTAGAACATTCTGAACGCGTAATTTGAATTTACTTTCTGTGAGCTCCGTTATACACTTTGGAATTTTATTATAAAAACGTACGCAGTTGCCCATAAAGGACTTATTCGTTTTAGTCAGTCTATACCTAGGTACAACAATCCTATCCTTATTTCTAGTGTTAATGTTATGATGGTCACTATTTACTTTGAATTTTTGGAAGTTTTTGCGAACATGCATTATATTTTCATAAATATATAAGAAGGTAAAGTTAATATATTAACTTGCTTAAAAAATCCCTTAACGAGTCACGTGGACCCAACTCGTAAATCGCGCGAACCGCACGCTTTTGTAATATAAAAATAGTATCTATATCCGCAACAGAACCCCACAGCAAAATGCCATATGACATTATGCTGTGGAAGGATAATGGTACGGAACACTTCGTGCGCGAGTCCGACTCGCACTTGGCCGGATTTTTAAATGTCTTTAAGTGACAAGACGAGCATCTGACTCGGCCTAGCGCACTTCGCACTGTAGGTACGATGCTACAAGTATATAGCCGGACACCGACGGCTGGTCGCGCGTCGTCACACGTGCCGCGTCAGAAGAGATAAGAGGTATACGATAGAAAGAGAGGCGCTCTGTAGGTTAATATGACTGGTAGGTATGCAGCGCTATGCTAGCAGAATTGAATTTTATTGCGTCATAGCAAGAGTCGCTATTTGTTTAAATTTCTTTGCGAAGTGATGCTTCTGTCCCTTAGTATTCTGTGCTATTAGTACCTATAGGTACCTACTTACATGTATAGTCAGTATATAGTAGTTCACTCAGGTCATCCTAGAAATTATGAGTCTTTAAGAAAACTTTAATTCTATATATATTTATCCTCATTTATTTTAATATAAGACTGGCCTTCAAAGTTCAAGAATAATTCCTTTAAACGGAATTGGAGACGTCACCGCCGACACCGGGACCTACTCGACGCCGATACCGATTCGTACCTACTGATCGGACAACTTTTCAGAAAGTGTTTAAAATTAGCTATAATGTATATAAATAGTCATGAAAAATAGTATGTTAATTAAATAAAGCCCTAAAAGTACCTAAACTATGATTGAGTTATGTTTAAAATATTGCCGCGCAAAAGGTCACATCGTGTGACGTCATAAGAAAGCAAACGAAACGACACGCTCATAAATATTTACTTAAAATGTAGCGAAGCTTACGATAATTTAAAAAATGACAAAACATTGTTCAACTGTGCGAAGAGATGTGATAAATTTAAATGTAGGTTTATTTTTTTTAGCAAAAACACCTAGACCAGCAACGCAGCAGTAGCGGACGCGCGGACGTCGAAGTAGGCGCAACCACCAAAAGAGATATAGCGAAGTCGCGATGCAGACGCCGCCACACCGACAATATTCTTTACAAGCTTTTATTTAACTTGCAATGTATTTTTGTCCGGGTGGAACCTTGCGAGGACCTTTGAACCTTGTAGTTGAAATTTTGCATACTTGTCAAAGTCCAATGACAATGCAATATTATGGTGACGCTCAGCTAATCTGATGATGGAGACGGAAGTTGGGCAATGGCACTCCTTGACGGGTAATCGTAAACTACTAGTGCTTGGGCTCATTTTAATCTGGTTGCGGTTCCGATTACGTATTTTTTAGAAACTGGTCTTGAAAAAACATTTTTCAACAAAAACTTATTAATCGTAGGGAACAATGAATAAGTGGCGAAACAAGCTGCAATCGTCTAATAGGGGATCGGACAGTAATCGAGAAAAAATCTAAAATGTAGTTAGAACGAATGTTCGTCGAACCAGAAAGATCAATCAATCAATATTTTTGTGAAATAATAATGAATTATATTTTTAAATCAATAAATAATTCTGACATTTTTAATCTGTTCTTCATCTCAAACAAAACAACAATACAGCGTATGACGTCATTTGTAGGTAAATGCTGTGAGTCAAGCTTGTGTTTATTTAACGTTTTTGCTTTTCATATAATGTATTTTTGCTAATTTTTTTCATTCCATTACTACAATATAGTCCCCAAACTTCACAAAACGTATTAGAATCTCTTTGCAAGTTTTATTTCGAAGAGTTTGTCGTTTTCTACCTACATATGACGTCACAAGTTTTGCGGTCACCTTTTGCGCGGCAATATTTGAAACATTAAATTTAAACATAGTTTTAGGTACTTTAAGAGCGTTATTTAATTAAAATAGTATTTTTCATGGCTATATATATTCATTGTAGTTAATTTAAAACACTTCCTGAAAAGTTGTCCGATCCCCTATTGGAACACCGATCCCGTTCCCTTTCAAAGATATCTCGTAATCGGTATTTGTCTATGGAATTGTTGAACATTTCTACTCTAAGTGCGTCCCTATCCTAATCATGATCGCTTAAAAATATTCGATATTGCAGTTTGAAGGATGATAACACCTTCCAAATTTGAAATTGAATGCGATCGAGATCGGTGTTCGAGTGAGACGATTCCAATGCAGGCCTTCAGGCAGCCTCATGTGGAAGAGCCGAAGAGGCCTACTAGAGGCCTTTCAACACTGACACAGACGCTAAAATTATTGCTACGCCATTGCCAAAACTGGGAAAGACTGTTGAGTATGGCCAATGTTGGAACTATAAAGCGTTGCTTTTTCATTGATAACCATAATGGTTTTTTTATGGAATTGAGAGATAAGACGAGCAGGTCGTACACCTGATGATAAGCGCCACGCCTGCTCATAACAATTGCAGTGCCACCCAGAACTTTGAATACCATAAAATGTAAGCGCGTGGCGCTGCATTGCGCTCATCACCCTGAGACATCAGATATTAAGTCTCATATGCCCAGTAATTTAGCTGGCTACAATGTCCTTCAAACCGGAACACAGTAATACTTGCGCACTACTGCTTCGCGGCAGAATAATTGGCAAAGCGGTGGTACCTACCCAGACGCCCTCCCGCATACGAGAGACCTACCACGAGTAGGTCACAGCGCCCCCGATCTATGTTCAGTCCCCTTTGGCACTATATAGTACCTACCTAATTAATATAATCAACATTATAAGCCTGGTATTAGTCACAATGTTCATAATAATTGTGCTTATCTTATCAGGTGTTGTTTTGATGACGATCTTATTATTTTCATATAATAATAATTAATACTTATAGCTTATAGGGTCAGGGCGGGTCAAAGGTGCAGTGTTCTTTATCTACATTGCTAATTTCTAATGAATTTGATTAAAGAATACGTCATCTCCTTGTGAATATGTCAAAGGGATATGATAAAAACAGAGATTTGGTTAATTCCCTAATTGATTTGACCAAATCAGGGAGGATGTTAATATACCAACACGATTTTATCAATTCCCTAAACAACACCTAGTGATTTGAACAAATGCCTGTCGCAGGGAAATGAGGATACCTGGGATTTCACGAAATCCCTAGGGATACGACGTACAGTTTTAATAAATGGGCCTTCGCCAGAAATTTCCATTCGTCGTCCATTCGCTCCACTCGCTTCATTTCTCGCTTTCCTCTTTCACGCGCTTTTTATATACCTACACTCTAGGAATATGAGCGAGTTGGACCACGGAGAAGTTGTAAAGTCATTTATACCACACCCACTCGGAAAGTGTCTTATTACTCGTTCATAAACGGGTTACAAAGTTCGTAATTTCTCCCTTAAAAATGTGCGGCGGGAAAAGTTATATGGAATTTCATTACTGCCCTCCGAAGCAGGGCAGGAATGTTGTATGAAAATCCATTACTGCCCGGCTAGCTTTCTTTTGTTTTTTAGCAGCGAACATAAAAAAAAAACACAAACGTCAAACCTCAAAAAGGTCTTGTATGAAATAATTAGAAAAAAGAGGCGGGAAACATACAAACCTCAAATCTCAAAAAGGTTTTATATCAAATAATTAGAGAAAAGAGGCGGTTTTTTTTTTGTTTTTTATTTTTAATGAAATGAGGATGGCGACCTTATTCTGCAATACGAAAAAAAAAGCGCGGCAATTTATTTAGTTGCGTTAAATTTTGTTTTAACTTATTTTCCTCGTAGGTGTAGTATAAAGCACTATGTATCACTCGGGAGAAAGTTCTATTTCTGTTCGAAAGTATGTTTAAGCCCGACGCGCAGCGGAGGGCTTAAAGAAAACTCGAGATCGTTTTCTCCCCTCGGTGTACAATGTACTATTCCCTGCGACAGAACCGACATGTTATTTTTGTCAATTCACGGAACCAGTTCTGATATTAATTCAAATCACTAGATGTTGTTTAGGGAAATGATAAAATCGTGTTGTTATATTAACATCCTCCGTATTTTGATCAAATCAGTTAAGAATTGACCAAATCTCTGTTTTTATCATATCCTTGCAACAAATATACCTACTGCGAATAATTTCAATATTCAACAAGGGTGATACATTTTTTGCATAAGTTCAAGCTTAGCGGAAATCTAACCAAAGAGGTGCAAATTCTGCCCGAGCAGTTTAATTTTTTAACCGACTTTATAAGAAGGAAAAGTTTCTCATTTCGATTATATGTTTTTTATGTTTGTTCCCTTAGAACTTCGTTATTTATTTATTTATTCAGCCGCCAAGCAGTAATGCGCAAGCATTAGGTACTGTGTTCCGGCTTGAAGGGCATTATAGCCAGCGAAATAACTGGGTATTATGAAACTCAACAGCTAATTGTCTCAGGGTGACGAGCGCAGTAGGTACAGCGCCGCGCAAGATTTTGCAAAACAAAGTTCTGGGTGGTGCTGTTATTGTTATGGGCTGGCGTATTGCTTACCATTAGGCAAACGACCAGCTCGTCTCGTCAGTCAGTTAAAAAAAAAGAATTATAAATTGATTTGGAATTTTTTTCAATGCTTGCGCACTACTGCTTGGCGGCAGAATGACTGGCCAAGCGGTGGTACCCATACGAGAAACCACCAGTAAAAGTAGTCGTTCAAGCGTACTAGTACATCTTCCACGAGTCTGCGGAATTTGGGATCGGGGTTAGTCACTCCACCGGAACGGATGGGGCGATACGGCGCCGGATCTCGGCCGATAGTCGCGGGATCGTGGGAACATCCTCACATCCTCGCGATTACACCACGAGCTTGGGATGTGATTAGTTACATCGGCATATTGTCATTATTTGCTACAACTTCCAATAAGTTGTAGCCTGAGGTTATACCTAGCGTGCTACATCTTCGGCCATATCGTCACTTCCCACTTTCCCACTGAGGTCGTGGTCAAACGTTGACGCAGTCTGTTGAAAAATAACTAGGTTTAAACCATAGATTTAGCGTAGAATAATTAATAGGATCTAGTACTACATAGGTACTACCTAGCACCTTCTAATTCTATGGTAGGTACAAAAAGTATCATGGTAAGATATAAGTACTCTGAAATGAGATGCAGGAGTGTCGCATAGCCTAAAAGTTACTTTATACCACACCCACTCGGAAAGTGTCTTATTACTCGTTCATAAACGGGTTACAAAGTTCGTAATTTCTCCCTTAAAAATGTGCGGCGGGAAAAGTTATATGGAATTTCATTACTGCCCTCCGAAGCAGGGCAGGAATGTTGTATGAAAATCCATTACTGCCCGGCTAGCTTTCTTTTGTTTTTTAGCAGCGAACATAAAAAAAAAACACAAACGTCAAACCTCAAAAAGGTCTTGTATGAAATAATTAGAAAAAAGAGGCGGGAAACATACAAACCTCAAATCTCAAAATGGTTTTATATCAAATAATTAGAGAAAAGAGGCGCTTTTTTTTTGTTTTCTATTTTTAATGAAATGAGGATGGCAACCTTATTCTGCAATACGAATAAATTATTTTTCAAAAAAAACTAAACCGACTTCAAAACCACAAATAGGCACTCAAAAGTGAAAAATAAATTAATATAATTATCATAAGCGCTGCCCACTCATATATTTGAAGTCGGTGCCAGCCAAGTCTATTAGGTAGCAGATAAATACTATGTATATAGTAACTATTGTACTACTGTATTGTACTGTATTGTATTGTACTACTTGTAGGTAGTATCTATCTACTACCTTTTAGACTTGGCTGGCACCGACTTCAAATATATGAGTGGGCAGCGCTTATGATAATTATATTAATTTATTTTTCACTTTTGAGTGCCTATTTGTGGTTTTGAAGTCGGTTTAGTTTTTTTTGAAAAATAATTTATTTTAACCTTTTTAGTGCAAAAAAAGTTTTAATTAAATTAATTTAAAAAGTTTTTAAAGACAAGCATTTATGATCTAGCAGCCACATCATGACGAAGTTTAAAACGGGCTATCATAATTAAATTTATGTACAAAAAAAATTCATGACTCTCCTATTCTCTGTTGAGGAGTTTCCTCGCCGGCAGTCATTCCTGGGTGTATCAGCCATGTCATGGTGGAATTTAGAACAGGCTATTATGGTTAAATCCATTTACAAAATTTTGTGTCTGTACTATTCACCGTTGAGGAGTTCCCTCGCCGGAAGTCAACCCTGGGTGAAGCATGTGAAGCAGTCGAATACAAACCTCCACCTTTAGAAAGTCGGTTACAACAAAAACAAGAACCGACTTGAAGATTAAACTTATATATTTTTTGTTTCCGCTATTTTTTCAAAAAGTGCTGAATGAATTTCGATAAAATTTATATGGGACCACCTCTGAAGTATGACCTACCAATAAAAAAAAGAATAATCGAAATCCATTCATAATTGGCGGAGTAATCGCGTAACAAACACACAAAAAAAAAAAAAAAAAAAAAAAAAAAACATACCGTCGAATTGTAAACCTCCTCCTTTTTGAAGTCGGTTAAAAAAAAAGCGCGGCAATTTATTTCGTTTCGTTAAATTTTGTTTATTTTCCTCGTAGGTGTAGTATAAAGCACTATGTATCACTCGGGAGAAAGTTCTATTTCTGTTCGAGAGTATGTTTAAGCCCGACGCGCAGCGGAGGGCTTAAAGGAAACTCGAGATTCTTCCCAATCGTTTTCTCCCCTCGGTGTACAATGTACTATTGGATATGCACCACTCTCTACATGTTGACTATGCCGATCACAGGCTAGTAAGATATACTACATATAGCGATACCGTATAGCGATGCCTAAGACATTTCGATGTGGCCCACGAGTCACAGCTATTTAGCTGTGACTTGTGGATTAGGACTGTCTAGCCTAGTACTAGTCCTTATATTACTCTAAGGCTAGTCTCTCTTCTTAGTCTTGATATACGTATAATAATAAAATAGCAAAAAAAAAATAGCAAAAATACCAAGAATAGCAATCATATTGAAAAAAACCGGCTGAATGCATAAACCGTGTGAAACTAAACAAGACATAAATAACATGTCTGGGAGCTGTCAAACACCATGAGCTATATATAGATATGTTATTGTCATTGTACACCAGCTGTCAAGATTTGACAACGTCAACATCGATATTTCTGTTGTAAACAAAAATTTATTTTCTCTAATTTTGACTGAAATAGGAAATAATGGAACACCTATAGCGAAAATAATGGACGATGGTAATTCTATAATATACGGGCTCGAGCATCAGGTATACAATACTCTTTAAATTAAAAATAACGCTACTGAAATCTGCAAAGTAGCAGATTTTCAGTTTTCAGCGTTTTACGTGGTTTCAGATACAATTTCCTGAGTTCCATCCACAGTGTTGAGGGCCAACCGATGCAGTTATGTTCATTTATGGGGCCTTGTAGCACATAAAGACTCCAGAGTGCGCAAAACACCAAGAGCCTATGAGCCAAGCAAGGCGCCCCGTTATTATGCCAAACCTTGTTCCTTTCAATATATTCATATTTAAGTATTCTCCCGGCATCTGTGTTTCCGGAAAGCTATAATCTGGGTGTCATAAGACAAGAGTGAACAGGTTTCTTCTAAGCGAGCGTGCTACATTTTCACCGCCTCATCACTTAACAAGGTGAGATAGCGCAAGCCTATAATTAAAAAAAGAAATAAAAACTATTCTCCATCTCGAAAGGTATAAAATTGGGAGCGAAATAAAAACAGCCTGGCTCTCTAAAATAACAAACTACAATCTGTATCAAAGAAGCCTTATAGGAGTATTGTATTTTTATTTTTGGCCTGATTAACAAGATTATTTTGTAACAGACTCGAGCCCTATCCCCACAATATGCTGAGAGTGATGCCATCAGGTTCCTAATCGGCACACAGAGCCTCAAGCCGCAGTCCAATCAAGTTCATGTGGTAGAATTAGAAGAAGACACGGGGGCTTTACACACTAAGGTATTTTCAGACTCTAACAATATTTGGACAATTGTATACACACTAAAAAGATTAAGTTGGTAGTATAACAACTGTGTCTGGAGCCTTACACTCCTCATTACAATGCAGGTGTTCAAACACGAGATCGGAGAGATATGGCACCTGCGCTGTTCCACACACGACCCAGCTGTACTAGCGACTACGCACAACTCATATGATGCATCCGGTGTGCAGTGCCGTATGGGAGTTTCCGTTTTGAAGCTGCCTACAGTTGAAGTTAGTATTTGCCTTTTCATAAGCGCCAAAGGTATAACTTTTGATATCATGCAAAGTACTAACTGGTTAGCACTGCATTGCTTAACCTCAAAATATCAGATATTAAGTCTCATATGGCACCTGCTGTAAGTAGAAAGTAGATTCAAATTGAGTGTGAAAAATATTCTAATGAAAAAAGCATACTATATGGTTATTAGTTACATAAAAGACAAAGATGTATGGAACATTCCGCTTCTGCCAAGTAGCCAACTGGCACATAAAAAAAAAATATTGTCAAAAACAAACATAAAATATTGTAACAAGTTCTAAAAAATATGCCCCTCAGTTTCTTGCCGTATCTTCTGAGTAGTGGTTCTTTTTCCGATACGGTGGTAGTCATTGTACGACTGTCTGTGACGACAAAATTTACATAAAGAACTTTTGAATTGAATTGAATTTGAATTGAATTGAATATTCCCAGTCATTTCACTTGGTACAATGCCCTTCAAACTGGAACACAGACATGCTTGCGCACTACTGCTTAGTACTGCTGTACTGCTTAGTGGCAGAATAACTGGTAAAGTAGAGGAAAACTCAGACTGCGTCCCACAAAAAAGAAAAAGTATTTTTAGTAAAAGTATTTTTATCTATTGTGTATGTGGACTTGTGGATAAATATGTATGTATATTTTAAATTATTTTGCAGGTGATCCCAAAAGATCTAGATGATCTGAGTGCAATACAGAATCGAAACGCAGAAGATATGGAAGTACTCATTACAATTTTACCAGAGGTAAGGTTCCTTAAAAAGTCTGCACATCCTTCCTGCTCACACCAAGCGTTTTGCTTCGACCTTCATAATGCGAACGGCCGAGGTGTCTTTAAGACAAGAGTGAACAGGTTTCTAGTGGTTTCTAATATAGGGGATTACCCGAACCGTTTATCTTGCCTAAAGACATTTGTATGTATGCGAGTAATTATAGTAGGATTCTTTCTAAATCTGTGGTTTATTTCTTTCAAAATGTAAGCCAGTCAATTATTCGCCATTATCGAATTGTACCCCCTATTATTCGCTATTAGACGAACAAAGAATAAAATGGCAAGTAATGTCGAATATCGAATAATAGCGGCTGATCGCAGCATCTCGAGTTTTAAGACCTGTAGTGTACCAGCTGCGCCCCGCGGTTCCACCCGCGGTTTCCCGGGATAAAAAATAGCCTATGCGTCAAATCCTTTCTCGATTTTCATCAAAATCGGTTCGGCAGTTTAAGGTACTTTAAGGTAGCGTGAAAGAGTAACAAACATACATCCATTTATCTTACAAACTTTCACGTTTATAATATTAGTGTATTATTCTTGCAAATAAACAATTGGTTTGATTTGATTTGATCAATATTCGTAACATATCTCAGAAGCCCGAAGAAGAAATCCGATGCGCCGAATGGCATCCAACTGACCAGAACAAACTGGGCGTTGTGTACGAAGGTGCCGTGAGGGTACATGACGTCACGACTGGGGGGGTCGCAGGGGGCACGCCTGCCGAGGGGAGGGGGAGGACCAAGCTCACAGCGGGGAAGTGGAACCCGCATCAGGGACATAACCAGGTAAGGGAGAACGTACCCATAATACGTGACCCACTTTTTACAATATTTTAGCCCCCCCCTCTAGATTTCACGTAGTAATTCATGAATTTGGTTTTTAATCCATTGTTTGCAAACAGAAAGTAAAATAATTAATTTTTAGAAAAAAAAAAGTCGACTTCTATGTATCTTCGAAGTCCAAGAACAAATATCGGTGATATTAATTATTAATATTATAGATTATTAATTTATATGGGACCATTTCGTAGCTATACTGAACCCAACGCAAAAATAATTTTTCAAATCGGTTTATAAATGACGGAGTTCTGAGTAGAAATGAAACGGATATCCGGTAACTATCCGGTATCCGGCCTATCCGGCCTTGTTTTCACTATCCGGCCGAATACCGGATAGTAACACAGTATCCGGCCGGATACCGGATAGTAAAATTTTAAAAAATCTCATTTATTAACACAAGGCAAATCATACTCCAATAGGTTATGGACACCGTTTATTTTTATAATCGCACATCAAAAATGTTTGTTTTATTAATTATTAGCATCTATAACCTGACACAATAAACATACCGCGTACTTGTTATCGTCACTGTTTAAATCAAAATATTGCCATATTGGCGATCGTGTTTTTGATGATGACATTTCTTGTTAATCTATCAGAATTCAAACATAAAATCACGACGACAAGTGATAAACAATGAAATAAACAACAAACGAACTGAGAAACAAACACAAACTTGCACGCGCGATAACACTCGAACGCCCCCGAGTCGACCCGATCTCCGCTTACGTGCGACCCGAATGCGCCTGAATATTTCCGATCTCGTTCACCGCGCCAATATTTAAATCAAACTGATCGCGTCAACGCAATAAAGGGCCGAATATCCGGCAGCCGGATATCCGGCGCTCCGGCCTAGTAGCTTGCCGAATATCCGGTATCCGGTATCCGGCCAAACTACTATCCGTTTCATCTCTAGTTCTGAGGTAACAAACATAAAAAAAAATCGAACAGAGAACCTTCTCCTTTTTTGGAATTCGGTTAAAAAAATAATTTGGCTCATGTCATTTTTTGTGCTCGAAAAAGCGCTAGATTTCTCTAGAGGATATTGACTACGTGACGGAAATCTAAGCCCTCCCCCCGCCCCTTTGACCAACCGTGGTAATTTGGAGACCCGCCTCCCCCCGTCGCTGTGACCAAGCATGGTATTTAGAAGACCCCCTGAACGGGTCACGTACTATGGGTACGTTTCCTAACTTTACATTCGTCCTACTTACACACTATCGTCTTTAAAATGTTCTTTTCCTTACCCTACGGTTGTCTCGAAGAGATCGCTGCTTAGTGATAAGACCGCACATTGTACTTAAAGGAAATTATGTATTACCAACTGTAATTCATTTCTTTAAGTGCAATAAAGTGTTTTCTATCTTCTATGTATCTATCTAACTCGCAGTGATGGCACCTGCGTAGAATTCGGCTTATAGTTACTCCCTTGGGAACTGTTCGTTTTTCCGGGATAAAAGGATCATATCCTTGTGGTGTATTAGTAGTGTGGGTAGTCGTTAAAATGTGTAGGGTACTTATATATTACGTCTAAATGAACTAGTTGTGTCACGGACTCGGCCTTTCATTGATCTCACTTTAATTAATATCTACTAAACATTACTATTCTATTTCAAGACCTAAAGTACCAACAAACTTCATCAAACGCCGTTCAGTCGTTTTTTTATTTATTCTTTCTTTATTGCAGACACAAATATCCATAGTTATTCTCTTCAAATATTAAAATTAAAAAATAAAATGTAAATTTAAAACTAAAATAAAATACTCTTAAACGGGTGGACCCATTTCAATGCGTTGTTTTTTATTTGAAAGCAGGTTTTCTAGCGATGGTTTTTAGGCATGTTGTTAAGCCGTTTTTTAATTTTATAGGTTTTTTGTGCCGGCGGATTTTTTATTTCATAATAAAATAAAAATAACACAAATAAATTATTTTGTTTTAGTTTGCAGTGCTACAAGATATGCACATAAAGTGCTACGATACCCGCACCGACGGCGCGGCCGCTGCGTGGAGTATCGATAACGCGCATCGACAACTGGCGAGGGATTTAGACTTCAACCCTAATAGGTAAATATACGATACCCGCAACGACGGCGCTGCCGCTGCGTGGAGTATCGATAACGCGCATCGACAACTGGCGAGGGGTTTAGACTTCAACCCTAATAGGTAAATATACGATACCCGCACCGACGGCGCTGCCGCTGCGTGGAGTATCGATAACGCGCATCGATAATTGGCGAGGGATTTAGACTTCAACCCTAATAGGTAAATATACGATACCCGCACCGACGGCGCTGCCGCTGCATGGAGTATCGATAACGCGCATCGACAACTGGCGAGGGATTTAGACTTCAACCCTAATAGGTAAATATACGATACCCGCACCGACGGCGCTGCCGCTGCATGGAGTATCGATAACGCACATCGAAAACTGGCGAGGGATTTAGACTTCAACCCTAATAGGTAAATATACGATACCCGCAACGACGGCGCTGCCGCTGCGTGAAGTATCGATAACGCGCATCGACAACTGGCGAGGGGTTTAGACTTCAACCCTAATAGGTAAATATACGATACCCGCACCGACGGCGCTGCCGCTGCGTGGAGTATCGATAACGCGCATCGACAACTGGCGAGGGATTTAGACTTCAACCCTAATAGGTAAATATACGATACCCGCACCGACGGCGCTGCCGCTGCATGGAGTATCGATAACGCGCATCGACAGCTGGCTGGATTTAGACTTCAACCCTAATAGGTAAATAACCTTTGTGAATGTGATCTGGACGAGGGACAAGTAGATCACATATTTTTTAACTGCCCCAAACTGCGCCTCTCCCTTTATGACATCCTCCTTACCGACATCCGACGTCTTACGTCTTTTGAATGTAAAAGGGTCCTGTCCCTTACATTTTCCCCTGTCATTATCTATATTTTGTGTAAATTTATTACTACTCATTATTTATATTATAATTTTTATTATAAACTTTTTTTACTTTATACTAATTAATCATATTATTTAGTAAATTATGTACTAAAATCGTGTTGTGTCTTAGTTGTGTTGTCTCTATTGTTTTAGTTAAATCAATTTGGATTTGTAAATTCGGACAGATTCTCGCTCAGACAATCACCGGCCAAATTCTTAATACACAAACAACAACTCTACAGGGTGGGGCAATTTTTTGGCTCCTTAAGGATCCTTTTCTTTTGTAGTTAGAAGGTTTTGTTCTTAGGAACCTTCTATTTTATTTTGAAGAAAAAAATATTGCTATTTATAGTTTTTTGAAAATAAGTATGGGAATGTTTTTTTTTTAATTATTGCCAAAACTTATGATTTGATTTGGTATGTTACTTTGGGAAAAGTGTTCCTGGTTGGAAATAGAGTCGATTAAGACCAACTTGACAAATGTCATTTTTTGAGTAAACCGTACTTTTAATCAAAAATCTAAAAATGGCAATATTTTTTTCTTCAAAATTGTACAGAAAGTTCCTAAGAACAAAACCTTCTAACTACAAAAGAAAAGGTAGCTACCCTTAAGGGGCCAAAAATTTGCCCCACCCTGTATAACGTTTATGAAACTAGCATGGAACGGACATTGGCAGAATTGTGACAATAAGACACAGAAGCCATAAAACAAAGTCAAGTCTACCTTTTTAACCGACTTTGATAACTGTAAATAAAAATTTAAAAATCCTCAACACAATAAAACACCGCTAGAAAACCTGCTTTCCAAAAAAAAACCGCATCCAAATCGGTTCACCCGTTTAAGAGCTACGGTGCCACAGACAGACACACATAGTGGTAAAACTTGTAACATCCTTTTCACGTCGAGGGTTAAAAATTAATCATAGATAGATATATAGATGAATGTAGACCCTATATTCATTACATGAAAGTGTCATAGTTACGTATATTTTCAGACAATTCCACGTAGCGAGCGCCGGCGACGATGCGGCTCTAAACATTTGGGACTACAGAAACGGGAAAGAACCTATCTTCAGCAGGACCGACCATTCACACTGGTAAGACCACTTCTCATACTTGATGGCTTACCTCTCGATTCAAAGCCTTTGTGGTGTAGTGGTTGGGCAGGTTGGCTTGTTGCGTTATGTTTGTGTTGAGAAAAAAAATCGGCCAAGTGCGCCACGAAGGGTTCCGTATTATTATCTATAAAAACGGCAAAAAAATCATGTCTGTTGTATGGGCCCTTAAATATTTATTTTATTCTGTTTTTTAGTAATTGTTGTTATAGCGGCAACAGAAATACATCAACTGTTAAAATTTCAACTGTCTAACTATCACGGTTCATGAGATACTGCCTGGTGACAGACGGACAGACAGACAGATGGACGGACAGCGGAGTCTTAGTATAAAACCCTAACGGGACCTATGGAACCCTAAAAAAAGGTGCAAGCATTAAGTAATTGAGTTTCAAGTCCTTCGTGCTCCGGCTTCCAGCGAAGTATAAGGAGACGTTCCTGGCTCCTGAGTTTTGGCCCGAAGGCATAGTATTCGGCGCTACAGGGAGGCGAAGCCGAAATTAATTCCCTAATAGTAGCTTTAGTGTTTATAAATTGTATATATGCTAGTCTGTAAGGTATGTATATATTTTATAGGCCTCTGGTACTTTTAATTTGTTAACTGTATTATTGCCTGAAATAAATGAATTTATTATTATTATTATTAATAATAATAATATAAGTATTTGTTTCGTGTCTGGGTGTTGTTGGACTATGGTCTTCGTAGTTCCTGGTTCCCTAGATACAGGGAATCCTAGTTATGGGCCAGAATCTATGTATGTGATCGTTGGGCGCGGAGGTTGCGGGTTCGGATCCCGCGACGGGTGGGACAAATGTTAGTGCCCAAAAAAAAAGGGCAAGTATTTGTTTCGTGTCTAGGTGTTGTGGGTTTATGGTCCATATGGACTAATAGGGTCTTTGTATGTGATCGTTGGGCGTATTCAAAGTTCAAAAGTTCTTTATTCAATTTTGGAATCTCAGACGCACTTATGAACGTCAATTATTACAATGACTACCACCGTATCGTAAAAAGAAACTCAGAAGATACGGCTAGAAACAGGGGCATTTTTTTTAGAACTTTTGTTACAATATTTTGTTTGGTTTTGATAATATTATGTTTCCTATGTGCCAGTTGGCTACTTGGCAGAAGCGGAATGTTCCATGCATCTTTCTCTCTTGTCTTCTATGTAATTACTAACTGTGTAGTATGCTTTTTTCATTAGAATATTTTTCACACGCAATTTGAATATACTTTCTGTGAGCTTCGTTATAGCACTATAGGTATATTTTGGAATTTTATTGTAAAAACGTACGCAAGTTATTTATATATTACTAGCTGTTGCCCGCCATTTCATACGCGTAATGAAATAATCTAATCTGTTCCCGACAATTTTCTATCCCACCCTAATCCCGCTCCGCTCTTATCTCGATCCCATCCCCTTCCTATCCCTTCACTGTTTCGCTCCTGCTTTCGTCCCGCTCCTATCCAGGTCACATCCTTTTCTTATACCTTTACCGTTCCGTTTCTATCCCCATTATAATCCCGTTACCGACCCCTCCTAACCCGGAGCCGTCCCTCTCATATCCCGTTACCCTCTCGTATTCCGTTACCATCCTCCTCCTATCCTGTTACTACCCGCTCCAATCCAGCCTCGTTACAGTTTTATTATAAGTATAGATTAATGAAAAGTTTCGTGAGTGTTATTATTCATAATTGATATAAAACGGCTAAGACTCACTGTAAACGTCGAAATTACTCCGACCAGGTTTCGGACATTTTAGAAGTCCTTCTTCTGGGAGTTATGAGATCAAGCCGCGGCATAGATCGCGAGCGCTCGCACGTAACTGGCGGCGCGTGCGCGGCTCTGCAGACGCGGCGGGCGGCGTCGGTGGAATTCGCGCCCGAAACAGAAAATGTCCGAAACCTGGTCGGAGTAATTTCCACCTTTACAGTGAGTCTTAGCCGTTTTATATCAATTAAGTATAGATTTATATTATTTTCCCAGGGTGTGGACAGTCCGGTATAACACATACCATGAGCAACTACTACTGACTGGAAGTTCAGACGCGCGCGCACTACTCACGGCAGCCGCCAGCATTTGCGTCGACGCAGATGATGATAACTCCACTCCGGTGTAAGTATTGAAGATCAGCATATAACTGTGACTGAGTGTGACTCAGTAGTAGCACGTGCTACTTTCCGTTCGATGCACCTGAGTTCGAATTCCGCTGGCACTGCACCACTGACTTTCTTAAATTATGTGCGGATTATCTGTTTTGAACGGCTAGGCGAGTTACGTTACGAGCTCGCAAGAAGCTGCTAGTGTACCACTAATAATAATAATAGGGTCCATAGTCTAAATGGAGCGTTTTATCTAGGCTTTATCATCCATAATGAGCTATAATGCAATAATCTGGATGAACACAGCCAAAACTATTATTTTTTAAAGCATGATGAGACGAGGCAGGTCCTGCAAATCTGTATTTTCTAACATGAGTTCCTATTTTTCCAGCCTAGAAGATGGTGTCTTACAATCTTACGAGCAACATGAAGACTCCGTGTACTGTGCAGAATGGAGCACTGCAGAGCCATGGACCTTCGCGTCTCTGAGTTATGACGCCAGACTGGTCCTCTCTAGAGTTCCTCGCCACTTCAAGTATAAACTCTTACTGTAGAGGCTTCTAAATTTGATACGGCATTCCATAAGATCTTATCTGTTATTACTAATCTGAATATATTATTATATAAGATAGTTTAAAGCATTAAATATTTTTCTTCCTCATAAACTTTGTCCAGATTATATTTGACATTCCCCCAACAGGAATCAAACATGAAACCTCCGTTGTTCATAACCTACACCAGTCATTCAAGCTGACAATGAGAAATTTCTTTCTTTGTCAACTATAACAAGAATCCATAATAGATTAAAAGTTAATCTAAAAACCACGTTTTTATGAATTTAGAATGCATTGTTATGGAGCTCTGAGCTCCCTGAAAGTTTCAGCCGGATGCTAAGCGGAAAGTGCTCGAAATTTGAGTTGCAAGATTTCTTATTTGTCTGTCTGTTGTTCGAACAGACAGACAAACAAGTAACTTAATAAAAATATGGTAAAATACAATAAAAGCAAATTTAAAATATAAATAGATATCACATTTATTAACTAAAATCTCTCAGCTACCCTACTCGCAACACTTCTTAAATTACCATACACTTTTGAAGGCGGAGATCCCATAATGAGGTTACAAATCGCTCGTCGGGCCAATGCTATATTCTGATAACTTCCCAATATATGTATCTTAGAATCTGCCAGTACTATCCTAGTCTTTGTTACATTCTCAATAGTAAACTTAGTTCGGCCAGCTTTCCCTGCAAGGCGGCCGATAGCTCGTCCTAAATGGTCACCGTTGAGTGTCTTGACATCTTTGACTTCAAATGACTCAACAAATAAGTCATCTAGTCGGAGTAGAGCAAGGGCATCTTCAACTTCAAATCCATAGAGAAAAGCCTGAAAAGATATGAGAGTTCAGGTTTAGGCATTGCTCGTATGAATAAGCAGATTTGAAGAGAAGAATCAAGGCCTTTGTCTAGCAAAGGCTGAAAGGTATCTGATACATTAGAAGTATTATATATGGTATACTTAACAACTTAATATTAACCTTACCTTGACAAAATCAGCAGCTTTCTGCAAATTGGCAACATCTTTTGTCTCAGGGCCAACTTTAATTTCAACGTTTCTTGTTTTTGTGTTAAATCTGACTTGTAGCAGCAGATGTTCTACTATGGGAGTGAAGATCTTTAGCCAGGCCTCTTTAAGTGGTGTGTATCTAGAATATGAAAAATTTACAAAATATAAAGCATTTGGAATAATTTTGTTGATACAATTCCTTCAATGGTAAAGACAAGGATTGCAAAATAAATACATAACTTTATAATAGATAATTTTAATCCACATTAGGACCACAACAATGCCACGGACAACACTGTGCTTATGGCAGAGTCCAAAAAAAACCGTAGGATTGACTCGCTAAGAAGTGAACAGGTCCTTGAAACCCAAACCGTTTGCAGCAGCTGTTTGTGTTGAGTAAATAAAATAAGCAACTAATATAGGCTAAAATATTGTACGTCAAAAACGTAGTAAAGTTTGAGGTTATACCTGTGAGCGGGCACTGCTATTTTTCTCATTGCCACTTTACTTTCGTTGGATTCTGCGTTCTTCTTGGATCTTTTAGCTTTCGGCCGAGTGAGTTTAGCCTTCCCTTGTATGCCATTGTGCTCTTCTACCTCAACTACTTCCATTCCATCACCAGATTCCGACACTGCTCTTCGTTTTATATTCTTCAGCTTTACGGTCTTTTTGGGTGGCAGAAATTCGTCAACATTTATATTTTCGGTCTCCATTTTCACTTAATTTAGTTATTGTGGCGTATTTATGAGAAAAACCTGAGATTTTCGTGAAAATAATATCAACACATGTTGCTCACATGCGACCACAGATTAAAAAGAATTCTATAGATTTGACGTTGATATACTTGACAGCTGAATCAAAACGTCATATTCACAAATCGATTCATAGCAAAGATATGTAATAATCGACTAAACTGCTGACACCAATGGGTCATTACTCCAAAGTACGTTCGTAATAAGCGCCACTCTTCCACTTTTCTGTTGCAGTTCTTGGCAATGCTTAAGAATCGGCAAAATCTTTATCACAAAGAATTCAAAATAATATTTTATTGTATTCATGAATATTGTAACGTGACATAAATTACATATTACATAAATATTTAATTAAGGATGAAGGTGAAATATATGATATAAAAAATACAAAAATCTTTGAACTGAACGCACCTTTTTATGGTTATGTCACAGATAGATTTTTGAGGAAAGTAATTTGTTTTGAATAGATTTGAGGTAAGAAATGTCCCATTATACCTCAATTTAAACACTATATCAGGGATATAGTGTTCTTTTAAATTTCAACTCATATCCGCAGGTATCAAGGTACCTCAAGTCACCATGACCACTGTGATGCGAACCGCCCTGGTCAGGGTTATTTCCCCCAGTCAGGGTGGCAAAATAGCTGGATGTACCGTCATACACAACCGCAACATCAGTGGCAAGACTTTAAGGGAGTCCCTGCCCCCGAGGCCACCTAAACCTAAACCATTCGATTATGTTAACAAGGACTACACTTGGCTGCGCAGTCTTTTCGACCGAACCACTCACAGGTTCGATGAGAACTCCAAAGTCATCGTCGTTGAAGGCCCAGTGGCGGCTGGCAAGAGTAAATTCGCCGCTGCCTTGGCAGAGGACCTCGGAATGAAGCACTTCCCCGAGGCAAACATGGATATACACTACATTCGCCCGAACGGCTGCGACCTTCGCATGTTCGACAATGAAGTGCCAGAGGACACTAGAACCTTCGACCACGTTGGTTTCAACTACATACCAAACCATCGTCTGGCTGGTAACTTCCAGATTATGATGTACACGGCTCGTTACGGACAGTACATTGATGCTTTAGCTCATCTTTTCAACACTGGCCAAGGAGTTGTGCTTGAAAGGAGTCCGTACTCGGACTTTGTGTTCCTGGAAGCCATGGTGTCCCAGAAATACATTAGAAAGGCTGTCAAGAATGTATATTATGAACTGCGGCATAATACTATTGAGGAGCTGATGCGCCCACATCTGGTTGTCTACCTTGATGTACCTGTAAAGAAGGTAAGATAAAGTCAAATATCATTTAATAGGCACAAAAGTGCACCTTAAAACGACACAAACAATACAAATAAAATAAAAATATGTGAAAAATTGTGACTTAAGTTAACATGACTGAAAAAAAAGGTATATTTACTAGAGATGCACCGAATATTTGTTTGGTATTCAGTATCTTTTCCACTATTTGTATTCGGCCGAATTATTTGGTTTTGTTGCAGAATATATTCGGTTCAAGCATTTCTATTTTCTTGGCTACATGACATGGTGTAGAACTAAAAGACAAAACTTCTTATGTATGATTTATGTTATACATATAACACAACTACATAAAGTGCATTTAACTTTTGTTTTCCCTCCCTTCCCTCACCTCCCATTCTGTCAAAAAAGTCCCAAGCGTGTGATCTTTTACAATATAAGTGGGCACTCATATTGCAAACACAATGAAGTAAATTTTATCAATATTTTATTATTTTTGTAATGATAAGCACCTTTATTTTTATTTGTAACTTAATTGTGTGATGTTTTGAAGCAAAGTGACAGCACGGTGTGTGAGCGTGTAGCGGGCCGTTAGGTACGGCTCGCTCGTCATCTAGCCAGCAGCAACACGTAGTGTCCATGTTAGAACCTGTTTACGCAGCAAATCAATAATTGTTTTGCCACGTAAACAGTAATGGTAAACTGAATAATTGGGCCGAATATCCGGTTCAGTAAAGGTTAAACCAAATAATATTCATACCAATGGGGCTGGCATGGTCGACTAAAAGTCCCTAAAAAATTGTAGAAAAAAATAATAAAAATCAGTATTTGGTTATTCGGTGAAACCACTATTAGGTGTATCTCTAATATTTACCCATTTCTTTCCTAAATTCAAACTAATATAATACTAAATCTTTGTAGTAGACCAAAACAATAAGAAAGATGCTCTTCTCCATATTATTTTTTTCAATTCATACTTTATATTTCATTTATTAATTACATTCATATACATTAATTTGCCATATATAGGTCTTAAATATTGTAAGGTAGGTGGTAATAAGTTGAACCCTGTAAGGGTGTTTGCAACTTAGTCAAGTATTATAATGAAAATAATTATCACAGACATTCTTACTTAATTCTCACAGACATTCTGTGAGGATCTATATAATTATTTTCATTATTAAAAACAATTGTCTTAGTAAAATATTTTATATATTTTATATATTTTATTTACGCCCTACAATCGCATACATAGATCCTGGCCCCTAACTAGGATTCCCTGTATCTAGGGATACAAGAACTATGAGGACCATGCTCCCACAACACCCAGACACGAAACAAATGCTTGCGCTTTTTTTTCTATGCACAAACATTTGTCCCGTTGCGGGAATCGAACCCGCAACCTCAGTACTGTATGAGATTTGAGCCAACCTGCCCAACCACTACACCACGGCGGCTGTCTGATATATTATTTACGTGTTTGCTTTTACCATTGTTTTGTTACCAAAATTCTTAGTTGATGGTTGACTGATAACAATTTATTGTAACCAATAACATAAAAACATAAATAGGAGTTCATATTGCAATAAGCGATCTCTCCCGCACATCCTTTGGATGGACAGGATTTGTGATACAAAAGACGATGGCGTACCTTTATGATTCTTGTAACAACTTATTTAAATTACATACCTAACTAGTTAGTTTGTCCTAGACCTCACTGAATCAATGTCTAAAGATTAAGCAAAGAAGGACCTTGCCATGGGTTCAATAAAGGCTGCAAATTTTTATCATCGTAAAGTATTAGCGCAGTCTAATAAAATTTCAATATAAGTTATAATTTACTTTGTAACCTACTCGTTTTGCGAAGAGAAATAAAGTATTAGTTAGGAAAATAATAATAAAAGAAATAGTGTTTAAGAAACTGATAATAATTTATTTTATGAATGCACAACAATTTTAATACATTTTCATGTGGCACTTAAAAGTTAATAAGCTCAGCACTTCATATAATTAGCTAATAACATATCTTCGAATACATATACTATACATGTATATATATATAAAACACAAAAAACAAAAATACAAAATACAAACATATACAAAAAAATACAAGCAAAAAATACAAAAAAATACAAGCATATACAAAAGTCAGAATGTTAAAACTCCCTAATATCAATATTATTATCTTTTACCTAGTCTTTACTAATGACAAATAAAACATATAAAGGCCTAATTTTCATAAATGAATAAGAAATAATAGCAAATTAGCAAATAAATAACTATTTATTTATTTGCTAATTTGCATTTTTTTTGTACTATAAAAATTATTTACAATAACTGAATAATAAATTATAATTTGTATAGAAATTGCATGAATTTTATAAATATAATAGAATAGTAAGATTTTTAAATTGTAAAAATTTAATGAATATATAAAGATAATAATATACGTAGCTTAGCTGTTTTTATAATCTGAAAATAGAAAGGCTTTTTATTTTATTTAACATAATATTCCTTACATTTCAGGTTCAAGAAGCAATCAAGACTCGCGCCTTACCCCACGAGGTAACCGGGAAGGCTCTCAGCCCCGAGTTCCTCACTGAGATGGAACGTCAGTACAAGAATGTCTACCTGAGGGATATCTCTACTCATGCTGAGCTGCTTGTGTACGACTGGACCGGAGGAGGCGAGGTTGAAGTGGTAAGTATGAGAAGATTCCTCTATAAAGATCTCAAAACTGTTTCAAACAAGGCTAAAAATATTTCTTCAGGGTTGGCTTTAGAACTAAGTTCCACGAATTTAGGGTTGAGGTGTCATTTTGAAGGGGTTGGTGTCACTTTTCAATTGAAACTCCTCCCTGTCTGCGGAAAAAAGACAGAAAGTGTCACAGAACAAACTCTGTCGACCCTGACTCCATGACATGGAGACATAGACTCCATGAGGACAGCCTAACTCTTATCCCTAGAGACCCCAGATAAAAGCCCTTTTTTTGGTAGTCATTATAGTTGTCCCGATTTGAAAACCAAAATTCCGATTATTTTAACCGAAATTTCGAAATTCCGAAATTTGACACACTGGACCTGGCAACACTTCTCTCACCCCAAATTCGAGCAACGGTGTTCTAAAGTTTTACCATTCTCCATTATCCAGGTGGTTGAGGATATAGAGCGTCTCAACTTCGATCAGTACACCGAACGCGAAGAACCCAAGATGAAGGACTGGCGGCTCCCGCGCGAGCCCGACTGGGCAGACAAGCGCATGATTTACACAAATAGCAAGTACTGGCTGATGAATCTGTTCTGCATTCCCAAACTGGACGTGCCTGAACTCATTACCAGTGCTGAGGACGCTTATGAAAGGGAACAGGTGAGGTTTATCTGAGAGACTTAATGCCTAGTTCATATATTCAAACTAGCTGTGCGCCGCGGGTTCCCGTGATAACAAGTGCCTATGTGTTTGTTAATCAAAAATATCTATCTCTATACCGAATTCTTTTTCATTTAAATCTGTTGAGCCGTTACAGCGTGAAGAAGTAACAAACACGTTAACACACAATACATATTAACACACTTACAAACTTTCGCATTTATTATATTAGTGTTAGCAAGTCGTTTTGGGTACTTCAGTCTCTGTGGTGTTCTGGGTAGGTTGTCAAAAAACAGAGGTTGCGGGTTCGATTCCCGCAACGTGCAACGGGCAAATGTTGGCTCAATGCAAAGAATAAAGTGCAAGAATTTGTTTCGTGTCTGGGTGTTTTGGGACCATGGTCCTCTTAGTTTCTGATTTCTTAGATACGGGGAAACCTAGTTAGGGGCTAGGATCTACGCCAATCGATTTACGTCGATCGATGCGAACGATTGTCGATCGATTGCTTGGTGTGGTACCCATAAACCGTTGAAATCGCTCGTCGCCATCCGCATTAGTGCGTCCGCCGACGTCACTTTTTGTGGGTCCGATTTTTCGCGCCGTGTGGTCACAGTTCTAACATAACCTAACCTAGTGGCTGTATCTCCGTAAAGGGGACAATAGTACGAAAATTTAATGACGTCCTGTTGTCCCCGTAGGCCTTGTCCCCTTAGCGGGGACAAGGCCTACGGGGACAACGGACCTACACTCGCCTATTGTGACCGACTTTTTGTAGGACGTGTACGTTGCAATATGAAACGAAAAACACTGACAAAAAATCGGTGACTGTCTGACGAGGGCGGACAGCCTTATCGCTATGCTTAACGCTCATAGTACACCGATGCGTTCGTATGCGACACCGAAACAGCGGAAAAACTGTTAGTTGTATGACTACTACGGGTCTGAGCAGCCGCTCAACTGCCGTCTCTCTAGATCTATGTGCTCCATCTTAGGCCACATCATCGCTTCACATCAGGCAAGATAGTGGGCAAACATAGATCTAATATGCGTAAAAAAATATACAGAGCTTCGCATATGCTGTGTCTCGCTCAAACTATAGGGAGATTTGTATAGTTGCGTCCTATCAGTACTCTTTTGGACGTCGCAGCGAAATTGCTGTGACACCGACGCAGGCGATTCGCTAGTCGTGTTTCGAATCGCAAGACGTCACCACGTGTCTGTCCAGGCGGACAGAATTTCGCATTATAGAAGCCAAAAATATTGAAATATTTTTGAATATAATTTGATTCGAGCAATTGTTCCTCTACATCATCTGAAAGCAATGACTGGGGCGACACCTTGAACCCAATGTCCACATCCACAGTCTACGAAAACGTCATACACAATGAAATTTCTTTCCGAAAAAACCGCAGTGCATTATATATGTAGTGTATTTAAATGTTATTTATTTGAATAATTTATGCTTTTGTTTTTACAATAATATGTATTACGATATTTATTTTGTTTCTCTGTTAGTTTTTTAACTTTTTGATGCACGCTTCCTAACTTTCTTTTACCGTCACTGGATAACTGGTAGAAAATGCATTAAGTTCTTCTTTTGTACATTACCTGTAATAGTGCAATAAAGAATTAAATAAAAAATAAAAATATCGTTCCGCAGAATTTTCGCATCACAATCGTTTCGCAGTGATCCTCTGTCGCAACAAACACATCGATGTATTAAGGGCGGTTAAAAACCTCACGGCGGGCGTGACATAAACTTAGACGAGACTAAATCATTAAAAATTAATCATAATTTAATTAATTAATTAATTAATAATTAATAATTTAAGTTAAAAATCATTTCATTCGTCCTACTTATTATCTACTGCACACTAAAGTATCCTCTTTAAAATTTTGTTTTCCTTACCCTATGGTTGTCTGGAAGAGGTCGCTGCTTAGCGATAAGACCGCCAATTGTACTTATTAATTATGTATTACCAACTGTTATTCTGTTTTCTTTTTTTTAAGTGCAATAAAGTGTTATCTGTTTTTTTTTTCAGGTCATCTACAGCCACCCTGCGTTTGAATTTGAAAACGGTTACAACAAAACCGATAGCGGTTTGCTGTTCAAGAGTAGGATGCCCAAGTACTCAGAATATGTGTAGACCACTTCAACGTCTGTAGAGAAATATAATAAATTGTATTGGTTATTCAATTATTGTTTTATTTTAACAACCTATTTCGTTCCCCGCGGTTTTCCGTAAATGTGTCCTATGTCCAGTAAATAAAGTACCGAATGACAAAATTTCATTAAAATTGTTCAGTCGTGTTTGCATGATAAACAAACATCCATCCATCTTCACAAACTTTCGCATTTATAGTAGTTTTAGTAGTAGGAAGTCGGGGTTTGGATCTGATTGGTCATTCATTTTTAATTGATGTCTAAAATTCATAATTAAAGGACTATTTTTATACTAGCTGCGCCATACGGCTTCACCCGCTGTTTCCGTTATAAAAAGTAATATACGTGATTTTCCAGAACCGAATGTATACTTACCGAATTTCATCAAATTCGTTCAGTAGTTTTTGCGTGGATTAACAAAGAGTAACAAACATCCATCCATCCTCACAAACTTCCGCATTTATTATATTAGCTGCGCCCCGCGTTTTACCGGGATCAAAAATATACTATGTCCTTTTCCAAGACCTAAAGTATCAACAAATATCTGTTGAGTAGTTTTGTTGTTGAAATCAATTATTTTACAAAGTTAATTTACAATCCATCCATCGTAACAAACTTTCGCATTTGTAATATTTGTAAGAAGTAGCATAGGATCTTATTGGTCTTTATAAAATTAAATTAAATTCAAATATTGTTTAAGCCATAATTATACTAGCTGCGCCATACGGTTCCACCCGCAGTTTATTAAATTAATCAAAATCTGTTTTTTTATGGAACCGATTGATGAGACGAGCAACACATTCGCCTGATGGTAAGCGCCACACCTGCCCATAACAATTGCAGTGCCGTCCAGAACTTTTAATACCATAAAAAGCACTGCATAGCACTGCGTTGCGCTCATCACCCCGAGACATCAAATATTAAGTCTCACATGCCCAGTAATTTGGCTACAACGCTGTTTAATGGTTTTTGCGTGTGTAAGTAACAAACATGTATCCATCCATCCTCACAAACTCTCGCATTTATAATATAAGTAAGGATTAAAGATGTTCTATTTAAAAAAACTACAATTATGTACAAACCCCAAGTCATTTATTCCATAGTAATAAAAATATAAACATTTATTGCTATCAATGCACAGCACCACTATTTTTAAAATTTTAACAGATATTCGTGTATGCATTAATTAATTTAATTATACAAATATTTATATCACACTAAAATCTATATCTACATATTTTAAGACTTTATTATCGTAAATAAGTACGCTTAAATTCTTGTATGTTTTTCTGTAGTATTCATTAATTGTTTTAGAGTTATTTATGACAACCAATCATTTTCTAATAGGGGATCGGACAGTAATCGAGAAAACATCTAAAATGTAGTTAGAACGAATGTTCGCCGAACCAGAAAGATCATTCTATCAATATTTTTGTCAAATAATAATGATTTATATTTTTAAATCAATAAATAATTCTGACATTTTTAATCTGTTCTTCATCTCAAACGAAACAACAATCACAGCGCATGACGTCATTTGTAGGCAATCCCATAGGCGATCCCCTATTGTAAGTAAACAATAAATGTATTGCTGATAAAATTAGACAGTTCCTATAACAAAATCTGTTCATGAAAACTTCGATACTGAAAACTTGAACGAATCAAAAAGGCGGACGCGTCGTCGACAAACTCAAAAGTGAAGCACTCAAGGTATGCCGATCCGTTCGTATACAAGCCTCACGCACACATTTATATCGTGCCGTTGTTTTTTTTAATCGTCCGAGACTAAAATAATACAAATAATAAAAAGATGGAATGTCTCCTTTGAGTTTTACATTAACAAATAATTAACAGAATATGACATACATTTTATATAATATTTATATATTACTTTATTCATATGCTAAATTACGTAAGTACAAAAAGTAATAAAAATATATTTTGTAACTTCTCCTGTTCTTGGGTCTAAAATGGGAGTTCGTAGTATTTTAACTAGCGCGTTTCAGTAGAAGATTTTTTTATTTTCTCCAATTTTGTACACAACTTAAGCAATACTGCATGTGTGGTGTTTTGGACAGAATATTATTGACCCGGCAATCGTTGTTTTGCCATATAAATAAAAAAAAAATGTTAAGGGTGAACAACCCCTATCACTTAGGGGTATGAAAAATAGATAGTAGCCGATTCTCAGACCTACTGAATATGCATATAAAATTTGGTGAAAATCAGTAAAGCCGTTTCGGAGGAGTAAGGTAACTAACATTGTGACACGAGAATTTTATATATGACTAGCTGACCCGGCAAACGTTGTTTTGCCATATAAATAAAAAAAAATGTAGGGGTGGACTACCCCTAACATTTAGGGGGATGAAAAATAGATGTTGGCCGATTCTCATAGATACCGGATAAGCACAAAAAAATTCATCAAAATCGGTCAAGCCGTTTCGGAGGAGTATGGCAACGAAAACTGTGACACGAGAATTTTATATATTAGATTTTTATTACTCATAGTTACCGTTGTATAGTACAATGTATTTGAAGAAATAAAGATGAAGTTAATTTTTTTTTCTATTATTTTGAGACTGACATATTCAAATAAGGTTGTTCTTTTTATATTAATCGGAGATATAAAAGATCTATAGAAACTCTAGATTTTGCGGGGACTTAAGGTAATTTGAATATAGCCCAGGAGCATAATCTGGAGATAGGTAACTGAAAAAAATGTTTTTACAGTAATTAGTTCAGGACTTACCAGGATCACTGTATAAAGCTATGTATTTAAAAAAATATATAGTTCCGGAGTCATAAGTTTTTACAGTTAAAGAGCTAGCACCATAGTTGAATAAAGAAAAATAACATACTTCAGGAGGATAGATAAGTTGTTACAGTAATTATTGTGAATATAATTCAGGAGCTAGTTACATAGTTTTTTTACTGTAAGCGAATATAGTTCAGGAGCTAACAACATAGTTTTTTACAGTCAGCGAATTAAGTTCAGGAGCTAATAACAGTTTTTACAGTAATCGAATGTAGTTCAGGAGCTAACAATATAGTTTTTACAGTAATCGCATATAGTTCAGGAGCTAACAACATAGTTTTTTTACAGTAATCGAATATAGTTCAGGAGCTAACAACATAGTTTTCTACAGTAATCGAATATAGTTCAGGAGCTAACAACATAGTTTTTATAGTAAATTAACACAGTCGAGTATTATATAGTCTAAGAGCTAGTGCCGGCTACATATCGACTAAAAAAGGCGAGTCGAGAGCCCCGAGGCCCGCGGCGACTCCACCCTCATTGGCTTCAGCGAGCTTCGTACGCAGCATGTGACCAACTTGTTTGTTGCTGTAGATCTTGTCTTTGGTTCTGTGAAAAATAAGGTAGATGAACCTATAGAATAGGGGATCGGACAACTTTTCAGAAAGTGTTTTAAATTAACTACAATGAATATATATAGCCATGAAAAATACTATTTTAATTAATGAACGCTCTAAAAGTACCTAAAACTATGTTTAAATATTATGTTTCAAATATCGCCGCGCAAAAGGTCACCTCAAAACTTGTGATGTCATATGTAGGTAGAAAACGACAAACTCTTCAAAATAAAACTTGCAAAGAGATTTAAATACGTTTTGTGAAGTTTGGGGACGATATTGTAGTAATGGAACGAAAAAATTAGCAAAAATACATTTTATGAAAAGCAAAAACGTAAAATAAACACAAGCTTGACTCACGGCATTTGCCTACAAATGACGTCATGCGCTGTGATTGTCGTTTCGTTTGAGATGAAGAACAGATTAAAAATGTCAGAATTATTTATTGATTTGAAAATATAAATCATTATTATTTCACAAAAATATTGATTGACTGATCTTTCTGGTTCGACGAACATTCGTTCTAACTACATTTTAGATTTTTTCTTGATTACTGTCCGATCCCCTATTGTCTTTAACTATTATTTTATATGTAGTGTATTATTTCACAAATTAATTCTTAGTTTAGGGGCGGGCATCTCCGGCGGGGACACGGTTACTGGGTAAAGCCGTTATAAAAAATAACATTATTACCATTTATTGTGTGTATCTGTATTACTTTAAATACACACCTCTAGATTTTTCTATATGTCAATGTTTCACATTAAAACTGGTTTCAGCTGAAAATCAGCGCCGAGTTTCGCCAATTCTCGGAATTTCATGCCTAGTTAAGTCGTCACGCTATACATTAATTTTATTTTATACAAATCGCTCGTCTCGTCCCGCAATCACATAAAAAAAAAGTACCCGATGATGACTCCAAATATGCCCAGTTCCGAGACGAGGTCCGTGGGCGGCGGAGGCACCGGCGCGCCCGCCCTGACCACGTAACCAGACACCTACAAACAAAACAAATGTCAGATTAGTTAACTCTTTATAGTTTCACAATAAAAATATAAATAATATAATAATATATAATATAAGAGCGAGTGTGGCTCAGTGGTAGCATGTGCGACTTTCGATCCGACGCACCCGAGTTCGAATCCCACTGGCCCCGCACCACTGACTTTCTTAAGTTATGTGCGGATCTAACACTCGCTCTAATATCGGTGAAGGAAAACATCGTGAGGAAACCGGCATGTCCAAGAATTTATCACATAAATTCAAAGACATGTGACATTCACCAACCCGCACTGGGCCAGCGTGGTGGTTTATGGCCCATACTCTCTCTACGAAGGAAGGCCTGAGTCCCAGCAGTGGGAACATAATAGGCTGATGATGATGATGATGAATAAAAATATACTCAAGATAAACAAGAAATTTGGTTGTGTAAACTATATATTTAGCATTACGTTTAATGCTACGATAAGATGTGCGAAAGAGAAGGAATGAAAGAGTTACGCATAGGTTAGAAAGAGTGAAAGGATAGAGTTAAAACGGTTGCCTTAACGGTTGCTCGAGCAGCTGTAGTTAATGCGTCGGGACGGTATTCCGAAGACGCAGGCTCGATCCCTGCCCGAGCAATATCATTTTTCTTTTTTCTATTTATTTAAAATCTCAAGTTTTTCGCCTAGAATGCTCTAATGATGTAGAGGATTTTGTACCAAAATCCGTTTTATTAATTACTAGCGGCCCGCCCCGGCTTCGCACGGGTAATTAACAAAAATTTCAAAATTAAAAGTTATTATATTTATTTGTTATTTTTATTTGTTCTTGTTATGTTTTTGGTGTACAATAAAGTGTTATCAATCAATCAATCAAAAAAGATTCTGATGACGTCGTGTATGTAGAGCCAAACGTAATGCTCAATAGTAACAAACTCGATACAAACAAAGCGACGGTATTCCTAGGTATAGGCATAGACATTTTTTTGGAGTGGTAGGCTCTGGCCGTGGCTGTAATACCACCCACCGAACAAAGCCATGCCGTCAAGCGACCTAGTCGTGTTTCGGGATGATGTTCGGTGAACCATCGGGGAGACGGGTCTGAGCAGCCGCTCAACTGCCGTCTCTCTCTAGATCTATGTGCTCCATCTTTGGCCACATCATCGCTTCACATCAGGCGAGATAGTGGCCAAACAAAGATCTATTAAGTGTAAAAAAAAAATAGACTAAGTAGCAGTGGGGTCCTCATATTGATGCTCTATCTGGAAAACTTAGTTCTGCTGCATATGTGGTTCGTAAAATTAGGCAATTAACTGATATAGCTACGGCTCGGTTAGTTTACTTTGCATACTTCCACAGCATAATGTCATATGGCATTTTGCTGTGGGGTTCTGCTGCGGATATGGATACTATTTTTATATTACAAAAGCGTGCGGTTCGCGCGATTTACGAGTTGGGTCCACGTGACTCGTTAAGGGATTTTTTTAAGCAAGTTAATATATTAACTTTACCTTCTTTATATATTTATGAAAATATAATGCATGTTCGCAATAACTTCCAAAAATTCAAAGTAAATAGTGACCATCATAACATTAACACTAGAAATAAGGATAGGATTGTTGTACCTAGGTATAGACTGACTAAAACGAATAAGTCCTTTATGGGCAACTGCGTACGTTTTTATAATAAAATTCCAAAGTGTATAACGGAGCTCACAGAAAGTAAATTCAAATTACGCGTTAAGAATGTTCTAATGAGAAAAGCATACTACACTGTTCGTAATTACATAGAAGACAAAGATGCTTGGAACATTCCACTTCTGCAAAGTAACCAACTGGTACATAAGAAACATAACATTGTAAAACCCCAAAAACTTGTAACAAAATCTCTAAAAAAAAATGCCTCTCAGTTTCTTGCCGTATCTTCTGAGTAGTGGTTCTTTTTCCGATACGGTGGTAGAGTCATTGTGATAATTTGACGTTCATAAGTGCGTCTGTGATGCCAAAATGATTAAACAGATTTTGATTTTTTGATTTTGATTGGGGGTCAAAGGGTAAAAAGTTGTCACCAGAGGCGGTAATATCCTCTCCATAAGTATGTAGGCAGCTCGCTCGCGGCTGTGCCTCATCTTTATGAGCGCGTCCCTCACGTCGGCGCCATACAAGTTGTTCCCGCCGCCTTCGCGCTGCGGCTTCAGCACGAATCTGGAAATATGTCACAAATATTATTTACATTTACAAGTAGGTAGTACTAATAATTAATTTTTAGAAAAAAACAAAAACCGACTTCAATGTATCTTCGAAGTCCAAGGTCACATATCGATGAAATTTATATGGGACCACTTCGTAGCTATACTGAACCCGACGCAAAAAGAATTTTTTAAATCGGTTCATAAATGACGGAGTTCTGAGGTAACAAACATAAAAAATAAATAAAAAAAAAAACACCATCGAACAGAGAACCTCCTCCTTTTTTGAAGTCGGTTAAAAAGGACTATATATTTAATTTTAATCTATCTATAATATTATAATATCAAGTATACGTTTTATCAAACAAAAAACCGAATTCGATGTATCTTCGAAGTCCAAGGTCAAATATCGATGAAATTTATATGGGACCACTTCGTAGCTATACTGAACCCAATGCAAAAAGATTTTTCCAAATCGATTCATAATAGACGGAGTTCTGAGGTAACAAACATAAAAAAATATAATCGAATAGAGAACCTCCTCCTTTTTTTAGGACGGTTAAAAATGGAACTGAGTCAATTCTGTACATTGAAGATATTTTTGAAAAACCAACTGGGAACGACTATTTAGAGGGTAGTGAACACGAATCTACGGTTTTTAGAATGTCCTCGTTTGTTTGTTTGTATGTTTGTTATCTGTAGACTCGGAAACTGTTGAACGGATATTAATGTGATTTTCAGGGTTTGGTAGCATTACTTCCAACTTAGATTATAGGGTGTTTTACATCAAAATCGGTTGAGTGATTACGAAGATACAGCTTGACCTCTTCATTGCACGCTCTCCCTTACACTGGGGAGGTCTTGCTAAGATAGTCTTGGAACGAAACTTGGATACGAATATGGCATGTTGTTCACGCGGACAAAGTCGCGGGAAAAAGCTAGTAAAATATAAAATTAAAAATTTTAATATTTTGAAGTTATATTTTTACTAGTTGCGCCATGCGGTTTATATCCTTTTTCAGTTATGGTATGGTTTATGTCCTTTTTCAGGACCTGATGTAATACCAAACCTACCTACATACCAAATTTCATTCGAATCCGTTCAGTAGTTTTAGGGTGCGTGCGTATCATTAGTTCGAAATACATTTCATATATTTTCATTTCAATACCGTTACAATATATATATATATATATACAACGTGTAACATAAATGTGTAGTAATAATTAAACCACGCATATAGAAGCTTTTTAATAATTCAAGTCCAAGTGCAAATCACCAGAAACTTTTTAAAATCACAAGATATGATAATTTAAACATTTCTGGTAATCAAGTTCATTTCAACCCTAACAATCAGCTGATAAAGAGCAATGAACTTGTGTCAAAGAATATTAGTGCGCCGCGTGTACAGATCTGACAAACAAATTTTATCTTCAGTTAGCAAAGTCCTACCAACCTTACTTTACAACTAACTTTCAAGCAAACTGCTTTTTACGCGACTCCCCAAAAAAGGAATGTAATGTTTTCGGGGTTAATGTATGTGCGTTTTTTTATTACACAATAAATGCCTCAACAGATTTGGATGTATGGGGTATCCTCGGAATCCTTAAATCATCCCAAGTGACATAGGCTATAATGTTTTTGGCAGGGTATTTTTTTTATTTTTATTAATGCTTACTTATTAATTACAGCATTAAACATCATCGCTCCAATTAACATTCAGAAATAAGGATCTAATCAGTGTAAACGCCTAATAAGAGCGAGCATGGCTGATGTTCTTAAAAAATACGTGAGGTCACCAACCACCGTAGGAATAGGATGTAAAAAACATCATGCATGAATTTCAACAGTAGGAATGTAATAGGCTGATAATGATGGTTAAGACATTTCCAACATTTGATTTCATTGCATAGTAAAATAGTGTTCGTAAGTCAGTAATCAATAAAGCGTCTTTACTTAGTCAGTTTTCAGAAATAAACCTGTTTAATCTTTGACAAAACGCGGCAAACACTAAAGCTATCAAACATTCGCCGCCGCTTCATGATTCGCTAGCCTTGTTTCGTATTGCACCAATCATAAAGATGTAATCCTAATAAATAATAGCCGCTGCTCCTCATTGGTCGAGCGGCACAAACAAAGTTACCTTCTAACGCCGCCCTATAAAACTCCACCGAAAAGGACCGTTTTCGTTTCGGAAATTCTTTTTAGGTTATTTCTGAACATGAATTCTAAGACGTCAAGTTGGATAAAAAGTTGAAACTGATCAAGGCAAGGCTAAGTCGGGTACGTTCGCGGAGATTTTTTTGTATACCGGTTCCGGAACATGCAAAAAAAACTATGGTAAAAAAAACTTAAACCTATGTTTTTATTATGGTTTCAATGCATTCAAATCTGTCCAGGCAATAAGAAGTAATAGTGGAATAAATAAATACATACATACGTAAACTCTGAAATACTCCTTTTTGGGCAGTCGTGTAAAAATGTGGAAATACCCTTTTTTACGAGTGGGTTCCGGAACGGAACCGACCGAGTCCGAAGATCCATTCAGTATGAAATTCCGGTATTTGAGACTCGAAATCAAGCCCTTGTAAAATGTTCGGCGTTTTCAAAGACCACAGGCCACAAAACAGATAAATACAGAAGTTAATCTCATGTATGTACTTTTCATACATTTCATACCGGACAGCGCAGGAAGTTTTTGGGAGGAAAATTGATTGATTTAAAAAAAATAACTGTACACGATATCGACATAATTTTTTCGCAGTTACTATTATAACTGAATAAAGTTTTTTTGAAGACAAAACAAATGCGATTAGTTTACATTAACATCTTCCTCATTAGATTATTGAACACAAGGCTAACACAGCTTATACTACAATAAATATCTAATTTTAAATTGTAAAAATATGACAAGGCCACAAAGTCATGTTCGCTTGTTCGGCGCAGGGCCGGGGGCTGGGGCGCTTACCTACCTACCTAACTATTTTGTGTTACGTGAAAACGAACCATCAATATATAAGCAAATACCTACTTACCTCTCTGAAACAACTGGTAGCTTAAAAAACGACAATTCACCGTTTAATGTTGAATTTAAACAACCGTCCACCAAACAGTTATAATAACCTATTTTTCGTTGCTCCATTTTTGCACAAAAATGTCCACAGACGCGTGTCTCAAGCGGATGGCACTCGCGCTCGCATCCCAACTGTGCCCAGATATCGTGTCTGTGAGCGGTGTCTATGTGTGCGTTGCTCGAGCGCACTTTGTATGTAGATTTCTGTACTAATCTGTTTTGTGCCTAGGCACAAAGTAGCTCGGTCAATGACCCGTACTACCGCGACTAGGCCACAGCTTGTTAGGATTGTCCAAAATAATTCAAATAAATAATTTTTAAACTTTGTATGGAAAATATAATAGTGTTTTTTTGGTTGTATATTCTGCCCGATGATTCATGACTAGATACCCATACACACCTTTCAGTATTACTACACATTAATGTTATTGCCTGTATATATATATATATATATATATATATATATATATATATATATATATACTATGTTTTTATATACTACTAGCTGACCCGGCAAACGTTGTTTTGCCATATAAATTAAAAAAAAATGTTAAGAGTGAACAACCCTTATCACTTAGGGGTATGAAAAATAGATAGTAGCCGATTCTCAGACCTACTGAATATGCATATAAAATTTGGTAAAATCAGTAAAGCCGTTTCGGAGGAGTAAGGTAACTAACATTGTGACACGAGAATTTTATATATAAGAATAGTTGTACTACTATGTCTTTGTATTCTCGCAAATAAATAATTTGATTGATTGATACTAACGTTATATACTCTTCAAGTATCATATTTTTTTAATAAATTCATGATTTGACATATATTACTGGTACTTTGACATATGTTTCCCGTATGCGATAGACCGTCTGGGTGTTGGGGTTGTAGCCAGCGATCTGGGGTTGTAGCCAGCGAAATTACTGGGCATTATGAGACTCTGATATGTAACATCCTTCCTCTGCCTTGTATGTATATCAGAGAGATGTGTGTTTTCGTCAAATCCCATCCGGAGTACTTTAGAAAACGCAGCGAAGTGATAACTCGGCAAAAAAGAGCAAAATTTGTAAACCTGGTCTATCAACCCCCTTCTCATAAAGAAATCTATAAAAATAATGCTTATAATATGTGTATTTATTTATATAACAGGCTACCAAAGGACATTCAATTATTAGAAGGATGTAAATTTAAGAAACGTTTAAGTGACTGGCTCTTGTCTCATTGTTTTTATGACATTAAAGAATTTATAAATTGTAGTCACATAAATAAATAAATATTTGCACGTCTGCATGCAGACTGATTACAATGACTTATGTACTCTGTAACACCATTTCTAAGAATAATATGTACCTTCCAATATGTAATCTTGCAAATAAATAATTCTTATTCTTATTCTTATTATTCTCAACAACTAATTGTCTCAGGGTGACGAGCGCAGTGCAGTGCCACGCAGGATTTTGCAAAACTAAGTTCTGGGTGGTGCTGTTATTGTTATGGGCTGGCGCATTGCTTACCATCAGGCAAACGACCAGCTCGTCTCGTCATTCAGTTACATAAAAAAAAAAACTATGTACTGCATCTAAGGCCACATCATCGCTTCACATCAGGCGAGACAGTGGCCAAACTTAGATCAATTAAGCAAAAAAAAAAAAAATTTGCTGCTCACTCACAGATGTCACTACACACGAGACACCGATGACATTTATTTTAAATTGAAATCATTAAGTAGTGTTAAAATTTACTTTGTTTTTATTGTAATCATTAGTCAAAATTAGTTATTTTAATAGATTTGATAATAAAATAAAAAGATTCGATGTTTATATAAATCAATAAATCGATATATCAAATGGAATAAACATTTGTCAAAACATCGAACCATTCCGATATATCATATGGCAAACATCGAGTCAATTCGTTATATCGATTTAGTGAATATCCCTAAATTAAAGTCCTTTGACCGCCACAGTCGGCTGTATTCGCTCGACCCTTCCCCTCCCCTCCTTCTCCTTTCCCCCTCGAGTCAAGCACCATTCGTCTATGACTACCTGTCAGCATCAGCGAGGGCCATTTCCACGGCTTTCTCGCCGCTCTCATCGAAGTCCAGCGAGTATAGTCCGGTAAAGATGTCCCTCACGCGGCCGGTGGCGGCGCCCCCACCCATGAACTTTTCCAGGGCTCCGGGGGACGCCAGCGCCTGTTGCACCTTCTTGGTCCCAGCTAGCTGGTAGTGGATCGACGGGCATTTTATTGCGCTGGAATATAAGTTTATAAGTGTCAGCCTCTGGTATAGTGGTTGGGCAAGTTGGCTCAAATCTCATACGAGGTTGCGGGTTCGATTCCCGCGACGGGATATTTGTGCACAGAAAAAAAGCGGAAGCATTTGTTTCGTGTCTGGGTGTAGTGAGAGCACGGTCCTCGTAGTTCCTGGTTTCCTAGATACAGGGAATCCTAGATAGACGCCTGGATCTATGTATGTGATCGTTGGGCGTATTTATTAGATATTATTTATTAATTATATCTCTTATAGAGGTTTGATGAGCGAGTGTGGCTCAGTGGGAGCATGTGCTACTTTCGATCCGATGCACCCGAGTCCGAATCTCGCTGGCCTCGCACCACTGACTTTCTTAAGTTATATGCGGATTCCGCACTCGCTCTAAAAACGCACCCGAGTTCGATATTTAGGGAAGAAATCATAAGTAGAAATTTCAAGACTGAAAGCACGTATTTAGTAATATTAGTAAGTATTTGCTACTTTTCACTTAATTGATCTCTCAAGACGCAGCCTGGCTCCCACTCCCGCGACGACGGGCATTGCGCCGGCTCGTAACCGGAACGAATGAGGTAAGTGTACTCACGTGGATCTCTCAACACGCAGCCTGGCGTCCCACTCCCGCGACGACGGGCATTGCGCCGGCTCGTAACCGGAACGAATAAGGTAAGTGTACTCACGTGGATCTCTCAACACGCAGCCTGGCGTCCCACTCCCGCGACGACGGGCATTGCGCCGGCTCGTAACCGGAACGAATGAGGTAAGTGTACTCACGTGGATCTCTCAACTCGCAGCCTGGCATCCCACTCCCGCGACGACGGGTATTGCGCCGGCTCGTAACCGGAACGAATGAGGTAAGTGTACTCACGTGGATCTCTCAACACGCAGCCTGGCGTCCCACTCCCGCGACGACGGGCATTGCGCAGGCTCGTAACCGGAACGAATGAGGTAAGTGTACTCACGTGGATCTCTCAACTCGCAGCCTGGCATCCCACTCCCGCGACGACGGGTATTGCGCCGGCTCGTAACCGGAACGAATGAGGTAAGTGTACTCACGTGGATCTCTCAACACGCAGCCTGGCGTCCCACTCCCGCGACGACGGGCATTGCGCAGGCTCGTAACCGGAACGAATGAGGTAAGTGTACTCACGTGGATCTCTCAACGGTTCCCACTCCCGCGACGACGGGCATTGCGCCGGGTCGTCACCGGATCGAATAAGGTAAGTGTACTCACGTGGATCTCTCAACTCGCAGCCTGGCATCCCACTCCCGCGACGACGGGCATTGCGCCGGCTCGTCACCGGATCGAATAAGGTAAGTGTACTCACGTGGATCTCTCAACTCGCAGCCTGGCATCCCACTCCCGCGACGACGGGTATTGCGCCGGCTCGTAACCGGAACGGTAGTACACAACAGCCACCGCGCGACCATTGCTGGAACATTACAATTTACAACATTCATAAAACAAATGCAAAAGTCTGTGTGCGAGTGTGTGTGTTTGTGACCACTATACTCCATAACGACTGATCGGATTCTGATGAAATTTGGTATGTGGGTCCTGGAATAGGACATAGGATACTTTCATGGAAAAAACGAACAGTTCCCGAAGGAGCTACTTGAAGTCGAATACTACGCGGGTAAAACCGCGCGGTGAGCCGTGAAGGATATTTCTAAAATAAATTAGTTATCATTTTTATTGACAAGCAAATATAAAAAACCACGCGAAATCGGGAAAATGACCGGCAGAGCCGTTGGGCGAGAAGTTATACTTACAGCATTAGTTGCTTTTTATCATTTAGTTCAGTCTCCTCATAAATCTCGTTCAGTGTCTTTCTGTGGATCTGGAATTAGATTTTTTAACGATGAGCGAGCGTGGCTTAGTGGAAGCATGTGCGGCTTTCGATCCGATGCTCGAGTTCGAATCCTGCTGGCCCCGCACCACTGACTTTATTAAGTTATGTGCGGATGTAACACTCGCTTTAAAAACGGTGAAGGACAACATCGTGAGAAAACCGGCATATCAAAGAATTTATCACAAAAAATCAAAAACATGTGACATTTACCAACCTACCAGCCAGACCGTGGTGAATTATGGGCCATGCTCTCTATATAAGAGAAGGCCCGAGTCCCAGCAGTGGGAACGTGAAGGGCTGATGATGATGATGATGAAATTTTTAACATGGACTAGCGGATGTTTTTTTATGTAACTGAATGACGCGGCGAGCAAGTCGTTCGCCTGATGGTAAGCCATACGCCATTTGTAAACATAGTATTTTTCTATACAGGGTGTATACCCTGTTTACAGAAAATTCAAAATGTGTCTCAAGCAACGATGCTGTTTCACAACTGCTTTCAATCGCTCAAGATGGCGGACAAGTATTGTGCAGACAGCCATTTTGACAGCAGCCTATTGCCCAAGATGGCGGACAGATCAGAGACAGTCATTTGAGAGCAATTAGTCGTCCGCTATGGCGTTCATTTATTTATTTAAGTTCAGCTGCTTGCTGCACTTAGTTTTAACCAAATCGTGCAGCAAGTAAACACATAACAAAAACATAAACTCAGAATTAACTTAAAAATTGGATACAGCTATTAATAAATGTACTGCATCGCATGCAGAATATATCAACAGCTGGATCGCTAGAGCTGGATGGCATTGAGTAGATGGACAGCCTGGGCCTTGGGTGGTTTAAATGTCAATGCTTTCGGCACCTAGTTTTCTGTGCCGAAAAGCTCCATTACCGGTATGTCTGGCCTGGTCTCCGATATCTCGAACTCGTGGAACCGCTGGTCGCATATGTTATAGGACACCTCCTCCACCACAAACAGAACCACGGCGTCGGGCACTCCGAACAAATCGTACGCGTCGGTGATACCAGTGCAGAGGCCTGATAGCGCGCGGTTCTCCGGCATCTGTGGTATAAAACATAAACATAACAAAACAAGCGAATTTTAGTAAACTAAAATTTTAAAACCCACAAAAAATCTATAAAAAGTAAAAAACGGCTGAACCATATTGGCCAAACTTATAACACCCTTCTTATTGCGTCGGGGGTAAAAAAAAAAATTATTGACATAATAAACCTAAATTTAACTTTATCAATACTATTATAAAAATGAAAAAGAGAAAATTCTGTACATTGAAGATATTTTTCAAAAACCGACTGGGATTTTTAGAATTTTTATCTGTTTGTTTGTACTTATGTTTATTATCTATAGACTCGGAAACTGCTCAACTCTACTCTCTCTTTTGTCGCACAGAATACGGCAGCTGAATGATTCTAAAAATAAGTGAAGTTCAGAGATAGTGTTTTCGCGTCAGAATACGAAATTGTGTTTGCCATATCTAACTCTAACTTAGTGCAAATGAGGTTTAGATTTAAATTTTAAAATCTTTGGTCCTCTACGTAGCTTGACGCTATATTTCCAGGACCAGCGCCTTCTCCCATTTTTAACACAAAGGATAAAACAAAAACTATGCCAAATCAAAATATATCATATGTACAAAGTAGAGAATAAAAAACATGTGTGCGGCAAAATTTTGGGATCTCCAGGTTAGCTAACTTTTCCCTGACAGTGAGAAAGTTTTGTTCTTCGGAAACATCGGTTGAATTTTGGAGAAAATAAAAAGTGCAATTTTTATTTTTGTAAAACAACGTAGTCAGGCTTAAAAAAGTAATTTCTCAAAAAAGCAACATGGACTTAATCGATCCTATTTCCTTTCTCATCCGGAATGTTTTCCCCAAAAATACCCTCAATAAAAAAAAACCTCGTCGGAAAATCAAAATCACTTACATGTTTAATCAAGTCGTTACGTCCAAGTTGACGGAGGATGTAGCTGAAAATTTAAAAATCAACATTATACATAGTTCACTTTTGTCATAATAAAAAAGGCGTTCTAAAAGATGAAGAAAGAAGATCCCTTACATAAAGACATGCTACATAAAACATACAACAAAAACAAAGAAGAAAAATGCATATTGACCGGCATCAACGAGCGCTTGATTGGACTCCTATGCTCAATTCCGAGCATAAAAGCTCGCGATCAAAATGCTTCTTTTATAACATGCTGGCGCCCGATTTCACCGACAATAAAAGTGACTCTTCTATTAAGATGGCAATTAACAACTAATTATTTTATCAAAATACTTGACAAAATAATAATCATTTTGTCATCTAAATTAGAGGCAGAAGGAATTTGGATTGGATTTTTTTGGCACTCGGTTTAATATAAGTTTGACACAATGCATTTTTTTTCCCTTCCGAGTCACAATGTTACAAGTTGCAACCTTTTTTTGAGGAAAGCTTTTAACTAGACCCAGCAGTGTAAGTGTGACACGTTGGGAAAAAAGTCAACTAGTTACACTGTATCATGATTGGGAGTAACTGGTAGGGAAATCACCCACTAAAGTGTGGGGAATGTCTGTATGTGTGTGTAAACTATGACAATGAAGGATTATTTTCAATTTCAGATGTGTTAATTTTGTTCCTTGTGATCCCATACGAGGTATTTATTTTTCCACGCTCACAAGTCGTCCTGAAGAAAACTATCTAGCCATTTATTATATACTATATCATCATGAAAATTTTCAAAAGAAGGTGAAATCGGGCATTACAAAGAGTAATGAATTGAAGGAATAGATCACACATAAATTATTTTTCAAAAAAAACTAAACCGACTTCAAAACCACAAATGGCACTCAAAAGTAAAAAATAAATTAATATAATTATCATAAGCGCTACCCACTCATATATTTGAAGTCGGTGCCAGCCAAGTCTAATAGGTGGCAGATAAATACTATGTATATAGAAAGTACTACTTGTAGGTAGTATCTAAATATATAAATATTTTTCCCTTACCTTTAAAGAAATGCAAGGAAATCTTACTACCCTGGCTTCAAGACCTCACCTACCAGGAGACTGAGGATCTCTTAAAAATATAGTGTTAATTATTTTTGAGCTCACTCAAAACAAACTCGTGCACACACGTTCACACCTACATTAAATACTCACTCGCATAAATACACTCACTTACACGCTGTCATCCTCACACAAACATACAACCTCACATACCCTTACACACCCTAACACATTACCATAGCGCACACAATAAATGCTGATATATTGGTTTAGTTGAAGCAATTTAATTAATATAATTGAAATAAACAATTTAATTAATCTAATTATAATTATGCATTACCTAATCTGGAAATATTCCCTTTTCTATTAGTTACAATTTACGACATTTATACACATTATATGCTAATTTAATAAAAATAACGTACTGTAACATACATCTAAATACATTCGCTCTAGTAATTTAACTAAATTTTATTAATTCTTAATCTGTAATATTTTTATAATTAATTAATACTGATATTATTATTGTTAATCAACTAAATTTAATTTACTTAATTTAATTCAAATTTAACTAAACTATATGTACAAGAGCCAGAACAAAGCTGGGAAGAAGCTAACTGCCAAGATACAGGTGTGTCAATACCTAGTTTGGTGGCTAGAGTCTCAACAAATTGTAATTTGTACTATTATGAAATAAATAATTTTTAATTTTAATTTTTTTTAATTTTATCTATCTACTACCTTTTAGACTTGGCTGGCACCGACTTCAAATATATGAGTGGGTAGCGCTTATGATAATTATATTAATTTATTTTTTACTTTTGAGTGCCATTTGTGGTTTTGAAGTCGGTTTAGTTTTTTTTGAAAAATAATTTATTTTACCCTTTTTAGTGAAAAACAAGTTTTAATTAAATTAATTCAAAAAGTTTTTAAAGACAAGCTTTTATGATCTAAAAGCCACATCATGACGAAGTTTAAAACGGGCTATCAATGCATGTACAAAAAAAATTTCATGTGTGTCCTATATCTCTGTTGAGGAGTTCCCTCGCCGGAAGTCAATCCTGGGTGTATCTGCCATGTCGTGATGGAATTTAGAACAGGCTATTATGGTTAAATATATTTACGAAATGTTGTGTCTGTACTATTCACCGTTGAGGAGTTTCCTCACCGGAAGTCAACCCTGGGTGAAGCAGGTGAAGCAGTCGAATACAAACCTCCACCTTTAGAAAGTTGGTTACGAAAAAAAACAAGAATCGACTTTAAGATTAAACTTATATTTTTTGTTTTTGCTATTTTTTTCAAAAAATACTAAATGAATTTCGATAAAATGTATATGGGACCACCTTTGAAGTATTACCTACCAATCAAAAAAAGAATCATCGAAATCAATGCATAACTGGCGGAGTAATCGCGTAACAAACACACAAAAAAAAAATAAAAAAAAAAATAAAAAAAAAAAACATACCGTCGAATTGTAAACCTCCTCCTTTTTGAAGTCGGTTAAAAATTGACACAACAATGTAAGCATACAACACACTACAGTACATACCTGCTACCAACGCTGAAGCATATACATTCAACTACTCTAAACATGATCAAGTTTTATCAACGAATCTATTTTACTAATCTAAACGATCAAGCTTTATCAACAAATCTATTTAACTAATCTATACATGATCTAATTTTATCAACGAATCTATTTAACTAATCTATACATAATCTAGTTTTATCAACGAATCTACTTAACTAATCTATACATGATCAAGCTTTATCAACGAATCTATTTAACTTATCTATACATAATCTAGTTTTATCAACGAATCTATTTAACTAATCTATACATGATCAAGTTTTATCAACGAATCTATTTAACTAATCTGTAAACGAACAAAGTTTTCCAACGAATACATTTGACTACTCTATACAACATCAAAGTTTCTCAGAGAAAGTAAAATTAAACATGATACAAAATAATTACAAAAAGTATCACAGATACAAATCTTCCCTTTTATAAATTACTGAAAATTCAATTAGTAAAATAAATAAATATATGCAGTACTAAACCTTGTGAGTAATATAAATTGTAAACCTACGTAAATGTAAAAGCAATTTCTTTTAAAAATTCAAAATTAACTTTACAATAAGCCATGATAGGAAATATAAGCTGGGTGGAATGCTGTTGCACATAATGTGGATTATTTAAGAACACCCTAACTCAACTCTTGCATACATCAAATACTATTTTATTTTATTTACTTCATAGACAGAAAAAAAATATTTTATTTACTTTCATTCATTTAAGTCATCAGTTCGAATGTTCTTAAATGACTACTTGTTTAAAATGAAAATTAACGCAATGGCTAGCTAAAATATGTTTTTATGGTTTGAAAGAGTACTTGACATATACGGATTAATTATTATACAATATTATGTAAAAAAGGTGTGATTAATTAATGTTGAAATATTAATATACCTATTTATGTATATCAATATTATTTTTTTTACTTTTTATCATAATATTTTTAATACTGACATTTAAATTGACGACATTTTGACATTCGTTAAAAACAACTTATAATAATCTGACAATTTGAATTTAATTATGTTAATATTGCACACCATTGTTATGGTAGAATGTTAGGAATTATCTTTATTTGTCATCTTTGTATACAACGTTCGCGATAAGACCGCCCATTGTTACACCACTGTAAACATTTGACTTGTACTTTATCTCTATTTTTAAGGTGAATAATAAAGTGTTTATCTATCTATCTATCATTCTAGCAATTCTAAGTTTAATTTCATCAATAATATAATCTGAAACTATTTACTATTTTAAAAACCACTACTGTATCTAATATAACTTGTAACCACGTTCCTAAACGATCAATAAAATGGCAAAAAGCATGAATTGCACAATGTAACTGATCGTCTACGATCGTTTTAATAAAAAGCAATTTCAGAAATTTACTAAATAAATACAGAAGCTGTTTTGACACAGGGCCGTACCAAGGCAGTATTGGGGGCAAATAAAGGCATTTACTATTTCCATCCACTACTTTTAAAAACATTTATTTGAACATTGCAATCATAGAACAGTTTAACTTTAAAATCTGTAGTCATTAATATTGACATATTCATTATAAGCTATATAAGAGACAAAAACAAATAAAAGTCTAACTTTTCTAATAGGCTATAATCTGCAAGACATACGGCCTTGTGTACAACGTTAAATTTCGTCACATTCAAACTAAAACAGGAACACGTATCAATACTAACATATTGCATTCATAATAATATTTACTTTGACGACCCATTGTCAGTCAGAGTTGTGACAATAACAGAAGGAAGTAATGAAATAACTTCCTTTTAATTATTATATCATGAATTACGGAATTTACAATAAAATTGAAAGGTTTATGTTCTTATTCAGAGGTGATGCATTTTTCAGACAGCGTAAAATGTATTCAATATAATAAAATAAAATTATGAATATTATAATTTAAAGACTTAACAGTAACTAATTTATATGTAGTACTTCTATTATTGTGCAAAAGTCACCCTCTAAGTCATTCAGGACTTGTCATCAGTTTTATACGAAATATATGTGTCATTAATACGGATTGTTTAGTACTTTTAAAAAAAATATTTCTGGATACAAAACAACTATTACATATATATTTATATATTTTTATTCATTATTGGCTTGCGTTTGACCACTATCTCACCTGACGGTAAGCGACGATGCGGTCGACGATGTAGCACGCTTGCCAAGATTATCAACAAGAATATCAAGATTTGCCTGTTCACTCGTGATTTGAAGATTTCTAGATTGTAAGTATAATGCTTATTAAGTATTATATCCTGTACACTTTCTAGAATTTTCCTAGGTTTTTTTTATGTATTTGGTTGTACTTTTACAACTTACTTGTACATACAAATTCTTTATTTTTAACCCCCGACGCAAGGAGGGGTGTTATAAGTTTGACAACTATGTGTGTCTGTCTGTGGCACGTATGTAGTTCTTAAACGGGTGAATGGATTTGGATGCGGTTTTTTTTTATTTGAAAGCAGGTTTTCCAGCGGTGGTTCTTAGACATGTTTTATCAAAATCCGTTTAGCCGTTTTTTACCTGTTTTATAGTTTTTTTGTGTCGGGGGTTTTTCATTTTAGTTTACTTTTTTTAGTTTAATAAGATCTTTTATTTAATTTAAGGTTATTTGTAAGCCATACCTATGTATATTACATCTTTATTTTAGCTTTAAATTGCAGCAACCCGCTCTCTTACTCAAAGCCAATTCAATATAGTAAGTACTCCTAAGAGTATACAAAGTTTAGGTATTCGCTTCACTAACGTGGATATTGAAATGCTGTTTTGGAATGCACGTTTTTGGTTATGCGTGAGATATTTTCTGGCGGTGTTCTGCTTCGTTCTAATTATCTCTTTGCAATAAATTAGGTCATTCGGCTCCTCCACTAAGATTGGAAGACGCATAAGCAAAACTGTGGCCCCCACGCTGAGATACTCAATTTCCATACGTTTTAGTCGACTCAAGCCAACCTTGGCGGTCAAAAGGTTATGGGCTGCAATTATTATAGGCAGGCGTGGCGCTTAACATCAGGCGAACGACCTGCTTGTCTCATTTCTCAGTTCTATAAAAAAAATCAAATTCGCATAAATATTATTTAGAATCTTGGAATAAAAGTGAAAATATTATTTTTATGACTTTAAGAGCAGCAAAGGTATTGCATATACTTTTGTTCATAATTTATTTCACAATAAAAGAGCTTTGAGACAGGCTGGTGCTTTATGAACTAAACCTACGTCCCATGAAATCCACATCAATACAAGCACACTTGAATCGTATATATGAAACAAAGCGCAAAATAATTTTGAAAGATGTGTACCCTAGCCACACCCAGCAATGATTGGACAAGAGACAGATACAACATTGAATGACATTATAGCACCAACTCGCGCTCTGCAACCGACGATGTAGGCATCAGGTAACATCTCTCAAGTGATCGTGCTACCAAAAGCCTTCTAATGCATTCTCTAAATACATGCACGCAAAACAATAAAATAAAAGACCTAGTCTGACCAGAAAACAAAAAAGCGTTTCGTTTAAAAAAATCTTTAGCATAAAAGAAATAGTCTATGATTCAACAGCTAGAATAAATTCATGAAAAAACTTTAATGGTATTAACGCAACGCTTGTTTAGTTACCTGCCAGTGAATCTTAAAAAAACAAAATCTTACTTTTTAAATACATTTTTTACGTCCCAAACGCATGCGCATGATGAACTTTCAGCCACCGAGAAGCGAAAGCGTGCTGTGCGGCAAACAACAAAAAATGAAATAAAAACACTAAGCACTAGTGAAAAACAATGAAGGTATGGATGTAGAGCGTGCAAATAGAAGAAGATAGCATAGCAGTCACATGAGAGATGTCGACTGAATTTGTCTGCTGATCAGGCGCGGATATGTACAGGCTGGATACTTGAAAACACAAAAATGTTCACTCTAAAAATATGGTAGTGTACTAAGTGACGAACTATCAGTCTTGTGGCCAGTAGGTACTATATTTCCTAATGATAGCCGGTTGCGCGTGATAAAAAAACAAAAAAGTACAATCGAATTCAGAACCTCATCCTTTTTTAAAGTCAGTTAATAAAACGATGTTATCCCTAACTGGAAGTATACAAAAATGATTTGGTCTGTTAATAAAACCAAAAATTACTTCACCATTAGCTTTTGATTCTAATTTATAATATATTTTCCTCAATAGAAATTTATGCACGACCGCTTTGCTACTTTTTATCACCTATTCAGGTTACGCGATGAAAAATTGTGAAAGTGAACAAAAAATGGCCATTCCTTTTTTCTGAAGTTTGTTAAGAACAGACCAAACCGTGCGAATCGTAGTAATTTATGTAACCACAGATCACTTAACGGCTAACAACTAGTTAGATTTTTCTTATTTTTATATTTGTATCACCAGCCAGTTCGTCACTTATACAAAAAGAAAAATTAATCAGTATCCAGGCTGTTAGTTTCCGCGCTTTTCAGCGTGTCGGTACCGAGACATGGCGGGTAGATACGTTGTGATGGCGCCAAAACTGGCCGCCACTGTGTTGAACTCCACTTGTTTAATCTTGTTACTATCCGGATACTGCATCAGGTAATCCGAACGGAAGAGGCCGAGGCTGACCTGCTGCAAAATGCAAAAGCTTGAGTAACTCACTTCACATTACTTCTGCAGCCCTTGCCATACCACTACTGAAAATTCCTTGACAACTTCCACAGTACGGACATTATCATCTTTTCTTCTAATAAAAATAATGAAAAAAGTAAACTATACAGTTAGTAATTACTTAGAAGACAAAGATGCATGGAACATTCCGCTTCTGCCAAGTAACCAACTGGCACTTATGAAACATAACATTGTTCAAAACTAACATAAACTATAGTAAAAAAAAGTTCTAAAAAAATGCCCGTTTCTAGCCGTATATTGAGTAGTGGTTTTTTTATCGATACGGTGGCAGAGTCATTGTAATAATTGACGTGCATAAGTGCGTCTGTGATGCCAAAAATGTTTTTAATTTTGAATACTTTTTAATCCGAACGAACAAACAGTGATGTGTCAAGGAGTTTTCATGTCCAGTCATTGCTTAAGGTTTACATGTCTTATCATAATATGTCTAAGATTTAAGTAGACGTCAATAACAACGTTGTTAGTACAGCTAGATGTGAGCCTAAAATTTTAAATAACGCATATTCTCAATTTTTAGACCTCAATCCTTACAGATTTTATGTTTTTCTACTTATCTAACGGTAGATGATAATAGTTAGCATAAAAAATATAATTTAAACTTTTGAGATTGGTTTTATTGCCAAAGCTGAAATAATAAACAGAAAAATAGAGACATTAACTTTGTGGAATTATTCTTCTTTTTCCTATCTCAAAAGTTCACAGAAAAATTACAAGTAAAGTGCTCCAAACGATTTTGAAACCTGCACCCCTCTACAAGTGCGGTAGCCCTTAAGCCAACCTCAACCAATACACAATTCATGATGTTGTTACTATAAAAACAAATATTTACATTATAATTTAAAACATTTTTACAATTAATTCATATGCGAGTACTACTGCGACTTAAGTAAATATTTACATAACATATTATATTATTGCAATTTGCTATACAATATCATATATTTTACATATTTATTTTAATAGTACCCCCTCTTTGTTACCTTATTACAACCCTGTGCCATTTATCGCATAAAAGATAACAGGTAAAACATCTTTCTATAAAAGGAGCACAGGGCCACACTAAGGGTAAAAAGGGGAAAATTATATCAGTATGGGAACCTACTGATAATCTAAAATGTCATAGATATAATTGTTTTTCTGCAAGTAAAAGTATTTGTGCAAACGTATGAAAGAAAATTCTGTAAGTTAAGTCATGAATCATGGTTTATGAAATATTTATGGTTCATAACGGGGTAGGTACCATCTTTGCCCTGAACTAGATACAGAAATCAACGATTTTTTATACCTGGCAATATATTTTGTAATCGCAAAGTTAAAATAAAATGAAAGCTTCAAAGTATTGTCCCATATGGAAAATCGGTGATTTATGTTTAGCGCTATATAATTCACATTCATAGCAAGGACGGCTCCAACACCCTTAAAATACCGCTGACAATGGGTCTACACCAGCTCCATAAACAAAAATGTTATACAATCTACACATTAAATTGAGTTGAATTAATATTACGTACCTAAGTATTTACTACACTAAACACTTTACGAGTTCTAACTGCAGACGTTGTCAAATAGATAGGTACATTTTGTATAAATATAATAAAATTATCAAATGTCATTACTGATTAAGTTTTCATTCGCAGATTTCTTCACTGACCGACACAGTTAAGAAAACGAAGTCAATTTTAAATATAATTTATTTATTAAATCTAATTATACTTGGTGTTTGATTAGACTAACTTATATATTAATTATTGCCAAATTGCCACGTAAATTGATGTAAATAATGGTGACTTAGACATGAGTAGGTAGTAAAGTAAACGTATTTTTATGAATTGGCAGAATTAGATAAGCAATTACTCCAATAATTACAGTCAACACTATCATGCATATATAAGCTATCATAACATTAAGTTATTATTAGTTAAACACAAACATACTAATAGTTAATTTATTTATGATTTGACTAAATTACATTCACTTTTTTATCATATATCTACATAATATACGGTTTATATCCTAAATACAAAGGGTCATGATAAATTTTTATCGAATGCTTTTACTCATTCTGTATCAATATACATTTTTCCGAATATAATTTATAATAATAATATGTTATATTACTTTGTTGGTAGATATTAATTTTTTTTATCAAGACCGCATTGTGAAAGGTGACTCTCTCGATTATGTCGAAAAGTGGTTATTGTTTAAAATAAAATAATTTGTCCCAATAAACATTAATTAGAACAATTATTTTTATTATAGTTTGGAAACAAACTATAGTCGTGTTATTAATTATAAATATAAAATGTTTCTGACAATTAGACCGTCCTGTTTCCGTATGTTTACGCTTTGAAATCAAGATTTTTATTTCATACCTTATATATTTTATGATACATCAGTTCCATTTTTAACCGACTTCAAAAGGAGAAGGTTCTCTAATCAGATGTATTTTTTTATGTTTGTTACATCAGAACTCCGTCATTTATGAACGGATTTGGAAAATTAATTTTTTTTGCGTTAGGTTCAGTATAGCTACGAAGTGGTTATTTTCTAAAACTTAATTATTTTTATAATACTATAGATTCAATAATTTTAATACTTAATTTAATAATACGATTGGTTTCAGTAATGTATTAACTTGTTAGGTTCAGTGACTTTAGTTATGAATTGTTAGGGTTTAGGACCTTTATTTGGGACCTTGGGAGACTTTGGACTATGGGAGGGCAACTGTGTTTTAGGAAATTTCTGACACAATTGCGTCATTTTGCTTTAATTACATTTAGAAAATCTGAGATAAAAAATTTGAATATGGCCACGCGACTAGTGGAAATTTTATTATTCCTAAGTCTCATCTCAAATGACTAACGGAAATCTTAGTCACTTGGCTACACTTAATTGATAAAACGAACCGGCCAAGTGCGAGTCGGACTCGCGCACGAAGGGTTCCGTACCATTATCTATAAAAACGGCAAAAATATCATGTCTGTTGTATGGGAGCCCCCTTAATTATTTATTTTATTCTGTTTTTATTACCTATTTGTTGTGATAGCGGCAACATCTGTGGAAAATTTCAACTGTCTAACTATCACGATTCATGAGATATAAGCCTGGGCCCCAATTCACTATGACAACTTGGCTAATCCTTGCTTCGAAATCACGTCGACTCCATTCATTAATAAACGACATCTCTATGACGCATTCTATTATATATTCATATATAAGACGCGTCATAGAGAATACAAATTTCGCAGATTTCGTTTATTAATGAAGGAATCGACGTGATTTCGAAGCAACGAATCGCCAAGTTGTCATAGTGAATTGGGGCCCTGGTGACAGACGGACAGACAGACAGACGGTCGGACAGCGGAGTCTTAGTAATAGGGTCCCGTTTTGCCCTTTGGGTACGGAACCTTAAAAAAAATCACAAGTTACATAATTTGTTTATCGCAATCAATTCCAAAACACTTCGCCGATTTTATTTTGATTAAGAACCTTACTCGCCACGTAGCGTTTTCTTTTGACATAATCGATCGAATTACCATTGTTTACAAATTACACCATATTATTTATATACCACGATAATAACAATCGTAACATGAAATCGTAACAGTGGAAAGCGCATGTCATCATTTATCATCTCTTATTTATCAAATGTAGATAGAACCAATTGGTTTAATTAGATATTTTTATGCATTCATGCTTACTTTTTGTTAGTATGTCCTAAGGTTAGGGCAAGATTTGCTAAAAAATTCTTCAAGGCAAGCTAGTACCATATTGGTCACGACAAGGGACTTATGAGCTTATGACTTTTACACTTCGGCGCTGTCTCTCATTTCATAAAAAAATCAATATCTATGTCAACATAACAAAATGAGACATGTAAGTGTAAGATAACCTATTTAAAAAATGATTACGATAATATAAAACGTAAAAAGTTAAGATAAAAAAAAAAATATTTAAATTCAATTTAAAATCAGGCGAGATGGTGGTCAAACGTAGATCTATCTTTTATAAAAAAAAGTAAGTTTTGACCCTATATTAATTAACTAACAAAGAACATGCAAAAAATAAACACAGCTCTTAGTTCCTACAAACTGAAATACACTGTAACTGTAAATACAGTCGGTAGGTACACTATAAATGAAGACCTCACTTAACGAAAGCCAGAGCTGACCACGTACTTACACATACTTGCAGACCACGTTGCTCATTTGTATAATACGCGTTCCACCGTCCGTCCCATGTCCCGACTACAGGAGCTTACATAGAGAAAGCAGGCTGCCCGTTTGCCGATAGGTAGTCTGACATGTGTGTCGCAATGATTGTTGTACCTACATACGAGGAAGCACACCGCAAGATCCAAATCCAAATAACATTTTAAAATTACAATCGACACTTAATTTTTAGTTGAACAAGTATGGAACACACACAATTCGACAGTTTGTTTGGCCACAAGTTTGGCTTTACTGTCGACCACGTTTTAATAAGAAATAGTATCAATACCAATTTTTATTTAATATGAATACCGATTTCACAGAATAACTGACAGTATGTAAGGTAGTAGTAGGAGAAAACAAATGAACTTCCACTGCCAGCCACTAAAACTGACTCACGCAATCTACAGTCTTATGTCAAACTACAAAACGTTCTACAAAAAGCCAGCCTGCCCCCTACGAAAGCGTCGCTACCTCTGAATCTCCCTCGACACAGGTCCGAGATGGCCGAACCCCGACGCGATGCTGTTGATTTCCACCTGTTTCCAGGAGCAGTAGGGCGAGTGCTTCGCGCACTGGTTCTCCGTGTGAGGACACCGTGAGTCGAGCATCACGTCCGACCGCAGCATGCCTAATGATACCGGCTAGGCGGGAGACACAACGAAACGTCAACTCAAGGAAATCACACGTGGGCACGAACAAAAGGAACCGCCTGTTTAGGTGACGTTTCCCAATTCTCATCAATACTCTTGTACACACGAACAAAGGGAACACAAAAGAACAGGAGGTTAAGGTGGCGTTTCAATCAAAATTGAAAGGAACACGTGCATATTACACATTCACTACCCAATGACGTTCCTAGTTACGTTTCAGTGTGGCGTGGCCACCGCACCGTCACGAATCGTGCTAACACAATCTTAGTCCCTCAATATTCGATTCCCTCAAAGTAAAAGAATATATAACCATTCTATCATAATATTTTGTGGCCCTAAAATGTTGTACCTACTGAGTACATACCTGTTCTCAACCATAAGGCTTTCTTAAAGTAGTCAGAGTATAATGGGATGACTGTGTTGATGAAATGACTTGTAGATAACGAGCCTATATGATGACATCATTATATGAGAAACATATTTCTGACAATGACTCGGCGACTTGTTTTAAGGCGGCAAATTGTTTGGCTTTATTATACTTATATATTACCAATTTAGGGTGACCTTATTAGCCTTAAGTTAGATTTGATGACTTTTTTGTGTCTGACTGACGAGACAAACTGGTTGTTTGCCTGGTGGTAAGCAATATGCCAGCCCATAGCAATAACAGCACCACACAGAACTTTGTTTTGCAAAATCCTGCATGGCGCTGCACTGCACTCATCACTCTGAGAGAATTAGCTGTTACGACTTGCTTAAAAATCTAATGAATGGGATTTATTAACCAGGAAGTTTTTATGAATGTGCACAGTCACTTTTTGAGTTCTCCCATGGAAAGTTTCAGTTAAGTGAAGTGAAATGTTATGCAAGCATAATTGTATATATCAAGCTTTTAATTTGGCCTATTAAGCTTAAGGAGCATATGCTTTTTTAACACTGCTCAATGCTCAAAGAGATTAATTTAAAAAAGTTGAGAGCTTTGGCTCTCTCTGGCCCTGAAAATTGAATTCTGACTACACGCTAGATGAGGAGTAGTTGCTTTACCTGAGCTATGCCTTCTTCGCGAACTTTAATCCATATATTATACAGGCTGGCAGTAAACTCATCGACTTGGAGGGCGTTTTGCAGGGTCTGTTCAAGGAATTCGTCATCATGGGCCACCTGGGAATAAAATGACAAAATTTGTTTCAGTGGTTTCAGTTTCTTCTTACAGTTTTTATGGACACAGCAAGTAGAACTTATTATATTCTATTACATATATTATAAACTAATTTTTTCCCGCAACTTCATCTGCGTGAATGATAGAGGAAGCTCATATTCGCATTTTTTAAATTTTAAATTGGAAGAACTACAGCCCTACAAACATACCTTGTGCATGAGTTCATTCAAAACTGGTTGCAGTTCCACAGCTTTTTCAAATTCGGTCTTCGGGAAAGGCGAGGGTATAAGCACAAATGGTGCAATCTACAACAAAAATACGAATAAATTTATTAAGTAAGCATTACAAACTCAGGATTGTTGAATGGCATTTGTGCATTATCAATATTATTTCTGTATATTTGTGTATCGACAAACTCTAGAGCACATCGATAAAGTTATTAAAAAATATGCCAAAGTCCACAAACATAGGCTTCATCATCATGTGAACGTCGAGGCAATCCAGCTCGTCAAGCACACGGATATAAAAGAACAAAACCGTTTGATTTAGTATAGTGTCTAGTGATAGTGAATTAGTGTAATGTAGTACGAGTGCTACCCATACAGAGCACAAGAACAAAGTGTCTTTACCTTAATAGAGACAATAAGGAAAGTGTTAATGGACACATTCCTAATATTAGATTATCTATCAGTTTAAGTTAAATGTACATTACTTATTAGCCTAATCAATTGGCTAGATTGTAATAAAAATGGGGATCATAATGACTATAAAACCATACTAAGGAAAAAAAAAATTATAGATATTTCTGTATTTTTTTCTATTTTTCTTATGTGATTTTTGTTTACTGTAACGTTTCGTCTGATTGTTTGTGATGTCATGAATAGGGTTCCAACTGAAAATGTGCTAAGGTACTTAAAAATACCTTAGCGTATGCTATTCTAGTATGTTCAGTGTAATATTGTGTGATGTCCCGAATAAATGTATTTTCTTTCTTTCTTTCTATCAAGTACAAATATCCCGGTTATAATTTAACTACCTATTACAACATGACTGATTCTTTTTATCAAGTAGGAATTTAAAAATACAAGCTGGTGGTAACTTTCCCTCTCAAAGCTTAATAATAATAATAATTTAGCCCTTTATTCAGACATTATAGGTACATTTACAATTTTATATTTAACTTAAAAGCTTATACTAATTATTTAACTAACTGTGTGTTTTCATTTTTGACAACATCATTGTCTGTTTGCCATTTAGCAAAGGCCTCCCTCATCTTCTTCCATTCCTGCCTGTCCAGTGCCTGTCTCGTCCAGTGTTTACCCGCCATCTCAACAATTTCGTCATACCATCGTTTGTGCTGTCTGCCCCTCTTTCTCTTTGCGCCTCTAGGATGCCATGTAGTAACCATTTTACACCACTTATCTGGGCCTCTTATCATGTGACCGGTCTAACTCCATTCTAGTTTATTTATTTTATTTGATATTTCAGTGACATGGGTAGTGTTCCTGATGTATGTGTTTCTAATCTTATCTTTTCTCTTTATGCCCAGCATACTTCTTTCCATTGAGTGTTGACATATCATAAATTTTCCTAATTGTATTTTTGCAAGTGCCCATGTCTGACATCCATAAGTCCATATAGGTAAGATGTAGGAGTCGAATATTTTTGATTTGACTTTGATGTGCAAGTGTTTATCTTTCATAACTTCCTTTAGGCTCCAGTATTTTTTCCATGCATTGGTAATCCTTCTTTGAACTTCCTTGTCCATCTGGTCTGTTGGAGAGATAACCTGTCCTAGATAGGTATATTCATCAACATAATCTATGACACCTCCATTGATTCGGATTTCTTTTTTCTCACTTAACGTCATTACCTTGGTTTTTTCTATATTCATGGTCAAACCTACTTTTTTGCTTTCTTCCGCTAGCTCTGTCTGCATATGTTGTAAGTCGCTTTGAGAGTCTGAGAAAAGCACTAAGTCATCAGCAAAGCGTAGGTGAGAAATAAGGGAACCATTTATGTTTATATCATATAGGGGCCAGTCTAGATTCCTAAAGATTCTTTCTAGTATTGCTGTGAAGAGCTTTGGAGACATTGGGTCACCCTGCCTTACACCTCTTTGAATAGTAAAAGTATCGCCTTTTCGCTCCAATCGAATGTTAGCAGTGTTTGTATTGTAAACGTTTTTTATTAATCTTATGTATTTTCTCAAAGCTTAACTGTACAGTGAAAATTAAATTTTATGTCGAATAAAAGTACATAAAACTAACCGTAGGTAACAAGTTAATTGAATAACAAATGAACTAACCTGAATGGCATCTTTGGTGAAATTCTTCTTATCCCTCATACCCACTCCATGCATCAGCGCCCAGTCTTTAGCTTTTTCTATAACAGTAGTGAGAACTTTGGGTTCCAGTGGCAATGGGATACATGAAGCTAAACGCGCCTGAGACATCTTCAAATAAATATGGAACACGGGTTGAAAAGTATAGAAAGTTTTAGAAATAATGTGGTGGCAATTTACGCGCGTCTTGCTTCGATGGCAGAAGCACGATTTCTGAAAGGACTGACTAGGTTGTGTACAAAAATTAATCGGAGCGCTAAAAATTTTCAAGTCTACAAATTTTACAAAACAAAACAGCAAACAAACAGCTGACTGATGTCACTTGTTGACACTAACAGTGACATTGACACTTGATTTTTTTTAGTTCGCCCGTTATTCAGACTAAGTATCTAGGACAATAACGCCATGTCTAACGTAGTTTTTATTTGATAGTTTAATATTCCATTTATAATACTTTTGTTGAGAATGAGGGTCAACAGCAACAAGCTGGACTCTCTCCTAGTGCTTCAATAAAGCGGTGGAACTTTATTCAAGCCTTCCATGGACTTTTAATAAAACATATTTTGTTTCATTTGCCTACACTCATGCATGTTTACGAACACGTAATGGTTAATTCTCCACCGATATTACACATGATCACTCGAAATAACACTTGTTTGGAAAATAAAACAAAATCGGATTTTTTTTATTATTTGATAGGCAAACATTTGACCGCTGTCTCACCTGATGGAAAGTGATGACGCGGTCGACGATGGATCATGCTTGCCTAGAAGATACCGATTCACTCTGGACTTGAAGACACCTAGATTGTAAGTATCGGGAAACAGAGACGCTGGTAAGGTGTTCCATTCCTTGGCTGTTCGCATTATGAAAGTTGAAGCAAAACGCTTTGTTCTGGCAGGTGGAATGTCAACCATAAATGGATGGCGAGTTTCCGTACGTCTTGTTGTCTGATGGTAGAAAGGAGATGGAGGAATTAACTGATGTAATTCCATCGCACACTCACCGTGATGTGTCCTGTAAAATACCGACAGGCTGGCAACTTTACGTCGATGCTCGAGACTTTGAAGCTTAGCTTCAACCAAGGCATCGTTACCAATAAGTTTTTTTGCCCGCCTTTCAATGGAGTCCAAAGCCTCGAGCTGATACTTAGCCGAGCCGTCCCAGAAATGGCTTCAGTATTCCATGCATGATCGGACTTGTGCTTGGTAAAGGTTAAGAAGCTGTCCCGGCGTGAAATACCGCCTGACCTTCCCCAGAACTCCTAACTTCTTTGCAGCTAATGAGGCTTTGGACTCAATATACGAGTCAAAATTAAGGTTGGATGTCAGAGTGACGCCCAACAGCTCAAGATGGTCTGCTACCGGTACGGCAACATCACGGAAAGTTGGAGTCAGGTTGAAAGAACTCCGTTTTGCGGTGAATAGACACGCCTGGGTCTTTGAGGTATTGAAATTCACAAGATTGGCGTCGCCCCATTCGGAGACTGCCTGCAAAGAAAAATTCATGCGCATGACCATTGCCTCCCTGTGAGACTGTATTTGTACTCCGCTGGCTCGTGTCTCAGGTAAGTATCTCTCTACAACGGTGCTGTCGTCTGCATAATCAAAAATACCAGGTTTAAGCAGATCGTTGATATGCAGCAGGAATAGCGTTGCAGAGAGAACTGACCCTTGAGGTACCCCGGCTTTGATTGCCAATTGATCGGACGAGTAGCCAACAAGGACCACTCGTATTGATCTTTCCCTCAAGAAGTCCAATATCCAGACACATAAGCGGGCAGGTAAGCCATAAGATGGAAGCTTACCAATAAGGCTTTGGAGCCAAACCCTGTCAAAGGCCTTTGAAATGTCCAGAGAGACAGCAAGTGCTTCTCCGCACTTCTCAATGGCCTCGCTCCATATGTGAATAGCATATGCTAGAAGTTCCCCAGTGGACCGGTTTCGGCGAAACCCGTATTGACGGTCACTGAGAATGTCATTTGCTTCTAGATGTTAGGAGCTTGTTATTCAACTGTACCACTTTTCACTTCCCGCCAAAAAGTCCTACTGACACTTGATGCATCCATTGAGGTCTCACATTCCTCAATGGATGCATCAAAGAGATTTTCTTTGATCGCAACAAAGATAATCGATACCGGTATCGTACTCGCATCAAGAATATCGAGTTACTCAGGTATCGAGTAATTCTGGTTTGGCATTCAGTGTATCTAAATACTCTTGAAATAATACTTAAATGCTGTTAATTAAACTATGAGAGCGAGTGTGGCTCAGTGAGAGCACGTGCGACTGTCGATCCGACGCACCCGAGTTCGAATCCCGCTTACCCCGCACCACTGACTTTCTTAAGTTATGTGCGGAATTAACACTCGCTCTAAAAACGGTGAAGAAAAACATTGTGAGGAAACCGGCATGTTCAAGAATTAACAGTCCAAACATCACTTGTGCCTTTCGTCAAGGCATTTCTTATTTTATAATTAAACTTTATTTAGAAACCTCAAGCATTAATTATTATTATTATTAGACTAATAAGAATTTAATTTAACATACGTATGTATGCGAATGAATGGGAATTGGGAATGAATCAGAATGAACGAAAGCGTAAAAAATATACAGCCGGAGATACTCAAACTTATAATAACCCTTATTTTCTAGGTAATAAGGGTCATGCAATGCATGACAGCTATTCCCTTTAATGACGGGGACTTCTATGGCTAAACAATTTTTTATTTTTATTTTTTAAATGACTAATAGGCAATCAAGCAGACTGCCCGCCTGGATGGTAAGCGGTTACCGTCGCCTATGGACGCCTGCAACACTCGGGGCATTACTGGTGCGTTGCCTACCTTTAAGGACCCTTTTCACCCTTCTTTTAAAGTACCCCATGTTATAGCTCTGCGGAAAAACCTGGGGCGGTAGCCCATTCCATATTTTGTAGGTGTGCGGCAAGAAAGATCTGGAGAATCGGACAGTATGCGATTTCCATAGATCTATGGTATATGGATGGACTTTCGCACGATGTCGAGCAGTGCGGTGATAAAACCGTGATGGAGGAATGAGATGAAATAGTTCCTTAGAACATTTCCCATTATCGATTTTATAAAACACACTGAGTGCACCGATGTCTAGACGTTGACTCAGTGGTTCCAAATTCTTTGTGAGCTCGGGATCGCCGACAAGTCTAATAATAAATAATGGCTCGCCTTTGTAAGGAGTCAAGTGGCTGAAGCTGGTACTTTGGTGCACCGTTCCAAAGATTGGAGCAGTACTCCACATAGGGCCGAACCTGCGCTTTATAAAGCGTTAGGCGTTGGCCCGATGTGAAGTACCGCTTCGCTCTGTTAAGTACGCCCAATTTCTTAGAAGCAAGACCAGCTTTACTCTCCAAATGACCCCTAAACTGGACCTCACTTGAAATATCGACGCCAAGGATCGCGAGACTCTCCGAGATGGTAAGGGGAAAGCCTTGGAACTGGGGAGCTATGTAAAATGGGGTTTTTTGGTGGTGAATGCACAGACTTGTGTCTTAGTAGGGTTGAATTGGACTAGATTAAGTCGTCCCCACTCCGAGACTTGCTCTAAGGAGCACTCTCTGTCAGACACAAGTCCTTTTCTGCTCTCCTCCACTTCAGATTGAGGGAAATTTGTGCGGCCTGCGTAATGGGTGTCACCAGTGCTGTCATCCGCATAACAATGAAAGCAGGCCTAGGGCACTCCGCACTGTAGGTACGAAGCTACAAGTACATAGCCGGCTACCGACGTCGGGTTCCGCGTAGGTACACGTGCCGCATCAGAAGAGATAAGAGCTGTGCTATAGAAAGAGATGCGCTCTGTAGGTTAATATGACTGGTAGGTATGCAGCGGTACGCGAGCTGAATTGAATTTTATTGCGTCATAACAAGAGTCGCTTTTTGTTTAAATTTCTTTGCGGAGTGATGCTTCTGTCCCTTAGTATTCTTTGGCTAAAGCTTTATTATGTCTATGGCCCATAGAGTCCATAGACATAATAGTCAAAATAGAAATGTAATAGGGATTGATAAATACGACGAAAAAAGTATCGAGAACGGTAAAATGTATCGATTCTTACTCAATATCGTATCAAAAAGTATCGACTACTAAATTTCTCGGTATCGTAACCAATGCATCGAGTCTTCGAGTAGAGAGCCAAAACTTTATCTGAGCATCGAGTATACTCTTTTATCTGAGAGTATACTTAGGTATCGATACTTATATGCGAATCCCTAGGCGTCGTCCCCGTTGCGGCCATTGCAATTTTTATCTAGGGGCCGTTCCGTTACTTAATCTTAATTTGAATAATTTGCTCTTCCATCCATTAGGTTAGGGCATTGAGGAATGACACTATAGAGTCCTTGACAGCGTAACACTTTTGGAAAGCAATAGTTTTTTGACAGTAATTTTGGAGTGTTTACCATACCTATGAAAAATTCTCCCATTCGCTTGAATGAAAATGTAACGTGTTCTGCGTTGCATTGCAGCCACTATAACTTCAGAAGTTCGTGGTTGGTCTGTAAAAGTTAGGACATCTGTACTATTCTGTACCCCAGAGTGAAAGAATAGGGAAATAGGGAATATGCATAATATGCATACAACAACATATTATGTTGTCGAAAAATCTAGAAATTACTTTTTATGATAGACTCCTGTAAACAGATCAAAAGGTAAAGGTCTCTTTTAGGTGGCCGAGTAATGAATACATTCTAGCGTGGCCACAGAATAATAGTATAGATTTCGTACCTTTTACAGACCAACTACCTACGACTTTCTGAAGCTATAGTGGCGGCGATACAACGCAGAGCTCGAATGACATTGCGGCAACTACATTTCCTTACGGTATGCTTCTTATGCAATCATTAATATTTTGTTGTTAACCAGGTTTTATCTAGGATTAAACCAGTCAGGTAAATAAAATAATCAAATAAAATATATGACACATTTATACAATATACATACATACATTCATTATTTCCATACAGGTAAAATTTACAATAGAACTACTAGTATTTTGACATAATTTACAAGACTGCAGCACAACTGATACTTAGGATATAGGTAGATAGATAAACACAATGTTAAAAAAACCACTTGAAGTATTCTAAATAGCATAGTGTCTCAGTTAAATGTCATACTGTCGGAGTAGATCACAGACGTACTTATGAAAGTCAATTATTACATTGACCATACCACCGTATTGGATAGCACTAACTATACATAACTGTCAATTCACTACACTAACCCGAAACGGTTTGTCCTTTTGTGTCCTGAACAGCCTTGACGTTCACATGATGATGAAGTCTACGTTCATGAACTCGTTCTCACTATGTGGCGTTAATTAGGATTAGAAATCCGAGATTCGGTGCTTACATTTTTATTGTAGGATTGTGATCCATCAATGGAATTGGACGATTGGCCATAGTAATCGACAGCAAGGACCTGTAAGATAAATTTATTACACAAAATAAGAACTTATTTACAACATATGTTCTTAAATAAGAGGCGAATGCCTTTACTATTAAAACAATTCTACTCTCTTCTTACTAAACTTTAACTTTTTAATTTCAAATTAAATAAAAACTATAATCATTAACTACTTTTATTACCTATATCTTAATTAAATGGTTTAAGAATGCACAATTTTAATACATTTAACATTTTACACAAATATGCAATTTGTTACCCGACGTAATGGGAACTGAAATGTTTATACGATGGCCACACTGACACACGATACTGGTCAATGTTGTTTTAACAAAATAACACCGAAAACTTAATATATCAAGCCAAATGCAGGTTCTAATAGTCGAACCCGATGTATAGTTACATCCACATAAATTATAATTACCGAAAAACATCAATAAACACAAGAAAAACACATACGTTTGAAAACTTAATCTTTCAGTACAATTTTCACTTCACCATGAATGGAAGACCCGAATATTTTTTCACATTCAATTCTAAAATGTTTCTAGTACACATTCACAAAGATTCACTTAAAAATAATAAAAAATACCACAACACAAATTAAAAAACCACAAGCCGACCCTGCCGGGCCACTATTTTGACTTAACATGTCATGACCAATGTTAAGAAAATGGGTTACGCGATAGAGACAATATGATAATAGTTGTACCTCGTTCTTTATAAGAGCCTGTTGTATAGCGCTATCCTTGTTTAGGTCGGAAAACTTCGTAATTATCCCTCTATAGTGTAAGACCTCAATGGGTTAGGGCCTTCAGTATTATTGTTCTGTGGTTAAGGCGTCAACGATTGTTCAGTCAGTGGCTCCATTACTCTAACTCGTTCGTTTTAATTTTTACTTTAGTAATTTTTAGTACGTTCAGTTTCTCTGATTAGTTATTTGACTTCGACTTGACTCGACATCTCATTTTTGGTTTTGATTCACTAATCGCTTTTTGATTTTCATTGTATTATTTTGTGGGGAACAATGAGAAAATTTAGTAGGTAATGGGGAAACGCCATTGAGTCGAGATATATAATGTCAGTGGTATTATTTTCAACGTGGTATTATTCTCGTTTTGCTTGTGTTGTGGCTTGTGGGCTAAATATCGTAGAAACCTAAAAAGTAAAACAAAGTTTTGATTGGCTTTAGTCTTGTGTTGTGTTTAGTTTTGCTACTATACTTGTGGGTTTCTGAACTCAAAAATAATTAACTATTCAATGGCCTTCATTGTTAATGGACAGAATGAAAATATATAGGTATCTAGAATATTGCATCGCCGATGGATAATTTATGTAGATTATTGATTTTCAGCAAATGGTTCAATGTGTAAAAGGTTTTTCAGTGTATTTGCTTGTAGTTCTCGGATGTTTTAAGGACTTTGGCTGTTGGTTTTGTCATTCGACTGTTAATGAATACTTGTCCAAGTTTTAAATGTTTTCATATTTTCTGAGCTCATAGTCTTATTTATTGTCATTAAGGTTTATATTGCAAACTGCAAGCCATCAGACAATTGAATGTGTTATTACAAAAACACTTCTTATGTTGGAAAATAAGTTATAGGTATCATAACTTATATACCCACATAAATAAAAAATACATTTTTTTTTAATAACATTATTTCAATATCCTAAATTGTTTGTGCCATGTTAGAGAAAGTGCTCAAAAAGAAAGCCTTACTCAAAGTTGTTTTTGTTTGTTTGTGAAGAATAAAAAGACAATTCTATGCTTGTTGCATAGCGCTGTCCCGTTTATCCAATGGAACAAAGAGTTAAATGTTCACTTTTGCTGGTTGGTCATTTGGTTGCCTCCGATTTGTTCCAAATTTCAACTGCTATAGCAAAGGTCGTAGTATTTCTCTGCATCCTGTCTAGTGCAAATGCAATAGGAGAAATAAACCAACGCATTCAGTGATTTGATTGTAATTTACTAAATTATTTCCTTGTCAATATCGTTCTTACTATCCTGACATAGCTGAAAAACAACTCCTCTTTTATCAAAATAGGAGCGGATAGAATTGGTCTTGCACCTCACCTCTTGTGGAACCACAAGTTTTTTTCCTCCTGATTGTTTATATGGAACCAATAGTTTGTTGCGATAATATTTGATGACTTTGTTAACTTTTACTGTTACATGTTTACGAGTTTACTTTTCACACAATAATAATATTATTGCCACCTCATTGAGTGTCATTCATTCTGTGTCTGTGACTGTGTCAAAAAATTAAGCCAAGCTGTAGAATAATTAATTTTTAGAAAAAAAACAAAAACTGACTTCAATGTATCTTCGAAGTCCGAGGTCACATATCGATGAAATTTATATGGGACCACTTCGTAGCTATACTGAACCCAAAACAAAAAGAATTTTTCAAATCAGTTCATAAATGACGGAGTTCTGAGATAACAAACATAAAAAAAAATAAAAATAATAAAAAATAAAAATACAATCGAACAGAGAACCTCGTCCTTTTTTGAAGTCGGTTAAAAATAAGTGCTAATGCTGCTATGATAATGTTCAACAGTGTCAAAAAGCTGTGTCCAACAGGGTCCATAATAATAATTTATTTTTGTATCCTACCACCTAAGAACTACATTGTGGAATGCTAATAAACTATATGAATATGAAAAAGCAAGGAATGTAAATGGGTAAAATACTGGAAGAAGGAATGTTGTTGATAAACATATTAATTTGTATACCAACAACATTCGAACATTCAAATTCGTGGAGCTCAGAACTGAAGAACCAACCCAATCAAGACATTTTGTGAGAATGTCCGAAGTCAACTTGTATGACTTGCTTACAAAAATTCGGCCTATTATTGAAAACCAAGATACAAAAATGTGTGCTGCTAATGCTGTTATACTTGCCGACGCACAGTGGTTTACTCGACCCAAAAATGCAGACAAAACTATTTTACTATCTTATTCTACATATAAGTCCATAACAGTAATAAGTATACCATTTTTTTTTATTCATCTTTGTTTGGTAAATAGCTAAGAGTAAGACATACAGAATCTACTTTTTAGGAAAATGTATAAAAAACGTTACAAACTTTAGTGAAATTAATTAATTACTTTATAATTATATGCTACCATTACTCAGTGGAGGAGTCCCATCCGTCTTCATCATTAGAATAATTTTTTTCGTTCATATCTTCAGTATTTTCAACTTCGTATGAAATGTCAACTTCACCCGGCTATGTTTCTATGGTTTCTGTGCTAAATAGCTTGGTAAAAATTTCGAAATACGTCGCTATTTTAAGGGGTTGTGATTGGTTGGGGGAGGGGGGGGGAGGTGTCGCATCCCCCCTCACCATTTTCACCCGCCGCACATAGGTAGATTTTAAAGATTTAGGCGGCCAAAAATATTTTATGGCGTTTTTTGGTTAAACATACGATATATAGGGTAAAAAAAAAGTTAAAAAAAAATCATATCTTTATTTTCATAGTTACACATTTTTTTTTCACAAGAAATAGCAATTTTTAGGGCAAATACAAAAAATATACTTTTTCTCTATTACAACGTAAAAATGCATGCACTAAATATAAAATAACATAACTATAATTAAATAACATCATCTTCAGCTTCGGAACATTCTTCCATCAGCTCTCTATTTGGTTCGGCAGACATCAATAGTCCTATTGTTTCAGGGAGGAATGCTTTGCGTGAAGGTTTCTTTATTTCTCTCATGCAGCTAATTAGAGGGTCTGAACTTAATAAAAGCCTATTAAATACACCTAAATTACATTCCTCTCTTGAAAACTTTCTAGCGAAGTTAAGCCGATACGATCGGAAGTGTTTATTTCTGGCTTCTGCTGCCTCTTCCGATAACTGGCCAATAGGAAGTATGGAATTTTCAATTATTTGTCCACCATGCATCAATATTTTATGCATGGTCGGAGTCATTGGGTGCCACCCATATAGTTTTACGTATAATTTTGCGGTATCATATGCATATTCATCATATTTTGCTATGTCAATTTCGTGACCACTCGATATTGTTTCTAATAGAACCTTCAACCTATAGATCAGTTCATAGCTAATCCCTGTGATCTCAGCAGCTAATTCAGGGTTTTCAAAGAATCTCCTGCTAGTGTTGCCATCATTGGTATTGCCAAAGTTAGCCTTTGGCATATCAATGAGTAGTCCGGTTTCATTACGAAACCTCTCTTGGATTTCGGACTTTCGTTGTGCTTCCAATGCCTTTTCTTCTTCAGTTTTCCTTTCTCTATATTTCTTAACCGGCAATTTGTACGCTAAATGAATTATGCTTTCAAAAAGCCGAATTCTAGCGTGTAATATAGACAAGCCGAATTCTAAAACAGAAGGGCTTACAGCACTCCTTTTGTTCAAATCATTGAAGCTCTTCGAGGTAGCTCCACAGATGTAGCACTAAGAGGTTGATTTAGTATCTGTGGCAGCGTTACACACCTTTCCGTCAACCATTGTCATTTTTAGTGTGTGCCCAAATATAAATTCCTTGTCTTGTAACGTAACATTGGTGTTATTCAGCTTCTTTACATAATCCTTCACGTAACTTATCTCATCTTTCGTTACATCTATGGATTCTTTCAAATACCGGAATCGGATAGGACGGCAAAATCGCGGAGAGGATGGTGTTGGATTTTGCCAAACTATTTTACTGCCTTCTTTTCCACAAACAATGCGCACAGGTACAAAAGAGCTCAAACATATTTCCATCACATTCGGTCTCATTGTTAAAATTTTGTTTGAACCTGGATTGTTGAGAGCCATCACAACCCCATTTACAAATAATCATTAGCGATTTCCTTTCTTCTTTGTTAAGCGTAATTAGCACCTCTTCTAGGAAAATTGATAAGCGTTTCACAGTAAGGTCCATTAGGCATTGTAAGTTGCTTTCTGCACAGGTAGCCGTGATCCTTAGGGATTCTTTTGGCGGATAACATTGTTGTTTCGCTTTTAACAAAAGGTCATAGCAAGGGTAATGTTTTGGGTTTGTTGCCCTTATTATTTCGTATTGCCGTCTAGTAAGGTCGGCTTCCACAAACATCCGAAGTGCTTGCAGAGGTGTTAGCGGAAGTATCTCGTCATTCACTTTAGAATAGGCTCTTCTATATTTACTAGCTCGTGTTGGAGAGTTCGTGATATCTTTTAGAATTTTCGAGGCATCTCTGTGTCCACTAGTTTGCAAAACCGATTGTGCAGCGTGCACAATGACTTTGTCATCTAAAGAAGCGCGAACTTCTTCAGTTTTCCTTCGCTTGCTTCGTTCACTTAACTCTCCAAAAGTTTTTGAAGGTCGGCCGTGTGGGGAAGGCGATACTACTGGAATTTTGAATGTTCCCTCTAACCAAGATTGGTTGTTTTTAAGAAAAACATCTTCGTGTTTGTTGGCTTTCAACCATCTTTGTTTGATTTGTGATTCACATAAGAAAATCTTTGCTTCAAACACTTTTTACCGTCTTCAGTTTCTCCATAACGTAGTATAAGATAATTTTCATAAAAATCTAGTTTTTCACTTAAAGTTGGTAAATTTTGTGCTTGTATTTGATCAAACAAATATTTTCGAGTTACTATTTTAGTACCCGAGGCACTAGACTGACCTAAAACAAAAATAAAATTGATTTAATATCAAAAAGCACAAATATGACATTTTGCTTTCTTTCGACTCAAAAGTTTCAAATGCTCCTCAATTGAAAAAGCGCGGTTTTCCGCGGCTAATTTTTTTGTCATTATATAGCGTAATATGTTAAATATTGAACACAAAATAAATTAGTACAGGGACAAACACTGAAGTACTTTAAAAGACCTTTTGAAAATTAACTAATACAAAAATAAACATATTTAACAGGGTCATTTTTGATAGTTAAAAAGTTTATCAAATAAAACTATAATTATGTAAATTAGTATCGAAAATTATTGTTCCTTACCTGAATTATCGCAATCCATCACAGTCACTTAAAACAATCTGATTCAAAATAATTATGGACTTTGGAAAAGTTGCAAGTTTGGGAGCGCCGAGAACAGACACGTACACGTTAAGCGACTATCGAATTCCGACTACCTGAGGATTGACTCTCGCGCATCGATAAGGGGTGGGAGGGGTGTCATATTTTTCCTAGAACTGTATACTAACTCAAGTAATTGTTAATTTAATGAGATACTAATTTTTAAAAATTGACTTTTGGCAGCCTAAATCAGTAAAATCTACGTATGTGCGCCGGAAGTACTTGGTTTCCTTAGCAAAAATAAAAAACAGAAATTTGTACAAAAATTGTTTATTCCACTTTATAAACATGTTTTATCGCTTTTATTAATTCCATGAATGGATCTTTCTTGTATTTTACGTTATTTCGCCGCCACAAATATTCAAAAATAACGTCTACAAAATTTTCTGTGTTATTAAAATTGTCCTTCCTTAAAAATCTTTTAACAGCCCTCCACTAGGACTCAATTCGTTGAGTATGAGTCCCATCTTCAGCTATGAATGGGTTGTCATGATCCGAGTGGTTGACTTTTTTGTGTATGTAGCCATGTTCTGACAAGCAATCATATGCTCTCCAAAAATCAGTGTGGATGGTGGTGCCAACTTCTACATTCTTTAATACAAGGTGTCCAGAAAGGGTATCAGGTATTTGTAAGTTCAATGAAACAAAAATTATTTGTATGCAATAAAAAAGTTTATTGTTTATTATTAGGATATGAATTGGAGAATTATTTGGAAAAGATGATGTTATCCAAATGATGACCGGTTACGTTGCTGGCACTCTTCTAAACGGAAACGAAGATTGGCGATAACACGTTGACACAGCTATCGATATAGCTGCCATTTCTGACCTGATGTTTTGCTTTAACCCATTTGCGCCCAAATGAAACTAAACAGTGAAATAATATGTTTCTGTTTATTAACAATCAGAAATATACCTAGTAATTACAAAATCATAAAAAAAGTAAAAAATATATTTTGTTTTATTAGAAAAAAAAGGCCGTCCTCAAATGGGGACACTGGGCTCATGGAGTATGAAAATTTTCTATATACAGTTTCTCAACACACAATATTTTTAGACATTTTTTACACTGCCAATGCGCTATATTGTGGCATACTGCTCATCTCAATTGTTTAGCTATTTTTCGGGGGTGGTGACCAAGACTAAGTCTGCAGTATCAGACTTTGCACCCCAGAAGCTGTTGGACGTCCTCGTTGATAGTTGGATTATTTCAAATAGTGGCGGGCAATGCAGCGGCGGAATTGAAGCTGATCTATCTTTGTGTCGTTGGTCAGAACGTGCAAACGCCACGCATTAGCTACTGCTAGCCTCCAGGATGTAGGAAAAAACCCACCACCACTTTTTCCCCCGAGTGGCTGTGCGATACAGAAAGTTAGATTAGTCAGCTTGATCTACTCCACCCATACTTCTTGTTATAATTTTGATACACATGTGGAATGCCCACATCGTTCTTTTGTCTATTAGCAGTGCTCCTTCATTTTACCTTCTCCAACGGGAGAACACTATCGTAGTTTGAGCCCATCGTACAGACACTGTTGTCAAGCCACAGAAAACAGAATTTGATTGACTGAATCAAATCTGTAGTCAAAATCTGCACGGGTTTTCTTCTTCATCTCTTTGACAGATATTAGAGGACACTTTTAGTACCTCTTTTAAGAACAGTGCCGGTTGCACGATATCCAGATTCTCGTAGATATCGTAACAATGTGTAACTTGAAAAAACATTATCGAAAAAAACGATATGATATCATTCATTGAAATAATATCACTCGGATTATCGTTTGGATTCTAATCTGTTGAGCATCATGCTTTACCACTTTTGTGTCTAAAGGTTGTGCCTGTGGAAGATCATTCCTCTAAATGTTATCATCATTGCCTTCTTCTTCATCTGTCAGAACACTTGGATCTGGAGGAAGCGCCACTAAATCTATATCTGCATCAGGGTCATCTTTATCTATAATACCTTCCAATGCTTCCTGAAGCCCATGATAATCATTGTATTGCCAAATGCCCTGCGCGCCATCATTCAGTCAAACTTTCCTATGGACAAAAAAAAAGAATAAATTATATTCTATGTGCCCAATGTCCCCATTTGGGGACACCCGTATACTCCACCCTGCAAATCCACGGTCGTTTAAATTTTATCAAATTAGTTATTTATATTTTGTAGTTGACTATCTTATCAATAACTTTTTGAAAGAAATTAAAAGAAAAAGTGGTAAAATATATTTGAAATACAATACTTACTCTTCGGTAATTATTATGCACACATCCACTCCACAAAACTTCTAATAAAACTACTTGTAGACAAATCAAATCAATTTTAGGCCACCAAGCATAAAGAATCACTATTTTACTTCATATATAAACGTTTATAATAAGTCAGATAACTGATATAAAAAAATGTGGGTAGTTTGAAAAGTGTCCTCGTTTGGGCACGGCAAGCGTAAATGGGTTAACTGGGTTAGATTCGTCGGATTGTTTTGATAAACCTTACTTTTAAGGTATCCCCATGCAAAATAGTCAAGCGGGCTAAGGTCAGGGATTCTGGGAGGCCAGTTGATGTTACCCCTTCGCGAAATGACTTTATTAGGGAATAATTCGTTAACAACTTCCATTGAGTCATTTGAGGTATGGCAAGTGGCCCCATCTTGCTGGAACCACGTTCTTGAGTTGAAACCTGCAAACTCCTGCAACTCTGGGACCAAAAATATTCGCAACATATCGCAATAACGGTCACTATTCACATTAATTGCTTGGCCTCGTTGACCTTCATGAAAATAAGGACCAATTATGCCTTTAGCCGACATAGCAGCCCAAACAACGACCTTTGGGCTATGCAGGGGTCGTTCATGCTTTCGTCTCGGATTCTCCACTGCCCAGTACCGACAATTCTGCTTATTAACATGACCATTCAGGTGAAAATTGGCTTCGTCACTGAACAGTATGTTGTTAAAGTTGTTAAATCGCTGCAGCATTTCGTTCGCAAAATTCAGTCGATTAGCATAGTCCGTATCCTTCAATTCTTGAACCAATTGAATTTTATAGGCTTTTAGATGTAAGTCTTTCTTTAAAATCGAATGTAAAGACGATTTTTTGATGTTCAACGCTTGGCTTCGCTTTCGGATGGATAAAGACGGATTTTGACGAACCGACGCCTCAACTTCTTCAATTGTTTCTTCATCGCGAACTGAACGAGGACGACCAGAGTTTTGAATTTTAACTGTCGCACCTGTATTCTCGAACATCCTGATCCATTTCCTAATGCTATCGTCACTTGGTGCGTGGCGTGTACGATATTCCGCACGATAGAGACGTTGAGCAGTCACTATTGAATCACCATTACGATAATACGCTCGTACGCAAAATGCGCGATACGTCCCCGAGTACTGTTCCATCGTGACTAAAACCCCACAAAATGGCGGACGCCATGGACTCCTTCCCGCACCCTTTAGACGCCCCGTTTCGAATATGGCGCGAAAACAAATACCCGATACCCTTTCTGGATACCTTGTATAAGTGGCACCAAAACCTCAGCAGAGCGAATATTGTCTGGGCACACTTTCAACCTCAGATCTTATGATCCTTCCTCAATCATACCGAGAACCCAATGGCCCTCAATATGGCGACCTATAACAAAAATATATATACATTCTGTGTACTAAATATCGGGAATTTGTCAATAAAACAAAAAATACAAATTATTCATCTAAATTTATTTTATCGCCTTCAAAGTAGGCCCCCATCGCTTGCAATACAACATCTCCAACGCTTCACCCAGTCTTCCATACATTTTTCATAGGCTATTTGCGGTATGGCCTTTAGCTCATTCAGCGAATTTTCTTTTATGGCTTCTATCGACTCAAAACGTTTTCCTCGAAGTGGTAATTTTAACTTGGGAAATAAAAAAAAGTCGGAGCCATATCAGGAGAATACGGTGCTTGGTCGAGAACTTTTGTTGAATTTTTCGCTAAAAACTCTTTCACTATAATGGCTGTGTCACAACACAAACACAACACAAACACAACTTTTTCTTATTCTACAGTTCATGTTCAACATGGCCGCCTCTATTTCTGATACATTGTCGCATCCTTCTACGGAGGCCAGTCTTCACTACTCCAGTAGTCAACGTTGTCCTCATTTTATTAGCTGCATCCACAATCCTTTCTCTTAAGTCTTCCACGGACGAAATTGGATTCGGCTCGCTGTATACAAGATTTTTCATATACCCCCACACATGAAAATCCATGGGGGTTAGGTCCGGACTTCTTGCTGGCCATGGCAACGGCCCACCTCGTCCTATCCATTTGTTAGGATAATTTGTGTCCAGCCAGTCTCTCACACTTCTTCTGAAATGGGCGGGGCAGCCATCGTGTTGAAACCACATGTCCCTGATCAGGTTGAGTGGCAGATCATCCAGCAAATTACTCAAGTCTCTTCTCAGGAAATTTTCGTAGCTTTCCCCAATTAAATTATCCGGGAGAAAGTAAGGTCCAATCAAATGATTGGAGATAATGCCCATCCACACATTCACGCTGAATCTTCGTTGGGACCCTTTTACTCTTTTCTTATTAGGATTCCTTTGTTCTTTTGGAGCCCAGTAGTGGGCGTTGTGATAATTAGTTATGCCATCTTTATCAAATTTGGACTCATCCGTCCACAAGATATTTCTTAAAAAATCTGGGTCTTCTACATCAGCATTTAGCATAAATCTGCAAAAGTCCAATCTCCTTGCGGGGTCTCCTTCTTCAATAACGTGTACCGGCGTGTAGTGGTATGGGTATAGGCCAGCAGTATGCACGGTAAACCACACTCTCCATTGCGAAAGTCCCAGATCACGGGCAACAATATTAGTGGAAGTAGTCGGATCCGCTCGGAAGCGTTGCACTATCTCATTGTCCCGTTCTTCGTCGTCAATTCGTGGTCTTCCCATGTCAGTATTTCGTCTCATGACAGCCAGTTTCTCGAAGTCTTCGATAAACTCTGTCAAAAACAGCCACATCCGACACTCGACGACCGGGGTAACGAGTTACGTATTCGTTGCGAGCTTGCGCAGACACACAATCGCAGTATCCGTAACAAATAAGCATGTCAGCATATTCCTCAGGTGTGTAGGACGTCATCTTCAACAGTTCCGTATCACAGGTACAAATCAGAGTCCGGTAAACAAGCGCAGTAGTCAGAAATAGGAAGAAACAGTCCAGAAACACAGCCAAATCGAGAAACAGAAAAGAGCAAAACGATGTCACATCTACTATGTACGAAGCACAAAAGCAGACTGATAACCAAAACTGCCAAAACAATACCCCCTGTTGTATTCCCTACCCTATCCGGTCTCTACAAATATTTTCTTTCATTCGCACCTACATAAATCGTAACTCGTCTCGCTCGCACGGTGCGCTTTGACTTGAAGAACAATAGGTGCGTGACCGTTAGAACTACTACCTGGAGCGTCCCAAATACTCTTTTTCCACGAAATGTAATACAAACCCTAGATTGTTATACCTTGTTAGATAGCTTATGAAACGTAGATATTTTAAACAACATCTGCCAAACAATTGCAATAATATTTTATTTAGATATGCCTTAGAGAAAAATAAACTTTCTATTTTTTTTAAAATTTCTTATCTTTCACTTGTGTACTACGGTCTACTCAATAAACTTATGTACTATTTTAATGATTGACGTCCTAAAGCATCTTATTACACATTTAAAAACGTAATAATAATAATAATAATCAGACATAGAGAATAACCAAAATTAAATTTTGTAGCCTAAAAATCGGCAATTTTCAATAAAAAAATTAAAAGTCGAATATCTCGAAAAGGGTTAAGTTTAGGGTAGGGTGTTTCATAGTGAAATTAGTCAGAAATGATGGGTACTCCACGCTCTCAACGGATCTAGCTCGACTTTTCCTGTAACCCTGTATATATGTATATATATATATATATACAATGTGGGGAGGACAATATGATCATAAATGAAACTTCGTATAAGTCATGATATTCCCAACCGTCACACAAAAAATCAAATGAATATATCCAGTAGTTTAGCCACAGGACATTATTTTTCATTTTAAGTATTTTCTACATGATGTATTGTAAACAAGAGAGCACGCGACAGGTTAACGACACACGTTGCCAGGTCGCTACTTTAAAAACCTACGCCTTTTCTTTCAAATTTATTTTCTCAATGCAAATTATACTTTATGTCCGAGCCCATAAGAGTCATAAAGCGTGTCATCACAGCTAGATAAGAAAAAATGCATGCGTACGCACTCATGTCTATCGCAAAATATGTATGTGCGAAAGAGATAGGTAAGTTTGCTTGTTTCTACTTTGCTTACTTGTCGACGTGTTTAGGTTACGCGGTCAGTGTGTCACCGGACGTCCTTCCTGCCTGTGACGCGTTTTGTTTTTCTCTGGAATTTCGGATGCGCCCGCGTTCTTTTGAAGTCGCCGCGCGAGTGTTCTCGTATCTTTGTTGTTGTGTTGTGTTGTGGGTGAATGATGCCCGACTATTTGGTTAATATTCTGTGATTTGATTTGTGTAATTGAGCATTAATAATAATAAGAATAATAGCGCCAAACATTACGTCGCTGCGTCGGCCACAGCTTTATCATGAATGAAACCAAGCTACGTTGCCATTCTTATTGCAGGTCAGTGTACCAATTTTAAAAATGGTGTTTTATTTTGTTTGCAGTTTTAAGCTATTTAGTTTGTTAGAAAAAAATGTTTTTTTAATTTCGATGTTCGGATTTATTTGATAGTTTACAAATGTTTCTATAAACCAGTATTGCCAGTGTTTTCATTTAAAGTCATATTGTCATCTCCACATTGTATATGTATACACACAAATGTATTTACAAAAAAGTTACTTTGCGAGCTTTTGCATTAGCGAAATCTTTAACAATGTCACTAACTTCAATTATGATTTCATGTTCAATACTTATTAATGATAAATTTGTCAATCTACTTTGCGACAATGTTGATCTAAGGTAGTTTTTAATTATTTATAGTTTAGAAAATGACCTTTCGCTATGTGCGACCGTGACTGGAAGTGTCCGGTATATCCTCAGTGCTGTGGACAGATTTGGGAACACTGAAATTAATTTATTCGTAAACAAGTAATTTAAAATATCCAACGGCGTAGTGGAATCATCAATAAACATCGGTAATAATTCGATTTCATTATAGAGCTCGAACTGTTCCACATCTGAAGAGCCATCATGGCAAAGTTTATTTTCTAAATAAGAGCAATGTGATTTTTTTGTATCAGAGTCCAAATCTTTCCAGTGTTTCAATTTTTGAAAAAATGAAAAATTACATTATTTTCATTCAAAAGTTCGAACCGTTCGTCGAACTTATTAATTGCGGTGTCTAACAAATAAAAGTAAAAATTTACTTTAAAATTTATTTTCGCGTCTGTTATCGGTTCATCCTCCGCCTCATAATTAAAAAACCTTTTACGAGCGCGAGGGCGTGCAGGTGTGGGAAATTCTACTATTGCCTCGACTTCTTCCGCTACAGTTTTCGCACGGTTAAGGAGCTCCTCAAAAGCGGATTCATTACGGAATTCAGACAAACTTATTTTTGCATTATCAATCATTTTCACCGCTTCTGACAATACAACGTCTGACTTTTGAAGGGCCTTGCTAACTATATTTATCTTGCTTAAAATTTCAAACCAAATAAGCAGCGAGCAGATGAATTTAAACGACTTAATTTTTGCCAATAATGAATTTGCCATATTTCTTGACTCTGCATCTTTGCTCCTATCGGAATATATAGTAAACAAGGCATCATACACTTTTCCCAGTTCAAAACGTAGAGCTTTTACTGCTTCAACCCTGCTCTCCCATCGAGTATTTGAGAGTGGTTTTAGACTTAAAGTTGGCACTTCTTTAGCAAGTATTTGCCAACGTGCTGTTGACGCAGAAAAAAAGAACATAAATTTCCTGCACAATTGAAAAGAAATTGAAAATTTCTAATGAACTTTTAGCAGCGTCATTCACTACCAAATTTAGAGTGTGTGCCGCACAAGGTACATAAAATGCGCGCGGGTTTAAATCTAAAATTCGTTTTTGTAGACCTATATTTTTCCCTTTCATGCAAACATGAAATCCATTATCATAACCTTGACCACGCATATCTAGTATGTCAATTTCGTTTGAGATTAAAAATATCTAACAAAAATTGAGTTAAGCCGAAGCCAGTAGTGTCTAATAGGAAAAAAACCCAGAAAGTGTTCTTTTACTTCAGCCTTGTTGTTGTTTGCATTTAAAAAAACGTACCGTACGACAACCGATATTTGTTCTTCGTGTGCAATATCTGGAGTGCAATCTAAAATAATGGAAAAATATTTTGTATGTGTCAATTCCAAAACAATAGCTTTTTTTATTCTTTCTCCCAATAATTGTATTATTTCATTCTGAATATTATGGCCAAGATTATGAGTTAGGCGTGACTCAGATTTTTGAATAAGAGCAATGTGTTCCGCAAGCACATTATCAAAGTTAGAGGTATATTCAACCAGTTTTAAAAAATTACCATTATCAGAATCGTACATTTTTTGAGATCTTCCCCGAAAAGCCAGACATTGCCTCGCTAAAAAATTAATTATGTTGATTATTCGTTCGAGTACTGCAACCCAACGTTTTTTTTCCCGATCAATTTCATTTTGGTGCAAGAAATCTACCGACTTTTCTTTTGAAATAACAGTTTTCAATGTTATTTGTTTCTTAAAACATGATAGGTGCCCTAAGCTCTTTTCATGACGTTCTATAGCAGTAGACAAATGCTGCCAATCTTTGTAACCTATTTCACCATTAAAAGGAGTCGGAGTCGCATCAGCATGAAAAAGTTTACAATAAAAACAATAAACAGAATCAGTTGACTTAGAGTAAACCAGCCAGTTTCTTAAAACGGTTTCATTATTTAATATATTTTTAGTATAATAAGCATTTGAAAAAGATCTTTTCGAACTATTCGAAGGATATGAACCCACTTTTACCTGTACTGGCCCACGCTCCATCAAAAATATTCTCTGTTTATCGGATAACACCTGTGGCCATAACGCGAGATCATTCATTATATCTTCTCGAAGTATATTCTCCGGGGACGCTTCGGCACTACGAGGTTCTTGGTCTTCTTCAACTACCGACGACAAAGATAGCAGCGGCGGCGGCGGTGACGTAGAAGTGACGAGTTCTGCTGTAGAATTATCTTGGGTTTTATATGTCTCTGTCTCCAGGTGTTCGTCCGAGGATGGACCGGGTCGAACAAAAAACTTTTTAATAGAACTTGTATTCTTTTTCAGAGACACTTCCTTCTCCAGCTTTCTTTTTCGACTCTGTGCACCAGAAAGTTTCTTTTTTCCATCGCCATCAGACATTTAAAATAAATAATAAACTAAGTATAAACACCTAAAAGAACTAACAATGTAAATTAATATAGGCCCAGAGAAATAGTTGAAACTTGGACTAAGTATTATTTATTACTAGCTTCTGCCCGCGACTTCGTCCGCGAGGAATTAGTATATCGCGATTCCCCCGGGATCTGTGATCATCTGTGCACTTTTCCGGAATAAAAAGTAGCCTATGTCCTTCCCCAGGACTCAAGCTATCGCCTATCCTATTATCTCCATACCAACATTCATTCAAATCGGTTCAGCGGTTGAGCTGTGAAAGCGTAACACACAGCCAGACAGACAGCCAGACAGACAGCCAGACAGAGAGATAGACAGACAGACAGAGAGACAGACAGAGTTACTTTCGCATTTATAATATAAGTATGGATATGACACATCAATCAACGTCGCGGTACCTACATTAACCAATCAAACGTAATAAATAAATAAAATAAAAAAGTAGTTCGTTGTTCAAAGGTTAGGTACAAATAAGACCTAAATAAATACCTTAGTATACTAGTAGGTACATATTAAAGCACTTTAACTTACCTTGTTTGTTCCGCACTGCAGTAGGATAAACAAATGAAAAATCCTAGGTCGTATAGGTACGAGTATTTAACTTCGATATCTTCACTATCTATCACTCGATGTTTTGTTTTTTTTTCATGAATTTCGCTAGCTGTTTTTGATGACCTCCGACCTCGAGGCATGTCGCAATAATTGTGCAAGCAAATAACCAAATCTTACCTTTTATATATTTTTTATCAAAAGCAAAGCCGATTTACTTCATATTTACATGTTTATTCAAAGATGATATTTAATCCAATAGCATCAAGGCTTATTTCACAAAACTACGGCGTAGCGATAAAACAAAAATTGCGGCACGCGTACACAAGCCTTTGAAAATGACCGCCGCACGTCCCTGGGAATTTTAATTTGAACTTTATAGCATTCTAATACAGCCGAGTTAGCAATGATTGTCGGCGTACGGCGTGTTGTCAAACGAATCAAAACAAACAGGTGCCGAAGCCGGCACGCGCCTTTGGTAGCGATGCGACATTACGCCAATTTAATCTTTAATTATCTGTTTTAAGGCTGATTTCACGTTGAAACAAAGTTATTGTGTAAATTTAAATAGAGTAGGAAAAGGAGTAGCCTTGCTTTGCTACCGCGCGCCCGGCGTCGACAGGGTGCGGCGGCAGGTGTGCGGCGCACACGAGCGCAGGGTCTTTGAGAGCGCCGGCATCGACGCATCTTTGGAGGTGTCGCATTAGAGGGCGCAGGGCGCTCGGCGCCCCCTTAGACCCGGCGCCCGTGTGCGCCGCACACCCTGCACCATAGGTAAAGATGCCTCTGTCTATACGCTTTCTCTAGTTCGACCTGTGAACCTCGAAAGTTGGTAGCACTATCAGATTTTTTAGTCGCGGGCAACCGCGTCTTTGTCTTTGTATATTTACATATATGCAGGGCGGCTCCTGGGCGTTCTCTTTAAAATTGAAACTCCGTGCGTAGCCAAAATTATATTTATTAATCTTGAGCAAAGCTTGTACATTGCGGCAACATATTGTCAAGAGACAAGAGTTAATTTAACCATAGAGAATTATAGATTCTCCGACTACCATAGATAATACAACGTCTTTATCGCGGAGTCTATACTTAAGCTTGCTATTAGTTCTATATGGATCGCTCGAGTTCCTAGACACGTAAATAGCATGCCCCATCGCTTATCCCTACGACATCCTATCGTCACCCACATTGAGCCGAAACAATCTTACACTGGACCGCAAAGAAAAAAGGTTGGTTAGAAAATCTTCAAAAGTACCTCACCTACCTTTATGAAATAAAGCCTAAATTAAATAATATTTGAATGTGCTTAAATGAAAATTTCAAAAAAATCGACAATCAAAACCTTGAGTTTCTGTGGTGTCTTTCTAGTTTTGCGCCATTCGCAGGTCTTAATGGCTTTAAATTTGCTTCTGCCAGACGCCGCCTTACTGTAGTCGTACTCAGATTGTTTCCTCCAGCTCGTAAATGATGATTATTTACTTCAACAGCCGTAAGAAAACGATTTCTCAAAATTGTTGACACCATATAGCGATCCTCCCGCGCCGTCATGCACCTTGTTCGGCCTGTTCTTGGTCTTCGAAGATAGGATCCAGTTTCATCGAAACGCTGGAGTACTCGCTGAACTATAGAAAGAGTCACACCAACGGTTCTCGCTCTATTTCGCTGACTGTCCCCATCTTCAAGCATTGTCAGGATCCTGGTACATTCTTCAGGGGTTAACGATAGATGACTTTAGAATAATAAAATTTATGAGGCAGATGCCATATTTATAACGTTTTTATTGCAAACATGTTATGATCGAAAGGAACTCATGCGCCTTTCGATCAGACGCACCTGGGTTCGAATCCCGACTCGGCCCTGCACCAATGACTTATAGTTAAGTGCAGATTTTGCATGCTCGCTCTAAAACGGTGAAGAAAAACATCGTGATGAAACCCGCTTACGCGCTTTGGAGTGATAGGCTCTGGCCGTGGTTGTAATACCACCCACCGAACAAAGCCATGCCGTCAAGCGACCTAATCGTGTTTCGGGATGATGTTCGGTGAACCATCGGGGAGACGGGTCTGAGTAGCCGCTCAACTGTCGTCTCTCTCTAGATCTAGGTGCTCCATCTTAGGTCACATCATCGCTACACATCAGGCGAGATAGTGGCCAAAAAATTAGGCGTAAAAAAAAAAAGTTTTTTTTACGCCTTATACACTCGTGAGCAAAAAAATCGACTCAGGACGCACGCTCGCGGTTAAAAAACTCTAGCAAAAATCTGAAGCTTTTATTCTATTTCTGATTTTTACATCTCAAAGCTGTTAGTTTTAGCTTTAAAATGAATGGTCAACGTTGTTATTTTAAGTTTTTTTATGGTAATGAAAAAATATTAAATGAAAAGGAGTCAAAGCAATGAAAAAAGGTGATAATTTACAGTAAAGAAAATACCAGGTTAAATTCGTCAAAATATTAAATTAATTTAAATTAACACATCAATATTTAGTGTTGCCCCCCCTGGCCATAATAACAGCTTCCAATCGCTTCTTCATGGATCGAATAAGTATCTTTACTCGATCTTTCGATGCTATCCCATTCTTCAATGAGCGCCGCTTTGAGGTCCGATTTCGTGGCTGGTGCAGGATTTCTAGCCCGAACATTTCTTTTAAGTTCATCCCACAAATGCTCGATAGGATTTAAGTCCGGGCTACGCGCTGGCCAGTCCATAGCGGCAATTACGACCTCCTGTAAATACTGCCGGACGGAACCTGCAGTATGTGGACGGGCATTGTCGTGCATTAAGATGAAGTTTTCGCCCACGGAACCGGCGTAGGGAACGACGTGATCCCCTAAAATCTCTTCGATATATCGGTTTGCCGTCAATCCTCCCACTCGACCGCTAGTTTCAATAAAAACCAACTCGGTTTTTGACTTCATTGAAATGCCCGCCCACACCATCCAGGAACCTCCGCCAAAAGCCACATTTTCTTTGATGCAGCACTGCGCAAATCTTTCTCCAGGTCTTCTGTAAACTCGTCCTCTTCTATCGCTACCATGCAAGCACACTCTGCTTTCGTCTGAGAAGAGAACGGAGCTCCATTGTTCTTCAGTCCAATCAACGTGTTCCCTGGCAAATCGTAGGCGGGCTGCTCGATGGGCTGGGGTTAATTTGGGGCCAGTAGCTGGCCTTTTTGGCTCAAGGTTAGCTGCCTTGAGTCTTCTTCTGACTGTCCAGCCACTAACAGCCACTCCTCGCGTTTCTCTGAGCTCTTGTTGGACTTGAACGCCAGTGAGTGCCCGATTTCTCAGCGATGTGCTGACAATGAATCGGTCATCTCTCTCCGATGTGCACCTTTTTCTTCCAGACCCGCGTCTTCGATTAAAGCTACCAGTCTCTTGGTAACGACGGTAAACTCTGGAAACAGCAGACTGGCTCATGTTCAGCGCACGAGCCACTTCACGCTGAGTCTGGCCTTGTCGCAATAGGGTGATCGCTTGAGCAGCTTCTTCACTTGTTGTGTCCATTTTCAGGTAGAATTCTTGTTTGTTGATAACGGAGATGTGTATCGGTTGACGTTTGACGGCTAACTGATAAGGGTGGGTCAGGTAGATAACCTTTTATATGGGTCTGTAACCCTTAACTAGCACTATTGTAAACAAGCGTAAAAACGGTGGTTACTGATCACAACACATTGTTGGGTTGTGTGAGCAAGTAACATTACGATATTTTATATCATTTTGAAGCTAATACTAGCAGCTTTCAGATTTTACTAAGAATAAATTATTTTTCAAAAAAAACTAAACCGACTTCAAAACCACAAATGGCACTCAAAAGTAAAAAATAAATTAATATAATTATCATAAGCGCTACCCACTCATATATTTGAAGTCGGTGCCAGCCAAGTGTAATAGGTAGCAGATAAATATGTATATAGTAAGTACTACTTGTAGGTAGTATCTATCTACTACCTTTTAGACTTGGCTGGCACCGACTTCAAATATGTGAGTGGGTAGCGCTTATGATAATTATATTAATTTATTTTTTACTTTTGAGTGCCATTTGTGGTTTTGAAGTCGGTTTAGTTTTTTTTGAAAAATAAATTATTTTACCCTTTTTAGTGAAAAACAAGTTTTAATTAAATTAATTCAAAAAGTTTTTAAAGACAAGCTTTTATGATCTAGAAGCCACATCATGACGAAGTTTAAAACGGGCTATCACAATTAAATGCATGTACAAAAAAATTTCATGTCTGTCCTATATCTCTGTTGAAGAGTTCCCTCACCGGAAGTCAATCCTGGGTGTATCTGCCATGTCATGATGGAATTTAGAACAGGCTATTATGGTTAAATCCATTTACGAAATGTTGTGTCTGTACTATTCACCGTTGAGGAGTTCCCTCACCGGAAGTCAACCCTGGGTGAAGCAGGTGTAGCAGTCGAATACAAACCTCCACCTTTAGAAAGTTGGTTACGAAAAAAACAAGAACCGACTTGAAGATTAAACTTATATTTTTTGTTATTGCTATTTTTTTCAAAAACTACTGAATGAATTTCGATAAAATTTATATGGGACCACCTTTGAAGTATTACCTACCAATCAAAAAAAGAATCATCGAAATCAATGCATAATTGGCGGAGAAATCGCGTAACAAACACACAAAAAAAAAAAAAAAAAAAACATACCGTCGAATTGTAAACCTCCTCCTTTTTGAAGTCGGTTAAAAATATATTTTCGCCTTCAGTTTTTTTGCCAGTGACTTGCGACTGCAGGTGTGTCGCCTGAGTCGATTTTTTTGCTCACGAGTGTAGTTCTAATTGGCCACTTTTTGTTTAGTAAACTAAAAAACGACCATTATTTTACATTATCAGATTTTTTATAAAACTATCAAAAAAAAATAATTATATATTATTTTATGTGGCATTAAGTACAGTGTGTCCCTGGATAATGTGCAATTCCAAAAGGGGGTGAAACTAGGACAAAATTATAGACAAAAAAATTAAAAAAAAAATTGTACTACTTTATAGATGAATTAAGATTTTCATTACTTACTAATGACTATTTACAAAAAATAAACGATTTCTTCCAACGTATCTCTAGTCCTCTAGTCTATTTTATTAAAATAAAAACCATTTTCATGCCAGATATTTGGTAGTGACGATAAAATAACAAATATTTCCCAAAAAAGTGGCTATCATGACTTAAAGTTTAACTTTTGTATTAAAAATACACTTTTTTTATGCTGATTTTTTCAATAACCTCTAAATTTCTTAAAATGAGGCCCGTAATACCAGATAGTTTTATGACTTATTATTATTTTCTATCATAATAGCTTTTAAACGAAAAAATAATCTGCGTTCTAATACGAGTACAAAAAATAAACTAAGCTGGCTAGGAGGTTTTAAAGTTGACTACTGATTACGTCACCGCTCAGGCAGTATTAAAAGTCAGATTTTAATTACAACATTTTTATTTAACTTACAAGTAATTATGTACGTTACATAGTTAAGGTTTTATTTAATGCATTAAATGCTCAAAATGGCTTCCTTCTTGTTGAAGGCACATTGCCGCTCGAAGAGCAATTTGTTTTGTGGCTCTACGCACCATCTCGGGGTCACTTTAATCTCATCGGCACATTGCATAATTCGATCTTGTAACTCTGCCTCGGTGTTTACGGTCGTTCTGTAGACCCTTTGTTTTATAACGCCCCACAGAAAATAGTCTAGAGGTGTTAGGTCAGGTGAACGTGCCGTCCACTCGAATGGTCCTTGCCGGCCAATTCATCTATTTTCGTAGTTTTCGCTTAAAAAACTTCGCACATTGCGCCCGTAGTGAGCAGGACATCCGTCCATCTGCAAAAACATACTTCGCCTTGTAGCCAGCGGAACATCTTCCAGCAAAAGTGGCACATCGTCTCTTAATGAGGTTAAAAAACGTTCGGCGTTCAATAATGCGGGTAAAATAACTGGCCCAATCAGTGTGTCGTCCATTAAAGCTGCCCATACATTAATTGAAAATCGCACTTGGAAGGTAGATGCCCTCTTTAGGCGTGGATTGTCATCGGACCATACATGCAAGTTTCTGCAATTTGTGATTCCGGGTGAATGCGCTTCATCCATCCATAATTTTTTTTTCAAGAATTGTGGACTATTTCAAATTTTTTTTTATGCATCTTGCACGATTGTGTACATTTGCATGCAAATGCTGCACTCGTTGATAATGGTAAGGATGCAATCCCTCCTTTTTAAAAATTCACCATACGGATGTCTTCTATATCCCATGACGCAAAGCTAAACGTCTAATGCTTGTTGTGGGATCAGCAAACAAATCGTTTAAAACGGTCTCTTCTATGGAATTGTCAATAATGGCAGCTTGTTGCTCACGGCGTTCTCATGCTAATCCGAGTCCGATGTTGGATAACTTCCGGTGAACTTCTTGAAAATTTCGTGCTGACGGTATAAGTCTGCTCGGAAACGCATTCATATATGCAGAACGAGCGGCTGTTGTGAGTCCACGTGACAAACCATAATAATAATGGATGTCGCCGATTTCTCGCGGAGAGAACTCAGTCAATTGCGGCATCTCCACAACACACAACAAAGTACAGTCAAAAACGTATCAAAAAGTCAATAACAAAACAAAAACAAAACGACGTAACAAAAACTGAATGCACGGTTAACGGTAGATACGATAGCAGCGGCGAGAATATCGGAGCGACTGGCTGGCTGACTGTGCCTCATTGTGAGTCCTGTTTCGATCCCCACCCTTCATCTTTCACACAAGAAGCGCAGCGACTATACAACAATAGAAGTTAAAAAAAAAGGGTCTCTACTTGAGCGGTGACGTAAACAGTAGTCAACTTTAAAACTTCCTATAAAAAATTCTTATAGCCAGTTTATTTTTTGTGTTAGAACGTAGATTATTTTTTCGTTTAAAATAGTATAACGGGCTTAATTTTAAGAAATTTAGAGATTACGAGGCATGCCTTTTAAGTTTTGTCGTTTGAAGAAAAAAACACAACTACACAGAACCTAATAGTGCTTTTTATTGTTTTTCAAAGTATTCACCACGTAGCTTAATACACTTTTCCATTCGCTCACACCAGTTATTATAACATTTATTCCACTCTAAAGTGAGGGTGTTCAAAATGGCTGACTTGAAAGCGTCGAGTGCTTCTTCACCGGACTGGTACCTTTGACCACGAAGACTTTTCTTAATTTTAGAAATGTAAAGAAATCGTTAGGGTATAGGTCAGGACTGTATGGAGGATGGTCAAGAATTTCTACTTTTTCCTGCTTCATATACTCAATCGTTTGACGAGCGCTGTGTGAGCTTGCGTTGTCGTGGTGCACGATGATGCGTCGCTTTGAGTTTGATTTTCGAAATTCGGAGATGACTTGTGGTAAACAAATCTTCTTCGAATATGGTAAGCATGTACGCCGGGATGGGGGTTAGATCATCAGTCACCACTTGAAAACAGACCAGCAATTACCGTATTAAGGGTGTAAACAGCCTGGTTAGCCTCACTAGTAAGACGTGACGCCTTTTTTTATCGCACCACTGACTTGTACCCTATCCAAGAAGTACTTTCTCCCGTATTCCAGTAAACGTCTTGACCTCCAGGACTCGGGGACTTTTATAATAATTCCTGATTCTGTGCATATACCTTCGAGGATTTGCAGAAATTGTCTAGTATATTGGTCGGGCGTGAGATTCCTTTCACCCAGATAGTGCTGGGATGGGATCCGGAGGACAATTACTTGGTGGCCTCCCTGACCCAGAAGGGATGCGGTGGTATCACAAAGATGGGCAGCACGCAGGATTATGAGGATGGTGGCTAGTGTCCATCCCTTTTGCTGGAGCCCTTCAAGCCTTGCCTCCGGTCCTTGGACACATCTTTTTCCCGCAATTGGTGCGCTAGTGAGATCCTGGTCTGGGGGAATAGTAAGGTCGCAAGCAGTGGGAAGATATGAGTGAAGCTGTATACGTTGTTGAAGAGGGGCTCTTCAAAAGCCTGGACGCTCTGTTTGGATTCACACTGCTGCGCGCTAAACGCGGTACGCACCTTTTCTGCCGGCTAGCCTAGGGACGAGCGGTGTGTTCGTTAGCTAGGGGGATGTTACATACCGGTGTAACCAATAATCGAGGCAGGGTCCCTTCTAAAGGGGCGCCACCAGTCCTTACAACTGGGAGGTGAATAATAACAATGAGATTCACCTCAAATTTCTATTTATTTAACAATATTCTAATTTTAAGTTCTTAAATTTAGGGTTAGTTTTTACAATTAAATTATTCTTAAAGTTCTATTCTTTTCTATTTAGTTCTATTTATTCTATTGCTGCAATAAGCTTTCTTAATATTCTATGTTACATAGTGTTCCGGACATGAAGATGGGCCCTTCCCATGCCGGTTCGTAGGTTGTTTAACCTTTCTAATACATTAGACTACTATTGAGGCATCCGCTGGCTATTGGAACACAGCTGGCCCGGAGCGATCGTCGACTAGCGACATGTGGCGTCAGCGCAGTCGCGTTAAATTTAAATTGATATGTTTTGAGGTGAAAACAAAAAGAAAAAATGGGGAACGTCACCCATCGGCGGTCCCGGTGGAAGTAGGTACACCCGTCATCGGCGAGGAGATACCTAGGACCTTAACTTTGGAGCGGCAATCTGTGGACGAAAGATATTTCGCTACAGATCACCACGAAATAAATGAGATTCTAATAGGATTCTACCAAGAAAGGATGGGGTTTTTACCTGCCGCTCCACAAAATACGGCGCAGTTGGGCACGCCATTTTTCTGCCTGGGCGCATGTCGGCCGCGACGCCATCCGTCCGAACTCCGCGATGTTCTATAGAATTACGTAAATTTAGTGAAGGAAACAACGATGGAGGGACTGGGATTCTTTTCCCTGAAGAAATTAAACTGTTCACTTACTTCTTTTCTATTCTTTCTCGAAATTCTTGGGAGCCGGTATTTTCGACGCCGGGACGCTAGTTGAAAAGACCTTTGACAGATTGGATTCTCAGAGCGTAGACAAACGTCAAAACGTGGTGCTCCAGACACGAACACATCAACCTGTCAAACTTGACTGACATACCATGGCTGGTAAAACCCTGAAATTTCTAATTCTAAGGCAATAAAGCCTGTGAAAAACAACGAATAACTGTTAATTAGGAGATTCTACTACTATGCTAGAAAAGCTGAAAGACTAAACAAATTTTAAAGGTTCTAACAATTTAACAAAGATTTCTTATCGGTTTTTTATGTTTGAGCGTACAACAGGATTTCTCGCATTGCTTGACGCTTCTTTCTGGCAATGATCTAACGAATCGATCAATATTATTATTTATGGCAACTCGATGACAGCTGTCGTTACTGTCAAAAGTCATAATGACTAGGCTAGTAATAACAACAAATGTTAATTAAATTTGAGTTTACTAAATATGTGATATTTACGAAGAAAATCCCCAAGCAATGGATATGTTGCCTAAGTTCAATGCTCAAGGAATGTACCCGCAACAACAACTCGTGGCAGAAACAATTCTTTCTATTGAAAAATAACGTAAGTAATGGTGCCCAACTTACTCAGTGAAGAATGCATTTTGCTGACCTTTCTTGGCGTCGCCGGCGTTGAATGTACACCAGCACAGCCCCTGCGGGCTGTCCTACGACCGATCAACAAGATGCACCCCTCCCGGAGGCGTTTTACACCGAAAAAACTTAATGTTCAAATGTCATGCAACAACACCCCTCCGACAAGAGCGAAATTACTATGAACAACGAGAAGTATAAGTTCGCGAACGAAACCAGTAAACAATACTATATTCTGTGGCGACAGTGACAACTGGACCATATTCTTTTCTGAAACAATGTTATTGTGATAAGATAACACAAAGAAACAATTAAGTTTCTACAGAGTGAGCTGTAGAGTACCAATGGACCCTTATAATGTTTAGCTTTCACTACTGAATTCTTATTCTGAAAAAGTTTGTTCTAATTCTAAAATAGTTCTATTCAAGCACTATTGTAACTTGAAAAAATAAAGTTCTAACCAACATCTTCTGTTTGCATTTATTTCTCACACCCGTAGGTGTATATAACTGTCTGGCAGTTTTGAATAAGTATGCTAATTAGCATTGTGAAGCTATAACTACCATACCTAAAATATTAAGTTTTAACATGTTTGTATTTATATTTAATACGAACTAATGTTCTTAACGGACTTGCCGCATAGGATAACATATGCTTATGAGCATTGAAAAAACCTAACTAATGCGCTTAACTTACCTAATGTTAAGTTTACTAAAACTATATTACCTAAAGCTAGACCTAACTGCTTACAACAGTTACCTAACTGTTGTTATCTATTAGTGCACTATATTTACAACATATGAATTTAATTGACACAATATGTATGTTTGTTAACATTTATTAAATGAGTGTGGGGTTAGTGTTCAGTGGATAGGGAGTTATTGTTCAGTGGAACCACTTGCATAAAATAATAAAGTTAAAAGAAAATTCAAAGCACTCTCTCTCTCAATCTCCAGCCACACCAGAATTTTATAAGTTCTTTCTAACATAAATTATTCTTGTAATAAAATCCCTCTTACATCCTTCACCTTATTTTCCATTCAATCACACTTCTTACACAGTACTTGTTACCTTCCATACTATTCCATATTATTCCATCTGTCTTTCACTCTCATCAATTAAAATATCCTTGATCTTTCCTTTCCTTTTATTTTATTTTGCTGAAATACTGTAAATTTGATTTGAAAACTTTATTTATTTATCTACTATTTTACTTGTATTTTACTAAAATATTTAGGTATTATTATATACATTTTTTTTATAATATTTTTATTTTTCCTTATTTTATTTATGCCTATGTATGCCTAAATTAACTTATTTAAACTTTACACTAATCTAGTACTCTATTCTATTCTGGATTTATATGGATTATGTCCTTAATGTGAGTCAACCCTAACTTCTTTCCATTAATTGCTCGGAGACGATAAATTAAGGGGCTAACTTTCTCTTCTATTACACATTTAATGTTTCTAGGTGCTAATTTACTTGCGAAATTATCACTAGCTTTGGATAGAGTGTAATCTTTCTTCCACACAACCTGACCAACATTTAGACTAACTTCTCTCTTTCTTCTATCATACAAACGTTTCCCTCTTGCATACGCAGAATTTAATTTCTCTTTCACTTTCATAAATATGTTTTTGAGTTCTTGTAATGATCCTACGTAATCTTTCCTTTCTGGGAAATTTAAATCCTGTTGATCAAATGTGTTAAATTTATAATGCTCTGTATCCAAAACTATTTCTCTACCATGCACAACGAAAAATGGAGTAAATCCAGTGGCTTCATGCACACTGTTGTTCATCGCAGACTGAATATGTGGTAAGTGAAGGTCCCATTCTCTATGATCATTCTTAAGAAATGATGAAATCGCGTCACCTAGAACTCGGTTAACACGTTCTACCGGGTTCACCTGAGGAGTGTATACGGCAGTGTAGAATAAGTTGGGTATCTTGTACCTTTCTATTAATTCTTTGAATTCTTTAGATGTAAACACACTTCCATTATCACATATTAAAGTCTTAGGGACTCCGTGTACAAGGAAAACAAATTCTTCTAACTTCTGATTTATGGTGGTAGAGACTGCTCTTCTTATTGGAAATAGGAAAACATACTTTGAAAAATAGTCTGCTACTACCAACACAAATGTATTACCTTTCTTAGACCTTGGTAAGGGGCCATGTAAATCCATCGACATAGTTTCAAATGGTCTGTTGACCCGCTTGGGTTGTCCCATGAGTCCGGGTCTAGCTTTATTTGTTGATTTGTTAGCTAAACAGACTTCACATTTTCTCACATATTCTTTGACATCTTTTAGTAATTTTGGCCAGTAAAATCGTAGAGCTATGCGTTTTACGGTTTTACTAATGCCAAAATGTCCTGCTGTTGGCTGATCATGATTTTCTAATAAAATTCTAGCTCTACTTTGTAGAGGTACAACTAATTTCCATGAAGTGTCATTTTCTAATGCATATTTACTTTTAATTAATTTATATAACCTTCCTTCAATAATGTTAAATTTGGGAAAGCGTTGTGGAAATTTTCTACAATTTTCAAACAAGGTATCATACCAAGTGTCTCCTGAAGGATAATTAATCTCTTCTACTGATTCTACTTCTAAGCGGCTAAGAGCGTCAGGTACGACGTGCAAATGTCCTTTTCTGTGTTTAATATCAAATTTGTATTGCATGAGTCGCATAGCCCACCTGGCCAACCTACCGCTAGGAGATTTAATGCTCAGTAACCACTGTAGAGACGCGTGATCAGTAATTACTGTGAAGGGCTGACCTTCAACGTAACACCTAAATTTTTCTACGCTGAATAACGCGGCTAAACATTCTTTCTCTGTCACTGAGTAATTCCTTTCTGCTGCAGTGAGACTACGCGAAGCATACGCTATAACCTTCTCTACATCGTCAATATTTTGAGTGAGGACGCTACCTATACCTCTGTCACTGGCATCACATTGTATTGTAAATTCTTTTGTGAAGTCAGGACAAGCCAAAACCGGTGACGTCACTAAGCACGTTTTGAGTGTGTCAAAAGCCTCCTGAGCATCCCCGTCCCATTCCCACTTCTTCAGCTTCTTACTCGTCAAACGATTTAAAGGAGCTGCTACTGTTGAGAAGTTTGGGATGAAACGACGATACCACCCTACCATTCCCAAGAAACTCTTGACTTCTTGAATTTTTTGGTGTTCTACTTTATTATTTCTGACTCTAGATTTATTATTTTCTGTGACTCTACCATTTGACTCTACATTCTTGTAGGTTATATCACCACTAATACGACTTTGAAACGGCTGGTTCACCCAATCCCGTCGTGAGAGGCTCCGCCCGAGTTTAAATTATTATTCTGTTTGTTCTGATTCTGGGGATTGCACTTCTCACAGCGCGGTCTTGTGACCCCTTGCCTTCCGCAGCCATAGCAATGGATCGTCCCATCAAATTTACATTCTGTTTCTACGTGACCCTGTCTTTTACATTTGCTACAAACGGCGCGTATAGTTTTAGATGTTTGAACGGTTTCTATATTCTTTCTATTGTTATGAAAGGTTTTTGTTTTATAACACAAGTCCATGTGTAATGAGTTCGAGTTGGTGGTCGAGGGGTTAACATGTGTCGCACACTCTAACTTCATGTCTTCCATCCCCTTACATTTCATACGCAACTGGTCCACGTTCGCAAATGTGTCACAAAATACCTTAGATTTATAATAAGGAGCTAGGTTATCTTTAATAATTTCTACCTGTTCCTTTTCTGGTATGTGTGTGTCTAACCTATCAAAGTATTTCTTCATAGTGTAAATATACGATATCACACTTTCTGATGGATGTTGTGTCCTATTATAGATTTCTTTAAGAGTTTTTCTATTGTATGAAATTGGTAAAAACTCTTCTTTCAAAGCGGTAACAAAGTCGTTCCATGTCAAATGATGTTTGCCATAGAAACGGTACCATTCTGCTGCACTACCTTCTAATAAATCATAGACGCTTCTTAGTAATTCTGATTGACTAACATTTTTACAGATGCTTAATTCATCAATCTTCTCGAGGAATGCATGCAAACCTATCTTGCTATCCCTACCTGAATATTTTATGTTCCAGTTGGAAACATTACATGATGGGTCAATGGTAATCCGCAGCTCACCTGTGCCAACTGAAGAGTCCTGAGTTGTCACTGTCCTCTCAGTCGCAGTCGAAGTGCTGGGACCACTGCTCAACGGAGTCGCTTCTACGGTTGCCGGTTCCTCTGCATAGCACACACCAACTGTTCCTATAACACCAACGTTCAATATGTTAATAATGCTCTCACAATCTTTCTTGAGCACTATGATTCTATCTTGGAGTTCTTGATCGTTAGTCACTAGGCGACATAGCCTGAGTTGAATGTGTATCACACGGGAAGCAAACCTTTCTTTCTGAGAAGGAGTTAATTCTCCTGACGACACTGCCTGACTAATGTCATTCAATTTGTCCTCGCAGACTTCTACTTCTGATTCTACGTCGAGCTCAGATGGGTTGAGAACAATTTCCAAACGTGATGTTTTTGACAGAGCAGATATCTTGGCTCGCATGTCAGCAACTGTTCTGATGTTGAGATGCCCTCTGATTCTGAGTTCATACTTGAGCTCATCGCTAAGGAGATGTCTGAAGTTCATCTTTAACTCAGACATTTTGTCAGAAATTGTCAATTCTATGTTTGTCAAAACAAGTTATTATTCTACAAATGAGACCAACCTCGATGATGTTCCAGTAATACCGGGCCCCACGTTGGGCGCCAATTTATGCTGCGCGCTAAACGCGGTACGCACCTTTTCTGCCGGCTAGCCTAGGGACGAGCGGTGTGTTCGTTAGCTAGGGGGATGTTACATACCGGTGTAACCAATAATCGAGGCAGGGTCCCTTCTAAAGGGGCGCCACCAGTCCTTACAACTGGGAGGTGAATAATAACAATGAGATTCACCTCAAATTTCTATTTATTTAACAATATTCTAATTTTAAGTTCTTAAATTTAGGGTTAGTTTTTACAATTAAATTATTCTTAAAGTTCTATTCTTTTCTATTTAGTTCTATTTATTCTATTGCTGCAATAAGCTTTCTTAATATTCTATGTTACATAGTGTTCCGGACATGAAGATGGGCCCTTCCCATGCCGGTTCGTAGGTTGTTTAACCTTTCTAATACATTAGACTACTATTGAGGCATCCGCTGGCTATTGGAACACAGCTGGCCCGGAGCGATCGTCGACTAGCGACATGTGGCGTCAGCGCAGTCGCGTTAAATTTAAATTGATATGTTTTGAGGTGAAAACAAAAAGAAAAAATGGGGAACGTCACCCATCGGCGGTCCCGGTGGAAGTAGGTACACCCGTCATCGGCGAGGAGATACCTAGGACCTTAACTTTGGAGCGGCAATCTGTGGACGAAAGATATTTCGCTACAGATCACCACGAAATAAATGAGATTCTAATAGGATTCTACCAAGAAAGGATGGGGTTTTTACCTGCCGCTCCACAAAATACGGCGCAGTTGGGCACGCCATTTTTCTGCCTGGGCGCATGTCGGCCGCGACGCCATCCGTCCGAACTCCGCGATGTTCTATAGAATTACGTAAATTTAGTGAAGGAAACAACGATGGAGGGACTGGGATTCTTTTCCCTGAAGAAATTAAACTGTTCACTTACTTCTTTTCTATTCTTTCTCGAAATTCTTGGGAGCCGGTATTTTCGACGCCGGGACGCTAGTTGAAAAGACCTTTGACAGATTGGATTCTCAGAGCGTAGACAAACGTCAAAACGTGGTGCTCCAGACACGAACACATCAACCTGTCAAACTTGACTGACATACCATGGCTGGTAAAACCCTGAAATTTCTAATTCTAAGGCAATAAAGCCTGTGAAAAACAACGAATAACTGTTAATTAGGAGATTCTACTACTATGCTAGAAAAGCTGAAAGACTAAACAAATTTTAAAGGTTCTAACAATTTAACAAAGATTTCTTATCGGTTTTTTATGTTTGAGCGTACAACAGGATTTCTCGCATTGCTTGACGCTTCTTTCTGGCAATGATCTAACGAATCGATCAATATTATTATTTATGGCAACTCGATGACAGCTGTCGTTACTGTCAAAAGTCATAATGACTAGGCTAGTAATAACAACAAATGTTAATTAAATTTGAGTTTACTAAATATGTGATATTTACGAAGAAAATCCCCAAGCAATGGATATGTTGCCTAAGTTCAATGCTCAAGGAATGTACCCGCAACAACAACTCGTGGCAGAAACAATTCTTTCTATTGAAAAATAACGTAAGTAATGGTGCCCAACTTACTCAGTGAAGAATGCATTTTGCTGACCTTTCTTGGCGTCGCCGGCGTTGAATGTACACCAGCACAGCCCCTGCGGGCTGTCCTACGACCGATCAACAAGATGCACCCCTCCCGGAGGCGTTTTACACCGAAAAAACTTAATGTTCAAATGTCATGCAACAACACCCCTCCGACAAGAGCGAAATTACTATGAACAACGAGAAGTATAAGTTCGCGAACGAAACCAGTAAACAATACTATATTCTGTGGCGACAGTGACAACTGGACCATATTCTTTTCTGAAACAATGTTATTGTGATAAGATAACACAAAGAAACAATTAAGTTTCTACAGAGTGAGCTGTAGAGTACCAATGGACCCTTATAATGTTTAGCTTTCACTACTGAATTCTTATTCTGAAAAAGTTTGTTCTAATTCTAAAATAGTTCTATTCAAGCACTATTGTAACTTGAAAAAATAAAGTTCTAACCAACATCTTCTGTTTGCATTTATTTCTCACACCCGTAGGTGTATATAACTGTCTGGCAGTTTTGAATGAATGAATGAATTTTGATAACTTAAAACATTTTTATATCGTCTAGATAATAATACAATTTTCTGCGAGTATTGCACACAAAACGAACTCCGTAAATGCAACACGTTGTCGTATCGATTTCGGTATCGTAACCGAAACCGTATCGAATCCTCGTGGCGGATGTTCTGAATAGCTCGAAAAGAAACCTAAGACACGAGATCGTTATCCAATCGAATCGATTCGGTATGTTGTCGTGGGGTTCTGAATCGGCCAGCCGGTCAGATACTGTTGTTATTATAGTATATCCGGCATCCGTTGGTCATAATTATATTTTTTCTTAAAACATCCAGGCTTGGTATCGATATTGTACCTTTCACAAAGTAGTGTGCTTATGGGTTTCTTTTTTTGTATGAACACCTTGAAGCATAAATACCATCAACGCGTGATCAGCAATGTCAGATAATCTGTACTGGTCAGTGCCTAAATACTACAAAGCCTTCTACTTTATCTAATCGTGTGTCATAGATGAGACGATTCTTTAAAGCGATTTCATCAAAGAGTAAGTCACATATCTTATCCTTTTCGTGGATTTTAGACGCCTTTCTTCTTTAAATTATGAATTACACTTTGGTATATCCCTGGCCCGATTCGACGCTTTGTAGAAGTGTTTGTAGCGTTGTGGCACTCGGAAGACCGGAATGATGTCTTAGGTCTTAGGTATCTATAAGTCCTGGAAGACTTTTTATATATAGCTAACGCTAACCTTTTTTCAAGAGATGTCCACCGTTTTCCCTGAGGTTTTCTCCCATGCATTGCTTGGAGTAGACAGATCACAGAGTTACAGAGTACAAAAAATGTGCAAAGACTACAGACTAATCTTTATAATTTCATAGACTAAAAAAGTACTTTTTAGCCGTATAATGTTTTTACTAAACAATAATCCGTCGCCGCGGTCAAGTCAAATTCCGCACCTCTATGAACTCATTCGAGAGGCGGAGGATGGCCTGCAACCCTTGAATGAGTACGTCGTGCGGTCTGTCCGGTACGAAGGCGCGCGCGTGTGCTGGAACAAGATCGGGTTGCCCTCCGAAGTACCTGTTCCAGAACTCATGCTACCCCTGATTGTTTTCTTGCGCGTTGTCCGCCGTCATATCGCCGGGTTTTGTCGCCCAAAGCCCCTGCCCCTGCCTGCGGGGGCTAATAGGCCCAAAGGACCTCCAAAATGCCCTGCCGGGCTCCGCGGAACGCGTCTGCCAACAACCGCTCGCTCACCTCGCCCGCCTGCAAAGCAATGTAGAGAATTCCACCGAACCTGTCGCCTGTGCCTGGCGCCTGTCAAATTCTACCGAGCACAGCCTCATATACATTGTCACCGGTTCTCCATCAGGACCATCACGGGTTGGATATTGTTGGCCTGTATCAATGCTTGAACGTTTAAAATTTGCGCGGCAGGCAATCCTATACGAGCTGTCAGCACCGAGTGTTGCGCCCCACGTTAATGCCTTTATGACGCGCGCGCCTCATCAGGGCCTGCACATAGTGAAAAAGACAGCCCTGAACCCGAACATCAGTACGGAATCGAGCGCAGTCTGCACGACTGGTTCAAAGTCCGTAACAATGTGTGCAGGCTGTGCGATTGCCTGGCGCCTGTCAAATTCTACCGAGCACAGCCTCATATACATTGTCGCCGGTTCTCCATCAGGACCATCACGGGTTGGATATTGTTGGCCTGTATCAATGCCTGAACGTTTAAAATTTGGGCGGCAGGCAATCCTATACAAGCTGTCTGCACCGAGTGTTGCGCCCCACGTTAATGCCTTTATGACGCGCGCGCCTCATCAGGGCCTGCACATAGTGGAAAAGACAGCCCTGAACCCGAACATCAGTACGGAATCGAGCGCAGTCTGCACGACTGGTTCAAAGTCCTTAACAATGTGTGCAGGCTGTGCGATTGCCTGGCGCCTGTCAAATTCTACCGAGCACAGCCTCATATACATTGTCGCCGGTTCTCCATCAGGACCATCACGGGTTGGATATTGTTGGCCTGTATCAATGCGTGAACGTTTAAATTTGGGCGGCAGGCAATCCTATACGAGCTGTCAGCACCGAGTGTTGCGCCCCACGTTAATGCCTTCATGACGCACGGGCCTCATCAGGGCCTGCACATAGTGAAAAAGACAGCCCTGAGCCCGTACATCAGTACGGAATCGAGCGCAGTCTGCACGACTGGTTCAAAGTCCGTAACAATGTGTGCAGGCTGTGTTTTTGCCTGGCGCCTGTCAAATTCTACCGTGCACAGCCTCATATACATTGTCGCCGGTTTTCCATCAGGACCATCACGGGTTGGATATAATTATACGTAACATACATATTATACAAATCCAAAAGTGAGCGGAAAAAAAAAGGAAAAGGATTCCATAGCAAAACATAATAAATATTTTTATGAAGTGGATAATAGTACATTATGGTACTAGTGAAAGTTTAGTTTTCATTATGGTATTAACTCGTACGTGTTTAATAAATTTATTAAACACGTACGAGTTAAAATCATCTATTTCAATCAATCAATCAATCAAAAGTTTTTTATTAAATTTTGTCGTCACAGACGCACTTATGAACGTCAATTATTACAATGACTCTACCACTGTATCGGAAAAAGAACCACTACACAGAAGATACGGCAACAAACTGAGGGGCATATTTTTAGAACTTTTGTTACAATATTTTATGTTTGTTTTTGACAATATTATTTTTCTTATGTGCCAGTTGGCTACTTGCCAGAAGCGGAATGTTCCATGCATCTTCATTTAAATAAGAAGTTGCATGAAATGAGCAAGCAATAGGAACATTAATTTATTTGTTCTTTTAAACACGATCTTTTTTTGAATAAAAACTTTTTTAAGAACAAAGCACCTCAACCAATAAAATTAAAAAAAAAAACTATAACTCACTAGTGAGTTATAGCAATGAAAAAGTCACAGTTTGATTATGGGTGTCATTCTGTGCCTAATTGCGGCGACCATAGAGCCACTTTAAGGAGTGTGTTGAAAATATAATTTCCTAACACGTTCTCTGAAAGTGGCCAGTGATGGGGAGGGTTTGATTTCTACTGGCAGCGTATTCCAGAGTCAGTCGGCTTCAACGGTGAAGGACTTCGTAAAATGAACTACTGTGTGTTGGAGTTTTGAGCAAGAGATTTTTTGATTACCTTAATGGACAGGGATTGGACGCGTGTAGAAATTAGGCTCTGAGTAAGATATTTGAAAAACTTATTGTCTTTCAAATATCTTACTCAGAGCCGGAAACACAGAGACTGGTCTATAATTCGAGGGACTAGTTTTACTACCTTAAAAAATCAACAATACAATATGTACTTTGAGAACAACTCATACATACAAAATACATGGCACAAAACTAAATGTTGGCTAAAAACAGCTATTAATATCTTATCCCTAAGTGAGATAACTTAGAAGTTATGACAGTTTGAATATGACCCTATTCAAAAAGTGTCTACTCCGGCAATAGAGAAAGAAACTAAATACATTATTAACGATATTAGGCAAAACACAAATGTTACAGACAGTGTTCGAAGTGACCTCCGTGGTGTTGCAGACATGCTGTTGCTCTTATTGTAACATGTTGTGTAGATCGTCGATCATCGCCCTGTCTTCTCTCAAATCGTTTTCGAATTGCGTATTTTTTTGAATTCTTCACGTGCATTTGGCACGTCGACATAAACTTTCTGTTTCATAGTGCCCTAAAAAAGAAATCAAGTGGGGTCAAATCCGGAGAACGCGGTGGCCAAGCGATTGTTCCACCGCGTCCGATCCACGACGAATAGCGTCCGTTTAGGTTGTTTCGCACATTCACTGCAGAGTGTGCCGGAGTTCAGTCCAGCTGCGGAATCATCCTAATTCTATGTGTCAATGGTACCTCCGGTAGTGCGTCTAAGAAATCCGTTTGCAGGAACTCCAAAAATCACTCATTCATTCATTCATTGTCGCCGGTTAAAATTTTACCTTTAAATTTACAGTCTACAAAATTATTTCTTAATTATCTTTGGTTTATTAGGAACATATTTTTAATTTAAAGAATAAGAATTTTTTTCAAAAAATAAAAAAAACGGCCTTGTCATATGATCAGTCCAATGCGTACTCTTAAGCCGAATTTACATTATGACACTACTGTCATGCATGTTGAAATAAATTTCACGAAACTAGTTGCAGTACTCGTGAAATTAGTTTTGTGAAAATAATAGTGTCGTAAAATTAACAGTATCACTAACGCCATGGTTCTGTCACCATCGAACCTTCAGTTTGCGATGCAAAACGTTGTGGTGCAGATGTTAATATATAAAATTAAGAAAAGGTTATCTCGAAAGAAAAGACGTTGGTGGATTCGAGGATGGATAGGAAGGAAGCATTTGGGTGCAACGCATAAAATTTCTGAATTAGCAGATGAAGATGCCGATAGTTATATAAACTACTTTCGAATGAGTGAAGATTATTTTAATTTTTTATTAAGTAAAGTGTCACATAAAATATCTAAACAGGATACAACATGTAGAGAAGCTCTGACGGCAAAATTGAAACTCCAAATTACCTTACGATTTCTTGCGACAGGAAATAGTTTGACTTCATTATCATACGAATTTAGAGTGCCCACGTGTACTATATCGCAATTTTTACCTGATGTGCTGGACGAAATTTATGAACAATTAAAACACTTAATTAAGGTAAGAAAACATTTTTTATTAATTAACAACCAAGGTATTATGATATGCATATTAATAATCATCAAAATTTAATTCTTTATCGAAATGAGAACCTGATATGCTTGCAATAGCTTGCGAAAGTATGTTCTCATTGTATGTGTCGTCTTCTGCATCATTATTCGTAGCAGTACTAGTAGATGCAATTGACTCCGATTCTGATGAGAATTGTGCGACTTGCTGATTCTCTGGTATACGAATCGTAATAGTTTTGTTAGACTCCATACAGTCTGACATTGATAATGAAGCCGTGCCTCTTTGTGATAACAATGTCGGTTTTAATAGCTTTATACGTTGCCGTCTTATAGTAGCCAATATTACTTCTTCAGTCTCTAGGGCAACTTCTAATGGAAGCTGGCGTAACTGCTGAGCTATAGTGCGTCCGAAAAGGTCAAATTCATCATCACCTAATTTATTTGAAAACTGCTGCGAAGAAACTTTTTCTAATGCATCAACTGCTCTAAGGAGTGGATCTTTTATTTTCCTTTTATTTCTTGAAGGTGTACATGGTACCGTAAACTCTTCATCGTTAGATTCAGAAACCGAAGCTTCTTGAGTGTTGGGTGGCTGAAACAATATATTGTAATACTCATTTTCTTTTACAGGTACCAGACAATGAAGAAAATTGGAGAGATATTATTGATGGATTTCATGAAAAATGTAACTTTCCACTATGTGGTGGCGCTATAGATGGCAAACACGTTCAAATACGTTGTCCCATGCACTCCGGAAGTGATTATTATAATTACAAGGGAACATTCAGTATTGTCCTCCTAGCAGTTTGTGACAGTGATTTAAAGTTCACGTATATCAATGTGGGTCACTATGGCCGAGCTTCTGATGGAGGAATATTTGCTAGATCAAATTTTAAAAAGACTTTGGAGGAAAAAACTCTGAACTGTCCTGAAGGAATGGTTTTTTTAGGAGACCAAGCATTCCCTTTGACTGAATATCTTATGACACCATATAGTCGTCGAACAAATTTATCAGAAAAACAAAAAAATTTCAACTACCGACTGTGCAGAGCTCGGAGAACTATAGAAAACACTTTTGGAGTATTAGTTAGTAAATTCCGAATATTTGAAAAACCTATTCCTTTACTGCCGGAAACTGTGGACAAAATTATAAAGGCATGTTGTGTTTTGCACAATTGGTTAAGAACTAGATCAGCGTCCTATATTCAACCAGGGTTGATTGATGAAGAAAATACAAACTCAGGAGAAATAATTAGAGGTTCATGGCGAGAAATACCGCAAGAAGCATTCAGGCCACTCAGCAGTTTTAGTGGAAACCATTCTAGGAATGCCCACAGAATAAGAGACCATTATAGTGACTACTTTGTTGGACAAGGGCGTTTAGAATGGCAAGAAAGAATGATTTATTAAATTAAATATAAATAATAATATCTTACCATATTTTCTGTATTTTCTCTGGTGTAACTATCAATGTTTTTCAAAAAATCCATATGAATCAACCATGGTATTTTAGACACATACACCTCATTAGTTCCCATACCCGTCTTAGTACATTTTTTTCCTTTCAATAATTCGTTGTTATAAGTATTACGAAGTATCCGAATTTTGCTTACAACTTCTTTCACGGTACCCATTTCCATTGTTTCCATAATAACTTTGTAGGCTGCCTCTCTCGCCTCTCTATTTTTATATAGAGGGTGTTTTGGATCCCAAAGACACTCGTTCCGCTGGTATTCATTAATGAATTTTATATTTTTGTCGAGTGACCAACGTTGATTTGCCATTTTGGCGCGTAATTACCGGCACGTTCGCACTAAAAAAACACACGTCTGCCCTGTGTAGATGCTTTCGCGACACTAGTTTCGTGTTGCGTTTTCATCGTGAAAGCAGTTGCACGACATTAGTTTTACAAAAAATATGCGCATGGCACGAAATTAATATAGTGTCGCGAAATAAATGCATGCATTATAAAACTTCAAATTTACACGTGAAATTATTGATAAAATTAATGTCATAGAACTAATTTCGTGCCACTACTTTCGTAATGTAAATTCGGCTTTAGCCTGCACTTTTGCTAAGAGTACGCACCTTAAACGCTTCATACAAGGTAAGAGAGTAGGGGTAAACCAACCAATCACTGGCCACTTTAGCGCTCCGGTCAGTTCATGTGAATGTTACGTAAAAATGGATCACTGAATTTATATTTTTACAATATGTCACGATAGGACAGAGACTTATTTGTGGATTATTGAGGTTGAAAAATAATATTAATAAATGTGTACCTTAATTTTTTTATTAAAATCAAAATAACACATATTTTAGCAGTTACTGGCCACATCAAATAAGTACTATGTATTACGTACTACCCAACCTATATATATATAAGCTCAATTATATTAAGTAAATACTTTAAAAATAACAATTATATAAAAAAACAAAATCAAACAGTTTTAATTTAAATATGAGATCAAAAATACTGAGATCAAATCAGTTCTACTACCTAATAATTTTGTAATAAGGTTCTATTATTTTTGCCCACTTATTTTTTTGCTTTTGCGTAAAATGAATACAACATGTCACAAACATTGTCATCGGATGAGTCACTGTTACTTTCTTTATAACATATGTGGCATAAAAAATCATCATCGTCATCCTCGGGGATATGGATTCGGTGTGCATCTGGTATGCAATTAAGATGAAATCGTTTCTTACACTGACTGCATATGATAACTCTTCTCGTTATAGGACTTAAACAAAAGTCACAACAAACAATATGATATTATTTCTTATGTCTATTGTTTCTTTAGTATACTGTCGTTTTTTGGACATTTTACAACTATCTGTAGAACAAAATAAAAACGATCAATAACTGACCACAGAACTGGCCACCTGTGCCAGTTTCTGATTAAAGTTGATTAATAATAATAATAATAATAAAATAATTTATTTTCAAAATGCTTATAAATAAATAAATGAATAAATGGCAGGATTACATTTTGATTTTTAGCGAGGAGATGTACACAGTTATTATAATTATTTACATGCAAGACCTAAATCAAAAGTTACTTCATACGTACGAGACACACAATCCCGGAGACCACAGTGTCTTAAAGAGGTAACCGTACCCGAACTAAGTAAAACACTTGTATTTCAGAGTACGGAGACCTCCCCTGACAAAGGGCGACCAGGATGTGTGTCATTGATGTAGCTCTGCACATAAAATCAATATAGTAAATACTAACTGATAAGTAATCCTACCAAAGCGTGATGATACCCTGTTTAGGTTTTTACCTGATGTCAGGGCATCGAAGGAGTCGAAAAACATTTGTCGCGCTCCATTAGGGATCTAGTAACTAACTAAAAACTAGAATTAATTTATATAAATAAGCAACAGTATCACCCTATCACCTAGTGTATGTTTTGTGTGATGATGTGTGAGGGTGTGTGTGATGGGGTGCGTGTGTTTGTGCGTGTGTGGTGGTGCGTGTGTGTGTGTGTGTGTGTGTGTGTGTGTGTGTGTGTGAGAGAAAGGGAGTGTGATGAAAGTGTGGTTATAACAGTTTTGTATGTGAGTGATGTGTTAAGTAAGTGGAGTTTAATGTATGGTGTGTGATTATATGTTAGTATGATTGAACAAGAAAGTGGTAATATAGTGAATTGTTGTCTATAGGTCTAATTTGATAAGATTTTCTGTTTCGGAGTAATTGAGTTGTAGAAGCCAATTTGTAACTTTATGTTTGGTCTCGAATTTTGAAATAGGATATATGCATAAGTATTTATTAACTCTATTATACAGCTGACAACTTAAAATGGGGAAAAAATTACTATAAAAGTCGGTTCTATGTTTATCTATGACACAAACACGATCACTTCTACGCTTTTCATCATAAATGTTTCGGTTGAATGGTAGCGATGCATGTTTGCGAAGTATAGTTTGGAGGATGAAGAGACGTCTCACAGACAGCATTTGGCAGTCCGAATATAAGGAAGATGTGGGGTAGCGATATGGTTTCTTAAAGGTCACTTTCAGCACTGCTCTTTGCGCTCTCTCTAATTGTAGTATTTTAGTTTTATGTGTGCCTCCCCATACCGTGACACAATACCTCAGCAGTGACTCACACAACGAATAGTAAACCAGCTTCAGAGTTTCTTGGCAAGCAGAGCTTCTAAGGGTTTTAAAGATGTAGATTAATTTTCTCGTGCGAGATGTCACCGTGGCTAAGTGAGCATTCCAATTTAAAAGTTCATCAACGTAAACCCCAAGATATTTTATTTTGTCAGTTCTGGACAAAGCGATGCATGAACATAAAATATCAGGATTAGGATTAGGACAAGTATGGGCTTTGATTTCATAGCTATCACGGGAGGGTTGGGTCGATGACCTCAAAGAAAAAGTTACAAATTTAGTTTTTTCTACATTCAGTGTGAGAAGATTTTCTGCTAACCAAGACACTATCACTTGCATTGCATTTTCGGTATACTGTTTTGTCTTAAACCAGCAGTCACCACTCACAAGTAAGGCGGTATCGTCGGCATAGCAGAATATGCGGCAATTCTCCAAGGAAAAACGACATAGATCGTTAATATATATTTGAAAGAGCGTTGGTCCCAAGATACTGCCCTGTGGTACGCCGTAATCCATGGGTTCTTCATTACTTGTCACAGATCCAATCTTTACTATCTGACTGCGGTCTGATAGATAACTTTTGAAGATGTCTAACGCCAATCCCCTGACACCAATCCTTTCCAACTTACTAAGTAAAATTGGGATGGAGACAGTATCAAACGCCTTTGATAAGTCTAAGAAGACGGCCAAGCAGTTTTTCTTATTATCCAAATTCTCCGCTATAGTATCAATTAGACCCCCAACAGCATCTTCAGTTGATTTGCCCTTCCGAAAACCAAACTGGTTATCCGCAATAATATTATTAGCGTCAAGATATTTGTTTAAACGGTTATTTATAATTCTCTCTAAAATTTTTGACATAGCTGGCAATACAGATATGGGGCGGTAATTATTGACGCTGTCTCTACTACCAGACTTGTGTACAGGGTGTACTAAAGCCTTTTTAAACGCTATTGGGAAATCACCTGTAGAAATGGCAAGATTACAGATGTGTACAAGTTCAGGAATAAAAATGTGGCGGTACTGCTTGAGTATTTTTGAAGAAATACCATCCCATCCAACGGCGCAGTCATTTCGCAGACCCAAGATAATATGTTCAATTTCAGTTTCATCTGTGGGAAGGATTACAAAAGAGTTAAGACTATTTATAGGGCTGAGTTTATGGGTTTCATGATTCTGATTTATTTGAGTTATTTTACTGGCCAAGATGCGTCCTATGTTAGCAAAGTAGTGGTTTACTTCTCTGACGGACAGCGCTGCGTCAGGTTTGATTTTGAGCAATTCATAAGGTAGCGGAGACGAGCGCTGAATATGAGTGACCTTTTTAACAACTTTCCATGTATGTTTGCAACTGTTTTTAGCTTTCAAAAATTCGTTCTGTTCATAGGTTTGCTTTAGGTTTTTTAAGAGATTAGTCAGGAAATTTCGATACCGAGTGTATGTTAATTTAAGTATGACATTATTGGGGCGTTTTCTGAGGTTAAGATGAAGTCTATCTCGATGACGAATACAGCGCAGTAGCCCGGCTGTGATCCAAGGTTTAAGTATAATGTTTCTTTTACAGATTGAGAGAGTTTGTGTGTGCCTATCTATAATGGCCTTTACTAGTGTCGTTAATAAGTCAGCAGCTGCACCAGCACTGTCAAGAGACCTAACTAGTGAAAAATCAGTATTTACAATTTCACGCCCCACGGCATGATAGTCAACTCTCGTGCGGATAGGTTTAGGTCTGTCTCCGTATCCATTGTATAAACATAACAGTACTGGACAGTGGTCCGTAATATAGGTTAAAATTACAATAGTACATGCTTCATGAGTTGTTTTTAGGAGAACATGGTCCAGGCAGTTTTCTAAACGTGTCGGTAGCAAATGGGCCGGCAGTAAACCGTGGGAAGCAGTCAGATCGAGATACTCATTCTGTTGCCGGTCAGAACTACCTGGTTTAATATCAATATTTAGGTCTCCCGTAACGCAAATGTTTCTGAAGCTTGAGAGGGTGAGAAGAACTGTGTTTAAGCTGGTAATAAAGTTATCGATGTTAGTAAATGATGGAGGCCTATACATGGCAACTACTGCAGTTTGCTGACCAATACAGCAGACAAGACAATTTCCATCTCCAAACTCAGGCTCTGTAACAGTACATTCAATACCATCTCTGATGTACATCACTACACCATCGTTTTGGTTGAATGTCTTCGTTGTGCAGTATGATAAGTAGCCGTTAATAATAGGTATATTAGTTACACAACGCAGCCAACATTCAGACAAGACAATGATGTCGCACTGTAGGCGTAGAACTGAAAGTAGGCTTATTAGCCCGTTGTAGTTACAATTTAGACTACGAATATTCAGGTGAAGTATCTTGAATGATTTCTTGTTCGTGTGAATGTGGTTTATGCAGTTTTCTGGAGAACACGAATATGAATATGAGGGCCCAATTGCATCAATGTCCGTACAAACACTATCAACATCAACCATATTTAAGGATTGCAGTATTAATATGAATCCCATTGTGGATACAGACACAAATAGGGATTCTTTTTATGTTTCGTATTGTGACTTTGGTCATTTTTGCAATTGGCACATCGCTTCCATATCCTTGTGTGTTCTCTGCATTTATCATGTATTTTTGTTTTGAGAGTGAGAGTGTAGTTTGGTGGGTGTGTGTGAGTGTGATAATGATACATTGCTTGTGATATGTTTCTATAGTAGTATAATATTTTTTTAACTTAAGCTTTACATTTATATATATTAAAAGATTTAATATTAACAGAAACATTAAGTAAGTAATAGATAAATAAGACAGTAATGAACAGCTGCTTATCAATTCTAGTCATGCGTTAGCGTGATCCAATGCGTCGTTCAGCGCCTGTTCGTTTTTGATGGCAATTGCCCTGGAGTTATCATCTCTCTGTATGAGGATTCTGCCATCTTTAGACCAACAGTATTTAAAGCTATTAGCTTTAGTAAATTCCCTGGCCTGGTAAAAGAGTTTGCGTGATGATCCAGTTAGGTACTCTACTATATATACCTGTGAACAGTTAGTGTCATTGTATCCCAAGTGGCCCGTGTTCAGTTTATCATTTCCTGACCTCTGCTTGTTAAACAGTTTAGCTGCCGACAGCACACTACGTTTCATGGCGACAGACGTGAATTCTGAGATGATGGGGCGTACCGAGCCCAGTTTGCCAGGGCCGCGGTATACATCACGAATGTCTGACGCCTGTACACGTACATTGAGAGTAGCAGCGAGTTTGATAATCACAGCTTTGAGATCTTTGATATTCTCGTCCTTTTTTTGTGGTATGTTCTTTATCTCAATTGTAGACGGGCGAGACGAGCGCTGCAGATCCTCAATCTGGCTTTGTAACTGTTTAATTGTTTGTGAACATTCAACCTTTTCTTTTTGAAGGGCTTCAATTTTTCGCTGCATGTCCTCAAAATTATGAGTGATGGTTCCCATAGATTTTTCCAGTTCAGAGTTTGTTTTTTGAATCTGGCAGTTTTGAGATTTCACCTCATTCATGTCGGTCATCAATTTATTCAAAACTTCTGCCTGTTCCTGTTTTGAGGATTTAATGTCATTAACATCCAACACCAGCGTTTTTAATATGGCCGATTGCTCATTTTTGAACGATAGAAGTAATGTTTTGATGTCGTTCATTTCCTCTTTCATATTTTCACATGAATGTATCGGCGATTTTGTGCGGGGAGGACGAGGCCGCTTACAGCGCTTAGCAAGATTGCCAGTTTCCTCTTCTTGTACAAGTAATAGCAGGTTCGGGTCTGATTGCGTTTGCAACAAGTTAGAGTCTGATGTGGAACCCATTGATGCAGGCTATGGCAGGAGCGTATCTATCCTAGAACTTTAGCAAGCTCAATGTTGAAATTAAGTAGTAGTGCTCATATAATTTCACCAGGCGTTATGCAAAGCAAAATGAGTTGATGCATTGATGGCACACTGATCCAGCTTACTTGAGTGTGTGTAACGACGTGCAGTCTTACGACGCTTGTCGTAGTACGCGTAGAGGTCCGCGTAGCAGTCCAGTAGCTCAACCGGATGCTATGTTTCGCGCGGCGCTCCGCAGTGTTATTGGTGTAGTGGCTCACCGTAGCGCCTTGACGTTGTAACTCCAGCGGCTCCGACTTCGAACCCCACCAGCGTGACTTTTTTCACCAATGATATTTGGACTTTTTCTTTACATTTGAAGTGCAGCCAGGCGATACTAGTTCTATCTCGCTCAGAGACCGCCCACAAGGTGGAGCCTGCCGTCCAAAACGACCGAGTCAAAGCAGGAATCCAAAATTTCACTCATTGACCAATCACAGAAAATAATGCGAAAATTAGCAGTGCGAACCAGCGCACGTCCGTACGCGACAAAGGTTCGTGCGAGAAGAGTGATATCTGCGTTCAATATTTTTAACCGACTTCAAAAAGGAGGAGGTTTACAATTCCACGGTTTTTTTTTTTTTGTGTGTTTGTTACGCGATTACTCCGCCAATTATGAATGGATTTCGATGATTCTTTTTTTGATTGGTAGGTCATACTTCAGAGGTGGTCCCATATAAATTTTATCGAAATTCATTCAGCACTTTTTGAAAAAAATTGTAAAATCAAAAAAATATAAGTTTAATCTTCAAGTCGGTTCTTGTTTTTGTTGTAACCGACTTTCTAAAGGTGGAGGTTTGTATTCGACTGCTTCACCTGCTTCACCTAGGGTTGACTTCCGGCGAGGGAACTCCTCAACGGTGGATAGTACAGACACAAAATTTTGTAAATGGATTTAACCATAATAGCCTGTTCTAAATTCCACCATGACATGGCTGATACACCCAGGAATGACTTCCGGCGAGGGAACTCCTCATCAGAGAATAGGAGAGTCATGAATTTTTTTTGTACATAAATTTAATTGTGATAGCCCGTTTTAAACTTCGTCATGATGTGGCTGCTAGATCATAAATGCTTGTCTTTAAAAACTTTTTAAATTAATTTAATTAAAACTTGTTTTGCACTAAAAAGGGTAAAATAAATTATTTTTCAAAAAAAACTAAACCGACTTCAAAACCACAAATAGGCACTCAAAAGTGAAAAATAAATTAATATAATTATCATAAGCGCTACCCACTCATATATTTAAAGTCGGTGCCAGCCAAGTCTAAAAGGTAGTAGATAGATACTACCTACAAGTAGTACAATACAATACAGTACAATACAGTAGTACAATAGTTACTATATACATAGTATTTATCTGCTACCTAATAGACTTGGCTGGCACCGACTTCAAATATATGAGTGGGTAGCGCTTATGATAATTATATTAATTTATTTTTCACTTTTGAGTGCCTATTTGTGGTTTTGAAGTCGGTTTAGTTTTTTTTGAAAAATAATTTATTTCTTATAATATTTTACCTTATAAGCATAGTAAATACGTCTCATTTTTAAAGAAATTTCAATGTTAGGTTTTTTCTAGTTACTGGCATAGGCGGCCAGTAATTAAAAATATGCTAAATCCAAAACTAGTAACTAGCCACCCCTTCAACCTCAGTTTACAATAGGTAGATGCTAACAGATTCAATCTTGAAATAAGTTATTCTTACCATTAGTCCAACTCAAACACCACAATTTGTAACCATTCACTACTTGAAATCTCGCAAAACTTCAATAGTAAACCAGCCAGTGGCATCTTGAATCGGTTATACGTTCTAAAAATGTTCTGGAAATCATGCAACAAAGAAAAAAAAAGACGTTTATGAACAGATAGATACTGAATATCACAGGGAAATTTCAGAAAACAGAAAAAAACTTCAACCCATTATATCTTCGGTCTTATTTTGTGCTACGCATGATTTACCCCTTCGAGGAAAAACAAAAGATGGGTCAATTTTCAAAGACTTACTACATTTCCGAGTTGAGGTAGGAGATACGGTTTTAAAAGACCACTTTGCAACTGGTTCGAAAAATGCCCTCTATGTATCCCATCAAATACAAAACGAAATTATTGAAACCTGTGCTGATGTTCTTCGTGAAACCATTACTGATGAAGCAAAAGAAGCGGCATACTTTTCAGTCTTGGCTGACGAGACAGCGGATATAAGCGGGACTGAACAGCTTTCAATGGGCAAAAGATACGTCAAGTTTGACCAAACGAAACACAGTTACGTAATACTTGAAGAATTTTTGGGGTACAGACCACTTCAAAAATTAGATGCTGCATCGATTTCTGAAGTTATAATATCTTTTTGACATCATGTGGTTTAGATCTCAACAAAATGGTTGGGCAAGGGTATGATGGTTGCTCCACGATGGCTGGACATGTTGGTGGAGTTCAGAAAATAATAAATGATAAATATCCCAAAGCAAAGTATTTCCACTGTGCTAGTCACATATTAAATCTTGTTGTCAATGATTTAAATAATTTCAGTGAAATAAGAAATACTGCTGGAATGATTAAGGAAACTATAACTTTTTTTAGAGAGAGCATTTTACGGCGAAAAAAATTCCAAATATTCCCTTGTTTTGCGAAACCAGATGGTCTTCAAAGTACAAAAGTATTCGAATTTTCGCTCAAAATTTCACCAAAATTGTAGAAGCATTACAAGACCTCTCAGAAGATCAAGCCACTAATTCTAAGACAAAGGTTAGAGCTTACCAACTGCGCACTGCTTTGACCACCACGGATTTTATTGTGGCATTGCATATTATTGCTACTTACTCGGCAAAGCTTGAGCCTGTCTGCAACCAGCTTCAACAACAGTTTGACGATTGAGGCTGTATTTGAGCGTCTATTCGTTGTATGTTAGCTTTCATGTTAGTTGTTGCAATTCGTAAAATGGCTCTTAAATGCTCATCTGTGAGACGAGAAGCAAATTTATTTTTTCGGTAATTAAGGTTGAGAAGTTTGTTCGCATAAATAAGTACCTACTACCAAAAACTGTAAGTAACTGCTGAGCAAACCTTTATAATTTTCCAAAATCAGATGGCAAGCTGCCATAAAATTTAAATCATCATCATAGATCATTTATTTCAAAGAAAAAGTTTTTGACTTGTTATCCAAATGCAGAAAATGTTAGAGGATGATCCTTCTTCTTCAAATCGTTCTTCATTTTGTAACATTTGGCTTTAATGTGTCCACTTTTCTTACAATAGTTGTCACTATTGTATATATATATATATATATATATTTTATAGTTTTCTTCTTTTCGCTTGACAAATAGACCACTTCGCCACCAGAACCATTGCCAATGCTCCTTCTATGGAAATCTTCTTCCAACCGAGCTCGCACTGCTTCACTCGATAGTGACCCCGTTAAGTTAGCAGTCTTAAGGCCCGATACAAATACGTCATACTCTTGAGGTAGACCACTCAGCAACAATTCAGCTACTTCTGTATCTTCAATAGTACGTCCAATGACTGAGAGTTGTTGAACCAGCGTCATCGCCCATGGTGTAGTTTGATTAATTCACAGGAGATTTTTGTTTCGATGTGGATGGTTCATAAATAGATCTTGTAGTTTCAATATTCTGTGGTGCTTCTGATAGTTCTGAATATTCGATTTCTGCCTTATTAACAAGAAGCAATACATCTCTTTTTACTTGAAGTTGCAACTTTTTCGGTAAAGATTTTACCGTAGCAGACATTGATTTAAAAAATATATCTATAGGATGTTCATCTTCGTTATTTTTAGAATCTATATATTCTTTTAATATCTCAGCTGTGGTTATGTTTTGTGATCGAGGACGCGACTTTTGAGAATCTGAATTCAAATTCAAATTCAAATCATTTATTGCGAGAATATAGTACATAATGGTGATAAAATTCTAAAAATAAGTCCTTATATTCTACCATGACAATGGTGTGCAATAACATGTCTTATTATTTAAATTACATTATATCATAAATACAAACAAATTATTATTATTAAATTAATTTCAAAAAGCTTCAAATGTCATACAAATTAAAAATTACAAAATATTATTAGTCCAAAATTAGTAATGTCATTATTAGATGTCAAGGTTTTAAGATTAGATTAGAATTCGGTAAATAAAAGGAAATTAATAATATCTACGTCATGTCAAATAAAATTAAAAATATGTCAAAGTAAATAAGATTATAAAAAGTCACAATTTAGATTTGATTTTCTAACTTGTCATCCAAAAACTCACTGACTGAATAATAACATTTATCAATAAAAAAATTAAACAATTTACATTTCATCATCATCATCATCATCAGCCGGAAGACGTCCACTGCTGAACATAGGCCTCCCCCATAGATCGCCACAACGAGCGGTTGCTCGCTGTATGCATCCAGCGGCTCCCCGCGACTTTTACCAGGTCGTCGGTCCACCTTGTGGGGGGCCGTCCTACGCTCCGCCTTCCGGTCCGTGGTCGCCACTCGAGAACCTTTTTGCCCCAACGGTTATCGGTTCTACGAGCCGCCGGCCGGCCCATTGCCACTTCAACTTGCTAATTTTGAGAGCTATGTCGGTTACCTTTGTTCTTTTGCGGATTTCCACATTCCGGATCTTATCTCGCAAAGAAATCCCAAGCATAGCTCTCTCCATAGCTCTTTGAGTGACTTTTAACTTGTGAATCAGGCCAATAGTCAGCGACCACGTTTCAGTGCCGTAAGTCATCACTGGCAACACACACTGGTTGTACACCCGCGTCTTCAGGCTCTGGGGAATTTTAGAGGAAAAGACATAACGTAGCTTCCCGAACGCTGCCCAGCCGAGTTGGATTCTTCGGTTGACCTCTTTCTCGAAGTTGGACCTACCTAATTGGATAATCTGTCCTAGGTAAACGTATTCGTCAACAACTTCGAGAGTATCTTCTCCGACAATTACCGGTATAGGTGCGACATGGGCATTTGACATGAGCTTTGTCTTGTCCATGTTCATTTTTAGACCTACCTGTTGAGAGACTTTACTGAGATCACTAAGCATAGTACTGAGTTCCTCCAGCGACTCCGACATAATCACTATGTCATCAGCAAAACGAAGGTGAGTAATGTATTCGCCATTGATGTTAATACCCATTTTGTTCCAGACCAAGAGCTTGAAAACGTCCTCCAATGTGATTAATAAAATAATAATAATTAATAAATAATTAATGTGTGTAATTTACATTTAAACCTACTCAAATTCAGTTCTTTGTATATGTCTGGTAACTTATTATAAATACGAATGGCCATACAATAAACATTATTCCTGTATAATTGGATTCGTTGTTTAGGTACATATAGTTTATATTTTTTACGACTCTTTCTAAATACAACGTCATTGTGCAATTCAAACAAAGTGTGATATCTATGGACAAACAAACAAATTTCGAATATATATGAACTGGGCAGAGGCAGAATTTTATGCTTTTTAAATAATGGCTTACAACTATCTAAGGGATCGGCACCGCACAGCGATCTAATGCATTTTTTCTGTGCTCTAAATGCCCTTATGGTATCTGTAGAGTTACCCCATATGATCAGACCATAATTCAACAGTGAGGATACATATCCGTGGTAGGCACTAAGAGCAGCTTGTAGTGTAGCTATACGTCGCATACGATCCAGAACATAAACATATCGTTCTAACTTTGCACAAAGTTTGTCGATATGTTCTTTCCAGTTACAATGCTTATCAATGACTAGACCTAAGAATGTCGTTGATACTTCTTCCAACACTTCATTACAATGAGCTACGTGTAATTGTATTGGAGTACTATTATATGTCTGGAATTGGATTAATTTCGTTTTAGTTAAATTAATATGGAGATCGTTATATTTAAGCCAAGTGATTATAGAATGTAAAGCATTATTAATGTCAAGTTCAAAATTATTTTTGTCATGTCCTTCGATAAGAAGTGTGGTATCGTCAGCATATAATACACATTTGTGATCGGTAATGTCGGGAAGATCATTAATATATAGGAGAAACAGTAAGGGACCCAGAATACTACCCTGCGGAACACCTCGCTTGTTAGTTTCTTTTAGTACATGATTTTATTGTGCCCAGAAAAATTTGTTATCTCTACACATTGCATTCTATTGCTGAGGTAACTTTCCAACCATCCTAACGCCGTTCCTCGAATACCATATTTTTCAACCTTGTATAACAACAGTTTGTGGTTAACAAAGTCGAATGCTTTTGACATGTCAAGGAAGATGGATACTATAGGGATTTTCCTATTCAGGCAGTCAGTTATAATCTTTATAAGTGAGAAGCAGGCTAGTGTAGTAGACATGTTTTTTCTGAATCCGAATTGCTCTGGTTTTAATATGTTATTCTTAGATAGAAAATTATACATTTTAATATACATGACCTTCTCAAAAACTTTTGAAATGATGGGAATGAGTGTTATTGGTCGGTAGTTATTCATGTCATGTGTTGCATTTTTTTTGTGAAGAGGTTTCACCACAGATGATTTCAAACGTGTTGGAAATATACCTTGCGTTAATGATAAATTAACAATGAAGCTCATTGGACTTGCTAAAATTTTTGAGCAAATTTTAATTATTCTCGTAGTTATGTCGTCATATCCTGTTGAATTGGTATTATTAAGAGACATAATAATTTTATAAATGTCAAAATAATCTACGGGAGTAAGGAAAATTGTACTAGAATTATTAGGGATGTCATAAGGATAATCTAAATTGTCAGTGCTGCGTGATTGGTCTTTATTACTACTTAGATTTATAAAGAATTTATTAAACAATTCTGCTATGGTTTCAGGTTGGGTATATGTTTTTTGGTCTATTTGTATTGAATCTATGTTTGTAGAATGATCACTCTTACTAACATTATCTTTAACAATTTTCCAAGCCGCTTTGCAGCGATTTTTGGAGTTAAGAATATATCAAGTGTTATTGTTCTTTTGGGCATTGATTATGCACCGCTTTAGGATCTTATTATATGCAAGGTATGTTCTTTTATTCCTGGGTTTGTTCGATTTCGACAAGTGGTAATAAAGGTAGAGACGACGCTTGTTAATGGACGACCGCTTTAGGCCTTTTGTAATCCATTTATTTTTTACCGGTTTATTTGTGATTTTGAAACGAAGTATGGGAAAGCACAAGTTAAAAAATAAAGTCAAAGTGTCATGAAAGCCATTAAATGCCTCGTCAAGATCTTCAGCTTCGTAAACGTCAGAAAATGATAAAGATGCTAAGCAACTTATAAACTTCCGAATATTATCATCACCAAAGTCCCTTCTGTTTTCAAACCAAAAGAGACGGTTTTTGTTGGTTGCTTTTGTTTCGACAGCATCTAGATCGAAAGTCAGACTTTGCGCTGTTTCATGGTCCGACAATGCTAGATAGTGTATGTCGGATTTAACTATTGTTAAGTTACTGGCTATTAGGTCAATGCAAGAGTTTTTACGTGTGGGTTTGGTAATATGATTGGTTACGTTATGGTTGCTGAGTATGGCGAGTAAATCTCTACAAGTGTTATTATGGGTGAGTATGTCGATATTCCAATCACCACATAATATAACATTTTTGTTGCCCTTCTTCAATAACCTTTTAAGAAGTTGTTCTAGATTGTCTAAAAACATCGGAGTGTTAGAGTTAAGCCGGGTATTCATTAGGCAACATTTGTTAATAAACTGTTTATGACGGGTTTATTAACAAGTTTACCGTAAACACTGTTTCTGAAACTTGGCAGTCCACACTTCTCAGTTGTTGCCAGGATGTCGCCCGAGGAGGTAGTGATGCTCTGTGCTGCTTATATAATATTACATAAGAGTGCTACTAGAAAAAAAAAGAAGAAAAGGTGGTGGATTCGAAATTATCTTTTAAATAGAAGTTATGTATTTCATGACCTTCGTGGATTTGATGGGTCTTTTCAAAATTTCACGAGAATGTCAACATCAGATTTTGAAATTTTACTGAGATTGATTAGACCAGCCATAACAAAACAGGAAACGAAATTTCGGCATCCTATTGAGCCCCAGAGAAGACTAGCTATAACTTTAAGGTTTCTTGCAACAGGTGACTCATATGGCTCACTGTCATATACTTTTAAAGTATCAAAACAATTAATCAGCAAGATTATACGAGAAGTTTGTCAGGAATTGACAAAAGTTTTAAAGGACTATGTAAAGGTGAGTAAAATAAAATAAATTCAAATCACTCAAGTAGGTATTTATCAAATATTTAAATCAAATCACATCAATTTATTTATTGTGTGTCATCTTCCAACTGGGAAACTATTTCGTCAAGATTACTAAAGCGCAACTCGTCACCAGTAGCAGTATGGACTTGGGGTTCTGGTGTATGCGTTGGTGTAGATGCATTAGCATATGTCGACGTTGATGATGTGGTGCGGTATCCGTCGCCATAGCCGAGCCATCCATCTCCATAGCCTTGATATCCACCAAAAGAATTACTATCGAAATTGCCCATTCTCGCTTGTAGCAATATATTATTTATGTAATACTTGGCCTGTAACAGTGCTCTTTGGTTTTTCACATTTTTCAATTCAGATGCCACATACTGGCCATAAATTTCAAATTCGTCTTTAGGTTCCTCCATCTTCTTTTTGGCACTTTTCATAATTTCATACATTTCATTGAGATTCTCGTCACACTTCCTCTTTTTGGAGTTGTTTGACTGTGGAAGTGGCGGTGGCGGTGGCGGCGGTGGCAGTGGCAGTTGTGATGTTGGCGGTGGCGGCGGCACAGTTGGCGGTGTATTTGACGGCTGCGTTGAGGCACTGCCATCCTGTAAATCATTGTTTTAAATTGGTTACAGGTTCCAAGTACTGAACAAGAATGGAAAAACAAGGCTCGCCAGTTCGAATTATTATGGAATTTCCCTCATTGTATCGGCTCCATTGATGGAAAACATATTGTTATTGAAGCACCATTTAACTCTGGCAGTGATTTTTTCAACTATAAAGAACAATTCAGCATTGTACTACTGGCAATAGTTGATGCAGATTACAACTTTATATATGCGAATTGTGGTGCTAAAGGCAGATCTTCCGACAGTGGAGTATTTCAAGAAACTCTATTTTACGATGCAATTACTCAAAACAATTTGAATATTCCACAGCCACAACCAATTTTACCAAATGGTCCGAATCTACCTTATGTAATAGTAGGGGACAGCGCATTTGCCTTATCCGAAAATATTATGAAGCCTTATCCTGGTTTTCACAATCGTGGAACTATAAAGCGCATTTACAACTACCGTCTTTCCAGATCAAGAAGGATAGTAGAAAATGTGTTTGGCATATTATGTGCTGTCTTTCGCGTTTTCAGAAAAGCCATACCTCTTAAGCCTGCTACTTGTGAAATTGTAACAATGACATGTGTATATTTGCATAACTTTTTGAGGCGCAATAAACAGTCTCGGGCTATATATACTCCACCAGGAACATTCGATTATGAAGACTCAGAATATAACATTATAGAAGGTTTTTGGCGAAGAGAAATCGGCCCTCACAACAGCATGTTGGATTTACAACCTATTGCAAGACATCCCCCACTAGCTGCTACGGTTGTAAGAGATCAATTTGCTGAATATTTCATTAGTCCAGAAGGTAGTGTGCCGTGGCAAAATTCTCATGCATAATACTTAAAATAGTAGGTACCTATGTACCTACCTGTTTTTTTCCAAATAAAGTTCTGATTATAATTTAGAGTTTTGTGTTTGATTTAAAATTTACTAACCCGTTACCTTGAAAAGATGAAAAAATTACATTAATATTATCAACTTAGCAAATAATATAAAAATGTAGGTACTCACCGTTCCCATTGTATCCGATGTTCCAGATGTCGTTGCACCACGTAATAAAAATTGTAGCGGATCATACCACTGCCATCTGCTTTTAATCACTTCCTCGGCACCGCTTCCAGTTCTTTTTGATGACTTAAGTTTTTTCTTTTCACGAGAAAATTGTGAGCGTAGAATATGCATCTTTGTTTCCACTTCCTTTTGCGACATATTCAATTCTGCAGCAATGTCGGCCCAAGCATCATTTTTTTTTAATTTATCTTTATAATCTTTATTTGAAGCATCCCAAAGTATATTACGCTGTTGGTAAAGCTCTATGAGCATCGAAACCTGGTTGTTGGACCACACTACTTCCATGTTTATAAACTCGCGCAACACACGTCCACACCTATTGACTTTTGCTTATAAACTAGACGTTTCGTCTTGCTCTCCACTCGAAGTGGGGAGCATGGCAACATGTTTAATAAACAATGTTGCATCACCTTTGTATATAAACTGTTTACAGAGATGATGAAACATTGTGAAACACTGTTTATAAACTGTTTATAAACAGTGTTTATAAACAAATGTTGCCTAATGAATACCCGGCTGTAGGAACTCTATAGATACAGATCACATAAAGTCGTAAAAGCGAAATTTCAATTGCACAATATTCAAAATTATAAGGTATTGGATCATTTAAATGAAGTGGTTTACAATCTAAATTATTTTTTGCTAATATACAGGAACCTCCCCTTTTCTGATTCGGTCTTGAGAAAAAAGATACAAGTTTATAGTTTTGTAGGATGATATTTGATTCGGTTCCTCTTTTCACAAAAGTTTCAGTTAGGCATATCAGATCTACATTGATATTCCTACTCTTCAAATCATGAATTGCAATTTCTAACATATCCTTTTTATGTAATAAGCCAGCTATATTCTGGTGAAGAAGGGTGCAGGTGGCCTTATTGACGAAAAAACGTCGTCATTACATTTTCGAGATCTTTGTTTTTGGCTGGGATTTTGGAAAAGAAAAAAGGAATAGTTCCCTTTTTGGCTTCTGTTTTTGATAAACTAGTGTTTATGGATGTAGCCTTTTGTTTCTTGGTAAAATAAAAAGGAATAGTTCCTCTCTTCAATTCCGTAGCAAAATTAGAATTACACGGAGATGTTCTTGGTTTTTGTGTAACTTTTGCTTTCAGATGTTGTCTCAATATTTTTTCACAGTTAATGTTGTCTATTTCTATATTCAGTTGATAACAAATAAATTTTCTTGTCACATTTCCATTCATTGAATGTGACATTTGAGATTGTGGCCGTGATTGAGGAGAATCCAAGAAAGAATCTTGTGTCTCCTCGGAAGAATAATCTAAATTAGATACCTGCGCTCTATTTTGTAAAAATGTATTCAAGAATTGGAGTTCTCTTTCGTGTTATAGGCCTTTGTGGCTTTGCAGAATCACCACTTTTGCTTATTCTATTTTTCATCGCTTTTCGATAGTTGTTTCTGATATTGAGCTGAAAATAATATAATAAACATATAAATGAATGGTTTGTTAGTTAAACGTATGTGTCCGGCACCCAAAAAAGCAAACTATCCCCCGAGTGTTGCGCCGGCGGCGTACCGAAGGTTGCCGAAGGATGCCGAAGCATCCCGAAGCATTCTCAAGGCTGCCGATACACCAGCCTCAAGCATACCGAAGCGGTATTTCTGTTATTACGACCACATATCGCGGAAATTTCTACTTTATGTGGCAAAACATAATGGCAATAGCCATTATGTTATAGTATATTGCTATTTGCCACCTAAAATCCTCAGTCGTACCCATGCCGATAATGGGCGCCGGGCCTTAGACGTCACGTCACCTGAAATTCCTGAAAAGAAAACAGCTGCCGCCTTTAGGCTGCGTCCTGAGTCACGGCGCATCGCGCATGCGGATTGCGGAGCGTAGGAATAAGCGGACGGCTGTCCTTAGTGCACGTTGGAGCGCCTGCGTTCGCACGCGTATAGTGCTGTGCATATCACATGAAATGTCGCTTTCAAAAATTAAATGTTTACAGTATCTAACACTCCTACGAGTATATTATAAGTCATATGAATGCACTATCCGTCAGTTAAAATCAAAAGACGCGTATTGACGAACGGATCGTATATTTTAGCGTAGCGGATCCGCCAGCATAATGCGCCGGATTGTGTGCGCGCCCGGTCGCAGCTCGGACAGGTTCAAACATGTTGAGTATTTGTATCGTGCGCGACGGATTCCGCATACGCGATGCGCCGTGACTCATGACGCAGCCAGTTGGGAAGGAGAAGTAATCTGAAAAATGCAAGAGATCGGTAGTATTAGGAAAGAAACAAAGCTAATCAAATTACATATAAGAAAAAAATTAAAACACTTACGGCGGGAGAAGGAAGAGGGGGTTGGGGGAGAGAAGTAGAACTAGGGGAGTAGGGTGATGAGAGGAAGAACAGTGGGTAGGAATAGGGCAGAGGGAGATAGTAGTGTGTTCGTTGATTAAGTTATTTTGAGATAGAGAGAGGATAGTTTTAAGAAGAGGTGTAATAAGGTTTTTTATCATGGGACAGAGTTGAGAGAGTTCATCAAATACAGAAGAAGAAGTCTTAGGAGGAGAGGGAGAAGAAAGTTCAGTAAAAGAAGTTGAAGGAAGAGGAAAAGTAGGAGGAGATAGGGGAGAATGAGTTGGATTGGAGGATCCGGGACCCGGATTTGGAGAGGGAAATATCTGAAAAAAAAAAAGGTAAATGGGAGTGTTTTAGATAAAGTAATTATAATTGGGAATTTGGTGGGTGAAGTGCGTAAGGAAGTAGAAAGGTACTTACGGAGAGAATTTCGGCGCGACGGCGAATTTTGGTGGTATAGGCTCCTGAGTTTTCGACGAATATCAGTTAAGGAAAGTGGAAAGGTAGAGAATTGATTGAAATCGGAGGTGAGCTTAATGAGGCAGTTAGAGCGAATGGTCCTGTCTGTGAAATCCAGGTGATGAGGATCCCAAAGACAGGGATATTTACGGATGAGTTTGTCGGAAGAGGACATGATGAGAGTAAGAGGAAATAAGAAAGAAAGAATCAAGAGAGAATTGATTGTGTACGTGCAGGGCGATTGTGGCTTGTTCAGGGCTGATCGGTGTTGTTTACAAGTCTTATCAAGGAGATTTAATTCGATGTTTTCTTCTATATCTGTTTCATCGTCGTCTATTTTAGCATTTGGACCAGCTCTTTCTGCTTCATCAACGCATTCTTCAACACTTGGTGCAGGTCTATCAGTTACTTCACTGGGTAAAAAATCAATATCAGTGAATACTTGATTATCAAATGGAAAAATTCCACACTTTTTAAACGCATTGGTAATATTTGTTGGAGTCATGGATCTCATGTATGCTGTACCAACGCATTCTGCAATATTATAGATGGTTACCCTAGAATACTAACCATCGCCTGAAAGGCCGGTCGCGGTCAGTTTTTTTTTTGGAATTGCATGGACATATCGAGTAGTGTCGAGTCGTGCGGTCGCGCCAACTTTGTGCACCCGGTGACGCAGTGGGGAGAGAACGCGCGTCGAGCGGAGACTCTTTGTTTCTGAGAAATAGAGGCGATCATTATATTATAACATCATTATATTACATTTACTTATTTTAAGTTTCTGATTTTTTTCTGTGTTTAGTCAGTATTATAAGTTACAAAATGCATATTTAATTTCATAGATGGATCTCGAAGAGGACCAGATTGCCGTTTTTTTGCAAAACGATGCCTCTGATAGTGAAACCGGGGATAATTTAGAAGCCGTGAATTACGAATCTGATGACAGTGTGGCTGATCCGACTTTTCTTCCATACCGACTTGAAGATGACCTTCAAAATATTGTGATAAACGACCCTAATTCTCAACGTCCATCACCATCATCCCTAACTGGCAATAACAACACAAACATTCCATGGACCGAATCCAAGCATGCAGTGAACTCAGTCCATATTTATGGAGATCTTCTTCACTGGCTTTACCTCTCACTACCTCTAATTCATTCATTTCCGTGGGTCGAGCTTTGCATATGTCACACACAGCAGCTGATGTTTCTGAAATGTACGAATGCACTTTCCCGTCTATCATGGTTAACATCATGTTATGTGTAACCATCGTGTTCTCAAATTCAGTCGGAGTGAGGTTTGAGATCTCAGACTCAAAAGCAGCCAGCTCTAATTTGACTTTGGCCTCTGTTTCCTTCATAAATTTAAATGAGATTGGACGGCAGTAGATGGTCGATGAAGGCCGATCGTTTAGCCACAAAATATTTCCGCTCGCTTGTTCCACAAGTTTCAATGGTACAAGGCTTGCCATAAATACCGTGGACAAATCTTCACTGGTTACTGAAGACTTTTGATGATAAACCCTCTGACTTGATGCTCCATCAAACCCCCACTTGCTGAGCAACACAAGTTGGTCACATGTGTTAATATTAAGAGATTTGATTAGCCTCTTGGCCGTTAAAACTAAAAGTGCTTGCAATTGTACCTTTGCCGAGTCATTGCTAATAGTGATATCTTTTTTTCTAGGATAACACTCTGTTTTTTCTTGCAATAGTTTGTAGTAACTTGGGTACTTTGTCAGACTTTCTTTCAAACTGAAGTCTCTTAGCGTAATGTAGCGCCATTATGATAAACGCAATGTAATGAAAAGAGCTAATGCTTTTTCTGTTGAAATTTCACGGGGTTGTGCAGGTTCACTACTGATAAACTCTAATACTTTTGATACTTCTTGTGGATTTTTTATTTAACACCACATATTTTTTATTTAATATTAATTTTGAGAGAGCTTGACACACACTACATAATTTTTTTTTAAATGTCACATAGCATCCCAAACATTGTCCCAAAAGTCCGCGCACTTAATGCTATGTAACCTATATACATAACAATATTAAGTAGCTATACATTTAAGGGAGTTTACCACAGTATTTTATTTACCTACTACTGCATTATTACGTACTTATTAATTTGTTTTTGCTGTATTTAGATAATTTTATTATATATTATAACGATTCTGTATTCTGTGTAATAAAACTTGAAATTTACTAATTTGATAAATTGATAATGTGATTATTAGATATAGACTGTATGCTTATTGAATTGTGTTATGTACGTTATAGATTATTTTATCCTTTTCTGGTCCTTATTTGCGTTTTTTTATTATTATTTTTTAATTAAAAGTAGACTAAAATCCTTTTAAATAATAAATTATTTAAAAAATTAGTACTTTTATATTCTAAGTTCAGATTCAATATATAACCCGTAAATTTTCCGTTAGAACCGATTATTTAATATATATAAACTTTTAATTATATCTCAAAAAGTGCACAAAAGTGCATAAATTGTCTTTGGAGAAAATGTGGCATAATATATGATGATATGATAACGTCATAAAAATCCCAGAACGAAAACGAGCCAAAATAACGAGATATTCATGATTGTGTGTCGCTTCCCATACATTGAAAACAGTTTTATTTGATTTACTCCTAAACTATAAGTTTAATCTAAAAATACTTCATGGTAACATTAGTTTCCTATGAGTATAGGTGTCGTATGCATAAGCATGTGTCGTATTACATAATATAGTACGCAAGCGAGATGGCTATAAATTCGATGACACTTTATCGATAACTTCAAATTTGTTACGAATGCATTCCTTTGATCAAAATCATGACGGCATTCGAGCAGATTCTGTTAGAAATGAATTTGCCGACTATTTTGTGAGCCCTGAAGGTGAATTATCGTGGCAGTACAATAAAGCGTGAATGGTGTTGTTAGGTATTATACTCGGTTTAATAAATAAATAGTACTTAATTAATAAACTTACCACACTTGTTTTTTTCTTTTATTTCCTTACTATCAAAATCTTCATAAAACTTCATGCAAAGGTTTTCCCATGCTTTGTTTTTTAAAATGCGATTGGAATACTCCTCTGTCCTTTGATCCCAAAAGGCATGGCGAATTGCGAATCTCCTCAATAAACATATCCGTGTCAAAAGTTTCGGAGTCGGACATTTTAATTTTTCGCACAACCACGCGGCAACTCAGTACAACGCAGAATGAAAGAGGGGAGCGCAGGCGCCAGCTAGGCGCGCGCTGTTGATGACGTCATGTCGTGGCGATGTGGCCGCGGTGCCGCCGCCGCGTGGCGGCGTTGCCGTCGCGATGTGATTGCGATGTGTTTGTATTACACAGGTGGTCGATAACAACGTCAAAATGTGGTACGTGTAAATTGTAATATTCATATTCAATACAAAATATACGCCCGACCACATGGCGTCGTTGTGGTGTGGTTGTGGCTGTGGTGTGGTTGTGGTACGTGTGAATTGACGCTAAGCGTTGCTGTTTTGAGTCGGCGCGGCGTAGAAACCGGATAACTCACTAAGAAGAAAGCGAGTATATACTGTTATCTTTTTCTAATGTTTAACACATTCATCTGACGAACTGCACCGCCTCATAGTTATACCGTATGACGTTTTTTTTTGTGTGCGTAAGGACATTACACACACAGAGATATGCGGCTTGCGCGGGATTAGCGACTTAAAGGTGCTACTGGAGTTTTGTCTGTTTACTGTACGTCGTCAATTTACTTCAGTTATCATGCCGGTAAATCCTGTGATGCGTGTTCCTGCCTGTACAAAGTTAAGCCTAGTTCGCATTATGCTAGTATTTTAGTCTAGTAGCGAGTAATTTAGTAGCTAAAATACTCGCTTCCGCACCGAAATCGTTCGCACTTCGTTCGAGTACAGTTTACAATTGAGTGGTGTTTTAGGTACCTACAAATAAAAAAAAGGCATGGGGATCCAATTTTTTTGGCAGTGTCATAATTATTGCGTGTCTTCCACAGCAATTTAACATTTTTTTGAATGACGTAAAGGACTCACCAATTTACGTAACATTTGTTTGAAATTTCATGTTCCACTTTGATTTGTCAAACGAAGTTCTAAATTATCACTATCCCTTATGACCGCCGTTGATGTATTTTTGACATCACTTCCATTCATGGCGTTAATATTCATCAGCAACGGTAGCAACAGCAGAGATACGTTCAATTTTGTTTCCAAATTGTCTGAAATAATGAAAAATAAATTATGTGTAATAAAACCAATTAGGCTATTATAGCGGTCTAGGTACGTTTACTACGAGTAACAAGCAAGGTTTTAAACTTACCATCGTGAGAACTGATTCTGTTCGCAATGCCTCTCCTTCATAAAAATGATATTTCCGCCTAAGCTTTGTAGCGAGGAACGCAATATCATCTCTATCAGGCTGAGAGTGACCGTCTGCAGCTACTGGCAAAGTTACAACTTCATTCTCAGGTCCTTGTAAATCATCAATTGTTCTATTCAAGCGTGTTTCTCCAACCAGCACTGATGATAGTGAAGTGTTCTATAGACAAAATAAAAATAAAAGTAAGCAGCTCAAACCTTTTAGTTCAATATTTATTTTGTCAATTTGATGACACACAATGAATAAATAAAAATGGATAGATGACATTTAAATAAACCAAAAATGTTTAAGACAATGTCTTAAAGAGTCGCTGGTACTGCGCTGTAGATATATATAATATATATATATATATATATACACAATATATATATATATATACACAATATATTCAAATTACGCGTTAAGAATGTTCTAATGAGAAAAGCATACTACACTGTTCGTAATTACATAGAAGACAAAGATGCTTGGAACATTCCACTTCTGCAAAGTAACCAACTGGTACATAAGAAACATAACATTGTAAAAGCCCAAAAAATTGTAACAAAATCTCTAAATAAAATGCCCCTCAGTTTCTTGCCGTATCTTCTGAGTAGTGGTTCTTTTTCCGATACGGTGGTAGAGTCATTGTGATAATTTGACGTTCATAAGTGCGTCTGTGATGCCAAAATGATTAAAGAGATTTTGATTTTGATTATATATATATATATATTATATATATAATATATATATATTATATATATATATATATATATATATATATATACCTATATATCTATCTTAGCTGCGTCGCACAGGTCGTACGGAAACTGGCTCATGAGGGCCCTAACTCTGCAGGCAAATACTTCGCTTCGCTCCGGGAGGGAATGTTCGTCCGCGAATATTTCTCTGAACACTTTATAGGCCGGTTTGACGACGCCGTACGCTGACACCGGCACGCTCCTTGTACACCAGCACCGCGTCAATGAATGCTTCCAGGGTTTCGGCGTCTGTCGTCGCTCCGTCGAAACGAGCTGAACATTTGCTGAAGTTGCCCAGTGGGCTTTTTGATTTCAGTCGATCGGTGACGCACCCGGGTGAAACTTCCGGGTTGCATGATCTCGGCGCTGAAGCTGAGAGAACGGTCTCGATCAGCTTGCGGTTCGCCTCTGCTTGAGATTTGACGAACGCTTCCATTACGGCGAATATATCCTGGGTCGTGTTCGTATTTGTAGACAGCGGAGGAGGTTGCGTCGCGGCCGGCGCACAGTGGGCTGAAACGGGCCGGTAGAGGACTTAGCGTTTAAGAAAAAAAGTTTATTTTTCTGAAATTTTAAATAGTGCGTTGGATTTATCTATTGATTATAAGTAATTATTTATATGAGGGTCGTTTAGATAACTTCAGTATTTTCGGAGTTATTAATAACCAAAGTAATTTTTGTATGAAGCAAAACAAAAAAACTTGAAAATCTAGAAATTCTCAAATTTTCTCAAAGAATTGACTTTACGTATGTATAGTACGTATTTTTGTCCTATTTTAGCACCTATTCTCGGGTTGCGATTTTCTGCGATTTGGTCGCAATTTCAAATTTTGTTCTCTATTCCACACCACCATAGAGGTTAAGAACCAGTCGCGTTTTTTTTATGTAGTGGTCTCCCCGTTAGGCCTAATCCACTAAGGACTAATAAAATAAGTAAAAATCACAATCAGGTACTAGTCACTGCACGAATGCAAAATTTTCGTATTCGACATCATCAAATGTTTCCGTTTCTGACAAAGTTTTATGTTTTCTGCGAAGTTTGTGGCGTTTCGCTGAGATGAGTGGATCAGAGCTGGTCAACAAATTATTTAAAATGTCTTCATTTGTAGTTTTTCTACTGCATTTCCTGGAATGGTGTTGGCGGTACCTACGAAAGTCTTTATTTCTAGCTTCAGCAGCTTCTTCAGATAGCTGTCCAATTGGTATTAGACCAAAACTTTCAATAATAGCTGGACCATGTATAAGAACTTTATGAACACTTGAAGGCATATAATACCAGCCATATAATTCCAAATACAGTCGCATGGTCACTTGAGCATATTCGTGAAATTTGACTTTGTCAATGTGGTAACCTGATGAAATTGCCTCTAAAATGGTTGCAAACCGCCCAATTAAGTCTTCACTAACACCAGTTATCTCAGCAGTCACGTTTGGGTTTGCAAAAAATCTTTTAGCAGTATTTCCGTTATTCGTGGAGCCGTGCCCTTGTTTGACAACATCTATCAGAAGTCCCATTCTATTTTTAAAAGCATCTTGTATATTTTTCTTCCTGCTTTCCATGATGCACTTTTGTCTCCCTTTACGGATTACTCCTGTGCTCAAACGCCCGGCAAAACGGGCACTGATGTTGGTGATCACGCTCCATCTGATTGAGACATTCAGAGCACATTACATGACCACAGGGAATTAACACCAGGTTGGGCACGGCGTTCTGACAAATTCTGCACAGGAGAGAGGGTTCGGGTGAGGGGATAGGTGCAATCTCTGCTGCAGCCACCAAAAGCTGTTCCGGCTCCTGTGCCTCCGGAGGCGAGGCGGGGAGGGCTTCTTGCTCCATGACCACCTCATGCGCCGCGTTTAGTACGTCGTCGACCTGTACACCCACCCCCACGTCCATCATTTGACTGCAGGCGAGGAGGAATTCGCGCACGCTGATGACACCACGGTCCAAAGCCATCTGGTTATTCCGCCGTATGGTTTCTCTAATGTAAGGGCGGGTCCGGTTACGGTGGCGCATGTTTCCGGCCACTTGCGCCGCCAACCGTGCCGCGTTAACCGCGAAAATCTCGCTAGCGTCTGAAAGCGAGTACAAAATATTACTTATATTTTGCAAGTAAAAAATAAAGAAGAAGTTAATTAGTTATCATACACAATATAAGCTCAAACGATCCCGTACATTATTGTAGAAGGGTAAACAAGTAACGTCGGCTCCAAAAGTAAGTCTAGTAAGTAAGTAATACCCGTAGTAGGTCTCTCGTATGCGGCAGGCCGTCTGGGAAGGTATCACCGCTTTACCAGTTATCCTACCAATAATTTTAAATTTAAATTTTGTACTCTCTAGATCTATGTGCTCCAGCTTAGGCCACAACATCGCTTCACATCAGGCTAGATAGTGGCCAAACATAGATCTATTAAGTTTAGTGTAAAAAAAAATCTCATTAAATCGTTACCACATCGTCCTTCAATCAACATAAAACACTGTGAAAAATGCATAACCAAGTTTATGATTATCTTACCTCGAATAAATTAAGTTTAACGACGGGCTTCCCATAGCAAAAAAAATTGAAAAACCGGTTTTTGTCAACAGCAAATTTTGAACTACAGATTACACAGAGTATGGGAACGAAATGATAGAATTAGTGTTGCCATTTGATAAAAAATATTTCTATTAAAATTAAATTTCTACCAATAATGTCTTTGGAAAAAGGAAATCTTATTATTTTAGATTAAATGCATGAGTGCCAATAACTGGTAGCATGCCAAGATTTGGTTTATGTACCCTACTACCTCTAGCAGTAAACAATAAACGGTGACCAAAACCTGATGATGACCTGGTGGAGCCGGTAGACTGGTGGAGGTCAATTTAAATAGAGCGGATTACTCCTGTGCTCAAACGCCCGGCAAAACGGGCACTGATGTTGGTGATCACGCTCCATCTGATTGAGACATTCAGAGGACATTACATGACCACAGGGAATTAACACCAGGTTGGGCACGGCGTTCTGACAAATTCTGCACAGGAGAGAGGGTTCGGGTGAGGGGATAGGTGCAATCTCTGCTGCAGCCACCAAAAGCTGTTCCGGCTCCTGTGCCTCCGGAGGCGAGGCGGGGAGGGCTTCTTGCTCCATGACCACCTCATGCGCCGCGTTTAGTACGTCGTCGACCTGCACACCCACCCCCACGTCCATCATTTGACTACAGGCGAGGAGGAATTCGCGCACGCTGATGACACCACGGTCCAAAGCCATCCGGTTATTCCGCCGCATGGTTTCTCTAATGTAAGGGCGGGTCCGGTTACGGTGGCGCATGTTTCCGGCCACTTGCGCCGCCAACCGTGCCGCGTTAACCGCGAAAATCTCGCTAGCGTCTGAAAGCGAGTACAAAATATTACTTATATATTGCAAGTAAAAAATAAAGAAGAAGTTAATTAGTTATCATACACAATATAAGCTCAAACGATCCCGTACATTATTGTAGAAGGGTAAACAAGTAACGTCGGCTCCAAAAGTAAGTCTCGTAAGTAAGTAATACCCGTGGTAGGTCTCTCGTATGCGGCAGGCCGTCTGGGTAGGTATCACCGCTTTACCAGTTATCCTACCAATAATTTTAAATTTAAATTTTGTACTCTCTAGATCTATGTGCTCCAGCTTAGGCCACAACATCGCTTCACATCAGGCGAGATAGTGGCCAAACATAGATCTATTAAGTTTAGTGTAAAAAAAAAACCTCATTAAATCGTTACCACATCGTCCTTCAATCAACATAAAACACTGAAAAATGCATAACCAAGTTTATGATTATCTTAGCTCGAATAAATTAAGTTTAACGACGGGCTTCCCATAGCAAAAAAAATCGAAAAACCGGTTTTTGTCAACAGCAAATTTTGAACTACAGATTACACAGAGTATGGGAACGAAATGATAGAATTAGTGTTGCCATTTGATAAAAAATATTTCTACTAAAATTAAATTTCTACCAATAATCTCTTTGGAAAAAGGAAATCTTATTATTTTAGATTAAATGCATGAGTGCCAATAACTGGTAGCATGCCAAGATTTGGTTTATGTACCCTACTACCTCTAGCAGTAAACAATAAACGGTGACCAAAACCTGATGATGACCTGGTGGAGCCGGTAGACTGGTGGAGGTCAATTTAAATAGAGCGGATTACTCCTGTGCTCAAACGCCCGGCAAAACGAGCACTGATGTTGGTGATCACGCTCCATCTGATTGAGACATTTAGAGGACATTACATGACCACAGGGAATTAACACCAGGTTGGGCACGGCGTTCTGACAAATTCTGCACAGGAGAGAGGGTTCGGGTGAGGGGATAGGTGCAATCTCTGCTGCAGCCACCAAAAGCTGTTCCGGCTCCTGTGCCTCCGGAGGCGAGGCGGGGAGGGCTTCTTGCTCCATGACCACCTCATGCGCCGCGTTTAGTACGTCGTCGACCTGCACACCCACCCCCACGTCCATCATTTGACTGCAGGCGAGGAGGAATTCGCGCACGCTGATGACACCACGGTCCAAAGCCATCTGGTTATTCCGCCGCATGGTTTCTCTAATGTAAGGGCGGGTCCGGTTACGGTGGCGCATGTTTCCGGCCACTTGCGCCGCCAACCGTGCCGCGTTAACCGCGAAAATCTCGCTAGCGTCTGAAAGCGAGTACAAAATATTACTTATATATTGCAAGTAAAAAATAAAGAAGAAGTTAATTAGTTATCATACACAATATAAGCTCAAACGATCCCGTACATTATTGTAGAAGGGTAAACAAGTAACGTCGGCTCCAAAAGTAAGTCTCGTAAGTAAGTAATACCCGTGGTAGGTCTCTCGTATGCGGCAGGCCGTCTGGGTAGGTATCACCGCTTTACCAGTTATTCTACCACCAAGCAGTAGTGCGCAAGCATTACTGTGTTCCGGTTTGAAGAGCATTGTAGCCAGCAAAATTACTGGGCATATGAGACTTAATATCTGATGTCTCGGAATGATGAGCGCAATGCAGTGCTACGCAGTACGTTTTTTATGGTATTAAAAGTTCTAAGTGGCACTGTACTTATTATGGGCAGGCGTGGCGCTTACCATCAGGCAAACGTCTTGCTCGTCTCACCACTCAGTAACATAAAAAAAAGTATTTAAGCATAATTAATTACTCAAAAAAAGCTAGGTACTTACCAGTTGTTGCATAGTTATCCTATAAGAAATATATACAGGGATGAATTTTTCAAGTGGGTGTGGATGTCGAAATCCGAAACTACTTATATACCTAAGGCTATAAGGGATAGCAAGCAATGCACAAAGGAGACTGAACTGATTTTAATAATAACAAAACCAACATATGTTTTTTTAACAATTTCCCTAGCGGGAGTCGAACCAGTTTATATGTTTGTAATGAATTCATCATCACAATACTATTTGATATATTTGAATAATATTTATTCAGGTTAAGAATATTTCCAAGCCTTCAATTTTCATTTTTACCAAGTAAATCTAGGTACCCAGTGAAAATAATCTAGGAGTATATTTTCACTATTCCTAGTTTCAGACTTGGCCATCCTCGCGCACTAGAAAAATTCACATGTATAAAATATTAGGAATACAGTTTGGAATAAATAAAGACTGACTACTTACTATATCAACGATGACAAATGAGATGGGTGAGTAGGCTCATCTAAATAAAATTCTAAAACTATAAGGTACACAAATTCGTATATATTTATTCAGATTCTGAACTTGTGTTATCTTCGTCGTTTACAATATAATCACCCTTGTCGTTGATAATATGAAACACACGGAATAATTTTGGTAGAAAAAGAGGATACAACTTCTTCTTACATTTTTTTAAGGCCTCGCAGGGCCTCCATACATATTTATACATTCTTGTACGGAAAGCAATATCTTTTGGAAAGATATCGTTATTCGATAACACAATGCATGGTGTTCTGTTAACAATGGCGTCGTCTTGAAATTTAACCTTTACATTCACAGTATCGCCACCGAATAGCATTTTAATAGTCTCAAAGGCTGAAATTTCACAATGGGGTTCGTTCCATAATATGATACGGCGATTGACGCATTCCATTAGTGGAAAATTGTTATACTTATTAAAATTACCTATTTGACCAAAATTTAAAAAGTAATGAATTACAGCATCGAAAAAATAATTTTTGCCAGCATTAGGTGGTGACAACACAAACATACAATTTTTCTTCGGAATTATCCTATCGATAATATTATACAAAGCTACTAAAAATTCATGCACTCTAACATTATCATTACTAAATTGATACATTAATAAATCTAAAGCTATTCTTAACGACTGATCCGTGTTATAGTAATAATCGTTTATATCTTTCAATCCAGAGTTAAAAAATAAAGTTTCACTATTTTCATACTTTTGTATAAATTCTAGTAAAGACATATCGCACAATTGTCTTTGATATATTCTTTGTACCGCCTTTATATGAGTATGATTTAGCGGTAGATACTTCCATTGGCTATTGAACCATACAGTATTGTTAAACAAATTGTTTATTGGCGCTGTTGGAAATTTCCAAAAGAATTCCAATAATTTGTCTCCTTTGTTTCTTTTGTCACGCCTTCTAATTTGCTGACTCTGCTCATTACCATGTTCTGTAGCTTGTTGATTTCTATCTGGATCGGATCCACAGCCGACGAAGTCAGAAAGATCATCTTGGTGTCCACTTGCTTCCACCAATTTTTCTTGTTTAAGTTGGCAATTTTTCCGTACGGATAAATTTCTAGTTTTATTACATTGAAGCCAGTTTCTCCCGGCGATTTCAAAATGAATTGCTTGTCGCTCACCTGTCTCGAAATACACTGCGATATTGAGCCAGTGCTCGGCTGTGCATTCTGCAGACCGAAGAATTCGCCGATTAAGTCGTGGCTGACCACATTCTGCTCGGATTTCCCTAATTCTTTGGCATCGGCACGAGTTTCCATTGTAGGTGCAGTCGTGGACAACATGGAGGTGATCGTTGGCATGGTTCGACACCCAGAAGATGGATCCTTTGAAGCTACATCCACTGTTTCCTGATGCTTGACATATCCGTGAAACGTTTCTAATGTCAAAGGACTCATTTTGAATTCCAAACACGTCATGTATAATTCGGAATCTTGGAGGAGAGTTTTGAAGGCATTCCAAGATAAATCTTCGGCATTTCTCACTCTCAGTTGATGCACTATTTGTTTCAAAATGGTTTTCCACAAGCAGACGAGATTCGTGAACTCGCTCTTCATTAACAAGTCTTTTTGAGTGATTGCTACACTCTCCCCATACTTGAGGCGAACCATGACTTGCTGGTAAATTTTGCTGGCCCATATCAACTCCAAAAGACCTAAGAAAGAACCTAAAATATGATAAATAAAATGTTTTTTTTTGTCGCGATTTTACCCGAAATTACGCGCCAGTAAACGTTACCCTTCGATTACCCGAAATCGGGTAAAAATACACGCACCGGCATCGAACTGTTCATGGAACTGTTTGGTATGTAAGTTCCAGGTGATTTTACGAAAGGGCCGAGGAGATGAGAAGACAAGGGGAGGGACTTTACGAAAGATGAGGGAATCGTTAAGTGGACAAAAGAAATGAGTTTTTAAAGATCCATCAAATTTGGTAATGAGGATCGGAACCGGGGCGGGACGATAACGGGACAAAAAGGGGATTGTGTTGTGATAACAGTGGGATGGCTACAGGATAGGAGCGGGATGGTAACGGGATACGGTCGGGATAAGAGCGGGACGGTAACGAGAAATGAGCAGGACGGGAGCTGGAACGGGAGTAAGGTGGGACGGAAAATAGTCGGAAGCAGGATGAATTACTACAATACGCGTACGATGTCGAGGGAACTAAAAATATCACATCTATAAATGACTTTAACCAGTAAAGCGCCATATGTTGGGGTTCGGACCCAGCGCCCGTTTCAGCAGGGCATAAAAAGATTCCGCTATATTTGTTGTTGAATGAGGGCTGTCGTACCCGCTGAATGCCTCAGGGCCTACCTATGTCGTAGACATAAAAAGAAAAGTTAATATAGTTTATCTTACCCATCACTTTAGTGTGCCTCTTATACATACAAGTAATCCAAATCCTATGCGGTCGAAGTCGCGGTTCTCAGGTAGATGTATAGGTAGTGAACTAGGTAGGTTGTATTATTAAAATTACCCTCGTCATCCACTGAGCCACAAAATAAGAATGGAATTCCTCGCTGTAGGGTAGGCCGTGGGCGAGAGCAATTTGTTGCACCTTTTGCAGTGCGGGCGCCACGCGCGCCGCCGGCAGCAGAGCCAGTGCGCCGTACAATTGGACGAGCCGCCAGCCACCGGAGTTGCGCCTAACCTACAAAAATAATTATGAAAGTGTTATTTTTCACAATCGAGCATAGTTTTATGTGTATCTGCCTGATATTTTATCTTCAAACTAGCATTCCATTAAAGGTTTCCGGGTTTTCGCGTAATATTATTTATATTTTCGCTAGCGGGCGGCGTTGCTTTACTGAATAACGAGCTTATCCATTCACAAAAATACACAGCAACATTCATTTTGGTCACGAGCACGTGTGGACTCCACCAATAACAAAGTCGATACTTTATTGATAATTGACACGACGCTTTCGTAAGTGTACTCGCGTTAAAAATACCACTGTAACGGATGTAGATGAAACTACACTGAGAAAACTGACAATCATAAAAGAGGTGAATTCAGCTTAAAGTATGATGAATTCACTCAAAGGACGGAGCATAGTGATTCACCAAAAAGAACGATGATAATACTGATGTTGATGATAACAGTATTTAAGATGATGTGTCACCATGGATTTAGTTTTAGTTACCTACTATTTTTCGATGCCTTCCTCATATATCCAGTTATATCCTATTAGTTTTCCTACAATTTTTCGGTGACTTCCTCACATATTCAGTTATGTCATACAATTTTTCCAACTATTTTTCGGTGCCTTCCTTATATATCCAGTTATATCCTATTATTTTTCCTACTATTTTTCGGTGACTTCCTCACATATTCAGTTATATCATACAATTTTTCCTACTATTTTTCGGTGCCTTCCTCATATATCCAGTTATATCCTATTATTTTTCCTACTATTTTTCGGTGACTTCCTCACATATTCAGTTATGTCATACAATTTTTCCTACTATTTTTCGGTGCCTTCCTCATATATCCAGTTATATCCTATTATTTTTCCTACTATTTTTCGGTGACTTCCTCATATATCCAGTTATATCCTATTATTTTTCCTACTATTTTTCGGTAACCTCGTATTTTAGGTTAGGTCCTCTTACTTTTCCTACTATTTCCTCATATCTCTGGTTATAGCCTATTATCTTACGGAGGTCGCCCTCAATAGGAGGATTGTGTTTTTTAATAAACCAATTAATATCTCTATAATACACCAGTGATTAGTTGTAGTTCTACTCATTCTCCATCAGTAGGACTACAACTAAATACTGGTGGATTACACAGAAATTGTTTGGATTATTAGAAATCACAATCCTCCTATAATTGAGGGCGCCACTGGACTTACATGATCCCCTTATTTTTAAGTATCCAATATTGGTTCTTTCCTTGTAAATATTTTTAGGTGTGAGCTCAACATTAAAAAAAACTGAAGAACCCTAAACTTGAACCTTAAAAAAATGGAGAGTAAGTAAAAAAAATAGAAAAAAGTACCTTGGCAAGAATGGTAAGAAGGTGAAAAGGGATGTATGTATAAATTAAACAGAAAATTGAATGGTATTTTTATTTCCATAGTATGAATGAATAATTATTATATACTCTAAACATTTATATTCAGTATAAAAGAAGACTGTTTTGTTTAGAAACATCCTCGCCTTAATGATTACAGTATCTATTTGTCGGTCATTATAAAGAATCATTATATACATTATGTTCAATAATTCTAGTTTTTACAAATTAAAATAAAGGTTGAGACGAGTAGAAATTTAATTTACAAAAAATAACAAACTTTACATTAATGTACCTATAACTAAAACATTTTTGCCCTTAAGGTGATTGCTTCAGGGTAGCCGTTTTTTGCAATTTGCAGGCCAGTGCTAGGTTGTATGTTAATTAAATGTTGCACGCGGTTGTAAGTACATAAGTTGTACTACATACGTCTTACACCCGCGTCTAACATTTCAATCAAAACCTAGCACTGGCCTGCAAATTGCAAAAAACGTAAGAAAATTTGAATTTCGCGGGCTACCCTGACGCTTTCACCTTAAAGCTGCATACAATAAATTGGTTATATTATTATAGTAAATATCTATTTTCAAGTAAAGTGCTACTATAAACACTCCGATGAGACTAATCTATCCCTCATACAAATACTTTACTTTAAAATCTATTACTAAAGGTGAACGCACACTTTTCAGAGCCGAAGGAGGCGAAAGAATCGAATTTTAGAATTACTTGTATGAAATCCTATGGAACCTCGCACACTTACCGAATGGGACGAATAAGGTCGTACGATTCGGTGCGGATAAGTGTGCGAAGTTACATTGGACTTCATTTAAGTAATTCTAAAATTTGATTCCTTCGCCTCCTTCGGCTCTGATAAGTGTGCGTTCACCTTAAACCAGCTATTGGTGCTGGCTCATACCATTACTTTATGCGGACACCGTTATCGGGCCGTCTTTATAGGATATCCTAAAGGGATATCCGATAAATACCGTAACTAAGGGTAGATTACTAGTTGAGCGCACTCTGCTATAAAAAAATAACTGCCCTTGGACTCTGCAGTGCCTCAAACTAGCAACGCCGCGTACGGTATAAGTACATAATTAATAATTATGTAAACGTTTCCAAAAAAAATTGATATTACTGGATTCAAAATAAAAACACCTTAAAAATGAGCAAACGAGTTAACTCGTTTGCGCATTTTCAAGGTATTATAGCAGCGACCGTAAGCCGTTAGAATACCTACAGAATTTTGAAATTTTTACTCTAGGTACCATCTACTTGTAATATATGACGTGTTACCTCGCATTAGAGTGAGCGTGTTAGGACACGGAGAAACGGCATTTTGGCAAGGAAAGCACAGATAATCATTACCACGTTTAACTTCATAAGAATTGTAATGAGAATTAAATTCAATAGTTTCAAACATACAGCAACGGAAAAAAACCTCTTCAGTATCTGTCACCAAAATTGCATCAATTTGGCCAAAAGTGGGTAAGAATTGTTCATCATCTATATCTACAGTAACAATAGAGTTCCGCTGCCATATAACACCAGCTATTGTAGCGGAAGTAACCGAATATTTGAGGACAACGCCAGTGCCGAGAGAAAACTTGACAGTGTCTCCTGAATTTAATGCAGATTTTTTTCCTAGTATTTTTGTTGTAGGTATTGTATTTTTCACAAACAAGTCATTGAGCATAAGTTGACATTTTATTGCTAGAGTCTTGCAAACATTGACTCGATTAAAAGATGATCTAGCCACTAACTTAGATACCCTGTGCTTGGCTTCAAAACGCATAGCCCACATGTTACGTACGGGGCCGAACTTCATTAGCATGGTAGGATAATGAGTCAGAAAATGAAACTTTGGCTGCAGGGGTGATTTTGTTAGCTCCGTGTACAATTGATTAAATTCTGCTATTATAACCCGGAGTTGAATATTGGTGTCTCTGAAGACCCTATGACTTAATAACCTGTCGGTTATTTGCCGCAACATAATGTATAATTTCCATACTTTATTTTCTAAAGGAATGTAAAACCCGGCTATTAGGCTGAAGTATCTAATAAGGGTAAGCATTTCTGATGCTGAAGTTTTCAATTTTACTTTCGAACCTTGGACAACTAAACAATTACTTGGTTTTGAATTCCTATCTGGTCCATAATCAAATGAAATTATTCTTTGTTGCAATACTGAGATCTTTAAAAGACCTTCGGCAAGGAAGTGGTTTATGACAAAGGTCATTACATAACGAGCTACACCTTCTAATATATCATGCATTGGGTCTACTGCTACATTTTGAAATAAATCAAATCCTGTCACCTTAAGCCAACAGCATGATTCTTTAATGCCCGTGTTAGGTGTATCGTTTTCTTGCAATTGAGCGTGGTATGAAGTCATATTTCTAAGCAAGTTACTGTTTTCATATAGAGCAGTTTGCAAACCTTTCTTGTCAATGTTACAGATTCTGCAACACTTGTTAGCTGAAAAACTTTCAGTAAACCCGAGAATTGAATTCAGGCCTAAATTATCGCCAGTTATAGCAACAACCTTCAATTTTACGGTTCCTTTAAAAAACTTATTTTCTATAAAAATTCCTTTGTTTTGCAAGTAATTCAATTCCTCAATAACAGGGTCAAAAATAGCTTTGTTTCCATATTTAGTTTTGTCAGCAGAATGGCAAATAGCTAACAGCAAAATGTTATTCAACAATGAAAATAAATGTGGTGGGAGTGCTGGCAAGGAAACGTATACACCACCAAGCTTATGCACCCCAGCGTGGCTCCCCAAAGGATTTCCAATTTCAAAATCATCATAGTATACTACTAAAGGAAGAATAATGTCCGACGCCTGCGGTGTACACATTGCCAGCCATACAGATCCCTGCATTACATTTTCTAGACACATTGGCCTCATCGGATTTTCTTCACGGATTATTAAATTACCCCTTAGGTGGTTCAAATAATCCGTTACATCTTTCCAAATAGTGTCAATGGAAAAAAAATTCTTCAAAACCTGGCGAAGTTGAATTACTTGCATTGTACGTGGCTTGGTGTGTAATGTTAAAGTGTTACTCCTTTGTGAAATGTCAGGACAATAACCAACGATTACTTCATGTGGTGGTTCGGCACAGGGCCGAATACGGACATTAAAGACGGTGCGATATTGTCAAGAAGGGTTTGCAAATGACTAACCATAGCTTGTACAGACGATCGAGATACAGAGGGATTTACATAGAGCGTTGAAATAAATTTCAAAACTTCTTTATGAATAATACTATCAGCATTATCAAGGACTTCCGGTTCACTATCAGCTTCAATGTATATGTGCTCAGTTGCTACTTTGGTAGTCTCTGTTTCACACATAGGAACTACGCAAGCCTCGTTTGAGGTGGATGGCAAATAACGAGTGTTTACTTTATTCAAATGTTTTAAGTTAACATGTTTTCTAAATTGTCTAACGTCCGTGAAATACCGGTAGCATGCGTCTTCACCACATTTATAAACTCCAGTAATATCAATTTTTTCACATTCTTTCCTTATGTGGGTAATAAGTGAAGAAAACGTGGGAAAAGTCCTTTTACAACTGTGACACTTCATCTTAATTTAAATTGTGACTCCGAGAGTAACTAATATCTCCTTCACAGATTGTGACATACGATCGTACGATGTTTTGACTTTGTAAAAACCAATTTGGATAATAAGCCAAATGTTATAGCTTTCAGTAGGATATTTAGCCGCAGTAGCATGAAATATTTTAAAAGTCACATCAACAGCCTCAGTTAGTGTTGTGAACTTGTAAAACGTATTGTCACATACTGTGAAGGAGACACCTGACTGGCGGCACCAAATTATAAATGGTTGGAGGCTAATACCTAGGTTTTGAAGCTTTTGGCGACGCTCCTCAATTACCACTTGCACGTCTGCGTCATCATCCACGATGGTCACAAATCCATCCAATATCTCCGCTCGTGAAGCTTGCCAGTCTTTTCTAGATCGACGGGCAGGAGGAATATTAAAGAGACAGCCGAGTAGCAATATCGCTGCTATTAATTTTGTCTCCGGTTGTTCATCTGGAAAGAAAATAATAATAGTATATTTGACACAACACATCATCATTAACTGAGCAAATAGGGAAAAGTATCAGAACAAAATAAAATCTATCTATATAAGTAAAAATGAATTGCCGAAATGTGTGTCCGCCCGCCCGTTACTTCTGAACGACTGCACCATGTTAGATAATTTTTAAATTCTTTTTTGTCTATATATTTTATAACGGGTTCACCGACCCAGGGAGGTCGAGCACCTAGAACTATATAACAGAATCATTTCCTTACCGTCACAAATTGCCAATGTATCAGCTATTTTTCGACGAAGAAACGAGTCCTTTGTGGTGTTAAGCTTCTGCTGAGCAGCTTTTAGTATGTTTTCCGATGAAGCATCCAAGGCGTCGAGGCCCCCGGATTTATCAGGGAACAGTGCTTCGTAGTCATACGTCAGGAGTCGCCATCCATCACTTGACTTCAGGATAGGATACTTATTGAAGTACTCCTGTAATGTCCCTTCCTCGTAGTACAAGTACCGGAGGCGAGCTCGCACCGTCTCCCGCCACAGGGCACTGACCTCCTGCCACGGACCAGCTGAAGGACTTGACAGCTGCTCTAATGCTGACGCTACGTCCTCCACTTCACCTGCACACAAAAATTAAAACGATTAATAATTAGTACAATGACAATAACGGTTCCTAGATTCAGATATTTTGTAATTTGTAACGAAAATTTATACTAATTCAGATATTTTTCTCAATAATTTTGTTCTTGATAATTTAATTCAATCTAAAAACATAAAATTTCTTGAAAAGGAGTTACCTTCTTTAAGTCCGGTCAGGTCGATTCCAGCGAGTGGAGGGGTGTCTAGCCTAGGACTGGACTTGGAGCGAGAACGTGACTTGGGCTTTTCAATAAGGCCCAACGAAACTAAATGCTGCCGTCGAGCCCTTCTGGCGGTGACTAACCAGCCAGAGATATTGCGCTTAGCCTGGTAAGCATCAGCCGGCAGGTACGGCGCGTAGTATAGGGGTGGTGACTCCTCTTTAAATAATCTGCCAATGTCGTAGGATAGAGCAAGCAGCTGCGAATCTGTCAGAAGTACCGGGTTTTCGGCCGTAATGAGCTTCTCCATAAGCAGCTTGCATAAACGCCCACGCACGTTTGAGGGTAAGGTGCCCGTTTTCTGCCCAATTGCTATTATTTGTTTTCCCTCGACTGATGAATTCAGTATGGTATTCACCTGAAACACAAATAGTATAAGTATGGCATTACAAACTAAATATGCAAGGTAAAAGTTAAAAAAAAATGTCACTAAAATGTTGAAAATACAGGTTCAATACCTACCTTCCATTCAGTATAATGATCAGTTGGAGTCGGTGCCAGTCTAGGCATCATGCATTTAGTTGTTAGTTATAGCTGTCACCAACTCCAAATATATTACTGATCTTTGTGACATATAGTATAGCTCCTAAACGGCCGTCCGTACACACATACAGGACAGGACAGGTACAGACGTTAAACTTATCTGTTTACGCCGGGGGTTAACAATATTGAATGTCAATTTAAATTCCTTATCAAAAGTACAGGATAATAGGCAATAACTTACTAAATTGCTCCCGGTGGACTCTTGTCTAACTGCTTCACCCACTGACGACGACGAGTCCAGTGGTATCACCAGTATGTCACCATCCTAAAATAATATTTACTTTGAGACAATGTTATAATAGTACATGTAACAAAAAGGTGTGATAATATGAGTATGTACGGTCAATTAACCTCAATAATCGTTGAAATAATCACTAAATGTGTCCGAGTGCGACCGTTAACTAACAGGCTATAGCTAGCCGGAGATAACTCAAGGGAAGTGTTATATTTTTTTACTAGTAATCGGTTCAGCATTGCAGGTGTGAACGGTCCTGCCCTCGTCCCTTGATCCGGCCCTGATAAAAACTAATCGATCAAGATCAGGACTGATCCTGGTCTCAAAGAATGTCTATACCAAATTTTGCATCGGTTCAGTGTCTTAGGTATGAAAATGTGAAAAGGTCCTGCCCCAGCCGACAGATAGACAGACAAACTTACTTTCGCATTTATAATATTAGTATGGATGTAATTACAAATTAATACATATTGCTCTTGAACCAAAAAACAGTAAGTACGAGTACTTTTCTACAATTTTGCAGAACTTACCAAATTTTCCTGGTTAAGTCCTGCTTCGCAGTCTTGGTTGAGGATTGAGCTTTGCAGTCCTTCACACGGTGGCAGAGGCTCTAAGTTACAAGGTAGACTAGTTAACAAGTCATTCCTCAGGACCTCTTCAAAGAGTGATGAATTGTAGGAGTTATCCTGAAATTTAACAAGAAATTTAAAAAGGTAATAATAATGTACTTAGTTGGTAAACTAACAAGACTGATGAAAAGTTATGATTTTATTCCACTTTTTAAATAAATACTGCACCGGTTAAATTGTTAGGTATCTTAAGAAGACTTTAAAATAATAAAAGTTAATAAGTAGGTACCTACCTACATGCAAGTAGGAGAATGTGCATTTAAGCGACGCAGGGCATGTGTAAGCAAAAAGTTTAAAACAAAATTTACTTTTTTGAAATACAATTTAACATGAAAACAAACCATATCTTTTGGTTGGTCGCTTTTTAACATGGCCAGAGCTGCTTCAAACCGGAGTCTGTCCCCTATTTGAGGGAACATACTATGTATGTCTTGTTTACTAAGCATCTGCATTGTTGCGATATCAATTCTTTCAGCTGAAAAAAAAGGTAAATTTAACAGCGCCCTGATTGCAGCTGTGAAATGCACTACGTCGCATCGACTTTATAAAATGTAGGTTGGTACCTATTTGTTTTTTTTTGGGTTGCAGTTGCACATCGAATCTAGTGTATAATATAAATATGAACGTATATCTAGGTAGGTGGGTAGGTACCATACGACAAGACTATTCTTGGTTGGAGTGTACAGCGGCCAAAAAAGTGTTATTTTCGCAAATCGTTTATTTTCTCGATTCTATAGTATGTAACACCTAGAAAGGCTAAAAGTGTCTGGGTGTTTTTTGTCTCCGACCAACCGTTTGTCGTAAAAACGATGTCGAAGGGATCCATAGGTAAGGTTATGTTAGAACTGTGACCTTGAAATTGGTCGCGAATTTTTTTTAATTATTTTTTCATAGTGCCTCTAAGACGACACTCTGACCCTATTCTTGCTAGAAATTAGAATGTGTGAATGTAATGTGTGAGCTCATGCTAGCAACTTACTAGGTAGGTTTGTCAACTTACTTTCAAAACGATCGATGTAGCGTTCCAAATTCCACTTCTTCAAAAGATCACGCGTAGCCATATCCATTTTTGCACTGATCAAACACGTTCACTGGCACTAATGGAATTGTTATTGCTATTAATTAAACGAGTCGTGAGTCGTGACTTGCCGGCTGTAGCGGTGAAATACAAATGGCCGACCGAAATGGCGCGGCGGCGGAATGAAGTGAGAGAGGGAGACCTCATTATATAATGCCGTCACCTTAAATTTGTAGGACATCATTCAAATGCTACTCATAAATGGGTCTCTGTAATAATAATTTAGTAGGATACACATAAAATAATATGACTATATTATTGAACTTTGATGCTTACTCTAAAAATATGAGATTATTTAATCGTATTATCATAGGATTCACATAAAATAATATGACTGTAATATTAAAAAATGATGCTTACTTTAAAAATATAAGTTTAAAGCATTATAATTTAATATAGTACATTAGGGGGAGGTCATCGTATTTTTAGAGATACTTCTTCATATTAAACTATGAAATCTATTTATATTACGGTGACTGTCATTGTGTTTTTTAATTAGAATCTTATTTATAATTATCATACTAATTTATGGGACAGTGGACCATTTTCTATTACATTGTGTTATTATTTGAAGAAGACAATGTTATTTCATAATTACAAATTTTTACGATGACAAGTATCATAATATTGCATTATTTACCCAAATATTCGATTCCATCTTAACACATTTCAGTTCTAGCGTAATATTTACTTATTATCAACATATTATAAGACAACGCATCTATTTTAAACCAACGTCACGATATTTTAAGATTATGCCAAAATGACATTTTTCTCAGTGTATGGTTGGTAGGGTTGTAACAATACTCCGCTTCTGCTTCCGTTACTGCGGAACTTCCGCGAGAAATCAAACATCTGCATCCGCACATTTTTTGGCGGAGTATAACGGAGGTTTGTTTACGTTTTGGCATCGTGTGCGAGCAACGCAACACAAGCAAAGCATTTGAAGTGAGAGTTCGCTCCCATCGTGCGCACTTATTTGGCACCACCTCCGCGTTCAGTACTAAGTGACGAGCTTTTTAGTGTGGCCGGTTTAAATTATGACCCACTAAGAAACCCACAAAAAAAGATGAGGTGACAAAGCCGCCAAGCTATTGTTAATAAAAAAGACTTGCCACTTCTAAGTTTTGATTACTAGGGTAGGGATCATAATAGGGGATCGAACAACTTTTCAGAAAGTGTTTAGTATTAACTATGATGTATAAATACTAGCTGCGCCCAGCGGCGTCACCTGCGTGGAGATTGATGTGTCTCAAGTATGAAAAGTATTCGTCTGCAAGTTCAAATTCTTACAAAGAGTTTAAACATTCGATGTAACCCTAATTCCTCGTGGACGAAGTCGCGAGAATTAGCTAGTTATCATAATAAAAACTCAATACTACTCACCGTAATATGTAACTGTCGCGCTCGTCGCAACATCGCCTGGACATAGTGGAATAGGCACCCCTGCACCCTCGTTCCAGTGAGAGCTTCGAGCGCGCCCTGAAGCGCCGGGTTAAAGTCTGTCACGACGTGCAAGGGGCGTGGGTTCCCTGCCGACGCCCAGACGCGTTGCAGAACAGCCTCATATAATGGTCGCCTGCGGTTTTGCATTAAAACCATTACTGGGTGGAAGCCGTGGCCTCCGATGGCGCAATGTATCGTCATATTTTGGCAGGCCTGCAACACCCGCCGGCACTGTCAAGAAAGTACCGTCTGCGAAAACCGTTTGGCTTTCGCGGAGGCACTCGCCGAATCGCGGCATAGCAACAATTACTGCCGAGCCGCCACCCGCGGAAACCGTCGCCAGCAGCATTGCGCTGTGCCGCGGGTGCTCCGCGAGCGAAGACCCGTAGTCGGCTATTGAAGCCGGCACGGCGGGCTGCAGGCTCCTCCTCCATTTGCGCATGGATGATGCCACGGCTTCCCACAGCATATGAGGCGCGGCATCAGGGTATCTGTCGAAAAATTTTTGTGTAAAGTACATGTATTAAGTAGGGTATCTCCTGAATAGTTTAAAAGCAGACAGTCGGGAAGACGAAAAGGGGTGGGTCTGATGGGCCTTCTCTTATATCTTATAATATACCTAGTAATGAATAGGCATGATGAATAACTTAGTTACGGCCCCCGCGGTTCTTTCGTAAGTGTACTCGCGTTCAAAATACCACTGTAACGGATGTAGATGAAACTATAGTTGGTAGGGTTGTAACGGAACTCCGCTTCTGCTTCCGTTACTGCGGAACTTCCGCGAGAAATCAAACATCTGCATCCGCACATTTTTTGGCGGAGTATAACGGAGGTTTGTTTACGTTTTGGCATCGTGTGCGAACAACGCAACACAAGCAACGCAACACAAGCAAAGCATTTGAAGTGAGAGTTCGCTCCCATCGTGCGCACTTATTTGGCACCACCTCCGGGTTCAGTACCAAGTGACGAGCTTTTTAGTGTGGCCGGTTTAAATTATGACCCACTAAGAAACCCACAAAAAAGATGAGGTGACAAAGCCGCCAAGCTATTGTTTTTAAAAAAAAACTTGCCACTCCTAAGTTTTGATTACTAGGGTAGGGATCATAATAGGGGATCGAACAACTTTTCAGAAAGTGTTTAGTATTAACTATGATGTATAAATACTAGCTGCGCCCAGCGGCGTCACCTGCGTGGAGATTGATGTGTCGCAAGTAAGAAAAGTATTCGACTGCAAGTTCAAATTCTTACAAAGAGTTTAAACATTCGATATAACCCTAATTCCTCGTGGACGAAGTCGCGAGTATTAGCTAGTTGTCATAATAAAAACTCAATACTACTTACCGTAATATGTAACTGTCCCAGTGACTCGTTCCAGTGACAGCTTCGAGCGCGCCCTGAAGCGCCGGGTTAAAGTCTGTCACGACGTGCAAGGGGCGTGGGATCCCTGCCGACGCCCGTCTGGGCGTTGCAGAACAGCCTCATATAATGGTCGCCTGCGGTTTTGCATTAAAACCATTACTGGGTGGAAGCCGTGGCCTCCGATGGCGCAATGTATCGTCATATTTTGGCAGGCCTGCAACCCCGCCGGCACTGTCAAGAAAGTGCCGTCCGCGAAAACCGTTTGGCTTTCGCGGAGGCACTCGCCGAATCGCGGTATAGCAACAATTACTGCCGAGCCGCCACCCGCGGAAACCGTCGCCAGCAGCATTGCGCTGTGCCGCGGGTGCTCCGCGAGCCAAGACCCGTAGTCGGCTATTGAAGCCGGCACGGCGGGCTGCAGGCTCCTCCTCCATTTGCGCATGGATGATGCCATGGCTTCCCACAGCATATGAGGCGCGGCATCAGGGTATCTGTCGACAAATTATTGTGTAAAGTACATGTAGGGTAGTAGGGTTATATTATAGTTAGGGTATTATATAGGGTTACAAGTACGGACGTTGCGAAAATTCATCTCAAAACTGAAACGCAAAGAAAATATATAGTGTAATCCCGCTGAATATTATGTAGGTTCACTTTTGCGCTGATAGCCTCAATTATGGTGTTAATTATTTTCGCTCCTATATCTACAATTTCATAATCATCCTACCTAATCAAAGTACCCCCATAATCATATTCACCCCAAAATGTAATAAAAGATTATAACTTATCAGACAGTGGTAAGTTTTTTTTTTGTATTTAGCTCCTTGTTGGAGCTACTTTCAAATCCAATGCAAAAAATGGGTGGGTTCCCAACGAGTCACACCCAATCGAGTCACAGTGTTACTGGATGGGATTTTTTTTCCCATCGAGTCACACATTACATTAGGTGTGACTCGTTGGGAACTCACCTAAAAAAAATAGTTGCAATGAGTAACAGTGTGACTCGATGGGAAAAAAATCCCATCCAGTAACACTGGCATGATTTTCTTCTACTACAGGGCGTTAACTTCTAGAAATCGATCTGTCAAATCAATAAGTATGGTATATTTCTCGACTACCCCAATATTTCACGTGTATCTATCACGTTTACTCCTAGAAATTTATGATCGCCTGGTACCTTAACATGTGTTTACTCCGGATATCGCCTGGAATATAATTTCTACAAATTGATGATCGCCTGTTACTAAGTATAAAGTATAGTAAGTATATTCCTGAAAATAGAAGGGTGTTTGATGATTGTATACTCCTATAAGTTTATGATCGCCTGGTACTAAGGGTCGTCAAATGATGAGCGCTTTTGTTTGATGATTATATACTTCTACAAGTTTATGATTGCCTGGTACTAAGTATAGGTCAAATAATGGCAAAATTTTGCTACTTTGGGTTACATTATTGCAATTTTCTTAAGGATCTCTTTTATTTATTTTTTAAATAAATTGTAGCCTAATAATTTAGCATTCTATTGGTAAAAAATATGGTTAAAATCGGTCCAGTAGTTTCGGAGCCTTTTCGGTACAAACAAACAAACAAAAAATATTTTCTCTTTATAATATTGTTATAGATTATTCACCTATTGTGATATTTTTAAAGTTAGTTTGTTACTTACAAAGAGAATTTAGTTACCTATATATATATATTTGTGAATTTTTTAATCAATTTTTTTGTAAATTTACTCAAGAATATATCTATATTGGTTCTAGGTGAAATAAAGTAGGTTATCAATTTTCACTTAGATAAAAATAAGGTGTGACAGGTTGGGAGAGGAAATATTTTTCTTCCCAACGAGCCACACTGTTACACTCAGTGTGACTCGTTAGGAACACATTTGTAGAAATCGGTTGCAACTAGTAACAGTGTAACAGGATGGGAAAAAAAATCCCATCCAGTAAAACTGTGACTGGATTTGGTGTGACTCGTTGGGAACCCACCAAAAAATGCCAGTTATCAAAGTACTACTTTGAAGTAATTTTGGGTAGAACACGGTTTCAAAATGAGGTAAGAGGTGCCTCTTTTTTGTACTGAGCCAGTACTGTGTACCGCTTCAAATGAGGCGAGGCGTTCGAGGTCTATTGAGATCCTACGGTTCAAATGAAGCGATATCCGGTTTTCGTACTGGTGTCATACTAATCCAGTACCTAATGAATTAGGTACTACATGCGATGTTACAATTACCTAAAATATCTTTCCTACTATTATAATTGCGAAAGTTTGTGTGTGTGTGAATGTTTGTTACCACGTATCCCCGTAACTACTAAACTAATTTTAATTAAATTTGGAAGTATATAGTTTAGGTTCTGGAGTAACATATAGGTTTTTTATCACACTCACACGAACATTTATTCATTTTCTTATCTACAAAAAATTGTAAGCGTTTGCTTAGATAAGTTTTATTATTTAGATTAGTAAAATAACAATAAAAAACAATAGGAAAGGACATAAAGATCAATGCGTTTTTTTTGCGCACAATCATTTATCCCGCAGCGGGTATCGACCCCGACGCCGCCCGTATGAGATTTGAGCCAACCTACTTAAACACTATACCACAGAGGCTGTCTTAAAAATTCAATAACTTTATAACTATACTTAATGTGTTACGGCGTTCAACGAGTACTTGTCTAGCTTTGGAAAATACTGGATCCGATGGAACAGACGTGCCAACTATGCACAACCGCTTTTTCAAAAGTTTATACAATCTGGGGTAGGCTTCTTTTTTAAATATCACCATTTTGCTGGGTGTTGGATTCTCGGCTGTAGAGGTTCTTCTAGGTACTTGTCCATCACTATAATACCTCCTGCTGTTGGGTTTGTATTTTTGATAATGTCACACATCATCCCAAATCCTTCGCTTTCGCTTGGTGTATGATTTTCTGACGAAGTCGTCGTTGAAGCCAAAGTGGTATCAATAGTATTTTCAATTTGAATGCGGCCGGCCATTGACTTTAAACTTAAGCGTGCTCTTGCATAAGCATGCTCGTTAGAGCATCCGAACTCTTTAAAACGCGATTCTAATACAGTGCTCTCGGCAAATATATTTTATTTACCTCGATTTGGGCAAACCGAGAGGAAATTTCTTTTAGAAGATTTTCCGTCATTCTCCTTATGCTAACTGCATCAACTTCTGAAGACAAGAACTGCACACATTTTTTCTTAAGGGCATTTGCAATTAGTATAACCTGTAATAACATAACATTTAAATAGATAACTAGAGGCGATAGATAACTTAAAGCTATATTAACAACAATATTATTGAGACATTTATGAAACAAAAAATGATACCTCGGAAACATTTCGTTCCGAACTCATCTCCTCGGTAACATCTTTAAGGATTGATAGTTTTCCTGTTGCGGAATTCAAAATGTTAATATCTTCGGAATTAATATTTTAAATACAGAGAAAATTGCAAAATACACTTATCTATCTATTGAAATAAAAACACAATGGCAAATTAATAATATAAGAACCATCCCAATCATAGTATCTACCACTGGAGTATATACCGAAAACCCTACTCACAAACCTCGAGATCCTTGAAATAAATTCAGCTACTTACAAACTTCTCCAAACGGTAGTAATATTGAACACATGCTCATTATCGCTAAAAGCGATCTCTTACAGTCAACCTTTGGATGGAAAGAACTAAAGGAGTAAGAGAGGTCGGCGGTGTAAATAAAAAGTAAAAAAGGACGACTAAATGACACAAAATATATATATAAATAAATAATATATAGATATAGACACATATATACTACATACAATCAAGGAAATTACTAATAATTTAATTTTTTGTCTCTTTATTCATATGGGCTTTCTTATACAACACCCAAGAATTTATAACCGCCATGTCTATCATATGATAAAAAAACCGAAGGTACAATTTTCGACTTTTTATTCTGATCCTGTACCTTCCTAAGAAACTATCCATCAGATCTACTCCTCCCATATGGGCATTGTAGTCCTTTATGATTTTTGGGCATGGTATGGTGATTTCTTTTTTTTTCCTTTTTATCATATCTGTTTACTGTGCCTGCGGGTTCAGCACCGACGTAGGTAGACGCTAAAGTCACCATCTTGTTGTCTTTCCAACAAGTGTCTGATATGTCTACACCTTCGTAATCGGCCACTTGTTCTTCATACGTACCTACCCCGAGATATAGAATCTTTCATAAATTCCTTTTGTATAGGTAGTTTACAATTTTTACCTGGCTTTCCAGGTAGTACAGCAACGGAATCGACGTGTAAAAATTGTCGAAGTAGATTATATGATTGATTCTTCGAGGAATGGGGATTGCCCAAAATTTCTAACCATTAGATTTTATTTTATTTTTTGAAAATTTAGAGCATTTTGAGAAACTAATTTGAATATTTTGATGATTGGTTAACTACTTATTTAAAAAAATAAATATTAAATATTTTAAATTTTAAAGGTAAGTGACGTCATCATTGGCTCATAAGATTAAGTACCATAGCCTCACTGGTACATAATTAAAAATTTAAGGGGTTATATACAGTTAGAAGGCTTTAAAAAGACGGATTTTCAAGATTTTTTTTCGCGCAGACTATCCATTTATTAATTTGAAAATTGGTGTACATATTATAATAACCTTATAATATATTAACATATTTTGTTATTTGTAAAAATAATCATCGCGAATGTTGCTATCGCCGATCTCCTAGAGCTCCGCAAAAAAAAACAATTTTGCGGTGATCACGATATCTCTGGACCGGATTATCTGAAATGAAAAAACCAAATAAATTTCGTTAATATAATACATTATCTAGTATTTAATCGAAGGAATTAGCGAAAAAATAATTTTTGACAAAATGGCGACTTCTCAAAATAAAAGACTCGATTTTGAACGAAAATTTAAGCCTGAAATTGTTTATAAAATGGAAAATATTTATCGGAGAAAAAAAATCTTCGATTAATTACTAAAAAATCTAGTTAAAAAGGTTGTGTTAAAATTTGAGACTGATCGGTTCAGCCGTTTTCGAGAAATCTTGATCACCGATTTTGAAAACATAGTTTTGAGAAAAACGCGTTTAAAGTTTCAAAAGCGTATTACATGTGGTATTTTTTTTTTTTTTCAACTTACATGGAGTCATCTATTCCAGGGCCATATAATAATCCGTTCGCATCGTTGGCAGCTTCTAATAATTCGATTTGATGCTGTCTGCGAGCCATTCTTCCCTCTCTGGTGCTCTCGTGTGATCTCAGGTCGGAGATCTTGATGCGCTGCGCATCTTCTTTATCTGTATATGAATGCGCATTGGGCCCAAGTGAGACGCCCATTGCATTCATATAATATAAAAGGCCAGCTGTCCCTTCATTAAAGATGCCAGCAGCTATATATGCAGCCATTTCCACTGTTTTTGATCCGGCTGGAAGTACTTCTGGAGAGATCTTCCACACCAGTTGGTTATAGCTTTCATTATTGTTTTGGGGGAAACCAGAGTGAGTCCTCGTTCAGAAGCAGTTTCAAATTTCAAATTTCCGTTACAGGTTTTGCACTGCACAAATTCGGAGATGGCCGCGAAAACAGTTATAAAATTCAAAATTCGGTACTCAACGGACGGATCACGCGGCACCAAGATTTCCTCCTGCATTCTTATTTTTTTTGCAGAGGCACTGAAACTGGACTCATCCGTTTCAGCTGTTTTCGGATTGAAAACATTTTTTCGTTTCTTCGCTCTTGACTTGTACACTTTCGTTGATTTTCTAAGTTCTCTGCTAGACTTCATTTTCACGATATTATCGAAGGCACAAGTACACTGACACGACTTTACTGTTAGGCTTCTCTGCTGAGACTGACGACTACTTTTCAAATTTTGGCAACAGAGACACAATACAGGGATACAATAGAAAATGACAAAGGAAAGAGAGTAGGATAGACAAGAAAAGAAGGGACAGCGCCTCAGGTAGACAGCTGGCGTGCCGGTCCCCGACTGTGAGACGCGGCTCCCTAACGCGCCTTCATAAATGTGCCTATAACTTCGAAAATATTCGTCTGATTGACATAAAATTTTGAGTGTGTATGCTCAAATATATGTATATTCAGAAAATACAAAAAAAAAAAACGATTTTTTGAAAATTACAACTGTATATAACCCCTTAAATCTGTCAACACAACGACGTCCAGCTCACATCTGTCAGTGTTAATAAACGTCAAATAGAATAATAACGCACGCGGCGACATTATTTTATTCTTTGTTTTCCTAAACCACAAATGACCACAATGAGCGATACTTTTGTTAAAGTTGACTCGCGAAACCTACCTAAACTTGAGACCGTTATGATATTAGAATATATTTCTACTAGCAGCCATCATAGCGTAGCTGAAATAAGGGGAGCAAAAATTCTCATGTAAGTAATGCATACAACATACAATAACTTTCAAGTAAAACGTGTTCTTTGTTCATATCAAATCAGAAATCCGCCCCTAAGACGACCCTTTTTCATTGTTTCAGGTTATCTCGAGATTTCGTACATAGATACTGCAGTAGGGTACGTTAAAGTTAGAAGAATGGGGAGAGAGTGTATAGTTAAAGCTAAAATTGTGCCGGAACACAGAATCAGCAAGAAACTATACACTGTTACATGTAACATTGTTGAGTGTAATGATGTTATTATTGATTCTGTGTGTGAAGACTGTGCAGCGTCTGCAGGTAGTTTCTGTTAAGAACATTTATTATTTATAAAATATTGCTTTCTATGGATTAAAACTATGTTGATCAAATACCTATTTCTTCTTTATAGGTGGATGCAAACACTCATTACTACTTCTTTTTTGACTGGCCAAGAAAAGTTCAGAACCATTATCAACGGCAGTCGAATGCTACTGGAATAAGCCTACTTACTGTAGGGCCTCTCGTTACCCCTACATAAATTGATTGATATTGATAGTGATATGTTGAGTCCGACGCGGGATCGCGGTGTTTAATGATAACGACGTGTTTACTGCTCCAACGCTTTATTCGAACTGATTTAACCTAATGCATGAATTACAAAATTGCTGACCCGTGGGAATATGCGCTGTGCGGTTTACGGAACCGTACATCACACTATCAAGTGCGAACACAGATCTAGTCAGTAGCAAAGAAATATTTAGAAAAGCCAAAATTCCTAAACTGACCCCTAAAGATAGTACTATCTTAACTGAATTTGAAGAAGAGTGCAAACGAAGGAATATTGGAAATTCACTGATTTTAAAGTTTTGTGAAGGAAATAAATCAGATTCGAAAAATATTTTAGATATCATGTTACAATTTATTGATGTAGAAACTGTACATACCTATTTAAACTTCAGAGATTATTTGAAGAAAGTTATAAATGATGAGATTATCCTTGAAATTAATACAAAATCTCTAGGGCAGTCTGAAAGCAAGTACTGGTATAATATACGCCAAGGAAGATTGACCACTTCTAAATTATATGAAGCTGCACATTGTAAGCAGATGGAACGTTAGTGGAACACATATTAGGAGGTTACAAAGTGCCAGAAACAAAAGCGATACTAAGAGGAAGGAGGTTAGAAAACAGAGTGCTGCAAGTTATCCAAGACAAAATAGGTGTTAAAATAGAAAAATCAGGCTTCATCATTAATGGTATATTGGGAGCATCTCCAGATGGAGTTGGTGAGGATTTTGTAGTAGAAATAAAATGTCCAGCCTCGGAAAAAGCTGTTCAATCATATATTAAGAATGATATTGTTAATAACAAACATAAAACACAAATATTATGGTCTGGGTTGATTTTGATGAAGTATACATTAATGAAATTATTAACAAAGCAGAACTTTTTTGGAGTCAATACATATTTCCAAAATTACTTGAAAGTGTTAAAAAATAATAAATCAGTTTATACTCTTAATAAGTTTTTATTATTTCTCCCTGTAAATTAATTAGGCCACAAACTATGACAACAAGTTCATCTAAACATGAAACATTTTTTTTTTTTTTTCATTTATTGATTAAAGGGTTTTGTCGCTTAGCGACCACATTACCCGATCCTTATGTAAAGCTAAAATTATCACCTTAATAGTAGGCATTTTGCAGCTAGGAAATATAGCTGTTGAGCTTGGTCAGACAGAGGTGAGGCCAATATTGAGTTGCACTGTCCGACTACTGCAATTTTTGACTGACCAAATAGGTCATTTCTTTCACTGGCGTTCCGTACACATTCCATCAATATATGCTGAACATCTTCGAGAGACCCACATACATTACAATTGGGCGATTCAACTTTCTTCATTAAAAATGCAAACTTATTGCTTGGAATGTGTCCGGAACGGAGCCTGAGAGCGGTTACTAGAACACTCCGATTAAATAAAGATTGATCAATCCAGGGGTATGCCGTGATTTGAGGTTGTATAGTCCGAAACCAGATGCCTTTCTCGGTCGATCTTTTATCAAAATATTCCTGCCATAGGTCTTTGCATTGGGTCTTTACAGCTCTTACATATTCCGACTGTAACGGGACTACTGATAAAGGCGTGCCATCTACAATAGCTTCTTTTGCTAACAGATCAACATTGTCGTTCTCTTCAAGATTAATGTGTGACGGGATCCATTGCAGAACTATTGTTTTATTTTTGGACTGTAGCTTTAAAATAGATTCTAGAATAGTATAAGCAATCGGAATACCTCGCACGTGCGAGGTGCACCGAGCTATGTGTTGCAACGCACTCTTTGAATCGCATAAGATAACAAATTTGTTGCATTCAATAGAATCTATATAGGAAAGGGCCTCCGATAAGGCAATTAATTCTAAATGCATGATCGAGATATTAGACTGAATTTGGAATTTCATGTAACTTTTTACGGAGGGATCAAAAAAAGCGGCACCACCATCAGCCCCTTCTTTGGACCCATCCGTAAAAATTTTATAATAATCGTGATATTTATTGTCGATGTAAGCAGTGCACATATTTTTTAAAACTTGACAATTATATGAACGCTTTGCACGGGCTACAGTAGGGATGTTGTCTAAAACGACGTCAGTTATATTAATGTTACTGACCCAAGTACCTAGCGCAAACATCTCGAGCTTCTCGCTTGAATGAATGGAAAACGAGTTTAAAGATGGGTGAATAGATGCCAGTATCGGTGATTTTTTTTGCCTCCAAAACTGAGAAGTACTTTGTAAGGCAAGATCTTCAATATATTTAAATACCCTATTGTTTTTAAAAGATTTAGATTTTAGCCAGAATTTTCCAGCTAAAAACCTTCTTCGTATAAAAAGAGGAGGTAAGCACAAGTCGCTCTCCATGACATGTATGGGTGTACTACGTATAAAACCTCCAACCACACGCATTGCCTGGTTTTGTATCTTATCTAATTTATATACATTAGTTTGACAGCTATTATCATACAAAAAACTGGCGTAATCGATTCTACTGCGTATAATGGATATATACAACCGCCTTAAATGTTTTTGGTGAACCCCCCAACCCGAGCCAGCTAATACTTTTAATATATTTATAAATTTTTGAACTTTAGAAACTGTCTCATTAATGTGTTTACCCCATCTCAAAGAACTGTCAAGCCACAATCCTAAGTATTTTACGTTATCACAAAGCTGTAATGAGAAGTTATTAATAGAAAAGTCCAGAAGGCCACGGTAACGACCTTTTTTAAAAACGCATATTTTACTTTTGACTGGTGAAATTTCTAATCCAATGTTATCTAACAACCTACTTATTATACCTAACGCTGCCTGCAGTTCTCTTATCGCATCAGACACATGTGTTTTAGTGCTATAAATCACAAAATCATCAGCGTATTGCGATATCTCCACGTTGTTTACACTCTTACATATACGAGCCGTAGCTATGTTGAAAAGAAGTGGAGATAGCGGATCTCCTTGACTTAATCCCTGACACGTCCACCTCGTCAAAATACACTCTTCATTGAAGACTTGGAGCATTCGTAAACTTAGGTAGGACCATAGGTACCTACAAATTTTGTATCCAACCTGGTATTCCTCAAGAATTCTTATTAGAGATTTCACGTCCACGTTGTTAGTCCAGTTAGTAAGTTGTTTGAAAACCCCTTTTGAATATGAGATGTCAGGCAAGTGAGACTATCTAAGCAAGATCGTGATTTACGAAAACCGACCATGGCGTCGGGGAATAGAGTTTGTTTTTCAAAGTACCACTCGAGTCGTTTATTGAGAATAGAATGCAAAATCTTGCATAAACATGATATTAATGAGATAGGACGCAGATCGGATGGCGAACTATGTTTAGGTATGGGGACAATTTTGACCTTCCGCCATTGTGATGGAACAAAACCAGAAGAATAACAACGATTATAAAAATCTAGCAGTAGTGACTTACCAACTAACGGAAGATGATCTATCATTGAGAAGGATATCTCATCGCAGCCCGGTGCAGTATCATTTTTTTTAATACAATTTTGTAATTCTTGCAAATTGATATCTGTATCTAGGATGGAGTTGATCGAGTAAAATAACGGAGTTGGCGGACTAACAAAATCAGGTGTCAAATCGATTAATAATTGTTGTGCCTTTTCTTTATCTATACATTGCCTGGATGTAAAGCGACCCTTGACCCATCTCATTTTATGCCACATTTCTGACACAGAAGAAGTTTCGTCCACCGACGAACAGAACTTTTGCCATGACTTGCATTTAGCCACACGAATCGATCTTTGCGCGTCAGCTATTTTCTTTTTAAGCCCAATCAAATTATGAGGCGATGGACAGTGTCGAAACGTTGCTAAAGCCAGTCTGCGTTCAGCCACTGCCTTCGACAACTCCGGATTCCAGTAAGGTTTAGGTACAAACTTATGACTTACATTCGTAGGTATTTTGATACAAGGGATATGGGCATTTGCGGCATTTTGTACGATATCTACAAATTGGTTATAAAACGTTTGGTGATCATAAGGCGCGCTGAAATCAGACAAGGAGCTTTCGATGTACGTCGAATATTCAGCCCAATTAGTTTTCTTATAATTTCTCTTTTTGGTATAGTTGTTATTGAAATGTTGAATATATGATAATTTAATAATTAAGTGATCACTGCCAAGAGATTCATTTGTAGTTTTCCAAGTAAAGTTAATGACCGAGTCGGAAGAAATAAATGAAATATCAGGCGATGATTGTTGCAAAACACCATTTGCCAACCGTATTCTGGTGTGGCTGCCATCATTTAAATAAGTGAAGTTGGAATCTAGCATTGCTTTCATAATTTGATTGCCTCTATTATCTGTTTTATAGGACCAGCTGATATGATGTCCATTAAAGTCGCCCAAAAGGAGTGTTTTATTATTGCATATTGAAAAAACATGATCCCAATCACTTTGAGAGGTATGAACGGAGGAAGGACAATATATGGAGATGATATTCTCAATATGCCGGCAATTAAGAATTTTGATATGTATTAATTCAATTCCAGAATTCAAGCTACGTGATGAACAAAGGCGAGATTTAACAGTTTTGTGAGTTAAAACAGCTACACCACCGTAAGCGTCAGCCCTATCTAATCGATAACAGTTAAAGTTACTAATATTAAAATTACTCTCAGGCTCAAACCAGGTTTCGCTTAAAATAGCAATGTGCACTTTTTCTTGAATAAGAAGTGCTTCAAAAGACACTGATTTAGGTCTCAAGCTCTGGCAATTCCACTGGATCAGGTTTACTGAAAACTCTGTTGGGGGACTTTTATCCATACTGATGGTCAGAACTTAAAAAGTTTCTGGCCGATATACAACTTACGACTTTAGTTATTACCCATTCTATACATATCTTAACGGACAATTGTATCTTCTTATCTAAGGCATACCTGCTGCTAAACATAATGTCCTTCAGCTTATTCAGTAAGCGCAGGAATGTAAAGTCTTTATCACTATTATCTGCCTCGTCCGTTTCCATATGTACTTCGGTAGACGGTTCTTGCTCAGAGCATACAGAAGGTTCCTCGTCCCAGCTGAACGCAATAGACTGAGATTGGCTTTGTTTACGTTTTTTCTGCTTCTTCTTACGTCCTCGTTCTACTCCTAAGCCTTGATATTGTTCAGCCTGACCTTGTCCAGTTTTCTCTATCTTTTCATTCTCTTGTCTCTGCTGCTCCTCCCTCTGTACATTTTCTAACCTTGTAACATGACTTGACTTTTCTTTCTCCCTACTCTGTGACTTTACCTTGGAGGCGTAAGAACATCCCACAAATAAATTAGACACATCAGCAGGCTCATCAGTAAGCATGGGCCCTGGAGTATAGTCAGCCTCTAACGATACCGCAGTATAATCTTCATCAGCAATGGGGGTTCTCACTAGACGTTCCGCCACAGGGGAGGGTGGTACGTACATTTCTTTTGCTTTTCTGTACGTCACATTAAATTCAGACATAAGTTCACGGATCCTCCTCTCTTTCTTGAAAATTGGGCAACTTTTATGCATAGCCATATGAGGTCCATGACAATTAACGCACTTAAATAATTCTGTTTCGCAGTTTTCATGCTTTTTGGTGCATTTAGGGCAAACTATCTTATTACTTGGGCAGAACCTAGATGCGTGGCCAAATTTCCAACATCTCCCGCACTGGGTTACTGGAAATATATACTGATCAATTTTAATGCGTATTTTGTGTATAAACACATGCGATGGAACTGCTGCTCCCTTGAATCCTAGTCTGACAGATTCACTCAAAACCCATGCAGCGCCTTTCTCTTCCATGTTTCTTTTGTTCAATCTTTTAACTGACATGATTTCAATTGGGGAAGAGATTTGTTTTAATATTTCTTCCTCAGAAAGATCCATTTCCACATTTTTCATAACTCCATATGATACTCCAACCTCAGCTGTTTTAAGACACCTCCACTCTAAATCGGAAAAGGCTTTTGATTGCAGAAGTTTTTCTGCACTTTCCTCTTTATCAAACGTAATTAGTATCTTACTTTTGCTGACATATTTGACTTTAGATATATCGTCAATATCATGCTCCTGAAACAATTTAGCTAGCGCAAATTGCTTCGGTAAATCATTTTTACTCGTCACACTAAGTTGGAAATTCTCTTCTTCCTCTTCCCTAACTTTTTCTCTCCTAAATGCTTTTCTTCCTCGTGTAACTTTCTCCCACCCGCCCTCAGAAGAAGCACCAGACTCTTTTCTATAAGTTACCTTCCTCTTCCTTGTACTAATAGTGGCTTCCAACTCCATATCTTCTGGAGTTGTACGATCTTCTAAGATAATACACTCCTCTGGAACATTTCCCACATTTTCTTCCATCACGCTAAACTGAACCAAATCATCCACGACACTAGGTTGAGAGTTCATCATGATAAAGCGCTCGGCTCACTGGCCCGAACGAACGGACCTGCGGCCACGCACCGTTATAGGTAAGGATTATTTTATTGCAGCGGAGATAATGCGCGCGACCTTCACACTCGGAGTGCAACTAGCGACTAAACATGAAAGATATTTATAATTTACAACAGAGTGTGGTTTGAGTATGGAAAATTCTCTAACACGCCTGATAACTCTTTCAACATGGACTCTTAAGCTTGCTATTATTATATGCAGTTTGTTTGGTACCTGAGTAGACACTTGGTGGCCTCAAGAGTTTAATACCATGTGAACTTAACACAGATTCTATTTCTTTGAATCCTCTATCAGCTAAAACAACAGCATTTGGTTGCAAAACATTTAATAAGCCACTTTTGTCAACTATGGCTTTGTCAGATATTCTTCCTCCATAACCTTTTGAAATAAAGCTTACAAAACCATTAGGGGTACAGCCTATCAAATACTTTACAGTATTGCAACTTTTGTACTGAGACCATGTCTGTGCTTGCTTTACTGGATTTGAAGGTTTTGCAATCTGTATTTAGAAAAAATCTATTATCATGTGTATATCGGAATACCTTATTTTAAAAACTAAAGGTAGGTTTTGTTTGATTTGTTTTGGCTGTGGACAATAAATAAAATTTTGAAAAAAGTTACATAGGACTTCAATTCCTGTTAATATCACAGATGACAATTTAGTTCTTGATATTTGAAACTGGTATGGTTCTATGGAATCATTTTGCTTAATTTTGAGCAAAGTCATAATAAGATCAATAGAGTCAATTTTTATTACGCTTTTTTGTGCAATGTAATCTATAAGCCATAGGTACTGTTTTGGCAATCCTAAGTACATTTTTGGTTTATCGGATATGATGTCTAACATATTTTTTCTACGCTGCAACTCTTTTTCTATTTGGTGCAAGCACTGATGATTCTTCTGTTTCTGATGTACATCCAAATAGAGATGGAGTTGCTGCAGAAGAAGTTTCTTGTGAAGATGGCACTTCCAGTGTAACAACACTAGTAGCTTTTCTTACTTTATAATTTGTGCTCTTGTCTATCATCTTTACTTCACACTGGGTTGAGGCATCAATCTAAAAGCAAAAATAATGTGTTTTTTTTTCCAGTAACCAACACATCATATAGCAACGTACCTTGTGCCTTGTACCTAACTGGTTTTTTGATATGTGGACTATGATACAATCATAGATTTTTGTCACTATACACACTATCTCCATTACATAGTTTATAAGTATTCATGGTTTGGAGAAATGGATTTCTAACTTGTTTACAATGTACAGCTTCAGGGTGATGCTAGCTATGTTAATCAACTACAAACCAGAAAGAGCATAATATAAACATAAAAATAATTTATAATGATAAAAAGTGTATGATTGAACTATATTTCGCCTATTCATCAACCAGCTTAAAGGTTTGCTCATTGTTGTGTTACGTAGTGTATTTATAGGTACAGGTGATCTTTTTTATTACTATTAAGGCTAAGTTAATTTTAAACCTACCTTCATTGGTATTGTAGAATATGAAGATGTACTAGGCATTACAGTATTCTCATATTTCCTTTTTACTGGTTTGCGGGTGGTAGCATGGTGCAATAACAGCTTAATTAATTCTGTTGAATCTTCACTTTTATTAGGTGCAATATAGCAGACAGAAGCTGTAGGTTTAAGGCGTGGCTCTTGATTCATTAACTTATGTTGATAATAATTCATCAAATCGTTTTAAGGCTGTAAAAAATAGCAAAACTTGGTAAGTAGGAGTGGCATTATGATACAGCCCATACAAAGAAATCTAATGCTTTAGAACTACTTACATCAAAGTGATCTTCGCAACAATACATTTTATAAACCTTGCAATATTCCACGCCTACATCACGACACCACTTTTCTCGCAAATCTTCTCTAATACGAACAAATTGTTTGGACTATTATTACTATTATTGCTGCAAGTTGGAACAAAGCACTCCCTGTATTCCATAACTCTTCCAATATATTAAATATTGTCGAATGTTGAAATAATGTAAGTAATGAGATCTAAACGAGAACAAAAAATGATAATATGAGGCAAGTCGCAATGTCAGTGGTCTCGAACGTCAATGAGCGAAATCGGTAGAGCTGCTAACTAAAATCGGTACATTTGTACCTAAAAACGGTATATGACAAAAAAAAATACAATTTTCAATCAAATTCGTTTATTTAACAATAAATCCACTTATCATCACACTTATTATATTAATATATCATATTATGGCAATTATTAATTTGCCAGCGTCAAGTTAAAGAAAGACAATAACTGGAAAGTTAGAGATTTTGAAAGTTGCACAATTGCACACCAAAAACGGAAATCTAACAAATTAAATTATTTTTCATAATGTTTCGGATCGTACCAATATTCTTTGGCCATAGCTGCAGTCATTTTTAAATTAATTTCTAAGTCATAACAATTAGCATCCATGAAAAGTCGTTTTGAATGCAGTAGGCTAGTGATTGACTCAGTAGACAGCCTATTTCTCTGCTTTGTTTTCATAATATTAATTTGAGAAAATATGCGCTCAACATTAGCGGATGAATGGGGGAGTGATAAAATATTAAACATAAAAGTAGTTAAGAAGGGAAACATTTGAGTCTCATTGCCACGCTTTAGCAAACTTATTTCATCCCAAAATAGTTCTACGTCATCAGAAAATGTTTTCATTTGATCACAATTTCTTAGAATGCGCCACTCTGTATCAATTGTTTGGAAATCATTGTCCTGAACAATATTAGGAAAGAGCCTGATTATAGGCACTATCGAAGCAGTTTTGCCACTTTTAACATTTGTAGGAGCAATAATGTCTAAACCTTTTATCGGATTATCTTTTAATGGGAACCGCGTGGTTATTTGCTTACAAGCTTCAATATAAAAATCTAGGCATCTGCATTTAAACAAATTAACTTGTTCTGAATTTAGATCTGCTGAACTACTAAGCAGTGTATTTGATGCCGCAGCACCATAATATACGTCGTTAATATCCACAAAATTCCTAGGATTTGTAAAATCAACATTTTCGATTGGAGTGGAAGATAAGTATTGTCTTTTTAAAAAGCAATCAAAAATAGTTTTTAGTGTTCCAGTTACTTTTTCATATAAATTGTGAATTTTCGGGTGTTCTGCTTGCATTTCTTTGTTTAAATCGTTAAATAATGGCAACACAAAATCTAAAAATTCCAGAAATAATAACGTAGTGGGATCTTGGAGCTTCTGTAATATATGTTCTGCAGCTAAAAGATGATCTCTATTAGATATTTGGTCTATAAAAAATAATTTTAGAGCAGAAACCTGTTCTAATATTCTTTTCACTTCTGCATGTACTGATAACCAGCGTGTTTGAGAGGGGTGGAGTATTTTATGTATTTTTAAGTCACAAAACATTTGAAACTGTTTAAGCTCTGCCACTCTTTGGACTGGAAGAAAAGTAATTGTAAATGTCCCTTACAAGATCCTCTATGAAACGTGGTAATTTGCTACAAGCATAAGACGCGCAAAGATGAAACGAGTGGCAGACGCATTTAAATATAAAAATGTTTGGAATTTCGTTTTGTAACAATGTTGCAACTGAGTTATTACGTCCCATCATTACATTTGCTCCATCAGATGCAAATCCTATTAGATTAGTTTTATATGGAATATCATTGCTTCTAAAAAAGTTGTGTTTGAATAAGGTTGCTGCATTAGCTTCTTCTAATGGAATAAGAGCTAAAAAACTATCTTTGATGCGATGTGTTTTTGCATATCTTACGACTAAGCACAAGTGTTTGGTTGTACTAAGATCAGTGGACTCGTCAATAATAAGCGAAAACTTAGTTTGCCGCAGATCTTCACATAAATTATCGAAACTTTCTTTACCTATAATATTATCGATTATGGCGTGAGTTTTCGTCGTAGAACATTTTATCTCCTCAGCTATTTTTGAATCAGGACAAACGGACTGTATCAGTTTCGGTAGGTGCTCCATAATAGTGAATGGTAAATTGTGTTCAGCAACAAACGAAGCCAATCTTATTTCACCTGAAAATAAAATAAAGAATTAAAATGACGTACTTAGGTATATCTAGTGGAGATTCGGGCACTAACTATATCCACTGCTTCTCGTAGGTAAGCACCAATAAGTAGAAAACAAAATACTTAATAAAACAATGTAAGTAGTGGCATGCACAAAATAAAAAAAAACATTTTACCTTGCTTTACTAGTGTATGAGATTTTTGAGTTTTTGTCACAGTAAATGATGATATTTTCGGCTGAGATTTTATATTCTTCGATGACACCAAGTGAGCTTGTGAAGAACTATGTTTCTTTAAAGCGTCTTTTCCAGATGCGATATTAAGATCTTTATTACAACTCTTACAATAGGCATAGCTTACGCCCTTACGACTATCTTGTAGCCAGCCTGAGAATTCTTCTTATTCTTCCCATTCTTTTCTATAATATTGTAGATATTTTTTTCTTTTTGCACTCGCACTTGTATTCGGTTCCTCGTCGGACGACATTTTAACTTAATAATTGCACTTCGCGTTCGCAACTATAAACTTAAGGTTAAATAGATGCTTTCTCTTCAAAGTCAAGAAAAATAATGAAAAAACAAAATCCGAATTCCTGTTTACATCTATAGGAAAGGGAATTCCCGAGCGGGAACATAGAGTTGTAGGATTCAAGGGTATTCCCCGAAATACATGGACCAATCCGCAATAACTCTGCTCATTCTTTCTTGCTGTAAGGTGATTCCCCGTAACATTAAACATAAATGAAAAGGGTTGCCAACACAAAATTGTGAAATCGGTAGAAAAATCAGGAGAATTTCCATGTATTTTCTGAAATCGTGGAAAAATCATTGCATTTCGGTATTTCGGTAGTACAGAGTCCATTTCGGTAGAAATACCGAAAAATCGGTAGGTTCGAGACCACTGACATCAGGTTCGGCAGCTTGACTCCAAGTCACAATACTTTGCAAATCACTCCAACAACACTTACACTTGATATTTATACACAATAACTTAATCTAATCTAGTAAATAACTCTATAAACTAATTAAATTAATTATTAAAATATGGAGCTAATAATTTGACAACTAACCCTAATGTTGCCACACGGCAAAAAAAAAATATGAGCCTAAAGTCTGGCCAACGAAAGCTGTCCAAGAAAAAAGGCAGGAATTTTAAAAAATCAAGAGCTGTTAACTCTGGCTATACACTGCATAAACGGAGTTGATACTATTTATTTTTCAGCAAGTACATTTTTTTCGAGTTGTAAAAATTTTGTTTTGTTAGCAACTGTTGTTGAAATTTTCTAATGTATTATGAAGAATATCAAATAAAAGATTACTTTTAATTCTGTCTTTTTATTATTTTCAAATAATCCATTATTTATGTACAGTCGAGGACCCCGAGGAGCCGTACAAATATAGGAGCTATGAGTCATAGTTAAAATCGGATTCCAAAAACTCTACACCTGATATTGAATCAGCTTCATTGCTTTCTTCGCTGCTACTTCTACTGTCCCAACATGTATTATGAATCGTTTAAGTTCGTTTTCAGTAATACGGTCCCTTAATTTGTACTGATTTTCCACATTTAGTACATGATCAGTGTACTTCTTCCAGTCATCAGCAGTTATGGATACAAAACATTCTTTTATTAAATTTTGCATTTCAGACCCTGGTATTCCTATATTTTTGCTTGCTACTTTTCTCTTCGCTTGACTCCATACAAGTTCAATAGCATTGAGGTCGCAATGATACGGTGGCAGCAACAAAATTTCGTGATTGTGGATATGACTGTGTTTTTTTAGAAGCACTTCTGCTTCGTAAACAACGGCAGGTTTATTATCTTTCACCAAACACATTAATTCAGCTTTGGTGTGATATTCTTCAAAATGAATATTATTTTCTTGAAGCCATATTCGGAGATTAGCTTTAGAATCAGACATAGTAGGGGGTTTGTTTACTTGTTTCACATGGTAACTTGCATTGTCCATCACGATTACACTAGGTTTAGTGAGATTAGGTATCAACATTTCCTCAAACCATTTCATAAAGTTAGTAGCATTCATATCATCATGGTAGTCAGCTGATTTGGATTTTGTGCTGAATACCAATAATGCACCTGGCACAAACCCTTCCTCCGATCATTTGGATGATGCTTCCATTGAAAATGCATTAGAGGCGATTTTTGGGATCCCAGATGATGGGTCGGTAGACGGGTTTGAGTCTGACGAGGGAGAAGAATTCAATGTCAACGCTATTCAAAGAATGCTGGAATCTGATGATGATATTTTGATAAGTTCTCCTGCGCCGGCTCAATCCAATTCCACACCGAGTCGTATACCAGACCCAGGTCCTTCCACCTCAGCACTATCACCAAGTACCTCGCATCTTGAAGAGCCCTCAACAGTTGGAGCTACCCAGCAGATACCAGACCCACAAGATGAAGAAGCAAGTGATGAATCTGAATGTGAAGAGGAGTCCTGAGGAAAGGATATGTGGATTTCTCGGCCAGATCCTAATGTCTTCGATGAGGTACCAGTATCACCCACGTATTTACTGAATAGAAAAGCACGTCCAGTAGCCCATTTTGAAAAGTTTTTCAACGATGAAGTCTTTGATCTGATTGTCTCTCAGACTAACTTGTATGCGGATCAGGAACGTATAAAGAACTGGAACCCTGTTGACAAAGCAGAAATTCGAGCTTTTTTGGGCATTCTCACTATTATGGGATATCACATTCTGCCACAATTAGATTTATATTGGTTAACAGATCCTGGATTTAGGGTAAATGAAATAGCTGATGTAATGACGGTCAAACGTTTCAAGAAGATCATGGAGGCACTTCATTTGAATAATAATAGACAACAACCTAACAAGAGACAGTCCTAATTTTGACAAATTATACACATTGCGCCCTCTTTTATCTCTACTCACTGACGCCTTTCAAAATAATGCCAAAAACTCATCATCACATAGCATTGATGAGAGCATGGTTCTTTTCAAAGGTCGGTCAAGCTTGAAGCAATACATGCCGCTAAAACCAATAAAGAGAGGTTACAAGGTGTGGTGTTGCTGTGACAGCAGCACAGGTGATCTGTATAATTTTGATATCTATACAGGCAAAACGGGACAGGGAACAGAAGAGGGCTTGGGTGCTAAAATTGTCAAGAAATTGTCAAGCAAATTGTCAGAGGAAGAGTACAAGACACATGTCACATTTGATAATTTTTTTGTGATTATTCTCTACTACAGTACTTGTACGAAAAATATATTTATGCTGCAGAAAGCTTTACGAGAAATTTCATGAATGAAAAACTGCGAAATTTCAAAACTCGTAGAACTAACATTGTTCGCCGTGACGTGCAGAATATGCACCCTTCGGGCTTATATACATATTATGATACAAATTGTATATCCCCTGATAAAATGTCTACAAAGGCTTGGGGACATAAATCTCTATTTTAACAGTTTATTTAGATAACTTGTTGTGCTAGATACCTATAATAGTTTTAAAACTTAGAAAAGTAGTGTTCGAGTTAAATTGTTTTAAAGAATAATTATGTACCTACTCGTATGTATACTTAGTATATAAGGTTTAGATGTGAAAATAAATTATGTAAGAACCAAAGTCATGGTGTTTTATTTACAATTATACAGGGTTACTGGTTAAGTTGACCTAGATCCATTAAGAGGTTATAGTTCCCATCATTTCTGCCTAATTTGACTATGAAACACCCCAGCCTAAACCTAACCGTTTTTGAGATATTGGACTTAGGTTTTTTAAAAAAATATGCCAATTTCTTAAGAATTGGCATTTTTTTTGTCTTCTATGGCCTTATTTTTTTTCTAATTCCGATTTTTGAGCACTAGAGAAGTTCGTTTATTATTCTAAATGCAAAAAGTCCAAATATCTGAACCATAGGAGTCATAGTAGAGGACTGAAAGTGTAAAAAAGAAATAAATTTATAAAAAATTTTTTTTCTTTTAGCATAATTTTTAAAAAAATGTATGGCAGTTGTGCTGCAGATATGCTAAATAATATCTTTGTTCTATTAGCTATCCAACAAGGTATAACAAGCTAGGGGTCTTATCCCAATTCTTAAAAAAAACTTTAATAAAAAGCTCACAGGTAGTAGTAAAAATAAGGGTTCTTTTGCCCTTTTGTCCTTCCATGGGGCTGTGATGCGTGCGAGCGGGACAAATTGTGCAAGTGCGAGCGAGATAAATTATTCCCGGCCATTTTGTTGTTATGGTATTTATTTTTAGTCTGCTTCCGTGATTCGTCTGTAGTAGATGCGATATTTAGTGCTCTTGATTTCGTACTCGACTTGGCTTGTATTTCTTCTACGATTTGTGACTGTGCTTGTTAACTGGACTTTGATTTGTGCTTGTGATTGGAACTGTTGAAGATGGCAACCTTTACGAACGAGGAATATGCAGATATTCTGCTTTGTTACGGGTACTGCAATGGCGTATCCGCACGAGCTCGTGACGAATACATTGCACGTTATCCCGGCCGCCGAGTACCGGATGTCAGTGTCTTTGACGGAGTTTACCGGCGACTTAGAGAGACTGGCTCTGTTTCAAGGCGACGAGCAGACTTAGGCCGACCACGTGTCATTGATGATGATGAAGAGCAAGACAATGAAATAGTTCAGCGGTTTAGAGCGGATCCGACTACTTCTACTAATGCTGTTGCCCGAGAACTTGGGCTCTCACAGTGGAAAGTGTGGTTTACAGTGAATACTGCAGGCCTCTACCCCTATCACTACACGCCTGTACAAGTTATCGAAGAAGGAGATCCAGTGAGGAGGTTAGACTTCTGCAGATTTAGGCTTAATGCAGATTTGGAAGACCCAGCATTTTTAAGAGAAATCTTGTGGACAGATGAGTCAAAATTTGATAAAGACGGTATAACAAATTACCACAATGCTCATTATTGGGCCCCGAAAGCGCAACGAAATCCTAATCAAAAGAGGACAAAAGGATCACAAAGAAGATTTAGTTTGAACGTCTGGATGGGCATTATTCCAAATCATTTAATTGGGCCTTTCTTTCTGCCTGACAATTTAAATGGAGAATTCTATGAACACTTTTTAAGAGAAGAACTACCTGATTTGTTAGACGATTTACCCCTAAATCTTATTAGACACATGAGGTATCCAACACGACGGTTGCCCTGCACACTACAGGAGAGGGGTCAGGGAATGGCTAGACCAACAGTATCCAAATAGGTGGATCGGAAGAGGTGGACCCATACCGTGGCCAGCGAGAAGTCCTGATCTGACCCCCATGGATTTTTATGTGTGGGGCCACATGAAGACAGTCTACGAAGACAATCATCCGATTGCATCTGTTGGGGAGTTGAGACGGAAAATAACTGCGGCAGCAAACGAAATAAGAAGAGATTTAACTACTGCTGTAGTAAAAAGTGGACTGAGACACAGAATGAGAGTGTGTGTGCGAAACAGAGGTCATGTGGAACAGGACTTGTAAAAATAACAATAAATGTTGTTTTATAACTATTTGGATTGTTTTATTTCATTTTCTGACCCAGGTGATAAGTTTGATCTTAAGTCCCATTTTTTCATTTTATCATTTTTTATCTCTACCTGTGAGCTTTTTATTAAAGTTTTTTCTAAGAATTGTGATAAGACCCCTAGCTTATTATACCTTGTTGGATAGCTAATAGAACAAAGATATTATTTAGCATATCTGCAGCACAACTGCAATACATTTTTTCAAAAATTTTGCTAAAAGAAAAAAAATGATTTTATAAATTTATTTCTTTTTTACACTTTCAGTCCTCTACTATGACTCCTATGGTTCAGATATTTGGACTTTTTGCATTTCTTGATGAAGTCTTAAACCTAGCCGAAAGCCTTATTGGCAAAGTTTCTAAAAAACTATGTGAAGAATAGAAAGCTTAAGACACTTATTTGAATAGTAATATAAGACATTTAAACAAAATGTAAATAAAGACGCGTTGTGCTGGCTTTATTGTCTGCGGTGTCTTCTTCTTTTGCTGGACTTTTCCTCGTCGGTGGATTCTTCAGAAGTCTGACTCTGAGGGTTCCCTTCTCCTCTTCCCTGGTTTTCTACCTTCTTGTCCCAACTCCCTAGACAGGGACTCTCCGTCTTCTACTGTGTGACCCTGCGATGCGAGCCATGCTTTGTCGGCGTCGCTAAGGGTCAGTCTTCCTTTCCCTGTTCCCAGTCTAAGGGCCTGTATAGCCAGATCTAGATCACTGGCCTGGTCAGTGACAGATTTGCTGCCTTGATAGTTCTTGCTAACCTTGCCTGACTTCCTGGCCCATCTGAGTGTAACTGCATACAGAGTGGGGAACTTCACATGGTTCAACTCAGGATGAGCCGAGTTGTCCAGTATACGGCACATCGAGAAGTTCTGTCCCTCTTTTTCAACAGCCGCGTCATAGAGAGGCACAAACAGCCTAGCCTCTGCTACCAGAGAGGGCAACTCCAGGGCCCTGCTCCCTGACTTGATGAAGTCTCTCATAAAGGTGACTGTCTTCAACCCATGGTTCTGGTACACCATCCTCACCTGTCCTATAACTGCCTGGATCTGAGATGAGTCGTCCAGCTGTGCTCCTCTTGTTACTACAGTCGTCAGCATCTCCTTGTTGGAGTCCGGGTTGGCGTATATCACAGTACGAAACTCCACCAAGAATGACCAAACCTTCTTCAGTGTCGCATCATCCAGGAGGCTCTGGAGGCCGGCTCCCGCCATCCCTGCACTCCACCTTTTGGAACCCACTTCCGTGTTGAGATTGGTGGCTTCCTTGGCGAGCCCTATCAGGGTGCACATGCCTATGTATGCTGCTAGCTGTTGACTTTTGGGAGTCTCCTTAATGGGGGGTGCGGGTCCCCTGTTGTAGTCTACATGGGGGCTGTCTACTATGTTGAGCAACCAGTATGCACATGATATGTATGTTTTCTCGTTGGGTAATTGGTCTGCCTCTAGCCCCGCTGCTATCACATTTACTATGCCTGGATGCACCCTCGCCTTGGCTGTACTAAGGAGAGCATGTCTAGCCAGGAAGGTTATACTTCCAGTCATGTTGAGTTGGGTCAGTTGTAACGATATAGAAAATGGTCAAATAAATGATTATATTATAATAAACTAAGAAATATTTAATTTACTTGTTTTCATTAAATCATCCAAGTAAGCTTCCTATGTTACTTAAGTATATAGGTTTATGTTATGTACCTAGCATCTATCATTTTCATAATATATTACCTTCAGCAAGTACGTTGTACTTGGAGGGCTGTGTCAATGTGTATAAAAAAGACACAAAAACCAAAGCCAGCAAAGTACATTTCAAAGCAAGCAAAGTACATTTCAATCCAGTGCTTTTCTTTTTCCAAGATGTCCATTATTTTGTGCATTAAAAAATGTTATTATAATAAAAAAAAATGGTATAATGAGAATATGAATATGTTTTTGCTTGATGTAATCGGTAATGTGTAAAAATATGTGATTCTTGATGTTTTAACAAATGTGTTGTACCTACTTAGTTTTAATGTGTATTTTTTGATAATAAAATTGATGTGTTTGGTATTTTTTTGTTTTATTTATTGTTAGATACTTGAACTCTTCACATACCTATTATAAAATAAGTTCTCTCAATACAATTAAGTTAATGCGAATAAGAAACACTACAGCCTGTTGACTACAGTAAATAGGACGTGTAGTGAGCGTGATTTATTAATATTGATAAAATTAACAACTTTTGATGGAGCTCAAGCAGCCTGCTCACCCTCGTTATACTCTTCAAGCAACACGTTTGCAAAGTTTTGACTCCTGGCCTCAAGGTTTAACTCAAAAGCCTCTAGACATGGCCAATGCAGGATTTTTTTATACCGGACTAAGTGATAAAGTTCTTTGTTACTTTTGTGGTGGAGGTCTTAAAGATTGGAACTCTGGAAACATGCCATGGGAAGAGCATGCAAGTGTCTTTCAGCATTGTCCATATGTTTTATGTGTGAAAGGACAGAAATACATAAATAATAACTACAACGACAGAAGAAAATGTGATCAATCTGGAAACTCTGACACATTACAATTGAATCAAACATTTGAGTGCTCAAAACATGAACAACTACAAGAACATGACTTGTAAAATTTGTTTAAATGAAGAAATTCGTATGTGCTTTATACCTTGTGGTCATGCTGTAAGCTGTGCAAAGTGTACACTATCTTTAAATAACAAATATCCCCATCTGTCGGCATAAGTTTATCAAAGTAGTAAAATTATATTTTTAATTATTAACCTTCTAAATTGTTTTATTGACATACCGTCTCCTGTAATAATGATAGGCAAGATTAAAATCAAAATACCTTAGAACCAATATCATAAAGATAGGTTTTATAAGTACAGTTTGCGTAAGGCGTGTGATACGCAATTTTTGTTTTTCGATCTCCGATGTATGTTGTATTTTTAATGTATTATTAACTGCTGTTTCTAATAGTATCAGTAAATCCTCACCTTTGATTTGTATATTCATAGCAGCGGTCACGATATCTACTTTAGGATCTAACGATTTTTCTGCATAATTTTTTATTTCACATTCTATTTTGTTTATCAAGTCTTTGAGGCGGATTGTTGCTTCAGAAGCCTCACTTAAGGGCATCTCGTCCGTATTCAATGCTGTATTTATGGTATTTATATATTCTTGTAGACAGTCATGCCGTATTTTCAAGAGTTAAAATTATGTCCTCCGTCTTCGTTATGACTTACCGCCAATAACTAAAAGATCTGTCTGCGTTCCGTGGGTTCCGTGGCAGTTGTTAACGTCTGAAACCAACATATACTATCAACTAAACAGTTTAAGGACAAAAGACGACCTGCAAAAACTATGTCGAAAGCTCCTTTGGTCGAAAGCATTTGCTTTCGCGCACGCCAAATATCTCTTTCAACTTAAGCTCTCAATCCAATTATTTTTCCAACTAGGTATCTATATAAAGGCTGAAAAGAAAATCACTAGCACTGTTTCTACACTAACTTCCAAGGATATTACAGTTTTCTATACTTTAAAACTTTTAAAAGCATCAAGCGCAAACTGAAACTAAAAACTTGTTGTAACTTGTTCTTGTAGTAAATAAAAACCATAGACTTTTGGAGGGAAAACAAAATCGCTCGCTTCTCTTTTTGTTCACATACCTACCAGACTGGAATCCAGAGTAAAAATCACTTACCTCACAGATCATAACAACACTTTAATAATCGACTAATTTGAAAATCGATTATTTTCTCTACGAGTTTACCTCAAACTTAAACTTCTTTTTAACTTTATGGATTTTCTTTTCTATCTCCTTACTAATGCCTATTCCTTTCGAGTGTAACGTTATAAACGTTTATTTATATTTTAATAATTAATTCCACTATTTTAAAACTTGAACTTATATACTTTGACAATAAATTAATATATTTACAATGCAATTCATACAATTAAATCATAATATTTATTCTATATAACAATTTCATTAACACTTTCTATATTGAAAGCACCATTTTAAAACGCCCAAGAGACGAGTCCAGTGTTCTCTGCATCGCGCGATCTTGCGTCATCGGTGGAGTCACAGTTTAATGTATCGCTGCGCAGGCACACCGGCCGTGCCCCGCACTGGTCGCCGCCCGGCCCACAGACGCCCGATACCGTAGACAGAGAATAATATAGACTCGTGAAATGTGTCATCGAAAGGGACAGAAAAAAAGTACATCTATTGTTTAGGGTTACCAAGTGATGTACATTTTTATCTCGCAGCGTAAACTCGCCCCTGATGAAGAGCATCGGACATGCTCGAAACCTAGGTCGACTAATTCGACAAACTACGTGGGTCCTAGCCGTTTTATTTAATATTTATGATGTACATTTTACCCAGTATTCTTCACATAAATAAGTTTTTTTTTAAATCAGGAATTTGAGGTTTCTATGATGAGAAATAAAAAAATCATGAATAATGATGCGACTGCAATGTTTTATTCATATACATGTAAACAAATTATTGTCCTTGAAAAAGCACTAACTTATTATGAAAATTTCTTATTTTCGATTTTGATTCAAAACATTGTTTGGTACCATGGTGGATACGTGTTTCGAAGTAATGCATTGTGATTGATTTAATGAGAAGGGTTCTGTGATTCCCTATAAAAGGCTGACTGTCGAAATAATCATTGAAAAAAATATTAATATTGGTACGTGTGCATTCCTTGAAACACGATAATATAAGTTTTGGCATCAAATTTTTCTCATTATAAAATGAAACGCCTTTGTGTGAACGCGCTCGAAATATCTTTTCTGCCAATTCACAGACTTTCTTTAAGTCCGTAGAAGGATAAATAAGGCCTCCTTTGTCTCTCCTGGCAATAATTCCGGGATACTTATCTGTGATCAAAGCCAATAGACAGTCCTCACATTTAATAACTTTCCTCAACTTTCTTGCAATAAAACCAGCAATATAGGTTATTATTTCTTTGGAATAAAGAGTAAGCCTAGAAGGATCTGCTAAATAATCATGATCTATGTTGATAATAGGATCACTTCCTGAAGATTCATTCGTGTCAATAATAGGTTCAGAAGACAGTTTAGTAAATAGATTGATTTTTTTTTCATAGCGGATTTCACTAAATGTTAAAATTTTAATGTCTTCGAGTGGAATACAATTTCCAGATGTTATGTGCTTAATTTCACCGTGAACAACCAGGCGTTTGTAAGCGCTTTCAAATTGAATTGCAGTTGGATTATTATTAAACCCACCTCTAGCGCGAACAGAACTAAAAAAGCATTCTAAATGATCCTGACTCAATTTGTATATGGGCAGGAATTTCATTGCCTCAGGAAGTATATATTGATTGTATAATTTTTTGACACTTTTTATGCAAATAAGAAACCCGAAAAAGCCGACTTTTCTATTTGATAATAAAATGTTTTGCTTGTCTAATTTAAGGCCGATTAAATAAGTTTCCATCTCATTAAGAAAAGTTTCGACTTCTTTGATATTATTTTTATTAATTGGTTTTTTAAAACCATATGTATTAAAATTCCGGCTACTTAACACATCAAATAAAATATTTATTTTTTTAATAAAATCTAAGGTAGCCTCCGATCCAGCAAATTCAGACAAACAAAGCTCTTTATTGCAAAATTCAATGGCTTCAGCAACAGAATTGCTGAAAGTTTGCGCTGCAAGCTTTACTTTCATAATCTGCTTTGCAAAATTTATATGCTGGTTGCGCAGCTTATTGGCTAAATGAAGTCCTTCGTTTTGCTGTAATTCGTGAAGTCTAATTATGTAATTCCAAGCAATTTTTTGGCCCCTTGAATCAAAGAGTTCTTGTTTTTCGCCGAGTGTGTTTCTAACTAGCTTGAGCATATGAACAGGATCCGGCATAATCATAATTTCTTGGTCACCTACATTGAATGAAGTTTTAAGATTGGTGACATTTGAGGGTTCTAAGAGACACCCGAGACTCCTGGCCATAACGAAATTTGCGGGACACCCATCAAAAGTTAATGAAATAGTCTTAATACCACAAGAGTTTAGCAACTCCAAACACTGGGTCACTAAATTTGCCTTCTGTCCACCACTACAACCATCTACTAAAAAATAACCCACGGGCATTTTCCAAGAATCATTGATTGCTGTAAGCATAAATACTAGCGCTTCTCTAGCAACAGCCACACTGTCACCTTCTAATGGTTCCCCGAAATTAACAAATCCTACGCATTTTTTACCATCCCATTGGACATGCTTACGTATCGCCATCTCGTCTATACTAAGTGCGCAAAACAAAGTTTTACTCTGCGCTTGTGCACGATTTACTAAGAGTTTTACACATTCTAAAGATTCTTTAGTGAATCCAGGACTGCCGTCAACGCTTTTATACCAAGAACGTAACGTGGATGGATGTGGCAGACAAGAGTTAAAAGTTTTTCTTACGAAATTGTATGCACGTGGACTTATGAAATGTAAGCATAACGCAAACTTTCGGAGGGATGGAGAATATTTTCGGTTAGTAGATGGATTTACAACTTTTTTCAGAAAATCTTTGTTAACATTATCAATCGATGATAATAGCTCACAGCCTGTTTCATCAACAAGCAGTTTTGATTTTAATTCTGTAAGAACATTTTCTAAATCTGCCACCTTTTTGGTTAACCTCCTAGATTTTTCTCGAAGTGCTTTTAGCTTTTTCAAACGCTGATTTGATATTTCTTGGTCTTTCTTCCATTTTCGTTTCAATGTTCTAGGCGTTAACTCAGGTGACGAATACTAAAATAAATAAGGAAAATGTTATTATATTACGCACTTATTATTCAAACAAAATTATGTACATACAACTTTCTGCTCGTTGTTAAGCTGTAAAAATATTAATCCTATTTATACTTACAGATGTAACTGCTTTTGAGCTAATGTTTCAGTGGGTGTGGCTTCACTGCTGTTACACATCACAGTACTTCCTCGATTTACTGACTCTGTAACCTAATGGAATTAAATGTTAAAATTTTATAACCATTAGAATGGAATAGAATAGAATATACCGTAATATATATATATTGTAATAAAATACAATCTTTACATGATACATCCATATTTATTACCGTATTCGGAACAGCATCGGGGTATAAAAAAGTTTTGTTTCCTTTCTTTATTAAAAGATTACTATCAAAGTGTTGGCTGCAAATCCTGTGACTCATTTTTGGAGTCCAATTAGGCCTACTAGTAGCAGCAATCCACATGTTTCGTATTTCGGGTCTATTTGGAAATCTGAAAATTTAATAAGATTTTTTTATTATCTTTCATTTTTACCAGTGATCTTGCTTAATATCAAGATTTTTAAGTAAATTATAAATTTCTAGTATAGTAGTTGGCAATCGCCACATATATGCAATAAGTTGGCCCGCAGATTTGCACGTTGTACACCAGAAGTAAAAATAACTCTGCTTAAAGCTTTTTGACAATCTTTGTACACATGCACTCTATGGGTTCGATAGACGCAGAGGGCATACAACACCCTCAGAGTTCAGTTTAAAAATACAATAACAATGTTGTTGGGGCTTCTACGTTACTATAGTGCATCAGCAAAGTTTGCCGAAGCACATACTGATGGTTTCAATACCATCTTGCGTCAGAAAGTTGCTTTAAAATCTTTTATTACGTTTTTACGAACATAAATTTTAAGTAGTGTGTTTTACTTATATCATATGGATCATGGGCTGTAATAAAGTTTTTTTTTTTATTGAGATTGCATTAAAAAATCGGCATTACCCATATTAAAGGGTAAATTCCTCGTCAAAAAGTGGCAACACTGAATTTTTAGGTAAGAAAATAAAATAATTGCGCAAATCACGATTTTATGAGATTTATCTATCAGACAAATTAATTAGTACATTACTACGACTATTTTGATTAGAAATAGTAGAACACAAAGCAATCAAATACTTAAAAACATCGAATACTTACGTGTGAAAGGACAATCCGGCAATCTTCATCAAACTATCATTTTTACAGTTTATTACACTGCACCTTACCATTTTGCACAGCTATACAAACGTAATACTGAATATTGACCGCGAAAAGATCGTATTTTGTGTACAATTTCGATGCAATTGTTAAATAAACAATTTGACGGCAATGTAACACCGCCACAAATGTCAAACTTGTTGTGCTCAACGATGTGCACAACCGACACGCCATAAAGGACAGAAATATGTTTACTCTGTCTCTTTTCTTTGCTAGTGACGTTAATATGCTCTTCTTTTTCTTGTGCGAATGCAAAGGAAGATATCCAGCAGTCTTATATTATTCTCTGTCTACGCCCGATACCTTTCATTTCGAACGCACGTCACTTACGTTCGCAATACCCTTTTTTATTGTGTTCGTAACCGAAATTTATTAGTTGTCGTCACTTAGCGTTCCTCGAAACCTAAATATCTGTGATAGGTGTGATTTTCAACCCCAGATTGGGTAAGTGGTGCACATTTTTCTAAATGATAGGTAGATTGTGTGACTTAACGTAGTTTCTTGTCTTTGCTTGGGATTTTTTAGCAATTCTTTATAACGTAATAACCATTTCGTAGTAACCATTTAAATCCATCATTTACATATTATTGCTACAGTAGATAATGGTTTTATTTATTTATTTATTTATTTAATTGATCACCAACATAATGTACACTCTTACAAATAATTATATAATATCACAAATACACAATAGCTAAGTGTCATCACAATTATAGGCGAAGACTGCATGCGAACTTATTTTTTTAGCGAGAACAATTTTTAAGTCAGTTTAATAAATATACAAAATTTAAGATATGTAATTTCATCATTAAAAAATATACCATATTTAAATTAACAATGTAAGTAATTAAGACGTAGCTTCACAATATAAATTCTAATATAAAATAAAAATAAGTACATCTAAGAACAAATCTGAAAATTACTAAAATATAATAAATTCATAGCAAAATAAAAAATTAGTAATCAAATTAATAAGATCACAGAGATTCAATTGACTTTTTGAATTGGCGTATGTTGCCAATAAATAAATCGACATTGTCGCTTTTTGAGATGCTGCTGAACTCGCGAACAAACCTGTTGATGGGTGCGTTCTGACCAAGGTTAGAATTAGAGTGAGTGTCTTTCAGAATGTTGAATCTTGATGCTCTGGGTAGTCTTGTGGGTGCCGAGAAATTTAATGATGATAGCAGTTCCGGAGCATCAAGAACACCGTTAGCTAGCTTAAAAAGAAACGACAAGTCAAGAATTCGTCTTCGATCACAAAGGGAAGTCATTTTGAAATGTTTAAGTCGTTCTGTGTAACTAGGAATGGTTTTTCCTAAATTGCAGGAAAATACTAGGTGCCACAGGAAACGTTTTTGAATACTTTCGAGCCTTTTATTATAAACGTCATAAAACGGATTCCAGGCAACACTACAGTACTCCAAGCCGCTGCGAACCAGTGAGTTGTATAACAAAATTTTAGTCTTGGGACATTTAAAATCCTTGCAGTTTCGTAAAACAAAACCGAGGGACTTGAATGCTTTTGTGCAAATAATGTCAATATGTAAATTGAGTCTCAGTTTATTGTCCAACAAGATACCTAAATCTCTTATATTGGCTACTTCCGCTAGTGTGTCCTTTCGGATCTTATAATTATTGTGACAGCGAATGCTTTTTCGGGAGAAGTGAATGGTGAAACACTTGGACGAATTCAGATTCATTTCGTTTGAGTCGCACCAGTTGACAAGGCGGTTAAGATCTTCCTGTAACAGTGCAGCGTCAAGGGTGGTTTCGACAACTCTAAACATTTTAAGATCGTCTGCAAATAAATAATATGTGCTGTTATGAAAACATTCACTGACGTCGTTAATGAAGATGTTAAAAAAAATAGGTTTTCTATGCAAGTGGCTTATAGTAGGGGAGCCCAAGCGGGGATTTCGGGATTTACTAAAGCGCGGCAGATTAATATACAGGGGGATACCTTGTACCCGGTTAAGTACCTCCACAAAACATGAGGCCCATATATAAGGCCGCCCGTGAAGGATACAGGATCAGATTAGTAAAAAAAAATTGACCATCAGAAATTCTCGAGCGCGTCAGATTAAGGTAGGGTGAGTTAATTACATCCTAAAAAGTGTATATTCCACTAATCTGACAATTTGAGAGTGACGTAAAAAAAGGGGAGGGCAACAAAGTTGTAAAAAAAAAACGTCATCTCGACATTCTCGAGCGTAGGTAATTTTTTTTTTATTTTTAAGGAAATAATTCAAGAATAATGAAAGATATATAATCTGACGATTTCCGTAAGCCGAAATAACAAAAATTCGTCGATAAAGTTAAATGCGTGCAGCTGCTTAATGCCTTCATTTCCTTCTCCGCGTTTCTATTTCTCTATCTATTACTCTCTCACTCCGTCCCCACTCTGGTTTCTGTTGCAATGACGCCATCACAGCTGATCATAAAGACTCGTTCGTGGCATACTGTTTACAACGTGTTTCCAACGTTTTGGCTTTTTTTGCTATTTTAATATTATTTGTGTGAATTAAAGTTTATAAATATGAGTGATATTAATTTGAAATGTGTATTTTGTGGTGAAAGTACCTTACAAAAACAATTAAATTTACGGAAGAAACATTAAAAAAATGTGTAAATATTTTGGAATATCGTCGGAGCAAGCCGGTTATCCGAAAGTCTCGAGGAACATATGATAACCTCGAATTGTCGATGGAATCATCATTAAATGATTTATATCACGCACAGTGCTATAAATTATTTACTGCAATTAAAATACCGCGAGACTTTCAGTATTTACAAGATCAAAGTGTAGTGGAACATGACAATACACCGGAAGTTTCGGAAAATAGCTCCGAAACACATGCTCCTGATTCTGGAGAGTGTTCCGAAGCACATGGTACTGTTGATTCCTTGTCTACTGAGGTTGCTGGTACATCGACAGACGAGTGAATGTTAATGCCAACCGCGTGAAAATTGGTTGATCCATTCAAAAGTTATTGCGGTTTGAAAATTCCAAAAATAGTGTTCTATGAAACTTCTATCAGACTTTCGAGCTGGGAGAGCTCAAATGCATAGAAATATTATTTTTTTGAACTCAGCGAGCTCAAAATATCACATAAATTATATTTTGAGCTCAAAAATGTCATAAGTACAATTTCAAGCGCCCAGGAATGGAATTAGCGGGAAGTTGCAGGGATGGCCTTTAAAGTGAACCGTTTTTCTAATTTTTTTTTGTCAGATCAGGCGAATCCCTCTAGATAATCGTCAGATTATGAGACAGTACGTTTAGAACATAAAGATGAACCATATATATCTTAATCTGACGCGCTTGAGTATTTCAAAATGGCGATTTTTTTTTGCACATTATGAAAATGGCCGCGAGTTTGCGTCCCATCGAAATCGTCAGATTAGTGAATGAGAGCTTTTTTTTGGTGTACTTAACACTCCCTTAGAAAATCTGACGCGCTCGATTACATTTTTTTTTTTTCATTTTCAACCCTTAAACACAACCACCCGCATCATGCAAACGATCAGATTAACATACGTACATTATTAAAAATACGTAGGGCATTGATGCTATCAATATCTGATGCGCTCGAGGATGTCCATGCAACAGTTTTTTTTTACATATTTAAAAATCTATAGCCGCTTCCCCCACCGATGTAAAGGTATATATCATATAACATTTTTTCTTCTTATCATCTAAGCTTTGCATCTCAATAGGTCTCTACGACGCTCGAGTAAATCCCCATTTAGCCTCGTGGGCTCCCCTACTATTATTCACTCTCGTCATTTCTTTTCACATCATTTTATTTCCACCCTCGCATTTCACAAAATAATTTATTATTATTATTTATTACTTCTTTATTTCAGGTAACTTAAGAAAACAATAGTTACATTAGTGACTAAAGTAATTCTAAGACCCATATTATATATACCTTACAGACTAACATACATATTATAATATTAAAAACTATTTTTATGAAGCTACAACAGGGAATTGTTTTCGCCTACTTTCCCTGTACCGGCGGTAGACTATCCCTGCAGGCCAGAAGTCCGGGGCGAGGAACATCTTCGCGTGTTCCGCTGGAACCTGGAGCGCGTAGGACTTGAAGTCAGTGGTCCTAATCTGCTCCAGCCGCGACAAACTCATGTTGATGGGCTCCTCACGCGAATTCCGGTACATGCTTATTCTCTCCCGGACGTATCAAAGGACTTCTTCACCTTTCGTCTCTTTGTCCAGGCGGGAGAGGTATATCTTGATGGTCGGGGTTACAACACGAAACGTTAAAGTTGTAACCGTGGCGGTGCCACGATGATTACGGCTAATCTGTCGAAGCCGGCGCTTTTTCTCCACGAGCGTGAAGCCGTCGTTGGTCAGGCTACGGGCAGCTGCAGAAGTAGTTCTTAACACGGCTGATGTTGCTGGCTGCGAGGCTCGGGATACCTGGGCGTAAGACTGCTTCTGACGCCGGGATGGAGGTGGCGGTGCAGCAGCAGCTGACGTCACAGGCTGAGGCATGACGACGGGTGACGGAGAGGTCACTCGCTCAAAAACCTGCAGTGACTCGGTAGGCGAAGCGATGACCCGCGGTGTATCGGTTTCATATGTCACCACCGCGGGAGTGCTGAGTCGCGTTTTAGTTTTGTTGGCACGGCGCACGGTCACGTTTTGGTTCGAAGCAGGCGACGGCAATTTTGTCGTCGCAGCATTCTGTAACGCCACGACCTCACGCCACAACTCTGAAACCGTGGATTCTGAGGCTTCAAGTTTTCTTTTAAGCTCGTTAACGTCGGTCTTTAATAACATTATATCCTTCAAAACGCAGGTTGTGTCCACATGATCCCACGTTATAGGCGTAAGGCGGCAAAGATCTTTCGCCACGTACGTAGGGACATCATCAGGATCAGTTTCCTTAAAAACCCTGAAGATGTCCTGGAGGTCCTTTTTTCCGCTTCCATCCTTCTGCCGTGTATTCTATTTAATGTAGTATTTCCTTTTGTTTTTTTTTATCTTACAATAATTATTGTAATCTCCGTTTCTGATTGTGAACATCCACGGCAACACCACTACTTTCCTAGTGCTTTCCATCTGCGGTTGCCGTGGGCGCTCACAGAAGTACTGGGGCAGGCCTTAACGCTTTTTTTTAATGGCGCGTTCCAGGGTTCAAATTTCGGACTACAAAGTTCGGTTTAGAACCGAACACACCATCATCACCATCCTGCTTGGCTTCCATCTGGACTCTACAGCGAGCAGAAGCTGCAACCCTGATCCTGGTCTTCACGACGAGCGCCCACCTACACCTGCGGCCGCATCCAGGATAGTACTGGACCAGTCAAGGAAAATAGAATCTGCGTACCTAATGTATGAGGCTAGACTTGTGACCTCTCTGGCCGAGCTTACCGCTATTTAGTAAACTTGTTGCACGATCTCTGCTCAAGAACTGCACAATCTAATCCCCCCATCACCATTCTACAATCGGACAATTAGACGATCGCCACAGCGGTACCCATACATGGTAGCAGTTCTGCCTGTTCGTACTAAACGTTTTGGGTCATCCTTTTTAGTGCGAACGTCAAAAGAGTGGAATGACTTACCATCGTCTGTGTTTCCACCATTGAGGAATGACACTATAGAGTCCTTGACAGCGTAACACTTTTGGAAAGCAATAGTTTTTTGACAGTAATTTTGGAGTGTTTACCATACCTATGAAAAATTCTCCCATTCGCTTGAATGAAAATGTAACGTGTTCTGCGTTGCATTGCAGCCACTATAACTTCAGAAGTTCGTGGTTGGTCTGTAAAAGGTAGGACATCTGTACTATTCTGTACCCCAGAGTGAAAGAATAGGGAAATAAATAGGGAATATGCATATGTTGCCGAAAAATCTAGAAATTACTTTTTATAATAGACTCCTGTAAACAGATCAAAAGGTGAAGGTCTCTTTTAAGTGGCCGAGTAATGAATACGTTCTAGCGTGGCCACAGAATAATAGTACAGATTTCGTACCTTTTACAGATCAACTACCTACGACTTTCTGAAGTTATAGTGGCGGCGCTACAACGCAGAGCTCGAATGAAATTGCGGTAACTACATTTCCTTACGGTATGCTTCTTATGCAATCATTAATATTTTGTTGTTAACCAGGTTTTATCTGGGATTAAACCAGTCAGGTAAATAAAATAATCAAATAAAATATATGACACATTTACACAATAAACATACATTCATTATTTCCATACAGGTAAAATTTACAATAGAAGAACTAGTATTTTGACATAATTTACAAGACTGCAGCACAACTGATACTTAGGATATAGGTAGATAGATAAACACAATGTTAAAAAAAACACTTGAAGTATTCTAAATAGCATAGTGTCTCAGTTAAATGTCATACTGTCGGAGTAGATCACAGACGCACTTATGAAAGTCAATTATTACATTGACCATACCACCGTATTGGATAGCACTAACTAAACATAACTGTCAATTCACTACACTAACCCGAAACGGTTTGTCCTTTTGTGTCCTGAACAGCCTTGACGTTCACATAATGATGAAGTCTACGTTCATGAACTCGTTCTCACTATGTGGCGTTAATTAGGATTAGAAATCAGAGATTCGTTGCTTACATTTTTATTGTAGGATTGTGATCCATCAATGGAATTGGATGATTGGCCATAGTAATCGACAGCAAGGACCTGTAAGATAAATTTATTACACAAAATAAGAACTTATTTACAACATATGTTCTTACATAAGAGGCGAATGCCTTTACTATTAAAACAATTCTACTCTCTTCTTACTAAACTTTAACTTTTTAATTTCAAATTAAATAAAAACTATAATCATTAACTACTTTTATTACCTATTTCTTAATTAAATGGTTTAAGAATGAACAATTTTAATACATTTAACATTTTACACAAATATGCAATTTGTTACCCGACGTAATGGGAACTGAAAGGTTTATACGATGGCCACACTGACACACGAAATACTCAATGTTGTTTTAACAAAATAACACCGAAAACTGAATATATCAAGCCAAATGCAGGTTCTTATAGTCGAACCCGATGAATAGTTACATCCACATACAATATTGTTACCGAAAAACATAAATAAACACAAGAAAAACACATACGTTTGAAAACTTAATCTTTCAGTACAATTTTCACTTCACCATGAATGGAACACCCGAACATTTTTTCACATTCAATTCTAAATTGTTTCTAGTACACATTCACAAAGATTCACTTAAAAGTAATAAGAAATACCACAACACAAATTAAAAAACCACAAGCCGACCCTGCTGGGCCACTATTTTGACTTAACATGTCATGACCAATGTTAAGAAAATGGGTTACGCGATAGAGACAATATGATAATAGTTGTGCCTCGTTCTTTATAAGAGCCTGTTGTATAGCGCTATCCTTTTTTAGGTCGGAAAACTTCGTAATTATCCCTCTATAGTGTGAGACCTCAATGGTTTCCACATAAATACAATTTGGGTGTGTTCAAATCTAGAGTGAACGAGTATCTACTGGGTAACTGCATGCACCGATTTAGTATAAAAATTACAGTCAGCGAGGAGCTATAAATACTAGCTCTATATATATTAAAGACATCGGCAATCGAAATGCAAACACTGATCAGATATTTCGGCTTTAGCTTAATTCTACGCGATGTATCCTACGCGAGATTGTAAACTATCTACTGTCTGTCGAAAGATTGTGAACCGTCGCATTATTTTTTTATCACTTCGATAGATTATAATCTACTTACATTATATTCGTATCTAACATACATGTTCGCGGCGCACCCTGACCTACCGAGGGCTGCAGCTATATTCATTATTATTGTCACTACCGCCTATTGTTATACTGATTACTGTGAAATGTACTTGTTTTTTCATTTACCTATTTCTAAGGTTTTTTAGTGTTAACAATAAAGTGGTTATCTACACTCTTCCATTGTACTATTTTTCATTAAAATTTGGAAACAGGCTTTATAAATGAACAGCCTAGGCAAGTAATTAAACGTCATCGATCCAAGTCATTTATTTGCCTAGCTGTTTGATCAAATGGCTGAATATCATTTAGGCCGCTAGTTGAACGGCGCTGTTTAGTTCAGGGGCTAGGCTATTGATTGAACGGCGAATTAAGCTAGTTACTAATATTATAAAGAGGAAATATTTTTTTGTTTGTGTGTTTGTAACGAATAGGCTCCGAAACTACTGGACCGATTTTAACCATTTTTTCACCAATAAAAAGCTAAATAAATTATCAGGAAGTAACAGGCTATAATTTATTTTCAAAAGAGATACTTAAGAAAATTGTAAAAATGTTGAAAAGTTTTACCTATGAAATTACTTATTTGGCATATACTTGGTACCAGGCGATCATAAATTTGTAGAAGTATACAAATCATCAAACAAATCATTTTGTCAGTGTGGAGTAAACGTGATAAATAATACTTAGAATATTAAAAAATAGAACCAGGCGATCATAAACTTTATTTTGTCAGTCATGGCGTAAAGGACATCGTATCCGGGCCAGTAAAAAAAATAAAATAAAAAACCTCTTAACTCGAATAGATGATCCCAAACGTCATTGAAACAAAACGTTATCAATATAATGTCAAATATATCGATCAATAAGGACCGTACTTACGCTGCAGGTTAGATTACTACGCGTATGAAGTCGCAGGCAATAGCTAGTATATATATATGCTAGTCTGTAAGGTAGATATATATTTTATGGGCCTCTGGTACTTTTAATTAGTTAACTGTATTATTGCCTGAAATAAATGAATTTATTATCATTATTTAATCAATATATATAATTAATTTAATATATTTATGTCGTTCTTTCTGACGGGTTATACACCCGGTCCTTTGGAGGGATTACGCGGGGACATGAGTCCAACACGTAGAGGCCTCTTAGACCATTGAGCTTAGATATGTAATGGGCAACACCAACATTTAATTTTAATGCCAATCGATCCTGTTCCTTGTAGGGATCAAAATACTCTATGGGACCATTTAAGCAGCTGATGAAGTGAAAGAAAAGGAATTACCTGTCGAGATATAGAAATATAGTAGTAGTGTGAGAAATATTTCCTTAGAGAAACCTAAGTTCCTTAGTATCCTTTTTAGAAGATTTAGAAAATTATTTAAAAAGGGCGACAAAGGATGGGAAAAAAATATCGATCTAATACAGGATTGTCTAGTTGGAGAAGCCAGGGATTGGGCGCAAGTGTATAAGGGAAGATGGACAGGATTTTAAGACTGACTTTTGAGCAACTTTTTGGGGTGAAAGTGAACAAAATGAACTCAGGCGGAGTTTGGTGCAAGGTCGATGGGATCGACAAAATAATCCTTCTTTCTATGTTGAATTATTTCTTGCATTTTGTTGGCAAAGTTCAAATGCTTTCTTATAATATACTAGAGAAGCAATTGATTGCAGATATGATGAGACATTACACAAAGCACGTTCAACAAATTTGGACAACCGCAAAAACTAATAGGTACAATTATAGAAACCGCAGAATTTCTTAGGAATTTGGATGACATAAATAGACAAGAGACACCTGTTTATTCTTTGTTAACCCAGCGTTAAGAGTTTGAGAAGCGGAAACGAGGATTTCAACAGAATAATAAAAAATGGCAGAAACCAAAAGCGGTCCAAAAGTGGGATGTTAACAATATACAAACAAATGAGTTAGATAATGTTCAAAGCGTAGAGTTAAACTAGGGGAGGTGAAAGTTTCGTTCCCGAATCAGCTTCCTTATTAGGGAACATATCATTATATATGATGCGGAAAATGGGTTGGGAACCAGGGCAAACCATAGGAAAAAATGGGAAGTCAGTATTGAGGTTTCTTGATAAGCTAGTGAGGTTTAAAGGGATTTTTGATACGCCTTCTGGTTCCACGTGTACAATATGTAGAGCTGTAAGAAGCTCTACATATTCTAAAACAAATGAATTATTTGACTAGTGAAAGCTACAGCATAAAACCCTGGTACAAACACGTTTTCGTGACGAGCTAGGATTGATCATCGACCAACCACGACAAGTAAGGCCGCCGTCGTAACGCCAGCTTTTTAAAGTCGCTCCGCGCCCAAAAAACCTTTAAAAATAGAAAAAACGCGAGTTTTTACGTAAAAATTACACCAATTGTGCGCGCAGTGCCGAGAATCACGGTAGTAAAATTTTGCGGAAAAAGTGAAAACTGAGTGAAAAGTGACGAAAAATCCGCAACATTAACCCCTTTGGGAACTTCAACCGCGTGCGCTGCCAGATTTTAAGCGGTACCCCATGGATTTTTAAGTGCCAATCGGTGTCTTTTGTGGATATACTAGAAATAAGACAAGATAGATAAGCATTTGTTAAATTATATATTAGAATATATATATAAAAATTAGCAAACATTAAGCATAAAATAGAAATTAGGAAACCTAGAATATATGTACAATAAAATAAATAGACATAGAAATAAGATAACACCTCTGAAAAAATTTATCAGAGAACTAGCTCGCGGACTCGGCCAAGGCGCCGGGACAGGAAAAAAAAAAGAACCACGACAAGTAAGCGGTAATACTAATGATGGCAACTGCCAGAAAATGTTTTTACTCTAACACACCACGAGAAACATTTTGTTAATGTTGTATCTAGAACAACGAAGAAATTAGCACGGTTGCTTTCAGATATTTAATAACTTAAACCTGAAGTTCAAGACTAATTAGTTCATTGAAGCCGGAACATTACGTCACTATGTAACAGCCACATAGAATTGGTCGAAATTTGAAAAAGGAAAACAATGTTATATAACTCCTACGTTTGCTATGAATATAAGGACTTACTTATATTAATAACTTAACAACATAAAGCAATTCTGCAACCTGGTTATAATGAAAAATCCGAAAACCTAAAAAGGAGTCAAAAGCGCTGTAATTAAAGCTGACTTGAAAACATTAATACAACTGATGGAAGATACAATTAGCTTCTAAGGCATTCGTTCTGTTGTTGTCCTGTTGTCCGATGGCAGTGTTGCCATATGTACGGATATTGAACACTCTTTACGGATAAAAAATCCGTACGCATATGTGATAACATACGCTGGTTTGTATTACGAGTAAAATCACAGGCGTCGTAGACAGCCTCTGTGGTGTAGTGGTTGGGCAGGTTGGCTCAAATCTCATACATCACTGAGGTTGCGGGTTCGATTCCCGCGACGGGACAAATGTTTATGCACAGAAAAATAAGCGCAAACATTTGTTTCGTGTCTGGGTGTTGTGGGACCATGGTCCTCATAGTTCCTGGTTCCCTAGATACAGGGAATCCTTGTTAGGGGCCAGTATCTTTGTATGTGATCGTTGGACGTTATTTATTTATTTATTTATATATGAACATAAATCGAAAAATTACTAATTACATTAGCTCAAGAAAGGCCTGTAATATGGGATAAGCCTATCGATGATTATAAAAATAAGCGACTAAGTATAGTTACTGGAAAGAAATATTTATGCACTTAAATTCCATATTTGAAGATTCAAGTGGTATAGAAAAAAAAACAGTTTTTAAAATTTTCAGATATATAATTATTTACTTATAAAGAAATATTTTGATAATTACCTTCGTTAGACATAAAATATTATGCAAATCTGTTGCGAACATCATTAGCCACCAAATTCCGCGGAATGCAAATGTGATAGGTAACTGTGTTAGTTCCGATTCTGATTCAAAGGTGAACTCGATTTCACTCGCATTTTTAAAACTGAAAGCTTTCTTCTTTATGTACGAAATTCTGGAAAATGCAACATGTTTTCACAATATCTACAGCCAAATCGGACACATTCATTGGCCGGATTGAAAAATACGCTATTTACTGACTAAAGTGCCAAAAGCACATCCAAGAAATCTTCGTGCTCATGTGAGGCTACACTGAAAAAAATAATTGGCCGACAAAGCCACAATAAAAGCTTTGTTCAAAATGTATTGTGGTAGAAACTAAATGCTTTGCCACTACGACAGAAAGAACTTTGTGTCTATAGACAATGTTTATCGCACCAGGAACAATTGATTGTTGTTACTGCAAAAATTTATTAAATAATTTGTTAGGGGTATCAATGGAATGTTGTTTTAACAACACTTGCAGTTGTTGCAGTGGTATCGCATCTTTTGCGATCATGGCAATGGCCTAAGCAGCGCACAGCGCACGCTGTGCGCGAGAGGGGATTCCTAGACTACTTTACTTTGTTGACCTATATTCAGTACGTTTTTTTATTTTATTGCGGCCGAACACAACTGTGAAAATCTTTTTGCTTTTAAGTCTAAGTGCAACGTGTCGTTTCAAGTCGGTTCAACAAGTACCTAGTAATTTATTAAATTTATGAAATATCGAAAAAGAATTAGCACGATTTTTAGAAAACTTCCAATTTGGCTCACCGAAGCCACAACTTTGGTAAGTTTTTTTATGTATTTATTTGACCACTGTGACTTATAAATACCTACCTAGTAATCTTGCCATTTTCCCTACCTATCTTGTATTGAATAGAAATAAACGAAATTGCCTTGTTATCGGAACCGACTAACATTGCGCAAAAACCACATACTCGTATAAGATTTATTATTTGTCAAATTGTTAACAATCTGTATTCAATAGGGACGGGGCAGGTATTAGTAGTAAAGTTTTAGTTATATTCAAAAGTTTTCTTCTTTTGTAGACGAAGGAGTAACCCTCGGGCTCCTGATAATGGCTAACGATCAAGAGTTGTCATTGTTAGTTCCTGGGAAATACGCCTCGGAATACGTTAGATCCGCCGGCCTCTTGGGACTGGCCAAGTTCACTAACAGCTCGTACGCCTCGTCCCCCATATATAAGAGTTGGTAAATGTAACGTGTTCTGCGTTGCATTGCAGCCACTATAACTTCAGAAGTTCGTAGTTGGTCTGTAAAAGATAGGACATATGTTCTATTCTGTACCCCAGAGTGAAAGATAAGTACCACGATAATTTACGAATTACAGCAATAGGGAATATGCATATGTTGTCGAAAAATCTAGAAATTACTTTTTATGATAGATTACTCCTGTATCAAAAGGTGAAGGTCTCTTTTAGGTGGCCGAGTAACGAATACGTTCTAGCGTGGCCACATAATAATAGTACAGATTTCGTAACTTTTACAGACCAACTACCTACGACTTTCTGAAGTTATAGTGGCGGCGCTACAACGCAGAGCTCGAATGAAATTGCGGTAACTACATTTCCTTACGGCATGCTTCTTATGCAATCAATAATATTTTGTTGTTTACCAGGTTTTATCTGGGATTAAACCAGTCAGGTAAATAAAACAATCAAATAAAATACATGATACATTTGTATAATAGACATACATTCATTATTTCCATACAGGTAAAATTTACAATAGAAGTACTAGTATTTTGGCATAATTTATAAGACAACAGCACAACTGATACTTAGGATATAGGTAGATAGATAAACACAATGTTAAAAAAAACCACTTTAAGTAATCTAAATAGCATAGTGTCTCAGTTAAATGTCATACTGTCGGAGTAGATCACAGACGTACTTATGAAAGTCAATTATTACATTGACCATACCACCGTATTGGATAGCACTAACTATACATAACTGTCAATTCACTACACTAACCCGAAACGGTTTGTCCTTTTGTGTCCTGAACAGCCTTGACGTTCACATGATGATGAAGTCTACGTTCATGAACTCGTTCTCACTATGTGGCGTTAATTAGGATTAGAAATTCGAGATTCGTTGTTTACATTTTTATTGTAGGATTGTGATCCATCAATGGAATTGGATGATTGGATAGTAATCGACAGCAGGGACCTGTAAGATAAATTTATTACACAAAATAGGAACTTATTTACAACAAAATAGGAACTTCTTACATAAGAGGCGAATGCCTTTAATATTAAAACAATTCTACACTCTTCTTACTAAACTTTAACTTTTTAATTTCAAATTTCATATTTTTTTATAATCAAAACCAATTAACAATTATGTACAAACATATACAATGATAAAAACTAAACTAACCTACAACAAAATTAAAAAATGAAATTAAATATAAAACACAGAATTTAGGTCACCGTCCGGGCAGGGTGCCCAAAAAGCTGGCAACGTTACCTCGTTGAATGGCCAGACTAATTCGTTGGTCGAGGTAAGCGCCAGCTCTTTGGTCACCAGTTGTTTCTATGAGGCGTCTGGCCAGCTCTTTAAACAGAAGCTGCGCGTTCGCCCCCCAAGGCCCCATAGTTTCAACCCCAAGCGGAAGAAATATGTATCCCTCACCGAGTGATGCATATTTCCTCCGCTTGAGGCTCTCTGCTGCTTCTGCCGCCGCTCCTGCCACCCTTGAAGTACCGTTAAGGTGGGACGGTGCTAGTGTACCGGCACAAGTGGCGTCCCACACCAACGGTCTTCCACGGCACCAAGGAATTTCAATAATTTCAAATTAAATAAAAACTATAATCATTAACTACTTTTATTACCTATATCTTAATTAAATTGTTTAAGAATGCACAATTTTAATACATTTAACATTTTACACAATTGCAATTTGTTACCCGACGTAATGGGAACTGAAATGTTTATACGATGGCCACACTGACACACGAAACTGCTCAATGTTGTTTTAACAAAATAACACCGAAAACTGAATATATCAAGCCAAATGCTAATTGTCGAACCCGATGTATAGTTACATCCACATAAAGTTACCGAAAATCATCAATGAACACAAGAAAAACACATACGTATGAAAACTTAATCTTTCAGTACAATTTTTATTTCACCATGAATGGAACACCCGAAATTTTTTCACATCAATTATAAATTGTTTCTAGTACACATTCACAAAGATTCACTTAAAAATAATAAAAAATACCACAACACAAATTAAAAAAACCACAAGCCGACCCTACCTGACCACTATTTTGACTTAACACGTCATGACCAATGTTAAGAAAATGGTTTACGCGATAGAGACAATATGATAATAGTTGTGCCTCGTTCTTTATAAGAGCCTGTTGTGTAGCGCTATCCTTTTTTAGGTCGGAAAACTTCGTAATTATCCCTCTATAGTGTGAGACCTCAATGCGTAACAACTAAGAGCACGGCAAAGTAAATAACAGTTCAACAAAATACTAGAAGATTTGGAGAAAACAAAAAGATAGAAAAAGCCACGCCAAGGTTTTTTCCACTTTCGTCAGATTCGTCTCGAAAAAGAAAGGCGGCAGCGCGTACGCAAAGACTACGTTAAAGTCAACGCGCCAAGTGCTTTTTTTCAGGATTTACAGGTTACGTATAAACCATGGAATCCACGGACGAAACAATGTTGGAACTGTATACTGTAGCGCAACTCAGGGATGAGCATAAGTTACGAATTTTGTCATCTACGGGTAATAAAACTGAGTTAATTAAAAGAATCGCCCAAGATATTGCAGACAAAATTAAAACTGGTGCACTGGAAGCACTAAAGGAAGAACGTGAAAGAAGACTATTTCAGAATTTAGAACTTTACAAGAAAAATTAAGCAAACTTCACCTTCTGCAACAGCAAAGTCCAGGTCAGTCGCATTCTAATTCAACTACACAACATAACCTCACTAGTGACCATGAATTAAAAAATATTTTGATGCAAATCGCACAAACAGTTACAGATACAATTTTTTCACACGAAACCAGGAGACCGGCGAGTCTATCAACCAATACGTCACCGCATTGAGATTGTTGTCCAAAAATTGTGAGTTTAAAACGTTGGAGGAAGAACTCATTCGCGACCGCATTGTATGCGGCACGAATAGTACGGTCGTGCGAGATCGTCTGCTGAGAACAGAAGATTTAACGTTAGAGAAGGCCATAAAAATCTGTCAACTTGATGAACTGTCACTTGATAGTAGCCGCCTGCTGGAATCGCGCGGTGCGGGCCAGGGGCCTTCGCACGTAGACGCAGTGAGTGCGCGGCGGCGGCGGCGGCGCGGCCCGGGGCCGAGCCTGGCCGCGAGGCTGGCGCGGCGCTGGCGGCGGGCGCCGCGGCGGTGCCGGCGGCACCGGTGCGGCGCTGCCCGCCACCTCGGGGGCGAGGGCGCCACCCGAGCACTCCTGTCATAGATGTGGAGGTCGATGCAGTGCCGCTACCGACTGCCCGGCTATCTCTGTGCAGTGTTGTGTGTGAAAATTATGGTCATTTCGCTAGGATGTGTAAAGTAAAGTGTTAAAAAGTTGTACGACATCGGTGTGTACGAAAATCAATCGAACGAGGATGACTGTGAGTCGTTTTTTATATCCGTTTTACATAATGTTTCTGAGATAAACTCATCGTCGGAGGACTGGGTTGAGGTACTTCGCGGGGAGCGTGGTTTTGAGAAATTTAAATTGGACTCGGCGGCAGATTGATATAAATGTGTTGTCGCTTAAGCGTTTTATACAATTAGGTTACGATTCTGAGATAATTAATACGAATCACAATATTAAACTTCAATCGTATATAGTGATTTTGTTCCGATCCAAGGTATTTGTAATTTAAAGTGGTGGTATAAAAATGTGCAGTACGATTTAAAGTTTGCTATCGCCACTATTGATTGTCAAAGCGTGTCGATGACAATCTGCTGGGGGGCCAATAGACAGGAGCATGATAGACGATTAAAAGAGTTATTTAAAAGAGCGAGGGACATAAATTTAAAATTCAATAAAGAAAAGTGTAGAATAGGTGTAAGTGAGGTGACGTATTTGGGTCATATTTTCAATAAGGATGGTATGAAAGTGGATGACGAAAAATTAAGAGCTATCAATAACATGCCGGAGCCTACTGATCGAAAGAGTTTAGAGCGATTTTTGGGGGCAGTTAACTATTTATCTAAATTTATGCCTAATTATTCGGTTCACATATTTTCATTGACGCGGTTATTGAAAAAAAGATGTTACATGGTGTTGGGAAATCGGACACAAAAATGCATTCGATAAATTAAAAAGTTTGATCTGTGATGCACCTGTGTTGTCATTGTACGATGTAAGTTCGCCGGTGGTGATGTCGGTGGACGCGAGCAGCGTAGCGCTCGGCGCCGTGCTGATGCAGCGAGGGCGGCCGGTCGAGTACGCCTCGCGTACACTGACTGACACACAAGTCAGATACGCTCAAATTGAAAAGGAATTATTGGCAATTGTGTTTGCTTGTGAAAAATTTCATCAGTATATATATGGGAAAAAACAAGTGGTTATAGAATCTGACCATAAACCGCTCGAAAGTATTTTTAAAAAGCCATTGAACTCGATCCCGGCACGCTTGCAGCGAATGATGTTAAAACTACAAGGATATGATTTAGTTATTATATATAAACCGGGAAAGTTTATGTATATACCTGACACGTTGTCGCGTGCACCTCTTCCTGATTTATATGACGAAAACATTAGTAGGGCAATATTAAGCCAACTTAAAATGGTTATTAGTAATGTACCAATGTCCCAAAACAAACTTACTGTAGTTAAGAAAGACACTGCTAAAGACAAACTGTTAAATCAATTAATCATCTATATTAATGAAGGTTGGCCTAATCATAAATATGATGTACAAAATGATTTGAGGTGCTTTAGATCTATGAGTGATGAGCTTTATTGTGTGGACGGTGTGATTTTTAAAAATAAACAGGTGCTGATTCCAACCTCTTTACAAAAAGAAATGTTAAAAATTATTCACGATGGACATTTAAGCCGGGTCCAGACGAGTGTAACGTGTAATGTAATCCACCGTGTAATGTAACACGAATTCTACGTGTGGACGGCACTACGAGCATTACATGTAACGCTCGCGCGGCGCTCGGGGTTGATCCATCGGCTGTCGGTTTTTCGCGCGAACACAAAGACGCTCGCAGTGCTCGTTTGGACGGCGTTCGTGACGGTTGTGTCGTATGTACGTTCATGATGTGGAGTGACGAACAATCGCTTGAACTTATTAGTTTGTATCAAGAAAAACCTGTTATTTGGGATCCAAAAAACCCGCAATACTATAAAAAAAATCTGAAACACGATGCTTGGAGTGATATTGCTCATTCATTGGAAAGAGATGTAGAAGAATGCAAAAACAAAATGATTAGTTTGCTTGCTTCACATCGAAGAGAAAAAGGAAAAGTAAAGAAGAGCCATAGTTCCGGAAAAGGTATGTTTTATTATAAATTTCTGTTGCTTTACATATTACACACTTTTATTTATTAATTTAGTTTTTACATAGGTATTATCACTTACTTGCTATTAGTACAATTATTACTTCTATTGTATACCCACTATATTACTATATTCTACTGTATTTTACTATACATATATGTACTATATTCTATTGTATTGTTTATTTATTGTAATTTATTTTACAGGTGGGGATGAAACGTACAAAAGTACATGGTTTGCTTACGAGGCGCTGACATTTTTAGGAGATCGAAATAATCCAAGGAAACGAGCAACACAGAGGTAACTGCATTGAACTAGTTTCCTTCGACTTGATAAAAAAAACTTAACAATATGTATTCTGCCAAGAAACTGTACCCTCGTTCATAAAATAGTCATTAAACTCATCCCTAATTTGTTTTGCCGTTGAGGCAGCTCTTCTAGGTACATTATTCAATGGAAGTAAAGATGACATTTCACAATCTCTCCGCCAACTACCTTCACATAATCTTTCGTTTTGGTCGCTGTCAAGTGAGCCAGGGGGTGCATACAAGTTTTTAGATGAATCCGTGTTTCTCAAAAAATTATGCAAGTGTGCAATAGCCATGACTATAGTCTCCACGGTTTTGGGCTGAAGGAGCATAGGTTTTCGTAGAACTCTGAACACAGATGCTGTGATACCAAATACATTTCCTACAATCCTGCGAGCTCTGCTTAACCGGTAATTAAAAATTCTTCGCGGCGATCCCTTGGGGTATTCTCCTGGATAGGGTTTCATTATATTGTTTTGTAAAGGGAAGGCAGAGTCTCCTACAAAAACATATGGTACTACTTTGTTTCTACCTTGCAGTGCTTCAGGTGCAGGCAATCTTAACGAATTGTTTTCTAGTTTTTTATATAATTCAGTTTCTTTAAAAATTCCACCACCTGAAATGCGGCCTTGACATCCGACATCCAGAAATTTGTAGTTACGATATTCTGTGCCACTATGTACCGGAGCCTCGAGAATGACATGTTTACCGTCCATGGCTCCGGCACAATGGGGAAAATTCCACAATTCATCAAATCTGTTTGAGATCTGGATCCATTCTGACTCTGTTTTTGGCAGCTGAAACAATGAATTTCTTTTTAATTACAGATTACAAATGAACCGGAACAGAGTGCATCTACAAGTGTAGAAAATGATAACAGTTCAGAATTTATATCACCAACTGGTCAGGCCCCCAAAAAAAAGAAATCAGACGAAAATAAAAAAATGGGTATGCTTTCGAAGGCTCTTGGCCTGCTTAAGAGTGCTGCTTCTAGTCCTACTCCTGAACCCCGAAACAATAATCCAAACAATTTTGTCAGTGAAACCCTTTTCTTTTCAAATTTTATATGCAGCAAGATGCAACAATATAACAGAAGTACTAAAAATGCCGTGCAGCGAGCAATAATGGACGTAATATTCAAAGCCGATGAAGGATGCACTAAGTTTTCTCAACATTATTATCCATCGGCATTCAATTACAGTGGGTATACAACAGGCTCGGTTCCTTCATCAAGATACTGCAATGAACCACCTTCTTTGTCTAATCGCTCAGAACTTACTTCAGGGTATTCAACAGGTCAGAATCAGACAAGTTGCCCTACTGCTCCATATGCTTCACCTGTTCCCTCAGAATTATCTCAAACTTCATATGAAGATGTAGATTTTGTGAATGACCTGATTTGAAAAGAATAAATTTTGTACTACATGATTTGAAGATACAATTTGATTTAACTTTCTAATTTTAATTTTGGAATAATTTGAATTTTGCTTACCCTACTTAATACAATAGCTTAATTTGTTATTTTAATAAATAAATAAAAATATGTAAAACTCACCTTAATGTTTTCTTTCAATGATTTTATAATCGCTTCACAAACTTCTGGTACAATGCAAGACATTGACTGTTTTGAAATTCTGAAGGTGTATTGAAGGCATGTAAATGAATCTCCTGTTGCCAAAAATCTTAGTGTTAGAGCCAGTCTATCTTGCGGCGAAATTGCAGATCTCATTATAGTGTCTTGTCTTGATATTTTAGGCGCAATGATTGTTAACAAATATTCGAAGTCAGTAGGCGACATCCGGGTAAAGTTTTTATATTGACCGCTTATATGTTGAGATTTTAGTTCCACAAGTAAAGGAGATCTTCTTTTATACAAATTAGTTTTCCACCATCGACGCTTCCGACTTTTGCGGTCTTCAGTTAGTAAATACATGAAAATAAAAGCCGCACCAGCTATCACGACCTTCCTATTCGGCATGTTCGTAGCAACTGAGTGGAAACAGCTTTTGAAATATTTTCTCGTTCACAATTCGCTTTGAGTTCGTGTGCCGTCCACACTGTTGATGCTAAATTACACGTAATCTTACATTACACGTTACACTCGTCTGGACCCGGCTTTAGGAATCGATCGTTGTAAAAGACGTGCACGCGAAGTGATATTTTGGCCAGGTATATCACAAGATATAGAAAAATATGTAAAACAATGTAAAGTGTGTCAGGAGAATTCAAACAAACCTAGCAAAGAGCCAATGATTCCGGCTGGCCTATTAGCTAATTTGCGACTGCTACGATCACTGCGATTTTCGATGTCAAAACAGCGATTATTACTTTTTCGTATTAGCTAGTGAGCAACCGGTGGAAAAGCTACCGAGACGCCTCTGGAGGACGACTTGTGAAACTATATGACGTATGAAGCCGCGAATATCAGTAGTTAGGCCCAAAGTTTCGTATTAGCTAAGGCAACGCAACTAGCGACGCTACCACAAGAGCGTGCGACTCGACTGTCAAATATGCAACTACTCAATAGCCGTTGTGTTGCGTCACTTTGAATGTTTGCATTGGATTCGACTGTGATATAAATAAAAACAAAAGACAAAAAATTAAATTCTATCTGTCCATTGGAATTCTACTCATATAGGTATTTAAGGTTCTACTATTTAATTGTTCTGTTTGTGTTGTGTTGGTGATTTATTATATAACCTACAAAGTACTTGTTACGAACAAAATAATTTCAATTTTAAAGGAGGAATCATCATCAAAATGGCTCGCGCTATTTTAATTTTGATGGCGCTCGAAGAAGAAGAGGATAGAGAGGCCGTAAGTCTGGGCCATTTAGTCTCGAGGCGAAGCCGGCGACATTTGCGCCAGGACTCGCATTCCCTTGTGGCTGGTCTATCAGAGACCGAGTTCAGAGCACATTACAGATTATCAAAAACACTGTTCTTTTACTTGTGCTCTGAACTTGAGCCGCTGTTGCCAGCAGCCAGGAGGAACACCAAGGTGTCCGTCGAGTGTGTATGTAGCTTAACCTAGAAAAAGATTATTCCTTCACGACGAATACGCGAGTAGATGCAACTTGCTTAGCTAATACCGATTTTGCGACTAGTAGCGCCACCAGTGGCGCGGTTGGCCGCGCTACCAGTCGTAGTCGCTTAAATTAGCTAATAGGCCAGCGGTTACCATTCTGAAATTGCCTTGGAACAAAATTGGAACGGACATATTCGAATATAGAAAGAAAAGTTATTTGATTATAGTTGATTATTATTCTGGTTTTATCGAGACGGGATATCTGAAGGATACGTCCTCAAATTCTGTGATTAATGTTATGAAGGAAAATTTTGCTCGGTATGGCATTCCTGATACAGTTATAAGTGACAATAGTCCACAATTTTCTAGCAATCTGAACAGACTGAAGGAAGGGCTCTAAGGAAAAGAATTACTCGTATCTACAGTTCTAGCATTGAAAATGAAGAAAATGTTATAAGTTCAAAAATATCTAAAGGAAAAGCAACTAAAGGGCTACTAATCAAAGGCAAAAAAAAAAACAAATTATCAATTGGAGACACTGAAAGTATATTAAAAGTAAAAAATGTTAATTCAAAAATAGAAAATACCAAGAAAGAAGTTTCAGTTCATAATTATTGTGTAGAATGTTTTGAAAATTATAATTTAACTAAATCGAAATCAGATTGGATTGAATGTCAGATGTGTCGAATGTGGTTGCATGAAAATTGTTCAACATCACATCATCGCTGCACATCAGGCCAGATAGCAGCCAAACATAGATCTATAAAGAGTAAAAAAAAAAAAACATTCAAAAACCATTGCATGAGATGTGGCAAGAGTTGAAAAGCTTGACTTCTGGTGATAATCAATGCTAATGCCAAAGTTGATTACCATATTTTTAATATTTAAAATAAATACTAATATTTAATTAAAAAATTACATGTTCACTAACTTACAATTTAAAACCTTAGTATTTTTAAGTGTTGATTAGGTAATAATTTAACTTCTCTTAGTACTTAGTACATAATAAAGGATCTCAGTAAGTTATAAGGACTGAATACTTACTTAATAGAGGCTAATGCCAAAGTTAATTCTAATTTTGTTTATTGTTCTATCTTCAAAATAAATAATAACATTACATTTTTATTTTGGACACTTATTTACTATTTTGGAGTTTATTATTGTTATAATTTTATAATTATAATTTAACTTTAATTAATACTTAATAAAAGATTGTATTTAACAATAAAAACTGAATATTTAAATTAATATGAGTTCATTTTTATTTGAAAAAACAAACAGACGGGCATCTATCCTCACATTGGGCAAGTATCCCCCCAACCATTTTTAACGTTAGGCTAGTATCCGCTATAGTTGGCAACTATCCTCTTTTTTAGAGGTCATATTAAACTGGATTTACTTAAAATTAATAATATTTATAATTTTTTTATAGATAGGGTATGTAGTGTATTCTCAAACATAGTTTATTAATCTTCTAGATTAATAAACTATGTTTGAGAATACACTTTGAATAAAAAATTTATTGGTACACATTTTTTAAAGGAGCTTTTTAAAAAGTGTGGTAACTATCCGGCTTTTACCCTAAATAAAAAACAGCAATAATAGAGACAACATCTAGAGACGAACAAAAGTGGAACGAGAACGACTCTGTGAACATGTATTATATAATCAAAGCAAAACTCACTCAAGTGATAAGGTCAGCTATTGTGTTTTTTTTTATTCAACTATTCATATTTTAATCATGTCTTCAAATCAAGCATTGACCAGCCTCAACTGCTGTGGTAACAAAACATGGGTCAAGATGACTGATCTAGAGATTAACGAGGCATAGAAGATCATAAAGGCTAAAAGAAATGCTTCAAAATTCCATGCTGACAGTGCCGACGGTTGTTCAGCTTGAAAATGGGTTCATACTCGCATTACCCTCGAGATTTGACGATTTGACGAAAGCCATAATTAATCATTTGCAATCGGGAGTATATAAGATGAATCCATATTCGTACATTGCGCCCATGCACAAGTTGTAAATCATCTATAATCCGATTTGCACAAGACCTATCATCGCTGACTCCTTGAATATCTATATTATATATTTATATACCCCCCAAAAATAAAAACAAAAAATAAAACCCTACCGATATGTTTTTTTTTCATTACAGGGGAGTTGAGAGATTTTTCAAGATGAACAATCCAAATAACCTGCTAAACCTGATTGATAGTATGCAAAATGAGGAAAAATGATCCATTTTTTTTCAACCAATAAGGAGTTGCAGGTCTGGCGACAAGCAGTGCCATTAATAAAACTACATGGAGACGTGAACCGGGTATTGCTACATCTATATCAAGAAAGTAATTTCTGCGATAGTGAGATTTACGCACTGATTCAACTTTGGGATAATTTATCATCGCATCAAGAAGACACTTTTGGAAACATTAAAAGAAGTAAAAGAGTGGTGAGATCTTTTAACCTTTTAACCGCCTACGTCGGATTAATCCGACAAATATTTTCGGGCCCATTTCGCCAGAGTCGTATATTTACGACCAAAATATCACTGCTCGTTTAATCAGCTTTTTTATTTAATTACGCTGTATTCTAACAAAAATATGTTTATATTAGGTAAATAGTTAACTAAGTAACCATTTACAGTTTAATACACTTTAGTCTCTTCATTAGAAGTCCTAAAAATAATGTCCAAAGTTAGATGAATTACTAACATTATTTTTAGAAAATTGTATTGATGTGCAACGCCCATGACGACAAAATCCGACATGAGGGACGGGACATATGCCAAGATTTACCGATACAAAAATAAACATAAATCAAAATATTTCTCGTTATACTGACTAATTAACTTTAAAACAAATACAGCAATTGTTAATAAAACATTTTTTTACAAATACTTGTGAGTATTTCATTTAATTCCTTTAAAATTAAGTAAATTTACATATGAAATGTCAGCGATTGAATTGATGGTTCCCATCCCTAGCAGTAGTATGTAATTGGTGAACCTGGATCAACTCTATTCACATAGAGTACTCTTCGAGTACTCTATGTGAATAGAGTCGCTCCAGGTTCACCAATTACAACATAAAACTCAACTTAAAGTCACTGATCAAATTTAAAAATTACTTACAAATGAAACACACGCTCCTTTCACCTACATTTTTATTTGTAAAGACTATACCTAGATACCTATTCTATCGAATAGATTACTCTATTTGAGAAGAGCTACCCAGTCTATTTGAATAGATTACTCTTTTTATCAGCGCTCAATTTTAAAAGACTATACATATCTACTCTATATGAATAGAATTAAAAGCATACCTACAAGTTACCATGTAAATAATATATTAAACATTGCTCTATCTGAAATGTTGCTTGATTGCTAGTCTAACTGGTAAACAGTTTTAAACTGATGCTCTATGAACGGGTTCGATGGACTGATTAGTTTAAAGGTTTTTCGTTTAATTTAGATCTATAGATCAGATCGGTTGGTACCTATTGTAAGTCTTACATATTGATCTTATTTAATAATGAGGAGGTAATAAAAAAAAAACAATGAATCTGTTATAAAACATTTATTATAAAAAATTATTATACACATACATTATTATTTAAACACCATTTTTTAAGACACATAACATTTTTCAGCGCGCACATTGACGAATGGTACATACAACTATATATATCATTAGATAACGTATACTCTTCATATAAACTATTTAAATTAGGGCATTCTAAATCTTCCAAATTGAAAACTTTATTTGTATCGAACATTTGTTTAATCCATTTTACTTTTTCGAGACCTTTTGCATAGATATCATTATTTTTTAAAAGCTTTATAATATCTTTTATTACTACATTTTTAAAATAAGTGTATGGAACAAAACCCTCGTCCCAGTTAATTTTCATATTCCTTTCAATCCACTTCACTTGCTTCTTTTCAGACTCTGTTAGTTCAAAATAAAAGAATGGAGCCTTTATTAGATACACTTGTACATTATCATTGTGCATGATGGCAATTTCTTTCAAAATAAATTCATTTGTTTCAGTTTTAAATCCCTGGACATCAATTATCGTATTTTTCATGATATCTTCCGAACAATGTTACTCAAAGGTTTATACTCCACGATACGGTCGTTTATGATAAGACAGTAGGCAGTCGTGTTGTCAGGAATCACTTGTGCGCTCTCAATTTCCAAACGGACATCCACTGGTCCGGTTTTCAAGTTCTCGTTTTGTCGTGAGCAATCAATTACAAATAAAGGGGCTTTATCTTTAAACATTAGCAAATCAAGCAAAGGATCGGCGGAAGAGCTATAGTACGACTGACGAAATTTGACAAACATATCATATAATATACTGTATTTACTGTTATCAAAATTCAAATTAAGGGAGTCATATGGATAACTGTATGAATTTAAAAATAACGTAACGTTAGTTAAATTACAATGATCGAATAAGGAACAATCTTTAGTTTTACTATTTTTTTTATTGGTTTGCAGACCTAAAATAACATATCTAGGTTTTTCTATTTGAGAAGCGGTCTTAATGGACCAAGAATGCTTTGTAGTTTTCGGTAATAACCACTCATCTATGCAAGTCGCGAAAGTGGCACGGATCGAAACATCTCGATTAAACAAGTCGCGAAAGTGGTTCGGAGAGAGCGCGCTCTCTTTTCGTTTTATTGAAACTTTTTGATTGCCTCTATGCCCATGGTTTATAGTCTGTCTAGAAGCTATTGAAATTTCTGACATTTACGTAAGGTGGCGTTGTTATAAAATAATTTGAAAATTTTATTATCTGCGGTTGAAATCACAAGTGAAACGAGTGTTGTGTGTGGAGATTTAGTTGTGACAAAAGCGCTTGGTAAGTAGGTTTTTCTATTGTTTTTCAATTAGAATTATACGCCGTTTTGTTTGTCATTTTATGGCCTTTCGATTGATGTATAATGCATATCAATTACAAATCATAAATGGTATGTTACATGTCAAAAACTTATTATTTTCCTGTGTGAACTACCATAAAATTAATAAAAACGTGTCAAATCTAATGTATTGTTAGTTTGTACATAATGTACTATGAATTAACTATATAGCATGATTATTTACGAACAATTTGGTACCAATATATCATTGTTTAGTTAAGAGATCGAAGTAAGCAAAGCATTTGTTTACAAATGAGTCAAGTGGCACGACGTCATGGCGGGCGTTCGCCGGTTCTAACTGGATATAAGGCTCGCCATGCACGACAAATATTGTCATGTAAACAAAGTGAATTTGCAAATTTTTGTCAGGATTTTTATTTTGTTTCCTTGTTTTTTTTTGTGTTTTCCCCTTGCTTGACGATTTAATTTTTAACCAACTTCAAAAAAAGAAGATGGTTCTCAATTGGATTGATTTCTTTTATGTTTGTTACCTCAGATCTCCGTCATTTATAAACCGATTTGGTTTTTTTTTGCGTTGGACTCCCTATATTAGGTAAACATCGGATGGGTAGTTTCTAGTACTATTTCTATACAAATAGGTAATAAGAAGAAAACCTATTTATTCATTTTATTTATGTTTATTAATGTTTTTGTGTCATGTTTGCATTTTAGCAAATACAATGAATAAAGAAAAGGAAGGAGGGCGAGGGCAAGATGTTGGCCGAGGGCGAGGAAAAGGCCGAGGGCGAGGTGTTGGCCGCGGGCGAGGACGGGGACACGCGCCTCGTTCCTTATTTCAGGAAGAAAGGTGTGGTATATGCTTTGCTTGTTCTGTTATTCTTTAAATATGTTATGCATAGGTACTTTTCATTCACAAAAAATGTATTTTCTATTTTGATATACGTAAACAAACACTTGAATAGTCTAATCGAATCGCCGCGCGCCTGGCTAGCAAGTGGCAGACGACCTTTGTTTCTTAACGAGCGCGCCGCCCGCCACCCGTTTCCCAAACGTAAACTCGTTTTATTGCTCTTTTATTATGGTAGAGAGCCGAGGTGCTGTTTTTATCGTTTTTTGAAGCTTTTGTTTGGTCGTTCAATTAATTAAAAGTTTGTCGTGTATACTGCAAAATAACCTGTACTAAATACTGATTACATCATATCGGTTAGCTTTTCTGTATTTTTTTTTATACGGCATATCTGATCAAATCCAATCTACTGCATAATATCGACAGTACATATAACAATGTAGAATCTCAATTTATATTGTCCTTTTTTTTCAGTGCGTCGGGACAATCTTTGGACAGTGGGTTAGCGTATGTATATAATTCACTGAAAAACCCACTGAACTCCGCACGACCCGTTGCTGGTGTATGTACTTGTAGCTTCGTACCTACAGTGCGGAGTGCGATAGGCCTGGTCTAACTTAATTTACTTGTATTTTGTTGTGGTATGTTATTCGGCCGCCATATTGTTTTTTTTAATGGCTAAATATAATGTAGCCAATTACACCCGGACAAATGAGACGACCAGCGATAGGTACTTACCTCATTTTTTGTAATCGGTACGTGTGTCGCACTAATGTTGTAAATATCTAATTTTGTAAATATGTGATACTTAACTAAATTTGATAACTAATAAAAAGTTGTAATTAAATAATTATTTTATTTTTATCCTCAATTAAACTCTCATATACATAATATATATTCAACACAATATAGTCAATACAATGAAAGACTATTCTACACACATCAAGTATTTCTAACACAAACATTGAAATATAAACAATAACATCCGTGAATTGGCGGCCTTAAATTGCACGCGATAACGGTCATATTTTACCGCGTTCGAATTTTTAAATCGCGCTGTGGTATTATTGTTCGTATTTCAAAACTTTTCAAGAACAATAGTAAATATTATGGTGTCGTTTGTTTCTTACTGAATTGGGCCTCATTTTAAGTCCGAAAAAATAAGGGGTCATTGCTTTAGTTAGCGAAATAAAACCTATTTTGTTAAATAATGGCCTATTACAAAATAACTAGGTCATAAAATATTACAAAACACATTTTAATATGTTGCCTCTTTTGTCTACTTGAAATAACAATCATAAGTTGCCTATCGTTTCATAGAAACTTTTTTGTTTACAACCCAAATACTTCGACACTCGACACCCGCCGCGCGGCATATCAATTGTACAAGTGCCGCGCTGAGTTGGTGACGTATCAGTGGATAATGGGTACTCATATAAATCCCAATTTCTAAAGGCAATTTGTATTGGTCTGTCTTTTTCTAAATGTTTGAGTAATATGAGTCTTTCCCGATCCGATACTTTTAAATGAGGCACACGCCACTGTATTCTTTGTATATCTATTTTAATGCAGTCATCATTATGAAGTATAACACTATTCAAATTTGTATTACTTCTGTTCAATATAAGTTCATGTTTACAATTCATTATGATTTTATTATAATCTTCTGCGAAGCCTATAATCTTATTTAATGGAATAAGCACATTGAAAGAACCATTATTGGTATTTCCATCTAAATTCCACCCCCACAATGCAGCTACCTTACTTTCTCCTTGATTCATTGATATGTAGGATTTTATAGTAGTCGTAATTCCAGCATTTTTAATGCGATCTATTTCAACACCATTAATTTCATATCGAATATCTTGAAAGAGGAACATGAATGGGTTATTAGAAAAATCTACTTCTTTCTTTACTTCCTTTCCAAACGTATCTTTTCCCGTCACGGTGGCACGTTTTCAGCACTCAGACTTCAATTTGAGTATAGGAAAGAAATGGGTAAACATACTTACCTTTTTTTCAAAGTCATGTTAACATAAGTTACAATTTTTGACATTTTTTATTTGTATCATGTGTTTATGACCTTTAAAAGTGCACTTTTGTGCCTATTTAATAAATGATATTTGACTTTGACTTTGACTTTGACGACCTTCAATGTATAAAGAACTTGCAGATGGTAGAACGTATACATCTTGTTGATGTATAGGAATCCTGATTTCATCATTTTCTTTGAAGCTGTTATTGTAGGGATTGTAGCTATGTATCTCATAGCTCTCGATTGAATTATCGTATTGAGGTATATCAGTTATTTGAAGAACACTCATATTTTAAATCCAAGGGCTCTTAGAAATTCTTTATTTCTTTTCGTAATTTTTTTAATATTTTTGACACGTCTAGGAACGACGATGGATTGAAGTAAATTAACTCTTCTCACTTTATGATTGGGTATTTTATTAAATAAAATCATCTTGATCTTCGTAAATGAAGACGCAGCTGAATAATTTCTCCTCTGAAGTCAGTACACTCACCACGTTCATCCAGAATTTTAATTGTTAAAGATGATATATTTGTTTGATTAACAGGAAAATATGTTATATTTATTGGTTCTTCTATGTACTGATAGCCTGGAGGTGCGTACGGTACAAACTCATGAATAATATGTGAAGGTGATCCGTTGATATATGAACCTTGCACTAAGTCACATTCGATCCTGATCACAGCCACGGGAAGAATGTTGACTGGTTGCGTTGACTCGTGCCATTTATTTGCTTCCAGTTTTCGATTAGAAAATCCTAACATATGACTTAAGCTATTTTCAATTTCAAAATGCACTGGTTGTGTACATAGCAAAGAACACGTTAACGTGTTATTATTTGGTCTAAGTTCGACTTTACAATCCTTAACGTTACTTGTAAGATATTCACTTAAATCGTTTAAATTATAAGCACCATGTGGGATTTTAATTTTTTTATCGCCGTAAGCAAATATATCGTTTTTAGCAGTAATGGTCGGAATGGAGTTAAAAACCGAAAAATGTATTAATCCACACTCATATTTGTTGTCTATTTGCAAAGGTGGATGGAAATGTGTCTCCAACACTGATTTATTTCCCGAGATAGTAAAAGTAAGAGACATTGTGATAGACTGAACTATTTTCTTTATGGCATTGTATTTATTTTATTCGTTTGCGCCAAAATGTCTCTAGGAATCGTATACTTAGATGACCGCAGTTGTATGAGTTATTGCGCTGAAAATTATCATAATTGTAATTAATTTTATTTCCAATGTAATTTACGAATTCTTTCGGTGGTTTCAAATTTCCATAGCTATCAAAATACTCAACATAATCATAATATTTTGCATAGGCTACCCAGTGCGTACCTATATTTTTTGATATATCTAAATTTATAACACCACACTCTTTGCTAAGTGGACGATTTGGTAACTCATCTCTCATAAATACTCCACGAAAGTAAGGTACATGTTTCGTATAATTCATAATATCTATATTAGTAAGGGGTCGCTTGGGTAGCCCATTATTTAGTTTTTTGTTGTTGTTACGCGTATTCCAAATCCATTTTTATGTGGCATAAGATGTAATCCTTTCCCGATACATAAGGCCTCTAATTTTTCATTATGTCTTTTTAACTCTTTCAAACGTTGTTTAGCAGCCTTGAAATCATTAATAACTTTAGTGATTGATGCAACGCCACCCGCTAAGCTCCCGGCAGCAGATAATCCCGCAAATATAGGTATCAATGGAAGAACACCTCCTGTCTTTGGAATGGGGATAATGCGTGGAGGTTTTATGCTTGCATCTGTTGCAAACTCTTTAGCGGCTGCTATTGCTAATTTTAAAGCCATTTTCTTGCACGATGGATTTAATCTTTTCAGATGATTTTTTGTGAATTCGATCACATGTTTAAAGCGCTTCTTAAATCCTGATCCGGAATGTTTCTTTGATGAAGACTGTTTAATTACACATTTTAAGTTATTTTTCAATCCAGCACCGGCGCTTAATTTTGTTAACATGGCTTTATTAACTAAATTAGCTGCAATTTTTTCACCTTTACTAGCATTGGAAGCCGATGCTCGTTTATTTGCCATTTTTAATAAAGTTATATCAGCTTTATGACGATCTGTTAAAGAAAATGATCTATCGTAGGCAATATCGTGCTGTTTGCAATATTCGTCTAACTGATTGACGCCTTTATCCCCTCGAGCTAGTCTTTCACGTAGTTTTTGTTCCCGGTCCACAATAATTATAACCAGGTAAATGTAATTCAAAGGGCAAATGATTAATACACCAATTGAGAAGACTATCTTCTTTCATTACCTATATCAGACTGAGCACTGAATTAAAAAAAATGGTCTTAAATATACCTTTAGATTGTATTTTGTCAATCATTTTTTCATAAAATATTAGCTTTGTTTATCCAACTATTTTCATGTGTAGGTAAACCTAACCATTTCACAAATACTTTATTTCCTTTTCTTTTTAATACCCTTTCAACAAGATACACGTTTGGATGATTAGTTTTCTGAAGTTCTTGACCATAAAATGCACCTAAAATAGCATGACCTCTTGCGTCTTGGATAATGTAAGTAATTGGATTAGTTTCTTGTACTTTTATGATTTCAAAGATTTCTGTTGACCAGTTAGGCGTGTATCCTTTTTCAAACGTTCCCTTGTACTTACTAATGCGAACGAAATCACCTTCTTTTAAACGTCTGTTCTTTGTTAGTGTCTTAGATTTTTCAGCTCTCATAATGTAACGATCTAGAATGTTTTTTTTATTTTTTTTATTTACTTTGGCCGGCCATTGATCTATGGTGCGATGATGTGAATGGTTATAAATGTAAAGTAAGTTATCTAGAGTTCCATCGCTCCACTTATAGTTACCCTTCAGACTAAATTCTTTATACATTTTGTTTTTTATTGTTCTTATGAACCTTTCTACGATCGATGCTTTCTTAGTAGAAAAAGTAGAATAATGATTAATAGAATATTTTTGCATTAGCTTTTTAAAAAAGTCGTTGTAAAATTCTGTCCCCAAGTCGGTTTGCAAATTTTTAGGAACGCGACCTAATTTTAACAATTTGTTAAATGCATTGACCACCTGTTCTTTTGACTTAAGTTTAAGTGGGTATGCCCAAGCATACTTCGAAAATGTATCGATCACCGCTAAAATATATTTGAAGCTCTGATTTTGTTTAGATAAGCTTTGCATATCAATAAGATCCGCTTGCCAAAGATCATCTATGTCTTTCATAATAACATGTCTCCGTTGAAAATTCACTCTTGCATTTCTATGTATTTCATTTACTACGCTTGCTTTGCTCATTTTTATGCTTGATTTTATTTTGTTGAATTTGTTGTTCTATTGTGGATATTTTCACAACAATGTCTCTGACTAATTGATTTAGTGTTGTAAGAGTTTTAGTTGTGTCTCCTATGACTTTATCCACGTATTCCTTGGTAGCACTATCTTTTGCATCAACAGGAATCTGCAGATTTTTTATACTTTTCTCTTGAGCATCATAATCTCCACTATTTTTATATTGCAAAACACAGTCAAAGTAATTAAGTTTTTGTCGTTTATGTACTCTAACATGATGTCCAAATTTATCAACATTCATGTTTCGAAGTTTATATTATACTGAATGATATGTTAGAAACGAATCCTATTTATTCTTTTATGATACCAGCTTCTTTTAATTCTTCTACTATAGATATTATTTCATTATCGTGATTGGTATTGCCAGCATTTTTTGAGGCTATCAATAGTTTCAATCTTTCGATTAATTCATTCGGATCATCCCAATAAACTAAATCAGTATTTCGTCTATATTGTTTCAATAAGGGTAGCCCCCCTCCAACTTTATTATCAAATTTATTTTTACTGTCAACAACTTCTAAGAAGAGCGGTTTTATAACTTCTCGATATTTAACACCTTTATCTCCTTTTATTTGGCCATGAGGGTTGAAATCTCGTTTATGAGCACTGGTACGATATAGCATATCTTTGTAAACAAGCCTATCCTGGTCAGTCACTATGGTTATGTTGGGTTTCTTGCGCAGCAAAAGCTCTTTTAAGCCGGCAGTTAATTCATATTGACGGTCGTCGATAATAATCATGTAAGTCTTATCTCTGTGCAAAGGATTTTCAATCATGGAAAACCGTACTGTTGAGTTTCCCATCAAAAGCTTCTTGTTTTCTCTCCTTATTCCAAAAGGAATATTCACTGTATCATCATAAATATCAATAAGATCTTCTTTACCAAGTGATACTTCTAAACCTTTTTGTGATATAGGAGGACTACTTTCTATTTCATCTGCATACTCACATTCCGAAGAATTAGAAAAAAATTCTATTTCAGAATTATTGATTTTACTATCATTCAAATCCTCATAATATTTCGTAGAAGCGCTGGCATTATTCATTGAGTTACCCACTTCTTTTGTTATTTTAACTTGTGGTTGTTTAGTTTCTACTAAGGCTTTTAAAGGTTCCGTTACAGGTCTTAACATATGATTCAAGGCTAAATTGGTTTGATCTTCAAGATTTCGCATTTGTTTTATTTTGTTTTTTATAGATTCAGTTGATTTTATTAACTGTTGCTTGATATTTTGCTCCATGTTTGAGATCTCAAAGGATATAGACAACCTCTTTTAATAAATGTAAAAACTATAATGAAATACGCTGAGTAAAACCGTGTTTATATTATGTTAATCATTCAAATTAATGAATATGTGGAAAGATTTTCTGTACCTGCCTTTATTAATTGCACAGTCCTTGTTAATTATTAAAAAATTGAACGGTTTCTTCCATATAGTAGCGCAAACCTTTTTGAATTGGGGCCAGGTCATATCAGAACTCACGTGTTCATCGAATATATGTTTTAAATTAATATCATCTTGTTTAAATATGATCAAAAAGTTTGCATTATCTCGTATCAACTGTTTAGGGATTTTGGAATACGTTTGAGTTAGATAGAAACAATCTAATTGATTGTGTCTTCCCATAGCAAAATAATTACGAATGTTATTTTGATTTTCACATACGACATCATCAAATATCATAATAGAGTTTGCTAAGGCGTCGTTAGGATGAACAACATTCTTGTCATCAGTAAAAATAAAGAACTTTACTTCAGGGATTCGTTTCAAAACATGATTAAGAAAACGATATTTCGTTTGATATGCTGTTTTGGAATATAAATATATGTTTTTAAACTTTAACCCATTTTCATGTAATAATAAACTAAGCATGACGTTAGTTTTACCACGATTAGAAGGCCCACATATAATACAACGAATGGAATTGGGTAGAAGTTCACTATGTTTAACATTTGTTTTATTTTCTGATAAATCGATGTTAAATACATCCAAAGACAGGGGTTGTTTTACCAGCTTCATGATTTCGTCTGATGTATTTAGCGTTCGTGTCAGGCTTTTTATATTGCTGTCCTAATTTTTGAATCACTGTATTCGTATTATATGTTAGTTTTGGTTAATGATGTTAAACATCTAATCTATTTATTTATTAGTCATAATTCTATACCTCACAGGGAAGGGGTGTTTAAACTAAATAATTAAAAAAACTTTTCTTAACTCCATATATTATAATATCTTCAATGAGTAGTATAATATTAATAATAATAATGATGCTACTGAATACTGTAATACAAAATGTTTGTCTTAATCTAAAGCTTATCTAAATTTTTTACATATTTTATACATACACAATGTGAAGTAACACTCATTAAAGTAGATTATATACATAAAATATTTTTATTAAAACATTGTTTCATAATGACCCCATGGCAATGTATTGATTTGATTTGTTAGTATTTGTCTCTTGTCATCCTTTCTATTCAATACTAATTTATTGACTTCTTGAGAATATAAAGTATGTTTTATAGATTTTATCAAATTCATTTTACATTTTAAACTTTTATCGAGTTTAAGCGAATCATTATAATCTGCTAACTTTAGTTTTTTTGAAACACATTTTGAGACACCTTTTGCTTTCGTTATTTGTATTTTCAAGCTTTGAATACAATAAAGTTTTGCTCGTAGTCCAACGAATTCCGATATAACATCGCCTCCAAGCTCATCTTTAAAGAGACCAGGAATTTTAGCGTTAACTAAAGGAATTTCATAAGGATTAGTTTCACTATAATTGCTGGTATCAAAATTAAAATCTTCGCCTTTCATATCTTCGTAAAAGTTTTCAGTCTCAATCAGGTACAACAAACTGTCAGTATCTGTATATAACACAATGTTGCTTTATCTCTGTACTTGTTTTTAACGTGATCGTAATGAAATTTGTACAAATGATTTTTAGCCAACTCTAAAACTGTGAACCCGATGTATATTGGTTTGTCTAAAACGATCTTCTCAGGATTTAATTGAATAGCTACAAAACTATCAGAAAATATTGAGACATTTTTTAAATTCGGTCTTGTTATAAATTTTTCAGCGCCGATAACTTTATTAGTTGTATTTTTACCATCAATCCATTTGGTAACTAGTTTAACATCGACCTGTTTTCTTTTGTTTTCTATGGTTTTACCAAAAATAGCATTATTTAAAAGTTTGAAAAAGTCTTTTTGAAAGTTAGAAGTAGAGGCTTGTCTCAGTTTAGTATTTAAATCGATATACCTCTATAATATCTTTAATATCTTTCTTGTCTAAAGCAAATAATACGATGAATTTTTTTCAACACCAAACCTTGCTTTATACATTCTTTGAGATGAACATAATGAATCACATAGAAGTATTTATCGTAAAGATTTGCTACCAATTTTTGTGTCTTTCCACCCGGAGGAATGCATTTTTCTACTGCAAAAGGCAAGTCATTATGAGCATCATGTAAGTGATCTGGATAAAGCAAGTCAACTTCTAATATGTAACCATAGTGACCATCATCAGGAATATTTGATATATCGAAACTAGCGACTTCCTCGGCTGATAAGAAACGAAAATCAGACACAGGTAATTTTTGCATCATTGCGTAACCGTAAAGATTATTACAATCCAGATAAATAAGATAAGAATCTGATTTTGAATCGTCATACTCTGGAAGGTACTTGTTATTTGCTTTCGCATGACGAAGGGAACATTGAGCTAAGCCACCACGTATTCCTTTTTCAAGCATTTGATACATATCTATGTCGTCAATGATATCTAATTGCACTCCAGTGCATAAGAGCATGGCATCCCAGCTTAAGCCTGGTGAGGAAACATAATAAGCGGGATCGAGGTTATAATGCTTCAGACTGCTATTTCTAAAATTTTCAAATATGTCGCATAGCAGTAATACATCGCATTTCAAATACAAATCCGTGTAATCACCAAGCGATTGAATGTTGAAAGCTTGCCATATTTTGTGTGCTCTTATATATTCATCGTCAGAGATATGTTCAAATTTAAGACTGTTATAAAAATCAGCTTTTGGGGGAAGCGCAGTTTCATCATACTTTGACCAAGAATCCATATAATCATATGGGTAAGGTCCTTTATTTCTTAATAATTTAAATTGTTTAATATCACTAAATTCTTTTGACAAATACACAAATTCTGTCTCGACTAAACTTTTACTCAACTGATCCAAACTAGAGCTCAGAAATTGAAACGAATCTATGAATTTTAATTGAATAGGTCGATGAGGTTTTGAGACTTCGATGATTTTTGTGACTGATAAGTATTTTTCTTTAGTTTTAGCTATGATTCTTATGTCACCTTCGTGTTTTGCTAATTCTTGAACAAATAAATGACAGTCGTAGTTACAGAAGTTATGAAAAATTATTGGTACGAAAGGACAAGATTGATACAGCAAGTTACAGTGGGAGTGCGCTGCACCCCTATACTCAGATGTTATGTGATCATGGTCAGCAACTTTATCATCAAACAAAAAATGTTTACAGATATGACATCTTGTAGCATTTCGATACTCATCTTCTTGCTGCGTAGTTAGAGGTGACATCGGTTTTTTATCATTGAGTACACTACTAATTTGCTTTACGTCTTCTATTAAGCAGTCTACAAAAACTTTAACACAATCAGATCCTCGGTACGATACATATTTGTTTAAACTTGAGTCATGAGCACAACAGATATAATAAGCAAAACATGAGGGCTCATGCAATTTGTAAAGTCGCGTATTCTCTGAACAATCTTTAGAACAATTTGTAAGTAAGCTTTCGAAATCAGCATAAATAACGAAATTAATTTTTTGTTGTCGTTCAAAGTGCTTAAAATGTATTTTACTATCTTTTTCAGGTAATGAGAGTAATACTTTCGAACAATTGTGTGAATTATTTTTGGCTTCAGTCGTAAAGAATTGTAAACAAGAATCACAAAAATAAAGTTTACCTTTATGTTGCGTAAATTGACGTCGGACTAAGCGTTTGAGATCTTTAATTAAACAGTAATGACCAACACCGTTTTTCTCAATATAAAGCAAATTAATGTGATTTTGTTGTTTTGAATTCGTTAAATAAAGAGGACCAGTGATATGGCATTTTTTATCTAATCCATATATATTTATACTAATGTTTGAGTTATTCTTTTCAAATGTTTTTATATCACAAGGAGATGGTGGAAATGCCATATTCTTTGTATTCAGAACGTTGGCATAATGTGGATACGAACTTGTTCGACACACATTGTTTTGTGATGAGAATAATGACGCGGTAATACACCATAAAAAGCATTTGTCGTCATCGTTCTTAATATTCAAACAACTTTTAGTATTCGCTATTCTCGGAGGCAATGGAATATAGGTACCACCACGCATGGGATTATATTTATTTATGTTGATCTCTAAATGACTCATAGATTGAAAAGACCACCCAGATTTACAATGATTAAATTCGGCTAATTTTTGATTGAAAATATTTAATATATCCGAGTAAACGGAGTTCATATCACTATTGTTGCATATCGTCTGAAATTTTGAATTAAACGATTTTAGCTGTTTTTCACCCGTCTGTGGTAAGACAAAATAAGCGAACAGTTCAAAATTCAGTTTAAGGCAAGTGTGTTTCATTAATGACATATTAATCAGTTTGAGAACATCACTTTGATTATCACTTAAGAATGCCTCTGGGGTAAGATACTCGACTCCCGGGGGTGGGTTCATACGATATGTAACAATTCGATTTTTGAATGCACAGCCAATAATATAGATATTTTCAAATTCAGATTCTAGTAAACAATTTGATTTATGTAAATTTGTTCTTACATGATATCTATATTTATGTTCAGGTAGTAAAACTTTGCATTTGTCACAATATTTAGATAATTCTTCTGACCTCGGGATTGGATGACAAGGTAATACAACTGGAAAAGAAATGAAATCCACATTATTTGTAATATATTCTACATTTATTTAAATTGCAGTAAAATATAATTATTAAGAACTATGAGTAAACATTTAAAATAAAATGTAAAATAAAAATAGCCATTGAATAATTTTAAAATATACGAATAATATAGTGTAAATTATCGTTTCAAGGCTAGACAGAACATTTTCTCTGTCAGCGTCCGATGACAACATGCCAAAAACCCTTACTTCTTCTTTGACATCGGCGCTCGCAAACGGAATGAAAAATAAACTAATACATGAAGGTTTATACATGTTAAATTAACTGCGCCTCCTTTGAACTACAATAATATTCTCCGTATAAAATAATATTTGGGTGGCTTCATCAGCATTGTCCGAGTCCAATGCTGCAAGCTGCGGCACCACTTCTAACAATAGACGTATCAAATATTTCTAGTTTATTTTACACTTTGAATATTATAGTAGGTGTAGTGGGCAAGATGAAATAATAATAATCATTATAATTAATCGGTAGCACATTGTGTCTGCTTCTCTTACTATGCTATTCAAAGTGTAAATAAGCCACAAATAATAAAATGATTAGGTACAAATTAAGTTATGTAAGGGGTTTAAAAGTAAGAGCTAACGAAGGTCTGCGGACAATCTTTAAACTCGCCTCGTGTTGCCGAAATGTACTTCACTAGGTGCTGCCAGGCCTCTGTGTCATCATCAGTCCTATTTTTGACTGTGATGACAGCCTGGCGCCATCGATTAATGGGGAGCACGTTTTCTATCTCGTCGCATTTATATACTTTGATCTCTATATAATGGGAGCCTTTCTTGGACGGGTTTTCCTGACGAGCGTGTCCGTTCGCCAGGCGTCTAGTGATGTAGGAATAAATATATGGTTTTTTACCAGATGTTGAGGGGACCACTTCTTCGTCCTCACTGTCGGAGCCAAACATATCTTTGGCTGTTGACTTTGATACGGTGGGACTGATGGGGTTGATGGTGATCATTTTATTTTTCTTCGGTGCTGGGTGGCCGGGCAAGGTTGGAGGCTTGGAGGATCGCTTCTTTGAAGTTTTTTTCTCGATCTTCTCGACCTCTTCACTCGACTCTTCACCTTCTGAGGGGAAGAGACGATCCGCTTTTTCTTGCATATGTTTCGACCTGGAATAGTAAACCATTATATTAAATTACTAACATCATAATAAATTATACCTACTTGACTACTACTACTATGCTTTAAAAGTCAATCTTTATAAATAGACAGACTAGGATAATTAACTGGAATATATAAAATATTGAAATAGACAAACAAGTTGAAAGGACAAACCATTTGAACAGACAACAAACAATTGGAATAGATGAACATTTTAAATAGACAAACAAATTGAAAGGACAAACCATTTGAACAGACAACAAACAATTGGAATAGATGAACATTTTAAATAGACAAACAAATTGAAACGACAAACCATTTTGAACAGACAACAACAAATGGAATAGACGAACATTTCAAATAGACAAACAATTTGAATACATCATTTCTTTAAATAGACAATGTATTCGAATAGAGAAACTATTGAAATAGACTTTAACGAAGTGAAATTATTCGGTACTTACATTTTTATCAGCTTTGTGACTTCTTGTTCAGTATTTCTTGTTAGTAGGTTATATCACCGTTGGTTCCTCGAAAGAAGTGTGGTTCCTGGATGCGCTGCCTAGCGTTAAATAGGACAAAATCGTATGTACTATTTCCATATTCAGAAACAATCCACGTGATCGGAAAAAGCAATGTCACCTTTTTCTATACAAATCGCTAACGATAGTAGTACTTAATTAATCAGGTAGCTAATACTTAAGCTTGTCGGCCTAATTAGAACCTTATTAAGTAGATTGAAAGCACACTCTATAAATTAAGCAATAGCAGCAAAAGTTTGTTGCGATGCATGATAGAAACATAAAATATAGAACAGTAACTTGATTTATTAATCTTTCTAGCTCACCATGATAAACATACAATACCTTGATTTTATTTAGTGCATGCATATAGTTGCGATCGTAAAACTAAGCATAATGATAATACCACCTAAGGACATAGGTATCATAATTATATTAACATTATAATCGTAAAAAAATCATAATCTTTAAATAAAATAAAGTACTAATGTTGATATGATAGGCATAGTTTTATCTACGGCACATAATTTATCAAAAGTATCTAGTAAAATAATATCTAATAAAATTAACTTCTCATAAACGTACCTTTTCTATGACAAATCTATGGAGTTCAGGTACTGCTTATTTGTATACTTCATTTATATGTTTAGTTGATTGATATAATCATAATGTACAGTATCTTAAATTAATACAGAACTTCAAAATGTCTATCTCACCAGGTTAACAACATCATAATTTAATTTAATTAAAAAATATATAAATCGTTCTGTACTCATGTATAGCTAAAGTATATCTTTGGCTATACACCCTAACTATCTTTAAGTATCTCATGGTTTAATGGTATTATCTATTTAAAAATTATTGTACTCTCCCGCCCCCCTTTTCTTTAGATTCTATTCATCCAAAGTTTGTCTGAAAGAAATCGCTCTAAGTGATAAGACCATCCATTGTACTACCCTAGTTATGAAGTTTATCTGTAACTATTATACAATAATGAGTTTTTGTATTGTAAGTATGTCTACCTAATTTAAAATTATATTCACCACTATTATTAAAGTACTGATACCTCAAGTAAAATTGTACAGAGTACTATGAATTGAAAACCCGATTCTTGTAAAGCTTAGATAATAGTTGAGTTTATGTACCTATAAATATGTAAACTAACAGTTATAATAAACAGTTGCAACAAACAACCAAAAAAACATAATATTTAATACATAATAATAATAATATAAGTATTTATGCTATCAAATCAAGGTATTGAATTGTACTTATTGTAGTTGGGTCCGTATGTATTACATAACTATGTGTATAGAAAACCTAGATCTATATTTTATGTATTAGCATTATTTCTATTCTGTTACTAACTACACCAACGTGCCCTAAAAGGCTTAGGAATGTATGGAACGGCGCCATCCAGACCGTTCGCAGTCATACTTATTATCAAATTTCATCTTAAAGAATGCAAGTAAAGACATTTATGAATAGTTGATACGATTTTGAACTTTATAAACACAATTATTCGACGATTGATTACCTATAAATTGTCTCAAATGTTTAATTAAAATCAGTTATTTAAATAATTTTGGAGAAGACTGTCTAACCTGAGTATTCAATTAAACAACCATGTCGGTGAGTATATTTTATTTTTCATTATTTTTAAATTCTTCCCTTGTTTTTATATCGATCTTTTGTATTAACTAAGATACTTCTTTGTTACAGGATTCAGATCTGTTTCGTTTCACCCCGACGAAGAAAACTGTATTGTACTCGTACATTAAAAAGCCTACTATCAATGGAATGAAAGTAATTAAAATCGAGGTTTATGATGCCGAAAAAATCTCGACTGCAGAAGGAGATTCAAAAATATGTGACTGCGAAGCAGAACTTTGTGTACAACACGTCGTGAAGAATCCCTTTATGGATGATGTATATTTAAGTATAAGAGAAATTATAGCTAAATTAGACGGAAATATGTGTTCTGTATTATAAGATTTATATTGAATCGTAAAGATTTTTGTACAATAACTTCTTATTAAATAAAATTGAATACTTTACTTATAACAGGACTTTAATTTTTTTTATCTCACGCAAAACTCTTCAAATCAGATATGTCCTACCCATCATCATATTGTATACTGAACAACTCAAATATCATAGAATACAAATGTGTGAAAAATATACACCTTCTATCAGAACAGATTCATAAATAATCCTTCCAATAGAACGTCGATGAATTGAGAAATCTTTTCAAATAGAATAGGTATGTAAAGTCTTTATATAGAACGCTGGTATATAGATTAATCTTTTCAAATAAAACGCTGATAAATAGAGTAATCTATTCAAATAGACTAGGTAGTCTATTTAAATAGAGAGCATTTTGAATAGAGTAAACTATATAACTATAAATCTATACCAACCTATACAATAGAGTAGATAGGTAAGTATTGTCTTTCAAATAGAACTAAGAAGAGCGTGTGTTTCATTACATTTGTATGTGATTTTATTGGAGGAACACTGTTAAATAGAGTAATCTATTCAAATAGGTAGTCTCTTCAAAAAGAAAGCAGATAACTAAAGTAATCTATTCAAATAGAACGCTTTTGAATAGAGTAATCTACTCAATAGAGAAGGTAGGTAGGTTTAGTCTTTTCAAATAGAACGAAGGTGAAAGGAGCGTGTGTTTCATTTGTAAGTAATTTTTAAATTTGATCAATGACTTTAAGTTGAGATTTATGTTGTAATTGGTGAACCTGGAGCGACTCTATTCACATAGAGTACTCGAAGAGTACTCTATGTGAATAGAGTTGATCCAGGTTCACCAATTACATACTACTCCTAGCCTACATGTTCTGAAACTTACTTTGTTAGTACGCCCTGCGCTACGGTCGGATAAAGACGACCGCTTCTTACGTCATAAACGAGTGCCGACTTCTGGAATTTTCCATCAGTGTTGTGCTTGTGCATGAAGTTTTACGTTCGTATGTCGATAAATGTACATGATAGAAATGTATCATGACGACTATTGAAGAGTTAATAGGAATTCTAGAAGGCGATGAAAATGAAGAATTTTTATCAGACGAAGAGTTTGACATTGATGTAGAGGTAATTATTTTTTTTATTACATATCTAGATAAATGTATTTTAATTTATTGTGTAGTATGGTGGTGATGTCTGAATGGAAATTTTAAACTTAGAGTGAGTGAGATGGCGAGAGCGCGCCGTGCGATGAGAATGCGCGCGCGGCCACTCTGGAACGGTGATTCTGATTGGTTGGAGCGCGAGTCACGTGTGGGCGCGCTGACTCGCTCGTAGATACATAGGTAAAGTTTATTTTGTGCGTGCCGCCGCGCTGCCACACACCGCACTGAATCGCACTGCTAATTTTGCTTTTGTAGGCTATTCAAATTTCCTACCTTGGAGACCGATGTATTTTTATTACTCTACAATTATTTTTTTGTATTATTTCAGATTCAAGGAAACAATGTCACAACCACTAATTGGACAACGCAAATTGCTACCTCAATGTTAGAAGAATTCGACGACTTTGTTTGTGGACTGTCGCCTGCTGTCAAATTAGATGATACCTCCACTGAATTCGAATTTTTCGAACATTTTTGTAGCAAAGACTTGTTACAGAAAATAGCCAATTGTACGAATAAATATCATCAACACTTCGTAAGACATACTGATCTCAGAATATATTCAAGACTGCAACAATGGCGCGACGTGACTATTGACGACCTTTACATTTTCCTAGTAGTAACAATGCTTTTCACTAGAAACAAAAGAATAACAATTGAAGAACACTGGTCTACAGACCCGTTATTACATAGTACGGTGTTCAGTAATACTATGTTTCGAAATAGATATTGCTCAATTCTTGCAATGTTATCTTTTTGTGAAGCACCTGCAGGGACAAGTAGTGTACCGAGATTGCACAAAATAAAAATGATGATTGACCACGCTCGTGAAACTTTCAAAACAACATTTATCCCGGGTAAAAAAATGTGCATTGATGAAAGTATTGTGCCTTTTAAAAGTCGTCTAATTATAAAACAATATTTACCTAAAAAACGTAATAGATTTGGCATTAAGTTATTTGTTTTATGTGATGTCGAAACCGGTTATATCGTGGATTTTATAGTGTACTGTGGATCGGAAACAGAAATAGAGACCGTGCCAAATTTAGGCTTAACTGGATCAGTTGTGACTGAACTTTTGAAAGACTACTATTTTTGCAACCGACAGTTGTATGTAGATAACTGGTATTCCAGTCCTCAGCTTTTTATATATTTAAAAGAAAGGGCGACTTATGCATGTGGTACCGTAAGATCAAATAGGAAAGGGATGCCGAAATTCCAAAAACTGAAACGTGGACAAATAGCCGCTTACTCGTCTCCTCCCCTCTTAGCCCTAAAATGGCAAGATAAGAAACCGGTCTTAATGTTGTCTACAATGCACGATGACAAAATAATACCATCAGACAATGTAGACTACTCAACTGGGTTACCCAAAATGAAACCACAGTGTGTGGTAGACTACACAAAAAATATGGGGTCGGTTGACACTTCTGATATGATGACTAGCACATTGGGCTGTATAAGAAAATCAAAAAAATGGCATAAAAAGCTTGGGTTTCACATATTTGACATGTTTTTACTTAATGCATTCTATTTGATTAAAGTGATTAAAAATAAACAAAATTATAGTTTAGCTGATTTCCAATTAAACGTTATCAGACAAATAATAGAAAAATACAAACAATGTTCTTTAACTCAACAGTCAACTTCGCGCGGCGTCCTTGACCCTAACCGTTTTTTAAATAATAGTGCCTTAGAGCATTTTCCTGTTAGAATACTAACCGGCAAAAGTCAGCGATGCAAAATGTGCGCAGCAAAAAGAAAACGGTCTGAGACTCGTTTTATGTGCCAAAAATGCAAAGTTTATCTGTGCATAGATCCATGTGCTGTGGAGTACCACAATTCTACAAAACAATCGGTATCGTAATCCCACATCACTATTTTTGCGTTTAGTCTATTATGTCTATGGTCAGCTAGACGTTGTCGATACTCGACAATATCCATTATTCCGTATTCGACAGTGACGACTGTTAGAGGCACGACGTTTGTAAAATCAAGTGAACTATTAAATAATACATTTGATGAAAATAATTTGTTTGTTTATTTTCTAAATATGTCAATGAATCAAAACGTCACAATTCTCTACCTCTACCAAGTAGGTATATATCAGGTCTCTCCCCTTAATGTAGTGCCCAGCATCTGGTCCAGATGTCTTTTCCAGACCTGGCCAGAATCAGTCATGACCTCATAGTGTAGCTGGCCCAGACGTCTTACGACTGTCCCGAACTCCCACTTTTTATTTGGACAGTTATAGTTCCGTATCTGGACTCTCTGCCCCGCTTGGAACGTTCTTATATTAGAGTGACTCACGTGCGTACGGATCTGTAGCGAATTATCCTTGAACATTGCGTGTAGTAGTGTCCTGACTGTCCTGCCACCGAACATCAGTTCATATGGACTTTTCCCGGTGCTTATATTTGGCGTTCGCCGAATCTGTGTTTTAATTTTTAGAATTTTGTCATGTATTGTCCCGGTGTCGTTATCCATACCGTGAAGGGCTTTCTTTACGGTTTGGACAAACCGCTCGGCTTGGCCATTTGTAGCAGGATGATATGGTGCCGACGTTCTATGCACTACACCATTTTGTTGTAAGAAGGATGTAAACTCTTGCGATGTAAACTGACGTCCATTGTCTGAAACTATTATGGATGGAATGCCAAAATCTACAAACATGCCTTTCAGTTTCGAAATGCACCAGGCACTAGTAATCGTCTTCGTTGGAATTATCTCCACCCATTTAGACATCGCATCAACTAAAATCAACAGATAATATCCGTGTACTGGTCCTGCAAAGTCGATGTGAATCCGTTGCCAAGGTTCAGGTGGTACTTCCCAGTGATGTAATGGGGCCTTGTTTGGCTCATTTTGTTTCAGACGGCATTCACGGCATTTACTTACTAATTCTTCGATGTCCTTATCGATATTTTTCCAATATACGTAACTGCGGGCTAGTAATTTCATTTTCAGTATACCTAGGTGACCTAGATGTAGTTCTTGTAATATTTGACATCGTAAGCTGTTGGGAATCATGATTCTTGTTCCTTTAATAAGACAATTGTCTTCTAATGTAATTTCATTGTCGTTGTAACCAAGTGCTTTTAGAGTTCGGCCTTCCTTTAAAGATTGTACTAAAGTTAAATATTCGGGGTCTTTAGCTGTTTCTTCTGCTATTTGTGACGGTTGATAGGAAGTGTATGAATTTGATGTTGTTGAAATCTGGTATGTTGGTCTATTTTGTGTTCAGGAGTCTGTTCTAAAGGGAATCTTGATAGATAATCCGCGTTACAATTATCTATTGATTTTCTATATTCAATATTGTAATTGAAGCCAGAAAGAAAATGCGCGTAGTGAAATAGTCGCATTGTGCTCATCGCTGGCAAAGTTTTGCTGGGGTGGAATATCGTTGTTAATGGTTTATGATCCGTAATTAGTGTAAATTTCCTTCCGTAACAATAGTGAAAGAATTTTTTTAAACCCCAGTATATAGCTGTAGCTTCTTTATCAATTTGACTGTACTTCTTCTCACACGCTGTCAAGGATCGCGAAGCGAAAGCGATAGGCCTGTCGGTACCGTCTGACATCCGATGCGAGAGTACTGCCCCGAGGCCAGTTGGTGAGGCGTCTGTCGCAAGAATAAGGGGTTTGTTAATGTCAAAGTGGATTAGAATTCTATCACTCATGATTTCTTGCTTTATTTTCTTGAAACTCTGTTCACATTCGTCTGACCATATGAATTTTGTATTCTTTTTAAGTAATTTGTTAAGAGGATAGGTAATAGTAGCTAGGTTATCGATAAACTTATTGTAGTAATTACTCATTCCTAAGAAGGTCCGTAATTCATTTATGTTCTTAGGTCTTTCAGCTTCTAAAATAGCTCGAACCTTTTCTCTAGTTTTATGAAGGCCGTGCTTATCAATAGTGTGTCCCAAATAACTTATACTCCTTTTGAAGAAACTGCATTTGTCTTTGTTCAGTTTCAGATTATTTTCTAGTAATCTTTCAAGTACCTGATCTAGTCTTTTCTGTACTTGTTCTCCTGTTGCTCCCTGCACTATTATGTCATCGAAGAAGCATTTCACTCCTTGTATATCTTGGAGAATTCTGTCCATAAATTTTTGCCATAAATTTGGTGCTACCTTAACGCCGAACATTAGTCTGTTTACTTTAAATGTGCCTTTGTGTGTACTGATCGCTTGCATCATAGCACTTTCCTCATCCATTTGCATATTTAGGTAGGCTTGTCCAATATCTAACGTGCAAAAAATCTCACCGCCGTTCATCTCAGCGAATATGTCTTCTATTATAGGGATCGGATATTTTTCGTCTTTTAATACCTTATTCAGCGTTACCTTGTAATCAGCGCATAAACGAATGCTTCCATTAGGTTTTACGATGGGTACTACTGGCGTTCCCCATTCAGCATTGTCGACCTTTGTAATAACTCCTTCTTGGCATAGGCGGTCGATTTCCTGATCTACCTTTTCCTTTAATGCATATGGAATACGTCGAGGTTTAATGTAGATAGGGGTGGCATTTTCTGTCAATGTTAAATGCCCCTTGAAATTAGGAATACATCCGGGTTTTCCATCGAACACCGGAGAAAATTTTGTAAGAATCTTGTCCATTAAGGGTTGATTTTGATTATCCACACCTACAGATTTCATATCTGCAATGTTCAGTTTAATTTCTCGAATCCAAGCTCTACCGAAAATAGCGTCCACATCTTGCCTGATAATGTAAAGTTTACCATGGAAAACTTGATCTCGGTAGTTACATTTCACGTAGGTGACTCCAACTGGCATGATGAGTTCACCTGTGTAAGTTTTCATACGTATTCCAGTTTTGAATATTCGATTTTCCAATTTCAAGTTTCTGTAGTCTCTGAGTGACATGGATGTTAATGCAGCTCCTGTATCCAGTTCCATTTGCATTTTCTTGTTTTCAATAGTAACATTAATCATAAATTTGTCCGTAGAACTGGTGTTAATAATGTTAATGTCGCATATACTATCGGTATCGTCTGAATCAGGTTCATCAACTTGGTTGTTACGATTATGTCTTAGAGCTTGTAGACAGACGCGGGCTAGATGTCCCGTTTTCTGGCACTTCGAGCAATTGACGTTAATGTGCCTACATTTGTTAGCTCTGTGGTCATTTTCACCACAGCGGAAACACTTCCCTTGTAAATCCTTTATTGATGTTATTCGAAATGACTGCCTCTGTTTCAAGTTTGAATAATTCTTGTTCTTGACTGAATGTATGGGTACATCAATGTTAGTGTGAGGTTTACGAATTATGAACTCATTATCAGCTCTAGCTATTTCATTTGTCGTAGCGATGTGTACTATTTCCTTGAATGTAGAAGTTTGGTCGTCTTGTAATATTTTAGTACGAGTTTCGCTGTCTCGAACTCCTCTAATGAATTGTAAAGCCAAGAAATTGTCAGTTATGGGTTTCTTGCAGGATTGGCATGCAAAATCGCAGTCGTGGGCAAGTTTCTTTAGTTCAGTACTAAATGTCAAAACACTCACCCTGTTCTCACCCTGAGTTCGTGTAATGAATTTATGCCGGCGTGCCCACACACTCGGTTTTGGATCTATAAATTGTTCAAGTAATTCAACTAAGGCTTTAAATTCCATATTTGTAGGATCTTCTGGTGCGCATAAGTTACATGCTCTCTCGTGTAATTCTGGGCTTAAGGAACTCAGAAGTATGTGTGTCATCATCTTAGAATCTTGACAGTTTAATATATGTAAATATGTAACTAACCGCTTTATGAAGTTTTTAAAACTTTCTTTCTGTTGGAATGGTTGGAAATTTATTTTAGGGACCTGTGTAACGCTTGCTTGCGTACAGTCCTGAGACCTATGTGTAGCTGACGTTGAAGCGCTAGGTGACCTCCGGTTGTGTAACATCAGTTTCAGTTGTGTAACGTCTTCTTTGAATTCGAAGTGTAAATCGATTTCCTCTTGTGTACTAGGGTTTATTCGATCTATTTGTTCCTGTATTATGTCGAACTTCTCCTCATATTTTTGAATAGTCGTAAGTCTTGTAGTGTACTCGTATTCGGAAAGGTTTTTTACATTTTTCAGGAAGTTGTAAATTTTTGTAAATTGTCCCTTGATTGTGCTTCTCACTCGTTTTAAACTAATTAATTCTTCTTCCATCGTCGCCAATTATTAAATAATACATTTGATGAAAATAATTTGTTTGTTTATTTTCTAAATATGTCAATGAATCAAAACGTCACAATTCTCTACCTCTACCAAGTAGGTATATATCATGAACATTTCACAATTTTTTAATATCAAGATGGGGTCCAAAAGTAAGTGGTCTTCGAAACGTATTGCATGTAAATGGTGAAATCATTACAAAAACTCATGTTTGATTTGTTTTATAGGGAAGTTTGAAGAGAGCCAGTCAATTTTGGCTCCCTTTGACTATAGCCAAGATGAAGTAGACATAGACTGTAGCCAAGATGTTAACCTTCCATCAACGCTGACCAACGACGAGTATATGGTTTATTTAAATGAGGGTCAGTCGCATTTAAGAAGTTCTGATAGTACGCCAGATTTATATAGATCTACGGCGACACAAACTTTAGTCAAAACAACAAATGCAAGTACACAATACGAGCAAATTGATAATCCAATCAAAGAAAGTGCCAAAATTTTAGCGAACAGTTATTTTGTTGGCGATGAAACTCGTAAAAATAAGTTTATCGAATGTTACACAAATGTGGTCTCGTCAATAATTCGCCTCGTCGATAGCGAGCATAAATAATTTTTCGACGGATCATACTATTATTGAAAAATCTTACCTCTGATTGTTAGACTGATTTTAGTAATAAGAAATTATATCTGTGATTATTTGACTGATTTTATTGAAATTAGTGTTATACAAATTTTATTGTGATTGTGATATATCGTTACATCTAAGTCAATAGGTAAACTGATAATGACATTGTCAAGTAAAATTTTTATCTTTATGTTTGTTGTTAATTAGTGTGATACAAATTATTGTGATTGTGATAAATATCGTTACAGATAGTTCAATTCATCTGTGCACGAAGCGCCATGTGTGCGTGCGCTTATTTATACAGCTTTCATTTGTGTGGCAGCGTAAGCGGCAGTCGTCGTCCGAGCAAAACGTGTCCTTATCACTTTACCCACACATAGCGCCGCGCGCACAGATGAGTTGAACTATCTACAGGGTTATTGGTAAATCATTAACAACCTCTTAAGAGGTCATTGTACTCATCATTATGAACAACTTTTACTATGGGACCAAACCTAAAATCGTGAAAAAAAAACAGCTGTTCCCTACATTTCTTTATTTATTTATTTATTTATTTCAATCACTTACAACTATTTTTACAGGTAGAAACCCAATGCAACAGTGAAGCCTACTATTAACAACTTATATTCTAAAACTAATTTTATATAATGTTATCCTTGTGAATTCACTCAGTGAACAAGTAAAAATGTCTATTTCCTCTGCTACAAGGTTAAGAGTGCGAAGCGCCCGCGTCAGGGGCGCCTCAGTCAACAGATTAGTGCGGCCGCGGGGTACAGCCAGCAGCTGTGGCCGCCGTCGCCGCCACACATATCTGTCGGGCACACTCAAACACACTAACTCTAAAATGTTGGCGTTATCTATCTTGCCTCTAATTAATTTAAATAAATATGAGACAAGCGCGAACTCACGCCTAACTCTCAGCTCGTTGTATCCAACCATGCCTAATATAAACAAGGTTGGATACATAAGCGGGTAAAAAGGATATACTCCATAGAGCCTCAAATATAAAAATCTAACAAATTTATTTTGTATTCGCTCCAGCATGAGACAATATCATGAAACTCATGTGGAGCCCAGATGACTGCGTTGCATTCTAATTGACTTCTCACCAAAGTGTTGTATAGGGCGATAATCGCCGTAATGTTCGTAAAACCACGAACAGTACGTAGAATAAACCCTAGATTTCTGTAAGCCTTTTTACAGCACTTGGCTATATGATCACGAAACGCTGACCCCGCGCTAACATTAACTCCTAAATCCCTAACCTCCGTAACACTGATCATGGGCATCCGGCATTTATTTAAAAAAAAAAAAAATTATATACAATAGGATTCCGTGCACGCGAGAAAGTGATGGTGACACATTTTTGGGCGTTGAATTGTAGAAGGTTTTCCTTGCTCCAAGCAACTACGCTATCTATGTCCTTCTGTAAGCGTTCACAGTCATCATCACCCCTCACTGCCAGGGACAACTTCAGATCGTCTGCAAATAATAAACAATTTGCATCCTTAACGACTTTGGGCAAATCGTTTATCATAATAATAAATTGCAGAGGTCCGAGGTTACTCCCTTGGCTTACACCAGACCATGTAAAGTACGGCTCTGACTGGTGTCCCTCGTACTCTACGTATTGCTGCCTATCCCTCATGTAGCTGGCGAAGAAATTAAGTAGGTGCGGAGTGAAACCAACAGCTGCTAACTTCTTGAGCAACACGTCATTATCGACTAGGTCGAATGCTTTTTTGAAGTCGAAGTAAGCAGCGTCAGCTTGTCCCCCACTGTCTACAATCAGCAGCACATGAGCCATGTAACTCAGTAAGTTACTGGTGGTGCTCCTCATTGGTCGAAACCCGTGCTGTGCATCTGAGAGTTGCGTTCTCACTTGCAAAAAAATGCTGTTGTGAATAGCACACTCCAACACTTTGGCCGGTGATGAGAGTACTGCAATAGGTCTATACCCACTAACGTTATCTTTACCTATACCTCCTTTCGGTACCGGAACGACACGAGTGGTTTTCCATCTCTCTGGAAACACGGCTGCCTTCAGACACTTATTAAATATATAGAGCAACGGTTTAGCCAGCACAGATCTACAGTCTCTAAATATGTAAGGCGGAATACCGTCCGGTCCCGCGGATCTCTTTGGCTTAAGGTATATAAGCGCACTTTGCACATCCTTCAACTGCAATTCCTGTAGATGAACCCGCGCCGCTCCATTCTCACCACCCGCCCCTTCTATCGCCGCGGCAACATTCAAGTCGGCCTGTCTCGCGCTATAAACCGAGTGAAAGTACTGAGCAAACTCTTTCACACACTGCTCACCAGACAAAACCTCCCCGTTTTTTAAAATCCGTTGTGGATTTCGACTACCCCTTTTGGACTTTACATAGTTCCAAAATGATTTTGGGTCTTTTTGCAGTTGATTTTGAACCCTATTGCTATGTTGTTCTCGTGCTAATTTAATCAACTGTTTTACTTTAGCCCTACACAAAGCAAACGCCTCGTAATCATCCTGGCTCTTACTTGACTTGTACCGTTTGTGGCGAAAGGCCTTATGACGTATGTTGCGAATTATTTCAGCAGTGTAAAACTCGGGGTAAACATACTTCGAGCTTACACGACTTCGCCGTTTTCTGGGAACACAGTCATCTATTGTCGCATTAATAGTTTCATAAAAATAATTTAAACTCATCTCTAAATCAAGATCGTAGATATCAGGCCAATCTATTGCCGCTATTGATGAGTACAATGTTAAAAAATCAGCTTTATTAAAATTCCAACCTGTGGGTACAGTACTCGACTCGCACGCGAAAGAACCCGCAACCCGCCGCGCATGCAATTCGACCAATACGTCGAGCGGCGGATGGTACGCATCCACAGGCACCAGGGGCGCCCCCGCCCCGCACACATTCACACTCTCTCCCTTAGGAAACGTAGTTAACACTAGATCTAAACATCTATTTTTACAATTAATTATGTTCGTATAACTCGCCAAACTCTTCTCTGGGCTGATTTTATTGTGAATAGTTTAAGTAATAATTAATAAATCGTTCAAATTTTTAAACACTTTGTTTTACTGGCTTGCGAAAAATGTCGAATAATTTCGTAAGGTACCTAAGTAGTATTCAAGTAGGTAGGTACCTATATCTCCACCAAGCTAAGTTTACACCTCGCTGGAATGCGGCGTGTACCCGTGTACCTACGTATAATATAATGTAACAGTGTGTAGAAGTGGAGTGGAAGAGGGACGGAGCGACGCGGTGAGGAGAGCAGCGGTGCGGTGGATTATCAAGCGAAAAATAAAGATTACGTGTGTGTGTATTAATAAATGTTTTATTTCATCAGGGTCAAGTTATAATCAGAAGCGGGATGAAGAGAAGAAACATCGAGTCACGGCGAGAAGCGGCCGAGGCTGACGAGCTGAGTGCGAAGAAAAGAAAATCGCCGAGTCATGTAAGTGACGAATGTGCATCCACTCGCAAGACAGCATTAAAATCGCTAATTGATAAGAAAGTAGAAAAAGCTGTACAGAACATTTTATGTGGGGGTAGGCCTCTAACAAATAACCTAAAGAATACTGATAAATTGATACCAGATTTTGATCCTGACAATAAAGATTTGAATGTTAAAAGCTGGATTAAGAAAATTGAACAGCTTGGCAATATTTATCAATGGACAGACGAGGCGAAATCGTTTAATCTTCAAATAAAATTGCAAGGTCAGGCGAGGGCTTGGTTTAATCGCTTAGACTCATACGAACATTCCTGGGAAGAGTGGAAATCCTTGCTCATAAAAGCCTTTCCCCGTCATCACGATTATGCGGCTTTGTTAGATGAACTTACGTTTCGCAAAAAAATGAATAACGAATCTATGACAAGATATTACCAAGAAAAAGTCGCTATGTGTTATAGATGTCAGCTTAGCGATAAGGCAGCGGTGTCATGTATTATTCGTGGACTACCAAGAGAATTACAAGCGAATGCTCACGCTTATCAATGTTCCAGTCCAGATGAGCTTTATGAGGGTTTCTTGTCTGCCTTCGACAACTACCAAGCGTCATCGGCGAGTACTGGTAGGTCTCACATTCCTAACAGGCCACAACCTGTAGTTCATCAGACGTTTGAGGGTACGCCGAGCACATCAAAGCAGGGTGGTAGTGATGTGGCGCGTAGGCCACCAATTTGCTACAGATGTAACGAGAGCGGACATGTGGCGTCAAATTGTAGCCTACCTGATAAGCGTAAGTGTTTTAGATGCGGAAACACGGGACATATAGCGACCAAATGCCCAGTACAAAACCCTACGCCCGATTCTGGAAAAAAAGTATTTATGTTACAAAATCTGAATACAGTCTACGTAAAATTAGCCCAAATTAATAGCACGTATATGAACGTATACTTAGACACTGGTAGTGAGTCCAATGTTATGTCTGAATCTGTGGCGACGGCAATGAATTTAAAAATAGAATCATCGGCTACAGTTCTAAGTGGCTTCGGGGGAGGAAAAGTGATTGCATTGGGCGAAGTCAAGTTTAGATTATGCATCGATGACGTTTCCATTGATACTTCAGCTGCGTTGACCAATGTCGATCTAGGTAGCATTGCGCTGATAGTCGGGCAGCCAGTTATCAATGACAAACACATTAAAATCTCGATATCTGATGGAAAGGCGGAATTAAGTAGAGTACGCGACGAAGTTGACGATGTTGACACGGATCATTTCGATGTGATCGCTGAGCCTGATCATTTTAGAGTTAAGGCTGCTAATGATATCAAGCTTCCAGTTGGAGATTGTCTAGTGAAGGTCGTGGTGGAAGGAGCGTCAACAGAAGATCTATATACCAAACCACGGCAGTTCAGCTTGGCTAACAGTAGCTACGCCATCGCCAGCGCAACTCTTCGAGGTGGTAGTGGCTATCTACGAGTCTGTAACCTTGGACCCGAGCCAGTCACGTGGAAGCGAGGCGAGACGATCACTAGAGCGGAGAGGTGCGAAGCTGTCAGTTCCGGGGTAAGTTCGACTTTAATACTTACGAGGTGTGGTGAGGAGCGATCTACGTCTGTTGGTGGGGTCGATGTGAATAATATTGACATAGGTGCGGTTAATGATGAAGACAGATGTAAACTTTTAGAATTATTGAATAATTATTCGGACTGCTTTGCTAGTTCGCCTCAGGAAATCGGTGTGACGAATCTAGGTGAAATGAATATTAAACTAACGACTGAAAAACCCGTATGTAGGAAGCCTTATCGTCTGGCTTATACTGAACGTGAGGTTGTTGCGAATAAAATTGATGAAATGTTAAAAGGTAACATAATTCGAGAATCTTCGTCGAATTACTCTTCGCCTATTATATTAGTGCGTAAAAAGAATGGTGATTATAGGCTGTGCGTGGATTACCGGGATTTAAATGCTATTACTGTCAAAGAACAATTTCCTATGCCACATATTGATGACCAGTTGATGAAAGCATCGGGGAAGAAGGTGTATACAAATTTAGATCTTTATTCAGGGTACCATCACGTTCTCATAGATTCTGAGTCAATACACAAAACTGCTTTCATAACGTGTGATGGTTTATATGAGTATTTAAGGGTCCCTTTCGGTTTAGCAAACGCACCTTCAGTTTTTATGCGTGTAATACAAAAATTAGTGAAGATGGTAGGTGATAAAGATATTATTGCATTCATGGATGACCTTTTGCTTCCAACAAATGATGTGAATAGTGGCTTACAATTGCTCGTCAAGGTCCTCGATCAACTCAGGCAAGCGGACTTAAAGCTTAACATGAGCAAGTGTTCGTTTCTGAAATCTGAAGTGTCGTTTCTAGGACATGAAATCAGTCCCGAAGGCATCAGACCTGGCAAGGGTAAAATTGATGCAGTTTTGAAATTCAAAACACCAAAACACCACAAAACACCACAGGAGAGCAGCGGTGTGGTGTGGAGCGGGCCATTCTGTCGATGGTCGAGGAGCGGAGCGTATCATATTAATAATTATATTTGTTACCTTTTTCGGAAAGTGGGTGATTTGTAAAGTGTATCGGTCCAATTATCAAGCGAAAAATAAAGATTACGTGTGTGTGTATTAATAAATGTTTTATTTCATCAGGGTCAAGTTATAATAATGTTAAAAACAACAAATGCAAAGTAAAATCTAACAAACATTTGTTTACTTTTTTAAAGTCATAGCGAATCCTTTTTTACAGCCCGTACCTAAGCCTCAGTGTGACGTAAACGACGCGAGGTGCAAACTTAGCTTGGTGAGATGTAGTTGTTAGTTAACCACGCTCGCAAATGCAAATGTCGTTATTAAAACGAAATATCGACATCGCAAAGTTAAGTATTGCACATCCCTCTTTCTTTTAGATATTTAATTTTCGATTCACTGTGCCGGGCGCTAGGGACACGCCAACTGTTCTGAAGTCGGGCGGTTAAAAGGTTAAACAACACCCCGCACGATTGCTTTGGATCGAATGTGTTTACTGAGAGACTCTGCAACTTGATGATAAACGTTTTGTTGGTGTGTTTAAGTGAAGGCCTCTCATCTCTAGGAAGTGTTACTAGTGGTGTAATTATTCTTAAGTAACTTTGTTTTATTTTATTTTTTTAAGATTTTTGTGTACACTTTTAGTTTTTTAGTCATTTGTTAAATAAATCTCTAGCATAATGAGTTGATCAAATATAAGGTTTATAGTTGACATTGATGGATTCCCAGTAAAAGATAAAATTTACTTTAAAGAGATCGCCATTTTGATTTACTAAGAGATGAGCTAAAATTATTTCATATTGAACTCCCTAAGTGGTTACTGTTGTTTAACGGAAAAACGAGAGATTGCGTTTTGTAAAAGAAATAATCATGGATTGCAATTTCAAAACTTTACAGATGGTATAACTCATAGTGAAGTAATAAAAATATTTCAAGTATTAGATAAAAATTGTGAATACACTTGGGCCTACATAGGTGGAGTAGTAGAGAAAGAACTTTTAAATTTATTAGGTTTTCCCTCCTTTAAGGGCCGAAACACATAACCGCGTTGCGGCGCCGCGCCGCGAGAATCGGCAGTAGCGGCACTGCCGATTGTAGCGGCGCGGCACCGCAGCGTGGCGCTAGTTCCAGCGTTATGATGTCATACTTGTTGACAATGATTTAGTTTGTTTCTATCACTCTAGCAAATAACACGTGTCAGTAAACCCGGAAGCAGTTTTAAAAAAATAATGTCTGACTTTGACATCGATTTATTTATATCGTTGGTTCGGGAACGCCCTTGTTTGTGGGATACCAGTGACGAAACTTATAAAGACAAATTTATAAAACAAGAAGCATGGAAAACCATTTGCGAAATCATTTATGAAAATTACAACAGTAGTATGTTATTGGGCATTCTGCCTCAATTTCCGCTCCTCCAGGTTCACTGCGTTCACCTTCCGTCGCTACAATTGACGCAGAACGCCCAATAACATAAGCGGTCCTGACGGAAATAAAATTGTTCTCTATTTTCAACGCAACGCGTTCAGTTTCATAAGTCTAATTGAGAAAAAATATTTCAAACTTACCTGAATAATAGGAAAATGCAATGTTATGTTGTCTGCGCTGATTCTATATTTTCAACGCAATGCGTTGATTTGATCGTATATTTTCAACGCAACGCGTAGATTTGGCTCTATATTTTCAACGCAGTGCGTTGATTTCATATTCTGTTAATCACTATTACACGCGTTAAATTAATTTGATATAACTTTAGATAGACGATCGAATAATTAAGACGATTTCTTGATTATGAATGAGATTGTGTCGATCGGCTCACAACAATTACATAAGTTTTTACAACGAGTGCATGTATGTGATAAACGCTCATAGATATTTATAGACTACAAATCTCCATTTCATAATTGCAAAAACATCAAATCTTATTAAACATAACTTGATGGTTTATTTTTCAATTATTTATTTGATATCTCAATGAGGATGATTTTAGATTGTGTCATGTCGACATCACAAAACCATCTTTACAAGATAATATTATATTTAATCGAGTATGAAAGTTTGACTGTGATAAAACGTTCATAGACTTAAAGACTACTAATCTAAAATTCAAGGTCTCATTATATGTAGATACCATATTATAAAATATTGTAAATTAACCACGAGGTTATGAATGACATGTTTTACAGCGACCTAACTCCTAGCTTGTAGATACTGACTATGGGGACCAGTTTAGTTTGCGGAGTGTTCGTATAGTGGCAAGACCACAGTACAATTACCAAAGGAAAGAAGAGTATGTACACACATTTGAAATAGGTCCCACATTTTCGATAACTCGTAAGCTAATTTTTTTAAATGATGTTTGTGTCGAAATATTCGATACTACTCAGACGGTTAGTTTAATCCTAAGTTCATATTTTGTAACTATAACAAAATTGAACATGCAATGTCAAATATTACAAAAGATACCAAAACATAAAATTTGATGTAATTTCATTATTACGTAGGTAATTATAAAGAATTATCATATTAACATAATGGTATATTAACGTAAGCGAGGTTTTGTATAAAGCAAAACTTCTGTTATACTTTTTAGCTGTGTCAAATCAGTTGAGTTGAACACAGTGCCGCTAAGAAATGACGAATTAGCACAATGCTTCTAGGTATTCCAGGCGTGAGAACTGGAATATGATATTTTAGCTCGCTAGTATTACGCCTCAGTTTTACTTGTTATTGTACTTTTTATTATTATATTTATCAAATTAGTATTAAATTTCCTTTTAACTAAGTGAATAATTACTTATTAATTAAGTTTAAGTTTGTTTTCTCAATTAAATGCCCCAATATATAATAATAACGTATAAAGGACTATTTCATATTGTAATAAAATGCAAAAGGCTTTCGGTTTTACCAACAATTTTGCAATCTACATACATACTTAAATGCCTTACAAAACATATTTACATACCAACAAACATTTTTTATGTCTTTGCAATATATATAATTTGTGCATAGACAAAGTCGTCAAAATGAAATATATTATACAGAATGTTTAAATTAATGTATAATATCTAAATTCTAGTAGTTTTAGTCAAAACCTTAACCTGTTAGATATATATAAAAGTATTTTCGCTTGATTATAACGTAGTATGTAGTACCTACTAACATACATTTTATTTGTTGTATTTTGAACTTTTACATCAATACTTTCACTTGATGTCAAATCGAGAGCGTAGCGAACACACCAAGCCTAAATAGAGGTGGTATATAATATTTGTGTAGTGAATATATTAGAAAATTATAATATCAGTTGATGTAAAAGATTGTTTTATCATCTCAGAAAAATAAATGTTATTACAACTATAATACATAATAACCCGAAATTCTTAATAGAAAACAAAAAAATCTTACTGTATTTCACTAACATCTAGGGGTGCCCAAAAACTTTGTAATGCAATTATATATTATGCTAATATGAACTGGTTTTCTGATTAATTTAATAAGTATTTTGTATATGTATATACTTTTTATTATCCTTAAAAAGTATAACTATCTTAAAAATAGTAAGTTTTTTTTTTGACATACCTGTACTTAAATAAAATAGTGATCATGAATGAGCTCGATCGTTAGCGTCCATCTATGTAGGTAAAACAAAAAGCTTTGCTTAGTTCAATAATTTTAACATACAAAAACTGCTTGTTAAACGTCATGTGACATCCCTAACAAGACTTGATGATGAAACATATTTGATCCATATAAAATCATTTTACTCGCTCAGTTGCGTCATAAGTATTCGGTTTTTCTACTGCTCTTCACCTATCCTCCGCGCTCCATAGTGTGTTGGTGTGGTCAAGATACTTCGAAAGTTAAAGTGTTTTAATTAAACTTCTGATATTATGTACGTAAGTAAGTTTTTTTTTACTTCGATATTCTAACTGGTTCCTGAAAAGTGTTATGAAAATAATGTAATTAACTTCATAATGTTTCTTAAAGTGTTATGCACAATCGTAAAGCCATTGTTGTTATAGTTATCGCGCTGAACAGAATTCGAATTGCGTGTAAGACTTTCTCAAATTTATGTTTATACTCACTATTACTATTTTTTGACATTAAATACTATTGTAAAGTATCGAAGGTTGCGAGATGATTATTGACGATCTTATCATATAAACTTACGGTTATTAATGTGGTAAGTACTTTCAAAAATTAATTAATCATTTTTAATAAATTTTAATATAATATAAATCCTATCTAGATAATATTCTGTAAAAAAATATTATTTCAATTATTCACATATAAATTGTAAAAAAAAAAAAATACATAACTTAAGACCTTGTTAATATATATTGCAAATTCTATTCTCCAACGAAAGAGGTTTGGAATCTATATCATAGGTTTTAAGCACAGTTTAAGGATGAAGTGCTCCACTATTTTTATTATGATTTAATTACCTTTTTTTTAAACATATATAAATTATTATTTATTAATTTATGAGAAATTATGTCTACACATCCTCATCATCATCATCATCAGCCCATCACGTTCCCACTGCTGGGACACGGGCCTTCTCTCATAGAGAGAGAATGGGCCATAATCCACCACGCTGGCCCAGTGCGGGTTGGTGAATGTCACATGTCCTTGACTTTTTGTGAAAAATTCTTGGACATGCCGGTTTCCTCACGATGTTTTCATTCACCGTTTTAGAGCGAGTGTTAAATCCGCACATAGCTTAAGAAAGTCAGTGGTGCGGGGTCAGCGGGATTCGAACTAGGGTGCGTCGGATCGAAAGTCGCACGAGCTCCCACTGAGCCACACTCGCTCGCTACACATCCTAATCTTACTTTATTGTATAGGTTCATCACAGAAAATATTTTTCTTAATGGTATTAATTATACGAAGGGGGTTAAGCCGTCAGTCAATACAAGCTTGTGATCAATATCTAGCTGAAATTATTATCAATCCTGTGATTGTACTATATTTTTCGCACAACATCTTCTAAGACTATTCTTATTATAAAAACCAATTAATTTATGAAAAATTATGTCTACACATCTTAATCTTACTCTTGTTACAGGTATAGATTCATTGCAGAAGATATTTATCTAATGGAATTAATCATGCTAAAATGGTAAAATCATCAATACAAGCTTGCGATAGAGATCTGGCTGAACTTATTATCAATCCTATGATTGTACTATATTTATCGCACAACACCCTTTAAGACTAGATACTCTTATTATAAAAAAACCTTACAGCTATTTATGTGGTGAGTACTTTTAAATATATAAAAACTAATTAATTTATGAATAAATCATGTGAAGATGGGGAAGTCATCAATACAGGCTTGTGATAGAGATCTAGCTGAATTTATTATCAATCCTATCCCTATTGTATTAGAGTTGATGTTAGATTATCCTGTGATGTGGGTGGGCAGTTGGGAAAATTAATCTTTTGGTTAACTATTGCGATTGTGTTGATGTAATACTATCATAAGTACCTAGTTCTGCAAAAGAATATTTTTTTTAAATTATTCTATATATAATAGCTAATGTGAATGTATTTACTTAATGTTGATAAAAAATGTATATTAAATAATTATTACAGAGCGTTAGAGCGTTAGCCTTTACCGCTGCATAGACATAGCCTGTCTGATTTTAATACCTTAGTAACACTATACAATTATTATCTAACCATTGTAATAAATAAACTAGGAATGATTTTTATACTGTTTTTAATGTTATGAGAGTTCTATACTTATATTTAATATGAATAAAATTAATATGCACTTCGTCTATAATCGGTTTTATTATGTTCTAACTTTTTAATAAAAGTAATATTTGATATAAGTAGGTTTACATATGTAATCAGTATAGCTACGTACTAAGTTTTTAATGTACCGTACATACAATTTAAGGTTTTTTTGTAGGTAGGTGAAAATCTTATTCACATTCTTTTTATTTAAGCGTTAAAATTATTTATACGCTTATGATTGCGAAGTAGGATTATTTTAGAATAATAAAGATAATTCTCACATTCTAGCAAAGCGTCTCACCAAACCATATCAAATGTTGGTTATATCATTTTACCTGCTATTCTCTGTTTTAATAATAAAAACTAATTTATTTACTCTGTTTAAATATTATATGAGTTTTATACTCATATTTAATATAAATAAATATTTACACTTCGAGCGAGGACCAATACAAAAGTATGAAAAGTTTTTCGCTTTTTAATAAATCCTGCACGCTCATTCCTCCTATTTCCCATTAGAATTATGAAAAATGTTCTATATATGTAGCCACCAATGCTTAAATCTCTCTAATACAACCCTTTCCATCTGAGTAAGTACTTTAAAAAACTCGCTCGTTGGTATAATCATGGTAATATTCCAATCATAAATTGAAAATAGTGCTTATACATAATATGTTGATTACAAAATAACGCTAATAAATAATTATCATGTTATATTTAATTAATATTGAGAGCTATATAGTATGAAAAACTTATCTAACTAAAACTATACTATAACATCTATAAACCGATAGTAGGGGCTATCATATATATTCCTAACTGTATCGTGAGAGTTCATGTGATATTATAATATAACGACTCACCTCTTTCGTTAATACTTTATTCATCAACTCTAATTATTAATATACAGGATGGGGCAAATTTTTGGTTCCTTAAGGGTAGCTACCTTTTCTTTTGTAGTTGGAAGGTTTTGTTCTTAGGAACTTTGTTTTATTTTGAAGAAAAAGATATTGTCATTTTTAGATTTTTGAAAAAAGTACGGTTCACCCAAAAAAAGACATTTGTTAAAACAAAAAAAAAAACAAAAACAAGTTCCTAATCGACTCTATTTTCAACCAGGAACACTTTCCCCAAAATAACATACCAAATCAAATCATAAGTTTTGGCAATAATTAAAATAAAAAAAACATTCCCATACATTTTCTATGAAAAAACGAGTAAGTGAAAACAACAATGTCACTCATTCAATGGTTCTTAATTTAAATTCGTATGTAACCACTTTTTTAAGTTGGTAGACTAATTTTGAAGGCTTATGTCCCTACCCATGTTCGCATGTTCCCAAATTTCTTAGCATGGTTTTTATAACTTTCTTGTCTGGTAGTGGTATTTCTTCATTTTCTCTACGAAATGCTTCTAACACTGGTTGAACACAACAGTTATTTTGAAAATAAGCTTTTATATTAAGCTTAGCCGCTGTTGATTCGTAAGAGACATTTGGGATTTAAAATTAAAAAAAAAAATCTCCCCAATTTTTTCTAGCGGTTTAGTATTGAGAGATGTGGTATATTATTCTACCAATAAGGTTTAATAACAAATATCAATAAATAATTTGAATTTAGAACAAATTGCTTTCCGTGTTCAAATGATATGCATGAATTTTTTGCGGCGAATGGCGCTTCTTAGAAAAATGTATGGGAATTGTTTTTTTAATAGGGGATCGGACAACTTTTCAGAAAGTGTTTTATATTAACTACAATTAATATATATACATATATATATATATATAGCCATGAAAAATACTATTTTAATTAAATAACGCTCTAAAAGTACCTAAAACTATGTTTAAATATTACGTTTCAAATATTGCCGCGCAAAAGGTCACCTTAAAACTTGTGACGTCATATGAATATAGAAAACAACAAACTCTTCGAAATAAATCTTGCAAAGAAATTTAAATAAATACGTTTTGTGAAGTTTGGGGACGATATTGTAGTAATGGAACAAAAAATTTAGCAAAAATACATTTAATGAAAAGCAAAAACGTAAAATAAACACAAGCTTGACTCGTGAGTGAAGTAAATGCCGTGGCATTTGCCTACAAATGACGTCATGGGCTGTGATTGTTGTTTCGTTGGAGATGAAGAACAGATTAAAAATGTCAGAATTATTTATTGATTTAAAAATATAAATCATTATTATTTCACAAAAATATTGATTGAATGATCTTTCTGGTTCATCAAACATTCGTTCTAACTACATTTTAGATTTTTTCTCGATTACTGTCCGATCCCCTATTATTGCCAAAACGTACGATTTGATTTGATAAGTTACTTTGGGAAAAGTGTTCCTGGTTGGAAATAGAGTCGATTAAGATAAACTTGTTATTTTTTATTTTTTATGACAAATGTAATTTTTTGAATAACCGTACTTACTTATTTTCGAAAAACTAAAAATGCCAATATTTTTTTCTTCAAAATAAAATAGAAGGTTCCTAAGAACAAAACCTTCTAACTACAAAAGAAAAGGTGAAAACCCTTAAGTTAGTACAAAAAAATATATTTTAATATCTTAAATAAACCTTTGCACAGCTTCTTATCCCTAACATGATATCAACGCTTTTTATTATAGAAATACATATTGATGTAGGGACACCGATCAAAATGACGTAGATGTTCCAGCCAAGCATTATCATTTTCTTCCCAATCCTTTAGGCCTCCACCGCAATAGAAACACATGGTTCTATCTTGATCACCCATATAGAAGAATCCAGCATCCACCAATTGATTCGGTTTTTGATGTTTGTCCTTAGGCCAATCTATAAAAGTTTTAGCTCGTGCTACTCTTGAACTAAAGTATGGAAACTGAGGATAGATATAATACTCGTTCAACATTTTTATTTATTTATTCGTTACATTTTTTTTTTAACAGTTCCCTTTTAAGCTTACAAAACGTGGGTACACTGATATATAACTTAATTTGAAAACTTAAATTATTTATAACTGTAGTGATGTATTTCTATTAACGCAATCTTCTTCTCTTTTACCCGCTCCCCACAACATCCTATACACAAATACGACGACTTTAAAAACAAAGCTCCTTTATTTGTTGTTGACTGTTCACGTCAAAATGAAAATTTTAAGTCAGGGCTATGGACGTACGCGTTAAACTTGAGTCCGATTCCAATTTTCCAGAAAATACTACTGCATATTGTTTGATACGTAACGATTGCATTGTAGATAAATTATTTTTCAAAAAACCTAAACCGACTTCAAAACCACCAATGGCACTCAAAAGTAAAAAATAAATTAATATAATTATCATAAGCGCTACCCACTCATATATTTGAAGTCGGTGCCAGCCAAGTCTAATAGGTAGTAGATAAATACTATGTATATAGTAAGTACTACTTGTAGGTAGTATTTATCTACTACCTTTTAGACTTGGCTGGCACCGACTTCAAATATATGAGTGGGTAGCGCTTATGATAATTATATTAATTTATTTTTTACTTTTGAGTGCCATTGGTGGTTTTGAAGTCGGTTTAGTTTTTTTTGAAAAATAATTTATTTTAACCTTTTTAGTGAAAAAAAAGTTTTAATTAAATTAATTCAAAAAGTTTTTAAAGACAAGCTTTTCTGATTTAGAAGCCACATCATGACGAAGTTTAAAACGGGCTATCACAATTAAATGCATGTACAAAAAAATTTTATGTCTGTCCTATTCTCTGTTGAGGAGTTCCCTCGCCGGAAGTCAATCCTGGGTGTATCTGCCATGTCATGATGGAATTTAGAACAGGCTATTATGGTTAAATCCATTTACGAAATGTTGTGCCTGTACTATTCACCGTTGAGGAGTTCCCTCACCGGAAGTCAACCCTGGGTGAAGCAGGTGAAGCAGTCGAATACAAACCTCCACCTTTAGAAAGTTGGTTACGAAAAAAACAAGAACCGACTTGAAGATTAAACTTATATTTTTTTGTTTTTGCTATTTTTTTCAAAAACTACTGAATGAATTTCGATAAAATTTATATGGGACCACCTTTGAAGTATTACCTACCAATTAAAAAAAGAATCATTGAAATCAATGCATAATTGGCGGAGTAATCGCGTAACAAACACACAAAAAAAAAATAAAAAAAAAAACATACCGTCGAATTGTAAACCTCCTCCTTTTTGAAGTCGGTTAAAAATAAACCTTTGAGCAATATCATTAAGATAATATCATGAATTCAAAGTTGGTTATAGTCGATGTTCAAGGTTTAAAGATTTATTTAATAACTTCATTGTAAGCGAGTTTGCACTAGCCACGGATGAATATACACAAGCGTTTTTAGTGAAACCACCATTCCCATTTTCTGATTTAACACCTGTTGAAAAGAGGCAAGTTTTGCGGATACAAAAACACCGTGGTACTCGCTGGCGTGAAGGATATGTTGACTATCACGAGTTAAAACGCAAAATCTCACCTTTTTTGGAAAATAAAATTATACTCGTAAAGGGCATGGAAAAAATTAAATGGGTAAAAACAATATGTCAAAATTGTTCTATTATTATAGATGTTGGTGAAAAAGGTTGTCCTAATTAATGTATGTTGTATGAAAAATATAATTGTAAGGAAGAGGCATTACTAAATTGTATGTTTCATAAAAAAGAGTGTACATTAAAAAATTTAATTATAACAAAAAAATGGTATAATGAGAATATGAATATGTTTTTGCTTGATGAAATCGATAATGTGTAAAAATATGTGATTCTTGATGTTTTAACAAAAGTGTTGTACCTACGTAGTTTTAATGTGTATTTTTTGATAATGAAATTGATGTGTTTGGTATTTTTTGTTTTATTTATTGTAAGATACTTGAACTCTTCACATACCTATTATAAAATAAACACTCTCAATTCAAGTAAGTTAGTGCGAATAAGAAACAACAGCCTGTTGACTACAGTAAATAGGACGTGTTGTGAGCGTGATTTTTCAATATTGATAAAATTAACAACTTTTGATGGAGCTCAAGCAGCCTGCTCACCCTCGTTATACTCATCAAGCAACACGTTTGCAAAGTTTTGACTCCTGGCCTCAAGGTTTAACTCAAAAGCCTCTAGACATGGCCAATGCAGGATTTTTTTATACCGGACTAAGTGATAAAGTTCTTTGTTACTTTTGTGATGGAGGTCTTAAAGATTGGAACTCTGGAGACATGCCATGGGAAGAGCATGCAAGTGTTTTTCAACATTGTCCATATGTTTTATGTGTGAAAGGACAGAAATACATAAATAATAACAACAACGACAGAAGAAAATGTGATCAATCTGGAAACTCTGACACATTACAATTGAATCAAACATTTGAGAGTGCTCAAAACATGAACAACTACAAGAACATGACTTGTAAAATTTACTTAAATGAAGTAATTTTTATGTGCTTTATATCTTGCGGCCATGCTGTATGCTGTGCAAAGTGTACACTATCTTTAAATAACAAATGTCCTATCTGTCGGCATAAGTTTATCAAAGTAGTAAAATTATATTTTTAATTATTAAACTTCTAAATTGTTTCATTGACATACCGTCTCCTGTAATAATGATAGGCAAGATTGAAATCAAAATACCTTAGAACCAATAACATAAAGATAGGTTTTATAAGTACAGTTTGCGTAACGCGTGTGATAATGATTAACAGAATATGAAATCAACGCATGGCGTTGAAAATATAGAGCCAAATCAACGCGTTGCGTTGAAAATATACAATCAAATCAACGCATTGCGTTGAAAATATAGAATCAGTGCAGACAACATAACATTGCATTTTCCTATTATTCAGGTTAGTTTGGAATATTTTTTCTCAATTAGACTTATGAAACTGAACTCAGAACAGCTTTGCGAAACCAACCCCGGTATGGGGCATTCTGCCTCAATTTAGTTTCCGTCAGGACAAAATATGAAATCAACGCAATGCCTTGAAAATATAGAGCCTAATCAACGCGTTGCGTTGAAAATATACAATCAAATCAACGCATTGCGTTGAAAATATAGAATCAGTGCAGACAACATAACATTGCATTTTCCTATTATTCAGGTTAGTTTGAAATATTTTTTCTCAATTAGACTTATGAAACTGAACTCAGAACAGCTTTGTGAAACCAACCCCGGTATTGGGCATTCTGCCTCAATTTAGTTTCCGTCAGGACAAAATATGAAATCAACGCAATGCCTTGAAAATATAGAGCCAAATCAACGCTTTGCGTTGAAAATATACAATCAAATCAACGCATTGCGTTGAAAATATAGAATCAGTGCAGACAATATAACATTTGCATTTTCCTATTATTCAGGTTAGTTTGGAATATTTTTTCTCAATAAGACTTATGAAACTGAACGCGTTGCGTTGAAAATAGAGAACAATTTTATTTCCGTCAGGACCGCTTATGTTATTGGGCGTTCTGCGTCAATTGTAGCGACGGAAGGTGAACGCAGTGAACCTGGAGGAGCGGAAATTGAGGCAGAATGCCCAATAACATACTACTTACAACGAAAAAGACGCTATCGAAAAATCAAAACTGGGTAAGTTGTGTAGTCTTTTCTTTTGAAATAAGTTATTAAGGAAAGGGACAGAACATGGCGGTGTTGTTATTTGCTTCACGCTCACACTTATGCGTGTGTGAGCGAGAAACAAATAACAGACAGCGTCGCCATTTTCTTCATTTTTAAGGCATAGTTCCTGAGTGTAATAAATAGTTTGTAGGTATATGGCGCTCTTATCCTAAAAGGTATACAAAACAATATATTAAATTCTAAATTGCTATTTTAATTGTTTATTAGCAGTTTACAACATGCCAGATAGACTAAATATTTTTTATGTCAAATTCATATTTTTGTTCATTGCCAACTAAGGGCACCAACATCACTAGAAAAGTAATCACAAAAAATATTTCGTGTTATATGTGGGCTCATACTAAGTTCATTAGTTGTCAGCGGTTCTAACATTTGAAGATCAGAATCATCAAAGATAATGTCATCAGACGCTTGTACTCCATCTCGATTCAAAACAAAGTTATGTAGTACACAACATGCCTTAATAATGTCTGTCGCAAATTCATATTGCACATTCATAGCTCGATGTAATATGCGCCATTTATTGGCTAGGATGCCGAAAGCGCACTCAACATATCTTCGGGCACGACTCAACCGATAATTGAAAATTCGTTGTTGTACCGACAAATGCTTTCCTGAGTAAGGGCGCATAACGTTATTTGAAATTGAGAATGCTTCATCTCCCACAAAAACAAATGGAGTTGCATTTTGATTACCTGGTAAAGGCTTTGGTGCTGGAATAGGTAATTTATGTTTCATAATCAAATCATAAAGTTTAGAGTTCTGGAAAACGGTGGTGTCATTTTCCTTTCCATACGCTCCTATATCGAAAAAATGAATCTACACTCGAGAGCAATGAATCCGGGTCACTTAAAGAATGTTAAAAATCTCGGAAACTAAAAATGATAGGTTAATGCAATAAATTGTATTTAATAGACAATGTAATACTCCTTAAATGAAAGTAAAAAAAATATGAGTCACCATACATTTTATTAACACAAAATTACATAAAGAAAAAACTGCTGATCTCTCCTTAAAACAAAAATAGGAAACATGAAATTTTTGAACTTTATTACGATTTTCTTGAATTTTAATACTTCGTATTGCCTCCTCGTGCTTCCATTACTGCGTTTACGCGGTTTGGCATGCTGTACACCAAGTTCCTTATACGATTTTGGGGAATATTCTCCCATTCCTCTGTGAGAGCAATTTTGAGCTCACGAAGCGTGATTGGGGGAGGGTTTCGTTGTTTTACGCATCTGCCTAGCTCGTCCCAAGCATGCTCGATCGGGTTGATATCCGGGCTGCGCGCTGGCCACTCCATACGAGTAATGTTCATCTCTTGAAGGTAGTCATTCACAATCCTACCTGTATGAGGTCGGGCATTGTCATGCATAAATATAGCATCCTCACCTAAATTGACCATAAATGGACCAACGTGATCATTGAGGATTTCTTCCACATATCTTACGCTAGTTAAAGAGCCGTTTTCTATGATCACCAGCTCTGTGCGACTTTCAGAAGAAATTCCGGCCCACACAAGTACAGACCCACCACCGTAGGCTACTTTTTCTTCGATGCATGCTTGCTTGAATCTTTCCCCTGGTCTTCGATACACTCTGTGTCTTCCATCGTGCTTGTAGAGCATAAATTTTGATTCGTCGGAGAACATAACTTTTGACCAATCTTCAATACTCCAATTTACGTGGCTCTGGGCATATCTTAGTCTCGAAATACGATGCCCACGCTCTAGTTTAGGGCCGTTTGCAGGTCTAAGGGGTTTTAAGTTAGATTCAGCAAGCCGACGTCTTACTGTCCATGCACTTGGGTTACTTCCTCCGAGGCGTCGAAACTGATTGGTGAGTTCAGTTCCTGTGAGAAAGCGATTTCGAAGCATGGTGTTCACCAAGTATCGGTCTTCTCGTGCTGTGGTACACCTGGTTCTGCCCGTTCCTGGTCTGCGTAGGTTAGAACCAGTTTCTTCGTAACGTCGGAGAACTCTTTGTACTGTTGACAGCGACACACCGACAGTCCTGGCTGTATCGCGCTGACTCCGGCCGGTTTCCAGCATTGTAAGTATTCTGGTGCATTCTTCAGGCGTAAGCGACATAATTTCAGCTTGAATAATGAATATAGAGCACTATCAACATGGTTTATGTACCCACATAAATGACAGATTACAAACAAAAGCAAAACCAAATGCTGTAATTTCGTAGTTCCATCTTCGAAAGTGGCCCTTTTTCAAATTTGATTTTTTTATGATATAACTTTACAATAACTAAGAAGTTTTAATACCTTCATTTGAGGAGTATTACATTGTCTATTAAATACAATTTATTGCATTAACCTAGCATTTTTAGTTTCCGAGATTTTTAGGATTCTTTAAGTGACCCGGATGAATTATAGCTCTTATAATTGTAAAATAGTGATCCACTGTGCGCAGGACACCAAATACGGACATGTTTACCATCGAGAGCTCCTATGCAGTTAGGAAAATTCGCGTTTTTGTCAAAGTGAATAGCGACATCTTCTAAAAGCTGTCTTGTTATAGAAGGTATGTTTTGACTTAATAGATGTTTCCATATGGCACGACAAACTGTCCTCACAATTTTTGCTATTGTACTTGCTCCTCGGTAGTAATTCGTATGCATGGTTTTGAAATCACTGCCGGTTGCTAGAAATCTGAAATGAAATAACAACTAGTAGACATGTAATAAAATAATAAAAATGTAGGTATAATAATACAAGGTGCTATAAAATTATATAGGTAGGTACGCAAATTGTTACGGGTGATTGATACGGACAGATTTTATTTACCAAATCAGGAACAAGCTGTTCATGTTTTCAGTTTGTGTACATAATTTTAAAGCTTTTTATACATTTTTTAAGGGCCACATAAGGTTAATAATTTAAAATTTTGTAGTTTAAATGTAATCTAGGGTATTTTTATATTTATTTCAATTTTTCATTTGTGTTTTTTTTCTGATTCTGGTAATGAACTAGTTAAGAAGTGGAAGGCCATAAAAGATAATTTTTCTAAATATCAAAAAAAACTTAAAGATGCCAATCGGTCTGGAGCTGGAGCTTCAAAAATAAAAGAATATCACTTGAATAAACAATTACAGTTTTTGAAAAAAGTTTCACAAAATGCAACTGATTCCAGTATAAATGTAGTGGAAGAAGATAGTGAGAACCAAACTGAAATAACAGCATTGCCTCGTTATCAAAGTCAATCACGAAAACGAAAGGCGGCTGAGAAGGATGGCTTTGAAGAAAATATTTTGAAAATATTAAAAACACCGGAGAGTCGACATTTCCATTTTTTAAGGGGATTTTACCATCTCTTCAAGCTTTGAATGATAATCAAACATTGATATTTCAAAGTCGAGTGCTTCAAATACTAACAGACATTCTTCAGCCTTCAAATCAGCAATATACACCTCACGGCTATGCTCAAGATTATCAACATCAGGGCTATAATCAAGGATATTCAACTCAGAGATACAATAATACTTTTCAGAGTGGCTACCACACTTCTACTCCTGGATGTTCCAGTACTGAACTGAGGTCTGCCTCATCCTCACAAATACATTCCAAACCATCAAACCAACAACGTCCAATAAATTCACCATTTACACTGGAGGAAACGACAAGTACTTCCTATGGTACACAAGACGAAGAGTTTGATTTTTCTTGAACATTGTATTTTTGAAAGACTAATTAAAGTATTCTTAAAGTAAGTAATTAATCAATAAAAACTATCAATAAAAACGTATTTGTTTTACTTTACCTTACAGTCAAGCCCAACATTTCCAGCGCAGTAAGAGGTTTCCTTCCTTTAATATTTTTTTATGTATATATTTTGATAACCCACGTAGTAGCTCTTCAAATGATGATATACTCATTCTAAAGTAGGCGAAAAATTTATTTTCGTCTATCTTTAATGCTTTATATTTTCGAGAAAAGTACTCGCCATTGGGATTCATAGCCTTATTAAATGGATGTATCCAGTATCTTCTTTGTCGTTTATTTAAAACAGAGTAATGTCTTTTTAATAACAAATAAGCAATAAGTTTCTCACGATTGTCCATGGCAGAGACACGTCTATCCACAATAAAAAATCACGAGTAACTGGATACCCTACCATAAGACAATAAAATGCTCTTTTTCGCGACGCCGCAACGCCGCAACGCAAACCGCCGATTTTAGCGGCGCGGCGCCGCAACGCGGTTATGTGTTTTGGCCCTAAGTGAGGTGACGTATTTGGGTCATATTTTCAATAAGGATGGTATGAAAGTGGATGACGAAAAATTAAGAGCTATCAATAACATGCCGGAGCCTACTGATCGAAAGAGTTTAGAGCGATTTTTGGGGGCAGTTAACTATTTATCTAAATTTATACCTAATTATTCGGTTCACATATTTTCATTGAAGCGGTTATTGAAAAAAAGATGTTACATGGTGTTGGGAAATCGGACACAAAAATGCATTCGATAAATTAAAAAGTTTGATCTGTGATGCACCTGTGTTGTCATTGTACGATGTAAGTTCGCCGGTGGTGATGTCGGTGGACGCGAGCAGCGTAGCGCTCGGCGCCGTGCTGATGCAGCGAGGGCGGCCGGTCGAGTACGCCACGCGTACACTGACTGACACACAAGTCAGATACGCTCAAATTGAAAAGGAATTATTGGCAATTGTGTTTGCTTGTGAAAAATTTCATCAGTATATATATGGGAAAAAACAAGTGGTTATAGAATCTGACCATAAACCGTTCGAAAGTATTTTTAAAAAGCCATTGAACTCGATCCCGGCACGCTTGCAGCGAATGATGTTAAAACTACAAGGATATGATTTAGTTATTATATATAAACCGGGAAAGTTTATGTATATACCTGACACGTTGTCGCGTGCACCTCTTCCTGATTTATATGACGAAAACATTAGTAGGGCAATATTAAGCCAACTTAAAATGGTTATTAGTAATGTACCAATGTCCCAAAACAAACTACTGTAGTTAAGAAAGAAACTGCTAAAGACAAACTGTTAAATCAATTAATCATCTATATTAATGAAGGTTGGCCTAATCATAAATATGATGTACAAAATGATTTGAGGTGCTTTAGATCTATGAGTGATGAGCTTTATTGTGTGAACGGTGTGATTTTTAAAAATAAACAGGTGCTGATTCCAACCTCTTTACAAAAAGAAATGTTAAAAATGATTCACGATGGACATTTAGGAATCGATCGTTGTAAAAGACGTGCACGCGAAGTGATATTTTGGCCAGGTATATCACAAGATATAGAAAAATATGTAAAACAATGTAAAGTGTGTCAGGAGAATTCAAACAAACCTAGCAAAGAGCCAATGATTCCGGCTGGCCTATTAGCTAATTTGCGACTGCTACGATCACTGCGATTTTCGATGTCAAAACAGCGATTATTACTTTTTCGTATTAGCTAGTGAGCAACCGGTGGAAAAGCTACCGAGACGCCTCTGGAGGACGACTTGTGAAACTATATGACGTATGAAGCCGCGAATATCAGTAGTTAGGCCCAAAGTTTCGTATTAGCTAAGGCAACGCAACTAGCGACGCTACCACAAGAGCGTGCGACTCGACTGTCAAATATGCAACTACTCAATAGCCGTTGTGTCGCGTCACTTTGAATGTTTGCATTGGATTCGACTGTGATATAAATAAAAACAAAAGAGAAAAAATTAAATTAAATTCTATCTGTCCATTGGAATTCTACTCATATAGGTATTTAAGGTTCTACTATTTAATTGTTCTGTTTGTGATGTGTTGGTGATTTATTATATAACCTACAAAGTACTTGTTACGAACAAAATAATTTCAATTTTAAAGGAGGAATCATCATCAAAATGGCTCGCGCTATTTTAATTTTGATGGCGCTCGAAGAAGAAGAGGATAGAGAGGCCGCAAGTCTGGGCCATTTAGTCTCGAGGCGAAGCCGGCGACATTTGCGCCAGGACTCGCATTCCCTTGTGGCTGGTCTATCAGAGACCGAGTTCAGAGCACATAACAGATTATCAAAAACACTGTTCTTTTACTTGTGCTCTGAACTTGAGCCGCTGTTGCCAGCAGCCAGGAGGAACACCAAGGTGTCCGTCGAGTGTGTATGTAGCTTAACCTAGAAAAAGATTATTCCTTCACGACGAATACGCGAGTAGATGCAACTTGCTTAGCTAATACCGATTTTGCCACTAGTAGCGCCACCAGTGGCGCGGTTGGCCGCGCTACCAGTCGTAGTCGCTTAAATTAGCTAATAGGCCAGCGGTTACCATTCTGAAATTGCCTTGGAACAAAATTGGAACGGACATATTCGAATATAGAAAGAAAAGTTATTTGATTATAGTTGATTATTATTCTGGTTTTATCGAGACGGGATATCTGAAGGATACGTCCTCAAATTCTGTGATTAATGTTATGAAGGAAAATTTTGCTCGGTATGGCATTCCTGATACAGTTATAAGTGACAATGGTCCACAATTTTCTAGCAATCTGAACAGACTGAAGGAAGGGCTCTAAGGAAAAGAAATACTCGTATCTACAGTTCTAGCATTGAAAATGAAGAAAATGTTATAAGTTCAAAACTATCTAAAGGAAAAGCAACTAAAGGGCTACTAATCAAAGGCAAAAAAAAACAAATTATCTATTGGAGACACTGAAAATATATTAAAAGTAAAAAATGTTAATTCAAAAATAGAAAATACCAAGAAAGAAGTTTCAGTTCATAATTATTGTGTAGAATGTTTTGAAAATTATAATTTAACTAAATCGAAATCAGATTGGATTGAATGTCAGATGTGTCGAATGTGGTTGCATGAAAATTGTTCAACATCACATCATCGCTGCACATCAGGCGAGATAGCAGCCAAACATAGATCTATAAAGAGTAAAAAAAAAACATTCAAAAACCATTGCATGAGATGTGGCAAGAGTTGAAAAGCTTGACTTATGGTGATAATCAATGCTAATGCCAAAGTTGATTACCATATTTTTAATATTTAAGATAAATACTAATATTTAATTAAAAAATTACATGTTCACTAACTTACAATTTAAAATATTTTAATCATGTCTTCAAATCAAGCATTGACCAGCCTCAACTGCTGTGGTAACAAAACATGGGTCAAGATGACTGATCTAGAGATTAACGAGGCATAGAAGATCATAAAGGCTAAAAGAAATGCTTCAAAATTCCATGCTGACAGAGTGCCGACGTTTGTTAAGCTTGAAAATGGGTTCATACTCGCATTACCCTCGAGATTTGACGATTTGACGAAAGCCATAATTAATCATTTGCAATCGGGGGTATATAAGATGAATCCATATTCGTACATTGCACCCATGCACAAGTTGTAAATCATCTATAATCCGATTTGCACAAGACCTATCATCGCTGACTCCTTGAATATCTATATTATATATTTATATACCCCCCAAAAAAAAAAAAACCCTACAGATATGTTTTTTTTTTCATTACAGGGGAGTTGAGAGATTTTTCAAGATGAACAATCCAAATAACCTGCTAAACCTGATTGATATAGTATGCAAAATGAGGAAAAATGATCCATTTTTTTTTCAACCAATAAGGTGTTGCAGATCTGGCGACATGCAGTGCCATTAACACTTAAGGAGTCGCTAATGGGTTCAGCGGACCCAGTCCTTCATATTTTGCTTCTTAAATATTATAATTCGACGAATGCGACGTTGCCGCTCTTAGTACCTTTTAACGATAGTGTAGCACAGCAAATGACGACGTCGGCAGTCAGTTGGCGCGCTGCAAGTGAGTGCTACGGACGTAAAAGGTGTGTGTGGGTCCGCCGGACCCGGTAGCGACTAAATACGTAAGTGAATTTTGCATTTTGTTATTACTATTTATTTACCTATTTTCTTTATTTCTTTCGTAGAAAATGGCAACCAATAGGGTTTTAAGGCCTGAAGAGATAGATGAATATCTAAATGAAGAAATAGAAAACGAAGACTGCTCTGAAACTGAAGACTGCTTAGATGTAAGTGAACATGAATCGGATTCCGAACAAGAAGGCGAAGTATTCAACTTCCCAAGGTCATCAGCATCAAATACGGGGTGTAATTGACAGGTTGGCAAAAACTGAAACAGTAGCTTCAGACCATGATTTATGACTGAAAAACGTTTGAATTTTCTTCAGGAAAATTGTCGAATTTTCCGACCGTTTTTCAACTAGATTTGTTTTCTATTCATTTGTTACAACAAAATCCAGCCCTAATAACATAATTTTAGTGAAAAAAAGCAAAAAACTTAAACTCGGCAATGTAAATAATAATGATGTAAAAAGAAAATTTGTACAACGCGCTCGGAATCAGCTGTTAGCTCTAAAAGTTTATTGCGCTCCTTAGTGCCTACAGACTGTACGACAGACAGAGACAGCATACCGCTCGCTCGCTCGCACCCTCCCTTTGAGTGCTGGCCGCCGCCGGCGGGCGCGCAGCCCGCCGGGCGGCGGCGCGTCAAAGCAAAGGCGCCGCCCTTTGCTTTTACGCGCCGACACTGCTAGGGTTGTACCGCTTATGGAATTGAATACTTGTAATTTTATTTTTATTTATGTAAAATGTTTTATTAATAATTAAATACTCAGGAATGACTTTGTTCTTTCTTAGTTCCGAAAACCTTATTTTAAATCGTTAACCTTTCGAGTATCGTAATTAGAGACACAAAAAGACGGGGTAGGTGTGAGGACGCCGGCGTCCTCTGTTTAACAGTTTGATCTACAGTATCAATTACGAAGCCACCCGAACTGTACACACGCGTTGCATTACAGTAATGTAAATTGTTTGGTTTAGACAATTAAGTGGGACATAAAACAAAAACATCGCGTCAATATTGCCAGATTCACATACCTTAAACTGCCAATCCCCGAGCGAACGCTGGCGTTCGAAAAGGTTTGCTTATTTTCGATATTTACAGACTACATAAGAAAAACTTCTTATTTGCGTTTTTAAATAAATACCCTATAAAAAAACGCTTATTTTATAATCTATGCGTTTGCTTAGTGTTTAGAAAATGGCGCGAAATCGCGTGCGTGCTGCTTGGGGGTTGACAGGTCCTAGGTTTAAAGTTAGAAGCAGAACCACGAGTAGAAGTTACAAGAGATAGCGGTTAATAACAATCTTTATCATACGATTACGATACGATTCTTTTTTCAATACCTAGTTCTTCATCTTTATCTCAATCGCAGACCGACCGCGGTAGCTACTGTGCCATGGGCTCCTCGACTAACGTACCTACTAATTACCGAAATGAAAATGTTTCATTTCATATCATGTGGGCAGCCCTATGCTACAAACTACACTAGGTAACTTAGGTTTAGGTAAGCCACGTCGAGTCACTTCTCACTTCAGTTCATTCAGTCTGCCGCGATTGCTGGTGCGTTCTTGACGTTTCGTTCTCTTTCAACTGTCGGGAGTTTGGGACTGTGTCGTTGAGTTGAGTTGTGTGTTTTTGTGTTGTGTGATATCGTCATGAATCGGCGTAATGAAACGTTTAGTGCTCGCGAATATGGCCAGATGTTAATGTGCTTGGGAGAAGCTAGAGGAAACGCGTCTTTGGCATTAAGGCTCTATGTTCAAAGACACCCAAATGAAAGACATCCAGCTAATAGTCGTACTATCACACGGGCATATCAACGTGTTTTAGAAAATGTACCTATTGTGCCGCGGCAGGAAGGTGCTGGAAGGACAATCAATGCTCGTTCTGAGCAGGTGATTTTAGATGTTGTCCGTCGAAATCCGCGTTTGGGAACCCGTACTGCTGCAAAACTTGTACGGCGTAATAACGGACCCCGGGTTTCACATTGGTCTGTGCACAAAGTCCTTCGAAAGGACAAGCAACGTCCATATCGGATCCATAAAGTGCATGCTCTGGTACCTGGCGACTCAACCCGTAGACTAGCGTACTGCAGATGGCTGATACATCGGCAGCAGCTAAATCGCCAATTCGTTTCACGGGTGATTTGGACCGATGAATCGACTTTTACACGAAACGGTATGTGGAACCGGCGGAATGCTCACATTTGGGCACGCCACAACCCATACGCAATGCAGCAGACGGGTCATCAGACGCGGTGGTCACTGAATGTGTGGGCTGGCGTGTATCATAACCGTATTTTGGGTCCCGTGTTTTTGCCAACTAGAATGGACGGCCGGCGTTATTGCGAATTTCTACAGCAGGATTTTGAAGCTATGATGGACACTCTGCGGGCTGAGCTAGATCAAGAATGGGATCGTATGGAGAACGAACCCCTAGCTCAACTACCTACCATCTGGTTTCAGCACGACGGCGCCCCGCCGCATGTGGTGCTCCCAGTCCGACAGCACCTGGACCGTACTTTTTCAAACCGATGGATTGGGAGATTCGGGCCACATGCATGGCCACCTCGCTCGCCTGACCTAACCCCATTGGACTTTTTCCTGTGGGGTTATATCAAAGAACGGGTGTATGTGACGGAGTGTGATACCGCGGCCGAAATGGAGCAGCGCATAAGAGACGCTTTCGCATCGTTGAACCATCAAATCAATGAGGATGTGACAATGATGCCTCGTCTCCATGCCGAAACCCTGCGTCGAGCACAACTGTGCGTGCAGCTCGGAGGCAACCACTTCGAGCCATTCCTTATACGACCCGAGAGACTTTAATTTAGGTAAGTGACTAAGTATTTTAATTTTTCATAGGTATTGAATTTGTGTTTAAATTTTTTTAAGGCGTGTTTGTGTGTGTATTGTATTATGTATTTATTCCAAACGTCCCGAAGTACCTATTAGTATGAATGAACGACGCGCGGGGTATAGGGTCGCGCGCGTATCGCAATGTTCGTTATACATTGCGTAGCCGAAATAAAATTGAAAATTGAAAAACGTTCACCTATCATTTCCGGGAAAATATTTCACTATCAACATGTTAACAATACCAGTCAGAATTCATACTTTTCGTTTTTGCCAACCTGTCAATTACACCGTGTATACAATCTGAACATGAACTAAACTCAGAGCCAAGGCAAGGCATCCGTCGACCGGCGCCTGATCTCCGACGTCCGGATTTAGATTGTGTTCCATTGTCGATTTTACAAAATGGCTATTATATTGGTAAAGACAAAACTACTTTATGGAGTATTGAAGAACCCGCAAGAAATGTAAGAACTCGGAGTCATAATATCATGCGTGAAGTTCCTAGGCCTTGTCAAGAAATGTTGAACTCAACTACACCGTTGGAAAAGTTTTGTCTTTTTTTCCCCGATGAAATGTTGACGAAAATAACGGATTTTACAAATATTTACATGACTGAAAAAGTTCGAGACAATTTTGAAAGAGAGAGAGACTGTAAACCTACTAGTGTCACGGAAATAAAAGCTTTGTTTGGACTTCTTTTTTATATTGGAAAATTGAGAGGAGCACACTTGAATACTAAGGACCTGTGGGCCACCGATGGTACCGGATGTGATATCTGCATAGCAGCTATGTCAAGAAGTAGATTTCACCTTTTGCTTAGATGCTTGCGTTTTGATGATATAAGAACAAGGCCAGCAAGAAAGGAAAATGATAAATTGGCGCCAATTCGAGAGATTTTTGAGCAATTTGTGGGTTATATTCGGAAATACTACAGGCATGGAGAGCATGTCACCATAGATGAAATGCTTTTAGCATTCCGTGGTCGATGTCCATTCCGACAATATCTTCCCAGCAAACCAGCCAAGTATGGCCTAAAAATATTTGCAGTCTGTGATGCAAAAACTTATTATACATCAAACCTTGAAATTTACGCCGGCAAACAAAATGATGGTCCCAATCAGATCAGCAACTCTCCAAGCGATGTGGTGAAAAGACTGGTGGACCCGATAAAAAGTTCTCATCGTAATATTGTCATGGACAATTGGTTTATGAGTGTTTCATTGATGACAGATTTACTGGACAACTTTGGCTTGACATGCTTAGGAACTCTCAGAAACAACAAAAAAGAAATACCTCCTGAGTTTACTCAAACCAGAGGAAGACAAGAGCACGAAACTTACTTTGGGTTTCAAAATAATACCACATTGCTATCTTACGTGCCTAAACGTGGCAAAGTAGTTCTTTTAGCATCTACTATGCATCATGATGCTAAAATAGACGTAGAAACCGGTGAACAAAAGAAACCTGAAATGATAACCGATTACAATAACCTCAAATGTGGAGTCGATGTAGTTGACCAAATGACTGGTACATATTCTGTGTCTAGACGAACTCAACGTTGGCCACTTTGCATATTTTTTGGGTTATTGAATATTGGCGGACTAAACGCTTACGTTATCCAAAAGGCCATGTTACCTTCTGATAACTTCACACGAAGAGATTTTATCAAAACATTGGCTATTTCTCTGATTGTACCACACCTTCATGAAAGAATTTCTATTACAAACATTCCTCAGCACATCAAAAATCGTATCAGAAATATAATACCAGAAGTAGAACCAACTGCTGCATCCAACCCACCTGTGAGTGGACGAAAAGTGCGTTGCGGCCTATGTAATTGGAAAAAAGATAGGAAAACCAAAGTTTTTTGCACAAAGTGCAGTGTACCAATTTGTGGAGAACACATGAAGCATGTTTGTACAAATTGTTATAACTAAATTTTATGTACAAAGTGTCTGAAGAATGTTGACAAGTGTGATTTTACTCCAAAGAAGATATTATTTTTTTTGTAATTTTTTTTTTATACTTCTGTGATGATTAATCTCTCATTGCTATTCCGTTTATATAAGTATATTATAGTTGTGTAAGTAAATACAGAAAATTTTGTTTAAAATAAGTAAATATAAAAATTACAATGATTACCCTAAATCTTGTCACAAAACTAAGGAGAAATTAAGTATATTTTTGTTATAGCCTTTGTTTAAGGCGCGTCCCCGTGCAAAACACAGCGGTAGCCCTTTTTTGTGCAGTTTTTAGGAGCTATCTTCTCTTTATCCAATAGAAATACCAACTAATAAAAATTACATTAAATTTCTACGTAATCTTGACTCCAAAATGGTAGTTTTGTTTTTTTAATTTATGTAACATAATATTTAATTATAGGGTCACAACGAAACTACAGAAATGAGAAGTAATGATTTTTAACATGCATCTCCTTGTAAAGTAACCATTATTTTGATTTAATACTTAAACTAATGGATAGGTAATTTAATAAAGAACATTATGCTAATTTTATTTTTTTCAAAACACGAAAATTTGATTTTATATAGATTTTACTCTAAAATCTGAGCGGATTCTTTACGTTTTTCTAGCGCTGCCACGCTCTGGCTTAGTGTGCCGCAAGCTCTCGAGAGTGATACCCGTGTCGTTTGTCGTCGCATCGGCTTGCTCGCCCACTAAACTCGCTCACGTAGAAGATAATAAATATTAGTTTAGAGTGTGTTTTTGTTATTGACGTTTGTTTTAGTTATAGATTTTTTGTATTAGTTATTTATTGTTTTATTTATCGCGAAAGGACGCTTTGTGTTTATATTTTCATACTATTGAGTTTTGCGAAAAGGACGCTATTGTTGTTTAGACAGCCAAAATGCCTAAGTACAAGAAAGTTGTGCGACAAGGACGTGCAAAAGTAGCAATGATGATTGAAGCTCGGTAAGCAGTCTCGTTTTTATTTATATTCTAAATCCAAGTTCGAACGAATTTAAAAATATTACGGCAGGATTTTATCGCGCAAGGGATTTTCAACTCTCGGTGGTTAGCCGAGCGTTCAGAATCCAACAGATGCAGCCTAATGTCTCGTAAAAACACACTGTTGGAATCTCGACTCTCCGTACTATGAGGCGCGTTGAAAGTCCAGTGCACCAATATTGAACATACGATCGTGGGCTAATGAATGTGAAATATTTTTTTTTACCTATTTACTATAATGACACAATATACCTGTATTTGACTATATATATATACACGGTGAAATTGAATTCGATATTTTTGCGAAAAGTATGTACTCAGTCCAGGCTTTAGAATAAATACGTAGCGTCAAATTAAATAAAAAAAATTGAAAAAAAAAAAACGTAAAATAACTGACAATTATCTGAAATGTCGATTTCACTAAACACGTTACGCGGGGACGACAGACGCGCCGCGCGCCGTCTGAGCGTAGGTACCTACCTAATGCCACGCGGTCAGCTGATACCTACAAAACAAACGCCCGCTCCGCTTCAAGGTCCAAGCGGGGGTAGCCGACTGACGGCACCGCGCGGCTATCTTTTATCTTTATTAGTAGGTAAGAAATTAAACAATGACTCCAATTTTCCCTTCATACTTTTTATCGGGCTTAGGACCGTCAGAATTACTTACAATTGGGCCAGTAACAAATACAAAGAACTAAAAATAGGTACTGTGCTCAGAGTAGGTAGATAAGTAGGTACCTACATTGATTTGAAACAATAAAAAAGTAGAGGCACGGCAAGTAAGTAGTTCAGGCGTATTTAAAAAAATGGAATCAGTACTATTTACAGTGATTTAAATCATACACTTACCTATTATTTTAACTACCTACTATCTGTATTGAAGCAACTGTTCAAAATGTTGTCCGTTCACTTCAATACAAAGTCTCGCACGTTTTTGCAAATTCTCTTTAAGAGAACGAAGGGTGTCTGTGTTTCTTTTCACTTTATTAAAAGCACTCGCGTAAACGTTGACTCGTCAGTCCACAAAATGTTTACGTTTTGATTATCATTGAGCCACTGGCAAAAGGCAATGCGAGATTGCGGATCAGTCTCATGTAGCGCTTGCGTTCGACGAAAATGGAATGGATGCATTCCGATTTCGTCACAAGTCGCGTAAAAGCGCACCATATCCAACCACTCGACGTTTGAAAAATTATAATGACGACGCGACGTCATTTTTGCGTTCACGCGCGGAAACGGGAAAGACAAGCGAGTACTGTAAATCCCTTGACAGAGTTTGGCCGACTGACCTACTAATTATTTTTTCGCATGAGACATGAGGCGAGCGGGGTAGCGCGCGCGGGCGCATCAGAGGTGCATAAAAGAAAGGGGCGGTTCCAACGCGCGTAGTTCTCGTATTTTATTGGTTGATAGTTATTGTTACTCAGCGCGGTTACTTATACTATTAATTATTCTGTAACGCGGTTGCACTAGTCGGATTTTGGACAGAAGGTATTTATCATGTCGCAGGGCATATGTCACGAATTGGAATAATGTTGTTTATTATAACTACTAGTTTTATGTTGTAAAATATTTTTTTTATATTTATTGAATGGTGTATAAACATTCTATAGCATGGACTGAGTACATACTTTTCGCAAAAATATCGAATTCAATTTCACCGTGTATATATATATATATATTTGACCTATATTGACTGGCCTGTTGGTTTAGTGGTTAGTGGCCCTGACTGCTATGCCGCAGGTCGTGGGTTCGATTCCCACCCAGGACAAATGATTATGTGATGAGCATGATCATTTGTTCTGTGTCTGGGTGTAATGTATCTATAATATGTACCTATGTAGAAATATATAAGTATGTTTATCAGTTGTCTAGTACCCATAACACAAGCTCTGCTCAGCTTGGGACTAGATAGCGGTATGTGATAGTTGTGGAATATTATTATTATTATATATATATACATATTTCAATTATTAAAAAAAAAAGTTATTAATGCAATTCATTTATCAATCAATTTTTTTTTTGTAGCCGGGCTAAAAGAACAGGACAAAATAGTCAAGAAGAAACACCAACAACATCTAAAGATTCTGAACTTTACGTTGATAGCGCGTATGTATCCCTATCAAAAATAGAATAAACCCACTAAGTACTAGTCTAACATGTGAGTAGTTAGCGAAGTGAATAACATTCATCTTTATCATAATTTTATCGACAAATAAAAATGAATCTTTGCACTAAATGTTCGCTATCATACGCGTGCCATAGAGTTATGAAACTACAGACATGAATATTCATACAGTACTTACGTGGTTCAGTGTTTGTCATCTATTAATTTTTGTGTGTAAATTTGAGATATAATATTAAAATATATTATATATTTTAAAATATTTTTTTTATAGTTCAAAGGACTACCAAACTGATGCACAGCTACCTCTAATGGAGATTTCTAATTTACAACCGAAAGAAAAAAGCAATAATGAGTAAGTATTAGATAATTATAATCCTTTACTCGGTCACCTACAGTCACTAGAATTAAAAAAAAAAAAATTATATCAATCATCTTTATGCAATATATTTCTTTTGCAGTACAGGAGACGATTTTGTACCAGACTTGACGGAGTCAGAAAATACCGAAGACCCCAATAAAAACATTGAAGAGGTAAGTTTCTGATACGTTCCGCGTGTTTTGAACTTGGATAAAAAGTAGTCTTTGAAAATGAATAACAGCTTCAGATAAAAAAAATCAGACCGTGAATGATTCTAATTTGACTTTTTTGTTTATATAATAAAAGGTTTTTTTTTTTTAGTTTCAAATATCCTATGAAGAAGAAGCAGAAAGTTGCGAAAAAGTTATAAACAGAAGAATTATTGATGTCAGCCACTTCCTTTCTGAATTAAAACGTATTTCAAACCATGGACCACTTGGATGCAGCTTCACAGAACTTGATCTCATAGCTGAAACCGGAATTGGTCTACAGTCAAAATTTACGTTTAGGTGTAAGCTTTGCAATCAAAAGTTTGTCTTAAATGGAGACAATTGCAGTGACAACTACCTAAATATTAATACATGCGCTGTCGCTGGTACTATTGCAATAGGTGGGGGGCATTCACAACTAGATGAATTCTTGTCAGCAATTAACCTCCCGTTGTTATCTGAGAATACGTATTCAGAGAACCATGATCTAATCAGTAACAAATGGGAAGAAGTTTTAATAGAATCCATGAATCAGGCCGCAGAAAAAGAAAAGGAATTCGCAATTTCTAATGGCAGGGTAAACAAAGATGGAATTCCTATAATAGATGTCATTGCTGATGGCTGCTGGTCCAAACGAAGTTATAAAAAGAATTATAATGCTCTTTCAGGTGCAGCTGCCATAATTGGCAAACATACAGGAGAAATACTTTTTTTAGGCGTTAAGAATAAGTACTGTTTCATCTGTGCCCGTGCAGAAAAACAAAATGTTGTTCCATCAGAACACAAATGTTTCAAAAATTACAGTGGTCCATCCACAAACATGGAGAGTGAAATAATTGTGGAAGGATTTAAAGAATCCATAAAAATGTACAATTTAATTTACGGAAAACTCATATCTGACGGTGATGCTAGCACCTACTCCAAAATATTACAAGCTCGCCCCTATTCTGATGTGACCGTGGAAAAAGTAGAATGTCGGAATCACATTTTAAGGAATTTTTGCAACAAATTACAAGCGCTCGCCACTGACACTAAATATAACATAAAATACCGAAAACTAATAACAAAAAGTGCTGTACTACGAACAAGGGCTACAATTTGCAAATTAATTAAAAAACATAAAACCAATTCAGATGTTCAACTTTTGTTCGACGACTTATTAATTAGCCATCTCCATGGCTTCGGAGACCATACTAAGTGCCGATCATACATGTGTGGCAGTATTGGCAAAACGGACCTGCCAAATGATTTTGTTTTAAGCTCTTTATGGCAAAGAATATGTTTTATTGTTCAAAATGTTGCAGGGCATGCTCGAAGTCTATTGTATGACGTTGATAGCAACGTGGTGGAAAGATTTCATAGCGTGGTGGCTAAGTTGGTCGGTGGCAAAAGAATAAATTTTTCATTAAAAAATTCTTACCAAACTAGATGTCATGCTGCTGCCGTAGCTTTTAATGAAAAGAAAACTATTTCTCGGTTATACAAATTAATTAATAAAGGCGACAGCCCTCAAGGCAAAATAAAACGGCTAGAAAGCAAAAGAATGAATAAAAATGTAAAAAATAAACAAAATAGGAAACCAAAAAATCGAGCCTTGCACCTAGAAAGATCAAAACCGGACCACAATTATGGTCAAGACTGCACTAAACCAGACATGCCAATAGATGTTTTTAACAAGCTCAAAGAAAATTTTATAGCAAATTTAAAAAAAAATGATGAAGAAAGAAATATAATCGAACGAACAACCATTTTACAAAGTGAATGCAGTGAGTGGCTAGAGTTGCGTAGGTCATTATTAACTGCTTCCAACTTTGGAAAAGTTGTCACGCGGCGAAATGACACAAGTTGTCATAATTTAGTTCGAGACTTGTTGTACAAAACCAACATTGACCATGTATTGTCAATAAAACATGGCAAGGACAATGAAAAAATTGCCATCAAGCAATTAGAAAAACAACAAAATATTAAAATTGAACCTTGTGGTTTATTTATTGACGAAGAATTGCCATTTTTAGGAGCCACTCCGGATGGTTTATGTAGCGACGAAACAATCATAGAAATTAAATGCCCAATAACGGCATACAAGTTGGGGTTAGAAGAAGCTATAAAAAAAAGGAAAGTAACGTTTTGGAAAATAACAAAAAAAGGGCTGGAAATCAATAAAAACCATCATTGGTACTACCAAGTGCAGGGGCAACTACACGTTACAAAAAGATCAAAGTGCTTATTTGCAGTTTGGTCAAATGAAAACTCTCCGCTAAAAACAGAATATATCGATAGAGATGATGCATTCTGGAAAGAGAAAATGAAAGAAAAGCTTACATCATTTTATTTTGATTGTTTGTTGCCAGAATTAGTAGACCCTCGCTATCCTCGAGGTATGACAATAAGAAATCCTTCATACGTTGAAGAGGCACTGACAAACAAAAAAAAAAGTAAAGAAAATATAGAACCTTCAAATGAAGAGATTGAGTTATCAACTGATATAGAAAGAAAAAGTGAAGGTGATGAACCTTCTGACGTAAATATGCCTACATGTACTCGATATTTAGATTTTTGTGATATGTAAACTAAAAACAGTACACATTTATATAGAAGTATATATTTGGTCGAGTAGGTATTGGAATTTTGTATGAGGCAGTTGATTATTTTTTCGCGATTACGATGGTGGTCACATGGAGGAAATTCTTCAGTTTGATAGTCTGTAGCACACTCTTCCATATGACTATACCCTTTCTGTTACACGTTGTATAAACGAGATAAAATAAAACAACATAATTAGATGACCTACTAAAATCTAATAAATGATGATAAAATTGACTTTGTTATTTAATTTTTCTACTTTTATCAATCACCCACCGTCTGAATAATAGTAGATACCTATTACTTTTATTTTATTTAAAATAAACACGGTACAATGTTTAATATGGTGTACCATAATATACTCGGCACAAACGAATACCATGGATCCAGTACATTATTCTCGACGCCCCAGTGCGTGGTTGATTTTTCGTCGGCTTTTTCTAATAAAAAAACAGTCCTTTTTTAAAATTTAAACTGTTTCAAATCGTTATTTTACTCAACTCCGATAATATTTTTAGTAAAAGAAAAAAAATTATTAATGAATTAAAAAGTCTACTCCGATGACTTTTTAATTCATTAATAATTTTTTTTCTTCGATAACATCGTTATTCTAATCAACCCCGATGACATTTTTAATTTTAAAAGTAGGTAATTCATTAATTTTTTTCACAAAAAATGTTAGAATAACGATTTTATACAGTTCAAATTAAAAAATCGTAAATATAATAAAAATAAATTAGCAAAAAAACCGACGAAAAATTCCACCACTGAGGGATCCAGAATCATGTACTGGATCCATGGTATTCATTTGTGCGTCGATGTCAAAGACACCCTGTGTACTTGTATAATAATAAAAGTTGGAAGTATACATGAACGTAAGTAAATTAGTCGCAGAATTCATCATGACTAAAATATTTTGGCGAACCATTCAACGTTTCATAAAAAGTATTTTTTTTTATTGGATGCCATGTCTATGGATTCTTAGGTCTGCAATTTTTACTTGTATTTGTACGATGTTCGCTAGATGGCGCTAGTACTGCTTTACGAAGTATTATAGAGGCGGGGTGCGGCGAAGAGGGAACGAATGCTCAAGGTTATTTGGTCAGGGTACCGCCTTAAGTAAAATAAATAAATATTAATATTTGATTCAATAATATCTTTTATAATACATATAGAATCCGTATAAAAAAGTAAACATTTACGTTTATCATACAGTTCTGGAAAAAACTTATGACATTATACTGGGTCCAGCGGACCCGGTAGCGAGTACTTGTGTGACAAATTAGGACGCGAATCCCTAAGTGTTAATAAAACTACATGGAGACGTGAACCGGGTATTGCTACATCAATATCAAGAAAGTAATTTCTGTGATAGTGAGATTTGCGCACTGATTCATCTCTGGGATAATTTATCATCGCATCAAAATTTTAGAAACATTAAAAGAAGTGAAAGAGTGGTGTGATCTTTTAAACAACACCCCGCACGATTTCTTTGAATCGAAAAGTAATGTAAGTGAAAGTATAGAACTCTAGAAAGTGTAACTAGTGGTGTAGTTATTCTTAAATCCTTTTTTTTTAAGTTTTTCGTGTATACTTTTTGTTTTTTAATCATTTGTTAAATAACTCTAGCATAGTGAGTTTATCAAATGTGAGGTTTATAGTTGACATTGATGGATTCTCAGTAAAAGGTAAAATTTACTTTAAAGAGATCGCCATTTTGATTTACTTAAAGATGAGCTAAAATTATTTCATATTCAACTCCCTGAGTGATTACTGTTGTTTCACGGGAAAACGAGAGATTGCGTTTTGTAAACAAAAAACATAGATTGCAATTTCAAAACTTTACAGATGATATAACTCATAGTGAAGTAATAAAAATATTTCAAGAATAAGATAAAAATTGTGGCCTATAAAGGTGGAGCAGTAGAGAAAAAACTTTAAAATTCATTAGGTGTTCCCTCTTTTAACTTGGAAACAATAGGATGTCCCAAGGTGGAAAAAAATATGGATCAGTTAAATTAGTATAGTTCTTAGTCCGCGCATGTTCTGATACAACAATTGACATCTACCTATCGACATCATTGTGAATAAGTGAAATAGTAAAACCTTTGGGTACATTTATGTGTCGAGCGCAAAACAATTTGTGTATAAAATTTGTTAACTATTTTTATACGGTGGATAAACATTATTAGGAACAACTTGTAACACTATGAGTAGTGATGATTATAGATCTAATCATATAATTACAATTAATTGAAGAAAGTTAAGCTATTAGATGTCAACGGTGAGCGCTTTATGAAGAATTCGTAAATGAAAATGTACTTATATGTAGACAACGGTGACAGTGGTGATGGGATAAATGAGAACCCTTTCTCACATCATAAAAATCGTACTGTGATCATTCAAAATAATGCCATGAAAAAAGGCTCAATTTGCGTTTATGCAGTAATAATTATCAATTATTATTGAATGAATTGGAAGTAATTAATTATTTTAGAACTCGTGCTAAATAAACTAAGCAGTAGAGTAACAAACACTTTACAACAAGGTGGTCGTCTGATACATTCGAACAGAAGTATACGGATGAGAAAGGCCTAGAGAATACGGTGAAATTACAGAGAGTTGTAAAGATTGAAGAATCTCATAGTAATCACCGTCGAGAAGATTCAAAATCTAGAGATGGAGAATAAGGAACATAAGATGGAATAGATAAAATAACTATTCATCACAATTATTAACCTATTCATCTTTTAATCATGTATTCAAATCAAGCATTGACCAGCCTTAACTGCTGTGGTAACAAAACATGGGTCAAGATCTAAAGATCAACAAGGCGTACAAGATCATGAAGTCTAAATGAGTTGCTTCAAAATTCCATGCTGACAGTATGCAGGCGTTTGTTCAGCTTGAAAATGGGTTTACACTCGCATTTCCCTCACGATTTGACGATCTGACGGAAGACTTGTTCAATCATTTGAAATCGGGGGATTTATGACGAATATTGGCACAAGTGGTAAATCATCTATAATCCGCTTTGCACAAGACCTATCATCGCTAACTCTTTAGATATCTATATATTTATATACCCTCCAAAAAAGAAAAACAAGAAAAAAATTACTACCGATAAGTTTTATTTTTCATTACAGTGGGGAGTTGAGACATTTATCAAGATGAACAATCCAAATAACCCGCTAAACCTAATTGATATTATGCATAATGAGTGTAAAAATGAGTGGATCAATTTTTTTTTTCAACTAATAAAGAGTTGCAGGTCTGGCGACATGCAGTGCCATTAATAAAACTACATGAAGACGTGAACCGGGTATTGCTACATCTATATCAAGAAAGTAATTTCTGCGATAGTGAGATTTACGCACTGATTCAACTTTGTGATAATTTATCATCGCATCAAGAAGACACTTTTGGAAACATTAAAAGAAGTGAAAGAGTGGTGTGATCTTTTAAACAACACCCCGCACGATTGCTTTGGATCGAATGTGTTTACTGAGAGACTGCAACTTGATGATAAACGTTTTGTTGGTGTGTTTAAGTGAAGGTCTCTCATCTCTAGGAAGTGTTACTAGTGGTGTAATTATTCTTAAGTAACTTTGTTTTATTTTATTTTTTTAAGATTTTTGTGTCCACTTTTAGTTTTTTAGTCATTTGTTAAATAACTCTCTAGCATAATGAGTTGATCAAATATAAGGTTTATAGTTGACATTGATGGATTCCCAGTAAAAGATAAAATTTACTTTAAAGAGATCGCCATTTTGATTTACTAAGAGATGAGCTAAAATTATTTCATATTGAACTTCCTGGGTGGTTACTCTTGTTTCACGGAAAAACGAGAGATTGCGTTTTGTAAAAGAAATAATCATGGATTGCAATTTCAAAACTTTACAGATGGTATAACTCATAGTGAAGTAATAAAAATATTTCATGAATTAGATAAAAATTGTGAATACACTTGGGCCTACATAGGTGGAGTAGTAGAAAAAGAACTTTTAAATTTATTAGGTTTTCCCTCCTTTAACTTGGATGTCCAAAAGTGGAAAAAAATATGGATCAGTTAAATTTGTATAGTTTTAAAAATTGTTCACGACATATACTTTTTACTAATAAATATCGCACCTGTGTCTGTAGCGATGTTGCGGTTCTAGTTTTTATGACGTGGTACAAGAACTATTTCAGTAAATGTTAATATTAAGGTTTATTTTTTTATGTAATCACTTTTGATAGGTAAACAATGTAATGAAAAAAAAAAACACATACCACAAACCACACCATATGAACATAATGCAGAATTACTCTACACCGATACATACTCCTTTATCAACTGATAACTTCTATGAAGACATTCGATTTAATGTACAAACTAGATTTGATACCTCTGATTTTCCCCTCAACAATGTATATAATCTACCTTTGGTCAATACGAATGTGATTGGTGTAATGAAAGATGAAAGTAATGGATGCATCATTAAAGAGTTTATAAGCTTGCGTGCTTAAATGTATAGTTATGTTTTAGAAGGATATTTGACTGTTAAGACAAATGAAGGCATATCCGCTGCCATTGTGCGGAAACTAAATATTGAAAACTATAGAATTGTACTTGAAAATGATAAAGTGCTTTACGATTATATGCATACGTTTGTTAGCAATAAGCATACTGTTTATAGAAAAACTACAAAAAAGAAAGTTATATCCGGTGACGATGATAAGAGGTACATCTGTGAAGACTGTATCCACGTTGGCTTGGAGGCATTATAGAATTAAATAAAATCACATTTGCATACCAGTAAAAATTTTTTCGTTTCTTAAAAAACTATTCCTTATTTATCTTATGTAAGTTCATATACACATATGGACACATATTAAACCATCGTAAATGTTCTCGCCAAGCATCATCTTCATCTTCCTAGCCCTTTAGCCCTCCACCGCAATAGAAACACATAGTTCTATCAATCGATCTTCTTTTGAACTAAGTAATGGATACACAGGGCCATAGTCTCTTGATAACTGGAAACTGTAGAGCATTAACTGTACAATAACTAACTAACTGTAACTGTAGTGATCCAAAATCGAAATCGATCCAAAATCTTTTCGCAGAACATGCAATTCCTTTCTACTCACCTTACAATCTAACCAAGCTCTCCGATGCGTAATAGCGACACGAAGCGATTCAGGAGAGAGAGGGCAACGTACGGCAAACTAAGCAACGTGGAGCCTCGCTCGGAACTATTATTATTATCTTCGTTCATAAGTGTGATCATTATTCACGAGAAAGAATATAGGAACTAAATATATTCGGCACTTCCTGTAGCGGCGCGGCGTAGTGCTCTATATGTTCGAGGGATAATAATTATCACGAGACATGGGATCGAGCAACCAACAGTGAGGCAAACATCATTTACATATCCAGTATTCTTGCAGTATGTCGTAATTTTTCTACTTTTTTAAAAGCTTAATTGTCTTATAACTGTAACATGTTTAACTAATAACTAGGTAGTCTGAATGTATGTGTCCAAAACTAGAGAATGCTTAAAAGATTTTTATATCCCTCAACACTTGGGTTTCATTCACATTTCTAGATTAAATCTTAGCCAGAGAAACCTGACTCTTCCGGGTCTATTTGGTACAGAGGCAAATAACCCTAATACTATATGTGATGAAACCTACATATACTTGCAAAAATCATCGAATTAATTATTTCAGGTAAAAGTATAAAGTTAACATATATACCGAAACCTGTTGTTGATGTTTAGTAGTTGCAACTGATGGATATATTATTGATAATATTGGCTTATATCCTGCCACAACGTCAGACGCGACATTATGAAGTAATTATTTGAAAGTGACGAGTAACCAATGAGGTCATACTTTTTTCAAATGGTGACATATTTATTCTTGACCGGGGCTTTAGAGATGCAATAGGTTTACTTACCTCATTAGGGTACTTCATTCACAAACCTGATTCCATAGATCAAGGAGAGAATCAGTTGAGTAGGTACAATAAAAGCAAATAAGTCCAGACTTGTAACTCTTTGCAGTTCGGTAGGGTAGTAGAAGTTGTAAACAGTCGGTTTAAACGGGATTAAAATTTTCTGACAGTGAAAATAAAACCTTATTCTCTAGTGTCATAGAAGACGCAAGGCAGAATAAAATTCTGACGGATCAAGAAGCTTTGAGTGTATTTATTGATTTAGATTTAACAAAAGGACAATATTTGTACTTGAGAAATTTAACAAACGAACGAAACTGAAGAAGAGACCTTATTTCTGAGGCAAAATTATTTATCGCTTCTTTGATACCTATCAAATTAATGAACGAGCTAGCAGGCGAAGTTGTCTGGCAAAATGCGGTACCTTCATCTGTTCATTTTTGCCGTCCTATATTAATAGAATTTTGTACAGAAACTCCCGAGAAAACAAAAGCCGTGGTGGATGAAATAAAAAACGAAATCAATTCTTTGGGGCCATCATTAATTAATAAAGAAGGTGAGGGGTGCACATGAGGCATAAACTCTTTCTAACAATGTTAGACGGCGATGTAGCTCAAGTATTAACGGATACGCCTTCTGGTTCCACGTGTGTATCTAAAGCTACTCCACTACAAATGAATGATTTGACTAGAGTGAGTGCAAGGCCTGAAAATGAAGATTCTTTTCAATACGGACTGTCTACTTTACATGCCTGGATTCGTTGTATGGAAATGATATTACATATTTCCTACAATCTTTCTTTACAATCAAGGACAGCACAAGGGAAGAAAAGAAACGACTAGAGAAGAAAACCCTGGTGCAAAAACGTTTTCGTGACGATCTAAGATTGATCATCGACCAACCACGACAAATAAGCGGTAACTAATCATGGCAATACTGCCAAGAGATTTTTTTACAATGCAAGAGGCTGTGCTGAAATAACTACTACACTCGTGAGCAAAAAAATCGACTCAGGACGCACGCTCGCGGTTAAAAAACTCTAGCAAAAAATCTGAAGCTTTTATTCTATTTCTGATTTTTACATCTCAAAGCTGTTCGTTTTAGCTTTAAAATGAATGGTCAACGTTGTTATTTTAAGTTTTTTTATCCGCTCGTATGCCCCTGTCATGGCGCCCGCGGCGTCCAGAGTGCCCGCGACTCGCGAGCGAGACCGTCTAGATTGCCCCGGCACAAATACCGACCACCCGTAAAGTGCCCCACTGTTTTTTGCGTTATCGACGCGCGCGCCGTGTTCCACTTAATCGGTTCTTGTGACTAAAGTTTGTATTGAAAGGGTGTCAAGTGTTATATTTATTTAGTTGCCTATGAAATTAGCTAAACAATGTTATCTTTCTATTTACAGATTACGGCTCTGGTGTTGAGTTACACTGTGTTGAAATTGAGATAACGTCTTTTTAAGCTCGTGTTGCACTTCGAAGCTCATAGTTCAAAAATGAAAGCGATGACCTATGGTTTTTAATGTTTAATTATGTTGTTTAGATAGTAGTTAATATGTTATGAAATAAAACCATATACTCTCCCATACATATTTATTTATTTACAGGCCTCTAAATCCTTACCATTATCGGCCGCCACGCGGCATAATTTATGTAAGACTTAACAAGGCATATCGTACACAAATATCATTGTTAGGAATATAAATAAGGTATAACTATATAAGTAGTCTTATATTCTTTTATTACAATCAAAAACAATAGGGATAACATACACCACTTTTGAATAATATGAACATTTCTGAAACAGTTCCCGCCAAAATGTATGTATCATCTCTCATCTCACATCTCTCCAAAAAACCAATGTTTCATGCTAAAATGTTTTTATCTACAAGATAGTTATTTACATACAGTGGCGGTCAAAAATCCAGTAGCAGTCTCACAAAGCAATAGCATCAAAGTAAATCGCACTAATGACCTTCTTCTACAAAGCGTTTGCAGGCACACACACACCCATACAATGTATTCTTTCATTATGAACCAATCAAAGAGCGAAATTATCAATCGTCTTCCTGTCGTAAACTTTTCAAGTTAATAACTTTTAATTTCGAGTCATTGGATAAGTGTCTATCTGGCTCAGTGGTTTAGCACAGTATTTAATTGTCAAAAATCATATTATGCGACACGTCGGTTCGAATCCTCTCGTACTATAAATCGTTTTTACATTTTAGTTTTTAGAATTTTGTTTGAAATGTCATCGATGTGGTGTTGTTTCTTTATTTCAATGTTTTAACCAGTTTCTCAAAAGATGAAGGTAGATTTGAAACAAGCTGCAATAGAATAGTGAACTTGTCGGTTGGTGAACTTTGTTGCGAGCGGTAGATTTATTGTTACTGGTGTTGTTTCGTTTGATAGTTATTATTACAAATGCAAGCAAATAGAAATATCGATGAAAGGGCAAATATAGTGGCCTTTTATAGAAAAATGGACTTAATATATCTCAAATTTCCAATGAAACAGGCTTATGTGTAAGTTATAATAGATTATGTGATGATATTATTATAGTTGCGTTGTGGTGTAAATTGCTAGTTTAAAAGTGTTCTAATAATTATAATACAGATTACTCTGTTTTAGAGAAATACTGTGAGTCGTTGGGTAAAACGACACAACGAGGAAGGCAGTCTGCAGATCTGCCAGGAGTAATTTTTTTTGCCAGTCTCAGCGACGTTTTATGGTGGAACAATATGAAACGAATACAGAACAATAAGTGGAAACGTAATTGCGCACTGTCCACCGCGGACTCCATGCCGAAGGATTACATCACCGAATACCTGCTAAGAAATCATGTTTGACGCGAAGGCATATAAACAGGAATGATTGCGTTTTGCTCGAGAATATATGGATTTTAACTGGAAGACTACCACAATATTTACCGATGATAAAACTTTTAAGTCATAGTTAGTAATAGTAATAGTTAGTAGGTAAATTTGAATGATTTTTTAAAGAAAAATTTGTAGTTTGTGGTTATAAGGGGTTAAGCTTCAAACCTCTTTTCCTTGAGAAAATGAATATTTTAAGCTTATATAAACCTTTAATAACCAATAGGTAATAAGAGATGTATTGGTTTCTATTTCTTTTAAAAACTATAAGTAAATAAATGTTTATCATAAGTAGGTTATTAATTATTAAATTACAAAATGTTTTTTAACTTGGATTTTAATAAATGTTCCCTTATGAACGACTATTTTAATTCATGTTTAACAAAGGCTGCAACTTATAGTTTGTTATATTAACAGGGATTTAAACTTAATAATAAATACCAAAAAGTGATCACGGCACTCAGGATTGAACCCATACCCTTATTGACCATCGTATAAGAGTTTACTACTTACGCCACTCCACCATTGTCACATTATTTAAGCAAACGAATTTAAGCTGTTGTTTTGAGTCGGCTCAGCGTAAAAACCGGATAACTCACTAAGAAGAAAGCGAGTATATACTGTTATCTTTTTCTAATGTTTACCACATGCATCTGACGAAGTGCACCTCCTCATAGTTATACCGTATGATGTTTTGTTGTGTGCGTAAGGACATTATACACACAGAGATAAAATATGCAGCATGCGCGGGCTTACACCGTGTGGGCGATTATCGACTTTAAGGTGCTAATGCACTTTTGTCCGTTTACTGTACCTATTAAAACTTTAAATTTCACCAACACACAAAATAATATCACAAAGAAATTCCAACACAGTCACTGCACGGAACGATTCGAAGACTGATGAAATGACAGAAGTTTTATGACGTATAATTCTTTTTTTTACTAGTGTTTGCATGCTCGACTGAGATTAATACCATAGATAATATATCTGACTATAGAAAAAATATTACTAAAGAGCATTATGTCAATACAATTACTGTCAAATACTAATTAATCTGTGGCAGGAGCCATGTAGACTACCGGTCTACACGGGCACTTTACGGTTTTATTTTTGTAGACTACTAGTCTACACGGGCACTAGGATTTCGTTTTTGTAGACCACTAGTCTACATGGGCATACTAGCGGTTAAGGTAATGAAAAAATATTAAATGAAAAGGAGTCAAAGCAATGAAAAAAGGTGATAATTAACAGTAAAGAAAATACCAGGTTAAATTCGTCAAAATATTAAATTAATTTAAATTAACATATCAATATTTAGTGTTGGATGTAATTAATTATTTTAGAACTCGTGCTAAATAAACTAAGCAGTAGCGTAACAAACACTTTACAACAAGTTGGTCGTCTGATACATTCGAACAGAAGTATACGGATGAGAAAGGCCTAGAGAATACGGTGAAATTACAGAGAGTTGTAAAGATTGAAGAATCTCATAGTAATCATCGTCGAGAAGATTTAAAATCTAGAGATGGAGAATAAGGAACATAAGATGGAATAGATAAAATAACTATTCATCACAATTATTAACCTATTCATCTTTTAATCATGTATTCAAATCAAGCATTGACCAGCCTTAACTGCTGTGGTAACAAAACATGGGTCAAGATCTAGAGATCAACAAGGCGTACAAGATCATGAAGTCTAAAAGAGTTGCTTCAAAATTCCATGCTGACAGTATGCAGGCGTTTGTTCAGCTTGAAAATGGGTTTACACTCGCATTTCCCTCACGATTTGACGATCTGACGGAAGACTTGTTCAATCATTTGAAATCGGGGGATTTATGACGAATATTGGCACAAGTGGTAAATCATCTATAATCCGCTTTGCACAAGACCTATCATCGCTAACTCTTTAGATATCTATATATTTATATACCCTCCAAAAAAGAAAAACAAGAAAAAAATTACTACCGATAAGTTTTATTTTTCATTACAGTGGGGAGTTGAGACATTTATCAAGATGAACAATCCAAATAACCCGCTAAACCTAATTGATATTATGCATAATGAGTGTAAAAATGAGTGGATCAATTTTTTTTCAACTAATAAGGAGTTGCAGGTCTGGCGATATGCAGTGCCATTAATAAAACTACATGGAGACGTGAACCGGGTATTGCTACATCTATATCAAGAAAGTAATTTCTGCGATAGTGAGATTTACGCACTGATTCAACTTTGTGATAATTTATCATCGCATCAAGAAGACACTTTTGGAAACATTAAAAGAAGTGAAAGAGTGGTGTGATCTTTTAAACAACACCCCGCACGATTGCTTTGGATCGAATGTGTTTACTGAGAGACTGCAACTTGATGATAAACGTTTCGTTGGTGTGTTTAAGTGAAGGTCTCTCATCTCTAGGAAGTGTTACTAGTGGTGTAATTATTCTTAAGTAACTTTGTTTTATTTTATTTTTTAAGATTTTTGTGTTCACTTTTAGTTTTTTAGTCATTTGTTAAATAACTCTCTAGCATAATGAGTTGATCAAATATAAGGTTTATAGTTGACATTGATGGATTCCCAGTAAAAGATAAAATTTACTTTAAAGAGATCGCCATTTTGATTTACTAAGAGATGAGCTAAAATTATTTCATATTGAACTTCCTGGGTGGTTACTCTTGTTTCACGAAAAAACGAGAGATTGCGTTTTGTAAAAGAAATAATCATGGATTGCAATTTCAAAACTTTACAGATGGTATAACTCATAGTGAAGTAATAAAAATATTTCATGAATTAGATAAAAATTGTGAATACACATGGGCCTACATAGGTGGAGTAGTAGAAAAAGAACTTTTAAATTTATTAGGTTTTCCCTCCTTTAACTTGGATGTCCAAAAGTGGAAAAAAATAGGGATCAGTTAAATTTGTATAGTTTTAAAAATTGTTCACGACATATACTTTTTACTAATAAATATCGCACCTGTGTCTGTAGCGATGTTGCGGTTCTCGTTTTTATGACGTGGTACAAGAACTATTTAAGTAAATGTAATCAGTAAGGTTTATTTTTTTATGTAATCATTTCTGATAGGTAAACAATGTAATGAAAAAAAAACACATACCACAAACCACACCATATGAACATAATGCAGAATTACTCTACACCTATACATACTCCTTTATCAACTGATAACTTCTGTGAAGACATTCGATGTAATGTACAAACTAGATTTGATACCTCTGATTTTCCCCTCAACAATGTATATAATCTACCTTTGGTCAATACGAATGTGATTGGTGTAATGAAAGATGAAAGTAATGGATGCATCATTAAAGAGTTTATAAGCTTGCGTGCTTAAATGTATAGTTATGTTTTAGAAGGATATTTGACTGTTAAGACAAATGAAGGCATATCCGCTGCCATTGTGCGGAAACTAAATATTGAAAACTATAGAATTGTACTTGAAAATGATAAAGTGCTTTACGATTATATGCATACGTTTGTTAGCAATAAGCATACTGTTTATAGAAAAACTACAAAAAAGAAAGTTATATCCGGTGACGATGATAAGAGGTACATCTGTGAAGACTGTATCCACGTTGGCTTGGAGGCATTACTTAACGCATTAAAATAACGTAACTTGCATTAAAATTAAATTGTAATTACTTTTACTTTTATTACATAGTATCATTTCATAATTCTTATTTCATTATTCTTATTTAGTTTCAACTGTGAAATTAGGTGGCCGCTTGCGTCATCGATACCAGTAAGCAGGCCAGGCGACCAACTTTGCAACGCAGCACATTCCTGTGTGCCTCGCGCGCTCTAACAAGACATTTGTAATTGTACGATATTTTTTATATTATTTGGTGAAAGATTATATTTATTTATTTTTGTAAAAGAGGGTGATGATTGTAGGGACATATGGCGCGTGCAAATGCAAGGCAAGCAGTTTTGGGCTTCACCCCGCTAGCAGCGCATATGTTCCTTACTTACCTCGCCTCCCGCTTAGAGTCATACGCTTGTAACTTAGTTTTGCGGCGCAAATAAATTCGGTTCGTATATCCTGGACTTTACTCAATCAAAAGTACTTAACTCAAGTCTACCACCACCTCATAACTCTACAGTCATTTACCGAGTTTCCCTTTAATTAAATAATACAAATAATCATTCATTGTGAAAGTGATTAAATCCTTTCAGATTAATATATCACTTTTTTTTTAAAACGCCTTCCCCTATCGGCGGTATAACAGGTCGTAGCAAGTAGATACCTATGATAGGATAATTACTACATATAGATTCAGATTTCCATTACGAACATTACAATATACTTATCATCCCACCGCAACATCCGGTAATATTATTGTACGATGAGCGATAGCATGCATCAAAAACCAGACCAGACCACCAAGAACCCCAACATCGCACCAAATTATTATTATACTATAGGTACACCAAAACCAGAAACCAGAGCTCCAAGAACTCACACATCATATATCATTCTATGGGCACACAGCTCTCAAACACACCTGCGCTATTACCCACCTAACCCCAGGCGCTTAAACACGTAATGGGGCGAAGCACCCCCGAACGCACCACGGAGCCGTAACGGTAGTCCGTCTTCGCCCCATCGAAGCACCAAACCATAGAGGAGGAGTCCTATGCCGTAAAACACCAAACAAAACCGACAACACCAACGTTACATGAACCCTATCTATCCACCAACTACACACAATAAACCACAGCTCTTCTTATACTACACCTACCATTTTGCTCACCTTATTACAACCACATAAGCTTCAATATCGAACCAAAATATTTTGGCAGAACCGGCAATTTCTTTCTACTCACCTTACATTATTTTAATATTGCCTCTTTATAGCATACGGTTGTCTGGAAGAGATCGCTGTTTAGCGATAAAACCGCCTATTGTACTTATCTTAAGAAAGTATGTTCAAAATGTAATTCCTTGTTAAGTGCAATAAAGTGTTTTCTATTCTATTCTACAGTCTACCAAGCTCTCCGATGCGTAATAACGACAAGAAGCTATTTAGGAGAGAGAGGGCAACGTACGGCAAACTAAGCCACGTGGAGTCTCGCCCGGAACTATTATTATTCTCGTCGTTCATAAGTGTGGTCATTATTCACGAGAAAGAATATACGAATTAAATAAATTCGGCACTTCCTGGAGCGGCGCGGCGTAGTGCTCTATATGCTCTATATGTAGGGATAATAATCATCACGAGACATGGGATCGAGCAACGAACAGTGAGTCAAACATCATTTATATATCCAGTATTCTTGCCGTATGTCGTAATTTTTCTGATTTTTTAAAAGCTTAATTTTCTTATAACTGTAACATGTTTAAATAATAACTAGGTAGTTTGAATGTATGTGCCCAAAACTAGAAAATGCTTAAAAGATTTTTATGTCCCTCAACACTTGGGTTTCATTCACATTTCAGAGAAACCTGACACTTCGGGGTCTATTTGGCACAGAGGCGAATAACCCTATTACTATCTGTGATGGAACCTACATATATACTTGCAAAAATCATCGATTTAATTATTTCAGTTAAAAGTATAAAGTTTACATAAATACCGAAACCTGGCAAAGCCATGTTTAGTAGTTGTAACTGATGGGTATATTATTAATAATATTTGCCTATATCCTGCCACAACGTCAGACGCGGACATTATGAAGGAATTATTTGAAAGCGACGAGTCACCTATGAGGTCACGCTTTTCAAATGGTGACATGTTCATTCATGAGTACTTACCTCATTAGGGTACTCCGTTCACAAAAGTGAATCCATAGATCAAGGAGAGAATCAATTGCGTACAATAAAAGCAAATAAGTCCAGACTTGTAGTCTTAGCAGGTGCGTACGGTAGTAGAAGTTGTATACAGTCGGTTTAAACGGGATTTCGAAATATTTAGGGGTCAATATTTTAACTATTTAATGTGCCAGTTGGCTACTTGGCAGAAGCGCAATGTTCCACGCATCTTTGTCTCCTCGAACTGAGAGGGAAATAAGTCGGATAACCTTAGAGAATCGTAGAAAACCCCTAAAAGTTATAAAGGCCTTGTTAGACAACGCTGGTGTTACATTATCAGACAGAACGTTACGGCGAAAGCTGAAAGAACTGAATTTCATGAACGTTTTGTTGACTAACGTATGACTTAGATAGAATTAAAAATTCTTTGGTGGCGAGACAAACAGGTTGTGAGAATGTTATCAACGTAAACATCTGCAGTCCAGACTACCGTTACTCAAAGCAGGAACAGGCCAGCCGTATTGAAACCAGATTGAATCATAGATTACAATAACGGAAAATCGTCCATTGAGCAGTGACCAGGTGGCGACGTACGGTTCAGCTTTGAGGCGCTGCATGAAAGGTACCGTACACTATTTATTGAAATATGAATATGCTCATTTCCTATACAACATGAAAGAAATACTAAGTCAGGTGAGCCTGGGCCATCAACCTTAACATCGAGAAGAATCCCTGTAAACGTCGAGCATTATCTTATATAAGTCGGAGAACAGATGATACGTAGACGCTGTACAGAGTGTTACAGAAAGTACGGAAAGAAGGGCAAATTGTAGACAGCAAGATTGTCAGAGCAGCACAAGTTGTGACGAAGTAATCCGTATATGACGCTTTTTTCTGTAACAACTGCTTTAATTCTACTCACAACGACAGACGATAAGTCCTATTAGTTGCTTTTGCCTATTAAATTTGGAATGTTTCTATTAGTCACTTCATAGAATCGTTTATCGTCTTGCAACGTAACTAAATAGTAATACTCTTTTTGAAGAATCTTTTGCTCCCTGTAATTTCTACATATCACCTATCCCAGTTTTAATATTCGATACTCCAAAACCCGACACACCAACAAATTCCAAAACAGACACGACTGCTGCAGCAGATAACTAAGATACATTATATCTCTTCGCGGTAACAGCATTTTGATACATCTTCGACCGCATCGTCACTTAACAACAGGTGAGATAGCGGTCAAACGCAAGCCTATAAATAATAATAAAAAAAAAACTGCTAAGCCCGACACAAGCAGAACACCGACGTATTCCAAAGACCTTACGACTGCTGCAATAGCTAAAACAAAACACACACAAACACTTGATCTCTCCGCGGTAACAAACGCGAAATTGTTTTTTTTTTTACGCTTAATAGATCTATTTTTGGCCACTATCTCGCCTGATGTGAAGCGATGATGTGGCCTAAGATGGAGCACATATATCTAGAGAGAGACGGCAGTTGAGCGGCTGCTCAGACCCGTCTCCCCGATGATTCACCGAACATCATCCCGAAATACGACTAGGCAGGCACAATTCTGCGTTTGGCAGAATTCTGTGCCTTCATCTCTAAATGTTGTCGGCCTATTTTGATCAAGTTTTCAAAAGAAATTCCAGAGAAATCTAATACAAATTGATTCGTTTGCGTCCATCATTGATTGATAAGGAAGGCAGTGAAGTGCAAGTTAAACACGAACTCTTTTTAACGTTGATTGACGGCAAAGTAGCATAGCAGATACTCGTTCTTGTTCAACATGTACAATTTGTGGTGCTATTCCACGCCTTATCTAATACACAATGACAAACAGTATGTCAAATACCGAATGGCAACGCATTATCATCATGTGCGGTGTCCCTTATCACAGGAAGCTACCACGATAGTCGGGACAGTGATACAACGAATACAATAACTAACAAAAGATCAGGCAAAAAAATTAATAACTACATTGTTATTGAACTGCCCTCAATATATTAAAAAACACTATGTTTGTACAGAAATAATTCTTTACACATACTCTAGCGGCGCCGGAATCACCACCAACTTACAAGTACGATTTTGAATACAATTATACTGATTTATTATGTGTGTGCATACTATCGGTAACTGAAATTAATTAAATCTATATACTACTCTGTGTAAAAAGTATCGGGAATATGTCAATAAAAAGACCCGTTTAAAAGAGTCGTTCTAATTTTTTTACTGCATGTTGGTAGCACTGTACTGATTTAGCGCGCAAAGTTTGAGCGGGATCTGTCATTTAATTTGTTTTAAACTACACTTTTTGTTGGTCATAGTTTTGAGTTCTCGGCGATTTTTACAATGGAAAATATTGTTGAACAAAGAGTGTGCCTTAAATTTTGTGTTTCGAATGATATTTCATGTGGTGAATCACTAAAAATGTTGCGAAATACCTACGGCGAATCGTGTATATCGAAAACAAGGGCTTATGAATGGTATAAGGCTTTTAAAGAAGGCCGAGAAGTAGTAGTAGACTTGCCTCGTTCTGGTAGACTTTCAACCGCTACGACCAAAGAAAATATCGACAGAATCAAGAAGCTAGTGCTCGAAAATCGACGTATGAGTCTGAGAGAGTTGGCTAGTAAGGTGAACATATCTTTTAAGTCCGTCCACAACATTCTCATTGACATTTTAGGCATGAAACGCGTCGCCCCTCGACTAGTTCCAAAAGAGCTCAATTTTGTTCAAAAAGCGCAGCGAAAGCATGTCGCTGAAGACATGGTTTCCCGAGCTTCTACGGATCCGACCTTTATGAAACGTATAATAACTGGCGACGAGACATGGGTTTATGAGTACGACATGCAAACAAGCCAACAGTCTTCAGAATGGCGTCTCGAAAACGAGCCGAAACCCAAAAAACCGCGGCAAAGTCGCTCCAAAATCAAGGTGATGCTGACAGTTTTTTTTGACTACCGTGGTGTGGTTCACCCCGAATTCCTTCCAGAGGGAGAAACAGTGAATAAAGAATATGTAAGCGTTTGCGTGAGAGTATCCGCCGAAAACGTCCAGATTTGTGGCAACACAACTCATGGATGCTGCACCATGATAATGCACCATCACACACAGCCATTATAGTGAAAGAGTTTTTAGCGAAAAATTCAACAAAAGTTCTCGACCAAGCACCGTATTCACCTGATATGGCTCCGTCTGACTTTTTTTTATTTCCCAAGTTAAAATTACCACTTCGAGGAAAACGTTTTGAGTCGATAGAAGCCATAAAAGAAAATTCGCTGAATGAGCTAAAGGCCATACCGCAAATAGCCTATGAAAAATGTATGGAAGACTGGGTGAAGCGTTGGAGATGTTGTATTGCAAGCGATGGGGCCTACTTTGAAGGCGATAAAATAAATTTAGATGAATAATTTGTATTTTTTGTTTTATTGACAAATTCCCGATATTTAGTACACAGAATGTATATGCGTTCTTTATGTCGTTTATCATTCCCGGCTTAATTGAATTCGACATAGACCTCTCCGACGTAAGTCCAGCGGATCACCCACTGAGAGCCATGTGTGCGCTTGGTTCAAAAATACTGTTCTCTAGTTCTAAAAATAGTAATCCTAGGTGGAACTCCGTGGGGTACGAAATGTGAAACAAGCGCTGATAGAGCTTCGCTCTCTTAATGTATCTCCAACGGCTATTGACTGGTTTCGTAGTTACCTGTTCGGGCGCCGGCAACGTATTTGTCTTGATGATACCTATTCGTCCTGGTGTAATACATCTGCTGGAGTCCTTCAGGGCGGCGTTTTATCCCCTCTACTTTTCGCAATTTTTATAAACTCAATTTCTAATCATTTATCTTCTTCCTACCATCTTTATACAGACGACCTACAAATATATACAACATCCATTTACATTTTTTGAATAAATAAATGTGTCCCTAATTAAGACGAATAAACATTTATTATCCAATTATTTATAATTCACAATAATTTGTTAATTGTTTACTTTTTCATATCAGTTATTAATTTGCACATCAATTCTTCGTGGGAAAGCAGGATGGGTACATCAGGCAAACTTTACTGGATGGTGGGGATCTACATCCAGATGCACATCATGCTATTTCTAAGTGGTGTGGCTTCCCAATCACATGAAGAAGTGGAGAATGGAGCTGTGGACACTGAGTGGATAAAGACTCCAGAGGTGGTCACCAAGAATAGAGAAGTCTATAAACCTCTACAAGAAGTCATCCAGAAGAAGTTCAAAGCTCCAACACTTGAAGCTGTCAGACCCTTCCTCAGGTCAGTTTCTCCAGCAATGCAGCTTATAACTCAAGACACAGGAGTCAAAGACTTCTTGGAAGGGAAGACAATTAAGGCTAGTGTGTCAGAATTATCAGAGCTCTCAAAGGTAAAAATTATGAAGGGTGATGATCTAAAGTCCTGTGATGCCACTATGGAAGGCCCTAAATTGTATTTTACTACTTGTCCTGGTGATCTGGTGGTGGTGACCATATCTGGCTCTATGAAAATGACCTGCAATGAGATAGAGAAGAGAGTCTTCTATGGCCCAGTGACGATAAAGTCTCTCACCTGCCAACAGAGCTTTGAATTTCAAGCTAGCTGTGACAAGGAAAATACAAATGGTGACCGTCATACTGGCAGTGATGATACTGGCTATTGTCATAATATGGTACAGGGGTATGATGAAGGGTGTTAAGATCGGAAACAAAAGAGTTCATTTGGAAAGAAAGGGCTGCCACTACATTGCAGAATATAGAGAATTCATATCTGAGGATGGTAAGAGGTGTTTTCTAACAAGAGATGATCCATCAGAGGTTAACATGGAAAACAAAACATTCAAGAGACACTGGTGCTGGGTGCTATTTATGCTGATCACTTGCCATCCATTAAAGGTTAACTCATATTCCATCAATGCCAACTACGACATAACCAGGATGAAGTACACTTATCAACTAACTTTGGGTGACACAGAGTCAATAGATTTTGGCACTGGAAAGCTATCTAGGGAAGCAGTCATTCACACAGGACAAATCACCAAGATGTTTGGCACCAGCACCTGGACATTAGATACTAGAGAAGTATACTTTTGTCAATGGTACAAATGTGAAGCAATGAGTATCTGTGGGATGGGAATCCTACCATTCATCAAGATGGGGACCATTGCAAATAATGAATTCCGGTTTGATGACATCAAGAATTCCTTTCCACAATAGACCAAGTCCACAGAATCACCAACATTATAGAAAAAGCATTAGAAGAAAAAAAAGTTTGCTCTACGGTTTTTCTAGACGTAGCACAAGCTTTTGACAAGGTGTGGCATAAAGGCCTCATATTTAAATTAAAGAATATGCTGCCACATCAATTTGCAGATCTCTTGCACTCCTATCTAACTCAGAGAATGTTCAGAGTACGACAAGACGATGCTTATTCAGAACTTAAGCCAATAAAAGCTGGAGTACCACAAGGGAGTGTACTAGGTCCGGTCCTCTACTTATTGTACACTTGTGATATCCCAGAGTTAGAAGAAAACACCATTGCAACGTTTGCAGATGACACGGCTATCATGGCTACAGGGTTCACTCAAGAGGAGGCAGTGGTAAAGGTACAAAAATCCATCAACACCATATTTGATTGGACGACAAAGTGGAAAATAAAACTCAATGAGTCGAAATCAATTCATATAGATTTTACGAACAAAAAAACAAATTACCATCCGGTGTACATCAATAACAAGACGGTACCGTACGAAAATACAGCCAAATACCTTGGCATGACATTAGACGCAAAGCTTCGCTGGAAGGCACACGTCAAAAAGAAACGAGACGAACTAGAGCTTCGCTATAGGAAGATGTACTGGCTACTTGGAAAACACTCTACGATGTCAGTGCACAATAAAATATTACTCTACAAACAAGTCCTCATGCCAATATGGACTTACGGTATCCAGCTGTGGGGATGCACCAAACAAAACAATGTTGCAATCATACAAAGATTTCAAAACAAAGTGCTTAGGGGTATCGTAAATGCTCCGTGGTACATAAGAAACGATGACCTCCATAGGGACCTGAAAGTGGACCTCGTTAATAGTGTAATTAAAAAGTTCGCCGAAGCTCATGAACGTAGACTTCACCATCACGTGAACGTCGAGGCTATCCAGCTCCTCGACAACACAGACCTAGTGAGAAGACTAAAAAGGACAAAACCTTTTGAGTTAATTTAGTGCAGTGACAGTGTGTCGTAGTAAAGTTAGTGCTACCCGTAAAGAACACAAGAACATAGTGACTTCGCCTTAATAGAGACAATAAGAAAAGTGTTGATGGACATATTCTTAGTTTTACTCTACTTAGCAGTTTAAGTTAAATTCAAATTACTTATTAGCCTTATTAGGCTAGATTGTAATGTTAATGAAGTGTCATTTTGTGACACGACATTATAAAAAAAAAAAAAAAAAAAAAAAAAAAAAAAACAATAATTTGTTATAAAACATTTGCATTTCATCACTTAAATTATAATTTTGAAGTAGGCTGTATGTAATCAATAACCTTACATTTTGCGCGTGCAAAAAAAAACTTGCGCGCTATTTCCCATAATTTTCATATTTTGTTTGTATCGCATTTGTTGCTGTGTGGTAAATAATTGTAAAAATGTCAAGTTAGTACAGAAGATGAAGTTTTTTTGAAGAAAGTACTTGGCTGCTTACGATAGTTTAGCAACAAAAAAAAACCCAGTCACTTTCGGAAAATGTGTTTTTGGCGTATTTCATATATCAATACATACAAAACCAGCTCCCTGTGGTGCATCTATTCCATGTTAAGAAGCATGGTTAGGCTCAAACATGGTGTTGATATCAAAACGTACTGTAACCTGATGGCATTTTTGAAGAGACGCTCGGATGGATATATTGGTAAAGTTTTATCACCAGCCGACGTTCCGAAGGATTCGAGGATCCCAATAGTCAGTATCTAGCAACAAAGGTAGATAGATACGTTTATTATACTTCGCCGTTGCATCCTCGAGATTTATATAATTCACAAGGTAGTTCCACTCCATGAGCTGGGCATCAAGCACAATTTTAGAGCTGTCAAAAATAAAAAGCACAAAATGACTTATTTACAACTCCCGCCCTAGAGGGCGCCACTAAGCTCTGTCACCTCATTCACTTTTTGTGTGCGGGCATCGTAGCATCGAAATTCTTTAATATTTTTTTCTTAATCAAGTAATTAGTGTTTTTATCGTCTATTTAACAGTTAATTTCAGTTTAAGTGCTATGTGAATAAGAAATCGTAAGGAGTCTTGATCTGAAGACCATAATAAAGGTATGAAAGACACGAAATAAAACTCGTGAAACATTTATAACGGCATGAAAGTTCCGATAGCAACTATCAGGGTGAGAACTTACCTATCTTTCCGTCTTGACTTCCAATCTGCATGTTTAATGTTAATCAAGAAACAGTATTTACTACAATGTAGGTTATGTTACCTACTTAACGATGCAGTTGTTTATTTGTTGAATCTGTATTTCTATTTTCGTTACGAAAGATACTGTGTAGTACTCTGGAAGGATTCATTATTGAATCATCATCAGCTCATTACGTTCCCACTGCTGGGACTCAGGCCTTCCCTCGTAGAGAGAGTGAATTATTGAATAAGGTCATAATAAAAAAAAAAAAAAAAATATAAGGTAAAGTCACCAGTCATGGACAGTATAAGCGATTTTTTTTTGTATTTGCTTTGTAATTTCTTAATTTTTCAATATACATTCTTTGGGATTTGGATGTAAATGAAAAGCTCTTTTCTCAATCAGTATTCTATGTTTAATTTTAGTTTAGTACTCAGTACAATAAAATATTATAAATAAACAACACTCCTACTTAGACACCATCAATGGACAGTAATAATCCAGAGTAGGTCCCCCAATTATGGACATTATCTAATTATGAACAACCATCAATGGACAGTAATAATCCAGTGTAGAACCCCCAATTATGAACAGCTAGTTATGGAAATATGAATAATCAAGTAAAGGACAAAAGTATTCGTTATTAACGAAATGCTATGATTATTGAATAAAAACAATCTAACATTATTATCAATATCAGTCTTACATATCAAGACAATACTCGAAAGCCAACTTTAAGCAAAATAAAACATCTTTAAACAATTATTATTCAAAAACAATTAGGCCATAATAAGACACGAACTTAAATGTCTATCACTAATATTATTGAAAAATCAGTCTCAAAAATCACGTTAATTTCCATTGTGAACAATCTAACAATGTCCTCCTTACACAAATACGTATCACACCTTTTTAGAGGTTAAAAACAAGTTCTAAAATCAAAATATTCTTATTCAACAGAGATCTTCCCTGAGTTTTCACAGAGACACAACTATTAATAATTATGTGCCTAAAAATATTGTAACAAATAGTAGATAGGAACTCTCAAAAAGTTAATCTCTATATACCTATAATTATAAACAAAGTATTGCAATTAAAAACTTAACATATAAATGGCAAATATTTTTCTATTTCAGGTACTTTAAAAAAGCCCCTATTGTTGATGGTTTTAGGCTTTTCAATTTTTTCCATTATAGCTCCCCTATTATACCAAATTTGATCTGGAGTGTCGGGCCACCGAAACGTATTTCCTTTTGATAGAACCATTGTACTTATTTCGTAAGTATTGTTATCAATATTTATAATGATCCCGGGAAAGTATTCTCCTTCGTATTTAATTATAACATATGTATTTTCCTTTAGTAATTGCAGGGATATGTCTTTTAGAGGAATATTTTCATCTGACTCTAGTGATTCAGTTCTGTGATTGGGGTGGTTTATCTGGTCTTCTTCAGACAACTCTAAATCTTGGTCACTTTCTTGATATGGTATATCATTTTCTTCTGCTGATGAACTAGATGATTCAATTCTCTTCCTTTTGTTATTTACAGTTATTGCTATTTTCTTTTTATTTGTAACTTTGTTCGTTTCTTCAGCTATTTTCTTTTTTATTAGTTGTTTTTCTTGTCTCTCTTGCATTCTTTTGTTTTTCTGTTCTTCCTTTTGTTTCTTTTCATTTTCTTTATTGATCATATATGCTCTCCAACTCTCACCAGTGATTGCCGAAGGAAGACGTTCCTTACTACGCCTTTTTTTCATTTCTGGTTCTGGCCAAAATAAAGCACGTTTAAACGGCGATGGAATATTTTCATCCATTACATTTTGTGACTTTGAAGGCATTGGCTTGGATATAGTGTCATTTGTTTCAGGAGTCTGAACTTTGTTCGGAGTAGTATACATTTCCTGCTCGGCAATATCTTTCGAAACCATTTTCGATAATTCTAGAACGGATTCAGCTCTTACGATGTCCTCTTCTTGTAAATCTGGATTGCCACCACCGGTAGCATTCATGTCTGTGCAAACTTGTGACGTACTTGGTCCAAAGTATCTTCCCTGCAAATTTGTGGCCAACACTTCTGGTGGTTTTTCAGAGATGTGAAAGACGTCTGATGCGTGTTCAGATAAATTAGAAATTGAATTGTCGGCCACGGATACCTCAGGTGTTTGTGGTGGCAATAATTCGGAATCTTTTACATGTTCAGGTTCGGAAGAATGCGAGACTTGTATTGATGGCTCCGTGATAGTTGCGGCAACTCTCTGAGGTAAATTTTCATTCAAATAGTGTTTAGTTTTAGCCCAAATAGTATACAACGACAGATCTTCATTCGGAAGCAGGTTCTCAACGTTAGCTCTGGGTATATAGTACAGCCTGGTGAATAATTTCAATTTTTCATTTGTAAACAAGCTTCGTATTTCTGATTCCAAGGTATTCATAAACTGTTTTGTCGTGTCAATTTTTTTTTCTAATGCCGATGTGGAAACAGTAGCACGATTTTGTAAACTTATTTTGTTCATGTCGACGTATTCTGGACCAAAGGGAAAAAGCCCACTTTTTCGAAATCCGTTTCTTATTGTATCTGTGGCAATGTTTCGCAAAGCTGCCTCAAAGTTTGGAGCAAAATGCTCTCTTTTCATTGTTTGTTTCGGATTTTCTATTTTCCAACTCTTCACTTGATTCTGCCACGATACCTTTAAAGGCCTAAAGACCGCAACATCCATCGGTTGAAGTAGATGTGTCGAGTTAGGGTATAGAGAGATAACTTCAATCCCATTATCTTTACAAAAATCTGATAAATGCAGGGTCATGTGTGACCTATGACCGTCCAAGAATAATATAACTGGTTTAGGTATATTATTTTTTTCTATCCATGGATTGAACACATTTGTAATGTATTCATAAAAAGTTCTAGCACACATCCAGCCTGAATCTGACCTGCCTATGCACCAATCTTTTGGTACGCTATTAGCAATTACGGCAGGTAAACGCTCATAAGGGTATACAATCATTGGTGGAGCTAAAACTCCAGCAGCATTGCCAGTAACCAACACGGTTAAATTTTCTTTCTCATCTCCTGATGCTGTATAGACATTTTTTTCACCTTTGAGCACTATGACTCGTCCAGCTTTTGGTTGTAAGTAGAATGCGCTTTCATCAGTATTAAAAATTCTTTCAGGGTAATTTATTACATCAAGCAAGTCTTTATTTTCTAGGTAACCTTTAATTACTTCAAACCAACGAAGTATGTCATCTTCTGTGACTTCATTTCTCGCTTTACTTAAATTTTGCGCTGTGCGTTTAGAGAGATCTGGATGCCTTTTTAAAAACGAAGAGTACCACTTTTTTCCTGACCGATTGTTTGTGAACGGACAGGAATCTAAATTTTTCTCAGATATTATTTTTTTATCTCACGAGTACCCTTTCTTCCTCATATGTAAGTACAGTAGCTGGACCTAGATTACAATCAATAGGACTTTTCCCTGTAATTTTATTGTGTAAAGTTATCCTTGGGACTCCGTATCTTGTAGCGGCAACAGATATTTTCTCTCCTTTTCTTACTTCTTCGATAGCCTTGAACATTTGTTCTTTTGTGTAGTCTTTTCTTGGTGCCATTTCTAGGTTGAAAATAAATTTGGTTGTATTAGAAATACTTTGAACCTATTACGGACACCTAGTCATGGACAGAATGTCCATTATTGGGTAGACTAATAATTTATTACAGATTTCTAGAGAAACATGAAGATATACTAGAACAAATATAAAATAAATGAAAAAATAAATAAAATAAGGAAGTTCACTTTATGGACACTCTGACCATGATTGGGTGTACGTGCTTGAATAATATCCAGTTATGGACACCGGTAATTTTAGAGTTAGAATGACAATGACATTTTAGGTTATATTATAAAAGTAATGTATTACTATTGATAAATCACTAAATAACATGAATTTCAACAACGACGATACACCTGCCACAAAATAAGATGATAAGTGTACTTACTTGCATCGCGATTCTTGTAATAAATTACGATTCCCGACACCAAATGACACCGCGTAACTAACAACCGTTATGGCCGCAATCAAAATGGGTGTCAGCTGTCAAAAACAGTTGGTATGACAGCTAAAATACTGACACAACTGATCTGTGTTGACATTTGAAAAAAAATTCTGCGCGTTTACTTAATTTTGGAGGTAAATTCAAAAAATGTCCATGGCTGGTCCGCGTCCAACATAGGCGCCATTACCTTACCTTATGCCTTAATTTCCCTTAATTTATAAAAATAAGTTAAAAAAAAAATAACTTGTTTTAATATCATAACATCTTTAAATAATACGTATGACAAAATACTGACTAAATAATAAATTTACTGGGCTTAGTAACCAGACAGAATAATTTCACAACTACCCTCAGTTATAAATTTTTATGCGACTAAATATGCAACTTCAGTACTTAAAAAATAAATATTATGCTAAGACAATATCATGAATGCATCACATTGTAATGCTTTTATTAAGTCCTATACAAAAATTAAGTGCCTTGGAACTATGACGCGATCACAGTCGTGCACAATCTTTTTTAGCGCCACGACTTGTTCGTAGTGAAGGAGTTAAGAGTCAGAACACGGTCATAACATTTGCGTTGCCTTTTTTACGTGCAACGACCACATTTGAACTATTTTTTATTGCCTAATGCAACAAATTGAGTGCCTTAGAACTATGATGCGGTCATAGTCGTACACAATCTTTTTTTATGCCGCGACTTGGTCTAGTCAAGTCAAATAGTTAAGAGTCATAATACGGCCATAACATTTTCGCCGCCTTTCTTTTTGCAACGGCCACATTTGATCTATTTTTATAGCCAAATGCAATAAATTTAGTGCCTTGGAACTATGATGCGGTCATAGTCTTACACAGTCATTTTAAGGGCCACGATTTGGTCGTAGTCATGGAGTCATAACATATTCATTTTTTAGACTTTGGCGTTGCCTTTCCTTCATGTCACGCCTATATTTGATAAATTGTTATAGCCTAATGCAAAAATTGAGTGCCTTGGAATTATGACGCTATCATAGTCGTTCATAGATCAAATTGTCAATAAAAGCGATAATAGACGTGCACAACATATAATTAAGTGCCTTGAAACAATGACGCGATCATAATCGCGCATATTTTAAGAGTTACGACTTCGTCGTAGTCAAGTAATTAAGAGTTATAACACAGTCATGTTTTCTGCGTTACCTTCTTTTCACCCAACAGCCACATTTGATATATATTTTTAGCCTAATGCAACAAATCCAGTGTCTTGGAACTATGATGCGATTATAGTCACACACATCATTGAGTGCCTTGGAACTATGACGCGATCATAGACGTGCACAACGACAAATTGAGTGCCTTGGAACTATGATGCGATCATAGTCATGCATATTTTTAATTTTAACTATAATTCAATTTAGTCATCTTTTGATATTTTGCATTGTTCTTATGTATATTTTAGCGTTACGACTTCGTCGTAGTCAAAGAGTTAAGGTTAAGAGTCATAACACTATCATGACTTTGGGGTTGCCTTATCTTCATGCGACGCCCACATTTGATGTATTTCTTATAACCTAATACCTAAAACAAATTGTGTGCCTTTGAACTATAATGCGATCATAGTGGTGCATTTTTAACGGTACGATTTGGTCGTAGTCATGCAGTTAGGAGTCATAACACGATTATTACTTTTCTTCCTTAATGATACGCCCACAGTGGAAAACTGTCTAGCCGTAAAAATAGCAGATTTTAACGTATGCATATAATGTTCGCTCAACTGATCTTACAACAAGTTAATATTCACAATGAATAGATTCCAGTGGCATACTACTTACTTATGGTGACGTCACCGCGTTTTGCGGTGGCTTCTTCTTGATCTAGACTTTAACTAGTAGAACACGAACGTTCTTGATGCAAATTATACTAAGCTTTATGCAGCCTACTGTTGTGTGATGAAAGGTAAACAAGAAGTTTTTTGGATCGGAGATTGAAAAGGAAATCTCTAAACGTTGGGGGCGTATCTATCGTATATAGTGACATCAGACCTGAAAAAGGCTTTCACTGAAAATGTTCTTGTATAAATTTTCAGTTAATGGGTATAAAACCATCTAAGTTGACTCTTCAACTAAAAACCAGCGCGAGTCAAAGAATACATAAATCTATCTGTCAGATCTCGTCGGTCATCCTATCTTATTGGAAAGGATATGGAAAAGCTTAAAAATTCGATCAAATTATTATATTAGGATTACGCCTTACAAACACAATAAAGCAAAGCAACCTGATTTAACGTATATTACGCTAGATAAATTCTTTCCTCTTCGGAAAAATCCTTGTAGTTATAATACTGAGGCAAATGAATCTGTTTAGAAATCTGGCTTTCAGGTTAAGAAGGCTGAATGATGAATGCTTTGATGTCGAAGTTTACTTCGACATCAAAGCATTATAGACATTATAGCATTATAGTTACATTAGTTACATTAGTTGTGCATTATAGTTAGTTAGCCAGAAAACCGAACAGGCAAAGTAGCCAAAGGTATCGGGATATACCGGGGTATCGTATCACGACGTGGACTGCACCGGCGTCGTTACCAGGATCCATGGAAGTCACAGTCAGAAGTCACAATACAAAACTCGTTAGAGGTTTTTTTCCAAACATGGAAATTAATTTCGAAAGACCCCTTTATCTATCAGCACAGTTGAACTGTGGTATAAAATGCTTATAAAATATCATTACTGAAACCATTATTTCTTTTTTTTTTCTCACGGTATAATATACGATATAATAATACCCAACAATACTTGAACTTATCTAATTCAAAACTAATAAATATAAATTTAGGAATAGAACCAATCAAACCGTCCAATATCTTTAGCTGTTGTGATAAGTACCATTCAATGATTTACCTTTAGGTAATATTTTTTTTTTTTATATAAATTCCAAACTCGTCTTGGTGATCACTGTAGATCATTGGCCAGAACCCTTCCCTTCTAATTAATGTTGAGATGCGGGTTCAAGTCTCAGTAGCCATAGGTTGTTTAAAAAAAAAAAAAAACTTTCTTTGAGCATTTTGTGAATCATGCGTTAATGCCTAATAAAAATATGGCGGCCAAGAATCAGTGATTAAAATTTGAGGATCAGATATTCGAATGTCAATGTCAAATGGACTGCTCGGCCGACAGTGCCAATCATCTTTCCTAAGCTCTTCAAACCTGTAGTATCCTTACTCGGAATCACCTATACCAGCTTTTTCCAAATCACATTCTTGATTTGGGCTAAATTCAATCAAGTCCATAGACGGTTACCCACATTAAAATTAGACAATGTAAAATGTCTATTATATTTTCGGATTACAATTCATAAATGAATAACCAAAAAGGAATAATGATGATATTAATATACATTGCAAAGAAAAAAAAAAACAGTTAGAGAATCCAAACATAAATTATAACCGCAAAATGGTGATAATTTTCTTATTGAAAATACGTTATTTGGTAATAACAACATTTTACTGTGTCATATATAATTAGTAACGGACGTTACTCGTATGTGCTGGAGATTTACCCTGACACTTCTTTTAACTGGGTGGAGTATCATGTGTGATAATACGATAAACAAGAGCCAGTAATTATTTTTCCCATTTTAAACATTGACGAACAATATTAACAATGGGCAACTGGCGTCATGGTCATTCTTTACTAGAACAGTCAACCATAGTATCCTTGGTTCCAATCTCTGGCATGTTAAGAACCAATACTATTTTATACATATCATGTCAGGAAACAAGTTAGCCTTTGCACTTCAACCAGAAACAGACAAAATTATTCTAAATTTTGTTTCAAATATATTCCCAACGATGACTATTCCAAATTACAACAAAATAAATGGCAGTTTCACTAGCATTGTCAACAGGATGATGTGTTCAATCACCATCCTTTATATAGAATGTATGAAATCGTAACCAATTACGCAGTAATTTCTAATAGATTATAAATTTGCCGGGAACAGTAACTTTTGTCATACAAGCATATAAGTTGTAAGGCGTTTGTTGCCTTTACTTTCGATCAGAGGCAAAGTTTGAACTTTTTTGTCATGAAAAGAAAACCTTGTACATAATACGAGGATCGCGTTAGAAGGTAGATAGATCAAAAGGATTATATGTGACAGTTGAATAAACACTGCGATTTTCTCTGCATACTTGTGATGCATAAACCTTAGCAGCTTACTTACGGAGTCTTCTATTGACCTTATGAAATAAGCTGCCGGATAATATGAGTACTATTTTGCTAAAGCGGTGTAGGATTCTAACTAAAGTATGTTAAATCATAATTTATATTATACAATTGTTATTAAAATATTACATATATGTGTTGCCCATATAAATATTTTTACTCTGAGGAACATGAAAATTTCGCAAAAGCTCTAAACATCTACCTTGTGAATTATATAAATCTCGAGGATGCAACGGCGAAGTATAATTGATGGTTAAACAAACTTACCAAGTGAAGTTTGACCGTAATTATACAAGCCGTTGCATCCGAAGAGATTTATACTAATAACCCACCCGTGCCCTAATTTGTTGTCACAAACCCTTACAAATATTAAGTACCTACTAGTAGTTTTATTTTTCCTGTTTTGTGGCCTTAAGATTTTGCGAAATGTTGTTGTCTCTAAATCAAATGAGGTGACAGAGCTTAGTGGCGCCCTCTAGGGCGGGAGTTGTAAATAAGTCATTTTGTGCTTTTTATTTTTGACAGCTCTAAAATTGTGCTTGATGCCCAGCTCATGGAGTGGAACTACCTTGTGAATTATATAAATCTCTTCGGATGCAACGGCTTGTATAATTACGGTCAAACTTCACTTGGTAAGTTTGTTTAACCATCAAATATTTTTCATCGAAACATATCTACAATATATGACTTATAAACTAATTAATTGATTTCTTTGCAGGTTGCCTTAATATTCGGTGTTACTGGTTCTTGTAGACGACAAGAGCTGTATAATATTACAACAAAAAATGTAAAAACCCACGGAGATCAACAGAGACAATCCAAGGAACGTTTCTTGAAATAGTGAAAAAATACCAAGATCTCCGTTCAACAAAAACAAAGAATGGCCGCTTTTTCCAAAACATTCAGAAAGAAATATGTACGAAGAAATAGCGAAGTATTTAGGTTTGCCTGAGGCCGATTTTTACACTGCACAGTATTTTATGGGAGCCGATTTTGTGACGTCCCTTTTTTAACGCAGTTTCCTGTAGTTTTAATCAATTCAAATGCGAGAGTAAAGCTCCCGCGTGTCTATCATGAATAGTTACTGAGAAATTATTTTTTGAATATTATAAATTTTTTACCGGATAAATAATTTAAAAAAATCAAAACTTCTAATATGTACAAAGAAATATCAAATCAACAATGATGGCAGATAAAACTATCGACGGTGCACATTTTAGTGCAATAAGAAACTACCTAAGTGCAACCGTTTCGATATTATTAAAATTTTCTTAATTTTTACTTTTGTTTATTTACTTGAATAATCCGCCGTATTAGAGCGAGATTTTTCACCAGGCTATTGCTTAAGACGTCTTATATGTGCCTGAATAATATCACGACCTAATTCCATGGATTATTGGAACTATCGCAGAAATACGAATATCCGGATTTTTCTGACGTTAAGGTTGTCAGTATATATTTTTTTAATTTGAACCTTTTAACTTTTAGTGGTTATTTGAAATCACAGTTAGTTAAGGTAATGAAATGTTTAATAGCACAAAACATATTGTTTACTACGTAATCCAAGACAATGTAGGTATACAAAACAAAAGTTAGATTAACAGTAGTAGTAAGTTAGATGTTCATCGCCATACCTTCGCCGATATCCTCGGCATAGACAAATGGCTACTGGATGATCTTCATATAATTTTGATTGTTTTATTTAGAGGTCTTCCAATAGATTCAGACATGTTCAGCAAATTTTGCAAATAACTAGCGTATAAATATATGAGTAATTTCAGTTGGCATCCTATGACGGTTGGCATTCATAAAATTTTAGTCCACGGAGCTGCCATAATACAACACACATCTGTTCCGATTGGGATGCTGTCTGAGCAGGCGGCAGACACTCGAGAACACCACGCATGCAAATCAGATCGCCCAAAAACCATATTCGATTTAGTCTATGGAAGATTTAACAACTTTATCAGACGAAGGCAGCACAAGTCAGTCCCACTACGAAGAAGGTGATGAATTAGAGCATCAATCGGAATTTCTGGTTGTGTACTCGTATCATTTTTATATTTAAATAATTATAACATTAAATTATTTAAAAATCAAACTGTTTTTGTACCTAACTGATTCTAGAAGAACATTTTTTTATTTAAAAAATAAATCATTATCCGGCTTGTGTCCGGAAATTGGAAGAAATCAGACGTAATAACCTACAAAGTCCAGAAACCAAAATAACCACCGTCACCGAGTTTTAACATACCTTGCCGCCGTAAAGAAGGAATTAGTGAAGAAGTTTGATGAATCAGATTCTCGACTTTTATTCCTCGAATCTATGAGTTACGAATTAATATCAGAAGCTAGAAATATAAAGTCTTTTAAAGGCACCAAAAAGTTAGATAAAGAAATCACTCACTTGATTATGGATCTGGAAAAACATCAGCAAGTTAGATTAAATGAAGAAATTGATGACATTCACAGTAAACTCCTGACAGCGGAACCAGAACCACCTGAAGAACTAGCTGGACCATCAAATGTAAAGACAACAGTCCCAATTATTGAAGTGCCCAATTCTACCGAAATCCATGAAGATGAATCAGACCATTCTTTAGTTCATATAGAAAAGGAACTTATAAAAACTAAAAAATGGTTCCACTGTTTCAGATGCATCGCACGACCTCCATCACCGGCACCGATTTACGAGTGCACACTCCAGGCGCCCCAGAAAAATCATTACAACTTTGGCAAATTTCAATAATTTGTAATAATAAAAATTGTTTTTTTACCGCAATCATTTCCTTCCCTTTCAAAAAAATTGTTGAAATAAATTATTTTTCAAAAAAAACTAAACCGACTTCAAAACCACAAATGGCACTCAAAAGTAAAAAATAAATTAATATAATTATCATAAGCGCTACCCACTCATATATTTGAAGTCGGTGCCAGCCAAGTGTAATAGGTAGCAGATAAATACTATGTATATAGTAAGTACTACTTGTAGGTGGTATCTATCTACTACCTTATATTATTAAATACTATGTATATAGTAAGTACTACTTGTAGGTAGTATCTATCTACTACCTTTTAGACTTGGCTGGCACCGACTTCAAATATATGAGTGGGTAGCGCTTATGATAATTATATTAATTTATTTTTTACTTTTGAGTGCCATTTGTGGTTTTGAAGTCGGTTTAGTTTTTTTTGAAAAATAATTTATTTTACCCTTTTTAGTGAAAAACAAGTTTTAATTAAATTAATTCAAAAAGTTTTTAAAGACAAGCTTTTATGATCTAGAAGCCACATCATGACAAAGTTTAAATTGGGCTATCACAATTAAATGCATGTACAAAAAAATTTCATGTCTGTCCTATTCAGTTGTCAGTGTGTTGTCAGTGTGTTGAGGAGTTCCCTCGCCGGAAGTCAATCCTGGGTGTATCTGCCATGTCATGATGAAATTTAGAACAGGCTATTATGGTTAAATCCATTTACGAAATGTTGTGTCTGTACTATTCACCGTTGAGGAGTTCCCTCACCGGAAGTCAACCCTAGGTGAAGCAGGTGAAGCAGTCGAATACAAACCTCCACCTTTAGAAAGTTGGTTACGAAAAAAACAAGAACCGACTTGAAGATTAAACTTATATCTTTTTGTTTTTGCTATTTTTTTCAAAAACTAGTGAATGAATTTCGATAAAATTTATATGGGACCACCTTTGAAGTATTACCTACCAATCAAAAAAAGAATCATCGAAATCAATGCATAATTGGCGGAGTAATCGCGTAACAAACACACAAAAAAAAAATAAAAAAAATAAAAAAAAAAAACATACCGTCGAATTGTAAACCTCCTCCTTTTTGAAGTCGGTTAAAAACGCTTTTTTTTCGGCTCCTAAAGCAGACTACTGCCTTAATCAGGAAGTGACAACCCTGTCAAAAAACGAAAATTGCTTATTATTCCAATAATCATTTTATTCCTGTCCATCCAAAGATTGCCTGTAAGAAATTGCACATAACGATAAGAACGCCCATTGTTCTACCACTATTATTTGTTACTGTAAACTTTTGTTTCCTGTTTTGGTGTTCAATAAATTATTATTGTATTGTATAGATGCGGGCTTGTCAGCTCGCGTCTTCACTTTGGTACCGGGGCCTAATTTCGCTCATCTAACCACTTACGGCACTGGCGCTGGTTGGCATAAGGAGCCAAGGAGAGGTACACTCCCCATCCCATCGATATGCCTTATGTGCAGTGTTGCGACGCGCAGAGATACGTCCATGATCTGAATAATGTCAACGAGCTTGATACGCCCGAACGTGGCATGCTGCATGCAGTTCAATGGTTGGGTAACAGCGAACGCCGTGAGCGCTTTTCTGTCAATGTTAAACAAGAGCGGTGATGACGGGTCCAGTTATGCACGCACGGCTCAAGTGTTCAAGCTTTTCGCCAACCGGATATTTGTTTTCTTCGCAGTGATCAATGATTAAAATCGGAAAAATTGGTATACGTCTCTACGGTTGTCCGATCATATGATGGATAATCTGTATCAAGATGGTGCTGAAGAATCATCAATTATAACCATTAAAGGAAAGACCATTCTTTATTTGATGAAATCATTATCAAGCCTAAGAAAATAAGTCCCGTAGCTTGCCCAGGCTAAGGCTGAGTGTGCCTTAGCACACGAATGCGTTGAAAGCGCTAACGATAAAAGATGCACGTGTTGGAGGAGGTGGTGCGTACTATGAATATTCCTGAGAATTCTTTTAATGTAAACCTATCTGAGATATTGGTTTTTTATTTAGGTAAGTCACTCCACGGCACCCGAATCCCATCGTTATTTTGTTTTTTAGTTTTAGGAGGTTAGGTTACCTCTAGCTTTGTAATGGCTAATAGGTTTTCTGTTAGTCCTTAGTATGTAGCCATTTAGAACAACACATAAAACTTATTGTAAAGGATAAGGATTAACCAAACATGAACTTAGATTAAGAGTATTTTTGATTCATTGCTTTCTTTCATAATTTCTTATGATTTTATACACAAATCACAAGCAATCACACAGATAGACCCCATAGATTGAGATGATTCTCTATATCTCAGAAACTTAAAAGTCCATGGTCCCACAAAAATTTCTGCATAGAAACATGTGTTCTGTAGGAACGCACCGAGTTTTGCACTCTTTTCACATCATGGATCAAGTACACCAGGGAAAATTATGCCCACAATAAGAATGAATGCTTTCCACATCAGTTATACAAACTGCAGAGTTAGTATGCATGCCTTATAAAATTAGTTGGCTCACTTCTTGTGAATTTTATGTTGTACTTGCTCAAAAAATATGTCAACATTTATTTTGTTTAATCAAAAGAATGTTTAAAGCATTATAGATTTATACTTTGCAAAAAGGAAGAACAACTTATAACACTATGTGTGTTAGGTGTTCATATGAATGAAGATACTATTTATAATAAGCAACTGAGATTACACAAACATCCACTTGCACACTAAGTACAAATTTTTTCTTGAGATAGCTAAAGCTGTGCCTTACAGCAAAGGTTCGGTTTGAATGATACTATAATAGTAAGTATATTGACTAGTTTTGGCAATGTTGCTGAGGCTCGCTGTTTGATTTCAGTTAACTCTCAACACAAGATTTGCCGAAAATATTTGCCCTTAACCAAGATGTTGAGAGTACCTTTGTACACATGTTTGTAGAAGTAGGTTTAACATCGAAATGACAGATTCATGCAAAATTAATGCAGATTTTGAACAGAGTTTGGAGATGTTATACGCCATAAGTATTATTTCACAGAATTATCGACACTCGACAACAAACTATGAAGAACAAATAAAAACAACATAATTGCAACATGGTAATTAGTAATATTCACTTGTAGCCATAGACGACGAATCTTCTCGCACAAGCCTTGCACAAGCTTGTGCTTCGAACAATCGGTAGGTATAAGAATAACGACAGAAGACACCCGACAGAAAAATAGACCAAAAATCGACACTCAACATTTACCACAAACGTAGTGACATTATCTTTGATTCTCAAATCACAAAGACTAAACTTCATTTAACCAGACTTAACCAGCTCAACTCGAATCGATCGGATACGATTAATGAAAAAAACCAACACAGAAAATTATTAAAAGACGGAAGAACACAATTCAGTATTGTCATATTAACGGAAGATATGATATGAATGAAAAATATTCCAAGAAAATCTTGCAATAAAACTTATATAGTCGTCCAGACACAAACGAATGACTTGAAATGACACAAGTCACACAGGCAATGACAAACAGAAGAGAGAGGCAGAGGCAGAGGCACAGCCAAAGATAAAATAGTAGTACTTTGTCTTTGGCCACAGCACAGAACCATAGACAAAATATTAAAATTTTGCACAGAACAGAACATTAATGTTTTTTTTTTTAATTTCACCCGTTAGGGCAGGCTAAAGTCTCTAGGACCATACCGCCATGTCTTGCGTATTTTTTATTTGATAGTTTGATATTCCATTTATTATACTTCTGTTGAGAATGAGGGTCCCCAGCAACAAGCCGGACCCTCTCCTAGTGCTTCAATAAAGTGGTGGAACTTTATTCAAGCTTACCATGGACTTTTTGGGAGAACATAATACGCAATGTTTACTCTATTTTGTTTCATTTGCCTACACTCGTGCACGTTTACGAACACAAAATGGCTAATATTCCATCTACTTTACACATGATCACTCGAAATAACACTTGTTTGGAAAATAAAACAAAATCGAACTGTATCACTTTTCACTTCCCGCCAAACAGACCGAAACGCAGAGGACAAAATACGACGTTAAAATATCGATTATTATTTCATAAAAACCATTGAGGTCTTATTCCTCAATGACAAAAACCGATTTAATCTAAGCGAGTTTTATTAAATAAACGATTATTATATCGATTGAATGATTGATTGATAGATCGCCCATTTATAACGTCAGATTACATCTAAGATTTAGTATAGTATTAGATTTAGCGAAAAAAGTTGTACTTCCAAAACAGAATGCATCCTTTTCTACTTATCACAAAAGTTACTTGAAATAAAAGAGACCACTATAGTTTCTCAATACCCAAAAAATACCCAATTGTCTCCACTTTGTCTATATTTACTTACTTGTCAAATGATTATACATATATTGTACATTAGCGATGTCCTATTTTCATACCGATAAAACGTTTCGACCTCCGGTCTTATAAGAAAATGTTCAAAATTATTTTTTTTAAGACCGGAGTTGAAAAGTTCTTGTGTAAAGTTATGAAGGAAGGGACTTGTTACGATGAACTGATTGTATGCTTGGAAGTAGTGTATACTTTATTAACACTTTAGACTATCTCGTTTTTCGTTCGCGCTAGGTCAAGCATACTTTAGCTATTTCACACCAGCCGACCTACATTCCGGTCCACGATCAAAAGTTTGTTTAGTTGATCGGGTGTTTAGTTCGTGGTTTCCTTTTGATTTCTCGTCCGACGCGTGCATGATACAAACGCATTGTATTATGCACGCTTCGGACGAGAAATATAATGTGATACACCCAGTACGTATCACATAGAGGTGCATCAGGCAAGACGCGTCCAAACCGACTACAACTGTGCACCGCGCAAGTTCGAGCGGTTCTGGATGGGCCGGTGTGGACCCGGCTATTGACTTTTAGACTGCTGGAACGGAATAAATTAATAACGCACACTCTTTCAAAATACGTTGACTTTATTTATTTACTGTATACGCTAGTGGCGACATCTAACATCTAACCAATAAGAACGCTAAATATGCTTTTAAGATTGCATGACATACAATACAATAAAAAATAATTTCATTATTATTTATGATTATTTTAATTATTAATTACAGCGAGCACTACTATCAGTATTAACTAGGTATAGGTTGCGAAGCTCATCTTACAAGTCTCCGCTTCACAGGTATTTTCTGCAAACAAAAGAATATACTTATAAAAAAGAATATACAAAAGAATACACTAAATAAATGTTCAAATAATTTTTTACAATTGATTGAATTTTATTTATTATGTCAAGCAACCCAGCTTAACATACTGAAATTGAGCTGAATTACATTTTCCAATACTTAAGTCCAAAGATATTTAATGTTAGAAGTTAGTAGAGGGGGAGCCCCGCTCTTGTTCTTTTTGACCTCTGCAAGTTTTTTATCCATGCGTTTCGCAATTCTGCTAACACCGGGAACCTAAAACAAGAACAAGAACCTAAGTATTCTAAATATATTTAACATAATTAATTAGCTACAAGTATACATTTTATAAAAAAAACGACTTCAATGTATCTTCGAAGTCCAAGGTCATTTACATATCGATGAAATTTATATGGAACCACTTCATCGCTATACTAATCCACACTAAACACAACGCAAAAAGAAATTTACAAATCAGTTTATATATGACGGAGTTCCGAGGTAACAAACATTTTATAAAAAAAAACAATCAAACAGATAACCTCCAACTTTTTTAAGTCGGTTAAAAATGAAAAATATAGACTGTGAAATTGACTAGAACATATTCAAGTGTGCCACTTGAATAAATTATGTTCTATTATCATATCTATATTCATACTATGGTTGTGAATTTTACCACATCACTAGACGAGTACATGAAATGCCAAACACGTCGATCGGTATGCAAAAATCCGTGTTTATTTAGATATGGGAATTCTTCTGCTCGTCATGTGAAGCTAAAATAGCACCTAGTGTAACTTACATACTTTTCAAACGTACGAGAAGGCTAGCACATACAAATATTCGCATTAGGAGGTGAAACACACAAATCAGACTTACCGATGAAATGTTATAGCCCTTGGTTTATGCTTTAAATCACTGACGTGGCTCTTGCAGCCTATCACAACACACGCCATGGTTCATTTACTTGTTGTTTATTGCTTGATATAATGTTTTTCCCGCAAAATTCCTTGGAAAACACCAAAACCACTGCACACAATAAAATACCAGCTGGTATCGACCAAACATCACCAAACGTCACACCCGTTGGCTGGTGGCCCGCAGGGTTTAAAGATGGTGCCATGCGCATAATGCTTTCTCTTTTTAACACATGCAAACGGCCTTTTGAGAAAAAAGAAATGTGTATATGTTTAATTGTTCATCTTTTTGTTTTACGTCTAATTATATAATACGTCTTTGGATTACATAGCATTTTCTCTCTTTTCTTTTCTCTCATTTTCTCTCTTTTTTTGTACATTGTTGCAAAAACAAGTGCTACTCGAGCACATATTTTTCTTTTATTCAATAACTACACAGGCTCCAATACAAATCAACCATACTTTTTTCTTTCTTAAAAAGAACAAGGCATCACCGGTACCCAGTTCGTTTGGGGGTATCCGTTGGTTCATGTTTCTCTATGTTTGTCTTTGTCAAGGTCAAGTCCGAAGACTCAATTGATGGGTTTTCCATAATGTTCATGGGGTCTATGCTAATCCTATCCTAATCCTTATCCTAATAATATTATAAATGTGAAAGTTTGTGTGTGTGATGTTTGATACCCCGTATCACCTTAACTACTAAATCGATTTTGATGAAATTTGGAATATAGATAGTTTAAGTGCTGAATTCAAACATAGACTATGTATATATAGTTAAAAAATCAACAACCAAGGGGGCGAAAAAGGTGGTAAAGTTTGTATGAAGCATTTTTATTCCTTAGTTCAATTCGCTCAAAACTAGGTACAAATAAACTTTTAAACTAAATAATGAAACACGTATTTTTTATTTTTTCAAGACTACTACCTACCCTAGGAAAGGTGCATAGGAATTTTAAAGTTTGTATGGTTTTTTTCAGTGTATACTTTATTCCATGGTTCGATTCACTCACAACTCAGAACAAATAAACTTAAGCATAAATTTTAAAACGCGTGTTTTTTATTTTTTCGAAACTACCCCTAAAAAAAGTGTAAAAATACATGTTTAATTATTTCGTTTAAAGTTTATTTGTATCGAGTAATGAATGAATAAAATTAAAATAAAAAAAAAACCATACAAACTTTAGGGCGTCTTAAAGTTTGTATGGTATTTTTAATTTTAATTTTATTACTATTACCATGCATTTTTTATTTTATCAATACTACCCCTAGGGGTTGTGCAATAAAACTCTAAACTTTGTACGGCAAAATTTATTGCTTGGTTCAATTTACTCAAAACTTGGTTTAAATCGTAATCCTAATATAGTATCATATAATATAGAATGTTATACATAATGTAATATATAATATACAAAAAATGTTTTTTCGCCGCTCGCCTGATGGCTAGCACAACGCTTGACCAGAACAATTATTGCAGTGCCACCCAGAACCTGAATACCATAAAAAGCACTGCGTAGCGTAGAGACATCAGATATTAAGTCTCATATGCCCAGTGATTTAACTGGCTACAATGTCCTTCAAACTGGAATATAGTAACGCTTGCGCACTGTTGCTTGGCGACAGAATAATTGGCAAAGCTGTGGTAAAGTTTGTGTGATATATTTTTATTTTAGGTTGATTCAATCAAAACTTGGTACAAATAAACTTTAAAATAAGTAATAAAACACATATTTTTAAGACTACCTTTAGGAAGTGTGCAAAGGAGTTCTAAAGTTTGTATGTATTTTATTTTATTTTAGTTCGATTCACTCAAAACTCGGTTCCAATATGTAATATCTCAGATAAAGTTGTAATATTATACATAATGTAATATATAGTATATAAAAAATGTTCGCCTAATTTGCTCACCTAATGGCAAGCACAACGCCTGACCACAACAAACAAACCTAATACCATTAAAATAACTACGTAGTGCTGCACTCCGACACATCATATATTAGGTCTCAAATGCCCAGTAATTTTGCTGGCTACAATGCCTTTCAAACCGGAACACAGTAATGCTTTCGCAATAATACTAATATTATAAATGCGAAAGTTTGTGTGTATGATGTTTTCATTGACTCAAATGTCGGTACAAAAAAACTACAAAATTAATAGTAAATGTTTTTTTTTCTAAATTACCTCTTTAAGTGGTGCAAATGAGTTCTAAAAAAATAAATTTATTTCTTGGCTCGATTCAGTTATATTTCACTAAAAACCCGGTTTAAATAAACTATAAAGTAAATAATGAATTATGTATTTTTATATAGACCCCATGAACATTTGGAAAACCCAGCAATTGAATTGATATCGAACAGGATCGGTCAAAGGTACTCGTATCGGTAATCAATGATTAGTTTCGGAAGCACATTTAGGCCTTTATTAATATGCACTGTTTAACATTTTGTCTCGTTTAACATATTTGTTTCAACGTAAGTTGAACAGTGAAAAAACATGTTAAACATTGTTTAACTTTATTTGCCGTTTATTCATCATCATCATCATTTAACTTTGTATCATAGTACCAGAAAACTAAGTAACTACCTATGCTTTGGATTGAATTATAAATTTTCTCAGTTTCAGAACTCAGTTGAAGTCACAATCGATTATATCAAAAATGAATCGGCTACGCTTACTGCGCGTGACTTGATTTCAATCGATTACCCCAACATTAATGATAAGTTTGAGTAAAAGTTAAACCAATGACAGACTTTTTGGCGGGAAGTGAAGAGTGATATAGTTCGATTTTGTTTTATTTTCCAAACAAGTGTTATTTCGAGTGATCATGTGTAATATAGATGGAATAATAGCCATTTTGTGTTCGTAAACGTGCAAATGAAACAAAATAGAGTAAACATTGCTTATTATGTTCTCCCAAAAAGTCCATGGAAAGCTTGAATAAAGTTCCACCACTTTATTGAAGCACTAAGAGAGGGTCCGGCTTGTTGCTGGGGACCCTCATTCTCAACAGAAGAATAATAAATGGAATATTAAACTATCAAATAAAAACTACGTAGGACATGGCGGTATGGTCCTAGAGACTTTAGTCTGCCCTAAGAGGCGAACTTAAAAAAAATTAATCCGATGACACCAACTTTCAGTCCGAAACGTCAAGCTAAGCTAATGTCTGTAAAGGTTTTTGTGGTTATAAAGTTAGTCATTAATTTATTATTAAGGTATAAAATAAGACAACAAAACAATAGCGTCAACTGTGAAATGTGGTACTAGGCTTTCGTACAATGTAAGGTACGAGGTTGAAAAAATAAGTCATAACAACATCACCGATAGTCTTCATATAGATGTAAAAGTCCTTGAATGTGTCGTCAATCAGGTCTAACATGTCCATCAAATCCTTTTTCTTTTCTGTACCGATTGGTAAAGCCTCCTCAGAGATTTAGGTCAATTTAAAGGTGTCCATAGTGGAATTTCCAAAATCTGTATCATTTGGCAAAACATATGGCCCGACTCCAAGAAATTTAATTCAATTTCTTTTAAAGTAGGATGGGCAGCCAGTTTTGGTATTATTACTATTTTGGTACTTTACTTAGTGGTTTGGAACATTTTCGTGAATTTTTGTTTTTATTTTTTTATTGAATATGTAATAATAAAAACGTTTCAAGTTGCTTGGACTGTTTTAGTTTTAAATATTTTTTTATACCATACACTGTGGGTTTAAAAAAGAAAAACGTTTCAGGGCGCTTGGACTGTTTTATTGTAATTAATATTTGTATTCTCCATACATGTGGGTTGGGCTACTAAGCCATGATTTCTAACTTAAAACTACAATAGAGTTGCCAAATTTTGACCGTTAGTAAATATGAATCATGTGATCATTTTGGTATTATTAACTAAATTTCGACGTGATTGTGGGTTGGAACGTTTTTGAGAAACTATGTCCAATTGTGGTTTTGGAAATCCAAACAGCTGAATAATTTCATGTCACCATTTTCAAAATGCCAAGGGTTTTCTAGAATAATTAAACAGTTCCTAATACTTCTCACGTCATAACAGGTTCACAGTCCACAGCCCACATATGGGCTGTGAACTATCCACAGCCCATATGTGGGCTGTTCACCCATACACTTTTTATATATTTTTGTGAGGTGGGACTCATAGGGTTTGAAGTTTTCAAAAGTAGACTTGATAGAACAAACTATAAGCTGTCAGAAAAGTACCGGGACATGAAGATCAGCCTTATGATTCTTCAGATTCTTATGTACAACTGCAGGTTAAATAATGAAACCAAAAAAGGTATATTTTTATGATTTATTAAATTAGAGTGTGAAAAAAAACAATACAGTAAGGTAGGTACGATGGTAAATAAGATAAAAAAAACAATATCTAAGTATGCGCCCGTGTGAAACAACTTAGGCAATAAGGCTTCAAACACATATTGCAAATTGTCAAAACTTTCTTTGCCTTATTAGTGGCAGCCTGCAGTGTCTCACCATTCTGACGATGTATATTGTAACATCCCACACATCTACGTCTTTTATTTTCCAGTTCTTGAAGGAAATGTTGAGCTGCAGTTAGCTCTCATGATGAGCTTGACACACTGCTTGAAGATTGCTGTGATTGCAGGAGATTTGCTGGCACATGTGTTTCAATTTAGGTCAATTAGTTTTTTCGCGATGTGGGCATGTAAAATTGAGCACTTCTGTGAAGGGTTCAGTTTGTTATATAAATAAATAGAATTTATCAAGGCCACGCCGAAAACTACGTCAACTGCGATCTTTTTGTACCACATAAGGGTCTTTCTAATTGGAGAATAATAACTGGCGAGTTCGTCGGCGAGATCGATGGCTTTTTTCTTTGGTTTTACTCCTTTATCATGTTTGGATTCAAACATGGGTTTCTACCAGAGGACATTGCCTGTTCATCGCCATGGAACGTAGATATCATCAGAAGATCAAGAAGCAATAACGCTTTTTGAGGAAAATTATGATCTTTCAACCATTTTCTAACTTCTGGTACGAAGCAATCATCAAACCACTTTTTATAAAGATCTTTTGTCATCCACGCACTTTTTTGTCCATAATAGTGTACAGGTAAATCAATGTTTTTGAATGCACATGGTTTATTAGATTTTCCAACGACCACCATCTTTAGCGTGTGTGTACCCGCAGCGTTAGCACATGGTAGTATGGTTACACATTCTTTAGTTACTTTTCGTCCAGGTACGGATTTTTCGTTATAGGAAACAAAAGTTTTGTTAGGTATCACACGCCAAAAAAGCCCTGATTCTGCATTGTACACCTGTGACGGGTTGAGATTTATATCTTTCACCCTTTGAAAAAATCTTAATTTAAATGACTCTATGCAGGTAGCATCAGTAGAAAGTTTCTCTCCTGTAATAGTCATTAAACGTATGCCATGACGACTTTTGAAACGTTCTAGCCATCCCTTGCTAGCCACAAAATCATCTTTTATTATTATTTCCTTATAAAAATATTTAGCTTTCATGGCCAACATGGGTCCCGAAATGGGCGCATGCCCATTTCTTTCCTGAAGAAACCACATGTATAAAGCTTCTTCCACTTCTGCATGTTCAGCTTTCTTGAGTGTCTGTCTCTTGCCTGGCCCACAGTCAATAGTTGACACGAACTGTTTAATCTTCTCGTGGTTTTGTTTAATGTCATAAATTGTTGATCGGCCTACGCCGTATTCACTTGCTAAACTACTAAAAGATTCGTTATGATTTAGGCAGTCTAAAATATCACATTTTTCTTTAATTGTCAGTGTTTTGTGCTTTCGCTTCTGAGCTTGTGACGACATTACTAAGTACGAATACGTGATACACAATGAATAAACAGTAAACAATGAACTCACGCTAGAGCGCACCGCTATCTTCTTCAAACTTCAAATTCAAACTAAGCAATCAGAATCAAAACAATACCCTACGCGTCGAGCACAATAATAGTGGTGTGTACAAGTTATCATCATCAGCCCATAACGTTCCCACTGCTGGGACTCGGACCTTCCCTCATAGAAAGAGTATGGGCCATAATCCACCACCATCCATGTTATGAGTAATATAATCATGGATTTGGCCTCTTTAGTTCCGTAACTATGTATTAAAACAGAATAGGTATAGTTAGAAGCGCAATGGAACAGTGTTAATAAAAGAGATATTAAGAAACAATACAATTTGTTTGATGCAGTATCACATGTATGAGGTTATTAGGTGTACGACATAGTATTGAAGTCTCGCTGACTTGTACAAGTTATAACTTGTTCAATTTCAAGATTGTCAATTCATAATAAATAATAATAAATAATAATAATAAAATAATTTATTTCGGACTCATCCATAATTTGTTAGTAACAATTTTCTTATATCTATGTTAGTATTTACAGTATTATCCTACTTAATTATTTTTCCCTGGACATGTACGCACAATGCATACATATCCAGCGACGTAATATAGGACCCTCCCATCGGTCCGCGAACACGCTCAGAATAGTGTTGGCGCTGCCCCGCACCCGCGTCATCAGGGAGGCTGCTCTTTTGCGTAGATAAATAATAGACCATGTCGGATTACAGGGGGTGCCGGACTAGATAGGGGCCGTATTACCGGGGGTCCACTGTATATAAAAAAATATGTCCAATGGCCAACGTCGGCTGTTTCGTGCTACGCTAAAATGTTTGCACATTTTGTCTAAGACGTCAACACCACATTTGGTTCTGTTATACTCCGTAATCATTTCAGGTTTTCTGGTGTCTCCAGTATTAGGATCAATCCTATCATCATTATGCACTGTAGACGCTACCAAGACAACTTTTTTAGGCTTCGGTACATATGAAACTATAGTGCACTTCTTATGAAAACCAAACAATGAGTCATTGATGAGTCTATCTTTTGATGTTATAAATTTTAGGGGAATGTCAGGCTTGTTCGACTTCAGGGTACCTATGACTGTAATTTTCTTTATTTCCAGTTCCAGCAGTAACGGTATACTTGTGAACTAGTTATATCCATCGTCACATTGCTTCCCATATTTTCAAGAGGTCTTATCATCCTATGAACAATGTCGGGTACTTTATTTTTAGACACTTGAAACGGTCCTGTTGGTTGAACGTCGGCATATATTTCCAGATTATATGGAAATTGAATATCAACCAAGGCAAACAGTTTTTTCAATCCATATTTGTCTGGCTTATTGGGTATAAACATACGGAACCCGCATCGTCCTCTGAAAGCGACCAGTTGCTCATCTAGGGTAAGATATTCACTCGGTGTGTAATAATTTTGTAAACTTTTCACAAAAATATCAAATATTTGTCGGATTGGTGCAAGTTTGTAAATTTCTCTTCGCCTATCTCTGGTATTCACATCATCGAAGCGTAGACATTTCAGCAAGAATACAAATCTGTTTTGTGACATGGTAAGATTGATTGCGTCAACTGCGGTTCCACACATATTATTCCAAAATCCAGTCCAGTTTCCAGTCTTTGATTATTTTCCTCCACTTTTTTCAACGCCCATCATAATCAGCATTCTAATCAAAGCTCTTATTTCAATGCTATTAGTATTTTTTGCATCCCTCTGACGTTGATATCTAGCCTTTATCTTGTTGATGTATATGTTTGTACAATTTGTAATAATATCTATAATTTCTTCATTTATAAATAGATCTAAACATGAAATTGCGGTTTTGCAAGCCAAAGCTTTATTTTTTGGGCCACAAATACGTGATCGAATGTTGGAAGCTTGAGTACGAATACTTGTTCTAAAAGGTGTTGACTTCCTCTCCATACCTGATTTGGTTTTATACGTCTGTAAATCTGCTAATGGAGTATCTTCATCTGAACTATCCGACGACAATGGCAGTACACCAGTGCCTGGGGTTGCTAAATTCGATGGTACCTGGTCCTCTTCATCATTTTCTCGTTCAGACTGTGAGTCATGTAACTCTTCTATACAATGGTCTTCTTCGTCCTCACTACTAAAAAGGTCTTCTATACTACAAATGACCACAATTTCTTCGCCATCAGACTCCTGAATCCAATCAATAATTTGACGATCCATTCTATCCATTTTTATTGAAATGTGTACCTAAAACGAACAGAATACCATTATTTCCATGACAAAGTGATAATTACAACGAATTATATACAATAACATATCGATAAATTGCATAAAACAACTAAAACCACTTATTCCGACGCTCGAAAAAAGTCACGTTATCTCACACGTGGGGCACACAGGTGCCCCGGCACCACTAAAATTGTTGTAAAACAAACGTTCGTGCGCCGACGCTGTTGACGCGACACTAATATAATATAATAATATTTTATTGACCATAAAAAATATATTGATCAACTTTTAAGTTGCTATGACAGTTTTAATGTTAGTTTTTAACATGTACATTTCAAACAAGATATTATAAGGCTAGATTTAACAATATTTTGGACAGTGTTCCTACAGTCGTCGGCCAGGGAGGGTTAGCCCAATAAAGTGCGAGTATTAAACTGTTGAGTTGACTCGTGGAACTGCTGAGCATAAAACTTTATTTAGCAAGCGTATACTACAACCATATTAAGTATAATATTAATAATTATAGGCTAGTATTAATTATTTCGATTCCTATTAATTAACCCTTAATTTGGCAGCAGAAAAAAGTAAATAATCCTTAAAATTTTTTTTGCTATTTGGAATGCAGCCGCAGCAAGCAGCAGAAAGACGTAAAAAATTGAAAAAAAAATATTGTTTACTTTTAAAAAAAACACGTGGCCGTCACACCGGATATTGCCAAATAGGTAATAACTAACCTACATATTTCTCTGTCCGGTCTGACGAACAATATCAAAGTAGGGTAAGGAATAAAACTACTTATTATTTATTTATTTTATGTATTATAGAATGTTAAACATAGAAATCAAGTACACTTACCTACTTACTACACACTTTTACTTTTTAGTCTGTAAGAATATTTCGTGTACCTTGTTTATATCTTGTTTGGTGTACAATAAAGCATTAATTTTTATTATTATTATTACACTCTATTTTGAAATGTATGACTAATTTGGTGTGAAAATCTAAAAAACAGTTTCTTGGATTTTTTCCAGTCACGAAGCATAATCGTGTCTGGCATTTTATGCAGTATACCACTGTCTTTTTCTGACAGTACCTGCAACATCTTTCTATCATTGTCTGTGGAAGGTGACCTATATTGTCATATTTCACGGGGCTGGAGGGGCGTGCCACATGAGGTTAAATAACTGTTGAATCAGTATTTTTGCTTCGTTTGGCACATCGGTTTTCAGATATAAGATTTTCGTACACAGCAAATCTGAACAATTTTAGTGGCATCTTCTTTGCACTCAGATGCAATTTTTTTTTCTGTACAACAACCAAGCATTATTGATGCATATGTCCAACAGTTACGCAAAAATCCCCATGTACCACCTTCTCGTTTTTAGCGGCGTTTTGTACAGTGATATTAACATATCCGCGAGATCCACACCGCCCATATGCTTGTTGTATTGACGAACAATTTGTGGACACTTTACATCTACTTTCTTCTTCTCATCCTTTGTGTATCTCAGGATCTTCTCCACAGGTTCGCTTGCGACAAACGAACTTATAAAGGTATCGACTTTATTATCGTTCCAGCGAACAACCGCTAATCGGTTCTTGTCGCATGTGGCTTCAGCAAAATCTCCTCTCTCCTTCTTTTTCAATTCTTTTTCTCCTGGTAAAACTTTTTCTGCACCTCGGATGCGATTGTTGCGCATAGTACCCAATCCAAAAATACCATACTTCTCACGCAAAACGTAGAACAATTCCGGAGATGAGAAGAAATTATCACAATATATGATCGCTGGCTTACGGTTGATACTTTGGCATAACAATAATAATAATTAGTTTATTTGCATAAAAAGTTTACATTTGAATGTTGAATCCATAGGCTCCCGAACTAGTTAAAAACTGTGTTTCGGGTGCCAGTGGCTTTTCCCATCTAGATGTATTAATATTATTAATATGCACTATTTTTAACGAAGTGAAGTCATATTACATCTTTACTATATTAGGTAAAGTACGATCTTTGCGTTTAAAAATAATGCAATCATTATTTGAGCACCAAAACCCAGAGATTCTTCCTCTTCCGAAAAGGTATGATGACGGAAGGTGTCTTCGCACCATACATAATAAAATCATACATCAAACCAGACACCCCAGCTCTTACATAATTCTTGAAACCCCACTTGTTGGGTTTGTCTTTCATGTATTATTTTCGTTTTCCAGCTTTTGTCCATTTGTACGCTATCATCATTTCGTCAATGCTATAATGCGTTTCCCTTTCTTGCTGTTCCAAACAATTCAACCTGACTTTTTCCAGTATAGGTCTAACAAACATTTTTCTATTTTTCAAATAGGACGTAAGTAATTTCAAAGCCTTACCTCTAACTCCATAGTGATTGAGCTTAACCAAGAGTAGTTCATGGTCCACTGTATCAAAAGCAGAACTGAGATCCAAAAATACTCCGGCTACCTTCATCTTAGAAGGTCCATCTTTGGAACTGTGTCACTCGTCTTCCTCTGTATGTCATTGCCCGAGAAGAGGTATTATAGATCGTAAAATTATATATACTGATAGGCGCCTTTTATAGAAAATAGCTCCTCCTTTCGAATTTGGCAAATATATCACTTGTTGTATATCAAAAGAATAATTAATTGATAAAGAGCTGTTTGTGCCGCCAAATCTTTGTAACATTTCAGTCGTCAATGTGCGTTACTCAATAAACGCCTATTAGTCACGACGCTACTCACTGCTTTTTGAGATAAGTTCATGACTATTTTGAGAACAAAAATAGTGCGTGGGCGTTTTTCTAATAATATAATATTAGAAAAACGCCACTTTGAGACGATATACAGCATAAAGACTAATATTTTGGTATATCAAACTTATGTTCGACTTTTTTATGAGATACGTCTGTATGTACAATGAGAGGATACTGTAAAGGCTGCAAATGTGGTCTTCGACGATGAACTCGACGTCATACACCAACCCAAAACTCACCACAAACAACATCGAAGTGGTGAGGATCCAGACTAGGGCCTGGGCGATCCTCGTAGTTTCCTTCTACTTCGAGCCATAACACAGGGAGGTAGACAGATATTTCTCCCCGTTATAAAATCAACAATCCATCCACAAAAACTTAAGTATCGTCGTGATCATGGTGCTTGTAACAGTGCCGAAATATCGAGAACTCAAAACAAATACATGATAAACATCCCGTTTCTAAATCAAATTCTAATAGCAAATAAAGTAATAAAATGAAATAAGATAGGTAAACCTGATTGAATATCTTTATAGTATATTATATAGATATATCAACAAAAGAAATATATACCTTATCAACGAAATAAAGATTAAAAACACAACACACGAATAAATAAATAATTTGGCATTTCGACTACGAACACTAGAAAAATTGATTCGACAATTGTTAATAAATTTTTGGGAAAACAATAAACGCAGTAAATAAATAGCTTAATCAAAAATATTCACAAAAGACTGCGAAAGCTTTAGTCAGAGAAAACAAAGAATATTAAAAAAAAACAACAACCCTAAATTATGTCCATATTTTTATCGTAAATTCAGACTTGATTGACATGGCGTCAAAAATCAAAGCAACATTTTTTAAATCTTAATAATCTAAGTAATCTACACATTTTGATGTTGTTTTGAGGAATTCTATTACTTCTTCCATGGATCCTACATTACAGTTATTTGTCGATAATACCCTGCGTAACGTAGCGGGATGAAACAAACATATGATTACGCAAAAATAAGTATGCCTTTGGCGAGTAAAAGTATAATGACATAGCGAAACATTTAAAAAGTGAGAAGGTAAAGATTTCACTAGCTGAATGCCCAACATCGAATTCGCTGATAAGTTAAGTCTGATAAAAATTCAATGAGTTTTGATTTGTGCTCTTCACAATTCATGATCGAGGGGATCCTGATTTTTTTTTTTTATTCGCTCCACGATCACATACATAGATCCTGACCCCTAACTAGGATTCTAGGTCTATTCAAATTATGTAAACCAAACAGTTGCAAAATAAGGTTGAATTATGTCATATATATACATTAACAAACAATTTGTTTTTGAGGAGGTCCATATTTTTTAATGTCCGTACCAGTTGCTTATTGAAGACACACTACTTTCCCTGCCATCTTTCGTTACAATTTTCATTGTCCGGAGAACTTCTTTAGCTGATATAATACCATGTTTTGTCATGTGCAGATTTTGGTGTTACTGGTCCTAAAAGACATTTTCCACTTCGTTTTTCGCTTTTTTTTTAATTTCCGTGCCTTCCACTCATGGAATCGATAAGGTCATCAAAAAATAACAACACGTCTGCTGTGTCATTGCACTCCTGTGAGAGTATTCCTTTTTCTTAATGTTAAAAAATATATTTTATCAAATATGTTGTTCCAAGTCAATGTAAGTTCGATAATATTCGCAATGAGGTTATCCGACGGAGAACCGAAGTAACTGAACCGAACCGAAGTAACATAGACCAAAGGATTAGCAAGCTGAAGTGGCAATGGGCTGGTCATATCTCTCGAAGGACGGACAACCGGTGAAGTAGACGTGTCCTTGAGTGGAGACCGCGAATCGGCAAGGGTAGTGTAGGACGCCCACCGGCCAGGTGGAGTGACGACCTGCGAAAGGTGGCCGGAAGAAACTGGATGAGAAGAGTCGAAGACCGGGCTCAGTGGCGTTCATTATGTGAGGCCTATGTCCAGCAGTGGACGACTACAGGCTGATGATGATGATGATGAAATCAATGTATGTAACTGGAGTCTATTTTACAATTTCATATTGTTGCAGATTTTGGTGTTACTTACTGGTCCTAAAAGACATTTTCCACTTCGCTTTTCGTGTTTTTTAAATTTTAGTGGCTTCCACTCATGGAATCAAAAAGGTCATCAAAAAATAACAACACGTCTGCTGTGTCCTTGCTCTCCTGTGAGAGTATTCCTTTTTCTCAATGTATTTTTTTTTAAATTAAGTATGTAGTTCCAAGTCAATGCAAGTTCGGAGTTTCTCTGAAAGATAAGATCCACAGTGAGGTTATCCGACAGAGAACTAAAGTAACCGACATAGCTGTGTTCCGGCTTGTAGGGCATTGTAGCCAGCGAAATTACTGGGCATTATGAGACTCAACAGCTAATTGTCTCAGAGTGACGAGCGCAGTATAGCGCCGCGCAGGATTTTGTAAAACAAAGTTCTGGGTGGTGCTGTTATTGTTATGAGCTTGCGTATTGCTTACCATCAGGCAAACGACCAGCTCGTCTCGTCATTCAGTTACATTAAAAAAAAATAGCCCATAGAATTAGCAAGCTGAAGTGGCAATGGGCTGGTCACATCTCTCGAAGGACGGACAACCGCTGGAGTAGACGTGTCCTTAAGGCTGGCGTCCTTTAGGGACGGATCGGGGCGGGTCGCATTGGAACGGGCCGCGGTTCTGTGATGCTCTTGCGTCCATCTGTACGGGGCGCGGCGGACCGCCTAAGCGGATTTGATCTTACAGACGTGTTTTCGTGCTTGGACTGATCGCGCTACCATGGACAGCTCAGACGAAGAGATGTTATGGTTTCAAATCCTTCTTGAGGAAGAGCAAAAAAATAAAAAACGACGACGAGTACACAAGGTGTGGGTGCATGATATATGCCAGAAAAGAAATGTATTTGGTGAATACCATCATTTGTTTAACGATTTGAAGAAAGATCCAGTCAAATTCTTCGAGTATTTTCGAATGTGTTTTGGAAAATTTGAAACATTGCTTAATATATTACGTGAAGATTTACAGAAACAAACCACAAAATTTCGAAGGCCAATTGAACCAGAAGAACGACTTGCTATTTGTCCCAGATAATTATGATTTTTTGACATCTGATATTAATTTTATTATAATTAATTATTGTTTACACAATGAGATCGTGCTTTACCTCCAATCTAAGAATCTGTCCTATACCCGAATAGGGGCATGGGTAAACCACTATTGCTTGGCGGTAGTCTTTATAATTAGTATTATAAATACAAAAGTTTGGATGGATGGGTGTGTTACTCGATCACGCAAAAAGGCTGAACAGATTTGGATGAAATTTGGCACTCAGATAGTTTATTACCTGTATGAATACATAAACCACTTTATTTATGTGACAATAAAAAAAATTGAGTCATAATTAATTATATATATTAGTAATTCCCAATAAAGTTAACATTAACATTACACAGTAACAATTATTAATTTTTTGGAAAATGCAGAAATTTTTCCATGATTTCAGATCCTTGTACATCATGTTCTTGTACTTCATAAACTTGTCCTTCATATACTTGTTGTGACGAGTTAGATAGCATCGATGCCGTAGTAGGTGATGCTTGAAATGATGCTTGTCCAGAGGTCCGTAAAGGTTGAATGGACGAGAATTGATTATTTTGACTTAAAATTACGGCTGCAACTGGCTGTTGATTTATGGTTTGCATATTTTAGGACTCTCTATTCGCATGCGATATATTATTTGTATCACCTTGTCTGCAAAACAAATCAGCCTCAGCATCGTTCACAATTTTAAACACCGCACCCTTAACCCGTATCTGAACATCTTTCGGGAATGTTGTGACTGTTTTCCCCAAGTTTGTGAAAAAATCTACCATAGTATCATGGCCTTGGTTAAGCGATTGATACTTTTTTTCTAAGTATGATTGGAACAGAGTTTGTGTCGGTGGAGGCGACTGAGAGATTCTGTCTGTCTTCTTCTTTTTGGTGATCCTACTCGAATCAGTTTCACTGACTTGGGATCTACTTATAGGTGGTGGTGACATGACTGTTGATGAGTTTGATGATAGTGGTGACATGGCTTGTAAATCTGTTGCTGACCGTGGTGACAGGACTTGTTCATCATCACTCAAAGATGGCAAATTTGTTAAATTTTGTTGTGTGTCATTACATATAAAGGGAGAGAGAAAGCTCAGTTCTTTTTCAAATCGAATTGGTTTTATGTTAGTGGCTGCCTGGCCACTCTTCGTTAGACGTAGTTTTTTGGCGCGTCGATAATTATCGCGAATTCTCTTCCATCTCTCTTTACAATTTGCCGCTGGAACAAAATAAAAAGAATATCTGTCAACAAACATAGAAATGACTTCAATGAACTCTACGCTTATGGCAATGGATGAAGTGAGGTGCTCCAACTTCATTATTCGCGGAGAAATCGCGTAACATTCACACAAGAAAAAAATAGAATTGAATTGAGAACCTCCTCTTTTTATGAAAGTCGGTTAATAAAATGTGCTTTTGTTTTAGGTTTTTGGCCACGGGGAATTCATTCAGGTCGCTGGCTTTTAATTATCGACTCGGAGAAAAAACAGTAAGATATATCGTTTATGAGACTTGCACGGCGATATGGAACAATATGAAAGTACCTACACCTTCCGAAGAGGATTGGAAACAGATAGAAAGAAAATATTGGGAAAAATGAATTTTCCTAATTGTATTGGAGCGCTGGATGGCAAACATGTTGTTATCGAATGCCCCGCAAATAGTGGCTCGAAGTATTTTTGTTATAAAAAAACATTTTCAATTGTTTTGTTGGCCTTAGTGGATGCTGACTACAGATTTACACTACTCGATATAGGCGGCCTTGGAAAGAATTCAGATGGCTGTTTATTTTCCAATTCTGTCGTGGGGAAATCATTGGCACAAAACAAATTAAATATACCTGATGACAAGGCACTGCCGGGTACCGAGGAAATTATGCCTCATGTTATAGTGGGAGACGCAGCCTTTCCGCTACAGAAACATTTAATGAGACAGTATCCTGGAAATCAATAAACGGACGAAGAAAAAAAAATTTTCAACTACCGACTAAGTAGGGCCCGCCGAACCAGCGAAAATGCTTTTGGTATATTAGCTAGAAGGTTTAGAATTTATGAAAGTCGGTTATCTATGACTCCTGAACATGTCAACATTGTTGTAGCGGCAACATGCTGTTTACATAACTTTTTGACAAATAGCCCATCGTATTGGTCACAAGATGATCTAAGAGAAACTGTGAACGAGGGACTAGTAAATTTACCAATTATTGGAGGTAATTCATCTCAAGTCGCTTTCGCAATTCGCAACAAATTCAAAAGTTATTTCGTATCTCGTGCAGGCTCATGTCCATGGCAAATGACAGTTGTGAACAGAGGATATCGCCACATAGACCGAGACCCAGATATGCAAGCGCAAGAAGAATAAATATAATTATAAATTAATAATAAGTTACTTATTATTGCGTAAAGTTTGATATACTTATAATATTTTAAAAATGTTTGAATAAAAACATAAACCGACTTCAATGAAGTCTTCGCTTGGAGGTGCTTTGAGGTGCTCCGACTCCAGTGAAGTCTGTTTATGTTTTTTTATTTAAACATTTTTATTTCACCATTTTTTCATGTGAAAGACTAATTTAAGTACACTTAACTCTCTGTATGATAATTAATAAACCGATTTTGATGAAACTTACAGTTTTCACTCAGTTGAATAATACCTAGTTTAACAAAAAAAAAGAATAACTTAAATCGGACTAGTAAGTATCGGAGATATGTGAGAAGAAATATTGCACCTGTCTAATAATAATACACAATAACATTCCCTATCTCAAAAACTTTTGAACCGATTTTGATGAAGTTTGCACCATTCCCTAAGTTGAACAATACCTAGTACAACAAAAAAAGAATTATTTAAATCGGACTTACACTTTTGGAGACGTGGACAAACATACAAACATACATACACTTTTGAAATTTGGCACAGGTCTATAATAGAAGCTGATATAGACTAACATATCCCAAAAACTGGGCATTTCTGGAAATACACTCGAGAGCAATGAATCCGGGTCACTTAAAGAATCCTAAAAATCTCGGAAACTAAAAATGCTAGGTTAATGCAATAAATTGTATTTAATAGACAATGTAATACTCCTTAAATGAAGGTATTAAAACTTCTTAGTTATTGTAAAGTTATATCATAAAAAAATCAAATTTGAAAAAGGGCCACTTTCGAAGATGGAACTACGAAATTACAGCATTTGGTTTTGCTTTTGTTTGTAATCTGTCATTTATGTGGGTACATAAACCATGTTGATAGTGCTCTATATTCATTATTCAAGCTGAAATTATGTCGCTTACGCCTGAAGAATGCACCAGAATACTTACAATGCTGGAAACCGGCCGGAGTCAGCGCGATACAGCCAGGACTGTCGGTGTGTCGCTGTCAACAGTACAAAGAGTTCTCCGACGTTACGAAGAAACTGGTTCTAACCTACGCAGACCAGGAACGGGCAGAACCAGGTGTACCACAGCACGAGAAGACCGATACTTGGTGAACACCATGCTTCGAAATCGCTTTCTCACAGGAACTGAACTCACCAATCAGTTTCGACGCCTCGGAGGAAGTAACCCAAGTGCATGGACAGTAAGACGTCGGCTTGCTGAATCTAACTTAAAACCCCTTAGACCTGCAAACGGCCCTAAACTGGAGCGTGGGCATCGTATTTCGAGACTAAGATATGCCCAGAGCCACGTAAATTGGAGTATTGAAGATTGGTCAAAAGTTATGTTCTCCGACGAATCAAAATTTATGCTCTACAAGCACGATGGAAGACACAGAGTGTATCGAAGACCAGGGGAAAGATTCAAGCAAGCATGCATCGAAGAAAAAGTAGCCTACGGTGGTGGGTCTGTACTTGTGTGGGCCGGAATTTCTTCTGAAAGTCGCACAGAGCTGGTGATCATAGAAAACGGCTCTTTAACTAGCGTAAGATATGTGGAAGAAATCCTCAATGATCACGTTGGTCCATTTATGGTCAATTTAGGTGAGGATGCTATATTTATGCATGACAATGCCCGACCTCATACAGGTAGGATTGTGAATGACTACCTTCAAGAGATGAACATTACTCGTATGGAGTGGCCAGCGCGCAGCCCGGATATCAACCCGATCGAGCATGCTTGGGACGAGCTAGGCAGATGCGTAAAACAACGAAACCCTCCCCCAATCACGCTTCGTGAGCTCAAAATTGCTCTCACAGAGGAATGGGAGAATATTCCCCAAAATCGTATAAGGAACTTGGTGTACAGCATGCCAAACCGCGTAAACGCAGTAATGGAAGCACGAGGAGGCAATACGAAGTATTAAAATTCAAGAAAATCGTAATAAAGTTCAAAAATTTCATGTTTCCTATTTTTGTTTTAAGGAGAGATCAGCAGTTTTTTTCTTTATGTAATTTTGTGTTAATAAACGCATATAACATCGCAGCGCACCGCCGACTAGCCAGGCGTATTTTTGCGTTGCGATGTGGCCCGACCTGATCCGCCTAGTGGACGCTAGCCTTTAAGTTGAGACCGCGAATCGGCAAGCGTAGTATAGGACGCCCACCGGCCAGGTGGAGTGACGACCTGCGAAAGGTGGCCGGAAGAAACTTGATGAGAAGAGCCGAAGACCAGGCTCAGTGGCGTTCATTAGGTGAGGCCTATGTCCAACAGTGGCCGACTACAGGCTGATGATGATAAAGTCAATGTATGTAACTGGAGTCAATTTTACTATTTTATATAGTTTTAGTTTGATAATGCGAATTGACATGAAAATTATTATTTTTAAATATTTGCACGCCTGCTTGGAGGCTGAATACAATTGACTATCAATATAATTAATAAGACCATGTATGTATGTATAGATGTATTCTAGCAAATAAATGATTGATTGATTGATACAAATAAAGGGTGATTTTTTAAGAGGTATAGGATTTGATTTTCAAACAAAACACAAAAAATTTGAAAAATTTGATGAAATCTTTATTGGAATCGATAGAACGATCAATATAATTTAATGTTTGAAGATGATTTCATGCAAATGCTGGCCGCGGCTCCGGTTTAGATGGCCCATTCGCAAGGCCCAATTTCGGCACACTCTCTCCAACATATCAGCCGGTATATCACGAATAAATGCTTCAATATTGGCTCCCAGTGCGTCAATCGTTGCTGGTTTATCCCTGTAGACATGAGCCTTAACATGGCCCCACAAAAAATAATCCAAAGGCGTTAGATCACACGATCTAGGTGGCCAATTGACGGGCCCAAAACGTGAGATAAACTGTTCACCGAAGGCGGCTCTCAATTGGGCCATTGTTTCGCGTGCCGTGTGGCATGTGGCACCGTCTTGTTGAAACCACATGTCAGGCATGTCCAATTCTTCCATTTTGGGCAAAAAAAAATCGCCAATCATCACACGGTAGCGCTCGCCATTCACAGTAACGTTTTGGCCATTGTCGTCTTTGAAAAAGTACGGCCCGATGATGCCACCGGCCCATAATCCACACCAAACAGTACATTTTTCGGGATGCAGTGGTAGCTCTTGCAATGCTTCTGGCTGGTCTTCACTCCAGATGCGGCAATTATGCTTATTGACATATCCATTCAACCAGAAATGAGCTTCGTCGCTGAACACAATTTTTCGATAAAAAAGTGGATCTTCCTCCAACTTTGCCAATGCCCATTCACCAAATGTTAGACGTTGTGGGAGGTCGTGTGGCTTCAATTCTTGCACCAGCTGTATCTTGTAAGGTTTTACACGCAAATCCTTTCGCAAAATTTTCCACGTAGTGGAGTAACAGAGGCCCAATTGCTGCGAACGGTGGCGAATCGACATTTCACGGTCATCACTAACACTGGCGGATACAGCCGCAATATTTTCTTCGGTCCTCACTCTACGTATGCGTGTTCGTGGTTTAATGTCCAATAATGTAAACTGGGTTCGAAATTTAGTCACAAGCTTCCGAATAGCTGCCTCAGTAGGCCGACCAAACTGCCCATAAATTGGAAGAAGTGCGCGATGCACTCTCTTAACCGAGCATGCATTTTGATAGTAAAATTCAATAATTTGCAAGCGTTGTTCGTTCGTAAGTCGATTCATGGTTAAATTTATAGACCAAACTGAACAAGTTTGACAATGACACAAGACACGATTCACGCGTGATCTGTCAAAAACAGTGTTGCCAAAAAGATACCAGCAAAAAAATCACCCGTTAGTTTAAATAAAATTTATAATAATAAAACTCACCAGTTAAGTAACCCACATTTGCGGCAACAGTTTTACTTAATAGTTGTGTGGCATACTTGACCTTCATTTTTGATATTTTGGGGTTGACATAGAGTTCTGAGAGGTTTTTGATAGTCTTATTCCTTTGTATGCTGGATTATCATGGAGTTAATGTTCTAATCCATGTGTGATACTTGGCATCAAAATGTTTATGACATACTCTGCATCGCTTGTATATAACTATATTTGTTTTGTAATGCCAATATATCTCTTCCGATGTTATAAAGCCAAGATCAAAATCTGACTGGATCCTTATCCGGATTGGGAAAGAATGCAATGTAACTTCATCACACAACATTAAAGAAAATAAACATAAGTATGCTATCTTGTGGTATTTTATTTTACTTTTTTAGTTCTGTTAACAGTTATTCCATGTAAACTTACGAAAGCAGATTTACATATACTTTTTTTCAAATGCACTGGATGTTAATGAAGCGTTACGATTAGTGATTATCCGATTTGTCGATACAAACGTATATATATATATATATATAATGATCCCTCCGCATTTTTTTATATTAAGTTGCGGAGGGAGGCCTTTGCCCAAAACTGGCACGACATATAGCATAGCATATATTATAAAAAAATATATTAATGAGTTTAATATTGTATATAAAAAATGAGGTATATAATGTATTAATTTAGTAAATAATAAATAATGTTAAAAATAAGAAAGCCCTAATAACAACCCTCCTTGTACGACACACCTTGGCAGACAAGTTTTGAGTGGGAAAACTGCCCAAAGCTAGCAACTGCTGCAATTACTGTTATTTAGCTTCAAGCAGGGTGCATATATCAGATTTTGAGTATAATATGTCATCGACATACTCGTATATGCAGTTTCTTAATATATAGGAAGCCAAAAGCAAGTCGCTCTCATGCTGTGTCGCAAGCTAAATTGAAGCAGCGTGAAGAAAGATATAACGAGCTTTTCAAACAATAATTCAATTTAATTCATAAGTTCTTTATTTCAGTTTTGTCGTCACTGACGCACTTATGAACCTCAATTATTACAATGACTACCACCGTATCGGAAAAAGAACCACTATTTAGAAGATACGGCAAGAAACTGAGGAGCATATTTTTTAGAACCTTTGTTACAATATTTTATGTTTGTTTTTGACAATATTATTTTTCTTATGTGCCAGTTGGCTACTTGGCAGAAGCGGAATGTTCCATGCATCTTTGACTTCTATGTAATTACTAACTGTATAGTATGTTTTTTTCATCAGAATATTTTTCACACTCAATTTGAATCTACTTTCTGTGAGCTTCGTTATACATTTTGGAATTTCATTGAAAAAACGTACACAATTGCCGATGAAGGACTTATTCGTTTTACTCAGTATAAACCTAGGTACTGCAATTCTATCCTTATTTCTAGTGTTTATGTTGTGGTGGTCACTATTCACCTTGAATTTGTGCAGATTTTTACGAACATACATTGTATTTTCATAAATATACAGAGTTGGTAAAGCTAATACAATAATTTGTTTAAAGACTTCTCTTAATGATTCGCGAGGACCCAACTCATAAATTGCGCGAACCGCCCGCTTTTGTAAAATAAAAATAGCTTCTATATCCGCGGCGGCAGACTCCCACAGCAAAATGCCATATGACATTAAGCTGTGGAAGTACGCAGAGTAAACTAACCGAGCCGTAGCTATATCCGTTAATCGCCTAATTTTACTAACCGCGTATGCAGCAGTTTTCCTGATAGAGCATCGATATGGGGACCCCACTGCGTAGAGTCTATGCCTATACCTAGGAATACCGTCGCCTTGTCTGTGTCCTATTAAGCATTACATTTGGCTCTACATGTCTAACATTAGGCAAAGAGAACTTTAAACATTTCGTCTTTTTTTTTAATTTATTTATGTTTTACAAACAGTACACAACAGATATGATTACATAGGTATAATAAATGATTACATAATTAGTGTACCAACATCGTTGACCACAGGTTAAAAAGGAAACAATATCTAATAAATTATTTACATGTACTACTAGTTCACTATCCTTCCTATCTACCTTAAAGATTATCGATGTATCATTCGCAAAAAGTACAATGTCTGCAAGGTCTTTTACCATAAAAGGTAAGTCATTTATGTACACTAAGTAACAGCATCTAATCACAGGCATTGGATTGCATCGTTTGGATTATCACGCCACAGTGCATTTTGCAGCGATGTGTATTCTGGGTTTACTAAAATATTCCTAAACGGTTTTATAATGTCAGTGGTAAAGGTAAACTCTCCAAATCTGCACAGTAGAAATATATCAAAGAGATCCTTCTGCACCTTTGGTCCATTAAGCCCATTAAGGATGTCATTAAGAGAAATCTTTTTAATTTTTGTTTTCATTGATCCATCAAGTACAACCCTTGTGGCGCGTTGTTTGGCTACTTTGGTTTACCACCGCGTGATGGGCCAAAACAATGACTAGATCTATGTTATGTTTGTTGTATGATTCAAGTTATTTCAGAATCACGTTTTAACCTTTAAGCGGGCGCGCGGTAAATCGTAACGGCAGCGGTCGCGCGTAACCTAAAAGACCTAAGGGATATATCAGAGAGATAAAAGACTAATTTATCAATAATCATTTATTATTTTGTAATTTAATATACTATCATTATCTTAGGACACAATTCGTCGAAAAAAACTTAAACCCTGCAATAACGTAAATCAAATTACCAAAAACAAAAAGTAACATACGAGTATAGTATTCTTACACACATTTAAAAAATCACATAAAGTAAAAACAAACAAAATCAGTTGGCTCCTTGAGATCAAATAATTTAAACTACAATATTTATTATCAACTTAGGGTCTAGATTTCTACTATAAATACGGTATATACTATAACATACAATATAATGTAATAAACACAAAACGTAAAAACTTACGGTTGAAATTTTTTAACAGCGAGACGTCGTTCCTTCTCCATTCGTTTTGAGCACAGATTACTGATATGTAGCAAGCTACAGATGTGACAGTTGAATTTGCTTAGTTCCTAGTTTAACAGTTATGGCGCTGTTGTCGCTTCAAGCTTGATAAATGGCGAGACACACATATAAAATCGAATAATGCTTTCAATAGAGTTATTCGATATGGCTGTTATCGATATTTTTTGTGTAGGTAGTGTTGCACCCGAAATCGATAAAATTTACTAGGGTTTAGGGTATATTTATCCTGAATTTTATTAGGTAGATAACCAAATAAAACAAATTAATATATTTTGTAATCATTTATTTACTTTCTTTTGCCTATGGGTTTTATATTTTTTTAATGCTAGCTGTTGCATGTTTTGCATTTTCATAACATACTTTTCTTCTATTTTTCCCCTTAAAATTTTATTTATTATATTGCACCAATTGTGGCATTGCAGGCGAATTACGAGTGCTATGTAGTATTTTTTTACATCTTTATGATGAGTTTTGCAGCCTAACCAAGACAAGTCGCGTTTGGCAATCAACTGTTTTAGATTTTTTTTTTACATTTGGTTTATGACCATTTTCATTTAAGAAATCATGAATACATTGCGAATTTTCTCTGTACAGCCACAGTAGTTGCCCAGTTGGGTAAGCCAAATTATTATGTTTTAATCTTTTATATTCCTTGTGTTGTATAAATGCATGGATCCCCTGGATTTCTTTTGTCGCATATGTTTTTGTGCATGAATAACAATTTTTTTTTTTTTGTTATTTTCCTGCATATGTATCCCGCAGTATACGCCGATGTTTGAACTCTTACTTTTTCAGCTATAAAGTTTTTTATTAATGTTCCCATTCTGACTCTGTCGGACCCTTTGAAGATGACGGCGCATTTAAATTTAAATTGGGCGAAATATTTTCTTAATTTTCTATTGGATTACTGAAGGTAAACAGATAATTTAAATCAACTAATGTTTCGCCGTCATCTTCTTCACAATTTGAAAATTTTGAGTGAGGGCTCAATATGCTGGACATAAGTAACGACTTGAAGGCGTACATAAAACTATTTCCATCAGGATTTACATTTCGATAATTCATCGCTCTTATGCGACCAAAGAAATTCTCAAGAGGATCTTGATTTATTAATCGGGGGTAAAAGTATTTCACTCCAAATTCCGTAAACAATAATTTGGACAGACCCAGAAAACTCTGCAATGTAGTTATCCAGCCTTCAAGACATGGAGGACGCACATGTCTCGGTTTTGCAGTCTGCCTAGCCAATTTACTATTTGTGTCAATATATTTAATATTTTTCATGGATTTTACTGATTTTTGCCAAAATTCTTGATGAGGGGAATTTGGTTTCACTGCGCCTCTAAGTTTGCCCCTTGGTTGACCTGGCGATCCATTGACGCTGTCGAACAGGTCGTCAAAAAACGTCACCACCACTGCTGTTGTCTCCATTGTCTCCATAGGAGTGTTGAGGCGCTTATCTGAAATATTGAATTTGTTTAAATAAACATTACTGCCATTTATTGCTTTAGGTAAGCCACTACCTACCAGTTTAGAGCATTTAAATCTTTTTTTTTTGTAAAAAATATTGATGAATTAGTGCTTATTATATGCGTGGCTACTGAAACAGTTGTAATTTTCGTGTAATGTAAATGAAAATTAAGTAAAATTAATATTATAATACTACTTACGCAGAGCATCAGTATATTCAAGCATTGCAGCCGTTCGTGCACTTAGCACTTGGGTGGCGGCTTTAACCTTCATTTTATTAATATGTTTTGGGTCAACATGTTGTGCAGTCAAATTCGGTAATGCTCTGGTGTGACCAGATTTACTGTCGATATCATAAATATAAGAAATATCTGCCCATGATGCTCTTCTTCCACTGTACAAAATATCCTTAGTAAGGAAGTTGTTGCGGACACTCTTTAAAAGATGAGTTGGATCATGAAATAAAAAAAGATCTTGTCCAGCTATGTGAATTGTAACATCTGGAACAATTTAAAAAATATTAAAATATAAGAAAACAATATAATGTACTTATAGCAATTACAAGAGTGATAAATCTTACCATTTTCTCTGCATTGATTGCTGCGAAGTATAACGGGAATAACGGATTCGAACACCAGCCTGGTCAAATTGAGTTTGATCAAAATGTTTTTCACAAACACGTTTAATCATCAATAGGTTCTTTGTCAGTCCGAGTAGATTAGGGTTTGTCGGAACTAGGAAGGACAACCACAAATTGCGTAAATTATCGTTCATGGGCATGCAAAATAGTCTGTGAGTGTTACTTGTTGAATCACAACCACCAACACAACACTTATTTGGCGCCATGACGAGAACGTATGGAGCACAGTGAAATAAATAAATATCACTGAGCACGCGTGGAATTGTATTGTACAACAGAGGAGGGTGGCTTCTCAAGTATCTCAACTCAACCGGGAGGAGAACACAAGATAAACCGCTCGACTCGATGCTGCACAAAACAATGGCCGATTTTTTTCATTATTTTATTTACCTGTCAAACTGTCAAAAGTGTCAATCGACCAATGACATACACACACAGACAGACAATAACGTTTGAGGACAGCAGCGCCAGAACTATAAAATTGGAACTAAAGCTGTCAGCCCTGGTTTTGAGCAACTGGCGAAAGCGCGGGGAGTGTGTCCGTGCAGCGGTCGCTTACACACACATAGACTATCTAACACGTATACTAGCGATCGCCGGCTAGCCGGTAGTAAACCAAGTACAGGCGTGTGGCCATATTTTCCGTCTGGCCATATTCGACCCAGGTATCTTACGATGGTGCTTTTTTAACCGACTTCAAAAAGGAGGAGGTTTACAATTCGACGGTATGTTTTTTTTTTTTTTTTTTTGTGTTTGTTACGCGATTTCTCCGCCAATTATGCATTGATTTCGATGATTCTTTTTTTGATTGGTAGGTAATACTTCAAAGGTGGTCCCATATAAATTTTATCGAAATTCATTCAGTAGTTTTTGAAAAAAATAGCAAAAACAAAAAATATAAGTTTAATCTTCAAGTCGGTTCTTGTTTTTTTCGTAACCAACTTTCTAAAGGTGGAGGTTTGTATTCGACTGCTTCACCTGCTTCACCCAGGGTTGACTTCCGGTGAGGGAACTCCTCAACGGTGAATAGTACAGACACAACATTTCGTAAATGGATTTAACCATAATAGCCTGTTCTAAATTCCATCATGACATGGCAGATACACCCAGGATTGACTTCCGCCGAGGGAACTCTTCAACAGAGATATAGGACAGACATGAAATTTTTTTGTACATGCATTTAATTGTGATAGCCCGTTTTAAACTTCGTCATGATGTGGCTTCTAGATCATAAAAGCTTGTCTTTAAAAACTTTTTGAATTAATTTAATTAAAACTTGTTTTTCACTAAAAAGGGTAAAATAAATTATTTTTCAAAAAAAACTAAACCGACTTCAAAACCACTAATGGCACTCAAAAGTAAAAAATAAATTAATATAATTATCATAAGCGCTACCCACTCATATATTTGAAGTCGGTGCCAGCCAAGTCTAAATGGTAGTAGATAGATACTACCTACAATACTATATACATAGTATTTATCTGCTACCTATTACACTTGGCTGGCACCGACTTCAAATATATGAGTGGGTAGCGCTTATGATAATTATATTAATTTATTTTTTACTTTTGAGTGCCATTTGTGGTTTTGAAGTCGGTTTAGGTTTTTTTGAAAAATAATTTATTTTGTATAAACTCATTAGTGTGCGTTACAATTTTTCAATAATATTATTATCTTTAAATAAATTCCAGGCTTGGACAAACGTTGTCACTCCCACGCCATTTCGACGAGTCCCCGAATCTTCCGTGAGAATATTTTGAACTTGGCGCCTTACTCTGTTGTTATTTGACTTAGTTACTTACTTTTACTTAGTTTCCGAGTCGGTTTTGATCCTACTTAACATTTCTTCTAAGCGGTCAACATAATCTGTAGATCGAGGAAACGCCGTTTTCAATGCTTGCTTCCAGTCATCCCAAGTGAGGTTGTAATCCTCTAAATCATCATACCAGTCTCGGGCGGAACCCCTTAAACGAATTTGCATTATGAATTGTCGGTCTCTACTGTCCCAGCCATAGACATCGCCGAGTTGGTCGATCTTGTGCAACCAGTTAACAACATTGCTCGTTTTCTCGTCTGGACGAAACTTAGGTATCACTTCAGCGTCTATTGGCGTAATTCGTCGTCGCTTAGATATAGGCTGTGGGGAATGTGAATCACCAAAGAAAAAATTTTCGTCATTTTTGTCACACGTCGAGTCCGTTGATGAATCACTACATTGTCGTTTTGTTCTTCCAAGACCTTTCATAAATGGGCCGGACATTTTGTTCAGATCCCACTTCTGAGGTGTTATTATTGGTTTATGATGCTGTGAAATAACACCTCGTGCTTCGTTATTTTAGCTTTATTCCTTATTTTCTTATAATTTTTAAAACAAAACAATATGTATTCGTAAGGATTAATTAAGATTCGTAAGAAGAGAAAAAACTTCACAGACTATCCATCGACCAAACGTCAAAAACTGGCACTCTTGAGTTACCAGTCAACAGAATTATAAATTTTACCAAAAACAAATCAATATTTTACTAAATTATTAAATAAGCATTATATAAACATAAAATTAAATCAATTAATTATTTTAATTAGCTTCTTTAACTGAATTAATAATTATTATGTAAGGATCAACGGGTGTGCGACGTAGTTGCTGTGGAGTTCTGTAACACAATCTTTAGTTAAGTTTTTCCTACAATTTCATTTTTATTTATATAGATATGAGCATTTACTATTTTGTTAGCCAAACGTACGCCTTCTTTTAATGTTTCTATGGATTTCATTTAATGTTTCTATGTATTTCTAAGAAACTGTATTTTTACTGCTGTCAACAAAATTATTTTTATCACCCAGAGTATTTCTCACCGGTTTGATTATATGACATGGATCCGGAAATATTACAATTTTCTTATCGCCTACTGTGATGGTCGGATCGATATTACAGAGATCATCTAATGTTGCTCCTAACAATTTGGCCATATCAAAGTTTGATGTACATCCATCAAACGTAACTGAGATTACTTCTAATCCACATTTAACGTGTAACTGGATATAGTTTTTTAAAAGTTCACTACGTTGCTCTTCGTTAACGCCATTGGTTAAAAAGTAAGAAGTTACCTTTATAACTTCCAATGGCTAATGATGCAAGTCAGCATAAACACTAATGCATCTTTGGCCAATGGTATGTTATCTCCGTCCGAATGATTACCTACGTCAACAAATCCAACGGTTCGACGAGCGTTCCCCAGCAAGTCCGTTAACTGCGCCTTCCAACGCACTCCTGAGGTGGGCGGCATCGAAACGCATAACATCGCAGCAAAAATACGCCTAGCAAGCGATCCTCCAGTACGTTGCAATGCGGCCTGCTGCGGCCCGCCTGTAGTGTTCATATGTAGGAAGATTTTTGATATGCGGTGCGGTGGGGCCCGCCATAATGTGCGCGAACCTTTAGTGTGCAATTATGCTACACTACTTTATAATAAAATTGATAATCCCGATGCGTTGTCGCGTTGTTATTTGTCTACGCCGGACCGGCTGCGGTCGCAGCGGCCGCGCGTCCGGCGCCTGCTCGCAGCCCCGCCGGTGCGTACGCAGACGGCTCAGTATATATGCCACGGCCCAGGCCATAAGTCTGCTTAACGGCCTCATTGCTCAGGAACCGGATGTGGACCTATTTTTTTACTAAACTCCCCGTATGAATGAATGAATAAATGATTTATTTATTTATTTTTTAAGAATATGGTTCAATAGGTCTTAAATAAAATTTATAAATATCCAATATTCTACCGTTGCCGGTGTAAAAATGTTGGGTACGCATATAAAAAATTATGTTAACATTAAAAAATAATAATTTGAGTACATTAATTAGTAGAAAATAATAATATTAAATTGAAATTCTACTAAAAGATAAATAACACAAATAATAATTAAATAAATCACATATCAATGTCAAATACTTTAGTCATAGTCAGAGTTAGTTTTAAATGTCAATGAAATTTTACATTACATACAAATTGTTTATTATCAATATTATAAGTTATAAATAAATGGAATGTCATATGCTTTATTTCATTTCTAAAAATTCAGTAACAGAGTAAAAACATTCATCAAGTAGATATTTTGTCAATTTTATTTTGAACATTTGAAAGCTTATATTTTTGTATGTGTCGGGTAACTTATCATAAATTCGTATTGCCATACAGTGTGCATTGTTGCTGAATACTCTTACTCTCTGTTTAGGGGCATACAGTTTATATTGGAATCTGTTGTTTATTCTATAAACAACATCGTTATGCTTCAAACAAAAAGTGCATGATAGCGATGGACAAATGTACAAATTTCATATATATATATATATATATATATATATGAAATTTGTACATTTATTATATATATATATATATATATGTGTATATATATATATATATAAAGACGGTAGTGTTAAAATGGACTTTGCCTTAAATAGTGGTTTGCAGCTGTGTAAAGATTCTGCTCCACAAAGAGCTCTTATTCACTTTTTTTGACATCTAAAAACTTTTATGAGCTCTACCGAATTACCCCATATTATTATGCCATATCGTAGTATTGAGGTTACATAACCGTGTTAAGAACATAATGCCGCTTCCTTCGTAGCCGCAGATCTAAGACGACCGAGTACATATACAAATCGGTCTAGTTTACTGTACAGATTTTCAACGTGTTCTTTCCAGTTACAGTGGTTATCGATAATTATTCCTAGGAAACCCGTTTTAGTGTTAGATTGTAAGCTTACTAATATAAACTAAATTAATAATTAAAAATGTCGCCGCCGCCAGTGGATACCGCGACGCATATCAGGAGATTGAAGGCGCAAATCGGTTAATTGAAATACCACGTATTACCTTGAATGGCATGGTTTCCCTCGAAATTATATAGAACTTAACATTAACGTATTCACTAATGTCTATCGTAATGTTCGTAATAACTGTTCAGCAGAGTGCATGCGCAGGCTATTTCTAGGTGACGGCCAACGAAGATGGAGACAAAATAAAATCACACAATGGATATATCTTCTGGATTGAATTTATTTATTAGGCACACGATAATATATTGTAGTTACTATAGTAGGATTTGAACCGATTTAATATATTTAATTTAACACGTATTACAGACACACCCGAGCACACGGAGAGAGCGAGAAGCAAGAGAGAGAGGAACATAGTGATGTCCTAAGCCAGTAGTGAGGGGCTAAAGATGTAGTGCATACATAGATTAAAAATAGTCGATAATATCAACATACACTTCCGTCGGATCGCACTTTCGTAACTTATAACCGAAACCGGTAAACGTAATGTTTGATGTTTATCGCACTCCGACAAGTTCATTGTAAAACTCGTCCAACATTAGATTTAAATCGCAACCCGAATCTATTAGCGCACTCGAGGGTTTTCCGCATATATTCACAGATTTTAGTGGTTTTTGCCCGTGGTGTATGTTCGCCGGTAGCGTGAGGTTTGTTTACACCGCCATATCTGCCGCCATCTTCATGATCGGACTCCATCTTCACGCTGTAGCCAATCACAGCCAAGCTTCCTCGTTTATTGTAGCCAATATCATAACTCGATTGACTTACGCATGCATTCACGTCGGTTGCCGCCGCTAAGTAAACTTAGCTCTTGGAGGAAAATGGATCCGTTTTAAGTCCGGAGGAGTCAGTTAAGTTGCTAGCCAAAACATTTTACCCAGATGACAATAGATCCGAAGATAGTGATATCCACGAATCTATAGGAGGAAAGCGGGAACGCTATGTAACTCAACACCAGACGACACCGACGACCCACCGTTCACGGTGGCTGAACTCAAACGAACCATAAACGGTTTCAACCCCAATGCCTATCGGACGGTGTCTCTCAACGCAGCACTCGTACTAGCTGGGCTGCTGACCTTGGACCTCCGGATTCAAGAGGCGGCCCAGCTGTACGAAGCAAAGAGAGGTATACCGACGACACTGGACTACGGCAAGCGGCAGATTGAGAGGCGTGTCAGCTATCTCGAGGCCTAGCATCCGGCCAAAGAGGAGGACGTCGACTTCGACTGCCTTAACGATATGCTGCCCGAAACCGTTGAAGACCATAAACTCCCGGAAACCCATATTTACACAGAAGGCAGTAAACTGGAGGGGAAGGTAGGGACAGCATATACGTTCTGTAAGAATGGCGTTGAAACAAAGACGAAGAAAATGAAACTGGAGTCGTTCTGCACAGTCTTCCAAGCCGAGCTCTACGCACTCTTATCAGGCGACAGAGCTTCTGCTGAAAAAGAAGCTAGGTGAGGTGGCTGTGCTGAGCGACTCCAGGTCCACTCTGGAAATTGTGCAAACCCAGACACCTTTCACCCCTTGGCCTTCGCAATAAGACGCAATATTGCTAGTCTCAAGGAAAAGGGGTGCGACGTAAGGTTGTTCAGGGTCAATATAAGGGATCGGCGGATATATATAAGAGATTGGACTAGACTTTGACAATCACGATGATTTATCTAAACCAAAAATACACAACTAAGACAAACACAATGTTAGTAGATATATACAAACATAAATATAATTATTAATTAACAAAGTAGGTAGGTAAGTATTATATCTACAATTTAATATTATTTATCTTAATAAATTTACATAATATATAGTTAACTAAAGGGGAGAATGTTAAGGCCAAAAGACATTTAAAGGAAGTGGGACGAGGAATGCTAGGGGGGAGGATATGATATAAGGAATAACGCAGTTTTGGACAGCTAAAGAATATGTGGTCAACGTTTCCTTCCGCTAGTCCACACTCGCACAATGAGTGATCCCTGATCCTGAGTTTTGCTAAATGGACAGGAGTACATGAGTGGCCTAATCTCAGTCGGCATATTGTAGAGGTGGTGGGTTTATTGGCCAAGCAAAATATGAAAAACCAAGGAGTTTTGGGAATCTCTGGTTGACTATCGCCATAATGTTTCCCCTTGAGTTTTTTAGAATTTTCCAAATATGTTGACCAGGATTCTATGAGTTGGGATTTAGGGAGAAGGCAAAGGTCAGGCAAAAAAGGAAGGCAAATTTTCACTGAATCATATTTTTTAATTATTAAATTATCCACAGACTGTCAAAGTTTTAGACAAAAAAGAAATCAAATCTTTTTTTTAATGTTTTTGCTGGCCCGAATACTATGTCCTTTAAGCCATGACTTATTTCGGATGAAATCAAATCTAATTTAGAATGAAGAATTTAATTTTAATAGAAAAAGCTTTTATTAAACAATTTTCAAACAATTTTTTTCTGTTACACACAGAACATACAGAAAGACAGTTCAGTTTACATTCGATTATTTCCCTTCAGAGTGATTTTTAACCGACTTCAAAAAGGAGGAGGTTTACAATTCGAAGGTATGTTTTTTTTTTGTTTGTTTGTTACGCGATTACTCCGCCAATTATGCATTGATTTCGATGATTCTTTTTTTGGTTGGTAGGTAATACTTCAAAGGTGGTCCCAAATTTTATCGAAATTCATTCAGTAGTTTTTGAAAAAAATAGCAAAAATAAAAAATATAAGTTTAATCTTTAAGTCGGTTCTTGTTTTTTTCGTAACCAACTTTCTAAAGGTGGAGGTTTGTATTCGACTGCTTCACCTGCTTCACCCAGGGTTGACTTCCGGTGAGGGAACTCCTCAACGGTGAATAGTACAGACACAACATTTCGTAAATGGATTTAACCATAATAGCCTGTTCTACATTCCATCATGACATGGCAGATACACCCAGGATTGACTTCCGGCGAGGGAACTCCTCAACAGAGATATAGGTTGTACATTCATTTAATTGTGATAGCCCGTTTTAAACTTCGTCATGATGTGGCTTCTAGATCATAAAAGCTTGTCTTTAAAAACTTTTTGAATTAAATTAATTAAAACTTGTTTTTCACTAAAAAGGTTAAAATAAATTATTTTTCAAAAAAAACTAAACCGACTTCAAAACCACAAATGGCACTCAAAAGTAAAAATTAATTAATATAATTATCATAAGCGCTACGCAGCCAAGTCTAAAAGGTAGTAGATAGATACTACCTACAAGTAGTACTTACTATATACATAGTATTTATCTGCTATGTAGGAAACATAGGTAAATAGGACTTTTCAGGATTGTCAAGGGAAATAGGAAATATGGATAAAACTATTGCTAATTAACAATAATCCTTTTCCAATTTGGGTGAATATTCACTTTAAATTAAACGATTGACAGATTCTTTTATTGACTCAGATCAATGTTTTAAAGGTTGAAAGCTGAAAAGATAAAAATATAAATAATTCAGATTTTGACTCTTCAAAGAAAAGTGCAAGTGGTACATTTGGTTATACTAGGTGAGCAAAAAGCAGCCTATAGTGTGAACTCTATACCAGACGGATTAGAAACACTATTATTGTAGTCACTGACCAGGTCTACTATAAGCATCGAATTTCTTAAACAAGAGAATAATTAAGCACTTATGGTACTTTTAGACATACTTGCCAAGTTGGTTATATGGTTCTGTTTCACTTATTAAAGTGGCAGATACTATTTTATTAGTCACTGTCTAAATCTACTATTACATTTAACTTGAATGTCTAATTCAGATTCTTCCTGAGAAACAGGACTGATAAGTGAATGAATCATTATTTTGGATAACTAAATCCTACACCATTGAATTGAAATAATATTTTACTTATTATCATGGCTGGTACAAATTAGGTACTGTTAATAAGTATCTATGTTTGTAGAGTTGGATTATTCTGACTAAATGAAATACTTATCTCAGCAGTGTAATATTACATTAGTAATTACCTATGATGACTTGATTCTTATAACGGAGTATGTAATTATTAAAAGTACGAACTTACCTTTTACTCTGATAAATTACTATCAGAAGTAGATTTTGTATAAACAGAAAGTTTACCTAGTTTAGGAATATTAATAGTTATTATAATTCTTAGGCATTAGTTGAATTCTAACAAAGTTGATGGGCATTTGTATAGCCCTAAATAGAGACTCTCTTAAACTAAATCTGGTTTGAGGAAGTCTCGAAATGAACTAGATGATGGATGAACATGAAGGATGGTACTTGGAGCGGAGTACCATGTCTACACTCTGTCTCTGAGTAGCGAAAGTTTTATTTGTTAAATACCTAGTAAAGTAACTTGTATGGATGTGTGGTTAGGAACGAACTGACTGACATACTTTTGCTAAAAGAAAATGTCCTCTTGTCCTTTTAAAGAACTATTTTAACTGACAGACTAGACAGTACATTAATAACATTTATGAATTCCCAATAATTGAGGTACGAGAAACCGAGAACAGTCTCGAAGGAGAATTATCCAGTCAGGGACGAGATTCACTGTTAACAGCGGATGGATGGTGCTGTAACCTTTGTCGAGACTATTCTATATTAAATTAAATTCATTTATTTGTCGAATATAGAATGTAAATTTCTAAATAATCTCTTAAAATTTTCATTACAAATATATATCCATGTTTAATAGATTTGCCTTTTGCTTAAGTAATGTTGTTTATTCAAAATTATCCCTTTAAATATAAATTAGAATGACTGAGAGTGTAACAATACCTAGGAGAGATACTCATATTTATAATAGTACAGGTTTTATATTTAGTTATTAGGGCTAGTTATGAATTGTTTTAATTACCTTAAAAGATCATGGATTATTTCGGTATCACAACGTATAAAGGATTCTAATTACTATATGATCACATTGGCCAAACATAAATCAAATCATAATAATTCTGGAGTAGAATAATGAGGGTATAAATGTTAGAGTTTATATAATTAGTGAAATTTTTTTAAGTAGGTATGAGGCAGAGGTAGTATTAAGTGGTTGTTATCTATTGGCTAGGATTAGGCTAGGCTAGTTAGGAATGTTACAATTTGGTTCAGTAGTAACTCAGGATAGCTATAGGATAGAAGAAAGTAGGAGGGTTGTTACAATTTGGTGCCGTGACCAGGATGGTACAAGTTGGATGCCTAGGACTAGGATGATCAGGATTAGGAGTAACAAGGATATTATAATAGGAGCCGACATGATTAGGATTAAGATGTTTGGGTACATTTGGTTGCTTTTGTCTAGAATGAGTAGGATGAGTTACTGCTGTATAATATGGGACTGTAGTAATAACCTAGGATAATTGTGTAGGAAGTAGGTTGGTTTTGGATAGGATTGATGGTTATAAGCAGTGGCAAAGTGTTCTAGAATGTTATGATTTGATCTTAAGTAACAGTACAAGAGATTAACTCTTGTACAATTTGTTGTCGTGAAATAGGAGAGGTTTAAAACAGTTCTAGTAGGATCTTATTATTTATCCTAGTTCTTTTATTTTATATATATATATATTTGTAAAAAAAGGATTTTATTTATGATATTTAATTAACAAACAGAACGAATGAATTAGTGTCTCTACTGGCAGGGGTGAGCTGAAATTAGTTTAGAGACTTGTTGAGCCGTTGGTGTAGCGTTGAGTTGGCGCAATCTGAAATATATGAAAGATATAAATAGAGTTGCAAGTTAGATTGTTTGATGAATGATTGTTGAAAAATGTGTTAGAAATGTAAAGTGGGAATTTGTTACCTTATTAGTGAATAAAAATGCTTCTTTAAGAGTTGTAGTTGAGCTGTATAAACAGGAGATATTCGGTGGTAAAAGTCTGTTTTCTTGGGGTCTGATGTTCCATGAAGTCAGAGATGAGTTGTAGTAGTTAGTGGTAACAACATCTGGAAAAAGAAGTACTATTTGTTAGATTTAGGTTAGGTTAAAGACTTTATACATTAAGGGGTTTATAAGTTAGGCATAACGAGTGGAAACCATTTGTTTATAGGTTATTTTAAAAGCGAGTTAATAACGGTTAATAATAATAGTTATAAATACCTGGTAATATGCAGTTTGAGAGGTTCATTGCTATATAGACTTCAGGGGATCCTTGATCAGTTTTGGTGTGACGGGCGCACTTGCAAGCGATGAAAGGCATGGTTGAGTGCGGATTCTTGGATGTTTGGATTGGGTTTTGGAACTAGGGAATGATGGGAAGTCTGGAAAGGAAGAATTAAGGAAGGAACTTAGGAAGTTTTGATTCTTTGTTTGAGTAATTTGTTCAGTTCATAGTCTAACATAGAGTTTGTGTGTTGTTGTGTGACAGTAATGGAGTGACAGTGACATTGACGGTTGCATTGATTTGAAGTAAAGAGGTTTTAAGGGAGTTTTGAGATACAAGTATTTAGTCAAGTCAAAATAAGTTATAAAATTTTGTTACAGAGCTAAACACGAATGAGTTGCAAAAGTATTTAACATTAAGAAAAGTATAAAATAAAAATATAAAAAGGGTAAAATTATAAAAGGAAAAAAAAAGAGTAATTTAAATTAAAAATTAATAAAAAAGAGGAGGCATGGAATTTTCAACACCAAAACGAAAACGAAAAGCACCGGCTAGATTTAGAGATCAGGAAACAGTAATTAGTACTGAAGATTCAAATGTGAGAGTAGAGGAGGAATTATATATACAAGGGGAAACTAGAAGAAGCCATGTATCACCGAGACGCCAGTTGTCAACAGTAACAAGATCTAAAGCAAAGGGTGATAGAGGAAAAGGAACAGGATTAGCTTATCGTATGATTAGGCGAGCTATAGGCACATTAGCAAGCAAATTAAATGAATTAAGTGATGATGTTCGAACCACTAAGACAACTTTAAGAAATTTGGAAAATCCTCCGAGTTCAAATGGAGGAATTACAACAAGAGAAGAGCAAAGTTTTTGTACAGAAGATTCGGTAAAGCAACCAGTGCATAACAATAAGGAAGGTAACTTACAGACAATTGATAAAGTGAAGGAAAAGGAATTACCAGTTGAAGAATATAGAAATATAATTTATAATGTGAGAAATATCTCCTTAGAGAAACCTAAGTTTGGAGGCGATGCAACAATACATCCAGTAACATTTTTAGAGGATTTAGAAAACTATTTAAAAAGGGCGACAAAAGAAGGGAAAGACATCGATCTAATACAGGATTGCCTAGGTGGAGAAGCCAGGGATTGGGCGCGAGTGTATAAGAGAAGATGGACAGGAATTAAAGATTTTAAGACTGACTTTTTAACAACTTTTTGGGGTGAAAGTGAACAGAATGAACTCAGGCGGAGTTTGGTGCAAGGTAGATGGGATCGACAAAAGAATCCTTCTATGTTGAATTATTTCTTACATTTTGTTGGCAGAGTTCAAATGCTTTCTTGTAATATACCAGAGAAGCAATTGATTGCAGATATGATGAGACATTACCCAAAGCACGTTCAACAAATTTGGGCGACTGCGAAAACGAATACTATTATAGAAACCGCAGAATTTCTTAGGAATTTGGATGATATAAATAAACAAGAGACACCAGGTTATTCTTCGTCAACACAAAATCAAAAGTTTGAGAAGCGGAAAAGAGGATTTCAACAAAATTATAAAAAATGGCAGAAACCAGAAGCGGTCCAAAAGAGGAATGTTAATAATATACAAACTAATGAGTTAGCTAATGTTCAGAGCGTAGAGTTAAACTAGGGGAGGCTGAAAGTTACGTTCCCGAATCAGCTTCCTTATTAGGGAACACATCATTAAATATAATGCGGAAAATGGGATGGGAACCAGGGCAAATCTTAGGGAAAGGTGACAAAGGACTTAAAGTATCAATTAAAATTTGTATTTTGGAGCGTCAACAAACTGAGGGGTTAGGTTACCAAGTAAGCAGGGTTAAAGAAATGTTGGTCCCCGAACAGATAGTTGAAGTATTAAAATTAAAAATAGAACAAACTGAATTAGAATATAGGGAGTTGGGAAATGTAGTTACTTCTGTGTTTGAGGAAAACGAATTAGAAGAGAATAGTCAGGTTACATTTAAATCAGAAATAGAAATTCAAATGTTTGTTCTTGCGGTAATAGGTTTGATTGATACTGGAAGCGAAATAATCAATCAGGTTCACATAGAGATGGGTCATCAAGGGGTGTTCAAGGTGATAAAATATGTAAGGGATAGATTTTATTGGAGAGGGATTAACAAACTAGTAAGGCAGATAGTAAGGGTATGTCATGAATGTCAAATAACTAAAAGAGATACGGTGAAAAATGTGGGACCCTGTTGTTCAATAATCACTAGAGAGATAGGAGAGATAGTTATTATTGATTTATATGGACCATTACCAGCAGGCACTTTTGGTATGCAATATATTTTGGTGATTCAAGATTCTTTTAGTAAATTTGTAAAATTGTATGGGTTAAGAAAAGCAACAAGTAGAGCAGTAATAGGCAAGACAAGGAGATTCTTTGATATTATAAAGCCAAAGGCTATAATGTCAGACAATGGTACGCAATTTGCTAGTAAAAATTGGAAGGAGAGCATGAGACAAGCTGGAGTAAAAGTATTATACACTACAGTTAGGAATCCACGTCCTAATACAACTGAAAGAGTAAACAAGGAGTTGGGACGACTGTTTAGAACATATTATAGAAATAATCATAAAGGTTGGACTACTATGTTACCTAAAATAGAGTTGCTATATAATAATACCTTTCATGAGAGCACAAGATATACTCCTAGTGAAATCATGTATGGAAAAACCACTCAGTTAACATTTGATAAGGAGATAAAAGGAGTAGAGGATAAGCTAGAAGTAGGACGGGTTAGGGAGGAAGTTAGAAGTAGTTTGCAAAGAGCAGGGGAGAAGCGGCAGGCGAAATTTACAAAAAATTCCGAACTATTCAATTTCAGATAGGAGATTTAGTTAAAATTAGGAAATTAAACAAATCTGATGCAACACAGAAACTTACAAAAAAATTTGAGGCGTTGTATGAAGGACCGTATACAATAGCAGCAAATCCTTATAAAAACGTTTATGTTCTAATTGATCCTATTACTAAACGAGTAAGAGGGAAATTTAATACAATACATCTATCAAAGTATTATCGGGAATAGCAAAAACAATATAATCTAGGTCTAGTAGATGTGGAAAGGGAAGTTGGTTCGGGAAGTAAATAAGGAATAGGATAAATTGTTATGAATTACATATAATTGATGTATAAGATGGTTGTTCAGTTTTACCTACATTAAGAAGTAATTTAAGTTTAAAATCCTTATACGTATAAAAAAGAACACGTCACATTAAAAGTATAATTGTTAAAATAGTCTTATGGTAATAATAATACATTTTATTTTACGAATAAAGATCCATTGTTGTGTTAGTAAAGCTTTAGGTCACGTTAGTGAAACTTAATTTCATTTAAAATTTATTTAATGTTATTTAAGTGGTAAGGTTTATAAAAAAAACGAAGCGATATTGTTTAGTATAGTACTTGGAGATAAAAATGTAACAGAGGAATAGAATAGATTTATTAAATAAATGTTCAGTAAATGATAATTGTAAAATAAAGGAGGTAAGGGGAAGGCCTACTTAAATTTACGAAAGAACCTTTTTTGCAAAGTAAAAGAAAGATCTGATATTTGTTAAAAAAAAAAAAAGAACTACAAGTTTTCCCATTATTAGTACAATGCGTAAATTTAGGTAGAGGGGTGTGTGGCGGCCTTTCACAAAAAAAAAAGTTTTGAAACTAGCATTAGAATTTAAGTTAGTGGGATTTCAAAAAAAAAAAAAATTAATATTCTATTAAAAAGGACAAGGAACTTACGAATCAGGAAAGGTAGGCGTCAAAATCATCGAGCAAGTCGACGAAGTCCAGTTGAATAGGAGAAGTAATCTGAAAAATGCAAGAGTTTATTAGTATTAGGAAAGAAACAAAGCTAATCAAATTACATATAAGAAGAAAATTTAAAACACTTACGTCGGGAGAAGGAAGAGGGGGTTGGGGGAGAGAAGTAGTATTGGAGGTAGTAGGGTGATGAGAGGAAGAACAGTGGGTAGAAATAGGGCAGAGGGAGATAGTGGTGTGTTCATTAATGAGGTTATTTTGAGAAAGAGAGAGGATAGTTTTGAGAAGAGGAGTGACAAGTTTTTTTTTCGTGGGAGAGAGCTGAGAAAGTTCGTCGAATACAGAAGAGGAAGTTGTAGGAGAAGAGGGAGAAGGAAGTTCAGTAAAAGAAGTTGAAGGAAGAGGAAAAATAGGAGGAGGTAGGGAAAGTTGAATAGAACTGGAGGACTCGGGAACCGGGTTTGAAGAGGGAAGTTTCTGAAAAAAAATAAGCGGTAAAAGGGAGTGTATTAGATAAAGTAATTATAATTGGGAATTTGGTAGGTAAAATAAGTAAGAAAGTAGAAAGGTACCTACGGAAAGAGTTTTGGCACGACGGCGAAGTTTGGTGGTGTACGCTTTAAGTTTGCGGCGAATATCATTTGGGGAAAGGGGATAGATAGAGAGCTTATTGAAGTCAGAGGTGAGTTTGATGAGGCAGTTAGAACGGATGGTCCAGTCTCTGAAATCCGGATGTTGAGGATCCCAGAGACAGGGATATTTGTGGAAGAGTTTATCAGAAGATGACATGATGAAGGTGGGAGAAGACATGAAAGAAAGAAGTAATAGAGAGAAGTGAATCTTTGTGATTGAACTGGGTAATTGTAGAGGCTGTTTGATAATTTGGTTTTCCAGACACTGAATGGTTTTTGGTTGATTGGTGTATGCTGGGAGGCTGCTTCACACATTGTAAAGAATTCAAAAAAATAGAATCAATTGACATAGACAAAAGGCGGGAACAGAATAGAATATTTTATTAGTCACTGTCTAAATCTACTATTACATTTAACTTGAATGTCTAATTCAGATTCTTCCTGAGAAACAGGACTGATAAGTGAATGAATCATTATTTTGGATAACTAAATCCTACACCATTGAATTGAAATAATATTTTACTTATTATCATGGCTGGTACAAATTAGGTACTGTTAATAAGTATCTATGTTTGTAGAGTTGGATTATTCTGACTAAATGAAATACTTATCTCAGCAGTGTAATATTACATTAGTAATTACCTATGATGACTTGATTCTTATAACGGAGTATGTAATTATTAAAAGTACGAACTTACCTTTTACTCTGATAAATTACTATCAGAAGTAGATTTTGTATAAACAGAAAGTTTACCTAGTTTAGGAATATTAATAGTTATTATAATTCTTAGGCATTAGTTGAATTCTAACAAAGTTGATGGGCATTTGTATAGCCCTAAATAGAGACTCTCTTAAACTAAATCTGGTTTGAGGAAGTCTCGAAATGAACTAGATGATGGATGAACATGAAGGATGGTACTTGGAGCGGAGTACCATGTCTACACTCTGTCTCTGAGTAGCGAAAGTTTTATTTGTTAAATACCTAGTAAAGTAACTTGTATGGATGTGTGGTTAGGAACGAACTGACTGACATACTTTTGCTAAAAGAAAATGTCCTCTTGTCCTTTTAAAGAACTATTTTAACTGACAGACTAGACAGTACATTAATAACATTTATGAATTCCCAATAATTGAGGTACGAGAAACCGAGAACAGTCTCGAAGGAGAATTATCCAGTCAGGGACGAGATTCACTGTTAACAGCGGATGGATGGTGCTGTAACCTTTGTCGAGACTATTCTATATTAAATTAAATTAATTTATTTGTCGAATATAGAATGTAAATTTCTAAATAATCTCTTAAAGTTTTCATTACAAATATATATCCATGTTTAATAGATTTGCCTTTTGCTTAACTAATGTTGTCTATTCAAAATTATCCCTTTAAATATAAATTAGAATGACTGAGAGTGTAACAATACCTAGGAGAGATACTCATATTTATAATAGTACAGGTTTTATATTTAGTTATTAGGGCTAGTTATGAATTGTTTTAATTACCTTAAAAGATCATGGATTATTTCGGTATCACAACGTATAAAGGATTCTAATTACTATATGATCACATTGGCCAAACATAAATCAAATCATAATAATTCTGGAGTAGAATAATGAGGGTATAAATGTTTTAGAGTTTATATAATTAGTGAAATTTTATTAAGTAGGTATGAGGCAGAGGTAGTATTAAGTGGTTGTTATCTATTGGCTAGGATCAGGCTAGGTTAGTTAGGAATGTTACAATTTGGGTCAGTAGTAACTCGGGATGGGAGTAATTAGTTAGTTGGGTAAAGTAGGTAGGATGTTACACTAGTAAAACTAATTCACACTAAAAAATATAAATGCCTAAGTTTGTATATATGTAAGTGTTTTGTTACTTCTTCAGGCTGTAACGGCTCCGGCTGTGCGAAAACGGGGCGGGTAGCTTGTATTTTATTACAAGCTTTTATTTAACTTGCAATGTTTGGGTCAAATCTTGCAAGTAGAATCAGAACCTAACTTCCTAACTTCCTCTTATCCTACGGAGTTGAAATTTTGCATACTTGTCAAAGTCCGATGACAATGCAATATTATGGTGACAGCCAGCTGATCTGATGATGGAGACGGAAGGTGGGCAATGGAACTCCTTGACGGATAATCGTAAACTTCTAGTGTTTGGGCTCATTTTAATCTGCTCGCGGTTTAGATTACGAATTTCGATTTACGAGTTAAAAGCTTGTCTTGAAAAATATATTTTTCTACAAAAATCTTGTTTACAAAGATCAGATCAGAATACTGCGCTTTTTATTGCGTTTTTTATCATATTGCGGGATTGGAACCGGCTCCTTCAGTTTGCATCTTTAAAGTAACCTAATACGCAAATGAAATATTTCACTACTAGCCACGCTACGCTGTTTCATATATAAAAAGTATCCTGTCCTTTTCCAAGACCTCGGGTATCTAACCTGGGATCCTGAACAGGACATACCAAATTTCATCAAAATTCGCTCAGCAGTTGCTTGATTGAGTTAAATTGACTTAAATATTTAATTGACTTAAATAATAGATATGAAACAACAGCAACATACGGAATGCGTACAAAAAAAAACTGGGCTCACGTTTGACAACTCACCTGATGGTAAGCGTAGTTGCGGTCTAAGGTGGGACACGTTTGCCCATGAGGTGCCTATTCACTCTTGTCTTAAAGAGACCCAGGTTGTAATTGGAAGGAAATAAGTATTCTGGTAAAGAATTCCACTCCTTGGCAGTACGTACACTCTACGACTCTCCGCGCCTGGTGGTCCTAAGATGGAATGGGGATGACAAGACAAGTGAAAATGGGCTTCGTCTGAAAAAATGTTTTTTTTTTTCAGAAAAAACAGCCGTTTGTTCTTGAATGAATTGAGCCAATCTACGGTGATGTGAATAGTCGGTTAGCTTCAATTCCTGCACCAGTTGAACCTTGTAAGGCTTTAAAGCCAAATTTACGCAAAATTCGCCATGTGGTGGTTTTGGATAGCCCCAATTGTTGAGAACGTCGAAGAATTCACAAATTTGGATCTTCTTCAACACTGTGGCTCACGGCTGCGATGTTTTCAGTTGAACGACCTGGTCAAACACGCGTTGGCGTTGGCACATTTTATACCGAGCCTGTCGACTCAAATTCAGCGACCAAATTCTTAATATAGCGGCCTCAGAAGGACGAATTTTACGAAATGTAACTTTAACAGAACCCCTATTATCATAGTGGATTTTAATTATTTTAATGCGATTTTCGAGCGAAATGAACTCATTGTAACTATTGGAGTACAATAAATGCTTCAATTTTTATCTGTGGAACACTGCTTGATGTCATATTAAGACGTCACTTGGTCTTTAATTTTTAGTAATAGCGGCAATGAATATATACGATTAAAAACGATACATACAGAAGAGAAGACTTTAATTAATTAAATAAATACCATAGCCCAAATAACCCTAATAGGTTATGGGCCCAGGCATATAGATTGACCACAGTTAGAGAAAAGAAATATTGTTGCGTACGGCGTAGTTTGGTGTGCGTCTGCGTGGCGTGCTTCACAAATAAAATTCCATAATGGATCGTGCTATAATACTAAAAGGCGATAATTGGGCAGCATGGAAATTCCAGATAACGATAGTACTCAAGGCGAAGGAACTATTCGAGGTTGTCTTATCACCTTTACAGAAAGATTCGAAGAATGAAGAGAAAGACAGGAAGGCACAGGAAATAATCGCCACACGCGTAGAGGAACACGTGTTAACCCAAGTAACACATCAAAGCAGCATAGCGGCCGACTTACAGCATTTCTGTATCGTTTGCGCATTTTGATTTAGTTCTATAGTAGCATTACAAACGTGTATAGGGCTACTGCAATGCTTATTTGGGCACAAATTATACGGCTTTAGATCCTAAATAGGTTCACAACAGTTGTTTAATTGCATTACAGGCGCATTATATTAGCATTTTTGTGGTCAAATAAGGTATCAATCGCATTAAAGAAGCATTATTACGGTCAATGATGCTGCCAATTGCATTACATAAGCATTATACTAGCAATATTATTGATAATGAAGATGTTAATTGCATTACAAAAGCATTAGACTAGCATTAGAATGTAGTAAAAGAATGATTGGAGTTATTTAAGTGTTCACAGTTAGAACTTAAATAAATCCTAGATCATTGCAAAAACATCTCTAAGACCACGGTACAAATGTTATAATACAATTAACGTTGTAATTTAACTACTTTAATGTCTCGCAATTTATGGACGAAGATGGTCCAAACTGAGTGAGTGATATATTTGTTTGCATCAAAACAAAATTTATAATACTGGGTAAGTTTTTGACTCTTTTATTATTTCATACCTTCAAATATTACTGCGCCATTTAGTTTACTGTAAATGTCTATAAAAGTTTCATTGAAAATTTTCACGCGCCTTCGATATTTTGTCGTTTTGATATAAAAAGTTATTTGTGAGTGGTTGACCAAAAAGGGACCTGGAGGGATTGGAAACCGTTAATTTTTTTTTTTGAATTTTTTAATCTGTGGTCTTTTAGCTTTGTTTTGGTCTAACCAGAATATTTTTAGGTGCTGTAGTGTTTTTTTTATGATTTTTTTTGTGAGCCGAGGCAGTATTGGAAAAATTACACCTTGCACACAGCGCACACTAGTTTTTGTGATGTCAGGTAAGTGGATACAATCAGTTTTATTGTTTTATTGTACTTTTAAGGTTATCTCTAGTGCAACGAAGTCTCTATATCGTGTGCAGGTCCAAAAAGACGTTCGTACTTGTCAGAAAGTGACGACGACGCTACTCAAATGGACAGTCCTAAAAGTTTAAAGGTCTCCAATGATACCCAAGGTAATTAAAACAACTTATTTTTGTTTCAAAGTCTATAATGGAGCTCACACTTCAATATTAAATAATCTGCGAGTAGAAACTTAACAATTTTTCTGTTTCAGAAGTCAAAGAAAACTTAAATCCTAATAAAATTAATGATGATAATATTTTGTTTGAACAATACGGTCAAGCTTGGGATGACACAATAAATGAAGCAATTCCGAAGATGTTGGATGCTACTACTCAAACGGAAAAAGATGTTGAAGATTTTTTTTTAAAAAAAGAGGCGTCTAATGAGGCTTTCGGAGTATTTGTCGGCAAGGAACTATCCACTGTTCCACAAATAAAGAGGCGCTTCGTGATGTATGAAATAATAAAAATAATCGAGCACAGTAGTAAATAATTGACAATAGTAATAATTATGAAGTCTCATCACAAACATTACAATCACAAATAAAAAATTATAATAATGAATAGTCTTTACTTTTTGTTTTGTTTGCATGAACGTATGGTGTGCCCTGGTTCTTTACAACGCCCACAGGTAGTAACTTTCCTGGGTTTTTTAGCAGAAGGACCTGGCTGATCTTCTTTAGCCGTCTGTTTTTTAGCAGAAGGTCCTGGCTGATCCACTTTAGCCATCTGGCTTGTAGGTTTCGCTTCTTGTGGTTTTGGGCATGTTAGGTTAGCTGCGTCTTTCGAAGTGCAAAGGGGTGCTATTTCCTCGAATAAATACCATTGTCTTGCAAGTGAAAGCCCTGGTGGAACTAATAAATTTGGCATACCAGTGATATCATCTAAAGTCACTCCCTTCTTAACAATATTAAATTTTTGAGCTGAACTGTTAGCTAGAACTTTACATTCCACTGTAAATGGATCATCCGATTTAATAGTGAAGTGGTGATATCGTGTTATTCCTGGAATAGTTGTGAAGAATTCGCTGAGGTAGGCGTTCCACTCATACCACTGAACATTTATTATTCCGTTCACGTAGTCATTCGTACAGATAGCCTTATTTTTTCCCGAAACTGTCGAGTTAGCCACACATTCTTCGATATCATGCAAAGTATCTACTGTAGATTTAGAAAACTTCTGTTTAAAAAGTCCAAACATTCTGTCTGGGGAAAACTTAGTGTGGCCCACCAATAAGAAGTTAAGATGCACTGTCTTGTTTAAATCCCTTGCTACCCTCCATGCACAGTAATGCACAACAGCATTGTTTTTATTTTGACCCACGCAGTTATCTGCACAAATATGCTGAATATCTTGGTCACAAATATTGGATTCTAAATGGTGATGAATGAGATTAATCACACTGTTTGCCCCTTTTCCTATGTTGTCACATTCATCTATGAGATAATTCGTCTGTGTGTTGTCTGCTTCATCATTTATTCCAAAAAGGCCACATTTTCTTGCAGTTTTAAAAAAGGCAGGTCCAACTTGCATTTCAGATGAGGGATAATGGATATTCTGTGCATAATCGATACTGAAGACACGCATTCCAGGTTTCTGCTCCAGTTGTTTGGCTTGAGTAAGAGCTACACTTGCATCTTTCCTTATATCATTGTAGAATTTTCTTTGAATATCAGCTTCTTCTAAATGATTAATTGCTTGCTTCAGTTTTTCAGTCTTCGTCTGATCGGGCATGTTAATATTACGCATGATGGCTATATTATTATCTCGACATACTGGACAGAGATCAGAGCTTGGTTTCATGGATGTTATGTAAGGCACATATGTATTCCAACATTGTATGAAAGTCGTCCAGCCGACATGATCAATATTGCTATCATTGCATGACTCCACATAGTTTCTATACATACGCCTTTTTGTTAAATTAGCAGGCAATTTCATGACTCTAAAGTCCCAAAACTGCGGAAGTCGACCAGGTAGTGGAATAGATACTTTTTCAGCTGTATTTTTAATAAATTTAACTATCATATCCAAATGTTCTGTGGGAGTTGCATTATGAATAGGTTTGCCTTTTAGACCATGAACTTTATCATCCACTCCTTTCTCATCAAAATGTTTGAGAATATTTTTGAAGGCCTTGATGCCTATTGCATGAAGAAATAAAAACGTTGACTGGCATATTTCTATATCGGCATGAAAATATTTGTTCCGCAATATGGGTTTGGTGTAAGAAAATTTTTTGTACTTATCTCCCAGCTGTGTGCTTCTTCTATGACACTCCAACTTACTCAAAATCGCTGTACACTTTGTAGATTTATCCATATCCATGTATTGCTGCCGAACACGTGATAGATATTGTCGAGAAAATATGCCTGAGCATGGGCCACCATTTGGGCCTTTACTACAATTACATGTATCATCCATGAATTTAGTAATAATTTCGACCTCTCGTATATCTTCAGTGCTTCGCTCCATAATGTTGTCATTTTCTCCTTCATTTACAGTTTTAGCACCAGTATACATGTCCTCCAAACTTATTGCATCGAAATCTAAAATTTCCACTTCAAGGTCGTGCAATTCCAACTCATCATTTTCAGTCATCCCATAATAATCGTCCAACTGACGTAATTCGTCCTCTAACAAAACAGACGTGGCTTTAATCATAGCTCACACTTAGTTACGCACATAAAGACAAGAAACTGACACTAAATAAGTCGCCAATAACGTAGTAACCGCAAACACGTGTTGACACTCACTAACGAAGTCGCATACTGACATAAAACATGCCGCGCCCCCCGCCCGCGCACGAGTCGAAACTTGTTTCTACACGAAATTTCAAACGCGATTTACTCGAAATCAATTATTTTCCCTTGAGGTCCCTTTTTGGTCAACCACTCACATTTATAGAAATGTGTGAAATAACCAAAACGATTGTGTATTCCTAGTTTATAACGTATTTTGCTTAATTACATTATAGTATTAGTTGGGCAGTATTAAATTAAGTTCAATCATTATTTTATAGGTCTATTGCTTTTATAAATAGGTCCGAATGATAATATTTTTTGGTTATAAAATATTTACAAAATGGTGTCGGTGTATAGCAACCTTGTGAGCCTTTAAAAAGGCTTATTAATACCGCCAGCAGTATAAATACTCACGCGTGAACAATTATTAAGCCAGACAACACACAAGGCCAGAGAGAAGACTTTTAATGAACCACTGTAGTGCCATTGTCTATAAAGCAGTTCTATATGGGTTCACCGGTATACCAGTAGACTTGATGTAGACTGAAATAGTACCATTACTTCAACGCAATTTTGGGGTTCCTTGAGCATAACAATACATCCCGCTTCAGAATTTTTGTACAACATGAAGAGTGGAAGACTTTCTGCATAGCTATTCACAACTATACGACAGGCTATCGTATCGAAAATGACACATTTCGATAACGTGATTTGACTTGCCTACAGCAAATAGCTGTCGGAAGAATAGTAGGCTTCTATTTGATTCAAACTGACAAAATGTTCGGGTTTTGGACTTGTGAACAGCGTTTATCCTACAATAACATTGATTGATGTTCGATACTGTAGGTACCGAAATGTATCGAGTGGTTGTGAATAGCTATGCTGAACGCATTATCTACATAACTATTCTTGCGTGTGGCTTATTAAAATGATGTGATTACGGTGCTGCCAACAAAAAAAAAGTAGATATTTTCATTCGAGTACCTACTTGAATATCACTCAGTTAACAAGGTCAGGTGAATGCGTAGTTATAGCCCGCGAAATTCAATTTTTCTTACGTTTTTAGCAATTTTTAAGTCAGGTTGTATTCGCGACTAGGAAAAGTGCTTGTGGTACAAACCTAACTTGGAAAGATGTATTTATGATTCTAATGATTATAATTCTGTAAATATGTACTTGTTATAGTCGCGAATCAAATTTTGATCAAGATATCCTATATATCCCATCCTGTAACCTGCAAATTGCAAAAAACGTAAGAAAATTTGAATTTCGCGGTCTACCACTGCGCATTCACCTTATTGTGATTCTATAGATTTTATTTTAATGCTGCCGCACCTCTTATCTGTTCTGTGCGCCGCAACGTAGACCATAAACCGCACTGATGCAGTTGCGGGACCGTTTCACTAGTGCGAGCGAGACAGCACTATGCATGTTTATAGCGATGTCCCGCGCGCGCTCTGCACATCGCAGCGGAAACCGATTTTTATCAGTTCAGTTGTAACTTTGTGAGAGAGAGGTTCATATGGCGGTTGTGCTCGTGCGTGTCGTTATTCATACGTCATTAGGATATTTTTTCCGAAACAAGTTTATAAAAAGGACCGTTATTTACTTCATTATCGGTGTAGTGTAGTCAGGTACAGTAGCCATCAAATAATTATATTTGTACGCTTTAGGATGGTTAAAAACTTCAGAAACCGCACTAATTTTTTTTTATGGGTGATGATTTTTAATAATATTGTTTTCTTATTTTCAGTAATTTTTGTACCAACCATAAAATGCCGTACAAAATAGTACAGACGATAGAGAGGGGGAAAACTATACTAGTTATTGTACCTTCTTTGTGGGAGGAAAATGGTAACTTGTGGTGGCCGCCTAAAAAGACACAGTACAAATTAATGAAAGATGAGCAATCCAAGCCCGATAAAAAAGAATGGATATTAATGGACTGCGTTTTAAAAAGGAACAATATTCGAACATATCAGCAAGCCGAAGCTGAATTATCAATAATGGAAGACAATTCAGACACAGACGTGAATGACACAGGCATGGTTGCACCCCGGACGACCGTAGTTCAAAATCATGAAGAAATGAAATTTGAACTTATGGCCAACAAGTTGGTAAGTTCATTTTTTATGTAGTGTGCATGATCTTAGCTAGTATGCGCGCGCACGCGTGTTTATTTCGTTATTCGCACTAAGTTACTACGTCCCAGTGCCTTTGCCATGCTTCCATGCTAAAGCTACTCACACACCTGCCGCAGGGGCAATCTAGTGAGTAAGCAAGCAGGGGCAAATTTACACCACTACGCACTATTTACGCTTTATGCCTAATAGTTGTCACCTCTAATATTGCTAATGGCGTAAGTTTAAAGATGACATGTACTAGGACAGTGACGAGTACTCGGACGTCTACCCTAATTAATATTGGCAAAGCAACCGGGGTGACCTTAACACGGACTTGTCATAATTTGACAAATGAGGTACCTATCGCTGGAAGCGTCTTGATCGTCCGCTGGTTATAGACTATGTGACATCACATTAAATTGAATAAGGCGTCCTCTAGCGGACATAAAGTTATGACCTAAAAAAAAAATTTTATAATCCGTATCGTCTCGTTTTGTCCACTTCTCAAAATGTCAACCGGTCGCAAAATGTTCCCTTCTCACTTTGTGAACTTCTTAGAATGACCACTTCTCTCATTCAAAAATTAAGCGGCTCTGCAAATGCTCTATCACAAAATTATAACCCCAAAATAATTTACATAAAAAATAAGTTCAAAACGAAAACCTGCCTACTGAAAAATCACGCTCTAAAAATTTTTTTAGGTCATGACTTTATGATGGCGCCATATTTAATTTGGAAGGTACATTCTTATTTCATCCTTTTCAGTATTAACTACTTAGCTTTACTGCAAAAAGTTAAATTATTTACGTGTATTAATTAACGTATAAAACAAACTTGTTTTTGCTGTCTGTATAAAATTTAATTTATCTTAACAGCTGAAGGCTAAGCTGATTTGGTTTAAGGAAGTCGTTAAAATTGAGGAGGTAACTAGGATAATCAAAATTTGTGTACTTTTAATACAATCATTATATTGTTTTCAGAGGTTCGATCAAGAAAATCAAGGAAACCTGTGTACGGATTATAGTCACGTTTCAGCTACTGAAAGCTCCACTAATCATGAAAACATAGTTCAGATTATTAGCACAGAAACTTTGAACTTCGACCAAATTTTAGCAAACCAAAAAATATTATTCGAAAAAATAGACAATATGCTCCAAATTCAAGCGATCACTCTCGAAAACCAGCAAAAAATTGTTCAAAAATTGGCCACGCAATCTGTGCAGTTAGAGGAAATATCTGTACAACTAGCAGAGATAAAAGAGGGTCCAAGCGTTACTTTGTTGAAAGACGCGAACCCTGTAGATACCGAAAGTTTTACACTAAAACCCATTGAAAATCAAAGAGATCTTATATCACTGGACCAATTACTGGCAGATAGAGCAGAAAAGAATAAACTAAAAAGACATTTGTCGTTCTTATGCTCAGCTTCGAAGGGCGAAGGCAAAACTTGTGCCTATAAATTACTAGATATTTTATTCACTAGAGATTTCCTTTGCAACTGTTCATGGGCAGGTGGAAGTAGAGGAGATATGTCGAAAATCGCCCTTAAAGATTACAAGAACGTTTTAAAATTCTTTCATGGCATGATTCAAACTTGGGATTCGACGTATACTGTACAAGACAATGAAACATTTTTCAAGATTATTACGAAAAATTCGAAGCAACGGAAATCCATGAAAAACCTTAGGATGTCTTCTAAAAGATGTCGTAAGAATAAGGATAATTTAGATAAACAGCAAAAGAGTGGAAATAAAATACAACCAAATGATGATAAAAAAGAAACTGAAGGGGAAAGCATGCAAATTCAAGATTATGCACCAAACGATGACTCCATAGAAATAACTGAAGGAGAAAGCATGCAAATTCAAGAACAAAAAAAGGAGAAAGAAAATATGTATTTAAATAATATGAGCGATGATGATATCGAAGGTGATTTGTGTTAATCTGTAAAACAATTCTATAATTTTTTATATTTTTATTTTTTCTATAATCTTCGTACTTACAAAGTATTTGGTACAATTACTTGTTACTTATTCGTTGGTTACTGGCAATAAAATATGGCAGAACAAGGACGCAAAAATATCTGACACAACTCTTTTTTTAGGTCTGTTTTTGCTAAATAAATTTGATTTTAATTTGTATTAATGAATCTATTGTTCATAAGGCAATGTTAAGAAAACAAGTATATTGAGTTAATTTTCATACAACAATTCAAACTTGCAAGTGTCATTATTTATTCAAATTAAAATTTACACAATGGTTAAAAGACTAGCATGATTGAAGTCGTTTACCCACTCTAATAATTAAAATCCTAATCAAAAGAAGCTACAGTAAAATTTAATTTGTAATTTTTTCTCATCTCTAGTTTGTTTAGAGATTTAAATATTATCTTAGAAATTATAATCTTTAGAAACTGTATGACTGAACCGTTATTTCAAAATGCAATAACGATTTAGTCATACAGTTTCTTTAACAAAAGCATAATAGTGATACATGAGGATAATATTGTCAATACCAACTTATTTTTCAAACTTTGATTCTGTAAGTTTAAATTAAATAAAATACATAAATACTTAAATATACATAAATATAAAACTTTATTATTTAAAATAACGTTTTTTATTGATACGTATGCAATAGTGGTATGAAATATAAGTATTCATTATGATGCAAACACACTAATTTACATTGTAGATCTCTAGGATCAAGGACAATATCACAATTGCTACCATCATCATTTTTCACTTTGGAAATGTGTAAATGTGAAGATTTTATGGGATACGTAAACACATCTTCTTTGTTACCCCATATTTTTAAGCCAATAATACGAATTCCATTTGGTTCTTCAACTATATTATTGATTTCAACTATGTCGTTGACAGTTGTCAATACATATCTGTCTTTTATTTTTGAGGAAACTTTAAATTGTTGTAAATGAAGTACTCTACAATTATTCCTACTTGTCGTTAGAAACGGATAATCGGGTTTTTCACTTAACTCGGGATTTTTTTTAACATTAAACTCTGTCGTGGCTTCAACTATTCTGTTTGCTATTTGTGATAGCGGATTCTTTCCATCTCTCAGTAATCGTTTGATACAATATAGCTCATTCTCAAAAGGGTAAGCACTGAAAGAGTGTAAAGACCCAAATCGTTCTACCTCTGCAGTTACGTGGATTAAATTGTGCACGTTACTAGTAACATAGTCCGCTCCATAAAAGTCTTTGTAGTGCTTGACAAAATCTTTTAGCAGTTCCTTAGCTAATGGCAGCAAACGCAGATGACATTCAGTTGAACAAATTGTAATACCACAGTACAACTTCAGAAAGTGTGAAAATACGGTGCTTGTGAGCACATCTGGCAGTATAATAATACTAAGATAGAACAAAAAAGTTCTATATTCAGATCCTTTCCAAAATGCCAGATACTCCAGACCTCGCACTGCTCGATGAATTTCAGCTGGTAACTTGCACTTGTTCAAGAAATTTGTTACTACTTCAATATCTTTAGCACGCCATTTCGTTACAAATTTTCCGAAATTACCATCACGCCATCCAACTAGTAGCCTCTTCATAATTCCCAGGTCAATTAAATGCAATGAATCACCAACTGGAAAATCCTTTACCATATCTATTGGAAGATTAAGCAAAGGAGAATCATATTTATGGTGCGCCCCATAAAGTTTATTTCGAAACCCATCATTTGTTCTCTCGGAACAACTTGTATCTGGAAAAGTAACTGTGTGTGAATTGTGGGAATATTCACCTACAGTAACACACTTCATGCAGCCGTGTTTTCCGTTAAAGTTACAAACACCTGAAAAAATAAAAAGAAATGTTATTGTAAAAAAGTTCTACAACACCAGGTAAGTATGCATAAATACTCCTATTGGCTGTAATACGAGTACAGTATCATGCGATAAATAATGCACAATCAAAAATGAATTTAACAACACACGCACAATTAAGGACATGATTACCTTTTATGAAAGCTCTAGCAGGTGAGTCACAAATAAAGCATCTAATCTTTACTGTAACTTTCTTCTCAGAATTTTGCAATAGTGTAATTCCCTCTTCCAATAAATGACGAACATCGGTGACAAAATCTTCTAAATAAGCTGTTAAATTTTTAGGTTTTCCAATTCCATAACAAATTCCAATCACTAAAGGTTTAATGTTAGAATTTTCAGAAACGTTACAGAGTATTGGCCAAAATTCTTTCTTTGAGCTTTTAAAAATTGGCAAACCGTCAAAATTGAAATTTAAAGATATACTTTCTGGAATATCAGTCCAGTTTTCTAAAAGCAAAGTTAAACTATTAGTAATTCCATTATGCCAATATTCGCCACCTTCAATTTTTTTTATATTAACAAATCTAGGTGTTTTTAAAATGGTCCGGGATCCATAGGTAATATTTCTGGAATCAATCCATTTATAATTTTTGCGAGATCTTTTAACGCTATTTGATTTATATTCTTTTCAATAGCCCATCTTCTTATATTTTCACGAAACGAAGAACACTTTACATATTTATCAATATCACTGTCATCTTCACTTTCGTCGGAGCTCTCAGGTCTTACATTTACAGCATCAGGCAGACAGGCAAAAACACAATTTTGTTGAATATTGTCATTATTCGCAATATTTTTTTTTTCAAAACACGAGGATTCCGTATCGTGTGTATTTCCAAAGTTGATTAGTCCTACTTGATTTTGGTGACCTACGGAACCTTCTTTAATATTGCTACAATTCACTTCGCACGAATCGTTTTGTTGCGCATTGATCGGATCCGGAGACATCATAATTCTTGCATGTTCTTTTGATATTTTTCGCCTGATTCCTCCGGTTCTTACTCTTATTTTAAACGATTTTTTCAACATTTTGTGAAACTAAATGCTGCACTTATTTTACCTATATTAAATTACACGTACAATGAAATCACAACTTAATGTTGTTATTAGCGTATTAGAAAAGTTATACACACACGGATATGCAACACAGTTACATTAAAATATATAATATCTAGAGGTACGTCCACCATAAAAATTGCTGTTGTTGTGTTGATCATATTGTGCTTTTCCCCAATATGGCCGACAAATGGTTTTACGAATACAGCAAAATGAATGTATATACAGCTTTACGCATTACAATAACTCACGTGTATTTGATTAAAAAGCTGTTAGCTGTACAACAGAACTCAGTTGAACTTTAAAAATGCAAGCATTACATTGATTCACGTTTATGCCGTTCAGCAGTACTAGGCTGTTACTAACCACTTAAAAGTGTTATTACACAAGAAAAGGCACTAGAAACAGCTCAAAGTTGTATATCGGATTTACTGTGCATTATAATTGTACAAGTTTATGCTATTAAGCAGCATTAGGCATCACCTTACTACTTAAAAATGCTATTGTAGACCCTAAGGCACTAATAACAGCTAAAAGCTGTATAGCGGATTTACGTGTCATTATAATGGTTTATGTTTATGCTATTAAACAGCATTGAGCATTTCTTTACTACTTAAAAATGCTATTGTAGGTCAAAATGCACTAAAAACAGCTGAAAGCTGTACAGCTGCGTTGTGGTTTGCTGCACTAAAACTAAAGGCTTTACAAAAGCATTTTGATATGCCATTATCCAACCGTTTTACAGTGTAAAGCATCATAATGGTTTTGAAATGCTAATATATAGCGTCAAGATGCTCGGTGAACTTACATAAGAGTTTATACGGACCTTAAATTCTACATAAGTTTACTATTCGTTTCTAAAAATGCTTCCTGTGTTACTTGGGAACCTATTTAATTACGTGCAGTTCGGCTTATGAAATGTGGGAGAAGCTCATGACTATTTATGAATCAAAATCAAAGGTGGGCGTGCATTTAGTACAACAGCAGTTCTACAGTTCAAAATACGAATCTCCGATGGCGGCATTTATTGCAAAGATAGAAGACATAATACATAAATTATCTGCGTTTGGTGAGAAAGTGTCAGAGAAGATGGTGATAACCAAAGTAATCATGAGCCTTCCGGAAGAATTTAAGCATTTCGTATCAGCTTGGGAGTCGGTTCCAGAGGCTGACAAGTCACTGAAACAATTGACTGCTCGGTTGTTGGTGGAAGAAGAGCGCATCCAAGGAACAGAGTCAGACAGGAAAAAGGCGTCAACCGCTTTAACAGCAGTAAAGAAAAAAGGGCAACATCAATACGCAACAGATAAGAAGAAGACGGAAGCAGCTAAGTCTTTTTCATGCGGAACGGAACACTACAAGCGTGACTGTCGGTTAAGGAAGTGTAATTACTGTGGTAAACCGGGACACTTATATAAAGATTGTTACAATAGAAATAAAGGGGATAAATCTCAAAACATGGATAGAGCATACATAACACTAAGTGATGAATATCAGAACTTATGGATTTTAGATACAGGGGCAAGTGACCACATGTGTAATGACAGGCAGTTGTTTTACAATTATACAGAGGTAAGTGAAAAATATATAATTATTGGAGATGGTAGTAAACTCACAGTGTTAAGGGTAGGTGATATTAAAGTGCAAGCATGTGTCGGTAGCAATAATTATGCCTCTACCTTAAAGAAAGTGTTACATGTGCCAGATTTGAAAGCTAATTTGTTTTCAGCACGGTGTGCCGTTGATAGAGGTTATATTATGTCTTTTAAAAAGGATAGATGTGATTTCCTTGAAAATGGTAAGATAACATGCATTGCAAATAGACATGACAACTTATTCATAATGGGTTTCAAATTTGAATGTAAAACAGTAGCATTAACTTCATTAGCTTCGCTAAATGAATGGCATGAATAATTGGCTCACCAAAACTATAAACATGTTAAAATTTTGTTAAAAATAAATTTTATTAAGTACAAAGAGCAAATTGAATATCAATGTTTACCATGTTTAGAAGGAAAACAGCATAGGTTGCCATTTCAGAGAAGTGAGAAGAGGGCAGCGTTGCCTGGAGAGCTAATAATACACATGGATCTGTGCGGGCCAATGGAGAGTGAATCAATAGGGGGTTCTAGATATTTCTTATTATTGAAAGATGACTACAGCAGTTATAGGTATGTTATTTTCTAAAAAATAAGAATGAGGTAAGTACAATAATCAAAACCTTTGTTCCTAGATTTCACACGGAGACAGGTTTTAAAATAAAATGTTGTAGGTCAGATAATGGCTTAGAATTTATAAATAAAGATGTAGAGTCATACCTAAATAAAAAAGAAATTATTCATCAAAGTTCGGTGCCATACATTCCAGAACAAAATGGTAGAATTGAACGGGAAATGCGAACAATTGTGAAGGCTGCAAGAACTATGTTACAGGCAAAGGAATTACAGAAGAGTTTATGGGCTGAAGCTGTCAATACAGCTGTTTACACTATAAACAGGACAGGAAATTCAACCATACCGGATCAGACACCATTTGAGCTGCTATTTAAAAGAAGGTTTGATATACATGAATTAAAAACGTTTGGTACTGAAGTATTAGTACATATTCCAAGACTAAAGTGGGACTCCAAGAGCAAGAGAGGTATATTTGTAGGTTATGGTATTGATAGCAAGGGATACAGAGTTTGGACACCAAATACAAAAGAAGTAAAAACTTACAGAGATGTGATATTTATAAAAGAAAATATTGAAAATAAAATAAAAGAAGAAATACAGCAGCAGCAACAGAAGGAAAATTTAGAATGTATACACATAGAGAACACAGATAGAGAAGAAAGACACACAGATAGAGAAGAACAACAGATAGATAGAGAAGAACAACAGACAGATAGAGAAGAACAGACATTAATAGAAGATAAAGAACAGACGTTGACAGAAGATGAAGATCAGACACTTACAGAAGACCAAGAGGAATGTTTATATGAATCAAGTGCATATTATCCTGAAGAAGATGAGCAGACTGATGAAGAAGGTAATAAACAGGTGAGAACACGGACAAGAGTAATAAATAAACCTAAAAGATTTGGAGAAGAATATCATTTATATACAGCTATGAATAAAGAACAGATTACTTATGAGATGGCTATGAAAAGCAAAGACTCACAGAAGTGGACAGAAGCAATAGAAAAAGAGTTGCGTTCAATAGAAAATAATAATACATGGATTGTGACAGAATTACCAAAAGAAAAGAAAGTGATAGATGGGAAATAGATTTTCAAAATTAAGAATGAGAATCAGGATAATCAAATATACAAAGCGAGGCTAGTAGCAAGAGGCTTCCAACAGGAGGATAGTTTTGATCACTCTGAGATGTATGCTCCTGTGGCAAAACTACCCACTTTAAGGATCCTCTTAGCTATTGCAAACAAGTTTGATTTAGACATAACACAAATGGATGTAAAGAGTGCTTTTCTTAACAGCGATATTGAAGAAGAAGTGTATTTGAAGATACCAGAAGGAATCCAACGATATGATGGTAAAGTGTTAAAACTAAAGAAATCATTATACGGGTTAAAGAAATCCCCAAAGAATTGGAATACAAATTTTAACAACTTTATGATACAGGAAGGGTTTGTAAGATGCAATGCAGACTACTGTTTATATTATACAAAGAAGGAGAAGTTATATGTAATACTTTATGTTGACGACCTGTTGATTTTTGGAGAAAATAAAAGTCATATACAAAATTTACAGAAATCACTACAAAAAAGGTTCCAAATAACAGACCTGGGAAGCTCAGATAATAAATACTTAGGTATCAACATAAATAAAAGCAAAAATGTTATAGAATTAGATCAGAAGGCATATTTGGAAGATATACTGCGAAAATATAAAATGGAGGAATGTAATCCCATATCAACATCCATGGAATAAGGATTGGTAATTGAAAAGGAAGAATCCCCAGATAAATAGCTAGTTACACGATGTAGGACATTAATAGGTAGCCTAATGTAGTACGCTATGCTTGGAACAAGACCAGATCTTTGTTATCCTATAAGCTATCTAAGTCGTTATCAAACAAGTGCTAGTGTCAGTTTATGGAAAGCGTTAAAAAGGGTTTTAAGGTATGTGAAAGGAACGTTAGATTACAAATTAATATATAAAAAGAACACAGATGAACCACTAATAGGATATACTGATGCTAGTTGGGGTGGTGAAAAAGAGGATAGAAAATCAACGTCGGGCTGCATAATAAAGGTATATGGGTGCACAGTTTCATGGTATAGTTCAAAATAGCAATGCACAGCTTTATCCTCAACAGAATCTGAATATGATTTTTTGGGTTGAAAAAATGATATATCGTATTCATTGGTGAAAACAAGGTAGTACATCAAATAGTTTGCGCTTGGCAGTCCTCTGGCATTGCATTCACTCACATAATCCCGATGTAAGTGTTTTACAGTTTTTCCGACATCGATGTATACTCGTTTTGTGTCCGCTCGACAACAGTGGCTTTCAATTTTTGGTATAGAGTCGATATGTTTTCGGATACCATCTTTTATGGCAGGTTCAAGTGAAGGGTGGGCGTTGTGTTTACCACGTCGATCCATTTCCATCGTCCCACATTTCTTAATTTTTTCTATCACGGTTCGAATGGGGCGGTCAGATATCGCATGCTTAATGGTACACTGACCTATTAGTAGATAGGTCAGAATTGAGTTACGTACCGATACAGGCTTCTCTTAGCGCCATCTACCGTCTACCGTTTGAATAACATTGAAGTTATACATTTTTACCGACTCAGTGATATATCCGTCTCTTTCACTCTTATGGAATCTCTCATCGTGTTTTCGTCGAATAGCGACTCATGCCAGTTTGTGTCCGACGCTTGTGAAGTTATACCGTTACTATTTAATTGAAACAAGATCGAATCTTCGTTGAGCGTGTTTACCACTAAATTAAAAGGTAAGTTTGATAAAATTGTTTAATCCTATATTGACAAATTAAATTTTAGGTCAGTTTACTACTTATTTTCATATTATATTACGTGAAACATTCAGTTTTGAGCCGGTTTATCATTAAACGTTATTCTATTTTTCGAGGCCCATTACGAGTTAAGTCAGTTTACTATTAAAATTTATACAATATTAAAGGTAACAGTTTTTAACATTCAAATATAAGCCTGTTTACTACTAAATGTTCCTCTTACTTAAGAGCCAAAATAATAGTTGAGTCTTCGTTTGAAAAAAAATTATGTAATGTAATGCGTAATTTTTTCATTGCCTTTAAATATTTTATGTTAAGTCATTGTTAGTCTAAATTCTCCGCACAGTTTTTTATTTGTACAAGGGGCATAAATATTACTATTTATGTTTTAGGTTGATAATGTCATCCAATAGGTCGAAAAACATGCTGGAGCTTGTTCAGGTTCGAAACCCGTCGCCACAACCGGCAACACAAGTTAAAGAACATGAATCGGTGCCATCAACTGAAGTGAAGGTAATAATTTCAAGTAACTTTTTAAATTAGGTTAATAATTTATTTATTTATTTTATATTACTAAAATACTATTTTTTTTACTTATAGATGTTAGGTGATATAACAAACAAGCCGGAAAATCAGCGTTACTCAAACGTACAGGCATTTTTTGAAATTTCGGAATCAGCATCGGTCAGCAATGAAAATAACTTTCATGACACCACAGTCGTGCAAAGGCAAACACCAGTATATCCAAGTCAATCAAAATCATCTGTGAGTTCCTCGTCTTCCACCTCTTCTTCATCCTCATCATCTTCAGGATCTTCCAGTGATAGTTCCGATACAGACTCTAGCGATGAACAGAATAGTCCACAAGATCAAATAGTACAGGTAGAAAAACAATCAGAACAAACACACATTAATGAACCTGCAACAACAGAAGTGACGGCAAATCAAGAAAACGGAGAAAATACTGCACTACAAGAAGAAAAGAAGAAGGGAAGGAAACATATTCGGAATGAAGAAAACTGGAAACAGAATAAGGTTAAACGTCTGAGAAATGCTGGAAAACCATATATTAACAAGAAGAATAAAGCAATCAAACCCCGATCTGTTCAACCACCCTGTGGTGATAAATGCAGGCTCAAATGCTGTGAAAAGATAACCGGAGATCAAAGACAAACCATTTTTGATGTGTTTTGGAATCTCGGCCAGGTTGATCTTCAAAGATCATTTATATGGTCTTGTATGACCGATATAACTCCAAAATCTAAATACTCAAATGCTCGTAATCCTAGAAATTGCAATCAAGCATTCCATTTCTTAGTGGAAGGGCAATCGGTACGATTTTGTAAAACCCTTTTTTATGAAAACCTTGGATATTTCTGATCGCTCTATACGTACTGTCAAAAGCAAGATAAATTCACATGGAATTCTTGCACAAGATCTGAGAGGACAGCACAGCAACCGTGTAAGGGTTGACGAACAACTACTAAACGATATCAAACAGTTCATAGACGCAATTCCAAGAATTGATTCCCATTACGTTAGGCAATATTCTACTCGTGAATACATTGATGGTGGGAAAACAATTACTGATCTTTTCAGAGACTTTAAAGAAAATCAAAACAAAAATAATAAAGAAGCAGGAAGATATTGTACTTTTTATAAAGTATTTACAATCGATTACAATATTTCATTTTTCCGGCCCAGAAAAGATCAATGTGATTTATGTTTACAATACAAGAACTCGACGCCTGAACAAAAAGTATTGCTCAAAGAATCGTACGATGCCCATTTAGAAGAAAAGACATTGAGCCGCCAAGAAAAGTACGAAGATCGCTGCAAAATAGACTATAAAAATAAAGTTCTCGTCTTTGATCTGCAAGCTGTTCTGCAATCTCCTAGAGGAGATACCTCAGGATTTTATTACAAATCAAAGTTAAATAGTTATAATTTCACTACTACGATTTTAAACAAAAAAGTTGACGGCCAAATGAAAGACTCGTATGATGATGTACACTGCTTCTTCTGGAACGAAACCGATGCTAAACGCGGAGCTAACGAAATCGGATCTTGTTTACTAAAAGTTTTTGAGAAGCTCTCAGCAGAATCCTCAAATGACAATGGGTGTAATTTAATTCTCTATTCTGACAATTGCGCCGGTCAAAATAAAAATAAATTTATAGTATCACTTTACCTGTATGCAGTCACTCATCTAAATAGTTATAGATTTATAACTCATAAAGTTTTAGTAAAAGGTCATACACAAAACGAGGGTGATAATATTCATAGCCTCATAGAAAAGGAGATTACAAAAAATCTCAAATCTGGTCCAATTTATTCCCCTCATCAATATGTAGCCATAATTAAAAACGCAAAAAAGTCTGGCAAGAAGTTTTCAGTTCATGAACTGACATTTGAGTCATTTTTAGACTTAAAAAAACTTCAAGAAGATTGGGGTGTTAATTTCAATCAAACGAAAGACGGGGAAACTATTTTATGGAATGATTTAAAGGTTATTAGAGTCTGCAAAGATACACCTTTTTTTCTTTTTCATTAAAACCTCCTACAAAGATAGCGAATACCAGGAAGTGAGCGTCAGAAATAAAAGGAAGAAAATGCTTCCTCTGAGTGAAATTGTACCAACTAATGTCTACACACAAAAGCAAAAACTTAGCGAGAATAAAAAGAAAGATCTAAGAGAGCTAATAACAAAAAAATTGATCCCAAATTTTTATTCGGATTTTTATAACACAATTATTTAATAGTATACTTACGTTAACGTTGATTAAATTACTAGTTATAAGCCAAAGTTAATTAAAATGTTTCCTTTAGAAGTTTTTATTTTATGTTTTATAGACATCACACAACAAAAGTTGATTCAGGCATTGCTTTAATCAGGTTGGATCACCAAAGTGTGTTTTTTTTTGATACTTTAGAACATTGTTTTTTATAAAGTTTTGTTGTATAGCTACTGAAATGGAGTAATTCTCCGGCTTGATTTTTATGTTGATTTATAATCATGTAGAACCTATAAATAAGACTGATAAGTACCTTAAATTTGTTAAGTTTATCTACTGCTTGTAAAGGTTGCTTTAATAAAAGATTGATGATTATATTTAAGTCTTTTAATATTAATAAAACTCCAATATTAAGTTTATACACGGTCTGCAAATTTGAATAAAATGACCCAATCTCAAAATATTTTCCTAACGTAATCAAATACAGACTAAATACTGAATTAGTCATCATAAATAATAAATTATTTAAACTGAAAAAGGCTACCCTTAAATGCATAAAGTAGTAAAACTGCAACATACCATTCAAACGACCATAAAATTATTAGTATGAGTTCAATGCATGCTGTTGCAGGATTATTACTATCATGGTGATATATTTAATCGAGTGGCAACACACTTTTTTTCTTCACGACTGTCAAATTTAAATTGATTTTGACAAATCAAAGCCGATCGTAATTTTGGAGCGGATGAAAATTGTGTATTTGCTTTGCAGTGTAATTATTTGGTTTTCGAAGGTACGTTCAAACAAAATTAGTTATTTTACGTAATAATTCATCTTCTTTTCAGTACAATTTATAAGTTATAAAAAAAACTTTTGGTGTGTTCGGAAATTTTGTTTATTTTGTTGTTGTAAATCTGCAACAATATGCATTTACTAGAAAATGTCCCTGTTTAGTTACTAACTATCACTTTTATTGGTTTTCAGATGCCATACTTGAATCAAAAGCAAATAGAAGAGTATTTAGCTCTAATAAATGATGGAGAGATTTCGGAAGATGATCTTGAGGACTCGGATACAGAAGGTAATGAGAATTTTTATGAAAATGGAGACGATCTGCTTCACGATCTTGAGAGTCCATTAGAAGAGGAAAATGATGACCCCGATAATGATCCATTCATGGCAGGAGACCCGCCATTGATAAATGAAGCTACAGCAAATGATCAAGTGCCACAGGTTCCATTCCCCTCAACAAGTCAAGCTAGTCGCCGAGCAACTATGAGAGGACTCGTATGGAAGGTAAAAAAAATTGTTTTAAATTCTGACCAGACAGCTTTTCATGGAGACACTACATACCCACCTGAACTGAAGGATGAGGCTACTACTGGTACTCCCTATAGTATTTTTTCACATTTTATTACATCAGAAATAGTTCAAAGGATTGTGGAAGAGTCTAATTTGTATTCCGTTCAAAAAAATGTGACTAAACCATTAAATTTATCTGAAACTGAGCTAAGAAAGTTTATGGCGATACTGATATACATGTCTGATATAAAATATCCCAATGTACGGCTATACTGGTCAAATACTGTAGGTTTTCAACCAATCAAGGACATAATGACTGTCAACCGATTTGAGACTATTCGTAGATTTCTACATTTCAACAATAACGAGAAACATTTACCCAAGGAACACCCACAACATGATAGGCTCCATAAGATAAGGCCTATAATTAGCCATCTAAATGAGAAATTTGCTTTAGTTCCTATGGAACAAAAACTCTCAATTGATGAACAGATGTGTGCCACAAAAGTGGCACACTTCATGAAGCAGTATTTACCTAATAAGCCCCATAAGTGGGGGTTTAAATTATATGTGATGTGCAGCGTGAAAGGACAAGAGAATGAACGGCTTCCAGATGAACCAGATTTTGGGCCAGTGGGAAATGTTGTAGTCCGGCTTGCTAGAGGTGTCCCAAGGCATATAAATCATATAATTTATTTTGATAATTTTTATACCTCTGTACCTTTAGTTACCTATCTTGCCAAACAAGGAATCTATAGCCTAGGTACTGTGCAATCTAACAGGCTAGTGAACTGCAAACTGCCGGACAAAAAAACAATGATGAAGAAATCTGTTCCTGGTGGAACTTATGAAGAGCAGATGACTGAATTTGACGGTATTGATTTGACAGCAGTTACTTGGAAGGACAATAAAGTTGTAACTTTTCTATCTTCATATGTTGGAGCTGAACCTGTGGGCCAAGTAGAAAGATTTGACAAGGCAAATAAGACTAGAATTAAAATTTCATGCCCACATATAATAAAGGAATATAATGCCCATATGGGCGGAGTGGACCTAATGGATAGCTTTATTGGGAGGTACCGAATTGCAATGAGAAGCTGAAAGTGGTATCTTCGTATCTTTTACCACTTATTGGACATGACGGTAATAAATTCTTGGCTTGTGTATAAAAATTTAAAAACAACTGAAGCCAATTCATTAGTTCTAAACCTATGTAACTATAGACTGGAACTAGCTGAGGTATTAGCCAAAGTAAATAACTCATTTGAACTCTGCAACAAAAGAGGAAGGCCAAGTACCAGCAACAGTGTTGAAATGGAAATACAAGCAAAAAAAAGGAGAGGACCAGCTCAACATATTCCTCCTAAGGACATAAGGACTGATAATGTTGGTCACTGGCCTGGTAATTGTGTTCGCAGCAGATGCAAAATGCCTGGATGCAAGGGATACACGCAAAACAGGTGTGAGAAGTGTGGATTAGCTCTTTGTCTTACCACAACCAAAAATTGTTTTAAAAATTTTCATATGTAGTTATTGTCTAGTGAGTGCATAGTGTTGTAGTTCTGCAACAAATGGTTTTTAATAAAAATAGCTATGAAAATAAAAAAAACTATTTTTTTTATTATTTTTCCCTAAATCAGCATAATCATGGCTCCAAAATATATTTTTTCTCGGTCTAAAAATAAAATCATGCATAAAATCATGCATTTAAGGGTTAAAACTCAATGAAACATTTGCATTTTAAAATAATTGCTTTACTTTTTATAAAACACTGTCTTAACTTAGAATGTACTTTTTATAATATTTAAAAAAAAATACAAGTTATTTCCAGTTTTTATTTACTCAGATCCCATCAATAGTTAATCCTTCGTTCAAAATACAGGCATTCATGATTATATAATAAACAGTTTTAATGTTATGCATCAACAAATAGGATAAATCGTCATTGCAAGATCTTCTTTTGCGATTTCCCAAAAAACGTCTATTTTGAGTTAAGTCAGTATTCCATTAAGCATGCGATATATCAAATGTGGCTTTGAAAAATGTCTTGCAACATAATCCGTTTATCATTTACCGTTAAATAGTAAGCGTTTTTGTTTCCTTGCTTGCTTTCATGGACTTTATTCGAATATCTTGGTGTTACAGTCGACATGTGTCTTGATATGAATTCGCGTTGTCTTTGCGAATCTCCCATAGCCCAATAATTATTGATAAGCGTTTGTCGTTCTGAATCAGATATTTTATCTGTACACTTCAACTTGCATTTCACCACACTGTGGTTTCATCGACCTTTCAGAGAGAGTCTTATTGCCTTTTGTCATAGTGTATGCCTTTCCAGAATTTCTCATAATCTTCGCAGATAACAATGCGGTTCAAAATTCTTTCGTTTGTGTACCTGTTGAGCAGTGCAAGGCACGTCTCGACGCATACTTCACGCTGGCCATCATTGAGTTCGTGGGGCACCCATTTGTCAAGCTTTTTTACCTAGCCAATTTGACGCAAATAGACCAATACTGGTTTGACGCTAACGTGAAAAGCTGCTGCTTATTCAGACGTAGGTTAAGTGTCATCAGCTTCCACAATCGCCTTTAATTCGTCATTGTTGACCAAAGTTTTCGGGGACTACGAGGTTCATTTTTCAGGTCAAAATTTCCAGAATGGAAGCGGGTAAACCAATAACAGGCGGTGCCTTAGTTTATAGTGTTAGCTCCGTAAACGTCGATGATGTTGTATGCCGCTTGAGCCGCGTTGATGCCATGACGGTACTCATATTCAATAACTACTCGAATTTAAAAAAAAAAAAGAATTTGGAAAAAGATTTAAATGCTATGTAAACAAAACACTAATCAATAAAGAAATGACTACTTTTGGAAAAAAAATACATGTTTTTAAAATAAAATTAATTTCAAATTAGAATTCTAGGCCAAATAAAAATTATTTTGATTTGAAATAGCCAGTACTACAGAACGGCAATTTCATAGGTAAAGACCTATTATAAAATGTTTTGTACTAATTTTGCTTTGCTGCTATTTTTTATTTTATCATGTTCTTTCTTAGTTCCAGCCAGTCATTGCTGTCTCTTTGGTTTAAAGTTGATTGTTGTATTTTTTCTTTGTCTAAAGTTAACTGTCTTTGTCTTTGTGTTCTTCCGCCGTCATATCAGGAGCATAATCGAGTACAAGTACCACAATCGTGTTGAATTTTTTTTTTTTTCTTAAACATACTGTTTTTCTTATGAGGCTTTGTTAGGGTTGTTTTCCTTTTATTTAATCGACGTTCTTCAATTTGGTTTTCAAAATGCTTTTGGTACTTTTCCCCAAAATTTTCTTCTGCAATGTATGTCTAAGATGAGGGTTATTGAAAGACACAACTGCAGCAGAACATCGTGCACGGTAAATTTAGACGAAGTAATTTAGACGAAATTCTTAATGTATTGCAAGCAAATTTGTTAACACTATCTTATAAGATGAAAGATATTATGAATAGTATTTTATTTGCAAGATCTAATACAATACACCCTTCAATTGTGACCCCAAAACAACTGTATAATGATATAGTTAGTAGTTTTAAGACTATACCTAAGTTTAAGGAATTCCCTGTAGAATTAAGTTTAGATAACATTCATTTATTGATGAATTTAGCAGATTTAGTTTCTTACTATCTTAATAATAAGTTGGTGTTTGTAATTAAAATACCTTAAGTTAATGTTATTACTTATAGTTTGTATAAGAGTGTGCCTATACCAGTTCCGCATGATATTAACTCACCAAATTCTTTTGCATTAACAACAACATCTAAATCTTATGTTGGTCTTAGCGAAGATAGGAATACTTACTTAAATATTGATAATTTAGATTTATGTAGAGTTATTATTGGTAAACAATTTGTATGTAAGTCTATAGATATATTTAGTGTCACTAATAACCCCAGTTGCGAAATAGAAATAATGACAAAAGCTGTTGAAACCTTACCAGGTATATGCAAAAAAATTTTTTTATACGGAACTATTGATATTTGGCATAAGTTAAATAGAAACAAATGGATTTTCATTCAAATAGAACATTCTAATTTGACTATTGAATGCAATTCAAATGTAACTGATACCATCATATCAGGAACTGGAATTCTCAAATTAAAACCCGAATGTACTCCTTTTTGTAAAGAAATTAAATTAGAAGCAAAAGAAAACTATAAAACTATTATTAACCCTATTACTCCAAATTTTAATATTATAAATGATACTTGTTGTAATTATAAAAGATTTTTGGCGTTAAACATTAATATTTCTGTATCTAAAATTAATAATGTAAACCTAGATAATCTGAAATTCATAAATAACTTACCTGATAAAACTGTTAATAATTACAGTGAAGACTTATTAAATGACGATTTTACCTCTAATTATATAAGTGTGTCGCTAAGCGCCTTAGCATTTGTTGTAGTTTTAGGTTTAATCATATATAATGTTAAGTTGGTAGGTAAATGTTTAATTTTACATAAAACTAATCGTAATAATGAACCAGGGGCCTTACTCCGAAAATCTAACTACGAAGCTTCGGCTGACGGATCGTATGTTTTCCTACCACGAAAGTGTTTCGGATCCGACAGTCGATGCGAAGGTCACACAGGTCTTAGATCGTCAATATAACCTCACATTTAACGACAACTACAGAGCTTTCGTTTTAGCAAATACAGTACTGTAATTGGATAGTTGGTCCTAAAAATGACAGTATTTGTGCTTTATGAGGAAGCTCTGAGAGAAGAAAAGGCCGAGTGGAGTCGAAAGCGACTCATTTTTCGAGAATTTTATTTCGAGAATCAAAATTTGGAACATATAGTAGGTATAGCTTATACCCTGGATTATTATGTAGGCTACTTTTTATACCGTAAAACCAAGGGTGAAACTGCGGGGGTCAGCTAGTAGTTTTTGAAGTGTTCACATAGTTCTATAATAATAATAATAACAAATTATAATAAATTCATTTATTACAGAAATTCTTTCATATTTTACATTAATTGGATTTTGTTACAATACCTATAAACAAATTAAATTAGTAGTCACTTAAGTGATTAATAATAATTATAATAACTATAACATTACATTAATATTATATTAACTAGAACCGTTTTTCCCCCGAAGGGTAAAAAACGGATATTTAGGTTTCTGCCGAAGCTTGAACCACAGATGAGAGATATAGCCCTTGTAACTCAGTCATTTTCGTTCTAAAACTAGTGAGGAGCGCCATCTATCTCGTGTGACAGGAACCAATGGACGCCACTTGGACAGCGCTCGGCTGTTATTTATTCAGTACCTAAAGCCGGCAAGGCCTTCAGGTGTGGTTCAAGCTTCGGCAGAAACCTAAATATCCGTTTTTTACCCTTCGGGGGAAAAACGGTTCTATTTAGGTGTTCATGCCTTCGCTTGAACCACAGATGAGACGTGTTTAACCTCTGCCGGCGCTGTGCCAGGCGTACTGTGAATTTTAATTATTATTTGACTAAAGGTGAGTAACAGTGAAACAAACATAGTAAACTTTACAAAAATTATGTGTATTTTTATTTTCTTTCAAATTATCCCTTAGCTATAAATTCTTACAGATCAACAATCATGAAGACACAGTGATTAGTACATATATAATCATAAGATTAACTAATTGGTGAAAAGCAATTACTGATATTGTTTCTTGTAGAAGTCGTAGCCGTTGAACGTATTTCTCTGAAGTAATGATTGAGAAATGTATGCTTGGATCTCCAATTGCCTCTTCTTAAAACTTCATCTATATCCATATTTTTGTGTATCCAGTTGTCCGTGGCAACACCAGCCCTTATGCTTCCTGGCGTAGATGTTATTTGAGCTTCTTTAAAAAGGGTTTTTATCCAGCCTGCGATCACGGCTCGAGACGCTTCTTTAACTTGTCCCCTTGTTGTTATGAAAAGGCTTTCTATCTCCTTCGATTTACGGCGATTCTCAGATAATCGTATTACTTGTTTTACCCAGTGTATCAAATTGAATCGCGTTGTAGGGTTGGATTTAAGACAGCATCCTGACTGTCTATATAAGGTGTTATCAGTTTTCGATCCGAATTTAGGCCAAAAAATCAACTGATCGTCTTGTTCTTGAAACAATTCCGATTTCAGACTTAGCAACGTAAGGTCGTGCACTCTTCTTCCTGAAGCTAGTAGGAGGAGTACACTCGTGTGACGAGACACTGCGAACAAACTTTCTACGTCTAAATTATAAGTCTCCAGGTACTCTACCAAGTCGTCGACTTTCCAAGAGAGAGGTTTTTTGACAACTGGTCTTCTGGAGAGTATTCCTTTGAGCACGTGAGTGACTATTGGATGTGAGCCTAATAATGAACTTCTTCGTGGATTCGTAAATGTTGCCACCACGGATTTATGGACCAATATAGTTTTCGGGGCCAATTTTACCACTTCATGGAGATAGCAAAGAAATCTAGCCAGGTCTGTCGGTTGAGGGTCATCAATTTTTATATTCTTGTCTGACGCCCAGTTGACCCATCTCCGCCATGCTGGCCGGTAGGTTCTTAAGGTTGATGGTCTCCAAGAAGCTTGCAGCAATTCTATTTCGTGGTCATCCCAGTCGAAAATTTCTTTAGCCCAGCCCGTACTTGCCAAACCTGCAAATTGAGGTGTTCTACTCTCGCGGGCGGTTGGTTCGTCTGAAGGTCTACTAGGTTGAACGAAAGGTTGGGGATTTCCCACGGTAGTTGGGTGACCTGCCTCTTCAGATCCTGCATCCAAAACGCTTTGCTCCAGTTCGGCGCTACAAGAAGGTAAGATCCTGTCGACGTTTGAAGATGGTGGAATACTCGTGGTAAAAGAGCTGGCGGGGGAAATATCCACCCCAGGTCGTAGTGCCATTCCCTGCTGAACGCATCGGTGTATTGACTCAACTGGTCGGAGGCGTCTTCGCTCACATACTTCCGTACTACTGCTGAACGACTGGAAGCGAACAGATCTATTTCTGGAGTGCCAAAGAGGTGAAAGATTTCCCTGGTTATATGGGTTTTCAGGTGCCACTCTGGTAGAAGTTTTGTCCGTGATAGACTGTCGGCGAGCCCGTTGTATGGACCTGGAATGTAACGAGCGATCAAGTTGCATTTGTATCGGTCGCATAGGAGGAGGACTAGCTTCGCTGTTTCTAGAAGCCTCATGGACTTTGTTCCTCCTTGTTTTGTTACATAAGCGGCTGCTGTCCGATTGTCTGTCTGCCAAATTATTGATTTTCCCTGCAATTTTGCTCCCAAGCACTTCAAGGTTTCGTATAGTGCTCGGAGTTCTTTTTGGTTGCAGTGCCATTGGCGCTGGGAATCGGTCCAATGTCCCCATATTTTTTGGCTGTCCGCTATCGCTCCCCATCCGGAGTCTGCGGCATCTGTAGTTATAAACATTGTTGGATTGGAGTGATGAATCGCTGTGCTTCGATGTGCATTTTCTAACCACCAATTTAGTTGCTCCAACCCTTCCTCTGTTATTGGAAACCTCTTGTGTGGGTTTTGTTTTGGCAACTTGTTGGATTCTATTTGCAATCGTCGGCAATGCAGTCTTCCTAGTGGCACTACAAACGTGGCAAAGTTTAATTTTCCCAAGATGACTTTTGCTTCGTGCCAACTCCAATATTTCCTTTCCAAGTAAGTGTGGATTAGCGACACCAATTGTTTTGTTTTCGTTATTGAAAGCATTTTTAGGTTTCTGTTGGTATTCCATGTTACTCCCAAGTATTCTAGGCATTGCGAGGGTTCTATTATGGACTTTTTCCTGTTTACTGACCATCCCAATTCTTCTAATTTGTGGATGACAAATATTGTCTGCTGTCTTAAGGTATTCGGATCTTGATGAACAATTAAGAAATCGTCTAAATAAACGACCACTTTTATGTCCAATTTCTGTCTGAACCAATGTGCCAGCCAATTTGTTACCTTTGCAAATGCAGATGGGGCGCTTGCTAGTCCGAATGGTAAACATGTCATCTCGTATGTTTGCCCCTCGTAAACTAATGATAGGAATCTGCGATGCGTCTCTACTATTGGTACATGATAGTAGGCTTGTGAGATATCTAATTTCACCATGTAAACTTTTGGACTTAGGATTTGTGGAATCCGGTAATGGTTTAGTAGTCTGAATTTGGGTGCATGTACATACTGATTTAGTCTTTTTAAGTTGAATATTGGCCTGTTTGTTCCATCGGTCTTTTTCCTCAAAAACATTGTCGACAGGAATCCTGTTTTGTGTGTGCTTAGCCGAAGAGCTTCCCATTTTAACATCTTTTGTATTTCGTTCTTCATGCTTTCTGAAGGTCGAGTTACGAACGATTTTCTTCGACTTGCCAGTTTGATTATTAATGGCTTCTTCCGAAAGGGAATTCTGTAACCCTTCAGAACGTCTATAATTGATTGAGGCGCACCTATCGACAACCATTTTCTTTGATGGAACGCTAACCGACCCGCTTTGAAAGATTCCAAGTCATGACTTCCTATTAGTTCCTTTCCATTTATTATTCTGTCCCTTTGTACCTTTGTCGTGCTTATTTTGTTCATTGTTGGCTTGCGGTCTTTTGTCGCCAGATCCGTATGAAGGGTTATAGTTCTTGCCAATATATTTGTTGGTGTCCTTTCTGAAACTTCTTTTATCTCTGGAATCTGGCTTCCGAGCCGGCTTTGTTGTTCGCGTAAAGGTTTTCTTGAAGGGAAAAAACTTTTGTATTCCTCCTTGGTCCTTCACTACTTGAGTTAGTTCAGGTTCCTTGAAAAGGTGGCAGTCTGAAGGCGGTATGCTGTGAATAATTTCATGTAGAACCTTATTCTTTACCTTGAAGACGTCTCTCCTTTGCTGAAAAACTTCAGCTCTTCGGCCGCAGACGTATTGAAGCAGGGCATCTGAACTTTTACGGAATTTCGAATCACTGGCCAAGAACTCCTGCCCTACCTTTTGTTTATAATCTCGTGGTAGCTTATTACAAAGCTCTTCGAATGTTTGCCTTTGTTGAAGCAATCCATTTGTAATAGCTCCTAACGTAAGGTCCATCTTCTCCATGAGAGACACCGACGTCCAAGTTGGTGTGACGCCCGCAAACAAGTTGTTAACCTTCAACGCTGAAAATGTAGGCGTAGCTTGAAATTGCTTCTGCACATCTGAGTAGCGTACATTTTTCCAGCTGTCAGTTCCCAATCGTTGACAATCTACGCCCTGCTGTGCTAAGACAGGGTCTGCTTTAGAAAACTTGGCTTCTATCTCTGTTGTGCATGGTTTGAAATCAAAGGCCTTTGCGTTATTGTTTGTTCCTTTAGATTCTTGATATGCCTCTAAACGACGCTGAGCACAAGCAATCTCGTTTTTTAGGGCAATTTCGGTATCTACTGTCTCTTCCCGTTCGGAATCTTCTTCGCTGCAGTCAGGGTGAACAATCGGTGAGCGACTACGGTTCCCTTTAATATTCCTCACATGAGTGCTATCTAAAGCTGATTCCAAAGAAGCGTTAAAGTCTGTTGAGTGACTTGAGGCTTGAGGTTTTGTGCCACTGATCCTTTCCGATTGCATATCCATAATTTTTTGGAACATCTCCATTTGTTTTTCGAAAACTTTTGCCATAAGGAGGTTGCTGTTTTCTTCATCCTTTTGTCGCTTTGCTGGAGGCGAGTCTCTTCTTTCTTCACTTCGTCGTTTGGTTGCTGACGAAGTCGGGGTATTTTGATCTGATAGTGAAATGTCGGCCACCCCCCTTTTTTTTGAGGTTATACCGAGTGGAGTGCTACAGATAGGCTGTAATTGTCCACACTCGTTGCTCAGAATTCTGGAAGTTATGTCACGGTTTGTAAGTTTTCCATGAGCCTTTAGTTCACGGATGGTATTCATGAACTCCTTGTAAGATGGTTCATGAACCTTTGATACGACATTGTGCGGAGAATAAATCAGTGCCCTTCCCAGGGGCCAGCTGAGTAGAATCTTTCGTATATGGCGAAAAGATCTTTCAGAGATGTCTCTTGCATTCGGATAAAAGGCACGTACTAGGTCTGTAGTAGGTATCCCGAATCTCAACTTACTATCCGTTGTGGATGAAATACTGTCGCCGAACAAATCTTGGTAAGACAGGTCTACCAATTTCCAAGTTTCCCATTCGTTAGGGTAATTGTTCTGTATTGAGCACACAATGGCTCGAAAGGCTTCTGCTTCATCGTCGTCTTCTGGCACCATTTGGGCTAAGTTTCGCATATTTAAGGCCGACGTGCTCGCCATGATCTGCAAACAGTAGGTAACACTGTTATTTTGAAAGACGACTGCATTGTCGTACGGAATTTAGCAAGACGATGATAATGTCACGTCAAATTTTTCCGCTTGCCAACATGCACTGGACGGCATGGTATCGGCGTCGCCTTAACGGGCGAACTATAGGGCAAAATGCGTTCCATGAGACGCATAGTGTTCGATAAGACGACAAGAGTACCGTCAGACGACATGCCCTGTGAGCTAATTATGTTTGACGACTTATGTCGCCTAATGAGGCGACCGCGTCTCGTCGCTGGGCCAGGGGCACCGAGCGGAATTTCTTTGTCGTCGAAAAAGAAATTTAGAATACTTACCGATATATATATTTTATTTATTTAGTTTAGGAAAGTATTATCCCTTGTGCACTGTTGTTTCTTGAGGTGTTTCCCGGCTGAGTTACAAAAGCGTACTGAATAAATAACAGCCGAGCGCTGTCCAAGTGGCGTCCATTGGTTCCTGTCACACGAGATAGATGGCGCTCCTCACTAGTTTTAGAACGAAAATGACTGAGTTACAAGGGCTATATCTCTCATCTGTGGTTCAAGCGAAGGCATGAACACCTAAATATAACATTACATTAATATTATATTGGATGAAGCTCTATTTATTTATTTTATTTTTACTCTTAATAGATCTATGTTTGGCCACTATCTCACCTGATGTGATGCGATGATGTGGCCAAAGATGGAGCACATAGATCTAGAGAGAGAAGGCAGTTCAGAATGGGTCCATGCTTCTGTAAGACCGCAGCGAGCACGGACTTTTCGGAGCTTTAGAACCTCTCGCGCGTGTCTCTGAAGCCCTTTTTGCATTTTGATTAGTGTTAAGTGCGAGTGTGGAGCATGTAGTGTTTCGTGTCAAGTGTTAAATGTTTAGCCTATGTCCGTTGCTGATAACGAGCTCTGTTTAGTAAAGCTTTTAAGTTCCTAAGGAGTACCCGTGAGGCTGTTACCAAATCTAGGGATAGTAAGATAAGGGACAATCATGCTTTAAGTATGCCTGTACAAATTTATAAGTTAGATCCTCTGACCACTGCAACATATTGCCTGGTATTTTTGTAATTATTCTGCAAAATAATTCCCGCGTCCACCACTGACTGAACTAATCACAACAGTTCCTATCCAGATGAGTTTAGTGAGGAGCGCGCTGCGAGTGAGGGGTGAAGAAAAGGGAGCGGAGGCGGTAGCACTCGCAATAAAATAGAATTTACTTCTAAATACTAATCACTTAACCCTTTAAGCAAATACTAAACACTTGCACTAATCATTACCTGTCCAAATAGTGTATCTACTAATCACTTGACACTTACAATTCACACTCACACTTAACACTGAAGCGTTGTTAGGTGTGTGTAGGAATAAAATACTCCGATGCTGGTTCCACTCAGTATAATAATACACACGAAACACTTACAGTTTAGTTCAGAGATAGGTAGTTATTGAGAAAACGATAGATGAGAGACGTACACATAAGATCGTTGGAAGACAGAAGGTGAAAGTTAGCGATAGGAAAGTCAGAAATATACGGCACAGCGACAGCACAAAATACGGTAAAATAACTCGCGTCTGCGGTGACGGTCGGCGGGAGCGCAAGCGGCGTGCACCTCGCGTCATAGCATCTCAGTGACTGGCGGGCGGTGCGCGCGCGCTCTGCACGACCGCGCCTACCGGTCGCGACAGCCGGGAGCAGGTAAGATTTCTCTAATAGAATAAATATTGCAACCGTCCGGCTGTCCGTCCGCGATTAAATATTAGTTTAATACTTTTACAATTTATTTCTTTATCCTATAGATTTTAAGTATACATATATTGTTTAGTATATTTTACCTATATTAATAAACTTATCTATACTAACTTATGTAATATAAGTTTGTATTTATATGTTTGTAATTCTATAACCGTACTTAAATATATTATTATATAAAATATAAATAATTCATTTTAATTATTATTATTATGTAGCTCCGCTACAACACTAATCAAAATGCGAACGGGTCATGACATATCAGCGCAGCAAAACCGGGGAGTCATCTTTCGTTGAACATATTAGAGGCGCTGCAGAACTTGGGCAACAACATCTGGAGAATCTCCGCGCTAGCATATTTGATCGCACGCTCAGGAACACCTTTGTCTGTCGATATCTTGAGAGTCCGAGAGACTACAAAGGATTGCGGGCTAAGTCTTTATGTTGGCACATAAACTCCAACAGTACTTCAACTTGTAAACTTGTAGCCATCATTTCTTAGCTGCAAAAAAGGATTTTTGGTCAGCAAAAAACAAAGTAGGTACATTATTCCAATGATTGTTTAATGCAGAAGAAATAGCATTCACTACACAAATATTTTAAAATACAAAAGATCTTTAAGTAAGTGGGAAAATGAGCAACATTTCTATACACTTAACTCCTGAAACTTACCAAGATTTTGACTCCAATTTTAGCACAAAACAACAAAATCTGTATAAATGTTTTGACTCACAGATTATGAATATCCAGTGCTGCCGGTCCGAAACCCTTTCAGAAAGTTCCTGTTTTGTGCATCGTGGCTTTTTTAATTTAAAAAATGAGTTATATATTATTTAGGTACTTCGTTTTTAGCGTTTTATATATAATATCTACTAACCGTTTGTATACTACACAATACACATCTCTTCTGAATTTCTTCTCTTTTTACCCAACTACGGCAAAGCAAAAAGTAGGATTATGATTTTGGTAGCGTATGTATGCTTGAAAGCTATTGTATCAGGGTAACGAGCGCTGTCCAGTGCCGCGCAAAACAATGCTCTGGGTAATACTGCAACTGTTATGGGCAGGCTTAATTGGCTGCGTGCTGAAGGATATTGAAAAAAAGTATATTGGGGCCATAATACGTCATAAACAAAAATCCGTAATAGATTTAAAAAAATATTCTAAAACCACGTTTTTGTGGATTTAGATTGCAACGTCATTGAGTTATGAGCTACCTTGAAAGTTTCAGCCGGATAGCCAAACGGGAAGTGCACGAAATTTGAATTGCAAGATTCACCAGAAACAACAGACAGATAGACAGACAAACAAGAAAGTGACTCAAGAAAAACCTGGTTAAATAATAGATATGAAAAAAAAATTTTAAAAATTTACGGTAAAAATGCTTACTGAAAAGTTTTAATACAAGTAAGTCAAACTCGGAGGTTCCTATATAAGGATAGAATCACGTTCCGTTCGCTCACGATAGGATAATAAAAATGTTTTTTTTTTGTCGCGTTACCCGCTTATTGCCTTAATTACCCGAAATCGGGTAAAAATACCCGCACCGGCAACGCTTTGAATATCCATCATCACAACTTGACATTAGGTTTTCAAGTGTCATCGATAGGACTAAGTTTTTGATCAAACGAAGTTTACAGAAAAAGTTTTGTTTTGTATAATCATTTATTTATACATAAAATGGTTGAATAATAAACTTTAATCAAATTAAAAAAGTTTAATTCATAGTTTTCCATACAAAAACCATTTTATTTTTTGGTTAATTTACCGGTTTTTGCATGTTCATCAATAAAACCTACACTACAATGGTTGTCTATGGACCCGAAACGAAAGCCGTCCGTCGAAATTGAATCCGAAGTGATTTGGTGGTAGGGTACAAGTTCGATGTTCGTCATTGTTTTGTTTCGTTACGAAGTTTAGACGTTCGTTTTTGGTAGTAAGGCCCCAGATCCTGAAAATATTTCCTTGAGTTTATCATCTCCAAATCCTCCACCTCGTCTCCGTATGGAATAACTAATATTCAGATTTCATTCTCCGTAACCTTACTTAAAGAAATAAGTTAACTCTTGTTGGGGGAGTTGTTATACCCGGTTTGCCCCTCTAAACTCCCTGACCTTTTCATAATGTTCATCCCTTAATTGCAACTCAGCTTTCTCCTTGTTCTCATAGATCCCACCTACTTACCTCAGTCCGGTTCCATCCTCCATCCGCGCTGGTTCATTTTACTATTTCATTATTTTACTATTTTTATAATTTGGAGTATAAGTGAAATTTAATTCTAGTGGAAAATATATTTATTTTTTTTTAAACCTAAATCTCCGAACCCCGTATAACAGATCGAAGAGTTACCATCCGATACTTAATTCAAGAAACGGGCATTTCATATGGAAGTATTCAATCCATATTGAAACAATCTTTGAATATGAGAAAAGTCTCCGCATGATGGGTGCCGAGAATGTTAACCGACAGTCAGAAACAAAATCGACTTGACATTTCGAAGATATTGTTGGACAAGTTTCAAGAAGATTCTGAAAACTTTTTGTCTCGTTTCGTAACAAGGGACGAAACATGGGTCCATCATTTTGATCCCGAGACAAAACAGCAATATTCGCAATGGAAATGGCCATCATCACCGACCCCGAAGAAGTTTCGTGCCGTGGCATCGGCTGGCATGGTTATGGCCTCAATATTTTGGGACTCAGAAGGGATATTGTTGATTGATTACCTGGAGCGTGGAACCAATATTACAGGCCAATATTATGAAGCTTTAATTCCCAAGTTGAGGAATGCCATCAAAGAGAAAAGGAGAGAGAAACTTCGAAGGGGCGTGCTGTTTCATCACGACAACGCACCCGCGCACAGGTCGGCAGTTGCGATGGCTGCCATTCAGCAAGCTGGCTTCGAATTGGTTGACCACCCCCCTTATTCACCAGATCTGGCGCCTAGCGATTTTCATCAGTTTCCCAAATTGAAAGAATACTTAAGGGGAAACAGGTACGAAGACGATAACGAGGTGATGGATGCCGTGGAGGGCTTTTTGCAGGACCAAGACAAAACTTTTTTTTTAATGGGATTGAAGCGTTGGAAAAGCGCTGGACTCGGTGTGTAGAGAGACTCGGAGACTATGTAGAAAAATAAATTATTAAGTTATCAATAGTCATTATATTCTATCTCTTACTACTTTTTGATCCCTCCTCGTTTATTGACATTGGCAAATGCACAATATTATGATACCAAAAAAGTAAACATAGGAATATCTAAATAATTGTTTTGTATTAAACCTTATTGTTCAGTAATTTTATTTGAAATAATGCTCTTCAATGTAAATCATAATGTTTGTTAACTATTTCTTGGCGTTTTAATATGTTTTATGAGTATATAATAAGTTTATACAAATATGTATGTATGACAAAGTATTATAATTATAAGTAGTAATATTTTATTTTCAACTATTTTTATTTATTGGCACAGTCGACTTATTTAATTCCATTACTTTTTGCATTCAGAGGTTGACTGGAAGAGGTCGCATGTAGCGATGAGTCCTATCGTTGTATTGTAGTTTGTAAGTTAATTCCTGTACCTTGAAATTTTATTTTTGTTATGGTGTACAATAAACCATTTTTGTATTGTATTGTAATATCGAGCAATATAAAAATGTTATGTTATATGTGTATTTATCAATAAGAAATAATGAAAACTAACAATATTTGCGCCGTCCGCCCAGTGCCCAGATCTTTTTCCGCGCCGGCGCCGTCCGCCGCGCCCGCGAGCGCAGTCTGCCGCGCCCTGATCTGCCGCGCCGGCGCCGTCCGCCGCGCCCAGATCTTTTGCCGCGCCGAGCTTCTCTGCCGTGCCGGCACCATCCGCCGCGCCGAATTCTTCAGCCGCGCCCGCCGGCGCAGTCCACCGCGCCCGGAACTGCCGCGCCGGCGCCGTCCGCCGTGCTCAGATCTTTTGCTGCGCCGGCGCCGTCTGCCGCACCGAGCTTCTCTGCCGCGCCGGCGCCGTCCGCCGCGCCGAATTCTTCTGCAATTGCAGTTAAAAATAGTTAACATCACTGTCTCCCACTAAAATCATGATAAATGACATAGAAGTCTTAGTTAAGCCAAGCTTGATATTTTGCATGATTGATGAAACGGCTCGTAAGATTTTCAGAAATTCTGAAAAATTTGGCGAAATAACAAGTGTCAATGTTGAGCTTATTAAGCGCTTTCATGTCATTTTAGAGTGCCACAATAGTGGATTTCCGATTAGAGAAATTTCATGAATATGCCAAAGAAACAAGAGAATTGTATGTATTCATGGTACTCAATACCTGTAAGCGTTAATAAAATTATTTTTCACGGAAAAGACATAATAGTCTTTTGTCCTTCCAATTGGACAACTCTCGGAAGAAGCACAAGAAGCTATGTTGGGGCCTTTCGTCGTTGACGGTGACCCAGTTGTAGTTATAATAAAGGCATACACCAAACCAACTGCACTGTTAAAATGTTGTATTGTTTAAGTTAAAAGTCTACGCCTTATTTGGTGTCTGAGCTGCACTACGTTAAGTTAGGTATATCGACAAATCCCCAATCGTCTGGGGGGTGGCCTTGTTGAGCAGGGTCACCCCTCCATAGGCGTAGTGGCCCGGTTTACCGGGCCTACTGCCGGGGCGAGATGGTGAATGCTAGCGCGACCCCATCTCGCCCCACCATGGCAGAAGACTGCTCACCGTGGGGTTTTAGTCGGTAGGAGTCCGACATAACCTCTCTGCTGCCCCCGCAGCAGAGAGGTATCCATGAGGATTTCCCCACGTAAAAAAAAAAGTTATATCGACACGTTAGCGCGTGACGGTTGTTAAGTGACGAATGTCCGATTTAGTAGTAATAATTATTGTTAACCTATGCGGTATTGTAAAATTGCTGTACGAGCTATATTGGCTCGTACAAATTATTTACGAGGAAGACATCAAGAGTTGATACGAATAGAGACTTAATTAATAGACTGCTAATGCTGCATAACATCAGACCACTTCATTGCAAGTTTACGTGTCCCTCCAAAAACGAAACGAGGCATAATTTCTGCTGAAGTACGCGAGCTATTAGGGATCTCACCTCCAGCTATTGAAAATAATATTCAATTAGAAGAATCTGATAGCGATACTGAAGCTTCTGATAGTGATTTTGACTGATTTCTCTAGTTTGTAATTGGGTGCCCCAATTCGAAAAATCCCCAAGTCCTACTTAGGGATTTTTTACACTGGTAACACAGGTTGATCGGCTGTTTTTTCTCTATCGATACGTCCAACAATTTTTTTGTTATGATATCCCTAAGTGGGTTTTTGAAAACTATAAAAATTAAAATTGACGATACTTTCAGTTCCAAAAATCCCTAAGTCCTATAAATCCCTTAGTCCGTAAGTTTTTACCGAAAAAGGACTAAATTAAAATCGAAATGAATATTTCAAAATCTTGCAACATTATGACGCAGGTTTAAACTTGTTGATCGTTTTTTTCCTTTTTGAGGTGTTAAGTGAAATCTTTTGAATTATTACCCTCTTTCCGTGTTGCAAAGTTATTGGTACCAAAGTGTTACGAATAATAGTGAAACAATTATTATTATGGATCCTGAGGACAAATTATCAAGGTAAGTTCGTAATATGCGCGAAAAACGTATGGCTTAGTATTGCAAATTTCTTTAAATAAGTAATAATATTTCAGACTTATACAACTTTCTGGATTATTTAACGAGGTTTCTTCTGATGAGGAATGGACTCCGGAAAATTTTAGAATTAATGATGCGGACAAGAAATTAAAATTGTCAGGAGCTTGTTCAGCCACAAATATAGATATATATACAGATCCTTCACCTTCATGTTCTTATAGTACGCCAAACATGGAAGAAGATCAAATTGGAGCATCGGATGTCGAACTTAATTCCCTATCTCAGTCTAGACCTTCTGAAAGCCTTGTTGAACCATTGCAAATTATTGAAGAGGACCTAGTTACTGACTCTAATGTCTCCGTTAAAAATATAACCGATAGAAAAAAATAAGATTGAACTGCGAAACTGGAAATTTTGAAACAGATTCAGAAGAATCAGAGCTAGAAGAAAAAGAAAATATCAAGAAAGGAAAGAAAAGAGTTGCAAAGCCAGAAAAGTGGACAAAAAATATAGCAAGAAAAAAAAATTACAGGACCACACATTACGTGAAATAAATGACTGTCGCTGTAAATGCAAAGATAAGTTAACGAGAAAAACCATGATGGCAATAAATAAAAAATTTGTTGACTTTGAAAATCACTCGCAACAAAATATATATTTACAAGGCTGTCTTGAAGAAATAGTACCAACTAGATTCCGACCTCGTACTGAAGATAAAAGCGAAGCTAGAAATCGGCGAGTATTTAAGTACTATGTTACTTTCAAGGGTAAGAAGATCGAATTATGTCAGCAGGCCTTTTTAGCTGTACATGGAATAAAGAGAGACCGATTAAAATGCAAAGTACAGCATTTTGAAAAAGACATTACTGATGGTCGAGGACGTGGCCCAAGCAAGATAATATACACTGAGGCAGTAATTAAAAGAATTCATTCATTTATAGAAAATATCCCCGCAAGAGCGTCGCATCGTCTCGATCTTCTAGCAAACATAGGGTCTATGTTGATTCTCATCTTAATATTGCTACACTTCACCGCGATTTTCTAAAACAGAATACCGATTTAGATGTATCAGTCACTTATGAAAAATTTCGAGAAATTTTTAATACAGATTTTAATATTTCGTTCGCAGTTCCTCGTAAAGATATATATAGCACTTGTGAAAAATTTCAAGTAGATATTCAATCTGCAGAAATTATGAAAGACAAGGATAAAGTTGCAAGTTTAAAATCTGCACGTGAGTTGCACTTGCGCAAAGCCGAAGTATTTTTGAAAAAGTATAGTAGTTCAGAAAAGGAAGAGAAAAATATGAACAAAAAAAAATTATCTATTTGCTTTGATTTTCAAAAGAATCTGCCATTGCCGGTCACTAATGTAACTGATGAATATTATCTCAGGCAATTATGGCTTCATAATTTTGGTATACATAACTTAAAAGAAAACTCAGCAACTATGTACTTTTTTACGGAAAATTATGTCCATAAAGGGCCGAACGAAGTAATAACTGCTTTGGATGATTATTTTTTACACCATAAAATCCCCGATCAGACCCATTTAGAAATATTTTGTGATAATTGTTTCAGTCAAAATAAAAACAGATTTATTTTTACGTATTTCGATCAGTTGTGTGCGAAAGGCTTGTTTGAAACAATTTCTGTACATTATCCAATTCCTGGGCATTCAATGATGCCCATTGATAGAGATTTTGCTCTCATAGAAAGACAAAAATTAAAACATGAAAAAATATATGAACCTGAAAGTTATGTCAATTTTGTAGTGAACAGTAGAAATGCCAAAAAACTTGAAGTGGTATTTTTGAAAAGAAGCTGATAGAACAAGGGCAAATAGATAGGAGAGGAGGAGAGCGAGAAGAACAACGAGGTAACGAAAGAGTATTAAAAGTTAAAGATTATAAAACTTACTATAATGATAATATTAAACAAACAATACCGGGAATTTCAGGTTGTCGTCGAGTTTTATTTAAAAGACATGCAAAGCCAGCCTTTTCTGATTCAATGACTGGCGATAACTTTAAAGATTTTTTTTATATAGAGTAGGTATATCTAGGTATCTTCGAGATGTTCCTGCTGATTGTTATCAAGATGCTATTAAAATTAAAGAAGCTAAAATTAATGACATTAAAAAACTTATTCGATTTGTACCACAAGAAAAAAGAAAATTCTATGAAACTTTGATTATGGAACAGGCTAAATTAAATGAAAGTCAAATTGTTGAGGAATTGGATGACGAAATAGAGTAACTAGCCTAGTTATTTTTAAAGGCTAATAGGTATTACTCATTTTTGATTAATAGAATACTCTTAAAGATGCTAATTTTGTTTTGTTAAATTCCTTAGTCCTTAAAAAGAGGGAAAGATCCAAGTCCTGTTAATTTATGATAAGTCCAAAACTATTTTTTTTAAATTAAAGTTATTATAAATGCTTTTTATGTTTTGTTTTATATACTAAAATAAAGAGTATATTGTGTACTATAACTGAATGGTATTTTAATTTCAACATATCCTGTGGTTTGTTTTCAAAAAAATTAATATGTTTATTTTTTTATTACCAAAAACTGAAAAAGTGGACTTAGCCATTTCTCGATTTGGAGCACCCAATTATTCCACTAAATTTTCTTTTTTTTTTTCTTCTACTATGTATTTTATATATACATATCTGATTTTAATTTGTATACTTTATTGAATTCTTGCATTGAATTCGTTTATTAATTTTGCTTTTGCGCATCAAACCTTATTAATGTAAATATATTACATTAATATGTTAGTTATACAACGTTTATCATAATATGTATATAGACCCAAAGTTGGGCTATTCTGACCGAGCATACGATTAACTTGACGTGTACAAAGGTTGGATAAGTATATCATATTCGAAATCCCCATACAAAAGTAAAATTATTTTTATCGCAGAAATGTGCAACAACCCTAACTTGAATCAGTGTTAACTATTATTGCGTCTCCTGGCTAGCTGCTAGGCACAAAGCATACGCTTCTATCGCGCTATGCCACAAATTAAATGTTAAAAGTCCACTTAGGATCTTACGCATTTAATAAGTTAAGTAAGATATCATGAAAGTTTTTACAGAATCAACAATCGAAAAGGAAAAGTTATGAAAGATTAGGTACCTAACTACGTACCTTTTTAACGTTCTCCTCGGTTGGCAGTAGCTAGGAATACGGCCTATCGTTGACTCGGTTTTATCATTGCATAATCACCACGTAAACATACATGTATCATTGTAAATAAATCATTGTATTGTTTTCACAAATAAATGTTGACGACGATAGATTTTGCTGTCAGTTTTGCCACAGTCACTGCTATATTTGACGGATAACTTACCGTCTAATGTCAAAGATAAAGAGGTCTAATCACGTTGCATGAATTTGAATGTTTAATATCTAGGGTGCGTTTAGGCAAGCCAGTCGTATACATTTTAGCTGGACAAAATTATTTATACGGAGCTCATGAAACGGCGTCATAGCTTTATTTTAAATTCAATTGACAGGTAGGTGGTAGTAACCAGACCAAAAAGTACGGTTTTTGCTACCATTCATCATCTGACTGTTCACCGTACTAAATCATTCATACTTCAGCTTTGACCGTGCTTTTTGCCTTGTAAACTATTTTTGATACAGCACTTGATGTAATATCTCTCTAGGCTTGATAAATTCATTAGTATACTCTGTTTACTCAGTATACTCTTATTCTTTATTTCGCACTAGCTTCTGTTAAAGCATGCAACCTCCGGAGTTGATATGCAAACTTTTTTGATGTTACAATATGCGGCCATTTTAAAAACAAGGTTGATATTTTAAAGCTGTCTTGTCTTAGTTGTCAATAAAAAAAATGTATTACTTCAAGGAAATTGTGTTTGCATGTATTTAAAATGTTAATTTGTTCATTAAATCATGATTAAACAACCCGTAAGTACTTCGTCCACGTAGAATTCGGTTTGTAGCTGTTTCCTGGGGAGCTGTTCGTATTTTCGGGATAAAAATTATGTCCTTCGTTTAGTTTAAATTTTAGCCAGTAATTTTCACATCTTGGACACTCTAAACGGGCTATTTGATATTTATCTAGTTTTATCCAAGTTGGCTGTCCTAAACGCACTCCTGGATATTGTGATTTAGTTGACTTTTAAATGAATGTGTGATGTAGTGTCATGAGACCTCAATGGTGTGATGGAATTTTGTCAATCACGTGTCTGTCAGCGTCCGGATAGCGATCATACGTCATGATAGGCCTACGTCATTAATACTAAATAATGACTAACTACAAACAGAAGTAACAATTTTTATGGCGGACGTAATTAATTGCGTAAATAGTTAATTATTAGAAGCTTTTATTTATCTTACAATGTTTGGGTCAAATCTTACAACTTGAATCAGGACCACTTCCTCTTATCCTACGGACTTGAAATTTTGCATACTTGTCAAAGTCCGATGACAATGCATTATTATGGTGACAGCCAGCTGATCTGATGATGGAAACGGAAGGTGGGCAGTGGAACTCCTTGATACATACCACCTCAAAAATAGGCACATTATGTATTGGTGGCGCTTCTGTAATTAACTGTTCTCATAAGATGAGAGCAAAGCTGTTACATGGTTATCACGTTGTGGTTTTTACATTTCGCGGAAAAATCTTTACGAGAAACTTTCATGAATGAAAAACTGCGAAATGTCAAAACTCGTAGAACTAACATTGTTCGCCGTGACGTGCAGAATTTGAACCCTTCGGGCTTATACACATATTATGATACAAATTGTATAAAGAATTATATGTCTAAAACCTCTACAATGCTTTTATATTCTGTCCAAATTACACACATACACACATTAAATCTACAAATTATAGGCAAAATAATTTTGTCTCTCTAGTATGAAAGTATCACACTGTGCGGTGAGACAGTCCGATGATCAGCTCGAATGCATTTTTGTCGTGTTTAGGCAGGTGTACCTACTAAACATCGCTCGAAGATGAAGATTGGCTCGATGAGGATGTTTCGCTCGAAGACGATGACTTCTCTTGTTAACGAACTCGTTTCTATATCTTCTTTAACTTTTTTATTTGATTACTAATTTAATCCATATTATTATGCTTGCGTTTCGACATAATAACTGTAATAAAACACATTGAGATCTGAGTATAGACTAAACTTTATGCTATTAGACTTGTCGGCGATCCCGAGCTCACAAAAGATTTGGAACCACTGAGTCAACGTCGACACATCGGTGCACTCAGTGTGTTTTATAAAATCTATAATGGGGAATCTCCATCACGGTTTTATTACCGCACTGCCCGACATCGTGCGAAAGCCCATCCACATACCATAGATCTATGGAAATCGCATACTGTCCGATTCTCCAGATCTTTCTTGCCGCACACCTGCAAAATATGGAATGGGCTACCGCCCGAGGTTTTTCCGCAGAGCTATAACATGGGGTACTTTAAAAGAAGGGTGAAAAGGGTCCTTAAAGGTAGGCAACGCACCAGTAATGCCCCGAGTGTTGTAGGTGTCCATAGGCGACGGTAACCGCTTACCATCCAGGTGGGCCGTCTGCTTGTTTGACTACCTAGTCATATAAAAAAAAAAACTTTTTCTTAATATTTACTTACCATAGACATTATGTACCATAGAGTTACAAAGTATTTTGATATAAATAACACTCCCACTATATCAAAATAAACTATTAAATAACATTAAACACTACATAATCCTAGTTTCTCAATTAGCTTATGTTTTGAGGCACACAAAGCTTTAGTGAATAGATCAGCAGGCATTTCAGCAGTTTGCATATATTCTATTTTAATACATTTGTTTCGTACAGCATCACGGACAAAATGGTAACGAACATCAATATTTCGACCTTTTATGACATTGTTGGTTGGTTGTTAACTTCAATGCACTCTGACTATCACTATATATAGTTATAGTACACAAATTCCCTGTTATTTCATATAACAAATTTCTTAAATATATTGCCTCTCTCGAAGCATCTGACACAGCCATATACTCTGCCTCACAGCTTTTGTAGGGCTTCTTACTTTACCATGAAACGGCAGAACCAGACATTACAAAATAAAATTCTGTAATGGACCTTCTGTCTATATTTTTTGATGCCCAATCAGCATCCAAAAACCTTCTAATTCTACCTTTTCATTAGAATATTTTTTTAAATATTGTTTTGTTTTCTGTAAATACCTCAACACCCTTTTCGCATAGTTCCAATGTAATTCTGAGTAACAATTATTAAATTCTTATTTAATTAGGCCTTAATTATTTAATTAGATACATTAAGCTGCCTATCAGTCTTTGATAAGGTAAGGTACAGTCACAACTAGAAGCTTTTCCAATATTTAATTTACATTCCATGGGTGAATCAACACATTTACAATTCAACATATCAAATTTATGTAACATCTGTTCAAAATATTGTTCCTGATCTATTGTCACATTTGACTTTTTATCTATACTTATTCGCATACCTAAGTTTTTCTTAACTTGTCCCAAATCTTTAATTTTAAATTTTGAATTAAGTACCTACATGTTTTAAATGTCCAGTCTCTTTAGAATTATTAAAAAAAAAATCGTCATCATACAATGCTATTATAATCCTAACATCTTTGTTCATCGTAGTAAATACACAAGGTTCTAATTTATTTCTTTTAAAGCCTAATGAATACAAACAGTTTTCAACTCTTTGATACCATGCTAGAGATCCTAGGATTATTATCTGGGTCATTGCGATGACCACGAAATACAGACGCGCGCGACGACAACTACGGTACGCGGCGCGGCGTAGGTTGCTGCGTTAGCGCTTTACCCGAGCACGAACTAGGGCAAGAGCGCGAGACGCGACCTTTCTGTGCGGAAGTTGGGCGATCACTGCGTCAGTACTGATTTCTACAACAAATGTACCATTTGCTCGAATATGTTCCCCGTAGTAGGACCTAGCCTGTTTGATTTGGTATATACCTAAACTGAACAGAATTAAATCTGACATAATAATAATAACTAATTCCTTTCAGCACTCCCTTTAGGTAAGGGACGAGAACGTCTTCCTGTTCTTTGTGACAGAGAAATACCACAGCGTATACATACTGCCTAGTGGCCAAATTGTGGTGTACTTCTGCCGTGGCTTTCGTTTCGATTATCATGTTCGCTTATGAAAATGTCAAAGCATGCTTCACATAGGACATCACCGTCTGCTGTCTGAAAAATTAATGTTAATTTATTTTCTTTTTAACCGACTTCAAAAAGGAGGAGGTTTACAATTCGACGGTATGTTTTTTTTTTTTTTTTTGTGTGTTTGTTACGCGATTACTCCGCCAATTATGCATTGATTTCGATGATTCTTTTTTTGATTGGTAGGTAATACTTCAAAGGTGGTCCCATATAAATTTTATCGAAATTCATTCAGTAGTTTTTGAAAAAAATAGCAAAAACAAAAAAATATAAGTTTAATCTTCAAGTCGGTTCTTGTTTTTTTCGTAACCATCTTTCTAAAGGTGGAGGTCTGTATTCGACTGCTTCACCTGCTTCACCCAGGGTTGACTTCCGGTGAGGGAACTCCTCAACGGTGAATAGTACAGACACAACATTTCGTAAATGGATTTAACCATAATAGCCTGTTCTAAATTCCATCAAGACATGGTAGATACACCCAGGATTGACTTCCGGCGAGGGAACTCCTCAACAGAGAATAGGACAGACATGAAATTTTTTTGCACTTAATTGCATTTAATTGTGATAGCCCGTTTTAAACTTCGCCATGATGTGGCTTCTAGATCATAAAAGCTTGTCTTTTAAACTTTTTGAATTAATTTAATTAAAACTTGTTTTTCACTAAAAAGGTTAAAATAAATTATTTTTCAAAAAAAACTAAACCGACTTCAAAACCACAAATGGCACTCAAAAGTAAAAAATAAATTAATATAATTATCATAAGCGCTACCCACTCATATATTTGAAGTCGGTGCCAGCCAAGTCTAAAAGGTAGTAGATAAATACTACCTAGAAGTAGTACTTATTATATACATAGTATTTATCTACTACCTCTCGACTTGGCTGGCACCGACTTCAAATATATGAGTGGGTAGCGCTTATGATAATTATATTAATTTATTTTTTACTTTTGAGTGCCATTTGTGGTTTTGAAGTCGGTTTAGTTTTTTTTGAAAAATAATTTATTATAGATAAAATAAATGCTAAAAGGTTTTCCTTAACCACAATATTTCGTCCCCTTAATGCAAAAATCAACTAAGTGTGCTTTTTGACATTTTAACATTAGTATGTAGTTCTTGAAGAGGAGATTCTAATGGTATTCGTAACTCATTTTTTTTAAAAAGCGCACTTAGTTGGTTTTTGCATTAAGGGGACGATATTTTCCTCTTTACGATATTACCTCTCGAGTTGTCCATTCTTCAATGATAGATACAACATCAGGATTCATATCAATTGCCTCATAACTACACCTGCTGGTTAGCATGTATGTATAGGTTAGCATGTTGCAGTTAATGCAATGTGGTAATTGAAGAGCCATAATGATTATTATAGAAGAATATATCTGAAATAAAGTAAAACATTTCATTAGAGAATACAGTTTTTTGTTGGTATGCACTTATGCAGCTACCTTACATGTAAAAATGATGTGACTGTTCTATCGCATTATTTACAGCACGTGGTATTTTACGCCAGTTATTCTTAAGTGCAAGCCGCTGAAACTGCAAAAATATATAAGTCATTAGGTACTTACAATCAGAAGGCGTAGGTAAGCAAGTTAATCAGTTGCTTTAGTCCAAATCGCATGTAGTTTCGGAGTCCAAGTTAACAAACGCAGGTAACAGAGGTAGTACAATCAAAAACCGTTAAGAATAGCCGAGTTGTCGAAGGATCCGGGAGGATATTGGAGATTTAAACACAACGAAAAGCAAACGAAACAGCGCAAGTCTGAAGTTTGACTGAGGCGTTACAGACTATGATCATATTATGATGAGAGTCCTCGAGCTGCTACCCGAGTGGCTCGACAAGTGGCGGATGGCCGTCAACGTGGGGAAGACGGCCGCGCTACTCACCGGAGGACAACGCATCCTACCACCACCACTTCAACTTAGAGGCGAGGACGTCAAGTGGGAGAGTACCGTGAGGTACCTTGGCATCCATATCGATCGGACGTTGAGGATGCGCCCGCAAGTGGACCACGCCGTCCGCCAAGCGAAGGCCGCTCGCGCGCTGCTCCGTCCGGTGCTGGCCTCTAAGCTACCCCTACGGACCAAAGTAGGGATATACAAGGCGTACATCCGCACCTGCCTCACGTATGCGGCTCCGGCGTGGTACTCACTATGCTCGGAGACCCAGCGGAGGCGGCTACAGGTCGTACAAAATGTCGCCCTGCGCGTGTGTACAGGGGCGGGTCGATATGTCAGAAATGACGTCATCGCCCGCGATGTCGGGGTGGAAAAGGTGGGGGAGTTCGTGGTCCGTCTGGCGCGTCGTATGTACAACCGCGCCGACAACGGGCCACATCCCCACCTGCAAGACATCGCACCCCTCCACGCGAGACCCCTCGACAAACCCCAGAAACGCGCCCTGCCCCGCGACATTCTTCTGCCGCCAGAAGAAGACGAAGAGGGCAGAGGCGACAGCAAACACCAAAAAAAAAGGTCCAACACAGAGCCACTGAGAGGCGCGCCGACTAGCGGAGCAGCCACCAGCGGCCTGCCAATTCCCCGGGGGTAGAAGCCCCCGCGCGTTTACGCCAGGGTAGAGGGGACCACCCCGAGACCCACCCCTACCACCCCTCAGGGGAGGTGGAAGATTAACTTGACTTGACTAATATTATGATGACATCGACGGCCGGCATTGACACTTGACAGCTGTCAGACGCGTGTAATAGATAAAAAAACATTCAATTTTGCAAAGCCAGTGTTGCAAGCTTATATACTTTTCTTTCCAATTACATTAATGTTTGAATTAAAAAATAATTAATTTGGATGTGTATATAAATAAAATGTAACTTCATTAAAAATCCATAATAATTGATCTTCCATTTTACATCTGATATGAGCTGGTTCAGTGGACTCCGAATAAAAATCCCAAAAAAAGACCTCTCTTTTGCATCAAAGAGCATGCATCTTGCTTTCTCTACTATTGATCTATTTAAGCGTTCACACAAACCGTTCTGCTCTGGGATATATGGATTACTTTTTTGATGAATTATACATTCCTTCTTCAAAAATTACATAAATTAATTACTGCAGAACTCACAACCATTATCTGTACGAAATATCTTTATTTTCTTACTTTGTTGGTTTTCTACTAGTGCCTTAAATTCCTTGAATTTACTAAATACTTCACTTTTTGCTTTTAAGAAGTAAATAAAGGGCATGCGACTAAAGTCATCCGCCAGCAATAAAAAATATCGCGCTCCTCCTATTGATTTGTTTTCCATAGGACCGCACACATCTGCAGTGTTTCCGTACTTCTTCCGCGTGCATGTTGTGTAAAGGGTAGCCTTGTTTGTTTTCCCTCACAACATATAACACAACTCGATTTTCCTGTTTCAAACTTGTCAGTGTAACTGAGGCCATCGACAATACCAGCTTTCATCTTGTTCATGTCTGTGCTATTTATGTGTCCAAGTCTACAATGCCACATAGAACCATCAACCAATACAGGACCAGCCAATAAACTATTGTAATTTTTTTCTTCATATGTAATCTTCAACTTATAAACGCCATCAAGAATAAGAATAAGAATTATTTATTTGCAAGATTACATATTGGAAGGTACATATTATTCTTAGAAATGGTGTTACAGAGTACATAAGTCATTGTAATCAGTCTGCATGCAGACGTGCAAATATTTATTTATTTATGTGACTACAATTTATAAATTCTTTAATGTCATAAAAACAATGAGACAAGAGCCAGTCACTTAAACGTTTCTTAAATTTACATCTTTCTAATAATTGAATGTCCTTTGGTAGCCTGTTATATAAATAAATACACATATTATAAGCATTATTTTTATAGATTTCTTTATGAGAAGGGGGTTGATAGACCAGGTTTACAAATTTCGCTCTTTTTTGCCGAGTTATCACTTCGCTGCGTTTTCTAAAGTACTCCGGATGGGATTTGACGAAAACACACATCTCTCTGATATACATACAAGGCAGAGGAAGGATGTTACATATCTTAAATAGAGGTCTACAGCTATCTAAGAACCATGCCTTGTTAATCACCCGGACGCAGCGCTTTTGCATTTTAAAAACTCTGTCCATGTCTACAGAGTTTCCCCAAATCATGAGGCCATAGCTTAGTAACGATGACACGTAGCCATGGTAGGCTGTTAATGCGGCTTCTATGGAAACTGCATGTCCGATTTTCTTCAATGCAAAAACGTAGCGCTCGAGCTTTTTACATAGTTGATCAACGTGTGCCTTCCAGTTGAGATTTTTGTCAATTGCAACTCCCAAAAAATTTACCATGTCAACTTCATCAATTTTATCACAATTATATTTAATGTCAAGTTTTAATGGAATTGTATTATACGAATTAAATTGAACCATTTTAGTTTTATTTATATTAATATTTAAATTATTATTTTGCATCCATTGAATCGTGTCTACTAGAGCTTTATTCACTATTATCTGAGAGTCTTCCTTCTTTTCACATTTTACAACTATCGTGGTATCATCGGCAAATAAAATGCATCTGTGAGGGGTAGCTGCCGGCAGATCATTTATGTATAGTAGAAAAAGCAATGGGCCCAGAATACTTCCTTGAGGAACTCCTGTATTATTTGTTAGTGGAGCAGATGTAAACTTTTCTCTTGAAAGCATTCCTTCTGTGTTTGTTATTGTTTTTGTTATCGGAGTACATTGCTTCCGGTCCCTTAGATAACTAGAAATCCATTCAACTGCTTTACCTCTTATGCCATATCAGTTTGGTCTCCTACAACAACCTCAACTCATTGTTCATATTACGTATGAAACAGTGCTGCAATTCAAAGTCAACTTTATTGCCATTCCTTATCAGTTCACTCACAGAAAATAGATAAGTCGTTAGACTTGGCACACACAATGTATTTTTCACAGTAATATTGTAACCACAATCTGTAGTTATTTCCAAATCACCGGAACACTTCACAGGTACTTTCGTTTTATTTTCAACAATAACTTCAGGTGTGATCGGCGAATGCGACGCATTTTGCACCCAGTGTTCGTTCGGCGTTAAATGTGAGCTTGCTCCGCTGTCTAAATAGAAATCCTGTTTACTAAACTTGCCGGATAGAAAAACAACACTAAATGCATTTGATTTCATAGGTTTATCTGATTTCGCCGGCGGCATTGGACATTGATTTCTGTAATGCCCTAGCTGCTTACATCTGTAACAGGTTATATTTTTAACGCCCGCCATTTTGACATTTGACGATGACGTTTGCTGCGAACCATAGTGCTCATTCTTGCCAGTCTTGCCTTTGCGTTTTTGCCAGCCTTTAGAAGCAAAGGCGGTTTGCGTATCCGATTCATTCAATTCTGACATTTCCATATCGATCAATTTTGTCTTAATGGTATCCGCGGTAATAGGAATGCCCGAATGTTCGATTGCCATAATCATTGGCGAAAATCGCTCAGGTAAACCGGCCATTAATAAGGAACCAATCCAATCGCCGTTTATTTTAAAACCGGTCCCATTTAATCTCTGTGATGTCTCAACGATTTGTGTCACATACGAAGTCATTGATTCACAATTCTTAAATCTGATAGATATGAGATGATGAAGTAGGCAAATCTTTCGTGTAAAACCGGAATCATCGCACATAGTTTTTAGCTGCGCCCATAGTTCCTCTGTTGTTTTTGCTTGCTTTATATGCACGTACAACGCTGGATCTATTGTAAGAATCAATTTCGCTTTGGCCTTTGCATCATCTGCGGCTGTGGCGTGCCTATCTGAGCTTGAACGTTCTTGCTTTATTAGGTCAGACATGCCTTCCGACACCAACATATTCTCCGCCGCAAAAGTCCACACATCGTAGTTCTCTCTGCCCTTAAATTTTCGGGACACTTGATACGAAGTTTAAAGCCATATTCGAGCGCAAAACTATTCACTGTTCACTAGACTATACTTAAAAAATTATATTGGGCTGGGCCAATAACCTAATAAAACACGTTGAGATCTGGGTATAGACTAAACTTTTTCTTAATATTTACTAACCATAGACATTATGTACCATAGAGTTACAAAGTGTTTTGATATAAATAACAAACTGTTTAAAGATTTAAAGTGCGTAGGAAAAATGTTGAACGGTTGCGCACTATAAAGCGAATGACAAGATGGCGGACCGTGGGGCCTGCCTGGTGGTGGGGTGACCAGAGACTAAAAAAGTACATTTTCTTTTATTTTTACCACTCTCAACTATAGTGCATGAACGGTGGCACCTATGCGTTACTACATGTTTTGAATAATTGTTAAATAAGATAAAACCTTTAGAATTACGGTTTTAATCAACAAAATGCATGAAATGAATTAAACAATGACATTTGACAAATAGATAGAACATAAATTAAAAGTAGTAAACTCCAAGGAGTTTTGTAATGTTACCACATTCTTCCAGGCTGAAAAGGCAAGCCGTTCAGTACAAAACATAGTCCTCAAATCGGGCCGGTATTCTACGTTCTCTCGTTGGCCTTGCCTCTTGTTCATTTATGGGCTGTTCTGCGACTGGGCCTGTCTCAATAGTCTGACTGTCAGTTTGTCCTTGAGTATCGTACGAATCGTAGAAATCATCATCCTCACTAGATTCTCGCGTCTCATTTAATATCTCAGGTGTTTCCTGAATTATCTGGCTATCTTGTCCTAATGGCGCTAAGTGGCGGTTCGAGACAGTGGATTCTCGTCCGTCTGCAAGGCGAACATAGGAATAGTCCGGGTTTACATGAAGTAAAGTTACTTCTTCGACGATTGGTTGATATTTGTTCGTGCGGTTAAATTTTCGCATCAGAACTTGTTCTGATTCTGTCAACCAAGTAGGTATAGATACTCCATTCGACGATCTTCTGGTATGGGTAAACATACGTTCGTGCGGCGTACAATGAGTAGCTGTACACAATAAGGAACGTATTGAATGTAAAGCTTGAGGAAGAACTTGTTCCCAATTTTCTATTGGTTTGTTGTTTGAACGTAGAGCCAATTGTATAGATTTCCAGAGAGTCCCATTAAAACGTTCTACTTGACCATTCCCTCTGGGATTGTAAGGAGTAGTCCTACTTGAGGCGATTCCCCGTGAATTTAAGTAATTTTTGATTTCTGCCGACATGAATGATGTTCCCCTATCTGAATGAAGATAAGATGGGAAACCAAATAACATGAATATTTCATTTAAATATTTGATGACTGTTGTAGAGCTCATGTCAGCACATGGAAACGCAAATGGGAAACGTGTGTACTCATCAATTACAGTTAATATGTACCTATTCCTTGTGTTGGAAGGTACAGGTCCTTTAAAGTCAATGCTTAGCCTTTCCATTGGTGAAGTGGCTTTGATTTAAGTAGGTTCAGGATTAGCTCTGTAAAATTTTGGTTTTATTTCGGAGCATATCCGGCACGAATTAGTCATATTCCTGATTTCCTCGGTCGAATAAGGCAAATTTTTTGACTTTACCCAATGGTTCATACGCAATATTCCAGGATGACACAAAGCTTCATGCAAATATATCAGTTTCTCAGTTCGTGTCGGCACTGAAGCGCAAACTCGTGAAAGTGCATCAGCAACATCATTCTGCTTCCCTGGACGATAGACAATGTCATACTTGAATGGTGCTAAATCCAAGCGCCATCGCTGTATTTTCTCATTCTTTATTTTGCTCGTCACCTTATTGTCAAACATGAATGATACAGATCGTTGGTCAGTGATGAGACGAAATGGTCTACCAATGAGAAAATGACGCCATTTTTTTAGCGATTCCACTATAGCGTATGCTTCTTTTTCTATAGCTGAGTGTTTAAGTTCGCTATTGTTCAGCATTCTCGAGAAAAATGCAACTGGCCGTTCAGATTGTGATAAAGTTGCCGCAATTGAATGATTTGACGCATCTGTTTCCACTGTAAATGGTGAGTTATGGTCGATAGCATGAATGGCAGCTTTTGCAATATCTGTCTTTAGTATTTCAAAGGTCTGGACTAGTTCAGTTTTGAGTGGAAAAACTTGTGTATGCGCGAGAGCATGAATTCTTTCCGAATAGTTTGGTATCCATTTGCTATAATGTGAAAACATTCCTATTGTCCTTCTCAATGATGGTAAATCACATGGTGGTGGCAGACTCAATAATGGACATAAACGATCGCTATCAGGCCTTATCACGTGATCCTTTACGTTATATCAAAAAAAATTGATAGAATTCTGAGAGAACTTACTCTTTTCCTTGTTTAGGGTAAGGCTATATTTTTGAGCTGCATTCATAAATCTCCGAAGATTTTCATCGTGATCTTCTTGATTTTTGCCACATACAGTTATATCATCTAGATATGCGTACGTTCCTTTTAGTTTCTCTTTACGAATGATCCAGTCGATTGTTCTTTGGAAACTAGAGACTCCATTAGTGACACCAAACGGAATTCGTCGAAATTGGTAAAGATTTCCCAAAGCTTCAAAAGCAGTAAAGTGACGTTCTTTTGCCAGAATCGGAACTTGATGATAGGCACTTTGCAAATCTATAGCACTAAATATACGATACTTTGATATCTGTGACACCATTTCCTCCATATTGGGTAGTGGGTATGCATCTAGTTGCGTATATCTATTTATCGTTCGAGAATAATCAATAACGAGGCGTTTCTTATGATTTACATTTTTGGAGATGAGGACTTGAGCTTTCCATGGTGATGTACTTTCCTCAATTATTCCTTCGGCCAAAAGTTTTTGAATTTCTTCTCCAATAAACTTCTTATCATCCTCACTGTATTTTCGAGATTTAATGGCGATAGGCTTGCAATCTGGAGAAATATTCGAAAACAAAGGTACAGCGGGTACAGAGGCTGCAGCAACACTGCAAACTTTTATAGGCTCCTTCAATCCTCCAAAAGAAAACTCGAGTGAAGAATGCTCTCCTAGAACATCATGACCAATAATGAGGTCAGCGCATAGGTTCTTTACGATCAGTAGATTTAGACCCTCGTAATTGTGGTCTCCAATTTTTGCTGAAGTGTATGTTTGCCCCTCCACTTGAGACGTAAGAGAAGTTGATGCCATTGATATAGTTTGACTGCAATGTTTCTTCTTCAAACAACACAATTTGAAGAATTCGCTATCTATAAAGCTGACAGAACTGCCAGTGTCGATTAATGCTTGAGCGCGAATACCTTTAATATAGGCAGCTACAGTGGCTTTCTTCAGGGAGTCAGGAGACGCTGCTATAATGCATGCCAAGCTGCTATTTGTATTTTCTTTTGCAACAGCAATGTTAGGTTTCTGGCTTCGACATACTTTAGCATAGTGTCCCTTCTTGTCACAAAACTGGCAGATAGAATCAACAGCAGGGCAAAACTTTCTAGAATGTACAGACCCTCCACAGAAGAAGCACTTTCTCTTAGCAGATGCTACTGCTATTGCTTCTTTGTTTTCTTGTGAACGTTGAACAGCACTCAAATTGGAAACATTATAGCTCTGCGAACTTGTTTCGGCCATTTCCAAAGATAACGCCTGATTGTAAGCTTCATCAAGTGTTAGAGACATATTTTCTAGCAATCGTTGCCTGATTTTATTTGATTTTATTCCTGCAATGAATGCATCTCTGATACTGTCATTTTTATTTGTTTCCGCATCGACTTTACCAAATTCACAATCTTTAGCTAATAATGTAAGTGTCCTTATGTCATCTATATCTTCTTCGTTCTGCTGCTTTCTTGTCGAGAGCATATGTCTTGCATAAATTATATTCCTTGGCTTGACATATATTGTATTAAGTGAACTCATTACCGTTTCGTATGTGGTACACTCACTGATAAATGGGTATATTCTGGGGGATTTATGATTCACCAGTAGATCCAGCTTCATATTTCCATCTATTCCTTCTTTAGTACAATTTGAGAGAAAGTTTTCAAATGTTCTCTTCCAGTGTTCCCATTCTTTGGAAGCAAAGTTGTCGGATGGATCAATGTCCAGTTTATCGGGACGTAGATATTTTTCCATTGTATATAGAATACATTTGTTGATTAAATTGTTAAATAAGATAAAACCTTTAGAATTACGGTTTTAATCAACAAAATGCATGAAATGAATTAAACAATGACATTTGACAAATAGATAGAACATAAATTAAAAGTAGTAAACTCCAAGGAGTTTTGTAATGTTACCACAATAATATATTTATTTCAGGATACTTATCTCGAGGATGAGGTGCAAGTATAATACTCTAAAAAGAATGCAACCAAAGTAGAAAAATGAGAAACACAATTTGTTTCTACTTTTAATTCTTAAATTCGTAAAAATGATATTCATTGGTGAACTCCAACATGACGCGTTTATTGGTACCGGTAGTAGTTGCTTTTATATCGGAATCAGTTGTAAAAAAGCATTCTGTGCATGTTACCCTTTTTATCCGCACCGGTTTTGCTGCAAGGTTTTTCAAAACAGAATTCTAAATATGTGACACAAAAGATAACGGTTAATTTGAAAATTTACTCTGTAGAATTGTCTGAATGAATTGACCTTTACGTTATAGACGACCTAGTTGACTGTGAAATTCGAATCGGTAGAAATGTCATTGAACAATGACCAGATCTATTCGCGCGTTGGTGATCAGCTTAAATTTGATTACGCAAATAAACTTAATGAATTTTGCAACAACGTCAATGAGCTAAAATTAGACGCCGATACACATCAAAATGAACTATTGACCTTGTTCCAAAAATACAGAAATTGAGTAGCCACGAGCCCAAGGTGTCTGAAAAATTAGAGCCACTTAGCCTCCGAAGATATATATATATATATATTTATATATCGGTTCACTTTGTGTGTTCTAGGCGAAATGTTGCTATTGCTCCCGTATATTGGCAGTTTCTTCCAGCACACTAGGATATCTAGCCTAGATCCTGAGCGTCCTGAGAGTCATATGAAATCAATCCGTCAATATAAACAGCAGCCGACAGCGGGCAACGTTTCCCGATAGACGTGTCGAATTGTCGATAGTGAAGTGCAAGTAGAACCGGTTCCCACATCCAGTGAAAGTGTAGCTCAAGTTGAGACGACCGCCAATGACTTATCAACACCATTGATACTACCAAATAGACAAATTCAGCAGCAGGCAGCTCCTTGGATGGCAGACTACGTTTTATCAAAAAAATCACTATCAAGAAATCGGATACAACTAACGAACAACTAGTTATAATGTTGCCAATGGTTACCGCGTCCTTCGAATGGTTGACGAAGTCGATTTCCGGAAGTTCGTCGAAATGTTAAATCCTGGGTATACTCTCTCTCTCGGAACTCTTGGAACTCGGAAAGCCTGCTTCCTAAGGTCTACAATAAAGTTCTGGAAGCTATTAAAAACAAAAAGCAAAAGCGCCAGCTATTTTTATAACAACGGACGCCTGGACATCTATTGTGAACGACGGGTACATTGCTATCACCGCACGTTTCATCGACACAGAAACGTACAAGCTATGCACGGTTATGATAGGATGTATTGAATTTGAAGAACGGGTACATTGCTATCACCGCGCATTACATGAATATTATAGTCAGCGACAATGCCGCAAATATGCTGTTCAGCTAGGCGGCTGGCGCTCATTGTCTTGCTACGCGCACACAATTAATTTAGTATTGCAATCAAGTATAAACAAAATAACCGACACCGTGAACAGAGTTAAGACTATCGTGGAATATTCTAAAGAAGTGCTCAGGCTAAAAAAAAAATTACAACTTTATAGTATTTCAAAACATGAATGTATAGTTGTTCGGACAGAAAAAGACCTTTGCGAAATCTGTGAAGCTCATAAATGTAAAAACGTTTCGGAGGAAAAATATTTTAACCATATTATTATGAAAAATGCAGCAAGAGCAGAAAAAGAAGCCGATAAAAAATCGATAAAGAAATTTAGACAATGGACTTACAGTTCTGAATTCTAGAACAAAGTTTGAATTATTTTGATTGTTAACCTATCATAAGCGATTTATAAATTATCTACTAGCTATTGTTTTAGAACAGAAGCGATCGTTTTTGGTTTCTTTTAAATAAAAAATTAACACATATTTGGGTATGTTTTGTAGCAAATCTTTCCAATTATAGATATATATTTTTTTCAGGAATATCTCGTATCTCCATTTTTAGACACATGCCGCGAAATTTTATTTCTATTAATTTTCATAAGTATTAATTGCTACATGTCATTTCTCGATCGAGTTTTTTCTGTGTGAGGTGTTTCAGGTGAGGGTGTTTCTTGTTGATTGGTCGTAAGACAGTCCGCAGGGGCTGTGCTGGCGTTTATTCAACGTCGGCGAAGCCAAGAAAGGCCAACGAGATACATTCTTCGCAGAGAATTACTTACATCATTATACGCCCCTATACATACATACATATACATACATATACGCCCCTGTCTGGTTTGCCATCAAAACATATTCATCCTGTAAAGATGGTTAAAAACATTTATGGAAGCCCATTAACTAGATATTTATCCGACGAGTTGTTAGCGATAGTGGACCCTGTTTTAATTCGAAACAGTTACTTTACTCATCCAGAAAACTTGTTGTTGAGTATGATAACAGATTAACGTAAGCAAATAAGAGAACTCGCTGCAAGACGCATTTTAAAGGCTCGTCAAGTGAATAAAAATTCTGTCACGCGCATGTTTGAGGTGCCAAAAGTGAACTTAAATGCACCTTCTTACATAGATTTGATTGACTGGCAACAAAATTTATACGAACCCCCAAGACTGATGAATATTTCCGATAAGCAGTTACAAGAACTAATTGAAAATGAAGGAGATGCAGTTTTGGAGTTTATGAGACTGCCTTGCCACACCCAGGCTGTGGAAAGATCAGTTAAAGTTGTGGCAGAAGCAGCTTTAAGTGTATGCGACGAGACAAGAAGAGAAGGATTTATAAAGTCTAAATTAGCATCTCGAAAGCTCATGCCAAAGTTTGAGACGAAAAAGGATTTTTGCTTTAAAAATGACGTTATTCATACCGAGATAACTTTCTGAACCTGTGTTTACTTTTGAAATAAATGATTGTATTAATTAAAATATACTTTTATTTTAACATTTAAATACATAACATATTATATTTTATTATTATTTTGTTTATATGGTGTTCTATACAAAAAGTCTATTAAAACTTAAAAACTGTAATTTCACGTCTATGGTGGGAATTCAAGCTGTCGAGCCAGAAATTCCAAATTAAGAGGTGTTATTAACACTTACATAAAGCAACTTTTACTTGGTATTCCAATTAAAAATATGAAAAAAAACTTTTTTCATATGAAAGTGTTCCACCCTAATGCAGACGTCCAGGAATCAGTAGACAGAGCAACATATTCTGCTTGCGCGAGGACTTCTTCAACTTTGAAGACGGATATTCGACACTGTTTTTTTTTTTGTGTTGGGACTGAATAAGGCGGACACAATTCATGTTCATATGCCTTACACATGCTCTGATCAAAGCTGGATGCTCGTTTCTCCAAAAAAATCGTTAATTCTGCTACTGTCGAAAGAGTTGATTTGTCACGTTCCATTTGGTATGCTCTTGCAGAGAATTGGTCAAGCTTCCTAAGCAAAATTAGCCGCAGCAACATATCCCACGATTCAACTGGCTGTTTCATGTTCTTTAGAGCACCTATTTGTTGTCTCACATGTGATACAAATTCATTGAGGCTGTACGCTGTACCTTTTTGTATTGCAGGAAAATCCAATAAGCCGTTTACATAGCTTGTTATCAAGATACATGGATTGTCATAGCGCTGTTTCAGCAGTTGCAGTGCTACTTCATATGAGCTGTCAGCGGCTATCCTACTATGATTCTCAAAGCTTCATTCTTGAGATGGCTTCAAGTAAAACAATTTTTGGACAGATGCAAGCACAGCGTCTTCACCGACAACGGCAGTGAATAGTTAGTTCTATGAAAGGCACATATTTGCTTATTTCCTCTCCAGTAAAAAAAGGAATGTCTATGTTAGGCAGCTTGTTAGCAGGTTTGTGTTATGCTTCTATTTTCATTGTTGTCTTCGTCATTAGGGCATAATGAGTGTATATTTTCGCATATCGCATAATGGAATTATTCAAGCACATCCTTGAAATCTTCTTTTTCGGTTTTGTTGCAAAACACATTTATTTCTAGTGACAAGTCCTTATACTTTGCCCACACTCCTTCAAGGGCAATTAATCGCTTCTTCATAATATTCATTATTCTTGGCGTGCCATTCGTTTTATTGAGGTCTGTGTAGTCCTCAAATCTCGTAAATGAGGCCTTGCACTGCCCAACAGCTGCATACACTCGCTGCATACTTCTTTATTATTCTCTTTGTCAATCAATAATTACCTACTGTATAACATCCTGGGGAGGTATTGGCAAAACTATCATGTTACCACTTGAGAGAGCCCAAAGAGGATTGCTAAAATGTAGCACAATTCGCCCTTTCAGGTACCCTACAACCGAGTTGTACATAGAATGTCAAGTCCTCACTGTTCGTCAACTTTTTATTCAACAAGCATTAATAAACCAACACACACATTCCAAATTCGATCCCACATTTACAATAAAACGTGCTTCTCACAACGTTTGCCCTGTACCTGTTGTAAATACAGAATTTGCTGGCAAATTTATAAATTTCATAGGCTCATTCCTCTATAATGAAGTAAATAAAGAAAAAAAAAACAACTCACTGAGTTAAAATTTAAAAAAAAATTACTAAACTAATAAAATTAAATTACTGTGAAACTGAACAATTTATAATAGCAATAAACTAAACAAACAATAAAATTAAACTAAATTAAAATTAAATTATAGATACATACTCGCTTGGCAACCTTATATTTTTAAGCATAATCATTTATTATGTACCTTTTTCTATATTTAATGTACACCTAGTCTTGTATTACAAACCATAAATTCATTGAACACAAGAGTTTAAATATCATACCAATGCAAACAGATAAATTCTAGTTTAGAACTTTCCCATTGTTCAAACAAGAGATTATCAACTTTCAAAATAATCATTAAACGAAATAGTCGTAAAAATAATTAAAATAGCAAATTGTATTCTTATTTTTAATAGTGTTTGCACACCAAATTACTTTTATTCTGGTACAATTACCACAAAGAGTCTTACTTTTGATAAGAAATATTATGTAGTTCGCAATCGGTCACTAAGTGTCAAACGTCAAACATCTCAAAAACATCAAGTAGGAAACGTCATGTCATAAAGTCATTAAAAACGTCATGTCAAAAATGTAATTTCTAACACATGCATTAAATTCATATATTATATTTACATGTATTTTTTTTATTTGTGAAGCATTGCTCTTTTGTACCACACAGAGGAATGGTAGCTGTCAACAGGAAAAGTTAACGGGGTATATGAGCTCCGTGAAGTGTTAGGATTGTTTTATGAAAACCAGTGAAAAAAAAATTAGAAATAATTTTATTCTTAAATAAAAGATTTAACATTGCTTGCGTATCTTGATTTTTTCAGTGAAATTAACAGTCTTAATATCTCATCGCAAGGAAACATGACAAACATCTAAAAAGAAACAAAGAAAGAAAATGAGTTTTTATTGCCAGCAACTTAATAAAAATAATATAACTACAAACAATATTTATATACGATTATTGTAGTTTGGCAATAAGGGGTAGGCTCAGCATAGGAGTGAGGCGTATTTATCGTAACAGTTAAAAGTCACAGGTATTTAAATGTAACAGATAACAGTTGCTCCTTTGTCCATACATTACCTGTTATATAAAATAACAGCAGAGCTCAACACGTGCGCCTTGTTACTATATAACAGTTGTTACTTGCTAGCTGTTACCGTTACCGCTGTTATTTCCTTTACCTGTGAGAAAATAACAGAAAACAGTATTTTTGCATACTATGTTCTTCTCATTCTATTCTATCGCGATAAAAGAGACAGACCTAGTATGTGTTTTTCGGAATATTCTCTCTATTTTATTCTTTCTTACAGGAATTAAGAGTGCAAAATAGAGATGCACCTATTATTTATCATCCTGGAAAATAATGTTGGTACTTTCACAAGAAGCGGCAACGACCACATCGATGCATCTTTCATATCGACGCTTGAAAGGCAATCTTGACTAAGCGACAAAAATCTGTAAAATGAGTTAAATATACCATTCGAATCGCCAGATTTTTCTGCGTCGTTTGGTCTAGGTCCCATAGCTCTACGATGAGCTTTGTTGTCGTTTAGATATTGAGTAATTTCGGTCAAATCTACATTTTGTACTCACTAAACGACCAAAAAAAAAGTGATTTTTCAATTATTCAGCACTTACGACATTCTAATAATGAGGATAATGAACTTAGTCGGTTATACCTGTATTAACTTTTTATTTATTTGTATTTACGTATATTTACTTGTTATGAAATTTTCCTTTGAAACCAGTTAGTAGATTTTACCCACCCAATGAAATTGTAATACATGTGGTTTATATAATTTAACATGTTTTTATATTTTGTGACAATATCATTTGTATAAGTTAACCTGAAATAAATTGGTAGATTGTTAGAGCTTAGATAATTTTACTTGTAAAACAAATAGTTCTTTTTTATCTGTAGACATTTTTTCCTAATAACGGTTAATATTATTTTTGTCGGTTAGATATTTCTACTTGATTTACTAAATGGCCTAGTATGGCGCATGGATAAATTTACTCGTCTGCAAATTTTATTTTCTTGTCGCTTATGAACTGTATGTAGGTGTGCGTCCACACTGCGAGCCTAGCGCGGTTGCGACGACGGGCGCGAAGTATCAAACATATGAAACGCGCCTTTGCATCCATATTGTAATGACTAAGGCGGAAGCCTAGTGCGACGGGACTGAGCGAGACAGCGCGCGTAGTTTTCAAACGCTCCTGTCCGCGCGTTCTGGCCGCACTACGGGCCTAGTCAGCGAGCGATCCTATGCGCGGGTGGCGGGGGTAACAAACCAGTTCGGTCTTGTCGCTCGGCGTATATGCGAGTATTTGTCTGTCTTATAAAATGGCGGTAAATACTGAATTGTTTTTAAGTGCGATTCAATCTAAACCACCTATATGGCAAAGCAAACATCCACACCACAGTAATCGCACAATAACAAAAAAGTTATGGAGTGAAATAAAAGATCAGTTTCCTGGAAGTGAAGGTAAGTTTATTATAAAATAGTTATTACATTCTTTGAAATTGTTCCCAGAAATAGTTTGTGAATTTTATACGAACATTTTTTGCTCTCCATGATGGATTATTAATGACTCCGCGGTTTCTGTGACGATCTTCATATAATGGTGGGTTAGATTAGATAGCACATGTTGGACATCCAGATCGAGATCGCCGTTTAAATCCATTATAACATTGTGCAGTATACACGCAGCTTTTATTATAGACAAGGCATTTTTTCTGTTTGTTTCGATAGGTTTAAGAAGTATTCTCCATTTACATGTTAAAATGCCAAATGCGCATTCGATTGTTTGTCTAGCGGTAGACAATCTGATATTAAAACATTTTCTTTCATTATTAAGTACTCGCTCGGGATAAGGACGCATTAAATAATGTTTTAACGGATACGCTTCATCACCCACTAGGACGTAGGGTGCACTGACGTCAGAATTTGTAAGTCTCTTTGGCATAGGAATTTTATACTTATTTTTTTCTAGAAGCTTATACAGTGTTGATGCAATAAAAGTACCACCATCACTTTGCTTTCCTCGACCGCCTACTTCGACTGCTACAAATTTCCTTTTTGCGTCAGCCACAGCTTGCATGACAATGCTATTTCTTTTTTTATAACACCAATGTGCCGAACCAGATTTAGGTGGTTTTTTTATTTCGCAATGTTTCCCTGTAATGCAGTGTGGGAAATTCCAGGTAGCTTCAAAGTCTTCTGCAATAGCTTTCAAGCGTTGTTCTGTTGGTATCGGCATGTGAATAGGAACTAACTCGGTCCATAAAACACGGCACGTTTCGTGTATTATAGACGCAATGGTGCTTTTCCCCATACGAAAACTGTAAGCCAGTGCTCTAAATCCAGTTCCTGTTGACAAAAACCTGAAATAAAAAAGTAGAATAAAATATTATGTTTTTGTTACAGAAAAACAACTGCGTAAGAAATGGAAGAACCTGCGCGATCAGTTTCGAAAAGAAAAAAAGAAATTCCCTACGCCGCGCTCTGGTGACGGTGGCGATGAAATAGAGAGCACATGGCCATACTTTCAACTTATGCAATTCATAAATGATGACATTACACCTGAAGTCATGACGGGAAATCTGCATGACAGTGATTCGGAATCCCTCAACGAGTCTTGTCAAATTGAGCAATCTAATATCGCTGACGTGATGAGTCCAGGTACATCCACCTGCAGCAGTCGCACAAACGCGTCAAAGCGCAACAAAACGGCATCAGATTATAGAGATGAACTTATAGAATGTGAAAGAAAAAAAAATATGCTAATTCAACAGAAAATGGTGTCAAATAGTGACCAGTCGGAGAAATGTGATGATTATCATTTTTTTATGAGTCTCCTGCCACAAATGAAAAAATTTAGTGAATTACAAAAGTTACGCATTGGAAATAAAATTACCCAAATCATAATAGACGAAGCAGAGAGGATGCAGTTTTCTAAACCGAGATACAAGGAAAATTATGGAGGGTATTCTACTGAAAACTACCCTAATTATTAATTTGATTATTACATCTTTTTACTTACCTACTTCTTTGATTACTACTATTACATATAAATCCAAACTTTTAGTAAAATCTTGTTTTATTCTTACCTCAGAGTTATGAACAATTTCTCCTCAGGTCTAATACTTTTGCGAAAGTTAGTATCTTCTTTGGTGATTTTTTGTGATATTTTACTTAGTATGTAGTCAAATGTTGACACGGGAATTCGAGTGTACTCAAAGAATTTTCTAGGGTATAATCTCAATACTTCATATAAGTTAAAAAATTCACCAGTTATTCCTCTGTTTTTATTTATTTCGTGCACACCATCTCTAGTGTTAAACATCTCCCATCTCAGGATCGGACTGTCTAGTAATAAATTATTTTTCAAAAAAAACTAAACCGACTTCAAAACCACAAATAGGCACTCAAAAGTGAAAAATAAATTAATATAATTATCATAAGCGCTGCCCACTCATATATTTGAAGTCGGTGCCAGCCAAGTCTATTAGGTAGCAGATAAATACTATGTATATAGTAACTATTGTACTACTGTATTGTACTGTATTGTATTATACTACTTGTAGGTAGTATCTATCTACTACCTTTTACACTTGGCTGGCACCGACTTCAAATATATGAGTGGGCAGCGCTTATGATAATTATATTAATTTATTTTTCACTTTTGAGTGCCTATTTGTGGTTTTGAAGTCGGTTTAGTTTTTTTTGAAAAATAATTTATTTTAACCTTTTTAGTGCAAAACAAGTTTTAATTAAATTAATTAAAAAAGTTTTTAAAGACAAGCATTTATGATCTAGCAGCCACATCATGACGAAGTTTAAAACGGGCTATCATAATTAAATTTATGTACAAAAAAAATTCATGACTCTCCTATTCTCTGTTGAGGAGTTCCCTCGCCGGAAGTCATTCCTGGGTGTATCAGCCATGTCATGGTGGAATTTAGAACAGGCTATTATGGTTAAATCCTTTACAAAATTTTGTGTCTATACTATTCACCGTTGAGGAGTTCCCTCGCCGGAAGTCAACCCTGGGTGAAGCATGTGAAGCAGTCGAATACAAACCTCCACCTTTAGAAAGTCGGTTACAACAAAAACAAGAACCGACTTGAAGATTAAACTTATATTTTTTTTTGTTTTCACTATTTTTTTCAAAAAGTGCTGAATGAATTTCGATAAAATTTATATGGGACCACCTCTGAAGTATGACCTACCAATCAAAAAAAGAATCATCGAAATCCATTCATAATTGGCGGAGTAATCGCGTAACAAACACACAAAAAAAAAATAAAAAAAAAAATAAAAAAAAAAAACATACCGTCGAATTGTAAACCTCCTCCTTTTTGAAGTCGGTTAAAAATAGCAAATCCTCGTCCATAGTTTGTAACACCTGATATACGTCGAACAGCTACAAGAGCTCGCGCGTCACTGTGGCCACCGCACGCCCCCGCTCACCGCGCCCGCTTAGGCTCCAGTCACCGCGCATTCAGTGTGGACGCACACTTAATGTTTAAAAAACATCGTGTAGATATGCACGACACGGAACACGACACGTTTATACGGGTTGTCATTCCGGCACCGGCCGTCGCTTAAGAGTGGACGTAGTACGATTTGGTGTACATTCGATAAAGACGCGGTAAGTATACAATCAAATTATGTAAAGGTATCTATTTCGAAACAGCTTTAATTATTATTTTAAACCCTGTTACGTTATAAAAAATAAAGTACACAGTAAGTCTAAGCTAATTTTATTTTTCTTTGTAGTTTAAAAATGAGTCGCCAGTGGAAACGACGTAGTTCATCCATAGTTGACATGGCGTTGGTGAATGCTGGCATAGAAAGAAATAGTCCGAAGTGTCGAAGACGATTGAGTTATGAACTCAACACAGTAAGTACCTACTCCACTTTTTTATTGATACTGTGACAAACCTGGTGGAAAATGACTACCCATAGACAAGGCCATAATGTGTATCTTAGACACGATCTTTTTAAGTAGTAGGCATAGACGTCCATTGAAATATCCTGAAGTTTTACGAGTTTGTACGATGAGCTAGCAGTAGACACACTTATGTTTATCTATACGTAAGTGTGTTTACGGTAATTACCTACGTATATTAACTACTTATAAAATAATTATGTTGATAGGTGATAGGTAGGTAGTTAGGTAAGTAAGTACCTACTTATCTAGACTAGGTGTTGGATATATTGGTATAAGAAATTGATTAAATCTTTTCTAGGTACACAATGATTTATAAGTAGGTATAATGCCTTATGTTTAACTTAAAATGTTTGTAAGACAGATTCAATAATTTTGGGGCCCGTAGCTCGGGTAGGTACTAGTACCTACCCGAGCTACGGGTAAGCGGGTACCTACCTAGTTATCCGCATACCCGCTTACCATCAGACCCTATTCTGATTATTTTCAAAAAGGTATTGCACGTCTCCCTACCCCCAGTAGTTCCTAAGTTGAAGGTACCGGAAGGACAGAGATTTGTGCAACGTTATAATAGGTTACAATTATATTAAGATTCAAACACTTTATAATTTACTTGTTTTATAAGACGTAGGTACACTTTATTATAGGTACTAAGTTTCCCCTCATTTCTGCTAATGTCTGATGTGCTTACTGTGTGCGAGTATACTAATGTATCATAAATTCTTCGTACAGCTATAAATAGTTCTGTTGTGACTGCGGTCTTCTGTAGGGCGGAGGTACTTTCACTTACGAGCACTGTTTGAGTGAGTAAACGTCGTTAAGCTCTACCTCCTATTTCCTACCTCCTTAATATTTGTTTGAGTTCCTATTTATTTATCTTATAGGTTCACTTATTAAAATCTAGCACCAAAAAATTGATTTTTTTTGCAGTCTGCGGCTTGTTCAGATAATAGCAACATGAAGCAGTTTAACGAAACGTTAGAGCCAGCTCCAATCAGCAATGACACTTTAGAAGATTTAATTCTTGCTGATAGCTTACGTACCACAACAGATATTGAAACGACTGCATCAATTACTGCTGCAAGTATATTAGTTAATCACGAATTTTATATAGCTTTAACGGTTGAACCAGATATTGACGAGCCGACTTTGAATGATCACCAAGTTGAGGATAACATACAATATACATCACTTACGTTCGACCATGATGTACCGTCTACATCGGCAGGACCACATAAAGATAATAATGCAACAAACTCAATTAAAAGTAAAGTCGGTAAAAGAAAACACAGGAATGATGTTAAATGTATTGATTATATATCAGATCAAGAAGACTTCTCTACTTTTTATGGTAATATAGATGATTCAGATAATTGGTCAGAAGGACAAGAAGGAATAACATCAGAAGATGATGTGCTATCAGCGAAACAAAAAGTTATATTAAATAAAACAAACACAAAAAGAGGTCAAAAGCTAAAGACAACGATGTTAATACGGAAGATAATGTAGTCGGAGAATCTGCAATGAGAATTAAAAAACCAATTCTAGAAAAGCACGGTCAAAAAATAAACAATCTGGTAAATCATATATAACAAATAAAGGTGTCGCTGTACCATCAAAAACTGTATTGGCTAATCCTTGTTTTGGCAAGAAGTGTGGTAATGACTGCGGGTCTTTGTCTGAAGAAAGAAGAGAAAGTCTATTTAATTTTTTTTGGAATCTTGACTTAATACGTCGCCGTGATTGGTTATTATCCCTGTCTCAAAAAGAAAATATTTGTGTGTCAACAGTTTTTAGCAGCCACTCTGAACATTTCTGAAAAAACAATTTATAATGTTGTAAAAAATGCTTCTTGGGGATGTGCACGAGAAGATATGAGGGGGAAATGCGAGCCATCAAATAAGACTAAAGAATCCACTATAGATGCTGTTAACAGATTCATCAAAAATTTACCAGCTGTTCCTTCACACTACTGTCGTCAAGACTCAAGCAAAGTGTACCTTCCCCAACAATAATCCCAAAAATATCACCAACTTGTATAAACTTTATAAGCAGCATTATGTGAATCAGGGTGTGGACGTAGTAGGTGATAGAATTGTTCGTAAAATATTTAAAGATAATTTCAACATTGGATTCCATATACCCAAAAAGGATAAGTGCCTTAAGTGTCTTCATACGAAAATGATAATAATAATCCAGAAAAGCAAAGAGAAAAGGAAGAACATGAAATAGAAAAAGAAGAAAGTTATGCCCGTTTTAAAGTTCACAAAAATATTCATAAGGATGATCCTTCCACTCTTTGTGCAAGTTTTGATCTCGAAAAAGTGCTCAACACACCCTACGCACAGTCGATGCTGTTGTACTATAGTAGAAAACTAGCTGTATACAATTTGTGTGTTTATGAAAACGTAACTCGTAATGTTTTCTGTTACTACTGGGACGAGAGCAATGGTAAACGTGGCGCTAACGAGATTGCATTTATATTGCACAAATATATTCTATCGGTAGATGCCAGAGGCAACATTACTCGATTGCTTCTGTATTGTGACTGTTGTCCGGGCCAAAATCGCAACCGTACTGTGTTGGCAATGTTGCATTCATCATTACAGGAGTGTAAAAATATCGACACTATTCAGTTAAACTTTCTCTTGACAGGACACACTTACATGCCCGTAGATACGGTGCATGCTATTATTGAAAACGGATTGAAGAAAACAACTGTATATGCACCATCACAATGGTTTACAGTCTTTGCAACTGCTAGACAAGAACCAGCACCTTTCGAGGTAGAACGACTGAGTTATGAAGATTTTTATAAATGGGATAACATTGGCGACAAATATTTCAAAGGCAATTTAAATGGAAAGATAAGCAAGATCCGAATTATAACTTTCAGAAAAGACAAACAAAGCGTTAAGTATAAAATATCTATGAATCCTACTGCGGCGTCCTTTGATGTTGATGTTCAGTCTAAAACTAAGGTATCTGTTGTACCTTGTTATCGATCGCAACTTCCTATATCAAAGGCTAAATATGACGATTTAGTCAAACTTTGCACGGACAATGTTATTCCTAATTGTTTTAAACAGGAATTTGTGAACATTCCACGCGCAACAAATGTCAAAGATTGTCTACTCGAATCAGACATTGAAGATTGTGATAATAATTAATATTTAGATTTGGTGTAACCAAATTTAAATATTAATAATATCACATGAACTCATATTAAAGATTTTTTATGAAGATACAATTAGATTAAGGATTTTTATATTTTTGATAATAACAAATATTATCTCGATTGTTCAAAGAGACTAATTATGTTGTGAAAATAATAAGTGTTGTTATCATAGTAATTAAGTACAGTGTTATTAATAATTGTGCCAAAATAGCAATTTATGTAACTGTTACGTTAAGCAGGGTTTTTTAATACCTGCGCAGTTTTTTTTGTAAGCACGGGTATTAAAAAACCATCAACGTGCAGTTGCATACAAGATTTTATCTACGAAGGAAGAAATATAAAGATAACTGTTATGTACAGTGGCGGTCAAAAGTCCAGTAGCAATCTCGCAAAGCAATAGCATCAAAGCAAATCGCACTAATGACCTTCTTCTATAAAGCGTTTGCAGGCACGCACACACCCATACAACGTATTCTTTCATAATGAGCCAATCAAATAGCGAGATTATCAGTCGTCTACCTGTCGTAAGTTTATCAAGTTAATAACTTTTAATTTCGATGCTATGAGTAAGCGTTAGTCTGGCTCGGTGGTTAAGCACAGTGTTTAATAGTCATGTATAGTGATTTTGTGACACGTCGGTTCAAATCCCTCGTACTATAAGTCATTTTTACATTTTAGTTTTTAGAATTTTGTTTAGAGTGACATCGATGTGGTGCTATTTCTTTATTTTAATATTTTAACCAGTTTCTCAAAAGATGAAGGTAGATTTGAAACAATACTGCAATAGAATAGTGAACTTGTCGGTTGGTGAACTTTGTTGCGAGCGGTTGATTGATTGTTACTGGTGTTGTTTCGTTTGATAGTTATTATTACAAATGCAAGCAAATAAACATATCGATAAAAGGACAAATATAGATAAATCAACTCAAATTTCCAATGAAACCAGCTTATGTGTAAGTTGTAATAGATTATGTGATAATATTATTATAGTTGCGTTGTGGTGTAAATTGCTAGTTAAAAAGTGTGTTAAGAAAGTTATCTTTGTTTTAGAGTAATAAGAGAAGTGAGTCGTTAGGTAAAACGACACAACAAGGAAGGCAGTCTGTGGAGTGGAAGGCTGCTGGTTATGAAGCAGTCTCAGCGATTTTTTATGGTGGAACAATATGAAACGAATACCTACCAACAAGATGTTTTGCAGAACAAAAATTTGGCATAAAGAGGAGCGATTGCGTTTTGCTCCAGAATATTTGGATTTTAACTGGGAGACTACAATATTTACCGATGAAAAAAATTAAGTCATAGTTAGTAATAATAATATATAGTTAGTAGGTTATAAGAAAATTTTGTAGTTTATGGTTATAAGGGGCTAAGCTTCAAACCTCTTTTCCTTGAGAAAATGAATATTTTAAGCTTTTATAAACCTTAAATAACCAATAGGTAATAAAATAAGAGATGTAAAGTATATAAAATATGTTTATCATAAGTTTTTAATAAATGTTTCCTTATAAACGACTATATTAATTCATGTTTAATTAAGGCTACCACTAATAGTTTGTTATAATAACAGGGAATTTAAATTGTAGCTAAATTTAAAATTGTAACTTAATAATAAATACCAAAAAGTGCTCACGTCACTCAGGATTGAACCCATACCCTTTTCGAGCATTGTATAAGAGTTCACCACTTACGCCACTCCACCATTGCCACATTTGTTGAGTAGACGAATTTAAGCTGCTGCTGTTTGAGTCGGCGCGGCGTAGAAACTGGATAACTCACTAAGAAGAAAGCGAGTATATACTGTTATCTTTTTCTAATGTTTACCACACGCATCTGACGAACTGCACCGCCTCATAGTTATACCGTATGACGTTTTTTTGTGTGCGTAAGGACATTACACACACAGAGGTAATGCGGCTTGCGCGGAATTAGCGACTTAAAGGTGCTACTGGATTTTTGTCCGTTTACTGTACAGTCCGTCAAATCTAAGAAGTACCGTTTGACAGTTCTGACAATTGAATGATAGGGATGGGATGAAAAAATCGATTACTATAATATCCGAACTTTAAGAGATCGATTACTATAATATCCGAATTTTAAGAAATCAATTGTTATAATTAAATAAAAGAAATGTTTAGGATATTTTTTTATTCACTACTAGTACTAGTATCGTCGTCTTCGTCATCATCGTCATTTAAATTAATGACCAGTTGATTGTCCATTACATTATCAAAGTGTACGTCTCTTTCGAAGTCGTCCATTATTATTTTCTTTGTTTTTTGTACTACTTTACTCCAATCTTCCTGTGTAACTTGGGCACATGCTTCCTTTAATAAACCTTCCATTTTCTTGACACTGAAGGGTGGTTTTGTGTTGTGTCTTGCTGCATAACCTGTAAAACAATAATGTAACTATTTGATAGCAGACGAAAACCATTGTTTAAATTATAAATGTTAGAAGTACTCGTGTTATTATTATAATATTATAAAATATTACCTTTAACTTGGGCCCAAATCAGTTCAATGGCATTATATTGGCAATGGTACGGAGGAAGTCGTATGACTTTGTGCCCGTGCTCTTCGGCCAATTGGTCAATTACATATGTCGGTTTTGGTGGTTTATGCAATTTCACTAACTGTAATAATTCAGCTTTTAATAGTGACATGTCGGCATCCACTCCTTTTCTTTGCAGCCATGCCACCAAATCTGCTTTCTTATTGGCTGACGTAGGTGCTTTATCAATTTGCACAGAGTGGTATGGGGCATTATCCATTATAATTGTGCTGTTAGGAGGGATATTCTGTAATAAATTTAAGAACCACTCTCGGAACCTTACTGCGTCCATTTCTTCATGATACTCTTTAGTGCTTTTGGATTGGAAAGCTAATAAAGAGTTTTCCACGAAGCCTGTAGACGCTGACCCAGCATGGCATATTATGAGGCGTCCACCTTTTCCTATCGGCACCTTCGAGCACGAAGCTTCAGAATCATCAGTCCATGTTTTCGGCACAGAATGGTTGGAATTTAGCCAGGTTTCGTCCAAAAATATTACATTATCCCAGTTTATAATTTGTTTAACTTCGCGCAGGAATGTTAGTCGCTGCATAATTATGTCATGTCGCTCCATAACAATTTTTCGTTTGTCAACTTTTTTGTATCTGAAGCCAATTCCTGTTATTACCGTTCTCAACGACTCTATGCTTCCCTTATACAGCCCGGCATCTTTTAAAGTTGCACATAACTTTGCCAATGTTGGAAATTCGCCTCTTGTAAAATACCCGTATATATGGTTTCTAATAGCATGACTATCGAATTCATCGATGCCTGTCACAGGTTTATTTCTTTTTCGTTTTTTCGGTGTGTGAAGTACGTTACTGTCACTCCCCGAAGGCCCATATTTTTCACTTAATATTTTGCCAACGGTGCGGCTACCAATACCGAGAGCTTCACCGACGCGATCCCGAACTTGTGTAACTGGCAGTAGAAGTCCACCATTTTGAGATTCACGCTCAAAATACTCGTGTAATTTCACCACCAATTCACGAGCCTGGCTGTTCAAAGTACGTCCTCTTTTCGACATTATTAATAAACACTTGCTTAGTTCGGAGTCCAGTATAAATATTGCCAAGGTAAACGGATAAAGAATGATCAGTCCAGAAAAGTAATAGCCAAGTCACAAATTGTAAAACACAAACGAGAAAGCAAGTACGCGCACAGTCAGCTTCCAAGATGGCGAGAGACTGCTGACGCCGAACCGACCGAGCGGACCGCGTGCGCTTGTAGTTGGCAGTGTTGCCAGAAAAAAAAAATTGTAGAGACTTGGACACCTGCGATTTTGCCTATTGACCTAAAAATAATTAAATTAATTTATTTTAGGGTATCTGTGTATTCAGTGCATTATGCGGTCGCGCAGTAACGTCGTTAATTTATAACATCAGGCAACAACATTTTTGTGAATGGGTTCTACATACCTTATTTTTATTAGTTTTAGACGTAGAAATAAGACTTAGAAGAAAAAATTGTAATTGTAAAATCAATGGATGTGCTTGTTAAAAATTTGTTTATTTCTCTGTAATATGCAAACCCATACTATCATACACAAAAATAAATGTAAAAAACACTATCCCTGACTCCATTTACTATTTCGACAGCGTTAGCGCGAGAAACCCCGACTTATTTGGGCGCGAAAATCAAAAATCGACAAATCGCTTTCGACAACTTTTTAAAGAAGCAAATATATTTGATTTATAAATACGTATTTTTGGTGAATGGGTTTTATCTCATATTTTACGATTACATAACTATTTAGTTATGTAATCGTAATATGTGAGATAAATCCCATTCACATGAAAAAATATTTGTTTGGTTGTCAAGTGTAATTTGTAAATAATACATTCGATTTTTCGTATATGTAAACGATTTTTTTGCATACAAGTGTATCCGAAGAGTCGCAACACTACGTGCAGTGACCTAACTACGTAACTTTGTAATGAGGTCAAGAATATAACTATTAGAAATTATTTACTGTGTAAATATGTGTTATTTTGCTTTGTTTGAAAGTTTTCAATTACATTTAGATATTAAGAATTGTACATTTTTAGATACAATAATGAAATCTTTCTAAATTCATGGTTTTATGAAAAAGGTTATCGAAACTGAATAATGTACGTATGAACAAAGTTGTTTCGGTTTGAAAAATATGAAACGTCAAACGGTACCTCTTAGATTTGATGGACTGTAGTGTCAACAGTAACTTATTAACACATTGTGTCAATAAATTACTGTCGACACTATGATCTCTTGACTTTTCATAAGGTTTGTTTACTTACTATGTTTAATAGTTTATAATGCATAATAATAGGTAATATATATTATGATACTCAAGTAAAAAAATAATTATTGATCTCAGAATAGACAACGTTATGTCATAATTCGTTTTTTTTTACTATTTTTTTAAGGTCGATAGTACGTTAATTATTGTATCGTTTTTAATTAAGATAATTTGACTAATGATTGTTGGCGATTGGTGAATTTGATGAAAAAAATAATAAAGACTTATTCATTCATAAATACCTAATTGATTTCATTTATTTTCATGCATGATAATGATCACCATAAAATACAGCTGTTGGTTAATGTCAGTTACGAAGTGTGGTTTGGGGTAGTTATGTTAGTTAAGATAACATTACCTCATTCACAAAAAGCATTCAAATAATGCTTAGTAAAATTTACTTGATTTAATTTAAGCTATCACGACCTTTTAGATCAATTAACCTATTAAAAAAATCTTAAATATGTAAGTTTACCTATTTTTACTTGTTGCTGCACACACTGTAGTGTTGATTTAGATAATTTTACCTGGTAATGAAATCAGGTCATTTTTATATAACCGACACAAACCAGTGCTTTTAAAAAGGCCAGGGTTCTTATATTAATAACTTGAATAGCTATTAAAAAGATCTTTCTACAAGTGTTAACAGAATTTAAATCGAACAATATGGAGATTTTAAAAAATAATAATTTGAACTTTAAATCACTCTCCTGTAAAATTTACTCAATGTCGCTTAGATACGATTGCCTTTCAAGCGTCGATATGGTCACTTATTCAGGGCTGCGTACTGCGTACCGTACATGCAACATTGGCTAAGATTAAAATAGTGATATGTATACGTGGAATCTTGCTTAACTTATATTTCTTCTCGTTTTGCGAATCGAGTTCGGGTCTAAACGTTTTTTATAATTGATCCTTTATTTTAATTGGTTTTTTATTATTGAGACAATATAAGCATATCAGCCACCGTCGTTTATTGGGAAGTATACCTTAATGTCCCTGAGATAAGCTTCATTTTATTTTACGTACCAACTATTTGTGACATTTTCATACCAAACTTAAACGACATCCGTTTCCGCAATTCTCGAGCGGAGGGAGGAAGGAGCTAGGTCCGCTACTCAACGCTAGATGTCCACCAATTTATTATGGAAGACGTGCACTCGCAGAGTTCTTTATTTCTTAGAGTGAAAGATGACATTTGAGTAACATGGTTTAAAGTTATATATGAAAGACACAGTGGCGCTTGCCAAGCTGTAGTGGTGTAACGATTGCAATCTACGAATCTTATCGATATCGATAACTTTTGTGATTATTTAGTGCCGAGTTGAGCACGATGTTCACTTGATGGTGAAGCAACATACCGGCCATCACCGCCTATCTCTTTCAGATTAAAAGCGTAAGACCGGAATTTTAATTTCGGTCAAGCGCCATCGCCACTACGTGCTGCGGACAGCGGTATAGCGAAGTTCTCAATGCAAGCATGTCTCTGTACTTTATTGTACTTAGAAAAGTACAATTAAATAAAACAAAATTTAATTTAATATTTTTTCATTTATTCTATTCCTAATTTATTCATAATATTATCTATCTTTATAAAATGCAAGATGTATTGTAATGCAAACTCACTTGCAAAAACGTTAAAATATTTAGTGTAGGAACTGCACTTGTTTTTAGATATCTGTATCCCTTTTTTGTTATAAGAATATCATTATCTGAAAAATGCATCGAACAGATTGTGCTTAATTTTGGTGGCATCCAATTAACTCTCCCTGTTGCGTTATTTATCTACGTTTCCTTAACTGCCAGCTTTAGGAAATCTGGAAAAAATAATAATAAGCATTTTAAACACAACACAAAGTGAGTTGTACAAGAAATTTACATTTTTACCGATATCAATCAATCAATCAAAAGTTCTTTATTCAGTTTTGGCATCACAGACGCACTTATGAACGTCAATTATTACTATGTCTCTACCACCGTATCGGAAAAAGAACCTCTACTCAAAAGATACGGCAAGAAAAAGAGGGGCATTTTTTTTTAGAACTTTTGTTACAATGTTTTATGTTTGTTTTTGACAATATTATATTTCTTATGTGCCAGCTGGCTACTTGGCAGAAGCGGAATCGATACAATTCGTAGATTGTAATCGTTACACCACTAAAAGAACTTTCTAGTTAAATTTAACCGAGTAGCTCGGGTATTGACAGTGCAAAATAAACTTTATTGCATTGCAAAGTAAGTTGTATTTTGACTGTATAAATACAAAATAAAAATTCAGTATCACAAAATTCATTTATGTTTAAAAAAATAATAAAATAACACTTACCTGTGGTACGAAATACCTCCTTTCGAAATATTTTGATTTCCTCTCCTATTTTTGCATTCTAATACTGCACAATATGGCATATTAGTATATTTGTTTGTGACAGCGTGACCGCACCCATACTTGTGGTCAGAGCGAGCGTAGCGTAGGTACAGAACGCGTCCAGCCGACCTCTGATAGACTATGCGCATGATCGGATACATTGTAGACATATTGAGATTTAATAGTCTTGTACAAAAATGATGTGACTAAATACTGGAATGATGGAATGGAGATGGCGGAATAAGTCCATGCAATTCCGTCGCACACTCTCCGAAATGTATCCAGTAAAAGACCGATAAATTGGTAATTTTGCACCGATGTTCGAGACTCTGAAGCTCAGTCTTAACCAGCGCATCGTCATCAATAAGCTTTTTGTCTTTCAATGGTGTCCAAGGCTTCGAGCTGGTATTTGGCGTCCCACAGGTGAGAACAGTACTCCATACACGACCGGACTTGTGCTTGGTACATAGTTAGAAGCTGTCCCGGTGCGAAATACCATCTCACCTTGGCCAATATACCCAGCTTTTTTGCTGCTACTTTATCCTTGGACTCTATGAAGCTGCCAAAATTTTAGTTAGATGTCAGGGTGGCACCTAATAGCTCAAGGTGGTCTGTTATCGGTTACATTTCGAAAAGTGGGAGTCAGATAGAATTAACTCTTCTTTGCGAAGATAAGACACGCCTGGGTTTTGCTGCATTGAACTTGACAAGGTTGGCATCACCTCAATCGGATACGGCCTTCAATGTCAAATTCATGCAATCAACCATGGCCTCTCTTTGAGATAGGATCTGCACTCCACTGGTCCGTGAATCGGATATATATCTCTTTACGACTATGCTGTCGTCTGCAAACCCAAACATACCGGGTTTTAGCAGATCGTTAATATGCAGCTGGAAAAGAGCCGCAGAAAGAACCGACCCCTGAGGAACCCCGGCATTAATTGCCAATTGATCAGACGAGCAGCCTTCAACGACTATTTGAATTGATCGGTCCCTCTAGAGAGTCCAATACCCATACACAGAAACCAGTAGGTAAGCCATATGCTCGAAGCTTGCTAATAAGGCTGTCATGCCATACCCTATCAAAGGCCTTTGCTTCTCAATGGCCTCGCTCCAAATGTGAGAGTGGCATTCGCAAGAAGGCTCCCAATTGACCGGTTTCGGCGAAAGCCATATTGTCGGTCACTGAGAAGCTCATTCGCTTCGAGGTATGCCAAGAGCCTGTTGTTCAGTACACGTCCAGTACTTGCAGAATATGGACGTAACTGAGATTGGCCTGTAATTTGAAGGGTCGACACGACTGCCTTTTTTGGGCACAGGTTGCACATTAGCTAGCTTCCAGAACTTTGGCACTTGACCAGTCTTAAAAAAAGAGACGAAAGAGGCGTGTCAATACTGGAGACAATTCAGGCGCGCAAGTTTTTAGAACTATGGCTGGAATACCATCAGGACCACATGCTTTATTCACGTCATTCAATTTCGATTAGGTACGTAATTTGTTAATGTTGAACCAGCTTGTTGATTTTTTAATAATTATTCGAGTAAACTTGACTTAATTTTTATCTCTGATAAATCAAACATATTGTTGTGAGTGATATTTTTATACTTATTTAGTAAAATTGAAACCGATTAATACTAAGTTCTTTGTTTTATAGTTTCTGCTTCATTTCAAGGTTCTTTTAACTTTTCAGTATCGAAAGTACCGGGAATTCCCGGTTCTGTGTCAGTATCGGCAAAAAATTCCCGGTACTGTGAATGGTACCGATACTGCATGCCCTAGTGGAAACTATGCGACTTGCAACATATGTAAAGTGAAACTCTCACATAAGTCATCAGTGAGCAATTTAAAAAAGCACATTGATAGAAAACATCCGACGGTTCGGATAGTAAACCGACTAGATGTTACCGGTGCCGGTGGAATGCCTGCAGTGCAACCGGTAGTCCAGCTGGCAGTACAGCCGGCAGCACAATTACTAGCAGAACAACCAGTAGCACAATCAGCAGCACAATCAGCAGCACAATCGGCTGCGCAACCGGCAGCACAACTGGCAGCACAACCAGCAGCACAACTGGCAGCACAACTGGCAGGGCAACCGACATCGCAGTTGGTTCACGGCGGCAACACAATCGAGAACACAGTCGTCGGCGCAAGCAGTACGTAGAATGTATGGCCATCAGCCTATAACAAACTTCGTACCGAGACGAACCAATGTGTCAAAAAACGAAATAGACAAAAAAGTCTTGAATCTTTTTATAATGGATTACCAACCATTTAGAATGGTTGAAGATCGTGGCTTCCGAGAACTGATATCGTTTGCGTTTCCGAAATACATTCTACCAACAAGGAAGTTTTTCGCTATCAATATGCTGCCTGCTATTTATGAAAAAAAGGCGGAAATCAAAGCAAATATATTTCAAGAAGTTCAGTCAATTTGTATAACTGTGGACATTTGGTCAACCTCCACAAACGACTCAATGCTGGCAGTGACCGGCAATTACATCAAGGAGGAAGACTTTTCATTAAAATCTCTCCTTTTGGATTGCGTTCCACTGATGGAGAGCCACACGGCCAAATATTTGGCTGACGTGATAAAAGGAATCTGCAATGAATGGGGGGTCACCAACAAAATACTTTTGAATGTATCTGACAATGGCGCCAATATAAAAAATGCTCTCGAAAAGGAACTTGGGTTGAAGCATTTTCTATGCATGCATCTGGATTGAGCAATGGACAATGTATAACCACAGAATACATAATAGTACTAGTAGTTGTAAAGTCATATCTTCACCAAATATCAAACAAAGCAAACTGACAGTCCTAAGCCTGTTAAAAGCATGATGGAAAGTTTTCAGTCGTACTGGGCTAAAGAAATAACAGGCTGTTATTTAGTAACAGGTAATTGGAACTGTTATTTTTAGTTAACAGGAACAGTAGTAACAGGTACTAACTTTAACCTGTTACAACTCACTCCTAGCTCAGCATCGTTCTGTGTTAACTCTAGTGAGTTTACACAGGGCTGGTTTTCAGCGTACCCCTTTGCTCCACCTCAGATAATTGGATATTTTTGTGTTACAGAACGAACAAAAAAGTTTGATCTGTCCCCCTGTTAGCGACAAGAGGACATTTCGAACTTTATTCACCTTCTTAATATTTTATCTGTCCCCCTATCGGCTTTTGAGGGACAGATAAAACATTTTAATTCCTGTTTGTCCGCAATAGAATTAAATATAGTTATATATAAAGTAATGCAACCTTTTATTAAATAAAAGACAAAATGGTTTCGGTTTATAATCGCCTTTATTTACATAAATTATATATTTTTTTAATTTCTCTAATAATTATCAGTCTCATAAATCACGAAAGGTACATAATAATAATACACAATTTATAAAATTTAATAAAAAATTAAAACAATTCCTGATAGAAAAATGTTATTATAATTTAAATGACTTTTTTAATGAAAATAAGAATAAAATGATAAGTAATTGACAAAGACGTAGAATAAATCGGTCCGCTCCCATTGTAATGCATTATAATGTATAATTTGCTATACCCTAGCAGGGTCATATGTAATCTCACCACTACAATAAGAACTTTTGTGTACATATGTTTGCAATAAAGTATTGAGTAAAGTTCGAACTGTCCTCTTACCGCTAACATGGGAACATATCAAACTTTTTTGTTCGTTCTGTCACCCCATGGGGACAGATCGGAATATTCCGTCCTGAAGCAGTCAGCTGTTTCAGGATGGACACGTGAACAGCAAAACCGATTCTCTTCCATCTGCTTGCACCGGATGCTGCAACACTTCGGTCATATAGCCCACAAGAATACCGACAACCTGGAAAGGCTTAACGAAACGGGCAAAATCAAGAGCAAACAGCCAAGAGGCCGGAGTCCGAAACGTCGGTCCAACCAACAACAAGGCACTCCACGAAGCCGAAGCTCGAAAGTGGAATGAAGCAATACGTACCTTGCATGGAAAGAGTCACAATCCTCAACAATGAGGGAACGATTGAGGAGTACAAATTAATAATTAAATCCATAATTATTACTTACCATAAACATATTCCAAGCGTTAAACGCCGCCGCGGTGGACACTTCAAAAAACAAAATCGTGTTCTTGTCTTCCATTTTTAAATTGAAATGAAACTGCCATAACACGTAAATAGAACGGGGTATTAAGGCCGAAAATAAATCGATATTTCAGCAATGTTTATGTGATTATCTTTTATTCCCCAAATCTGAGTTTTACCTGTAACTCCTATATGAAAATTATGAAATACTTTTTTTTAAATACATCAAAATAGTAAATTGCTAAAATACCATTATATTCACATAAGCGCCACTTTACGATTAGTTATCGAACCCAAAAGACAAAATTCGCGTCGCCATCTAAGAAAAACGAATTGAATCCTTCTCTTCAATTACATAAAAACGAATTTTCATAAACTGCTACAAATACTTTGTAACAAATTGTAATTTAAACCTACTTTGAATATCTATTGAAATAGACTTGTCAATAGACATTCAAGTAGGTTTAAATTACAATATGTTACAAAGTATTAGTTAATTATTCGTTTGTCATAGATGGCGACGCGAATTTTTTTCTTCTTTTTGGTTCGATAACTAATCGCAAAGTGGCAGGTACAGGTAAAACGCAGATTTAAGGAGTTAGAGATAATCGTTCATTGCTGATATATCGATTTATTTTCAGCGTTAATACCCCGTTCTATTTACGTGTTATGGCAGTTTCATTTCAATTTAAAAATGGAAGACAAGAACACGATTTTGTTTTTTGAAGTCTCCACCGCGGCGGCGGGCGTTTCACGCTTGGAATATGTTTATGGTGAGTAATAATTATGGATTTAATTATTAATTTGTCCTCCTCAAGCGTTCCCTCATTGTTGAGGATTGTGACTCTTTCCATGCAAGGTACGTAAAATGCTCATAAAATTTTCCAAAACGAGAAACAGCCACCACTTTTTGCGATGATAAAGGTTTTGTTAATTTGCGTAGAAATAGGAAAAATGAAGCTGTAATTAAATAACGCGGTCAAGATATAACAGTAAATGAGACGTGGGTGGTTCCTTACAACGCGAGTCTTCTTCTGAAATACGATGCTCATATAAATTTAGAAATGTCTTCGCAACGTAAGGCCGTTAAATATTTATTTAAATATATAACCAAAGCACGGGGCCTAACGAATCGCGTGTAGCCATAGTGCCCGAAGAGAATCAAAATAATAAGATTGAACAATACGTGACAAAACGATATATAGGTTCTAGAGACGCTGCATGGAGAACGTTAGAATTCGATGTAATCGCGCGCGAACCTAAAGGCGGTATCAGACGGTTCACTTTTCGTTCATTTTTGTCTTTCATTCGGCATCTTTCACTCGAAATGATTTGTCTGAACCCTAAATGAAACAAGAGTGCCGAATGAATTCATTAATGAACCGATCCGACGATGTTAGATTTTATCATTCGGCATCTTTCACTCCAACTGCGAATAAACGAAAAATGAACGGTCTGCACACAGAGAGAACGTTCACTCGGATTCGGCCATTTTGTCTTGAGCTCGGTAGCAGACGCACGTCCAGTTGCGTCACGGAAAATTGGCGCCAAAATGGTGTTCAAGTGGAATGATCAAAGTACGCTGCTGTTTTTGGAACATTTTAAGAATTATCAATGTTTATGGAACCACAAACTTGACGAATACAAGGATAGAACAAAAAATATAACATAAAATAAAAACTATACGGACCCGCTTTACAACTGAATTAACAAAAATAAAGCAGTCTACTAAAAGTGGTTGCTCTGCTGACGATATATATGTGCCTACACTGTACTGGTTTAAACATGCAGAATTTTTAAGCAGTGTTTGTATCCCACGGCAGAGTACATCAAATCTCGTAAGTATACTAATTTAGCTATTGTTTATTACTAGCTTTTATTTAGTTGCACCTGTCCCGGTGTCTGTTTGTACTGTGATTATCATTAACATACATACTATCTCGGTTTTTCGAAAGGGACAGCCCATGGGACACGAAATGGACTGATGCTGGTACGGGGGCACAGCACGGGACGATAAATATTAGGTATTCAATAAAAGCAACGTACCTAGATGGATAAAATATTTATGTTAGGTATTTACATTTACATATTCATCATATCATGTTCCATTGCCATGGCACAGTGCATGTAGTGACAAACTTTTCTGCATATGCATCACGCACGCGACGGGCGTTTTCACTATGATGCCTTGCAGTAGTTGGTAGAGAATCGCTTATTGCTAAAGATGATATTTGTCGCCATTCCCCTGGTACAGTGCTACCTCTGTTCCAATCTTCAGTTTCCAGTGACTGTTGTGTAACATAATGCTTTGTCGTTTTTCTCAGCCAATTATGTAATGCACATGTGGTTTTAACAAGTTGTTCAACTTTATCCACCGATAGTGGAATCGGTTTTTCAAAGATCCTGAATTTAGATACCAATATTCCGAAAGTATTTTCTACCACACGTCGAGCTCTAGAGAGCCGATAGTTGAATATTTTTTGTTTGACGCCAAACTCTTCTCTAGAGTTAAATGGTTTCAAAATATCTGTTCGTAAAGGAAATGCGTCATCTGCCACGATTACGCCTTCCTCTGGAAAATTCAGAAGATTTGACATCAATGCTTCATTTAATGTTGATTTTTGAAAGACTGATGCATCGTTTGCTCTTCCATTTGTTCCAACATCTATAAAGATGAAATTGTAATTCGCATCCACAAGTGCAAATAGATGAATACTGAAATTCTTTTTGTAGTCGAAATAGTCTGAGCCGGAGTTTCCTGGACATCTTATATTGATTAATTTTCCATCCATGGCCCCGCAACAGTTTGGAAAGTTCCATAGTTTATAGTAGTCTTCCATTATTTTAATCCATTCATCTCGAACTTCAGGAACCTGTAACAATAAATATATTTTAATTGCAGGATACATCAGTAAACACGCAGACTCAAAATGAAGAAACCACTGAATCTGAGCCGAAGAGTTCTCAAGCTGGTAGTGAGAAGCAGTCGACATCTAGTGCTGAGAATAGTAGAAATAGTGGTACAATATCGTCTACATCATTGCATTCTGGAAAATCAGTCAACCGCAAACGAAAGACAGACATTCCAATTGATATGGCAATTAAAGAACTAAAAGCTTTAAGCAAGGAAAACAAAGAGCAAGTTGAAGATGAGTTTGATTTGTTTTGTAAAAGTTTGGCAATACAGATAAAGAAAATGCCCCTAAATAGGGCATTAATATGTCAGGAAAGGCTTCAATCCGTGATGACCCAGGAACGTCTTTCACAAATGACGTCTGTATCTGAATCGATTTACTCGAGCTCAAGTACAGGATCCTCATTAAGTATCAGCCGGTCGCATCAATATGATACCTATCACTCGCCAACCCACCAAGTACACTCACCAACGGTCTCTGTACCTATGTCCTCACCACAAAATGATCAGTACTATCCCTCAGCAACCCAACAAGAAGTACATTCACACATTGTTCTTTCACCATCCACTCAAGAAAATATACTCATACAAGCTCTTAAAGAAATCGTTTGAATGTTAATTGTCAAACATGTGCATTTAATTAAAAAGTTTCAAAAATATTACCTACTTGTTTTTTAATCAATTCTAAATGTTACTGACCTTTATAAAGTTTCCAAGTGCTGTCCAAATAGCTTCACATACTTCTTTGAAAAAGTAGGATATTGAGTTTCGTGGTACTCTGTATAGAGCTTCTAAGGTTCCAAAAGAATCGCCAGTAGAAAGATATCTCAGTACAATTTGAAGTTTTGTTCGGTTAGGTATACTATCTCTCATTAAAGTATTTTGTTTCGTTATTGACGGAGCAATAAGCAGTAAAAGTTCTTCAAATTTAGATTCGTCCATTCGCAAATGATTGCGATACGATTCAGAATCTTCATCAGCTAGTTCTCTCAACAGTGTATTCGAAGCTCCAAACATATTTCTTCTTTCAATCCATGGCCGCACCCACCAACGTCGACGTTTTCTATGCTTCTTTTTTACTAACTTTTGGATTAAATGATCACAAATTAAACGGATTCCGAGACGCACGACTTCACCCGATGACATATTTAAAGTAAGTAACAGATGAACGTTCTTTTCTTTGTCATTCGCAGTAAGTCGTGTGAACATGGAATGAAAGAAAAATGAAGCATGCATTCGTGTGAATGTTCACTCGAGTGAACCGTCTGATACCGCCTTAACGTAAAACAGTTGTCAGTTCATCTCGAAAACCAACAAGCAATTTATTTCAAACCAGGCACTGAAACTGAAGCCGTGCAACGAGCCAGCTCAGATTTAATTACATATTTTAACCGCCCCGTAGTAGAGATGAATTTGACTACCCAAGTAACACATCAAAGCAGCATAGCGGCCGACTTACAGCATTTCTGTATCGTTTGCGCATTTTGATTTAGTTCTATAGTAGCATTACAAACGTGTATAGGGCTACTGCAATGCTTATTTGGGCACAAATTATACGGCTTTAGATCCTAAATAGGTTCACAACAGTTGTTTAATTGCATTACAGGCGCATTATATTAGCATTTTTGTGGTCAAATAAGGTATCAATCGCATTAAAGAAGCATTATTACGGTCAATGATGCTGCCAATTGCATTACATAAGCATTATACTAGCAATATTATTGATAATGAAGATGTTAATTGCATTACAAAAGCATTAGACTAGCATTAGAATGTAGTAAAAGAATGATTGGAGTTATTTAAGTGTTCACAGTTAGAACTTAAATAAATCCTAGATCATTGCAAAAACATCTCTAAGACCACGGTACAAATGTTATAATACAATTAACGTTGTAATTTAACTACTTTAATGTCTCGCAATTTATGGACGAAGATGGTCCAAACTGAGTGAGTGATATATTTGTTTGCATCAAAACAAAATTTATAATACTGGGTAAGTTTTTGACTCTTTTATTATTTCATACCTTCAAATATTACTGCGCCATTTAGTTTACTGTAAATGTCTATAAAAGTTTCATTGAAAATTTTCACGCGCCTTCGATATTTTGTCGTTTTGATATAAAAAGTTATTTATAGAAATGTGTGAAATAACCAAAACGATTGTGTATTCCTAGTTTATAACGTATTTTGCTTAATTACATTATAGTATTAGTTGGGCAGTATTAAATTAAGTTCAATCATTATTTTATAGGTCTATTGCTTTTATAAATAGGTCCGAATGATAATATTTTTTGGTTATAAAATATTTACAAAATGGTGTCGGTGTATAGCAACCTTGTGAGCCTTTAAAAAGGCTTATTAATACCGCCAGCAGTATAAATACTCACGCGTGAACAATTATTAAGCCAGACAACACACAAGGCCAGAGAGAAGACTTTTAATGAACCACTGTAGTGCCATTGTCTATAAAGCAGTTCTATATGGGTTCACCGGTATACCAGTAGACTTGATGTAGACTGAAATAGTACCATTACTTCAACGCAATTTTGGGGTTCCTTGAGCATAACAATACATCCCACTTCAGAATTTTTGTACAACATGAAGAGTGTAAGACTTTCTGCATAGCTATTCACAACTATACGACAGGCTATCGTATCGAAAATGACACATTTCGATAACGTGATTTGACTTGCCTACAGCAAATAGCTGTCGGAAGAATAGTAGGCTTCTATTTGATTCAAACTGACAAAATGTTCGGGTTTTGGACTTGTGAACAGCGTTTATCCTACAATAACATTGATTGATGTTCGATACTGTAGGTACGGAAATGTATCGAGTGGTTGTGAATAGCTATGCTGAACGCATTATCTACATAACTATTCTTGCGTGTGGCTTATTAAAATGATGTGATTACGGTGCTGCCAACAAAAAAAAAGTAGATATTTTCATTCGAGTACCTACTTGAATATCACTCAGTTAACAAGGTCAGGTGAATGCGTAGTTATAGCCCGCGAAATTCAATTTTTCTTACGTTTTTAGCAATTTTTAAGTCAGGTTGTATTCGCGACTAGGAAAAGTGCTTGTGGTACAAACCTAACTTGGAAAGATGTATTTATGATTCTAATGATTATAATTCTGTAAATATGTACTTGTTATAGTCGCGAATCAAATTTTGATCAAGATATCCTATATATCCCATCCTGTAACCTGCAAATTGCAAAAAACGTAAGAAAATTTGAATTTCGCGGTCTACCACTGCGCATTCACCTTATTGTGATTCTATAGACTTCATTATCGGTGTAGTGTAGTCAGGTACAGTAGCCATCAAATAATTATATTTGTACGCTTTAGGATGGTTAAAAACTTCAGAAACCGCACTAATTTTTTTTTATGGGTGATGATTTTTAATAATATTGTTTTCTTATTTTCAGTAATTTTTGTACCAACCATAAAATGCCGTACAAAATAGTACAGACGATAGAGAGGGGGAAAACTATACTAGTTATTGTACCTTCTTTGTGGGAGGAAAATGGTAACTTGTGGTGGCCGCCTAAAAAGACATAGTACAAATTAATGAAAGATGAGCAATCCAAGCCCGATAAAAAAGAATGGATATTAATGGACTGCGTTTTAAAAAGGAACAATATTCGAACATATCAAGCAAGCCGAAGCTGAATTATCAATAATGGAAGACTATTCAGACACAGACGTGAATGACACAGGCATGGTTGCACCCCGGACGACCGTAGTTCAAAATCATGAAGAAATGAAATTTGAACTTATGGCCAACAAGTTGGTAAGTTCATTTTTTATGTAGTGTGCATGATCTTAGCTAGTATGCGCGCGCACGCGTGTTTATTTCGTTATTCGCACTAAGTTACTACGTCCCAGTGCCTTTGCCATGCTTCCATGCTAAAGCTACTCACACACCTGCCGCAGGGGCAATCTAGTGAGTAAGCAAGCAGGGGCAAATTTACACCACTACGCACTATTTACGCTTTATGCCTAATAGTTGTCATCTCTAATATTGCTAATGGCGTAAGTTTAAAGATGACATGTACTAGGACAGTGACGAGTACTCGGACGTCTACCCTAATTAATATTGGCAAAGCAACCGGGGTGACCTTAACACGGACTTGTCATAATTTGACAAATGAGGTACCTATCGCTGGAAGCGTCTTGATCGTCCGCTGGTTATAGACTATGTGACATCACATTAAATTGAATAAGGCGTCCTCTAGCGGACATAAAGTTATGACCTAAAAAAAAAATTGTATAATCCGTATCGTCTCGTTTTGTCCACTTCTCAAAATGTCAACCGGTCGCAAAATGTTCCCTTCTCACTTTGTGAACTTCTTAGAATGACCACTTCTCTCATTCAAAAATTAAGCGGCTCTGCAAATGCTCTATCACAAAATTATAACCCCAAAATAATTTACATAAAAAATAAGTTCAAAACTAAAACCTGCCTACTGAAAAATCACGCTCTAAAAATTTTTTTAGGTCATGACTTTATGATGGCGCCATATTTAATTTGGAAGGTACATTCTTATTTCATCCTTTTCAGTATTAACTACTTAGCTTTACTGCAAAAAGTTAAATTATTTACGTGTATTAATTAACGTATAAAACAAACTTGTTTTTGCTGTCTGTATAAAATTTAATTTATCTTAACAGCTGAAGGCTAAGCTGATTTGGTTTAAGGAAGTCGTTAAAATTGAGGAGGTAACTAGGATAATCAAAATTTGTGTACTTTTAATACAATCATTATATTGTTTTCAGAGGTTCGATCAAGAAAATCAAGGAAACCTGTGTACGGATTATAGTCACGTTTCAGCTACTGAAAGCTCCACTAATCATGAAAACATAGTTCAGATTATTAGCACAGAAACTTTGAACTTCGACCAAATTTTAGCAAACCAAAAAATATTATTCGAAAAAATAGACAATATGCTCCAAATTCAAGCGATCACTCTCGAAAACCAGCAAAAAATTGTTCAAAAATTGGCCACGCAATCTGTGCAGTTAGAGGAAATATCTGTACAACTAGCAGAGATAAAAGAGGGTCCAAGCGTTACTTTGTTGAAAGACGCGAACCCTGTAGATACCGAAAGTTTTACACTAAAACCCATTGAAAATCAAAGAGATCTTATATCACTGGACCAATTACTGGCAGATAGAGCAGAAAAGAATAAACTAAAAAGACATTTGTCGTTCTTATGCTCAGCTTCGAAGGGCGAAGGCAAAACTTGTGCCTATAAATTACTAGATATTTTATTCACTAGAGATTTCCTTTGCAACTGTTCATGGGCAGGTGGAAGTAGAGGAGATATGTCGAAAATCGCCCTTAAAGATTACAAGAACGTTTTAAAATTCTTTCATGGCATGATTCAAACTTGGGATTCGACGTATACTGTACAAGACAATGAAACATTTTTCAAGATTATTACGAAAAATTCGAAGCAACGGAAATCCATGAAAAACCTTAGGATGTCTTCTAAAAGATGTCGTAAGAATAAGGATAATTTAGATAAACAGCAAAAGAGTGGAAATAAAATACAACCAAATGATGATAAAAAAGAAACTGAAGGGGAAAGCATGCAAATTCAAGATTATGCACCAAACGATGACTCCATAGAAATAACTGAAGGAGAAAGCATGCAAATTCAAGAACAAAAAAAGGAGAAAGAAAATATGTATTTAAATAATATGAGCGATGATGATATCGAAGGTGATTTGTGTTAATCTGTAAAACAATTCTATAATTTTTTATATTTTTATTTTTTCTATAATCTTCGTACTTACAAAGTATTTGGTACAATTACTTGTTACTTATTCGTTGGTTACTGGCAATAAAATATGGCAGAACAAGGACGCAAAAATATCTGACACAACTCTTTTTTTAGGTCTGTTTTTGCTAAATAAATTTGATTTTAATTTGTATTAATGAATCTATTGTTCATAAGGCAATGTTAAGAAAACAAGTATATTGAGTTAATTTTCATACAACAATTCAAACTTGCAAGTGTCATTATTTATTCAAATTAAAATTTACACAATGGTTAAAAGACTAGCATGATTGAAGTCGTTTACCCACTCTAATAATTAAAATCCTAATCAAAAGAAGCTACAGTAAAATTTAATTTGTAATTTTTTCTCATCTCTAGTTTGTTTAGAGATTTAAATATTATCTTAGAAATTATAATCTTTAGAAACTGTATGACTGAACCGTTATTTCAAAATGCAATAACGATTTAGTCATACAGTTTCTTTAACAAAAGCATAATAGTGATACATGAGGATAATATTGTCAATACCAACTTATTTTTCAAACTTTGATTCTGTAAGTTTAATTTCCATAAAAAAATATATTATGTAAAAGAAATTGTTAATTACCCTTAAATATACATAAATATAAAACTTTAATATTTAAAATAACGTTTTTTATTGATACGTATGCAATAGTGGTATGAAATATAAGTATTCATTATGATGCAAACACACTAATTTACATTGTAGATCTCTAGGATCAAGGACAATATCACAATTGCTACCATCATCATTTTTCACTTTGGAAATGTGTAAATGTGAAGATTTTATGGGATACGTAAACACATCTTCTTTGTTACCACATATTTTTAAGCCAATAATACGAATTCCATTTGGTTCTTCAACTATATTATTGATTTCAACTATGTCGTTGACAGTTGTCAATACATATCTGTCTTTTATTTTTGAGGAAACTTTAAATTGTTGTAAATGAAGTACTCTACAATTATTCCTACTTGTCGTTAGAAACGGATAATCGGGTTTTTCACTTAACTCGGGATTTTTTTTAACATTAAACTCTGTCGTGGCTTCAACTATTCTGTTTGCTATTTGTGATAGCGGATTCTTTCCATCTCTCAGTAATCGTTTGATACAATATAGCTCATTCTCAAAAGGGTAAGCACTGAAAGAGTGTAAAGACCCAAATCGTTCTACCTCTGCAGTTACGTGGATTAAATTGTGCACGTTACTAGTAACATAGTCCGCTCCATAAAAGTCTTTGTAGTGCTTGACAAAATCTTTTAGCAGTTCCTTAGCTAATGGCAGCAAACGCAGATGACATTCAGTTGAACAAATTGTAATACCACAGTACAACTTCAGAAAGTGTGAAAATACGGTGCTTGTGAGCACATCTGGCAGTATAATAATACTAAGATAGAACAAAAAAGTTCTATATTCAGATCCTTTCCAAAATGCCAGATACTCCAGACCTCGCACTGCTCGATGAATTTCAGCTGGTAACTTGCACTTGTTCAAGAAATTTGTTACTACAATATCTTTAGCACGCCATTTCGTTACAAATTTTCCGAAATTACCATCACGCCATCCAACTAGTAGCCTCTTCATAATTCCCAGGTCAATTAAATGCAATGAATCACCAACTGGAAAATCCTTTACCATATCTATTGGAAGATTAAGCAAAGGAGAATCATATTTATGGTGCGCCCCATAAAGTTTATTTCGAAACCCATCATTTGTTCTCTCGGAACAACTTGTATCTGGAAAAGTAACTGTGTGTGAATTGTGGGAATATTCACCTACAGTAACACACTTCATGCAGCCGTGTTTTCCGTTAAAGTTACAAACACCTGAAAAAATAAAAAGAAATGTTATTGTAAAAAAGTTCTACAACACCAGGTAAGTATGCATAAATACTCCTATTGGCTGTAATACGAGTACAGTATCATGCGATAAATAATGCACAATCAAAAATGAATTTAACAACACACGCACAATTAAGGACATGATTACCTTTTATGAAAGCTCTAGCAGGTGAGTCACAAATAAAGCATCTAATCTTTACTGTAACTTTCTTCTCAGAATTTTGCAATAGTGTAATTCCCTCTTCCAATAAATGACTAACATCGGTGACAAAATCTTCTAAATAAGCTGTTAAATTTTTAGGTTTTCCAATTCCATAATAAATTCCAATCACTAAAGGTTTAATGTTAGAATTTTCAGAAACGTTACAGAGTATTGGCCAAAATTCTTTCTTTGAGCTTTTAAAAATTGGCAAACCGTCAAAATTGAAATTTAAAGATATACTTTCTGGAATATCAGTCCAGTTTTCTAAAAGCAAAGTTAAACTATTAGTAATTCCATTATGCCAATATTCGCCACCTTCAATTTTTTTTATATTAACAAATCTAGGTGTTTTTAAAATGGTCCTGGGATCCATAGGTAATATTTCTGGAATCAATCCATTTATAATTTTTGCGAGATCTTTTAACGCTATTTGATTTATATTCTTTTCCATAGCCCATCTTCTTATATTTTCACGAAACGAAGAACACTTTACATATTTATCAATATCACTGTCATCTTCACTTTCGTCGGAGCTCTCAGGTCTTACATTTACAGCATCAGGCAGACAGGCAAAAACACAATTTTGTTGAATATTGTCATTATTCGCAATATTTTTTTTTTCAAAACACGAGGATTCCGTATCGTGTGTATTTCCAAAGTTGATTAGTCCTACTTGATTTTGGTGACCTACGGAACCTTCTTTAATATTGCTACAATTCACTTCGCACGAATCGTTTTGTTGCGCATTGATCGGATCCGGAGACATCATAATTCTTGCATGTTCTTTTGATATTTTTCGCCTGATTCCTCCGGTTCTTACTCTTATTTTAAACGATTTTTTCAACATTTTGTGAAACTAAATGCTGCACTTATTTTACCTATATTAAATTACACGTACAATGAAATCACAACTTAATGTTGTTATTAGCGTATTAGAAAAGTTATACACACACGGATATGCAACACAGTTACATTAAAATATATAATATCTAGAGGTACGTCCACCATAAAAATTGCTGTTGTTGTGTTGATCATATTGTGCTTTTCCCCAATATGGCCGACAAATGGTTTTACGAATACAGCAAAATGAATGTATATACAGCTTTACGCATTACAATAACTCACGTGTATTTGATTAAAAAGCTGTTAGCTGTACAACAGAACTCAGTTGAACTTTAAAAATGCAAGCATTACATTGATTCACGTTTATGCCGTTCAGCAGTACTAGGCTGTTACTAACCACTTAAAAGTGTTATTACACAAGAAAAGGCACTAGAAACAGCTCAAAGTTGTATATCGGATTTACTGTGCATTATAATTGTACAAGTTTATGCTATTAAGCAGCATTAGGCATCACCTTACTACTTAAAAATGCTATTGTAGACCCTAAGGCACTAATAACAGCTAAAAGCTGTATAGCGGATTTACGTGTCATTATAATGGTTTATGTTTATGCTATTAAACAGCATTGAGCATTTCTTTACTACTTAAAAATGCTATTGTAGGTCAAAATGCACTAAAAACAGCTGAAAGCTGTACAGCTGCGTTGTGGTTTGCTGCACTAAAACTAAAGGCTTTACAAAAGCATTTTGATATGCCATTATCCAACCGTTTTACAGTGTAAAGCATCATAATGGTTTTGAAATGCTAATATATAGCGTCAAGATGCTCGGTGAACTTACATAAGAGTTTATACGGACCTTAAATTCTACATAAGTTTACTATTCGTTTCTAAAAATGCTTCCTGTGTTACTTGGGTATCTAACTAAATGCATGTTCATTTATTAGGAAGATTTTTACAATTGTCACAATAAAAAAAAACAACTAATTTAGATTTTTATGAACAAAACTTTGTTCATAGCAAGCGTCTCTATAAAAATACTGAAATTCATGAAACTTCAAATAACAAATTCATAACCAAAAGAAACACGGGGTGAACTTTTTGCGCGTCTGTTAGGGTCGCACCTAACAGAAGAGAACAGGAGTATACTATCTGATCTATTTACTACCTTCAACTTCTTTTAAAAACATACCCGTGCCGCAGTTACTTCGAAAACAAGGATCATCACTTATTCAACACGGTTTGACAGAAGTTGTTGATAAAACAACAGAATTGAGCAGAGAACGCATAGAATACAATTGCAATACATTGGAAGAGCTTGTGAATGAGTAGTGGATTCAAAATAATACAAAACAAGTCGTGAAACTTTGCAGCGATAGTAATTTCCACGAAACATTTGATACTGCGATTTTCATTGATGGTCCCGCAGGTACTAGTACAACATAGTAACTGTTAAATGTAATTACGGCACACGTTCGCGGTACTACCAGTTCTGCTATCCCAGCTCAAAATCACGAAGTGGGAACCACAGCGCATAGTAGGTATGTTTAAATTTCCTCTAGACATTGTAGACGACCTTGGCTACTGGAACATTACAAATGGAACGCAGAGTGTAATAACGAAGCGTTACATGAATTAATTAAATTAATAATATATTTTTATTAATTAAATTAATAATATAAGACTGGATCCACACCAAAAGTCACCTTAATTCGTGCCTGCCTCTTGACACAATTAAATCAGGTTCCGAGTACGGCCCTGTCTTTCTGAGGGGCGATGAGAGCGGTAACGGCCAGCTGATCCGCCGGCCGGCGCGCAATCGCAGCGCGGTGAGCCAGTCGCGACTAGATACTATTCGGTCGAAACGGAATACACGACCCATAAATTAGTGTGACTCAGGCTGCTTTCGAAATATAAGTATATTGTTTACTTGGAGCCACTGTCTCATTTATCCCCACCGCGACTTGGTAGGCAGGGGTAGGCCGGGATAGGCAGGTGAGGCTACAAGAGAGCGGAATCAATGTATCACGCAAATGCCATTATAAACATGACGAAGCTCCTATGGCGCATTTAATTCATATGCTCGAAAGATCATTACGGGATCTCAAGAAAAACGACAAAAGTATTTGGTGGCAAAATTATTATCTTTTCGGGAGACTTTAGAAAATTCCTCTTGTAGTTGTAAACGAAAAACAAATTCAGACATTTTAAATGCTTCGGTCAAAACATCTTCTACTTGGCAAAAATTACAATGTTTTTCATTACTAACATCACAGAAACGTAAAGACGATAAAGTAACGGGTGATTTTTTTGCTGGTATCTTTTTGGCAACACTGTTTTTGACAGATCACGCGTGAATCGTGTCTTGCGTCATTGTCAAACTTGTTCAGTTTGGTCTATAAATTTAACCATGAATCGACTTACGAACGAACAACGCTTGCAAATTATTGAATTTTACTATCAAAATGCATGCTCGGTTAAGAGAGTGCATCGCGCACTTCTTCCAATTTATGGGCAGTTTGGTCGGCCTACTGAGGCAGCTATTCGGAAGCTTGTGACTAAATTTCGAACCCAGTTTACATTATTGGACATTAAACCACGAACACGCATACGTAGAGTGAGGACCGAAGAAAATATTGCGGCTGTATCCGCCAGTGTTAGTGATGACCGTGAAATGTCGATTCGCCACCGTTCGCAGCAATTGGGCCTCTGTTACTCCACTACGTGGAAAATTTTGCGAAAGGATTTGCGTGTAAAACCTTACAAGATACAGCTGGTGCAAGAATTGAAGCCACACGACCTCCCACAACGTCTAACATTTGGTGAATGGGCATTGGCAAAGTTGGAGGAAGATCCACTTTTTTATCGAAAAATTGTGTTCAGCGACGAAGCTCATTTCTGGTTGAATGGATATGTCAATAAGCATAATTGCCGCATCTGGAGTGAAGACCAGCCAGAAGCATTGCAAGAGCTACCACTGCATCCCGAAAAATGTACTGTTTGGTGTGGATTATGGGCCGGTGGCATCATCGGGCCGTACTTTTTCAAAGACGACAATGGCCGAAACGTTACTGTGAATGGCGAGCGCTACCGTGTGATGATTGGCGATTTTTTTTTGCCCAAAATGGAAGAATTGGACATGCCTGACATGTGGTTTCAACAAGACGGTGCCACATGCCACACGGCACGCGAAACAATGGCCCAATTGAGAGCCGCCTTCGGTGAACAGTTTATCTCACGTTTTGGGCCCGTCAATTGGCCACCTAGATCGTGTGATCTAACGCCTTTGGATTATTTTTTGTGGGGCCATGTTAAGGCTCATGTCTACAGGGATAAACCAGCAACGATTGACGCACTGGGAGCCAATATTGAAGCATTTATTCGTGATATACCGGCTGATATGTTGGAGAGAGTGTGCCGAAATTGGGCCTTGCGAATGGGCCATCTAAACCGGAGCCGCGGCCAGCATTTGCATGAAATCATCTTCAAACATTAAATTATATTGATCGTTCTATCGATTCCAATAAAGATTTCATCAAATTTTTCAAATTTTTTGTGTTTTGTTTGAAAATCAAATCCTATACCTCTTAAAAAATCACCCTTTACTAGCCCAATTTATACTTGATTTAAGCATAAACAAATTACCTCCTCGTTCGCTAAAAGTTGGCAGACATACTCAATATTTAGTTTTTTTTAATTTCATAGAAATAGTATCTGAATAAGAAGAGTTAATATAATTCGTTTTCCCTTACTTTGATAAACCGATTGCTTGCAATCACAAGTCAATTTTATGGACACGCAACGATGCTGTGAAAAAATTAATAATAATATATTACAAAAAGTATCTGGTGACACATTTCACTTTTATTCTATTGATAAAGTCGAAAACGATAGTGCAGATGTATTAGTTTTAGGACCTGACGCATTGAACAGAATGCATCAGAGAGGTGTTCCCGAGCATGACCTTATATCAAAAATAGGATACATTTGCATGATCGATCATGCGCAACCTTAGCTTTACAGACGGCCTGATAAACGGCACTAAAGTCATTGTAACAGCTACTTCATCAAGATTAATTACTGTACAAAAATCAGAAAGCACCTATGAATATTTGTTTTCCGAGAATCACTTTTAAAGCTCCTATTGATCCCAAAAGTCCGTTTGTAATGTGTCGCCGTCAATTTCCATTACCACTATGTTATGCAATTACTATTCACTAGTACTGCAGCAAACCGAATGTATTCGGTACTGAGTAACGGGTGCGTCATCTAGTACCGATTAACGAAGCTTTACATAATGATAACCTGACGAAAAATGTCGTGTATCACATGGAGCTTCACTGAAGAGTGCAGTGCAACACCAAAATACATGGCTAATAAAGCAAATGTCTTGCTGGCATGTCGTTAATATACTTGATTGGTTTTTTTTTTATTTATATTTTCTTTACGTCTACTTTATGTTATAATCAGTATATAAAGTTCATAATAAAGGAAAGATCTGACCTTGATACTGGAACAAATCCACTTTGCATTGGTTCAATTACAGAACCACTGCACTTTCAACATGGCTTTGTTCACACGCGAGGTCTTCACGCGCGATTAGACCTTGATGAAACCGCGTGGTCTTGTATTTTTCGAAGGACCAAAATGTAGGAGCTAGGCTAAGGTCAGGCAGTATTTCACGTCGGGACAGCTTCTTAACCTCTACCAAGCACAAGTCCGGTCATGCATGGAATACTGTAGTCATCTCTGGGACGGCTCGGCTAAGTATCAGCTCGAAGCCTTGGACTCCATCTCCATAGAGAGGCGGGCAAAAAAACTTATTGGTGACGATGCGATGTTTGAAGTCGGTATTTTATAGGATTCATCATGGTGAGTGTGCGATGGAATTATATGACCTAATTCCTCCATCTCCTTTCTACCATCGGACAACAAGACGCACGGATACTCGGCATCCATACATGGTTGACATTCCTCCTGCCCGAACAAAGCGTTTTGCATCGACCTTTTTAATGCGAACAGCTAAGGAATGGAACACCTTACCAGCCGTCTTTGTTTCCCGATTCTTATAATCTGGGTGTCTTCAAGTCTCGAGTGAATCGGTATCTAGGCAAGCATGATCCATCTTCGACCGCGTCGTCACTTTCCATCAGGTGAGACTGCGGTCAAATGCTTGCCTATAAGTAAAAAAAAAAAAAGATGGACGACTTTGTCTATCACTTGTCGAGGATGACGGATGTGATGATTCGATGTCATAAACAGGGCGACATTCTAGTCGGTTTAGATGCGATAAGTGGATACATCAAATTTGTGCCAATGGCAGTAAAACTGGAAAATCTGATGATATATCCAATGACTTTTTTTGTGAAATATGTTAAGCAACTATTTCAAGACCTGTTTCCGCGTCAAAAGCTTTAAATATACAAGAAACCACGTGTGACTCAATCAAAAAACTTGAGTTACTATTATGAAGACGCTGACCGAGGTTACAATGTAACTAAAATGGCTAACTTTCAAAACACTGTACAAGGCATAAACATGGAAGATCTTATATCCCTTACTCCGCCAAACTATGTCACAAATTTCGTCATAGACAACCTATTATATATTATATTATACTAGCTGACTCGGCCAACTTCGTTCCGCCAAACAGTCAATAATAGAGCAGATTTATGATTTAAAAAATTAATACAAAATGATTAAGTTAAATTCTTTATTATATCACGATCACGACGAAAGATCTTTTAGCAACTCAACAGCAGCTTCGTGAGTCTATTGACGCTCTCCTACGTAATTAAAAATAAAGGGACGGTAACGGAGAACACCTGACCTTATCAAAAGAAGATTGGATACTCTTGATCGTTATTGGCAAGAGTTCCACAACAATTATTGTTCACTTTAGGAAAAAGGTGATCGAAATATTTCCTATTTTTAACCGACTTCAAAAAAGGAGAAGGTTCTCTGTTCGATTGTATTTTCTTTTTTATGTTTGTTACCTCGGAACTCTGTCATTTATGAATCGATTTGGAAAATTATTTTTGCGTTGGGTTCAGTATAGCTACGAAGTGGTCCCATATAAATTTCATCGATATTTGACTTCGAAGATAATTTGAAGCCGGTTTTTGTTTTGTTGTAAAAATTATATCTATACTCCATCACCGCTACAACAATAAAAAACTTATACTTACATCGCATATCAAAATTTTGATGAACCTACCAGCAATGCAGCAGGCCTCTACATATATTAAAAAATACATCAATGTTTTCCATACATTGAATGTTTTTTTTATAAATTAGATAATATAGATATGAATTTGGCTAATATAAAAAAAGGAAATTATACATCAAAAAGCTCTGTCACAATTTTAGTGAGGAAAAAATTAAATAATTTACGTGCCCAGACAATAAAATGTCGACATTCAGTAAGCGACGAGGTGACGACATTTTTTAAACATCTCCATAACCGGTGGATTAAATAATTTGATATTTTTTTTCTTTAATTAGTTATGCGAAAACCTTGTAATTGTTTCAAGATTGTAACACAATTCAATTATAGGAATAACTAAATCAAAGACAAAAATACTTAAATAGACATTCAAAGTAGGTTTAAATTACAATTTGTTACAAAGTATTTGTAGCAGTTTATTAAAATTTTCGTTTTATATAATTGAAGAGAAGGATTCAATTCGTTTTTCATAGATGGCGACGCGAATTTTGTCTTTTTGGTTTGATACCTAAAGTAGGGACAAGATAATAGGTCATTTTTGACATTTCATCAAAATTCAACAACGTAACCTTGTAACGGCGGGCATAAAATAAGAACTGCACAATTGCTTAACTTTTTTCAATTACGTTTACATATTTATTGTAATAATGACCGATACGAGTAATTTTACGATTTGCTTTCACTAATAAACCATTCTAAACATAATAAACAATTTCTGATCTAAAGAACTGAACGTCGTTACAATGTTGCGTCAGTCAACCCTTTTTCTTTTTAAACACTAGGGATGTTACTCTAAAAATCGAAAGCTGATAGGATTGTAAGTTGAATCGAATGCAATGATTACTTGTGAAGAAAAATCACCATAAATTTATAACCACGTTGTGATTATAATAAAACCTAATTATACATATTTATTATTCTTTTAACTAACTATAAAAATACAAAAAAATAACTAAATAGAAAGGTCATTGATGTTGGGTGCAATTTAGGTGGATGTTGCTGGCAACACCAGTGCCTGTCGATGACGCATGTCATGTCGCCATTACATGATGATGACGCAGTCTTTTGTTGTTGTGCGAAGTGACTGTGCGTTTTTGGTGTGCTCTCTGTTATTTTCTTCTGATCCGGCTTTTTCATTTAACCTGATCTTACTGACTACGTTTACCTGGCTATAAATTGGACTCCGATTGCTTAACGATTATTAAACAAGAAAAACATTACAGTCTTACTATGTCGAAACGGGGGAAAACTCTTAAACAGCCAATCTCGCGAACTAGTGCTGAAATTGTACAATTATTTTGGACGTGAATCAGTTAACGATGGGCCTCTTTTACCATTGAAACCACCGAGAGAACGCGTTGCCGAAGCATTGGGAATAGGGAAGAAGACAGTAACTCAAATTCTGAAAGAGAAATACGGACCATCAGGCTCAGAAGATAATACTTTACGTACACCGAAAAAACGAAAGAGGGACAAGAAAATTGTTGACGTTGATAATTTTGATGCTGCTGCAATTCGCAACCACATTTATGGATATTACTCGAGAAAAGAATATCCTACACGGGAAAAGCTATTGAGTTCGTTAAAAGGCGCAGGCTTATTTTTTGGAAGCAAATCGTCTCTATCAAAGGTTTTGAAATCGATTGGCTTTAGATTTAAAAAATCCGACAAGCGGAAAATCCTGCTAGAACGCTACGATATTATTTTGAAGAGAATAACATTCTTACGTCAGGTAAATAAAATTACGGATTGGGACAATGTCGTGTTTATTGACGAAACATGGTTGAATGCGAACCATACGGTTGCGCGGACATGGACCGATGATACAGCGGCCTCCACCTCATTCCATCGGGAAAAGGAGCCCGACTTATTATATGTCACGCGGGATCAGCTTCTCAAGGTTTTATTCCAGACTGCCTCCTCGCATTCGCCTCTAAAACTACAACAGATTACCATGAGGAAATGAACTTTGATGTTTTTAAAGAGTGGTTTGAGAAGCTGCTAGTCAGCTTAGAAAACCCATCGAAAATTATAATGGACAATGCTCCGTATCATTCTGTACAAATTGATAAACCACCAACTCAAGCAAATAAAAAGCAAGAAATTGTCTCGTGGCTGGTAAGAAATGGTGAGGAGGCAAGTCCAACTTTATTAAAAGTTGAGTTGTTAAATCTGGTAAGAGCAACTAAGCCGTCCAAGCTCCGCTATGTAATCGATGAACTAGCCCTAGAGCATGGACACGAAGTTATTCGATTGCCTCCCTACCATTGCCAGTATAACGCCATCGAGCTAATTTGGGCACAAATAAAGGGTCATGCAGCGCGGAACAATACTGAACCACCCTTCAGTACTGCTAAAATGATGACTCTGCTACAAACTGCATGTGCAGAAGTCACTACAGAAGACTGGCGAAAAGTAGTGGAGAAGACAAAGAAAATAATTTTACAAGATTTTGAACGAGATGTGAGAATAGACAATATTATTGAAAATGAATTAATAATATCTCTGAGTGCTGACAGCAGTGATGAAGATAGCAGTTCCGATAGTTCAAGTGAATAAAAGCAATTTTTTTGTTAAATTACGTAGGTACTTGTCTTATTTTGCTCCTTTAATTTATGAAAGAAAAAATAATAATGGGACAGGGATTCGCATGATCATTTTTAAAATTCACATATGTTTCAAGTCTGTATCGATTCATTCGATTCATTCATTTAATCGATGTTTTTAAGCAGGTCACCTCACTATGAATATAAAACTGACATCTGTCAAAAGTGACCTATTATCTTGTCCCTACTTTAATCGCAAAGTGGCGCTTATGTGAAAGTAAGGGTTTTTTTTCCAATTTACTTTTTTGATGTGAAAAAAATAAAATATTTTATAATTTTCATACCTATAGGAGTTACAGGTAAATCGCAGATTTGGGGAGTTGAAGATAATTGATCATTGCTGAAATATCGACTAATTTTCGGCGTTAAAACCCCGTTCTATTTACGTGTTAGTCTTTCATTTCAATTTAAAAATGGACGGCACACACACGATTTTATTTTTCTATCAAGGTTCCGGTGCGGCGGCGTTTCACGCATGGAATATGTTTATGATGACGGTGTCAGGCCACTTTTTTGTGCCAGAGTGTTTAATTTGAAACTAACGAAATTATTAAGAGATATCAGATCTGGTCGTTGATTTGACAAATGCATTTGTATGATGCATGTGATACAATTCCAAAAACGAGGACTATTACATGTTTTGGAGTTAAAGATGGCGGCTCTTTTAAGATGTAGATATCTAAATAAATTAAATAAAATAAATAAATTAATTTAATTAGATAAATTTGTAAGAGCTGATATTCCCAAGGTATCAGAAGCCGAGGGTAGATTGCAAAGGGCTGTTTTAAACCATAGGATTCATCGGCCTAGCGGTCTTCCATATAGAACTAACATACCTTGTTGGGAGAATGAAAAATGCTCATAATATTTTCCATAACGAGAGACAGCTTAGTAAATGAAACGTGGGTGGTTCCTTACAACGCGAGTCTTCTTCTGAAATACGATGCTCATATAAATTTAGAAGTTTCTTCGCAACGTAAGGTCGCATATTTATTTTAATATATAACCAAAGCAAGTTGCCTGACGAATCGCGTGTAGCCATAGTGCCCGAAGAGAATCAAAATAATGAGATTGAACAATACGTGACAAAACGATATATAGGTTCTAGAGACGCTGCATGGAGAACGTTAGAATTTGATGTAACCGCGCGCGAACCTAACGTAAAACAGTTGTCAGTTCATCTCGAAAACCAACAAGCAATTTATTTCAAACCAGGCGCTGAAACTGAAGCCGAGCAACGAGCCAGCTCAGATTTAATTACATATTTTAAACGCCCCGTAGGAGATGAATTTGACAGTCTAACTATATGCAAGTTCATTTATTAGGAAGATATTTACAATTGTCACAACAACAAAAAACTAACTTATTTAGATTTTTATGAACGAAACTTTGTTCATGGCAAGCGTCTCTATAAGAAATACTAAAATTCATGAAACTTCAAATAACAAATTTATAACCAAAAGACACACGGGGTGAACTTTTTGCGCGTCTGTTTAGGGTCGCACCTAACAGAGGTGAACAAGAGTATACTATCTTATCTCGACTTCTTTTAAAAACATACCCGTGCCGCAGTTACAAAGATCATGTTGTTACACATAGCATGTTGGTGGTCCAAATTGTAAAATTTCCAAAGATGCTGCCAAAATTGTTGGTCTTGCTAATGACGAAATTGAATATGAACGAGCCATGTTGGAAGCTTCTACATTTTTCACAAGACCACGACTGTGTAGCTTTTCCGTGTTTTTGCCTTTAACCGGTGCCCGAATTCCGTCTCTATGGGACATTTTTAAAAATCAACTAAGCCAAGACATATCACATACCTAGACTAGACACAGAAGAAAAATAATATATTATACTTTGTTTCTCATCGACATCAGTAGAATGCTTCGCAAACAAGAATCATCACTTATTCAACACGGTTTGCCAGAAGTTGTTAATAAAACAACGGAATTGAGCAGAGAACGCGTAGAATACAATTGCAATACATTGGAAGAGTTTGTGAATGAGTAGTGGATTCCGCGCTTGTCTCTTGATCAACGAATAGTTTTTGATCAAGTCGTGAAACTTTGCAGCAATAGTAATTTCCACGAAACATTTGATACTGCGATTTTCATTGATGGTCCCGCAGGTACTAGTAAAATAAAACTTTTAAATGTTATTACGGCACACGTTCGCGGCATTTTAAAAGGCGTGGTTTTATGTCCTGCTAGCGCAGCTCAAAATCACGAAGTGGGAATCACAGCGCATAGTAGGTATGTTTAAATTTCCTCGAGACATTGTAGACGATCTTGGCTACTGAAACATTACAAATGGAACGCAGAGTGTAATAACTAGGGTTTGCTCCCGGGAATTCCCGGTACTGGTTTTTCCTTTTCACTTTTACCTAGTACCGGGTACTGACAACACAATTCCCGGGACTTCCCGGTATTTTCGGGACATCATAATTTCAAACCTATTTTCAAATATTTGCTCCATTTTGGCATTCTTGTGAACCAAGGTCATGGCACGTTGGTAAAGAGATGTCCACAACCTTGAAGAAAAGATAGCAAGAAAGACGTACTTGAAGCATCCATTATGCAATAGGGGATCGGACAACGTTTCAGAACATTATGGTTAATTTTAAACACTTTTAATATTATATATATATATATATATAATATAATGAAAAATAATATTTACATTATTTTTCATGGCTATATATATAATATATATATATAATAATATATATAGCCATGAAAAATAATATTTTAATTAAATAGAGTCCTCAAAGTACCTAAAATTATGTTTAAATGTCATGTTTCAAATATTGCCGCGCATAAAATCACCTCAGACGTATGACGTCACACGCTGGCCAACGAAACGAAAAGCTCTACGAAAGCAAACTTGCAAAGTGATTTATACGTTTTTGTGAAGTTTAAAGACTTTAGGGTTGTCATGGCATGAAAAACATATCGTTTTGATTTAAATAAAAATGAAAATATAAAATGAACACAAACTTCGCACTCAGCATTTACTTTGAAATGACGTCATGCACTGTGTTGTGTTTCGGAACAGATAAAAAGGGTCAGAATTATTAGATTTTATTTATTGATTTAAAAATATAAATTATTATTATTTTACAAAAATATTGATTGAATGATCTTTCGAATTCAACCAACATTCGTTCAAACTACATTTTAGTTTTTCTTTTCATCGTCATCATCATCATCGGCCTGTCGCAGTCCACTGCTGGACATAGGCTTCTCTAATTGTACGCCATTGAGCACGATCTTCGGCTACTATCATCCAGCTGCTACCTTGCAAAGATCGTCACTCCACCTAGCCTTAGGGCGTCCCGCACTACGTTTGCCAATTCGTGGTCTCTACTCTAGAACGCGTCTACCCCGACGGTTATCGGTTCTACTGCTAATATTGCTGGCCCACTGTCACTTCAGCTGGCTAACCCTGTGAGCTCTCTTCCGAAGTTGTTTTTACCCGACTATATGCGAAGAGGCGAAGATTGGGCTCAGTGGCGTGCATTGGGAGAGGCCTATGTCCAGCAGTGGACTCTAACAGGCTGTTAATAATAATTATAATCATGATTGTTTGCCCAAGGTAAATATATTCCTTAACAACTTCGAGAGTGAGGCCATTGATAGCAATTGGTTCCGGAGTTGCATGTTCGTTGAACATTATTTTAGTTTTATCTAAGTTGATCCGGAGACCGACGCGTTGGGAAGAATCAGCTAAGCCGTACAGCATCCGTTGCAAGTCAGTTATTATGACGATAACGTCTGCGAATCGCAAGTGTGAGATGTACTCGCAGTTTATATTTAAGCCCCGCCCTTTCCGGTCTAGCATCTTAAACATATATCATCCAATGCGTTGTTTTGAGGGGAAAAAACGTCTCCTTGTCTTACCCCTCGACGCAGGTGGATATGCTCAATTGCTCAGTCTGACTATTATGGATTTGGACGGTCATCATTGCGGCATCATATAGACATCTTAACACTTGGATTCATCGGCAATCAACTTGACATCGTTGCAGAAAGAAAAGATCCAAATTGGTGAAATCGGTTTTAATCTCTGATTTGGAAATTTCTACACATCTATCTAAATATGGCTCAGTCTAGAGCAATCACTGATGAAGCCAATCACTGATGAAGCCAATCATGACTTTGCTGGATTGGACGACGTAAACATCACCCCCGGGCAGGCAACACTGGTGACCAAACATTTATGGAACGACAAAAAATTGAGAGATTTCTGTGAGGCTGTTCAAATCCCATCGGGCTGCAATAAGCAATCCACACAAAGCGCCGTTTTAATCAATTTCCTCAATTTTTACTGTGGGGGGAAAGTTCCTGAGGGATACAGGGCGTTCGACATCATCGCTGCCGCTATCATAATCATGCCCACTCAGAAAGCAGACAAAGCTGAAGATTTGTTGTTTTCAGTATCTACCTCGACTTCTGGGGAATCAGAACTATTGTTTAACCTCAAGCCCACGTCTGCAGTAGGAGAAGAGTCACAGAAGTCCATTGCATCAACCGTCCCCTTAGATCTAATCAGTGAATATGGATCTCTCTACAAGGTGGATCATCCCGTAGGAACAGAGGACAAGTCTCTTCCTGGTGGATCACACAACTCACCGACTCTCAATCCTTTGATTCAAGATTATACTCAAGGAGACTGCACCAGCTTTTTGCAATCTGTCAGAAAGACTATCTCTGAATCTGGCGCCACATCTGCTCAGGGAGCTGATCTCTCTCCGAAGAGTCTGTGGATATCTAGCATTAACCTTGGTCAGAGCGATTGTAAAAGATTTTAGTCAAATGACCATGGCATTTTCTAAAACTCAATACAAACGGAATCTCCTTGCGCTGATGTTCGACCAATCTAGGGAGGGGACCTATTCTCCACCCTGTAATGATGCTTTCAAGAAATCGGTAGAAGCCATGCTAAAGAACCATCTATCTCCCAGGCTATTATTCGCCTATATTGTCTTACATTGGATGATATTCCAGAGTGAGTCAAATACCTGGGCCACATCCATTCTAGCTGCCACCTGCCTTACACACACCGCTTACAACGGGTTGCAGATGTTTCATATGCTGACTGAGATCTCGGGCCATTTCTCCCTGGATTGGATTACGATCGGCCAGAATTTATACTTCGACTCAACAGCCATGTCATGTAAGAGAATAATGGCCTTCATGAGGATATATCTCAAAAAAGATGGAATGGAGATGGCTTATCCCTGGGCGCGAATAATAGACGATGCCTACATGACAGAGTATGCGGCTAGAAAGAACTTCCATCTCTGTGCAATACTCGCGGGGATTGTGGAGATAGCGCAAGGAAATGTCGGAGTCTGGGAGGCAAACTGGGTCAAAACTCGACTTGCTGAAGTGGAAGACATGAAGTTTGTGTCTCAAGCGTTCTGCGACAAATTCAGTGTTAAATTGACAGATTTGAGAGCAACAGACAAATCATCTGAGATTCTGGAGAAGGCCAAGAGACTCAAAGCATCAGGGTCTCACAGATCTGAGATGTACAGGACTGCCACTTCTGGAGTAGACGAATTCAATACCTCAGACTATTAGAGGAGATCCTCTCTTTCTTACATTTGGAAAAAAAAATACAACCAGACGTATATGATACAGATCTTATATTAAATGATTTCGATGGTGTCAAAAGCCTTCTTGCGCTTAGTCCACAAGTCCTAAGCACAGTGACCTATTATACTCTTTGGACTTCTGGATAATCTGGCGCACTGTGGATGTGGTCTATTGTGCTATATCCTCCTCGAAACCAGGCCTGTTCCGATAGCTGGAACTGGTCGAGTCTTCGCGCGAGACGATTTGTGAATACTTGGCAAATGCAGATACATTTTTTTATTAACATGACAAAATTTAAGCACTTTTCGGTGACCTGACAGCTGACAGTAATGAAATACACGATAGAATTGTAAATCTCCTACGTCGTACAACTAGCGGGTATGCGGCTAATGAAGAAACTCATGACAGTCTGTCTCCCAGCCAACCAGCACCTGTTCGGGCACAGGAGCCTCAAGACAATTAAATCAAGGTTAAAGTTTTGAATAAAACACGTACAAATTAGCCTGTTTTAAATTTATATAATATAATCTTTCTCTTTTTCTTAGTCGTTTTTTTTAATGTTCGACGTCCTATATCGACTCTGTAGGTATTTTGCGAGTTCAAGGTCGAATTGACAAAGTTTATTGTGTTGAACAGTCAACAATGAGACCTGCTATTCTTGATGGCCATTTATATTAATTTGCTAGATTCTTAAGTTTTTTAACCCTTTATAAGGCATAGGAGATATTTTTACCACCAACATTTTCGGTCGAATGCTCGAAAATCACTGGTAGAATGTGACTTTACTTGCACTGACAAGTAAAAGAAAAAGTTGTTTAGCGAATTATAAAAAAAAAAAAAAAAAAAAAACTTTCTCTCTATTTGTAATGGCGGAACCAGCTGTTCTGAAAGTGGAGTAATTTTCTATGGTGAAATACATCTCTGCGAATCTTCAAATATTTACATGGAAAGATGTAATCATTTCGATTTTTATTATGAAATAGTATTTATTCTATGGTTTTCTGTCTGTATTTTTGAAATTACCATCCATGTTTTTTTAGTATGGACTGTTTTATTGGTGGGAATATTATTCCCACTGCCCATGAAGTAGTCTTTGTTTGTTTTAGGTTTTCTTGCAAGATGGCAAGACATTTGGATGATGCTTCCATTGAAAATGCATTAGAGGCGATTTTTGGGATCCCAGATGATGGGTCGGTAGACGGGTTTGAGTCTGACGAGGGAGAAGAATTCAATGTCAACGCTATTCAAAGAATGCTGGAATCTGATGATGATATTTTGATAAGTTCTCCTGCGCCGGCTCAATCCAATTCCACACCGAGTCGTATACTAGACCCAGGTCCTTCCACCTCAGCACTATCACCAAGTACCTCGCATCTTGAAGAGCCCTCAACAGTTGGAGCTACCCAGCAGATACCAGACCCACAAGATGAAGAAGCAAGTGATGAATCTGAATGTGAAGAGGAGTCCTGGGGAAAGGATATGTAGATTTCTCGGCCAGATCCTGATGTCTTGATGAGGTACCAGTATCACCCACGTATTTACTGAATAAAAAAGCACGTCCAGTAGCCCATTTTGAAAAGTTTTTCAACGATGAAGTCTTTGATCTGATTGTCTCTCAGACTAACTTGTATGCGGATCAGGAACGTATAAAGAACTGGAACCCTGTTGACAAAGCAGAAATTCGAGCTTTTTTGGGCATTCTCACTATTATGGGATATCACATTCTGCCACAATTAGATTTATATTGGTCAACAGATCCTGGATTTAGGGTAAATGAAATAGCTGATGTAATGACGGTCAAACGTTTCATGAAGATCATGGAGGCACTTAATTTGAATAATAATAGACAACAACCTAACAGAGACAGTCCTAATTTTGACAAATTATACAAATTGCGCCCTCTTTTATCTCTACTCACTGACGCCTTTCAAAATAATGCCAAAAACTCATCATCACAGAGCATTGATGAGAGCATGGTTCTTTTCAAAGGTCGGTCAAGCTTGAAGCAATACATGCCGCTAAAACCAATAAAGAGAGGTTACAAGGTGTGGTGTTGCTGTGACAGCAGCACAGGTTATCTGTATAATTTTGATATCTATACAGGCAAAACGGGACAGGGAACAGAAGAGGGCTTGGGTGCTAAAATTGTCAAGCAAATTGTCAGAGGAAGAGTACAAGACACATGTCACATTTGATAATTTTTTTTGTGATTATTCTCTACTACAGTACTTGTACGAAAAAGATATTTATGCTACTGGAACAGACAGAAGAAACAGAGCAGTTTTGCCTGATGTAATAAAAAAGAACACAAATAAATCTGGAAGGAACAAGAGCCTGAAACTGAAAAAAGGAGAATTCAAATGGAGAACTAAGCAAGATGTAGCTTTTACTGTATGGCAAGATACTAAAGAGGTTTTATTGCTAACCAATGCTTTTCATCCAAAAGTAGGAGTGACTACAGTCCTGAGAACACAAAAAAACGGCACCAGAGAGGCTGTCAAATGCCCAAAAGTAGTGAAAGAGTATACAAAAAGAATGGGAGGCGTCGATCTCTTTGATCAAATAAAGGGGACCTATTCGGTGGGACGAAGAAGTAGACGCTGGTGGCTGCGTTTATTCTACTTCTTCGTGGACGCAAGCCTGACGAATGCTTTCATATTATATTCCCAAACATCAAGGGTGGAAAAGCTGACCAATTTAGAATTTCGGGTGGCTGTTGCAAGAGGGTTGATTGGTGGTTATACTAGTAGAAAAAGAAGATCATTGGGCTTACCTAACTACCTTTACAAGAAGTCACGAGTAAATGATGAAAACTACCAAAAAACCATCAATGCTGTGCCTGTAGAGGTGCGATTTCAAAATGTAGGTGAGCATATGCCAGCCGCCATTGAGACCTACAGACGCTGTAAGCTCTGCAGCACAAAGACGAACGATAAGAGAAGCAAAATAAAATGCAGTAAATGTGACGTTCCACTTTGCATTACACCTTGTTTTGCACAGTACCATTCAGTGCAATGAGTACAGTATGGTATACCTAAAGGGCAGTGGCTATATGTTTCCCACCTATTTTCCAAAATGTTCCTAATTAGTAAGTACTTTTTTTTAAATGTAAGTTTTTTTTATATAATAAAAACAGCCCAATACCATGTACAAAAGTTATTTTATTCCTCTGGATGCTTCTGCCTTATAATGGGTTAATGTTAAAATTGGTAAATTAGTTATTGAATCTATTGTTATTCAATCTAACGTTGAAGACGTTGATAGCCTAGACTGTTTGACTCCGGCGCACTTCTTGACAAATGGTCCTAATTTAGCATTGTATGACACCGAAAAGGACTTACGGACAAGATGGTATTTAAAGCAACGAATTTATCAAGATATTTGGAAAAAGTGGCGCTCCGAATACGTAACCCAATTATCAGTACGTAGCAAATGGCGACACGCTCAGAACAACATAAACATTAAGGACGTGGTAGTCATCAACGACACCAATCTGCCGGCTGGTAAGTGGGCGCTTGGACGCGTCACTGAACTGCATCCTGGAAGCGACGGGTATGTCCGAGTTGTTTTCCTAAAAACAAGAAATGGCATTATGAAAAGACCGATTGTCAAATTGTCGATTTTACCAGTACATCCATGTACACAAGGAGATCAATTAAACACCAAACCCGATGTTTCAACAAGAAAGGCTGAAGAAATCAAGCAAGCAAACGTCACTATAAATAGGTCAAGGACACCTAGAAGATATAGTTACAAAACAATAGCTTTGTCATTGTTTATGTTTCTAATGACACTTGTCACAACAACACGGGCAACATATAATATTACGGCGTTAAATCCTGGTCAAAGTCTGTACTTTGACAAGGTCAGTGACATGTATTTAATGCGAGACGAGTGGCGCCTAATCGTCGACTATACCATGAAACCATACTGGGATGGCACACAGGCATTGAACATGTACATAACATACTTAGAGAATACATGTCAGCTAATTTAATAAGAAACACCTTGCGAGTCGATCATATTACAATTATCGCATGAATACGAAGAACTGCAATATTACGACTTGGATAGTAATCCAGGATTCCAAATAAGCTGTTTGCTACATATCCGACGCAGTTGATGAGGTCGCGTCGATGGCGCGTGCGCTCGTCTTGCTTGTTCATCAAAATGTAGTTGCAGTTCTTCGTATTCATGCGATAATTGTAATATGATCGGCTCGCCTTTGCCGAAAAATATGAACAAGATATAGAACTGATCCACAAAAATCAAGAACATCTAGCGTTTCTGTGGAAAAATCAGACATCCGTAGTAGAAGCAGAATTCAATCTTCTGAAAAGAACAGAAAGCATGATGGATAGTCAGCATAAATTAATAAATCAACGGCTACTGACTATAGAAAACTCAATGAAAAGTTTAAAAGATGGAGCATTAAGTCTACAAGTCATTTCAGATTTCTCAATCACTTCTATGATCGCTAATAATATAATGTTACAAATAAAAAGGATGCAAGACACCTTACTTGACACTCTTACTAATATCTACAACGGCCAGCTGAGTCTGCATTTGTTGACGCCCGAGCAACTACGGCGTGAACTTGACGTCATCGCGGGACAGCTACCGAAAGATTTGGCTACACCGATAGATACCGTAGATCTGCCGAAAATCTATCATTTACTAAAGATACTTTTGCAAGAATGTCTACCACCAATTTAATATTTGAGACAAGAATACCACTCATTAGCAGAGACGGATACAAAGTATTTCATGTCATACCAATTCCCCAAGTATATAACAAGCAATCACTCCATATCTTACCCATCTCTAATTATTTAGCAATTAACCTAAGAAAGGATGCGCTATTATCCATGTCAGAAAATGATTTGAAAACATGCCTACAAAAAGATGCTACTACTATCTTAGCTCCTTCAAGTCTCCCGTTTATCATATCAAAAGCGATGACATAATGTGCCGAAAGGAGCAAAACTCAACAAAGTGCAAGGTAATAAGAGACGCCTGTGAACCACAAAGGATCGAATTACATCGTGTAAATAATTACTTTTATTATTGTTGCGACGATTGTACGCCAAAACTATTATGTGAAGATCAAGTTACGTCTGTACAATTGTCGCGTGCCGGAATAATAACAATAAGCAACGGCTGTGTCATCAAGTTTAAAGATTACACGATGTATAGACATAACCAAGGAAGGAGTGACCTTGCGATAAAAATGGACCTATTCACACCGGAGTTAGCCCCTATTAATAAGTTAATCAACATAACCATAACTGTTCCCACCTCATCAGATATTGAGCCAGACTTAAATACACACCACAAACAGCTAGCAGATATTCAGCAGCAATTATCAATAATGAGGAACAATGATGTATCATCCCATGACGTACATCATTACGCAGCCATTCACAACGTGTTAACCGTCGTCATCATACTGGTGGCAATAGTTGTCGAGTACGACAAAAGTTCTGGTTCCGCCAAGGGAATCCGGCGTCGGTGAACGTGGCGACGGCAACAGACGGGGTGGAGGGAGCAGCGGACGCTGCGGGTAGGAATCCGCAGCCCGCCTCCCTCACCAGGGTACATATTTCGGAGGTGGAGGTAGCGGATAGGAATTCGCAGCCGATCTGCCTCCCGCACCAATGCGTCCTGTCAGTGTAGTGTTAATAGTGAGTTTAGTGTAAGGTCCCCTAGTGTAGTGAAGTGCAGTGTCGGAAAACAAAACAAGTCGACCTCGCCAAGGTCACGTGCGGTGTACCATTACACAAACAATGCCTTTAGTTCATCTTTGTAAGATCACTTTACTAATTTAATGGTTAAGCTAGATAAGTAAACAAAAATTGTGATCACCTTGTATCGCCCCATTACTTCATCTGCTAACCTCAACATCCACCACCACATCTCATCCCATTCGGGCCCGGGAGCATGTACGGAGCAAGCCGTACATTGAACTCTGCGTTCTGCTGCAAGTGCAGTTTACGCGCCCGCGGCCTAAATTCACTAGTTCGCAACCGACCATCTCATCAATCACGCGTTCTCATCAATTATCAATTAGTCTGTTCTACAATATAATCTTTACCATTTTTACTCATCTCTTTTATTCATCATCCAAGCTGTACGGCATCAAGAAACCGTACAATGTGTATATACTGGATCATAGTACCTCCTCCTTTTTTGAAGTCGCTAAAAAATAAGAGACGTTGTGATACCATAAATTCTTGGTCGAGATTTTTTATGATGTTCAGATGGTGAAGGAGACCACAAAATTTTACTGTTTACGAAATCGCATAAGTGTAAACATTTATGCAAAGATACCTCCTCAACAATATAAACCACGAGGAAATACAATTCTTTGGTGATGGAATACTCAAGAGAATACCCGTCTTTTGCCAAATGTACACTCTTCATATAAGACATTGACAGCAGTGATTGTTGTTTTTCTTGGGGTACCTATTGTGGATTATAAAGATAATTTTGGAAGAAAACAATTTTATATACAGAATACAGATTGTAAATCAGCGTGCACAAGGTGCGATCAAAGTGCAAAGGGTGCATTTACGATTTAGATAGGTACTAATAATATTTCTAACGGTGATGATACTACAAATATATTGCCTGAACATGTACCCGTGTACTCACTTCTACCAAACAAGTTAAACTGCTAAGTAGAGTAAAACTAAGAATATGTCCATCAACACATTTCTTATTGTTCTATATTGAAGCGAAGACACTATGTTCATGTGTTCTTTATGTGTAGCAACTAACTGTTTATATTACGGTTCACTGACACTTAACTGAACTAGCACTAAATTAAAAGTATATGAAGTTACTTATAAAGAACTTACTAACAAGATAGATATCTTAAAGGTACAATTCAAGGAAAAGAAAGAACTACACAATGGAAGTACATTATGAAACTTTACAGTCCGTCAAATCTAAGAAGTACCGTTTGACAGTTCTGACAATTGAATGATAGGGATGGGATGAAAAAATCGATTACTATAATATCCGAACTTTAAGAGATCGATTACTATAATATCCGAATTTTAAGAAATCAATTGTTATAATTAAATAAAAGAAATGTTTAGGATATTTTTTTATTCACTACTAGTACTAGTATCGTCGTCTTCGTCATCATCGTCATTTAAATTAATGACCAGTTGATTGTCCATTACATTATCAAAGTGTACGTCTCTTTCTCTTTTTGTAGTCTGAAAATCTTGACAGAAGTTAAGTCAATGCACTTAAGTACTACCCGTAAAGTAATTTACGATTCGCATAATTCGTATTTCTTGTGCAATAAGGTTTATTTTGCCTAATTAGAAGTAATTAGATGTGATATTTTTCCTAATTAGGTGTTGCCGTCTGTCGCTTACAGGTAGGTATTATTCATTTTTATTTGTTGTTGTTACTTGCAAGTTTGCGACTATTTTGCGAGGACGCTTAAGTCATTTTAATGCGGTGTCGGAAGCTTTATTCAATTTGATCTGCGCATTTTTCGCTTATGCGGATTGGGACGCTTGGATTGTTTATGATATAAGTTTTATTTTAGTTAGGTATAGTTTGAAGTTTTTGGACGTACAGACCGGTTTCTTATAAAACTTTATTTTGATAATAAAAGTGAGGAAGTGGATTTTTAAAATGGCACAAAGAAGACCAAAAAGGAGCAACCTCTGGTTTCATTTTACTGAAGGAATCAATGAAGCCAAATGTAAATATTGTAGCTTGAATTTGAGTACAAAAAGTGGGTCCCTTGGAAATTTAAGGCGGCATATGGCTAACAAACATGCAACTATATCACTGAATATAGGAAGGCAATTAGTACCAGAAACACCACTTGGTAGATCAGAACCACAGCCATCAACATCAACAACTAATCAAACTTCAAGAGCACCAGCTACAACCACCCATGCACCTATACTATCCACAAACTCAATAACCCAACCTGCGATCACGAATTATAGTCGAATACCACCGCTTACGCGTAGGGTTGAGCAGATTGATAGACAAGTGGTTGCAATGGTGGCCAAAGGTCATTCTTTGAGAGTTGTTGAAGAGCCGGAGTTCAGAAAACTCATAGATATGGTGTCTACTAGACCTGGATATAAGCTTCCGTCTAGGAAAACTTTATCAACTTTGCTCCTGCCTAAAACATACAGAAGTTTTCGAAAAATGTCTTAAAAATATCACAGAAGCCTACGCCGTTTGTTTATGCACGGACTCATGGACATCGAACCAAAACCAAAGTTACATAGCCAGTTATCTACATACATAGTCAGTCGCGCGCGCGCATCCCTCCCGTGCGGGCGTGTTTTGCGTAACGAACAAAGCTACATTTTGTGTTTTACAATGGCGAATGCTATGAAATGTGTTAGTTGCAATATTATTATTGACGAAATGTTGGCATACATACAGAACAAAATATCTGTCATCGATGAAGATACATTGGTGCGAATATGTACATCGTCGTCCTCGAGCGAACAAATTGAAAAGTCTAAAGAATTGTTGTTCGAATCAGTGAGTGTAGATAAAGCCAAATAACGCAAAAATAAAGGCAAAGAGCAGCGAAATCTGGTTGATATTGTGAATGTTTTCAAATCAACAGAACCAGACTTGTTCCCGATTTTCGTCGCAAAGGATCTGGAGCGGTTACCTCCTATTTTGTTCGACCACCTCCTCTGATACGTGATGAGGTGCTCAAGTTTTTTACAGAAGAATGTGTTTACGATAGCCAGATCGGCAGCCATACAGGTCCTGAAAATAGATTCCCCCTCTGCATTGAGCTGGCCGTATCCGTAGCCACCGTGCACACGCTCGTACTCGTGCATCGTCTCACCCACGTGACCGTTGAGGTCCCCGCCTACACAAATGCCCTCGGATGGTGGTATCGCGAGTAGCATGTCCTCAAAATCCTTCCAAAGGGCTTCCTTATCCGATTCACTGCACCCAGCCTGCGGATTATTGGCGCTTATAAGGTTAGTAATACTGCCCTCAACCAGCACCTTCACCCGCATCAGCCTGTCACTAACTCTGTGGACTTCAAGGACACCCCTTTGGAGATCTCCAGACAATACTACAGCCACTCCATTTTTCCCTGCTGGCGAACCGGTGTACATCAACTTACAACCCTGGCCGATGTTACGGGACTTGTTATCCTTCCATCGCGTTTCTTGTAGAAACCCGACTTGGACACGGCGTCTAGTGAGGACATCTGCGAGTTCTCGACATCGCCCTGTGAGAGAACCAATGTTCCAGATTGCGAAGCGGATCTTGATTTTGCAAAAATATCTTCAATGTACAGAATTGGCTCAGTTTCATTTTTATAATAGTGTCGATAGAAGATAAATGTGGTAATTTTTCTTGATTTCATTATAACCGTAACTTACGCTTGAAATCGTACTTTTTTAAATCTGCCGTACTTTTTTTTTTTTAGTTTTAAACTTGATAATGTATTTTTAGGTAATAAGTGATATATCAACTAAAAACAAACAAATTTAATCAAAAACTGTCACAATCACATTTTAAATCACAAAACAAACACCGAATTAACAATTTACTCAAATCAATCAAATACTTAACTAGGTACTTATTTTATTTTATATAGGGATATAGGGATTGCGCTCCACTACTGCTCACTGATTTCTTGACAGCTGTATAATATCTATAAACCTCTTGATGTTACAGCAATTAACTTTAATGCCATACAATATAATATAACATAAGGCTTAATAATTTAAAAACTAAATAAAAATAAACTAAATGATATTAAATACTATGTACATGCCGGGTATCGGTTGAACCAACTGAATGGCCTACAGATAATGGGGATGTGAACGTAAAGCTCAGCGCAGATGTCGCTGGCGGCGCAATGGCTGCTGTCAAATCGTATTCGCGTTGTTGACATCACGTTTTTTTGTTATTTTTTGTGTTTAAACCGGTCCACCATCGATATTGTTATCATGTATTGTACCTGGAAGCTCAAAGAACTGAAAGACGAACTTAAAAGACGAGGAGCAAGGATAACTGGAAAGAAAGCAGATCTTATTGAGAGGTAGACTTTTTTATAATAAAATATTTTTCATCAGTGATATGCTCTAGATTTGGATATGTTTTTAGTTGTAACGTGTTAATTCTTACTAGACTCATGTTAGGAAAATTTACGAAAAATGAGAGAACTTTATTTTAATGATAAATGGTATTGTTTACCTTTTAGGTTAGAAGCTTATGATCGAAATTTTAATTTCGGAAATCAAAGCCCTGAAGCTTCTGAAAGCCAAGCAATTGACGTTCCTGCTGTAGAACTTTACCAAGACGTTAATAGCTCCACCATACTGCCGAAGATTACCAAGCAACATATTCAATGTTACTTTGACAGGTACTTAAATCACATAATTATTTCAATAATTCAGGTAAGTTTTGTTTGATAGTGCAGCTCTTATTTAACACAATTGTTCTTATTTCAGATTCAATAAGAATATCAGTGACGCTGTAAGATTGTATGAATCAAGATACCTTCTTGTTTTACGATCAACAACATCGTGCCAAATTACATTCTTAAAAGGTAGGCTTATTCTCACTTATAACTCATTTAAAAGTTGGTGTCTAGGCAACAGTGGGGCTAGGTTACCTACTTCTTCCATGATTGACAATAGTAAATGGTGAAGTTTTAAATGTTAGTGTGTAAAGTACTTAATTTGCCTATTAAACATCAATATTTCTTCCAGGTTATTGCAAGGCATCTATGAAACAACTTCAATATGAGGTAAACATCAAATTAAGTAATGATGGAATGCCTGAAGAAGCAAGCTGTGAATGTGCCGCAGGAGAAGGCAAAGAAGTTCACTGTAAACATATAGCTGTGGTACTTCTTGCTGCTGAGAATATTGTCCGGGAAAAAATAATACTCCTACATGAAGTTTCTACATCACAACTACAGACATTCCATAAGCCATCAAAAAAATATTATGCTACACCATTGCGAGCCTCCAGATTGCCATCCAAAAGAGATATACATAATAGTGTTTACTCTCCATATTTAAAACAAAACCCTAATTTTGATAAGAAAGCATTCCAATGCAGGTTTCAGTCATTGATTTTAAATTATTCACACTCATCAATGCCTCTAAAACAATTATATCCTGCAGCTAACCAACGAGGAATATGTTTGGACCATGAATATAAAGAAATTGAAATAGAAACTAGAGGACAAAGTACCAATCCAAAGTGGCATGAATACAGAAAAACCCACATTACAGCCAGCGTTTTTCACACTGTGTGCCATTTAAAAAGTGAAACTTTAATTAAATATTCTAGTCAAATATTAAATAAAAATAGAATTCAAACAAAAGCCATGGCACATGGAGTTATCAACGAAAAAGTAGTCATTAAAAGGTATATGGAGACTTATGATCTGATTGTGGAGGAATGTGGTTTATTCTTGTCTCAGGAACGGCCTTATTTAGGAGCATCTCCGGACGGATTACTGGGATCAAAAACCATAATTGAAGTAAAATGCCCATATGCTTCCAGAAATCAAGACATAAGTCCGCTTACAATACCATATCTACAATATGCCGAAAATGGACAGCTAACTTTAAAAAAAAATAATATTTATTACTACCAAATTCAAGGGCAATTATATGTGACTAGAAGAATATTTTGTAATTTATTAATTTTTACATATAAAAGTTTAAATGTTATATATATTGAACGTGATGAACAATTCATTCACAATATGTTAAAAAAACTTGATTATTTTTATCACAATTATTTTAACCCTGAAATGCATGATTTTATGCATGATTTTATTTTTAGACCGAGAAAAAATATATTTTGGAGCCATGAATATGCTGATTTAGGGAAAAATAATATATAAAAATAAAAAAATAATAATAATAATATATATATATAAATATAAAATAATAATATATATATATATATATATATATATATATAAATAATATAATAATGCATATTGTTGCAGATTTACAACAACAAAATAAACAAAATTTCCGAACACACCAAAAGTTTTTTTTATAACTTATAAATTGTACTGAAAAGAAGATGAATTATTACGTAAAATAACTAATTTTGTTTGAACGTACCTTCGAAAACCAAATAATTACACTGCAAAGCAAATACACAATTTTCATCCGCTCCAAAATTACGATCGGCTTTGATTTGTCAAAATCAATTTAAATTTGACAGTCGTGAAGAAAAAAAGTGTGTTGCCACTCGATTAAATATATCACCATGATAGTAATAATCCTGCAACAGCATGCATTGAACTCATACTAATAATTTTATGGTCGTTTGAATGGTATGTTGCAGTTTTACTACTTTATGCATTTAAGGGTTAAAAATGCTGTAACTAAGAAATATTTTTTCAAGGAATAAGGGTCAGGTTGCCTACTTCCATCAGTTCTATCAAATATGGTGAGGGGGATAATGGCTGATTTTTGATTTTGATATTTGTAGATTTTATAATAAAACTTACAAAATATAAAAAATCTTTTATTTCATAATATTTTCCCTAAAATTACAAACCATAGCACAAACAAATAAAATTCTAGATGCTAACGGTACATGATATGGGCTTAATTCACTTTTTAAAATCCTGTATGTTTTAGCTAGACCTATAATACGTTCTATATGAACTCGTTTGCTTGCTAGTTTTCGATCCTGTACTATTCTAACACCTGGAATTTGTGTCTTTCCCTTTAAGAACATGGGGATGTTAATTTTTATATTTTTGGGAGCAAAAATGTCCTGCACATTAAAACCTCTGTCGGCCATGATAGAATCACCAGAATCACACATATTTTCAAGGCCGGATCTTTCTATAATCTGTCTATCACTGACAGAACCTCCATAACATTCAGAGACATATGAAATTAGACCACCAGGTGTAGCTCCAATCATAGCCTTCACAGTATTTTTGTGTTTGTAGCTGCTGAATGTCACCTGCTTTGCTAATGGATTCCCAGGCTTTGTGATGGGTATTTCTGTGGTGTCCACAATAATTCTAGTACTTTCAAAACCTCTTTTAAATGACTCCGGCATAAAATACTGAACCAATTCTTTACTGGGCCAAATACTAATTAAAGACCACATTTCATACATAAAATTGATCCATGTTATAAATATGTTAGCAATACTAGTATAGGAAATACCAAATAAAAATGCCAACTCTTTATCTGGTAAATACCTCCTTAACTTAATCAGTGTTATCAACAGTTGATCACCAACAGAAACATTGATAACATGACTTCTCCTGTAATTTAAATTATTACACATGGGACTTAATGTGTCTAACACCAGCATGAATTTTTCATAGCTTTCTAGTCCAGTATAAAAATGAAGAGCCTGCTAATCAGCCCTCATAGCCGCTAGTGATATGAATCCCAAAGAACTACCACATTGAATGCCAACAGATACTGTTCTTGGAGTAATAATATCTTCTGAGGAGCTCTCTATAGTAGATATTTCTATTTCAGTGCTTGTAGAGGGTTCTGGAATACTTTCTTCCACAGTTGGCGGTATAGAGGGTTCTGGTATACTTTCCTCCTCAGTTGGCTGTCTGAAATCAATTCTGCGTCTGTTCCTTTCCAAATACCGAAGGCTTCTTGATGTAGGTGTTGTTGATGCACGGGTGGACCAAGGGAATATGCTTGGTACAGTCCCCTTTTTGAGATATCTGTGTATTTGTAGATTTCCTGAAAAACAACAAAAATTTACAAATGTTCATACATACAAATACACTTTACTGTATGTTGACTTAAGTAGTGTACACGAGATTATAAGATTTTCATGCATAATCTGTAGTAAAGGGGCACACAGGATACATGTTCATTGGTTTATTTACATAATAAACTCCCAAGAAACAAACACTCATACACACTTGATAACTGGGACCTATCTACAAGCTAGTTATCATTGAAATTATCCAGTGATAACGAGAAGCCCCTGTCTTGAATACTAATGATTGAAATCAACACAATAAGTTATTAACTCACCTGTATAAGCTGACTCTCCTACATAATCAGATTCTTGGAAATGATTTCGGCATAACCTGCTATGTTGAATTGACAGCTATCCATAGCCATAGCGACGATGCGCCACCTATCGTGAAAAAATGGCAGTTCACAACCCCATTCAACCAATACCCGTCGTCCGGCAACTTGCCCAAAATTAAAACGTACTAAATTGGAAATTCTTACTGGCAACACTGACTACGTAAATTCCAATTGATATGTTTTATCTGTGGTACAGAATGGAAATTCACTGAGATACTTTTTTTTTTTAATTTCGTCCGTTCGAGCAGGCTAAGGTCTCTAGGACCATACCGCCATGTCTTACGTAGTTTTTATTTGATAGTTTAATATTTCATTTATTATACTTTTGTTGAGAATGAGTGTCAACAGCAACAAGCCGGACCCTCTCCTAGTGCTTCAATAAAGTGGTGGAACTTTATTCAAGCTTTCCATGGATTCCACATCACTACATAAATCAGCTGGCCGATTCAGAACCCCACGACAACATACCGAATCGATTCGATTGGATAACGATCTCGTGTCGTAGGTTTCTTTTCGAGCTATTCAGAACATCCGCCCCGAGGATTCGACACGGTTTCGGTTACGATATCGAAATCGATACGACAACGTGTTGCATTTACGGAGATCGTTTTGTGTGCAATACTCGCAGAAAATTGTATTATTATCTAGACGATATAAAAATGTTTTCAAGTTATCAAAATTTATTATAACAACGTTTATCACGAATTAAAATATAATCAACAATTATAAGCGCCAGATATTGGTAGATATATAAAAAAAACAAGAGCTTCGTAAACACCCACCGGCTGATATCCACTTGACATTAATGTTTAATCTATGCTTTAGACATTGACAAACCGCCAAATTTAAATGACTATCGCAAATTGTTTTCTTTATCATGTTTTGAAATTATTAAAAGAAGATCGAGCGAGAAGACGAGCCTCATCAAGATTCGTTAGAAATGTTAAGTAAATACCAAAATTACAATTACATAGTATCACAGAGTACTTTATAATAATTATATAGGTACAGTGATTTTATTTCGGTAGATTTATGCATCTTATTAAGTAATCTTATAGTAGTAGGTAAATAGTTCTAAAACAATCAAAGCGAACTTAACCTATAAATAAATACTAGACTTGGTAGGTACTTTATTACATAGCATTTTTGCTATATTTTATTTGTAGTAGAAAATGTAGTTTATTTAACAACACACGAAATATACTCGGTATTGACGGTCAAATCGAATGCTTTCGAGTGATATGTTGCACTCGATAAGTTGGCGTGGAAATTAATCGGACGTTCGAAAACTTTGCTTCGATATCTGCATTGTGAATAACGTTCTCGGTCGATAAATACGCGTTTAACGTACGGTTACGATTGGTTATCGACTACGACAATTTGAACGTCGATACGACTATTGTGAATATAAAATATTTTGAATCGTACGATATCAAACCGAATCGATCGACAAATGAGTTGTCGTGAGGTTCAGCGGCCAGCTGACCTATCTCCACAGACTATGTAGAGATACTACGTATCTCAGTGAGACTTTTTGGCGGGAAGTGAAAAGTGATACAGTTCGATTTTGTTTTATTTTCCAAACAAGTGTTATTTCGAGTGATCATGTTTAATATCGGTGGAATATTAACCATTATGTGTTCGTTAACGTGCACGAGTGTAGGCAAATGAAACAAAATAGGGAAAACATTGCTTTTTATGTTCTCACAAAAAGTCCATGGAAAGCTTGAATAAAGTTCCACCACTTTATTGAAGCACTAGGAGAGGGTCCGGCTTGTTGCTGTTGACCCTCATTCTCAACAAAAGTATAATAAAATGGAATATTAAACTATCAAATAAAAACTACGTAAGACATGGCGGTATGGTCCTAGAGACCTTAGCCTGCTATAACGAGGAAACTTAAAAAAAAAATAGCTGCTGAAAATAACAAAATTTTAATAGTATTGTTTCGAAAACTCGATAATTACATTGAGTTTATCGATTTACTATGACTCACGATTGCTTAATTTCAGTTTATTGATTCAAGTTTTAAGGGTTTCAATTTGGAGTGGTTTTCAGGGTATGGTGTTCGGCATCGTGTTATTTATTCGTTACGTATTTTTCTGGTTCTTGGTCCCCCTGATACCTCTAATATGAGATCGCTAAGTATACAACGTCGCGTCGTGGTCATGTCATGATTTTATTCTTTGTTATGTTGGATTACTTACGTTCGCCTCATAGTCTTGAGTATGACGGACCTCGCATTTTTGCAACATAGCTTTCCGATTGCACCCTACAGGCGAATAGCAGTATAAGGCAATCTTAGTTGAAAAATTCCTGGGCATGCTTTAACTCCAAATGCCAATCTCTTCATTTTATAAAGACCTTTTGGTATATTCAATGTAAGCAAGTTTGCTGTCTTAACATCAACTAATACCTGGGTTGTATGCTTGCTCTAAATCGATTTTTGAAAATATTACCCCCTCTGCAATTCCACAAAAGCTTTGTTAAGGTAAGTAAAGGAATAAGTGTCCGTATCAGTAGCGGCATTAACAGTAGGTCTGTAATCTCCACATAATAGAAATTAACATTGATAGAATAGAACATTGCCATTTGCTTTTAACACTGGTACTATTGGGGTTGCCCATTCTGAATGAGCAGTTGACAGTCTGGTTTTTATTTGTCTACCCCACTTGAATACATAACATTGACAATTAATCATATTCTAAAACTTATTGATGCTTCTCTATATTGGACCCACAAATCTTCTCCTCGTTTGATAGTCACAAGAGTTTAAAAAGAATAGCTCCAACTCATGGTACATCTAATCTCCTACTTTATGAAGCAAAATGTCAAGCTTTAATAAATTCACCAGGTATTCTATTTAACATCGGCATTGAAGGGTAATAAATAGGCCAATACATTAATTGATGAACATTGGCAAGATTGGCATCACATTTACTGTGATCCTTCCAAACATTCTGTTTTATTTTTTTCATGGTCGAGAATGGCTTCACACTATTGTGCACTTGCCAGAAAAACAGTCTGTTAATGATTATGTTGGAATGGGACTGTTCCAACGACAGTTCAACATGGTAGAAAAAATATCATTTCCTCCACAAACTTCCATTTTCACAGCTGTATGCTACAGAATCATACAGAAAATAATGACCATAAGTGGCCAATAAATACGTCCTATCTCATTTCAGGTAAATTTTTCACAGGAAGGAAAAACTTGTTGGGGGTTTTGAGATACTGAAAGTCCAAGTTTATTTATTTTTTTATATATTAATGGATTAATTAACAGTTATAATGCCTCATCAGCCACATATGGCTGACATTTTTCTTACCAACTAAGCTTCAACCATATGTGGCTGATAGCACAGGCTGGTTTTCAAAGTGAGATTTAGGCGTCCTCATCCACATTTTTTAAAATTGTATGTCATGGCTGACAAGGCCTGATGAGGTGAAGATAAGATGAATATATTAATTGTTAAATCTTCTAAATTTTTAATTATTTCTTCTTTGTGCACATTAAATTTCATGAAATTATAATCCATAACAACAGAAAATATTGTCTTTATGTATTGTCGTATATTTTGTCGTTTACAATCTTTTTTCATAATACTGTTGACCACATCTTGCATCTGTGAGAAGTTTATTAGGGGCATTGAGCGATATGTAAGTGTCTTTTATTTTTAATGTATTCCTTTACTGAAATGAAGCTTTCTTCTTGATTGTTATTGTATAAGTCTTTACAGACATTGCATCAAATTTTTAATTTTAGTAGTCGTAGTCTAATTGAGCCCTTATTTTTGGGAGCCTCTTTTGTGGTCCAAATTCACAAAGATGTGGTCACAGTTTATGTCATCAAAATCAATTTCAGATGTCTGGTTTGACGTTTCTGGTTTCTTCAAAAACAATTTATTTAATGATTTGAATACTGTGCATGTATCTACTTCACAATTAGACCCTTTGGAATGCATGCTACTCATATTATTGATGAGTAGCGATGCAAAAGCTGCTTCGAAGCCAGCACACGTTGGGGAAATGTTCCGATATCCATGGCTTCGAATGCAGCCAAAAAAATTCTCCAAAGGGTCTTGATTGAAGTGCCTCATCCAAAGAGACGTCAAACCATACTTATTGGATAAAACATCGACAAGATACTCAATATTTTCAATTGTTTGCAACCAATTTGTTACGGATGGAACTTAACCAGACCTTGCAGTATTTACATTTGTAAATCTCATTGACCTAAGCACTTCCTTTGACTCGGTCAACACCATCCTGTGTGTGCCTTGAATTTGGAGTCACTTCACCTAGGAGAGGCTTTGCACTCCTATTTTGAATTGTCGAAACTAACGGTAACTCTATAACGATAAAAAGGTTCGGTCCCTTTAGTTTCATTATAAATAGTTTACACTGTATTTGTTTCAAGTTGGTTAGGTCGAACATTCTCGGAAATTCAGAAAACGATTTACAACTCGAAAACTATGAAAAGACGCGGAACATACATGGGGGTGATTCGAAGAACCCATGACTCGAGGAGCCTATTTTTTTCTTTAGACGTCAATCTTCTGGCCACGCTGTATAAAAGGACTACTTCTACATAACTTTTAATCTAGCTCATATTTTTTAAAGTACCATATCATTGAATGTCTTAAAATGCTTCGCTTATCACTGTAATGGCCAAACTGCCAGCTATACAATTATGTGATTTTTTTCATGAAATGAGAACTCTTTTGTGTTAAATTAGGACAGAAACCATTGTTTATAAAATAATTAAAACAATATTTCGAGCTGAATTAAAATATATTGAGTAACCATGTTTTACAATGATTCGCAAGTGACATAGACAAGTCTAGAACATTTTTCATAGAATGATTGTGATTGTGAGTGTGATTTTCATAGAATGATTCCAGAATCACCTGAATAAATTATTTAATTACAAACATTCAAAAAAATTCATAAATATAGGATCAACTGTTAAAAAGATGTCAAAACATACTAACACAGAAATCCCAGGAGAGCTGGGACCCTTAGTTGCTACAAAGGCCATTTCGCTTATGTAATAAAATACTTAATTACATGGAAAAAATTATAAATTGTACACAAATTATTAAATATGTATACAATGCCTACCTAGAAGCCACACCATTTCACGATGTTGGTGCAAAATTTGTTTATAATCATTGATTTCGCTATTTGCCCATATAAATGAATCGTGGTTTGATTCACCAAATTTGCTGTTCACGTTAATAATCCTTAGGTACTATCACAGACCTGAAATAAAATATTTTACCTTAACAATGATCCCGAAATAGCATTGCTACAAATTAAAATATAATATAGTATAATTACAGTGTTTACCATTTGCACATTCAATGAATGATAGTTTTTCCGGCAGAAGTAGATATGGTCTTCTTCAGCCGGTGGCTGGAATAAATCAATGTGGCTGCAGTCTATGTATCCAACCACCCCGGGAACTCCATTCTTTAAGTTTCTATAAGTTAATATGAAACAACATTACTTAGGTGATCAATTACAATTACTTAGGTCAAAAGTAGGTTTATTAAACTTACTTTTGACTAGCAGCCCTTTCATCCAATGGTGTTTGTGAAAATACTATGTACTTCGACAGCATATTTCGATAGTTAAGTGCTTGGGTAACCTCTTCAAGGTACCTGTATAAGTAATAGTAGATATCTATTAATTTGTTATTACTAATTAGTAACTTATGCGCAAGAGTGTTCCTGTAGATAATAATAAAAATTAATATGTACGTACATTATGTACACTTGTTGTAATGTAGGTATGTGATAAAGAGATGTTTTTCTATTAATTAAATTTCAAATTTATTTTCTCCATACCATACAAAAGAGGCATTTCGCTCTCTTTGCTATATGCATCTGACATACAAATTATCAGTAATGCCGTCAAGATTCGCGCCTAGAAAAAATATGTTGTTGGTCTATGTACAGGCCACATTTCATAATTTTAGTGTTTAGTAATTTAGATAATTGCTCCGGGAGTATTGCGGGAGTACCTATAGAATATTTTTACCAATACGTAAGTTCGGTAGGTCGATTGTTAATATTGAATTGGAATAAAAATAGTATATATGGCTTGTATACATACTTAACACATTTTAATGCTAAACATGCATCTTACCTGTTTTTAAACAGTAGCTGCACTTTCAACCACTTATCCATAATTTTATTGAAATCTAGCTGCGCCCCGCGACTTAGCCCGCGTGGAGATTGATGTGTCGCAAGTAAGAAAAGTATTCGGATGCGCTGTTATAATTATTTCCGAATCTATCATGAGTGTATTACGAACTCGCTTTAATTGTTAACCACGTGTTCGACAATTTGTTCTCGTATTGAAAATGTCAACCGTTCGATAAATAATTCCAAATCCGTTCCAATAAAGTAAAATTAACGAAATCCATAACAAAGAATTAATGATGTAGAAATGGATGCGTTAAAAAATACAAAACCGTGTTCAAATGGCATTTGAGTGGTGTTGCCATTCAAAATTATGTTAGTAGTGTCGGGCTGTATCTGCCAAGTCCGAACGTGATTTTTTAGTTGTATTACCTGGCATAAAATAGGTTTAGCCTCCCGAAAAAAATTGGTCTGGATTTCCCGAAATTCTCCGATTTGTCATTCCCCGCGCTAACCTTTACTTCCCCCAAATCGGGGATTTTGCAGCGCTGGTCATTGTCAACATTATCTAACTGGGTCATAGTGTAGTACTCGGTGTGCTAACAAACACCGCCAACGTGCTTTCAGAACTCCAATGCAACGCTCGACCGTATTGCTGTCTGTACAATGAAGTTTTGTATAGTGTCCTTCTGGTGAACTTGGAGCCGCGTCTAAGATAGGTTTCATCATCCAAGGGCGCTGTGCATATTCAGAATCACCTAAAATATTCATAATAATATAAATATTTCTGTTTGGATATATTTCATTTCCACATAACATAAATCACGATAGACCCATATTAGTTTCCATTTCATACACCAACATCCACATCTTACACCAACCGGAGACAATCTGTGACTGCTTTGTCTATTGCTTTGTGTATTTATGTAATCTTACTATCAAAACATTTAAAGAATGATAGTTTTTCCTATTAAAATATGCCTCTTCTTGGTCAATAGGTCGAATTAGGCCACATGTGTACACAATAATTCCTGGAAATCTAAATTTTTCTATGAACCTAAAAACAACCACACAATAGGTCAAATTAAAATCTTTTCATTTTAATATAATACTACATTATAATTAAAATACGTAATACCACTTTCATAATTATTATATTCTCTTGCTGAGATGAATGGAACTTTGCATACTTTATAAATATTTCCCGGACATTGAGTGCATCAGTAACTTCATGTAGACACTTGCTAAATGTGGGCTGAGACATGTTACAGAGAAACCAGGCACACAGATTGCGTTGGTATGAATCATTGGCAAAAAAGTTCAAGGCAGCCAAGATCTGCAATAGGCAATAATATATAAATATTATAAATGCGATAGTTTGTGTGTGTGATGTTTGTTACCACGTATCACCGTAACTACTGAACCGATTTTGATGAAATTTATTGGAATTTTGGAATATAGATAGTTTAAGTACTGAATTTAAACATAGGCTATGTTAATTTTTAAAAATCAACCCCAAGGGCGTGAAAAAAGGTGGTAAAGTTTGTATGGACAATTTTTATGCCTTGGTTCAAATTCGCTCAAAACTCGGTACAAATAAACTTTGACATAAATAATTAAACACGATATTTTTATTTTTTCATAACTACCCCTAGGAAGGGCGCATGGGAGTTCTAAAGTTAGTACGGTGTTTTTACTGTAAACTTTTTTTTTTATTTATTTATTTCAAGCAGTATTAATGTACAATAAAGTAAAATTAACATAGACCCATAGAATATATACCTTATAGACTAACATATATACAAAAATATAACATTATGACTAAGTATTTTATACGCTACTACACAACACAAGGAATTATTGTTTCTGCCTACTTTCCCTATAACGGCGGTAGACTACCCTGTAGGCCAGAAGTCCGGGGTAAGGAACATCTTCGCGTGTTCCGCTGGAACCTGGAACGCGTAGGACTTGAAATCAGTGGTCCTAGTCTGCTCCAGCCGCGACAAACTCACGTTGATGAGCTCCTCACGCGAACTCTGGTACATGCCTATTCTCTCCCGGACGTATCGAAGGACTTCTTCACCCTTCGTCTCCTTGTCCAGGCGAGAGAGGTAAATTTTGACGGTCGGGGCTACAACTCGTAGCGTCGAAGCTGTAACCGTGGCGGTGCCGCGATGATTACGGCTCTGACGATGCCGACGTTTTTTCTCCACGAGGGTGAAGCCGTTTTCGTCGGTCTTGGTACGGGCAGTCTTGGGATGAGGCTTTGAGCACGCCTTTTCCTCCAAGTGTTGCCATATCTTGTAATCTAACGGACTCAAATCTGGACTGGAGGAGGGCCAGTCTTCGTGCCGGATGAAGTCGATTTCACGCGCCGCCAGCCAGTCTTGTGTGCTCTTCGCTTTATGAGCTGGCGCCAAATCTTGTTGGAATACCCAGTGCCTGTTATTGAACATGGTATGAGAAACAGGTTCCACAAGGTTCGTCAGGACTGTATTTTGATACACAACTGCATTCGTTTTTACACCTTTCTCACAAAAATGTACCTCTGTTAAGCCCCAATAAGAAACTCCCAACCATACCATGAGCGAGGACGGAAAATGACCTCGTTGGACACGCGGAATACGGTTGCTCGCTTCTTCACTACTGTGTGCGTACACCTTATCATTTTGTTTGTTGTAGCTCTCTTCTACGGTAAAAATTTTTTCATCCGAAAAAAGAAGTTCCCGATATTTTTTTCCCGCGTACCGCTTCAACAAAGCGCGGCATCTCTTCAGTCTCAGGTCCATTAGACGAGCATTTAAACGATGTCCTGTTTTTCTTCGATATGCCCGAAGCCCTAAGTCTTCATTTAACACCCTTTTCACCGTGGTTCTGCTTAACCCCATCTGAAGGGCCAACAGTTTCTGCTTACGTTTGGGATTTCTTTGAATTCGCGCCTTCACAGGTTTTATCACTGCTGGAGTCCTAACAGACCGAGGGCGACCACTTCTTGACCTGTCAACTACACTAGAGTCTCATTGTATCTTTTGATGGTACGATAAACGAATCTTTTGGTTATATTTAAATTTTTCGTAACCGCAACGATGCAACGCAATAACTGCAACACGGTCTTCTTTAAGCGTCCACTCCATATTTAAAAATGAGTAATATTCTAAAAAGTATACATTTTTATTTTCATGAACAATTCGAAATTCGAATAAAATAAACTTTTTTGTGGCCAGCATTCTAAAAGAAAAGTTTTTACTGTGTGACAATCCTTATGACCTGACTGTGTATTTCCATCGTGACTCAATGTAACGGAATGTTACAAACGTTTCCTGTAGGCATCAATTTTTTTTTTACTTTTTTAAATCCGCGATTTTTATCCGTAACCCCGCATCATGGATATCGTTCTTGTTTTTGTGTTGAGGCGACGAGCTATTCCAAAGCGCTGGTTCATTTTCGAAAAGATTTAAAAACTCAAATGTATGTTATTTCGTTCGTCCACTCAATCATGTGCGTGTTCGTACGGCCGCAAACGAAATGAATGTGTGAATATCGACGCGCGCACGCACCCACGCAAGTCGCGACAGGCGCCATCGCGCTTCGCCGTGCCGCGTCTTTTAACTTACCGACTCCCGATGGATCGGACGGGCGACGTCAGAGCGTTTTCACATTATCCGATCCGATATCGGTGTCGGACGACGATAGCCGACATCCGATAGCTGGCACCATGTGCTATTTTCACATATTTCCGACAAAATCGTTCCGATACGGCCATTTGCTCGATAGCTTAGTGCGGGCAGGTCATCATGGCAGACTATAATAGAAAACTTTATTTGCTGTATCTATTATATTTGAGATACATCCCATTGTGGAAGCTAGACATTCAGAGGGAGCATTTTATACTCGTTTTAGCAAGCTACAAAACGCACCTAGAAAGTTTTTTAATTACTTTCGTATGAGTGAATCCACATTCAATTATTTGCTAATTCATCTCACAAACAGTATCAATAAACAAGACACACATTTTCGAATGGCTGTGGGGCCTAAAGAAATGCTGGCTGTGACATTAAGGTAAGTTTACTATTTTCATGTTTGTTTTTTAATCATTGGTTTCTATCATTATCTTTTGTTGGCTGGTGGTCAACACTGTACATGTATAGTGGGCAGCACATCAAGCTGGGCACAATAATTGTAAAATAGCCCATAAGATAACGGAGCGCAGAGCGCTGCTGGTTTGTCTAGCTTGATACACTGGCCACCATACATTATTATTTAGTTATAATTAAATAAAGTTCGTTATAAAAATAATTTTAATCAGAAACAGGTATTGTTATACAAAGTAATTATTACAATCAAAATGGAAATGAAATAGCATATGACAAGGTAAACTTACAATATATCCGAATATTTATTGAAAAATTGCTGAAAGTTATTAGTATGGGATTCTGTAACCGATTCACAGAACTTGCTTGTTGTCGATGTTTGTTGAATTCCAACTAGTTGTGGAGTGGGTACATCAATGTAGGAGTTGCTTGGAGTCGATGTTTGTTGAATTACAACTGATTGTGGACTTGGTACATCAATATAGGAGAGGGAGAATTTATTGAATTGCTATGAATCGAATGGCCATGTTTTGGATATGATCTACTGCAGGGTTTACGAGAATATATGGTGATTGTACACGTTTATGAAGGGCCCGGTTTTGTTTAATTTTTTTATATTTTCGATAAAAGATCCATTTGTAGCTGCATTTTCTCTGGTTCTGACATATATTTAACATATGGTATAAAAGACGTAAAGAAACTGTCCTCTGTTAACACTCTTTCAGTACACTCATATTGCGGCCTCAATGTCTATTTTCCTTTTATTTTTTGACGGCTCCTTCTTTCGTTCATGTATAGCAACATTATCAGAATGTTCATTATCATTAGCAGCGATCACTTCATGCTCCTGTTCTGTTTCTTCCACAATGTTGGCATCAGTTTCAGCTTTTTTTGTAAATTTCTTTAAAAATTTTAGGTTTTCATGAAACACATATGTTTTTTTTGCAGCTTGCCCTACATTAAGAGATGTAATGAACGCGTCTCTTATATTATTCCATTTGTTTATAATGAGTTGTGCTGAAACAATAATTAGCTTATTAATACAAATGTACTTACAGGCATCAATACATAGTTTAAATAGGCTGAGGCAAAGTTTATGTAACCACAATTTTTAAAAGAGCATTAATAAACTAGATTACAATTTCTTTTTTACTTTCAGGTACCTGGCCAGTGGTTGCTCTCTGACCAATCTGCACTACAATTACAGGCTAGGAATCAGTACATTGAGTGAAATTATAAATTTTGTTTGCCAAAAAATATGGGAAAACTTCCGTAGCGAACATTTAGAAAATATGTCTGAACAAAAGTGGAAAACAGTATCAGAGGGTTTTAAAAAAAGAGCTTTCAATTTCTTTTTTAGTTTTCAGGTACCTGGTCAGTGGTTGCTCTCTGACCGATCTGCACTACAATTACAGGCTAGGAATCAGTACATTGAGTGAAATTATAAATTTTGTTTGCCAAAAAATATGGGAAAACTTCCGTAGCGAACATTTAGAAAATATGTCTGAACAAAAGTGGAAAACAGTAGCAGAGGGTTTAAAAAAAAGAGCTTATCCCAATTGCCTCGGTGCTATAGACGAAAAGCACATACGCATTCAAAATTTTCCACATGGCGGTTCAATGTATATGAATTACAAGAAATTCTTTTCAATTGTCCTTTTGGCAGTTGTAGATTCAGATTATTCGTTCATTTTTGTTGATATAGGCGCATATGGCAAAGATTGTGATTTCCTCTTAACTACAAAACACTCATTTTTGGAAATTGTTGATGCAACGAAATTTACACATTCCACAACCAAACCCATTACTGAAGGAGGACTTACATTTCCCCACGTATTTGTTGCTGATGATGCATTCCCAACGAATGAACATATGTTACGAAGCTATTCTGGACATAATTTAAGTAAAAAACAACGCATATTTAACTACAGACTTTGCAGAGCACGTCGGTATGTTGAGTGCGCATTTGGAATTATGAGTAATACTTAAATGGAGAATATTCCATCGACCCATCGATGTGTCCCCAAAATTTGCCAAAAACATAGTGAAAGCTTGTGTTATTTTACATAACATCGTGAGGAAGCGTAATGGATATTAAATAGACGATATAATTTTAAGTGTGAGATCATCTCTAGAAACTTTGTCCAGTCCCCAGACAAAATCCACTAATAAAACAGGACGTGGAGTCCGTTCAACCTTTGCTGATTATTTCGTTTCAGATGGTAAATTACCATGGCAACTGTCCAAGATCTAGGTCGTAAAAATAAACATTTACATTACTTGTACATTAATTAATTATTACCTATAGTAGGGCCATTAGCAACTGAACGTTGGGGCACTAAATATTTTTACGTAGTAACTATTATTTAATCTGTGTCCCAACGCTCAGTTGCTAATGGTCCTACTATACGTACCTATACATTAAGCAAACAGACGTTATACCTATAATAGACATTAAGATACAATTTTGAGGTTATAATTTTGTGATGTGTTTGTTTATTTATTTTAGGTTGCTTGTCAGATGTAAATAAGCCGTGTAGGTATTATAATGGACTCGTTTGTAAACGTGTAAGTTCTGTTCAGATTTATTTATTAAAAGTGTAAATTACATACCAATCTTTTTTTTCTCATCCTGATTTAAAACTTCATATCCCTCTTCAAGGTATTCACGTACTTCTCGCCAAGTATTGTCTCGGAGTACTTTATTTTTATATTCCTCGTGAGTTTTATCCCACAAGCATGGTTTAGATTCTACCTATTATGACGACGCCATAATGACAACCAAACTAGTAAACAAGCTCAAAATGGCCACCGCGCATCGGGCTCTACGCACACAGAGACAATTTAAGCTAGGTTCATATTACTTATTGTGTCGGGGTGTGTCGTGGCGCGACAGAATGCAATCAGTCTCATAGATTTATTATGACTAGATTCACATCAATGTGTTGCATTGTGTTGTGGCGGCGTCTGTCGTGGCGTCAACCGTTCGCGCCCGGTCGCGCCATAGAGGTGGTGGGGGATCTGTCGAGCCACAACACACCACACTGATGTGAATCTAGTAGTACGGCGCGTTACCGCGGTGAATGTAGTTGTTTCCCGTCATTTTAATTTGCAAAAATGTCTGACGAACTTATTGAGTTAGTACGCCAATATAAAGTACTTTATGACACAAAAGCTAAAGATTACAAGGATCAAGGTGTCAGGAATGCTGTTTGGGAGGAAATAGCAACAACATTAAATAAACCAGGTAAGTGTTTATTTATTAACTTATCTATTACATATATTTCGCCGTATACTATCCATTTGCCATGGTACTTGACCCTCTGGACTCATAAAATAATTATTATATTTTTCTCTTATGTACACAGCTTCTTGTGTTGGATTTCTCGATAAAGGGGGAATATTACATAAAGCAGTATTAGTACTATTGTTGGTGATTTCCGTAGAATTGAAGCTTTGATCATCTTCGTACGTGTTTAGAGACTAAAAAATTATGTAGACAACAAGTAGCAAGAACAATTTTATCTGCCATGTACGGCTGTACTTGCAAAGGTCCTTGAAATACTCTGAATCTTGCTCTTAATATACCAAATGCATTTTCTGCTGTACGACGCGCACGTGATAGACGGTAGTTAAATATTTTATTTGAATCATTGTTTACTAGTTTTGCTTTACTGTAGGGTTTTAGTAAATATGTCTTCAATGGAAATGCTGCATCAGCGACGATAGTATACGGTAAAGGCTCACTATTCTGGCTCAGCGGTTCGTTTGGTGGAACACTTAGTTCATTTCGCGCAAACCTTTGACCCATTAATGATTTTTCATAAATACCACCGTCACTATTCCTACCATATGCTCCTACATCTATCATAATAAACTTGTAATAAGCATCAACAAGAGCAAGTAGCACAATGGAATGCTCTTGTTTATAATTGTAGAAGGTAGACCCAGCTTTTATTGAGCAAGTTATATTTATATTTCCATCCAAAGCTCCAATACAATTTGGAAAATGCCAATTCTTTTTAAATCCTATAGCAATGTTTCGCCATGTTTGTTCTGTTGGTTGTGGCATTACAATAGGTGACATAATCTTCCAGATGGCATCGCAAACTTCTTCAACTATTGCTTTTACTGTTGACACTCAAATACGGTAACTGAACACCATCGAACGAAATGAATTTCCTGTAGCCAAAAATCTGTAATTAAATAAATTATATAAGTATATACCTACAATTGTTTCAGTTGAAACATGCAAAGAGGATTGGACTAAGTTACGTAATTCTTTCGCCAGTGCACTAAAACAAGAATAAGAAATAAGAAAAGCGGTCAAGCTGCCATGCCAGTAACACCTTGGAAATATGAAGATCAAATGATTTTTTTATCACCATTTATGGAATCTAGAAACACGAAGACAAATTTAGCATCTTCACCTGAACCAATTCAATCACCATCTGAATTGACATCGGATAGGTCTACAGCTAGTCCTTACAATAGGAGCGAGTCTCAATGCTCAGTCAGGATTTCGTCTTCTTGCCGTCAGAATTCGGTCAAGCCAGGGATGCAGGAGCTTTATGAACTTATGAAGTCATCAAACGATCTCAGAATTCAAAAGCAAAATGAAAGACGAGAAAGAGATATGGATGAAAATGATCTGTTCTTTTTGAGTATGAGCAAAGCGGTGAAAAGTCTTTCAATCCTTAAACAAACTAAAATTAAACTAGATTTGCACTCTGCAGTATCCAAAGCACAAATCCGCCACTTAGAGAAACAACAGACCGATAAAGTCCTGCAAACTCCAATTAACATTACATCCTACAAAGTCATTCCGCCACAACAAACTATTTCCCCACCCCAACCATCGTCATCGCTTCTTATTATAGTGACTGTGATTAATAAATAATTATTTATATTTTTAAGTGTTAAAGTTAAACTTGTGTCTCGTAATTAAAAAAAAATTATGTCATTTTAGAGAAAAATACATACCTCAAACACACAGCAAGTCTTTCTTTTGTTCCTATAGGACAGCGAAATTGCGTATGTTGTTTCTTAATATCCCTTTCAGTTAAAGAGTGTACTTGCTCGAACTGAATTTTAGTTAATCTGAAATATCGATGGAACCTTTCGTCATCAGTTTCTAAGTCCTGAACGAGAGTGTGAAATGCGCCTTTACTGCCTCTTACTTCATTTATAGGATGAACCCAATATTATTAATTATCGAAAATCAATAGAAATTGTATATCTTCGTCAAAATCACTGTCAGTATCAGATGATTCCAAGAAAAACATTTTACACGTATACACCGCACAACTCACAAATTATTAATGATGTAAAATTGTGCCATATTGCAACACACCACGACACACCAGTATGAACACTACGCGTCACGACACATAGCGCCCCAACACATCACGACACAACAATATGAACCCAGCTTTAGACGCGGCACTGCCGTGGAGGGATTATAGAAACGCTTTTACTAAATACAAGTCCATTCTAATAGAGTGTAGATAAACTATGAGGAACATAGTAGACGAACTTTGCATCTTTGTACTTAACTCTAAGTTGGGTCCGTATAATGTATTAGAGATAGACTAGAAGTTAAAAGTCTGTGTCTCCGGACAGACTAAAAACATGACATGAGTATCTAATTATTATCATACTAAGCAAGACCCAAGCTACAGCTGTTGTAGGTAATATAAGATAAAGGGTAACTTAAATAACAAGGGAATGTTGACTCTGATAAGTATTGACTGTCACCAATGTGATAGTACATACCCGTCGTTCGTTTCCAGAGACCCTAAAAATTACCACTTGGAGGCCGTTGTGTTCACAACGCTGTCCTTCAATACCCCGAGTTAGTTCATGGGGGTTTTACTTCTACAGGTGGTGAAGGAATCCATCAGAAGCAGCGGAAGCGAAGCAGATAATTACTGTGACTAGATTCATATTATTTCCTTCTCCAGCTATCGATATGTACACCTTTTACACTACCAATATCAACAGAGTATACACAGAATAATTATAAATAAAGTAGTATGGGTGTAAGAAATCGACATGGTGGTATAGTGCTGAGATATGAAGATCCCATTTAAAACAAGTAATGCGATGAAGATATTTAATAATGATAGCAGAAAAAGAAAAGGTGCCTCTTATTGGTTGTAGCAAAAGAAAGTATTCATTTATAGTAGCTAGTTAATAGAAAATAGTGTACACTTAATTAAAAATCATGTTATTGGAAATCTAGCAGGGATATCCGAAAACGATATCGATTTAGGTTGAGAAAAAAAAAAAATGTATATATATGTTTGCTTCCCGCACCACGAAGAAAGTGGCGCCAATAGTTCTGCTCAAGTGACAAAGAGGGCGTTATGAAGCACTTTACAAAGGTAGTTGTGTTAACGAGTTATAAACACCACAAAAAAGTGTGATGTCACATGGCTGTTGCCAGACCTCCCGATTTTAATTTTTGTCTTCAGGCAAAATTAACCGATTTCGGGTAAATGATTTCGGACGTTTCCTTATTTGATTGCCGGCAACACTGCTTAATTCGTTTAACTTCGAACGATGGCCGCGCTCCTGTAGCTAAGCTAGGCTCAACGAAATTATATAAGGAAAACATAGCAAAATGGAGATTTTGTCGTATTAAAAGGTTTCAGTTTGGTGTTGGCAGTACATATAGTTGGCAAGTAGTTTCCAATTTGTCGTTTTTATGTTACTTCACAGTGAAATCCTATTTTAGATTAACCCATTTGCGCCCAAATGAAACTAAACAGTGAAATAATATGTTTCTGTTTATTAACAATCAGAAATATACCTAGTAATTACAAAATCGTTAAAAAAGTTAAAAATATATTTTGTTTTATTAGAAAAAAAAGGCCGTCCTCAAATGGGGACACTGGGCTCATGGAGTATGAAAATTTTCTAAATACTGTTTCTCAACACACAATATTTTTAGACATTTTTTACACTGCCAATGCGCTATATTGTGGCATACTGCTGATCTCAATTGTTTAGCTATTTTTCGGGGGTGGTGACCAAGACTAAGTCTGCAGTATCAGACTTTGCACCCCAGAAGCTGTTGGACGTCCTCGTTGATAGTTGGATTATTTCAAATAGTGGCGGGCAATGCAGCGGCGGAATTGAAGCTGATCTATCTTTGTGTCGTTGGTCAGAACGTGCAAACGCCACGCATTAGCTACTGCTAGCCTCCAGCATGTAGGAAAAACCCACCACCACTTTTTCCCCCGAGTGGCTGTGCGATACAGAAAGTTAGATTAGTCAGCTTGATCTACTCCACCCATACTCTTGTTATAATTTTGATACACATGTGGAATGCCCACATCGTTCTTTTGTCTATTAGCAGTGCTCCTTTATTTTACCTTCTCCAACGGGAGAACACTATCGTAGTTTGAGCCCATCGTACAGACACTGTTGTCAAGCCACAGAAAAACAGAATTTGATTGACTGAATCAAATCTGTAGTCAAAATCTACACGGGTTTTCTTCTTCATCTCTTTGACAGATATTAGAGGACACTTTTAGTACCTCTTTTAAGAACAGTGCCGGTTGCACGATATCCAGATTCTCGTAGATATCGTAACAATGTGTAACTTGAAAAAAAATTATTGAAAAAAACGATATGATATCATTCATTGAAATAATATCATTCGGATTATCGTTTGGATTCTAATCTGTTGAGCATCATGCTTTACCACTTTTGTGTCTAATGGTTGTGCCTGTGGAAGATCATTCCTCTAAATGTTATCATCATTGCCTTCTTCTTCATCTGTCAGAACACTTGGATCTGGAGGAAGTGCCACTAAATCTATATCTGCATCAGGGTCATCTTCATCTATAATACCTTCCAATGCTTCCTAAAGCCCATGATAATCATTGTATTGCCAAATGCCCTGCGCGCCATCATTCAGTCAAACTTTCCTATGGACAAAAAAAAAGAATAAATTATATTCTATGTGCCCAATGTCCCCATTTGGGGACACCCTTATACTCCACCCTGTAAAACCACGGTCTTTTAAATTTTATCAAATTAGTTATTTATATTTTGTAGTTGACTATCTTATCAATAACTTATTGAAAGAAATAAAAAGAAAAAGTGTTAAAATATATTTGAAATACAATACTTACTCTTCGGTAATTATTATGCACACATCAACTCCACAAAACTTCTAATAAAACTACTTGTAGACAAATCAAATCAATTTTAGGCTACCAAGCATAAAGAATCACTATTTTACTTCATAAATAAACGTTTATAATAAGTCAGATTACTCATATAAAAAAATGTGGGTAGTTTGAAAAGTGTCCTCGTTTGGGCACGGCAAGCGTAAATGGGTTAAGCCGCTCGTAGCGTGGGGCGTGGGGCCTCTGTAATTAGAAAAAAGATTGACCGAGTATTGGACTAAGAGTGATAAGAAGCTAATTGGGGTGAGTTTTCGAAATTACACCAATAAGAAACATGTATTTCAAGTGAAATTCTGGGATTATAGAATAGCTTCTGGGGATTCAATTCTTTTTTAGAATGGAGTCACTGACAATATTTTACAAAAGGGGACGAGTAGTACATATCTATTCCACGATAGAACAATGAGATGATGGTGTCTTTGAAGGGTGAAGCTAGAAATGTCATTGAGGGTTTAGACACCAGCAATAAAAATTACCAGTTTGCCTTGTCAGCACTTAAGGAGAGGTACGGCAAATCCACATTTATGATTGATGCACATTATTCAGCATTATATAAAATTAAAGCGGCAGACAACTCCATTCAGAATTGCAGAAAAACATACAACGAAGTGGAAATACATCGAAGATGCCGCTTCTAGATCTACCCGGAGTTGGCGATCTATCCCTCCGGTCGAATCGCGCTCTTCTTTCTTCTTGTTCCCGTTCCGTGGGGCGCGGTGCTCTGTCGCGCTCCCCCCGTATTGTCGACGTGTGTTGAAGCCAATCGTCGACTCTGCGATGCTCCTCGGTGCTCGGTATCGGCTTTTCATGCAGGCTCTGGTTGTCTTCGATCATGGCTACTTGGGCAGCCAGACGTTTCCTTACTAGGTCGATGTCGATCTCAAGCTCTTTCCGCTTGATTTCGGCGAGTTTCTCCGCCGCCTCTAACTCCGCAAGCCGCAGCCTTAATGTGGAGTTCGTAGTTCGTTGCGAGAGCGGTGGTGATCTCGCTCGTTCATGCGTTCGCAATTGTTCATGCGACCGAGTTCGTTCATGCGCTTGCGTTCGTTCAAGAGCGGTGACGACGGTTTCGTCCCGTCGCGACGCTTCCAGTTCTTCGGCGCCGGGCATAGATGGTGACGCCGGCGGCTCTCTCGACATTCTCCGTAGTCGTTCCTCTTCGACGCGGCGAAGCTCTTCGTCACGGCGCTGCTCTTCGATGAGACGCTGTTCCTCGATGCGACGCTGTTCCTCGATGCGACGCTGTTCCTCGATGCGGCGAAGTTCTTTAAGATCTGCGGCGTCGCCTTGACAACGGGTCATAATCACCATGGTCCGCTCCTCGATCCGGCTGAGAAGGACCAGACTGTTGTGGACTGTATTGAAAACAGTTTATTTCTTGTTCCGATTTTATTCTCTTGAGTACTGGTGTCGCCAATCGGCATACTAACTTCGCTTATGTGGAGCACGCTAGTGATAAAGTTCTCTAGTCTAGCCGTAGATATTATTAGCAGTAATAATTAAGTCAAGTCAAACACATTTCGTCTCTTTCTCTCATGTTGAATTCTATATAAGTCCATCTCGCTTGCACAGTTTAAAGAGAAGTTTATTTTGGCTAGATAACTCTATCCAAGAATTGTAAAATTAGTCTTAAGCTAAATAAAATATAAAATAGCAGTTATTCCTAAGTAGCTTATTCTTTATTCTTTCTTTATGTAAGTTTTATCAATACCAAAGACAAATTCACACATATGACAATAAAAGAAAAAAAGAAGGTGAAAATACATGGCGGCAAGAACAGTGTAAAAGAAATGTTTTTAAGTTTTTAATTTGCGAATTTAGATAGTTTCCCATGTTCTCAGTTATTATTGTGATCTAGTTTGTCACCCTGTGCAATTAAATAAGTAGGTATACCTACCACAATACCACAAGAAAGGAAAGTGTTTTTATCGTAATTATACTCTACTGATTCACATCGATGGTTTTATTGAAGACCCTTGGGCCCCTGCGCACGACTCGCGCACATGTGGTCCATCGAGCCCTTGAGACGAGCGGCCAAGTAAGAAAACTCAGAACGTATACAGTCCACGCACGAACCACGCTAACTCACGATGTCGTTGACGCCGGCGCAATCCCGCGTTCCATTGCAAGACGCCAACGCCATAGTTGCTAAGGCTCCCGAAGGAAAGGACACGCCCGCCGAAGCTACCCACGTGAAAACCGACAAATCAAACACCAGCATTTAACGCTATAAGAAATTACAGGCCGAGAAGAAAGCTTTAGACGACCTAGCGGCGCACAGTGATTCGTCTAGAACAAGCTAGCTGGACAAAAACAACCCTTTAATTCCCGGAATATTCTTATCACAATAATTAGCGAAAACCCAGGTAACGAGAATTCCAGGTAATGTTTTCCACTGTTACCCTCCAAGTATGCGTGATAAGGGCAAGTATATAAGATGTTGCATTTTTTTAGTGTTTTCAGTTGCATTTGTGCGTTTTACCAAATAATTTATAGTAAATTTTTAAAAAGTTTTCTGCTATTTGTTTATCATGGAGTTTGAAACTGAGGGTGAGTATTATTTTTAACAATATTTGTATTTGGTAATATTCCATAGGATCAACTTTTAAATCTACTATGTATTGTAAAGTAGTAAGATTTTTTTATCAAATTTTAACTTTTCTCGAGAAAAAGTTATGTACATGTCTCCCCATGTCACCCCTGTATAATTGATATATAATATACGGGCATTTATCTAGTTTACAATGATGAGAAATTTGGTTGCGAAATATTTGCACAACTAATTTATTTTTATTTTTTTCAGATGTATCGTTCGTCATTCCGAAAATTGTTTTTTTCGAAGAATGGTTAAAACACCCGAAAGATACAAAAAATGAAGCTCTGTTTCGATTTATTTCATCGAGACATGACATCAGGGCTGCGTCGGAGCATTCTGGGAGAAACATCAAGCTCATCATTTCGCAAATTTCGTACAAAATACAACAAAAATAGACGAGCTGTGGAAGGAGTCAAGAGCAGTTTCCTTTGAAGTGCTCTGAGTGGCTAAGTAGTTCAGATATTTTTTTGTATATGTCTGTTACCAAGCCTATGCCATATACTTCCGGAGAGCGCTCAGCAGGGCCTGGTAGGCCGTTGAAAGAATTCTCAGAATCGAGTCTTAAGACGAAACGAAGACGAGTTGATGACCTTGTCTAGGAGTGCCAGTGAATTAGTGTACGCTGCTGAGGTGTGAAACCCTGACCTAAGTGCTGATATTACAGGATTAGATGTTACATTAATAAAAATAATGGGAACTTTACTTCGGACTTCATCTTCAGGATTTGATATTAACATTGAGAAATTTCAGGCTTTGGCGATAGAAACAAGAAAGCTGTACGTAAATCTATATCCGTGGTACTACATGCCTGCTAATGTTCTCAAAATTCTTATTTATTCTTAGCTTATGTGTTAATAATATGTTATATTTGAATGTATCAACTTGCAGTTCGTATTAATTGTAATTTAACTTTAAATATGATCGTGCCTTTAGCTTTTGTAAATTTGAAAGAGAGAAAATAAAAGGATTTTTGTTGGAACATTTTTTTTATTGGAATTTTTGCTTAATATTACTTATACAAGTATTTCATTATGCATAATAACACCGTTAAAAACTAAAAATCGAAGAAAATAATTTTGTCCAGCTAGCTTGTTCTACACGAATCACTGTGCGGCGACAAAAATAAAGATTATAGAGGAAACGATGCAACTTAAATTACGCCTCGAGCATAAGGCTATTGACGAAGAGGAGAACGAGACAACTAGCCAATTATTATCATTAAGAGTGGCGGATTGAGTAGATACAACCGTAGTGCAAGCTAAACCTATTATGACAGACCCAACTCCGCCCCAGCAGCCGACAAAACACACTTTAGAACCAGTCAACGCCACCGTTTGGGACTCGGCTCTGGGCGGCGCTCCAGACTGCGCCGCCTCTTCTAATACCGACATTCCTAGCAGAAGCTATCCACAAAAGTTTTTTCAGAGCTTCTCAAGCTAACAAGCTCCCTATCTTTGATGGGAGGCCCTCGGATTGGTTAATGTTCAAAGCTGCTTACAACGAAGATGCTTCACACCTAATATACTCCGTCTACGGACAAGCCTCAAAGGTGAAGCAAAAACAACCGTAAGTGCTCTCCTAATTACTAATGCTGACCCCAGCGAGATCATGGCAGCGTTAAAAATGAGATTTGGGACTCAATACTTCATTGTTACCGAACAACTGCAGATATTAAATAGCCTTCCTTATCTGTCATGAGCCCGCACATGATCACAAAATGGTGCGACTATCACTTACGCACCTACAACGAGCGCCGCGGCGAACAAAGACACAAGGAATCCTGCGACTGCGACCAAGAAGAGAGGCGCAGTCTATAACACCGAAGGCGCAGAGGAAGAAGATCGCTGCCCGAGCTGTAACAACACACATATGTTACACCAGTGCCCCAGCTATCGCGCCTTGAAAATCGACCAGAGATGGAACTTCGTACGCGATAATTATATGATTATATGATAATTATTATAATAGGTAGCAGATAAATACTATGTATATAGTAAGTACTACTTGTAGGTAGTATCTATCTACTACCTTTTAGACTTGGCTGGCACCGACTTCAAATATATGAGTGGGTAGCGCTTATGATAATTATATTAATTTATTTTTTACTTTTGAGTGCCATTTGTGGTTTTGAAGTCGGTTTAGTTTTTTTTGAAAAATAATTTATTTTACCCTTTTTAGTGAAAAACAAGTTTTAATTAAATTAATTCAAAAAGTTTTTAAAGACAAGCTTTTATGATCTAGAAGCCACATCATGACGAAGTTTAAAACGGGCTATCACAATTAAATGCATGTACAAAAAAATTTCATGTCTGTCCTATATCTCTGTTGAGGAGTTCCCTCGCCGGAAGTCAATCCTGGGTGTATCTGCCATGTCATGATGGAATTTAGAACAGGCTATTATGGTAATATATTATACATAATTGGCGGAGTAATCGCGTAACAAACACACAAAAAAAACAAAAAAAAAAACATACCGTCGAATTGTAAACCTCCTTCTTTTTGAAGTCGGTTAAAAATAAGAAAATTGTACTCCAGTGGGTGCCGTCCCACATTGGTTTGTGCGGGAATTAAGAAGTCGATCGGTTGGCAAAAGAGGGCATTACAGATGGCATGTTTTACGACTGTCTACCTAACTTCAATGATCTTCTATATATAGTCCGAGGTCAATGTTTAGATTTGTGGAAAGTATACTTTGATGAGAGGTCGTTGAGTAAGGGAATATGGTACAGAACCATTCAACCTAGCCTGTCCCAACTCCCTTGGTTTGTAGGTTAGACCTACATCGAAGTGATGTTGTGACTGCTTTCAGGCTTCGTTCTGGACATATACCCTTGAATAGTTTCGCATTCTTAATGAGGAAAATTGAATCTCCCAATTGTTTAGCTTGTAATGTGGTAGAAGATGTGACTCATATTTTAGCGGAGTGTGTCCGGAACGAAGTCGAGAGGAGTATGTTTCTCTTAGAGTTTAGTTTTGATATAAATATGATCGGTTTATTTAATAGCATCTTGGCTGCCCCTTTGTCCAGGGAAGCCAAGAGGTTATACAAAATTGTCAAAGTAGGTATTAAGCGTAGATAAGATTTTTTTATGTGAAAGCCCCTATGAGGGTGACATGGTCTTACTGACCAAACCCTCTATAAACAAATAAAGATTAAAAAAAAAAAATTTAACTATAACAAATTCTGAAATATTACTTATATCTAATATTTCTGTCTCAGCCGGAGAGTCATTTGGCATCTCGGTGTAATTCTGTATTTCAGTCATATTCTGTATCAGTCACGTTCCGCATCTCAGTAACATTGTGCGTTGCGGCTGCACCAGTCATCTGTTGCATTTCCAGATCAAAGAGTATATTATTTATGCGTTGTTGCGCTACTAACCGATTTAATGAATTAAAGTTGCGAATTTTATGAGCTATCAATTCTGCCGTCCTTATCAAAAGTGCAGTAAGTCGATTTATGACCTAACAGAGTTTTATACATATTCGTCATCAGCAAAACGAGTTCTACATTTTCTTCTTAGACAGTTTTTACGTACCTATCGACGATCCAGTTTTTTTACTGAGCATAACCGCAATAAATAGGGATTTGGTCTTGGTTTACTTATCAAGAGTGAAATAACTTGAGTTATGGCAAGGTAAGCTATAAATATTATTTAATAATACTAACAATAACTACAATAAGATGGTTTTTTTTTATTTTAATAAGCTTATTCCAAAGTTTGAAGGCCTCATTTACTAGACATAAGAGCAATAAGTAGACTTCGTAGACTTCTTGTAAAACTCATAATCGTATAATCTATAATAACGTTATTATAGGTTATACGGTTCATTATTCCCATACCTACTATTCATCCGATTGTGTGAACTTTAGTAAGTAAATTACCACTGAAAAGTGCGCGTGGCGGGCAATGTTTCTGTGTAGCGTACATAACTACACTTGACCGTTTTTCTTTTACAATTCCAAATAGGTAAGTAGGTAGGTATATTCAGTCAATACCGCAACAAACTATGCGAATGATGTTGCAGGGAGAGAAATAATGTGGTTATAAAGTTTTAGGACTGACTTATGTCACTGGCAATTGTATGCTCCTTATTCACTGGATACCGATTTTTGATCGAAATGAAAAGTTAAAAAAATTGGTTTATATGGTTGGTTTATAAACTATTTCAATTAAGTAGAATGTGTATTTAGGTAATAATCGGGAAGAGGGTAAGCAAAAATTGATACCTAAACTGTTTTATTTCAGATGCAGCAAAATGTCCAGTAGAGATAAAATTATTGCTTTGGCAATGTCGAGGACAGTCAAACCTTCAATCACAACTCCAACTTCTAAAAGTGATTATGTGCTTGCAATGGAATCGCCTGCTATACAAAGATCCAATTGTGACAGATGTAAATTGATTTAAAATCGATTTTCGATTTCCAAAACGAATACAGTAACTCTTCCTAAATAGCTAAAGATTTTGATCTTACACCATTTACTCACAAGGCTTAAAAGAAGACACCACCGTCTACTCGTCATTCTTTAAAGTGTTATGAAACCCTTCCGTCGTCCGAGGAAAATGAATGTGACAATGCTGAAGACGTTCACTTATTTGAAGATTCGGATGATAGCGTGAAAGACAAGAATTATTGCTCAGATTTGACTATAGATTCAGACAATGACTTATCCACCTGCAATGAAATAATTACAACAAGTGCAATCGTTACTGCTGCTGCTGAAATTCATCAGAAAACAACCTCTAAATCCACCATGGATGTAAAAAAGTTATTAAAGCATCTGATGTAATCGAGACCATACAACTAAGAGACAAAACAATTGATTTGTCTATAATCAATCAACATGTAGAGACTGACGCTGCTACTAGTGGAGACGAAGTAATCAAAAGCCTAACTGAATGCTCCAATGATGTTAGACCAGAAACTGATCATGACGAAGAAGCATGTGTGAACGCAAAAGGATTCACAAAATCGGGCTTACCTAGGAAAAGACAAATGTTTGATACGCCAATTTTAGAATGTTTGAAGCAAAATAAAGAAATTGTACTGCAAAGTTAACACCAAAAGACCGGCAAGATATACATGGTCGTTATGTAAATTTAAATTGGGAGTCGAGAGGATTGTTTAAAAGGCATGGTCGAACCGCATGACGTGAAAACAAGAAAAAAATGGACAAGTTATGATAAAAAAAAAACAGAGGTGTTTCCTATCGTTATCATTTCAAAACAAAAGTGAAAAACTATGATTACGTCTTCACCGATGCTAAGGTGATTTAATAACAATAATATAATAAACAATACATGATCAGTTCACAGACGTCGAATAAGCGACGGCTGCGCCTGCATAAAAGTGTAATGTGCTGTGTAAGCAGTACTTTTGCAAGTGTGCATTTAATCTAAGGCAGAGGGATGAGGGGCTTACATAACTAGCTAAGTGTTTCTGATATTGCTAATGAATGATTCTTTCAGTCCGGTTTGTTTTGATTGGAGATCCCTCTATAATAATTTATTCATAGTAATATATCTGGGACAAAATATTACAGTTTAGGTATGTAAGTACATCTATTTGTTACTAAACTAATAGCTCTAAATAAAAATTCTAATGCTACATTTTTTAAAACGTACCATTAGGCCATTAGTAATCTGCGTTATCAAGGGTAATTAGCTAAGAAGGTATTACAAATAAGTGTTCTTTACATAAGGACTAGTATAGGAACATCCAGTATAATACGCGTCCCTATAGAGATGTATGTACATAGGTTTTGTTGCATGACATTTGAACATTAAGTTTTTTCGGTGTAAAGTGCCCCCGGGAGGGGTGCATCTTGTTGATCGGTCGTAGGACAGCCCGCAAGGGCTGTGCTGGTGTACATTCAACGCCGGAGACGCCAAGAAAGGTCAGCAAAATGCATTCTTCACGGAGTAAGTGAGGCACCATTACTTACGTTATTTTTCAATAGAAAGAATTGTTTTTGCCACGAGTTGTTGTTACGGGTACATTCCTTAAGCATTGAACTTAGACAACATATCCATTGCTTGGGAATTTTCTTCGTAAATATCACATATTTAGTAAACTCAAATTTAATTAACATTTGTTGTTATTACTAACCTAGTCATTACAACTTTTGACAGTAACGACAGCTGTCATCGAGTTGCCATAAATAATAATATTGATCGATTCGTTAGATCATTGCCAGAAAGAAGCGTCAAGCAATGCAACAAATCCTGTTGTACGCTCAAACATAAAAAACCGATAAGAAATCTTTGTTAAATTGTTAAAACCTTTAAAATTTGTTTAGTCTTTCAGCTTTTCTAGCATAGTAGTAGAATCTCCTAATTAACAGTTATTCGTTGTTTTTCACAGGCTTTATTGCTTTAGAATTAGAAATTTCAGGGTTTTACCAGCCATGGTATGTCAGTCAAGTTTGACAGGTTGACATGTTCGTGTCTGGAGCACCACGTTTTGACGTTTGTCTACGCTCTGAGAATTAAATCTGTCAAGGGTCTTTTCAACTAGCGTCCCGGCGCACATAGGAGTATTTGTACAAAAAAACCGGTCAAAATTATTTGTTGTATTTTTTTGCAATATCATTGAATGAAAGGCAAAGTTTAATGATATAAAACATTTATTTGAACAAAATATACATTTACCATCAAAAAATATGATTAGTCAGACTCAAAATGTTCGTCTTCATGTTCTTCGTCATCTTCGTCTTCTTCTATATTTTCGTCACTATCATTTTCATTAGGAAGTACAGGTGGTGTGCTTGCGATCATTAGACTGATTGCCTCTGGTGAAAATGGCTTGCTTTTTTTGTGCTGCTTTGGTCTGCTACAGCTTAAATATGGGTCTGAGCTTAGTAACAGCCTGTTTAATATGTCTCTGTTGCAAGCCACTCGTGAAAATTTTCGGGCAAAATTTAGTCTGTAATATCTTATGTGCTTGTTGCGGGCCTCAGCTGCCTCTTCCGATAGTTGGCCAATAGGTAATATCGCAGCAGATATAACTTTGGCACCATGCATCAAAACTTTGTGTACAGTTGGTGACATAGGATACCAGCCATACAAATTTGTGTACATTCTAGCAGTTTCATGTGCAAAGGTTCCAAATTTATTAACATCAATGCTGTTGCCACTCGAAATTACTTCCAGGATTATTTTAAATCGCTTAATTAAATCTACATTGATCCCTGTAATTCGAGAAGAGCATTCCGGGTCAGCAAAAAATCTTCTGGACGTATTACCATCATTAGTATTCCCAAAGCCTGGCTTGGGAATGTCTACAAGGAGACCCATTTCTTCTCTGAAACTTGTTTGAATTTTTTCTTTTGTCATTTTAACAATGTTTTTTTCTTCGGCTGTCCGCGCTTGCCACTTTTTTAATGATAATTTATAAGCCAAATGCAAAAGTGACTCGAAAAAACGAATTCTAGCATGAAGAATCGAGAGTCCAAACTTCAGTGCTTCCTCATTAACTTCCTCTGCTTCTGTTAATTTATTAAAGTCTTTGGACGTTTTTCCGCAAATATAACATCTCATAGTGGATGCAGTGTCAGTTGCGGCATTACATACTTTTCCGTCAATCATTGTTAGCATCATGGTATGCTTTATTTTACCGACTCCAGTAGGAGTAGACAATTCTGTTTCTCTTAAATTTGCAGCTTGATTTTCGATGTATGCTATTTCATCTTTGGTAACATCTTTCGATTCATTAATAAATCGTATGCGTATGGGTCTGCAGAATCTAACAGAGGAAGGGACTGGGTTTTGCCATATGATTTTCTTTTGTTCTCCGCCAATCATTACAACTAATCTTAAAGGCACAAATGAGCTTTGAAAAATATTAGCATCACTGTCAGTAATGTTTACAAATTTTTGTTTATATTGCGACTGTTGCGCTCCGTCACATCCCCATTTTGAAATTAAAACCATGTTTTGCTTCTCTTCCTGTGAACATGTTTCAACAACCTCAGCTACGTATTTATACAGACGCAATGCAGTGTGATCAAGTAAAGCTTGTAGTTCAATCTCAGAACAGGTTTCAGTCACTTGAATCGATTGTTCCTCGGGGTAGCACTGGTTTTTGGCCTTTTTTATGAGTGAATAGCAGGGGATATGCTTTTGTTAGCCCCTTGTATTACTTCCCACTGTCTTCGACTTAAGTCACCTTCAACAAAAATTGCCAGTGCCTCTTCTGGTGTATGTTTTTTAATAGTTTGCTTTTGAGCAGAAGTTATCATTTTGCGAAATTTTGTAGCTCTGGTTGGCGTAGAAGTCATTTCCTTTATTAATTTTGATGCGTCACTATTACCTGAAGTGCGCTGACTCACGCCAGCTGCATACGTCAATTCCTCGACAGGTACCTGCTCGCGCAGTTCTTTTGTTTTTCGACGCTTACTACGGTCACTTAACTCTTCGAATATTTTCGATGGTCGTCCTGGTTTTTGGATGCATTCTGCAGCAAACCATTGAGGCAATTCGATCGAAGATGCGAGCCATAGTTCATTGTTTTTCAAGAAACGGTCATCCTTGTAGCTACCGGCTACCCATTTTTTCTTAAAATCACTCTTGAAACACCTTAAAGCCCGACTCAAAACCGTTTTTTGATCAGCTGGACATTGAGTCATTTCTACAAGTTTTTCTTCCATTAAAGATAACTTTTCATCCAATTTTTTCCCTTTGAATTCTTTCAAGATGTCATATAATGCTCTTCTGGTAAATTCTCTGACGGGTTCGGAAGAACCTACAAAAGAAAGAACAAAAAATTACTATTTTAAAATAAATATTTTTTTATACCATTCACTTCAAATGCATAAAAAACAAAATGGCGGACAAGGGCGGTCAATTTTCTTGTAAATCATGATTAGCATTAGCTTAAATTTCAAGTATATATAAGAAGTGTAGCTCGACAAGGCCAGACACCTAAACAAAAACACTGTTAACTAAAAATTATGGGTGAAAAAAAAAAACCAAATAGGACTTATTAAAACATGGTTCGTATACATGTAATGTTAACAATACAACAATAAAGATACTTTTTAAAGGCGGTACATACCTTCCGCTTCCATATTCAATAGGTGCTTTTTCTGAATACAACCACACGAAAACACAAAACCAAGAGAAGTAAATAAAACAAAAAATAGCGTCACGAACAAAGACGTGCGATTCCAACATTGACTGGGTTGCGACTGACTTTACGATTAGACGCAAGAGCAGGTAGAAGTTTTACCGGTGCCGATTGACAGACCGGTTATCGAACTTGAACAAAATACGGTTTGAAGGGATTTTAGAGTAACTTGTTGATGTTGACTTTTAACCGGTTTTATTGTACAGATACTCCTATGTGCGGCGTCGCAAATACCGGCTCCCGAGAATTTGAGAAATAATAGAAAAGAAGTAAGTGAACAGTTTAATTTCTTCAGGGAAAAGAATCCCAGTCCCTCCATCGTTGTTTCCTTCACTAAATTTACGTAATTCTATAGAATATCGCGGAGTTCGGACGGATGGCGTCGCGGCCGACACGCGCCCAAGAAGAAACATGGCGTGCCCCAACTACGCCGTATTTTATGGAGCGGCAGGTAAAAACTCCATCCTTTCTTGGTAGAATCCTATTAGAATCTCATTTATTTCGTGGTGATCTGTAGCGAAATATCTTTCGTTCACAGATTGCCGCTCCAAACTCAAAAGTCCAAAGTTAAGATAATCGCTAGTCGACGATCGCTCCGGGCCAGCTGTGTTCCAATAACTAGCGGATGCCTCCTTAGCAGTTAATGTATTAGAAAGGTTAAACAACCTACGAACCGGCATGGGAAGGGCCCATCTTCATGTCCGGAACACTATGTAACATAGAATATTAAGAAAGCTTATTGCAGCCATAGAATAAATAGAACTAAATAGAAAAGAATAGAACTTACTTTAAGAATAATTAAATGTAAAAACTAACCCTAAATTTAAGAACTTAAAATAGAACAATTTTACCATCCAATTAAATTGTTATTATGCTCCTGAAGCTTCGTCCGGATAGAAGATGAGAGCTCGTCGCTTGTTTTTGCATGTTACAGTATTTTTCGCCTATTATTGTCATAATTCCGTCAAATAATAATATTATGTTGCCAATAACCTATAATACTTTTAACATTTCTTATTTTATAATAAAATTACCCACACCATCACAGGGCAGGTGCGAGGTTATTCAAATTCAAATTCAAATTCAAATTGTTTATTGCTAGAATGTTGTATATACAAAGATGACAAATTAAAATAATTCCTAACATTCTACCATGACAATGGTGTGCAATATTAACATAATTTCAAATAACATAATCAAATTAAATTCAAATTGTTAGATTATTATAGGTTGATTTTAATTAATGTCAAAATGTCGTCAATAAAAATGTCAGTATTCAAAATTTTATGAAAAATGTAATAAAAATTAGATGTATATAAATTAAATAGTTATATTAATATTTCAACATTAATTAATTACAAAATTTATTCAATTAATTAATAATAATGCAGTACAATGAGTAATAATAATCAATTAATTAATAATTTGTCGTCGAAAAATTCCTGAAGGCTGTAATAACATTTAGAGATTAGGAAGTTCTTTAATTTTTTTATAAAAGTTGTTTCCATACTTTCCTTTTTTATTATATCAGGTATTTTATTATAAATTTTAACGGCCATTGCGTTTGGACCAGAACTGTGTATTTTTAGTTTTGAGCTGGGTATAACCATTTTGTGTACATATCTTGTGGCAAAACGTCGCGGTTGGTCTACAGTTTTATTGAAGTATTGGGGGTACTTTTTTACAAATTTTGAAATTTCTTATATATATATGGATACTACGGTTAATAATTTGTATTTAATAAAATATGGTTTACAGCTTTCGGTGTTTTTAATGTTGGCAAGAATACGTATACATTTTTTTTGGGAAATAAAAAGGTCTTGCGCATTGACACTGTTTCCCCACAGTATGATGCCATAGCTGAGCCACGAAAAAGCATATGCATAGTAAGCCGATATTGAAGTTTCGAGGTCGGTTGCTCGCCGTAGTTCTCTAAGCGCGTACGTAAAACTTGATAGTTTGCCCTTTATCTTTATAATATGGTTTTTCCAGTTTACATTTGTATCGATTTCTAAGCCTAATAATGTTGCCGCGTCTACACATTCTAATTGGTTATTATTATAAGAAAAATTAATGTCAAGAGGTGTTTTTTGATGGGGTCTGAATTGCATTATTTTTGTCTTTGAGAAATTTAAGTCAAGATTGTGGTCAGTCATCCAAGTAATTATATTATTAAATAAGTCCGTAAGTTTTACATTCAAATTGAAATTATTATTACATGATGTCAATAGAGAGATATCATCCGCGAAGAGAACACAGGAATCGTTAATTGATTTTGCAAGGTCATTTATGTAAATTAAAAATAAGATACATCCAAGGACGCTTCCTTGGGGAATTGAATGATTTATACTTATAGGTTTTGAGCGTATTAGATTTATTGTCCCGGTGTCTGAGTCATAGTTTTCTATTTCTACATACTGTTCACGGTTTTCTAAGTATGAACTGAACCATTTATGTGTAATTCCGCGTATTCCTATTCCATATAGTTTGTCTAGTAGTATATTGTATTGGACTTTATCATAGGCTTTACTCATGTCTAATAGAATTCCGACTGCATATTTTTTGTCATTAATTATATTTAAAATTTCTTGAACGTATTTATACACTGCTATAATCGTAGAGCGGTTTTTTCGGAATCCATTTTGAGAATCGTCAAATATTTGATATTTTTCACAAAAAGAGTTAAGGCGCTTTTGCATTACTTTTTCAAATATTTTTGAAGAAGTAGGCAAAAGCGCTATGGGTCTGTAGTTATTGGGGTCTTTTTTTGTGAATTTTTTATGCACAGGTTTAACTAGGGCCGTCTTTAATAGGTCGGGAAATGTCCCTTCAGTAAATGATTGGTTTATTAAAAGATAGTAAGGCAAAGTTAATTCATTTGCACAATTTTTTATTAATATTGGTGGTAATTCGTCTACACCATAGCTATACTTACTTTTTAAGTGTTTGATAGCGAGGTATATTTCTCGGGGTTCGGCAGGGCTTAAAAACATCGTGTTATTAGTGCGCCGGAGCACCGGGCGGCCGCGCGCCGCCGGCCCCCCTCCGCTCACCTTCCCCACGGACGCGAAGTACGCATTGAATGTATTTGCAATTTCTATCGGATCAGATGTTATATTATTATTAATTTTAAGTTTTATATTTTTCTTCGGTTTTTTAACATTTTTATTTGTGCGTTCTTTTATTATTTTCCACATACACTTTGATTTATTTTCTGAACCTTTCATTTCGCGTATATATTGATTTCTTTTTGATTTAATTACAGTCTTTTTTAATAATTTTACGTATGATTTATAATACTTTGTGAGTGTAGGGTGTTTGTAATATGTTACGATAGGTTTAAGAAGTCGTTTATTTCTACAAGAGGTCCTAATACCGTGCGTTAACCATAAATATTTTTTATTTGTTTTCAATTTTATTTCCTTTTTTGGTATGCATTTATTTAAAATGTCTAACAGTGTGTTATTAAAAATCATATAATTTTCGTTTACCGTTCTATTCGTATTAGTCGTGAGAAGTTTAATCCAGTCAATACTTTTTAATTCATTTTTATAACTATCAATATTATATTTGTTATATAACCTTTTATTTATTTTCCATATTATTGGTTTATGTATATCTAGTACATTTTTTATTTTTAATATGATGCCTTTATGATCAGAAAAACCGAGATCCTGTACCGAAGTACTTAATTTGTTTTTAGCGCAGTTTGCAAACAAAAGATCCAGACAAGTAGCTGTTGTGTTAGTGACACGGGTGGGTTCGTTAACTGATTGTTGGAAATTATATTCCAGCATAAGGTTAATTAATAATGTTGATGCTGATGTTTTATCTAGAATGTTTAAGTTAAAATCGCCGCCAATAATTATATCCATTGAATTATATTTACTTATTAATATTTGTAATAATTGTCTTAATTGATTGTAAAATAAATCGCTCTGCTTTCCGTTCCAATAAATTACAATTAATAACAGATTGATTTTGGAAATTAACACGGCACTAATTTCTATACAATACTCTATTGATAAGTCCGCTATATCCTTTAACTCGGTGTAAACAAAGTCGTTACGTAACAATATCATAGTCCCGCCACCCGCTTGTTTCTGCCTACAGAATGCAGATGCGACATTGAATCCGCTGCAGTTAACCAGTTGTAGTTTGGCCTCGGATAGCCACGTTTCTGTTACGCATAATGCGTGTATAGTAGGTGTGTCCTTCAAAAAAGCTTCTACCGTATGGAGTTTTCTATAAATACTTTGCATATTTTGGAACAGGATGTTAAAGTCAGTGGGCTTAGTGGCGAAAGTTATGCTTATGTGATGAAGCCGGTAAATCTTGTGTATCTCTGTGAGTGGGAGCAGAAGCGCTGTCCTTGGAACCGTGCTGCGATGGAACAGCGCGTTGGGGTGCTTGTGATGATGATGACGTCTGGTTTTGTAGGTATGTATGAGTTAGGTTTCCATCTATGATAAGCTTGTTGTTCCTAATGACGGCATGGTGGCCGTCGAGCCGTGCTGCACGGAGCTGTACTTGTAGGCTTTTCCTATGCTGTAGGGCGCGCTCGTCGAGATAATCTGATATAGATAATCCTGTGTTTCTAAAGAAGCGGGCATGTTGGAGAATGTATTTAGACATTTTTTTACTTAAGAGCTCAATAACTATGGGTCTGCGGTCTGAGTTTTTCCTTCCAATCCTGGTTAACTCTTCGATATAGCCTGTGAGGTCAACATTTAGGATTTCCTGGAATATATTAACTATTCTGTGATGGAGTTGGGTTTCTATTTCATGGTCGTATTCCGTAAGACCGAATAATACAATTTTTTTCGAGTTATCTGCGTTGTTTTGTAGGTTAGGTTGTTTGTTGGATATTATCTGTCTCATTTCTTCTTGAAGTTTTTTATTTTCGGTTTCTAATTTCTTTATTGTCCCATTAAGCGTATTTATTTTGTCTCTTAGAATTGATTGGTCATTTGCTAGGGTATCTGTCGTTTTAGTTATGTCTTTTCTTAGTTTATCTGTTTTTATTTCTATTCTTGTTTCTATTGTGTTTCTTATCTCACTCAGTATAGATTTCTTGTTTTCTTCTAGTTTCCTATCTAAAAGCAGGCCAATTTTTTCTAGTATTGAAGTGTCGTCAAATGTGGTGTGTGTCAAGTTTGGTGTAATTTCGTCATTTTTTGTTGTATTAGGTTCGTGTCTATACTGGTCCTCTGTTATTGAGTCGTCAACCGACATAGTAGTGTCATTTAAGTTTGGGAATCGGGCCCTTACGGGCGTGTTATCGTTCTTAATACGTTTTGTAACATTTTGGCAAGAAGGACATCGCCACGATTTCTTTAATTCGAACATATTATTCAAATAATAGGCTGAAGTAATGTTTAGGCATGCATAGTGATAATTCTTCGAACAACTTGTGCATTTAAGTATTTCTTGTTCATATATAATACTCTTATTGCAAGCTTCGCAGTATTTAAGAATCTACCTTCGTATTTTCTGTCATTGCGTTTCATCTTCACCAGGCAGCCTTTAAATACTCCGGACGAAGCTTCAGGAGCATAATAACAATTTAATTGGATGGTAAAATTGTTCTATTATGCCCCTATCAGCTTCGTCCGGATAGAAGATGAGAGCGCGTCGCTTGTTTTTGCATGTTACAGTATTTTTCGCCTATTATTGTCATAATTCCGTCAAATAATAATATTATGTTGCCAATAACCTATAATACTTTTAACATTTCTTATTTTATAATAAAATTACCCACACCATCACAGGGCAGGTGCGAGGTTATTTAAGAATCTACCTTCGTATTTTCTGTCATTGCGTCGTTTGCATCGGAAAGGATAGGACGTTTCTTGCGGATTGGATTCAGTGTCAGTGATCATGGATGAAGTGAATATGGATTCAGTGAATATTGATACAGTGCCTATGTACACCGAGGAAGGTACTAACTCAGCACCTGTTAGTACTGAACATGTTACTAATCAGTATTTGAGCGATATTTCGTCATCGTCGCAGAGCTCATGTTCCTCGCCACATTATAAATATAATAGGCGACGAAGGAATCGTCATCATCGCTCGCGCCATCATAAGCACAAGCAAGACGAATCGACCACGTTAAAAAGCTTAGTCGAGCGAGTTAATATTTTGAGCAATATTCTGGTAAAACCAGCGCCTGAAAATGTCGCTCAATCTTCCCTGCAAAACACGCACTCGCAAGAATTGTTTGTTGAACAAGCTGGGGTCCCTGGCTATCAATACATATCAGTTCAGGCAGATGTTCATGAACCTCCAGGAGCAGGTGATGCTTTTAATCAGTTTGTAATTGAAGCTCCCAATGTTTGCCAGGAAGCGTCGCTTCCTGCTGCGTCTTATAAAGAGGTTACCTCGCAAGTCTTGCGATCGGTAGATGGACCATGCACTTCAGCTCAGAATGCAAAATTGTTTTGCTCAGATCCAGTGATACTTTGCAAAGATCCTGCAATTAAACCAGCAATACCCGCCGAATTAGAAACAATTTCAAATTTACAAAAATTTGGGTGTCCAGACTGGATGCGTATACCGTTTTTTGAGACTCAAAAAACACACTTATTCACACCGGGGTTCTGTGCCCTCAAAACTAACACTGAGATTGGACCATTTGATACGTCGACGACGTTTCCGTTCGATTTTGAGAATACTCTCGCTGCCATAACGCACGCTGCTATTGTTCAAAGGGCCGCAGTCCAAGAAAGGCTTCAAAAAGTTGTGGATTGGTGTTACTCAGGTATAAACTTGACACCAGAGTTGGTAACGGAGAAAATAAAAGAATTGTTTGTCGACGACAAACAGTTTGGCAAGGTTAATGATGACATTCTTCAGATCGCCTGTGGTAAGAGAGCGAGTATTATTCATCATAGACGGAACAATGTGCTAAACCAGTGTTCTAACTCCATAGTCATGTCTAAGTTGAGGGAGATACCCCCATCAGTTACACATTTGTTTGAGAACTCTCAGCTTGAGAAGGTTTTAATTGATCATGGCGGTGCAACAAATAATTTTACCAAACCAATCACAAAACCCGTTAGTGGTGTGCGTAACTACCGCAGCGCAAAGCACCATCACCACCATAATACCTCCCATAAGACACGACAGGGACAGCATTTTCAGGAAAGGCCCAGTCAGCCCTTTCAGGGAAGAGCAGCGGACCAGCGAGGCGAGGAGGTCCCGGTGGGATATAACTCCAGAAAAAGGCCTCAAGAGTTTACAGTTCGCAACTCCGCTGGCGACGCTAAGCGGAAGCGGTACAGATGACTCGAACCGGTTTCAAGGAGGATGCTGGGAGGCATTCTTCCCAGTTTGGGAAGATCTGGGGGCCCCCAGCTACTGTCTAAAAATTGTACCAGACCTGATAAATCCATTTTACAAGAAGCCCCCTCAGTTCAAACCCAGCACCTTGCCTCAGGCTTACACAACGCCCGAATCATATACCACACTCCACCTGCTTTATTCTCTAGGCTGGACTGTCAATTCACAGAAATCAATAGTAGAACTGTGCAAACGTCTGGAGTTTCTAGGCGTGAATTGGGACTTCGATCACATCAAGAAAAGTATATCCCTAAAACAGATGCAAAAGGTCAGCCTTTAGTTAAACCAGTTCATAATAGAGCTGTTTGCTTCGAAGACAGCAAACATCACGAAGAGGTATTGCAGCAGGGACTGCTTGGATCCCAAGGCCAAATTTCACAATGTGTTCAGTCGGAATCGGCACTACATGATGGGGTGGATATTTCCCCCTCATTACCTCATTCCACAAGTTTTGAAACACCTCAACTCTGCTACAGGACGTTACATTCTAGTATCGCCCCAATGGCGATAAACAATTTGGAGAGCAGAAAGAGCCCTATCGAATCCGCTCCAGATACCCAACCTGGCAAGAGTTCTGATCGACACCACAACCAATGCTCAACCCCCGAATGTCAAGAACCTAGTTTCGGAGGCATGGCTGGTACGGGGTGGGACAAGATGCAGGCCATGTGCGCTCCGTAAGAATTCTCAATGTCCAGAACGAAAGGGCTGTAGGGCAACTCCTGGTTGGAGGTATCGTCTACATGCACCACTGCTGTAGGTATTATCACTCCTGTATAAGTCACCATGTCCAGGTGGAACGACTCTGGTTCTATCGTCCACACGCAGCATCCCTTGTGAAACACAAGAGCCATTCTATCAGGCACTGATGAAAAGTGGTTGTAGTACAAGTTGAGGGTGCTTATTCCGTACAAGAAGACAGATTGGAAACAGATGGTATAGTCTTCACCCTTCTTGGCGTACTGGGTTGCTGTACTGGAGCAGATTTTAACATGAGACGCAAAGTTGCTTGTCCCGTTACTTTGTCCACCTCTGTTCATTGTGGGACATGCTAGACGATGTGCCAGTGATCCCGAATACACATGGGATGTTCTCCTGTCAAGTTCCTCTGGACTTGCGTCGGATTTCTCTTGGATGATCACATCTAACAAGTCTGTCATCCCTTTTCAAAACCTTCATCATTAAAAACTAACCCTAAATTTAAGAACTTAAAATAAGAATATATTTAAATAAATAGAAATTTGAGGTGAATCTAATTGTTCTTATTCACCTCCCAGTTGTAAGGACTGGTGGCGCCCCTTTAGAAGGGACCCTGCCTCGATTATTGGTTACGCCGGTATGTAACATCCCCCTAGCTAACGAACACACCGCTCGTCCCTAGGCTAGCCGGCAGAAAAGGTGCGTACCGCGTTTAGCGCGTAGCAGTTTATAATAAATAAATAAAAGGTAAATATAGAATGTGATAAATTGATAATACAATACAAGTAATAATAATCATTTATTCAATATTCAGTCATTTATCTTACAACAATACATACTTTTGTTTCACATACACAATAAACTATTCATGATTAAATCTTTGAGATAGTATATTTAAATTGAAACCGACATTGTAAATTATTATCACAGCATATAGGTCGGACCATAAACAAAACGAAACGACAATAAACGGTAATTAACGTTTTTTCTTCTGACTACCCACGCGAAGTAGTTACAACGGTCGTCGCACGGCGCAAACGCCCCGTTTTTTGTTGTGTAAACAAAGGATTATTGTGAAGTGGATAGAGAGTGTTATATGAAACTAATTTATTAAAGTTTGGAAACTATCGTGAGTCGAAATATTCATTATAAATATAAACGGCTACACTCACGCTATGATTGCGTCGGAATAACTCCGACCAGGTTTTGGACAATTAGGATGTCCTTCTTCCGGGAGTTTACGCTTTGGATTCGCGGCGCAGTCCTGGTCGGAGTTATTCTGACACAATCATAACGTGAGTGTAGCCGTTTATATTTATAATAAACTAATTTATGTTATCTACGCGTAAATTTATGGTGTTTAACACAGTGCAACTTAAATGTGAAATGTGCGAATCATTTTAGTGTACTGTATGAATTTTTTTTGTGTTGCTTGGAAAAAAGTACTCAAAACATGGAAACCATTTATTTTTGTGGATAACATCAAACATTCATCTTCAATGATGTGCACTGGAATATACAACTTAATATCTCAGCTTAAACAAATTTTTAACTTAAAACATTATAATTATAATGGTTGCAGTCATATTAGCATTTAGGTATTGGTGCACTTATGTACATCATTTACATCTAATTAAGTTATGTTTTAATTATGGTAATATATAATTTGCCTTATTTGTAGAACATGTACATGTATTTCTGATGCTATTTTTGTAACGCTGTTGATTGCCTCAATAAATAAATAAATAAATAAATAACAAGTAAGTGACACACTTTCATTACATAACAAGCATATTGTCGACTCATTCTTCTTTCCAACGGCATATCATTCATGGCATATAATTATAGCAATCAAGAGTAATGTCGTGTTTTCTAGCCTAAGTCGTAATAAAAAATGTGGAACATAAATATGGCGGGCCTACATGGGGGTGCGGATTCGCGGAGGCTGAACGCGTGAAGGGAATATACCACTTTTAACTTTAGGATATACACACGTTCATTTTGTAAATTTTTAGTTTATTTTGATTGCATTGTTGCTCGTTACTGTCTCGTTGTTTTTAGTTTATAAGTTGTCCACTTTAGGAAAGGTGTTTTCTTTTCTTGTGTTGTGCCAGATTAATTTCTGGCCAGCACCGGGAAAAAGAAATACCTTTTCAAAATTCAAATTTTCGTTTCAAGATTGAGTCATTTATTACTATTATACTTATTATTATTTTTTCTGGTCATAAAAGTTGTTGCCTACTTACGAAAAAACTATATGAATTTTGAGTTATTGTTTTATCATTTCAACTTTTAACAAATCTATTCAGGTTCTTAGACAATACCTATAAGTGTACATAGTGTATGCCTAGTTATCTACTTAGTTTGAAAATTGAAATATGCACACTTGTAGAATAGTTGTAGCTAATTAATACCTACTACTTGTATTATTATATCTTCTGTGCTAATACTAGGCAGGTATACTGTTTGAAAAGTTATTGTTCACAGAATGAGATAGATAGCTGATAAACACTTAATTATTCACCTTAAAAATAAAATGAGATCCATAACTTGAACTAAATACCTTATCAGATTGATAATTCATCACAATACGAGTACATATAAACCATAACGTTACACGTGCCGCGTCAGAAGAGATATGCGATAGAAAGAGACGCGCTCTAGGTTAATATGACTGGTAGGTATGCCGTTGCCTGGCAACGGCGAGTCAAGCGCACACGTCGCTTATCGGCGCGATCAACGAAAAATTAAATACACGTGATATCTCTCCATACTCCCCTCCCCCTTGTGATATTTCGTGATTTATGCTGAACCCCCTACCACCCTTTCAAGCCTCATGATTAATAGACGAACCAAAGTGGGAAATAAAACCGGTTTTGAATTAAATGAAATTTATAGGATTATTAGAATATATATACAAAACTTATCAATCACTGAAATCCAGTCGTCGACGCGCACACTTTGTCGTGTTGCGGCAGTGTGCGTGTCGACACCTATGTATGACCACGACAATTATGTATGACCTTTTACATTTTAAAATTTCCTTGACAATAGCTGGAAGCCAATTAGAGTTAGGATTTTTCTTTTAATAGACATGATCACCAGGTTTTAACATAGGTAACAACCTCTTATCTCTATTGTAATACATAGCATTTTGGACATTAGACTTTTCATGACATTTTTTGTATTCAGAAAACTTAACCACTTTTGGTTGTAGCTTCTTTTGCATGACAGGAATATTCATTCTAAGATTTCTGGACATCAATAACTGAGCTGGCGAAGACATATTATTTTTAGGTGTATTTCTATAATGCAAAAGCGCTATTTAGGGATCACTATTATCCTCTTTACATCTTTTTAACATATTTTTGACAATTTTGACTGAACTTTCAGCTTGACCATTCGACTGTGCATGATATGGACTGGTGACAATATGTTCTATATCCCAATCATACAAAAATGATTTTAATTCAGCTGACTGAAATGGAGGACCACCATCGCTTACCAATGACTGTGGTATTCCATGACGTGCAAAAATGGACTTTAAATTTATTATGACATTTTTGGCGGTGCTATTGTTATTCATCAAAGCAATCTCTATGAATTTTGAATAATAATCTGTGACAACAAGATAGGACAAATTATCAAAGTACATCAAATCAATACCTACACGTTGCCATGGAAACTTAGTAATCTCATAACTTTGCAATGGTTCTTTTTGATTGGACGATCTGAACTTTGCACAACTAAGACATTGATCAATTACATTTTTTAAATCTGTACTCATATTTGGCCAATACATTAATTCACGAGCTAAATTTAGACATTTATTAATTCCTTGATGACCTTTGTGTAATTTAGTTAGCATTTCTTTTTGCATAGACTGTGGTATTATCAATTTAGTACCTTTGAACAATAAATTATTCATGACATGAATTTCATTTTGAAAATTCCAAAAAGGTTTCAACAAAGAATGAACATTATCCTTGCTACTAGGCCATCCCTCTTGACAATATTTTTTTAAAATTTGCATGGTTTCATCAGAAGTAGTAGCTTGACACAATCTTGAGTGATATTCATCACTTATAGCTAGACTTGAATATACCAAATTTACATGACATTGCAAATCAGTTTCATAATCAGGTTCATAATATTCTTTCAAGGCGGCTCTTGACAATGCATCAGATATAAACATTTCCTTGCCAGGAACATATATGACATTTAAATCGTATTTTTGCAAAGCTAACATCATGCGTTGCAATCTGGCTGGTACATCATGCAAAGGCTTTTTCATCCCATCTATTCGAAAAGGACGACTTGGTTCGCCTTTATGTGCACCCAAAGGTGGTGTTTTCTATAAGAAACTTTTAGCGGGCAGTAATGAGTTTTTAATCCTCTTTATAAGTGTGCCGCAATTATCTTTGCCACGCACTTTTTGAATTTGGAGCATCTTAGTGTTCAGCACCAAAGAAATCGAACGCAAATATTGTTTGAATAAAGACTGGCTGGTACGACGGCCCATAGTCACGCCGCCGGATGAATGAAAAAAAAAAACAAATTAAAAAAGCGCGAACTACAGCCCGCGTTTTCGTAAATTTTCACGGATTGTTAGAAATTCATTGTTTTGTTTTGTTTTGAAAAATGAGTTCTTCAAGTGACAGTGAAAGTAAAGAATTAACTCCTGAAAGCATTAGAACTGACGCAAGAAATGTGATGGATAATCTATTACCTGCAAAATCCCGGGAGAAATATATGAAAGCCTATGGTAATTTTATTGAATGGAGAAATGCAAGAGGCGCCAAGAATTTTTCAGAATCTGTGTTTTTGGCCTACTTCCAGTACTTAGCCAAAACTAAACAACCTTCCACTCTTACAATAAAATATGAGGCGCTTTTATTTTCTCATAGTGGGTGATGAAAAGTAGAGTGTATCACTCGGGCGCAAAATATATTTTTGGCTCGGGCGATGTACGAGGGATTCAAAGAGAAAAAAGCGCCCTCGCCGTAAAAATATTATTTTGCTCCCTTATGATACAATCTACTATTCAAATACTCAATACTCAATACTCAATACTCAATACTTTATTGCAAACATATGTACACAAAAGTTCTTATTGTAGTGGTGAGATTACATATGACCCTACTAGGGTATAGCAAATTATACATTATAATGCATTATAATGGGAGCGGACCGATTTATTCTACGTCTTTGTCAATTACTTATCATTTTATCATTTCATTCTTATTTTCATTAAAAAAGTCATTTAAATTATAATAACATTTTTCTATCAGGAATTGTTTTAATTTTTTATTAAATTTTATATAATTTTCCTCTTCTTTTATTTGGTCAGGTAGATTATTATAAATTTTTACTGACATTACATTCGGACCGGAACTATGTATGTTCAGTCTTGATATGGGTAATACTAATTTATGCTTAAACCTAGTTGCAAATCGCCGTGTTTGTTCTGCATGCTTTAAGAAGAACTGCGGATATTGTCTCACAAATTTACCTACTTCTAGTATATAGATTGATGTTAGGGTCAAGATTTTATTTTTAACAAAATGTGGTTTACTACTTTCCTGTTTTTTGATGTTAGCAAGTATCCGGATACATTTTTTTTGGGCAATAAATGCATCTTGCACGTCAACACTATTACCCCAAAGTAGAATTCCGTACTTAAGCCATGAGTGTGCGTATGCATAGTATGCAGACAGGGCAGTTTTAAGGTCAGTTGCCCTCCTAAGTTCTTTTAATGCATAAGCGAAGCTTGAAAGTTTTGTTTTGATTTTTTGGACATGGGTTTTCCAGTTAATATTTGTTTCTATTTCTATACCTAGCAAAGTAAACGCGTCGACACATTCTAATTTAATATTATTGTATGTGAAATTAATGTCAAGGGATGGTTTTTGGTAAGGTCTAAATTGCATTAATTTCGTTTTTGAAAAATTAATGTCTAAGTTGTGAACGTTCATCCAATTAATTATAGTTTCAAAGATGTCAGTAAGATTATGATTTAAATTATTATTATTATTACAAGATGTCAAGATAGAAATGTCATCGGCAAATAAAACGCAGAAATTATTAATTATTTTTGGGAGATCGTTAATATATAATAGAAATAGGATACATCCGAGTACGCTGCCCTGTGGTATTGAATTGTTTGTTTGTATTATCTTAGATCTTATTAAATTAATTTTACCGGTTTCGGAGTCGAAATGTTCAATTTCTACAAATTGTTTACGTTGGTGTAAATATGAGCTGAACCATTGGTGTGAAATCCCGCGTATTCCTTTATCATATAGTTTGTCCAATAGTATTTTATATTGTACTTTATCGTAAGCTTTAGTCATATCCAATAAGACACCAATTGCGTATTTTTTATCATCGATTATGTCGAGTATCTTATGTATATATTTATAGACAGCTAGTATCGTTGAACGATTTTTCCGGAACCCGTTTTGTGAGTCATCAAATATTTTATGTTTCTCACAGAATGAATTGAGGCGCTTTTGCATTACCTTTTCAAATATCTTAGACGATGTAGGCAAAAGTGCTATAGGTCTATAATTGTTTGGGTCTAGTTTTGATGCTTTTTTATAAACGGGTTTAATTATGGATATTTTTAACAAGTCAGGGAACATGCCTTCCTGGAATGATTGGTTAATCAACAGGTAGTATGGTAAGGTCAGTTCTTTTGCACAGTTTTTAATCAAAATAGGTGGGAGCTCATCGATGCCGTGACTATATTTGCTTTTAAGGTTTCTTATAATATCATATAGTTCACGCGGCTCAACCGGTCTTAGGTACATCGAGTTATGAATGCGCTCGAGCGCCGGTGGCCGCGGCCGGCTGCTGCACTGCGGCGGATGACCTTGCGTAGCGTCCCCACTATTCACTATCCCCACTGACGCGAAATGCTCGTTGAATAGATTTGCAACCTGGCTCGGCTCGGATGTTATCTTATCGTGGATTTTTAACTTTATATTATTTTTGTGTTTTTTGATGTTTTTGTTTGTGCGTTCTTTTATTATTTTCCACATTGTTTTTGTCTTGTTTTCCGCATTTTTCATTTCCCTTATATACTGATTTTGTTTCGACTTATTTACTGTCTTTTTTAATATTTTAACGTATTTTTTATGGTAATTAGTGAGAGTTGAGTCTTTGCAATAAGTTACAAATCTTTTAAAAAGTCGTTTATTTCTGCAAGAAGTTTTTATACCTAAGGTTATCCACGGGGGCTTTTTGTTTACTTTTAGTTTTATACGTTTTTTTGGAATGTATTGGTCAAGAATTTCTATTAGTTTATTATTGAATATAGTGTAGTTTTCGTTTATTGTGTTAGATTCATTTAATAGCATTTTCCAATCTATATATTTTAATTTATTTTTAAATATGTCTATGTTTTGTTTATTAAACAGTCTTTTTTCTATTACCCATTGGATCGGTTTAGTTGCTACTTCAGTTAAGATTTTTATTTTTAGAATCACACTCTTGTGGTCTGAGAACCCATAATCGTAAACATTTGTTTCTATGTTAGTTTTATTAAAGTTAGCAAATACTAGATCTAAACATGTTGATGATGATTTTGTTACTCGTGTCGGTTGGTTAATATATTGATTAAAATTGTATTCTAACATAAGATTTATTAGTAATTTAGATTGTGAATTATTAGCGAAAATATTTGTATTAAAATCACCGCCAATTATTATATTCATAGAGTTATATTTTTTTGTCACTATATCTAATAATTTTCTTAATTGATTATAAAATAAATCGGTCTCTCTGTTGTTCCAATACATAGCTATAAGTAAAACATTAATCTTAGGAATGGAAATTGCACAGAGTTCTATAACGTATTCGACCGACATGTCCACAATATCCTTTCTCTCGATGAATTCTAAGTCACTTTGTAATAATATACACACTCCGCCTCCTGCGTAGTGTAGTCTACAGAAAGATGACGCGACGGTGTACCCGCTGCACTTTATTAATTTTAGTTTATCTTGAGTTAACCATGTTTCTGTTATACATAGCGCTTGATAGTGAGGTACTTCTTCAAGAAAAGCGTCTAGTGTGTCAAGTTTATTATACATGCTTTGCATATTTTGGAACAAGACATTGAAGTTATTTTCTTTAGCGACGAAAAGTATGGCTATTTAGTGTGTTGTTCTGATTCTGTGTGAAAGTGGTATCAGAAACATCGTCGTTGTGTCTAGTGGAGTCGCGTGTTGTAGGACTTGCTGATAGTTCTTGCTGGAGTGGTTGTGATGGCGCTGTTTTTTGGTTCTGGGGGTAAGTGTTGGTAATTTTTCCGTCAATAATAAGTAAGTTGTTTCTTATTACAGCGTGATGTCCGTTTTGCCTGGCTTCACGTAATTGGGCCTGAATGCTTTTTCTGAGCTTTACTGCGTCTTCGTCAAGGTATTCAGATATTGCCATTCCCGAATTTCTGAAGAATCGACCGTTTTGCAATAGGTACTTAGTCATTTTTTTGCTTATGAGTTCAATGACAATAGGTCTACGGTAATTTTTCCGGCCGATTTTTGTGAGTTCTTCTATGTAGCCGGTTAGGTCTACATTTAGTAAGTTTTGAAAGATATTTGTTATTCTAGCGGTTAGTTCATTTTCTGTTTCATGGTCATATTCTGTTAGGCCGTAAAGTACCAATTTTCTTGAGTTATCGATATTTTGTTGCTTATTTGTACTATTTATGTTATTAAATTTATTTTTTATTTGCCTTATTTCTTCTTGGAGCGTTTTATTTTCTGTATTTAATTTTGCAATAGTCTCATTTAGTACATTTATATTATTTTTCATAGTTACTTGTTCTTCCACAATTATATCTGTTTTTTTGTTCATTTCTTGCATCATTATTTCTGTTGTTAGTTGTATTTCAGTTTGTATTGTGTTTTTTATCTCAGAAAGTATAGATTTTTTGTTTTCCTCAAGTTTTTTGTCTAGTAGTATGCTAATTTTTTCGAGTATAGTACTGCTTTCACTGGAAGTTATTTGTGACAATTTTTGGGGTGCTGTTTCTAAGTTATTTCCATAGTGTTCAGATTTGGTTGTGTTTTGATATTCGGATATTGAATCGTCGATAGACATAGTAGTTTCATCCAAGACAGACGCATGCTGTTGTCTTATAGGGGTATTATCATTCCTATTGCGCCTGGTGACATTATCACAGGAAGGGCAGCGCCAGGTTTTCTTCAGCTCAAACATATTGTTTAGGTAATAAGCAGAAGTGATATTTAAGCAAGCATAGTGATAGTTTTTATGGCAGCTTGTACATTTTAGAATGTCTGTTGTTCGTATAATAGTTTGTTTGCATGCTGGGCAATCCATTGTTATAATTTGTAGATTATTTGTAGATAAATTAGTTACTTGCTATGTTTTCGATGGTCCGTAGAACTCGATTCGCCGCACAGTTGATACTTTCGTCCAGTGGATTGTAGTGGGGTCGTTGACCTTACGCTTGCCGTTACCGTGTCGGTTTAAACGTTCAGTCAGTTAAAACTTTTAAACACTTATAAAATCAAAAGTTTCATATCGATTTTTTATATTTTTGCATCACTATACTCCGCGGATGAAAGGCTTTGAAATGATGTAAATTTTAATCTTGGAATTGCGTGATTTCACGACTTCTCGATTTTTAAACTCGCAATAAGTAGACTAATGGCTTGTGATCTGTGTGAACAGTGACTTGGTGACCATAGACATATTGGTGGAATTTATTACACCCAAATTGAATAGCAAACAGTTCCTTTTCAATTTGTGCATAATTTTCCTGCGACTGGGTTAAAGTTTTTGAACTATATGCGACTGGACGGTTATTTTGCATGATGACTGCACCAACGGCTGACTTTGACGAATCGACTGATAATACTAGAGGTGAATTGACATCATAGTGAACTAATACAGGAGAATTTGTAATTATTGCTTTTAAGTCATTAAAACATTTTTGACAATTTTCATCCCAGAGCCAATCAGTGTTGTTTTTTAACAAATTTCTTAATATTACTGTTTTTTCCGACAAATTTTCTATAAAAGGACTTAAATAAGTGACCATGCCTAGAAATCTTTGTAGATCTTTAGACATTTTGTGGGGTAGGCATGTCCTGAATGGCTTTTACTTTTTCTCTGTCTACTCTGACTCCCTCTTTACTGAAAATATACCCCATGAAACATACTTCTTGTACCAGGAATTTACACTTAGACTTGTTAAGTTTTAAATTGACTTCCCTGGCACGAATCATGACTTTTTGTAGACGCTCGTTATGAATTTCTTTTGTTTCCCCATAGACTAGGAAATCATCAACAAAAATGAGAACCCCTTCAAGGTCTCCGAACAGTTCTATCATGATTCTGTAAAAAATTTCAGTGGCTGCGTTAATACCAAAAGGTAATCTCAAATATTTGTATCTCCCGAATGGAGTTTGAAATATACAGAGCTCTGAGCTCTCTTCATCTAATTTAAGAGACCAAAATCCTGAATAGGCATCTAAATGTGAATAGTATGAAGCTCCTTTAAGCTTTGACCTAATTTCATCAATATTTTTTAATGGGTAATATTCTCTTAAAATATTTTTATTTAAATTTCTAGGATCTAGACTCTTAACTGACCTGACTGTTTGACAGTAATGACTACATAATTGACCCATGACGTAGGTTTGGTAACCTTTTCAATGACCTTCATTTCCTCCATGCGATCCAACTCCTCACGAAGATTGTCCAGTAACGCGAATGGTACTTTCCTCGGGGGGTCTACGCATGGAACAGCATCTGGACGAAGTTTGAGGTGACAGACAGGAGGAAGACATCCAAGACCCTGGAACACATCATTATATTCTGTTAGAATTGTGCTACAATCTGACTTATTTAGAGTAAAGACTCTTTTTATTATACCAATTTTTTGACAAGTAGGTAGACCTAATACAGTAGGACATTCAATATTTGTTACAATAAATGAAATAGTTTCTTTCATATTATTGTTAAATTTACATTCTATTTGACATTGACCAATAATAGGGATATTTTTTCCTCCAAAACAAGATACTTTGACATTAGAATTTTCAAGACTTGAATTTGACAGTTTTAAATTTTTATATGTTTTTATAGACATTATATTGATATCGGCTCCTGAATCTAATAAACATGTGACATCGACATTATTGACCTTGATGCTTAATCTCCATGATTTATCAGAATAATATTCCTGACTCTTCTCAATTGTGCCTACAAAAAATCTTTCAGAGCAGTTAGCGCTCTCATCACTAAGATTTTGTGACTCTAAATTCCTAATGTTTCTATTTTTAAAACAGTATTGAGCAAAATGACCAAAACGATTACATGACCTGCATTTGATGTTTGCTGCTGGGCACTTGTAGCGATGAATTTGACCACCTTCCACAGGACTCCTTTGATGATGACGGCTGATGACTTGAGTGTTGATTACTATATGACTGACTTCTTGAGTTCATACTCGACGATCTTGTGGACTGATTTGACATTGACTGACTTGAAGTTCGATCTTGACTACGATTTTGATTTTGACGACTGTGACTCTAGACTCTCAAAACATTCTCGGTGACATTGGAAATTTTCTCAGCATTCTGTTGTGCCATGATGACAGTTTTTGCTATTTCCACTGCTTTTTCTAACGTAAGACTTGATTCTTGTAGCAGACGTTGACGGACATGTGACAAATTAGAACTCATGTTGGCAATAAAGACATCTTTGACCAGCGACTGTCTTAGATCTGCGAATTCACACTGCATGCTGATGTTCTCCAGATCTGTGATGAAATCATCTATGCTTTCTGACGAATTTTGCTTTCTAGTAAAGAATGTGTGCCGTACCAAGGTTAATTTTTTTCTGGGCTCAAAATAATTATCGAATTTTTGTTTGACTGTCTTAAGTGTGGCAATCTCCATATCTACATTAAAAGAATTGTATATTTCTAGCCCTTTACCTCCCATGGAATGCAGCAATATGGCTATCTTGCGTTTTTCAACGGCTTTGTCCAATCCAGTGGCCAACAAATATAAATCAAATTGCTGCCACCATTTCTTCCATTCTGCAGCATTATTGTTAGATATATCCGACGAAATATTTAGTTTCGGCAGCGACGAGTTGAAATTGACCATGTGCTCCGACATAACCTTAGTTCCTTCCTTCGCCATTTTCTCCGGTGACAATTTGACAAGATTTTATTGACGAGATTGACGAATTTTCTTGACGATTCTTGATAATAACGATGACTAGAACTTTCACTTCTGACACCATATATTAGAATTAAAATACTGTTTAGGGCACAACTGATTTATTAGTTAGGAGCTAGACGATGAAGGAAAGTGACGTTTTCTAGCTATCACAATATGGACGACAGACGTAGGGTTGGGACACATTATTAGTGATGTGACATAGAGGACTAGAGTTTAACAAGCACTCAATTTGAGTCAAAACAGTCAACATTTCTTCATAAGAAAGCAGCTGCTGACCAATTACGCGATATAAATGGGTTTTAACGCATTTAATATTTGCTTCCCACAGGCCATCAAAATGCGGCGCACGGGGCGGTATCATATGAAACGTTATGCGGTGTTTGGATAACTCATTATTAAAGGCAGTTTTAGTTTCATCCGATTGCAAAAAGGTATACAATTCATCCAAACGACGTTTTGCTCCAATAAAATTAGTAGCGTTGTCCGAATAAATAGCCGCGACAGGGCCACGTCTTGCGATGAAGCGTTTAAGAGCGTCAAGAAAAGTCTCGACACTGAGATCCGAAGCAATTTCCAGATGAATGGCTTTTGTGAAGAGACAGACAAAAAAACAAATGTATGCCTTTGTGCTGCGTACTCCGCGATGCCTAGTCATAGTAAGGCTTATCGGACCTGCGTAGTCTACTCCAGTATTAGTAAACGCATTCGCTTCCAAGACACGTGTCGGCGGAAGACTTGCCATGATAGGCATGTTATTCTTCGGCGCGCGTTTGAAGCAAGAAGTGCTTGAACGCACACGCTGTCGTATGACATTTCGCGAAGAAAGTATCCAATAACGTTGTCGTAGCAACGATGTAAGCAAATGAGAGCCAGTATGGCAATTGATGCGGTGGTAATGATCTATTATTAAATTTACAATGTGGTCGCGACGCGGTAATAATATAGGATGGCGGTTTTCAAAAAGAATATTAGCGTTAGTTAATCTGCCGCCAACACGTAGCAGACCGGTGTCATCGATGAAAGGATCAAGCTTGCGTATCGCGATAGAAGGTACGTTTCCCTTTTTAATTTTTTCAATTTCATCTTGAAAATATTTATTTTGCAGATGGCGGAGTACAACCATTTCGGCAGCATCGAGATCTGAACATTTGATCATCGTATCACGCGGAAGTTTCTTTAGCATGCGCAAAACGTAAACGATGACACGCATCAATTTAGTCCATGAGGACGACTTCAACGCGAGATCGTAAAGCGGTGAATCTTCAACCTCAGCCACAGCCGCGAGAACTACTGTTTTTCTCGTCTCGGGTATCTCCTCCTCTGGTGGTTTAAAGGGTCGAGGGACTAAAAAGATCTTACACACCCTCATAAGTCACATAAAATATTAATAACTAGACTAGCTGTAGGTAAATCCTCAATCAAAATCTGCCTTTCCATTTTAAAAGTTAACTAGCAAAATCCTCACTGACCTTCCTTGAGCCACAAATACATAGTTTAATTCTGAATTCACCCATTTAAACACCTTCTTAACTAAAAACAAATACATTTTTTTTACTAAAATCTCTTTTGTAATTCCTTTTTTTTTTGACATTCCTACGCACAGATTAAACACATTATTTTTAGGGTGCGTTCAGTGCCGAACCCAACAATTATTACGCTCCGTTCACCACAACCAAAATGAAACTATCTACTTCACCTAATCTCTAACTCCTACTGTTTTACCCAACAATCTAATTGTATAAACACTAATGATTTACCACAGTATCGAACGTAAATTTATAATTAGTTTAATTTTCCTTGACTTTTAGCCTATGAAATTAGCTATAATATAGCTAGTGACGTCTAACAACATTATTCCAAAATAAACCTTAACCAATAATTACTCATATTTTGCCACACCAAGGTCGATTTTTTTTCTTTTCCTCCCTTTTTTATCTATGCAAACTAATTCAATCAATACATATGCAGGTATTGAACGCATCCCTGTTTGACAAGTGACATAAGGAAAACTATAAGCCTATTGCCACAATTCAAAAATACCGCTCACTTTTACTGCCATAGATTAAAACTCCTTATTTTATTCGATTATCGCCGAATATAGATTTTTCATATTCCCTATTTGTTTCCGAATTCCAATGAAATTTATAGATTCCTATAGTTAAATAAAACATATTTATTTATTTTTAAACAAGTTAAATATACATACATAGATAACAATGAATTTTAATTAACAGTAATTAACCTGCCTTAGCTTACACTCTAAATATCCAAAAGGTATGCCTAATCGTTGTGTACTCGATTCTATGATAAAATATTAAAACTCGATCCTATTCTGTTCCCGCCTTTTGTCTATGTCAATAGATTCTATATTTTTTTGAATTCTTTAATATCCATGAAGCAGCCTCCCAACATACACCTCCAAATCAGTGTCTGGAAAACTAAATCATCGTACAATCACCCCGCTCAAACACAAAAAACCACTTCTCTCTATCACTTCCTTCTTTCGTGCCTTCTCCCACCTTCATCATGTCATCTTCCGATAAACTCATTCACAAATATCCCTGTCTCTGGGATCCTCAACATCCGGATTTCAGAGACAGGACCATTCGTTCTACCTGCCTCATCAAACTCATCTCCGACTTTAATAAGTTCTCTATCTATCCCCTTTCCCTAAATGATATTCGCCGCAAACTCAAAGCATACACCACCAAACTTCGCCGTCGCGCCAAAATTCTTTCCGTAAGTACCTTTCTACTTCCTTACTTATTTTACCTACCAAATTCCCAATTATAATTACTTTATCTAATACACTCCCTTTTACCCCCTTTTTTTTCAGAAACTTCCCTCTTCAAACCCGGTTCCCGAGTCCTTCAATTCTATTCAAACTTCCTTACCCCCCCTTTTTTTTCCTCTTCCTTCAACTTCTTTTACTGAACTTTCTTCTCCCTCTCCTCCTACAACTTCCTCTTCTGTATTCGACGAACTTTCTCAACTCTCTTCCACGAAAAAAATACTTGTCACACCTCTTCTCAAAACTATCCTTTCTCTTTCTCAAAATAACCTAATTAATGAGCATACCACTATCTCCCTCTGCCCTATTCCTACCCACTGTTCTTCCTCTCATCACCCTACTCCCTCTAATACTACTTCTCTCCCCCAACCCCCTCTTCCTTCTCCCGACGTAAGTGTTTTAAATTTTCTTCTTATATGTAATTTGATTAGCTTTGTTTCTTTCCTAATACTAATGAACTCTTCGACCTTGTAACCACCCTACCTACTTTCTTCTATCCTATAGCTATCCTGAGTTACTACTGAACCAAATTGTAACATTCCTAACTAGCCTAGCCTAATCCTAGCCAATAGTTAACAACCACTTAATACTACCTCTGCCTCATACTTAATTAAAAAATTTCACTAATTATATAAACTCTAACTTTTATACCCTCATTATTCTACTCCAGAATTATTATGATTTGATTTATGTATGGCCAATGTGATCATATAGTAACTAGAATCCTATATACGTTGTGATACCGAAATAATCCATGATCTTTTAAGGTAATTAAAACAATTCATAACTAGCCCTAATAACTAAATTTAAAAACCTGTATTATTATAAATATGAGTATCTCTCCTAGGTATTGTTACACTCTCAGTCATTCTAATTTGTATTTAAAGGGATAATTTTGAATAAATCATATTAGTTAAGCAAAAGGAAAATCTATTAGACATGGATATATATTTGTAGTGAAAAGTTTAAGAGATTATTTAGAAATTTACATTCTACATTTGACAAATAAATGAATTTAATTTAATATAGAATAGTCTCGACAAAGGTTACAGCACCATCCATCCGCTGTTAACAGTGAATCTCGTCCCTGACTGGATAATTCTCCTTCGAGACTGTTCTCGGAGGTCCATGTACCTCAATTATTGGGAATTCATAAATGTTATTAATGTACTGTCTAGTCTGTCAGTTAAAATAGTTCTTCAAAGGGACAAGAGGACATTTTCTTTTAGCAAAAGTATGTCAGTCAGTTCGTTCCTAACCACACATCCATACAAGTTACTTTACTAGGTATTTAACAAATAAAACTTTCGCTACTCAGAGACAGAGTGCAGACATGGTACTCCGCTCCAAGTACCATCCTTCATGTTCATCCATCATCTAGTTCATTTCGAGACTTCCTCAAACTAAATTTAGTTTAAGAGAGTCTCTATTTAGGGCTATACAAATGCCCATCAACTTTGTTAGAATTCAACTAATGCCTAAGAATTATAATAACTATTAATATTCCTAAACTAGGTAAACTTCCTGTTCAAATAAAATCTACTCCTGATAGTAATTTATCAGAGTAAAACGTATCTTTTTAAACGTTCGTACTTTTAATCAAGTCACCATAGGTAATTACCAAAGTAATATTACACTGCTGAGATAAGTATTCCATTTAGTCAGAATAATCCAACTCTACAAACATAGATATTAACAGTACCTAATTTGTACCAACCATGATAATAAGTAAAATATTATTTCAATTCAATGGTGTAGGATTTAGTTATCCAAAATAATGATTCATTCACTTATCAGTCCTGTTTCTCAGGAAGAATCTGAATTAGACATTCAAGTTAAATGTAATAGTAGATTTAGACAGTGACTAATAAAATAGTATCTGCCACTTTAATAAGTGAAACAGAACCATATAACCAACTTGGCAAGTATGTCTAAAAGTACCATAAGTGCTTAGTTTCTCTTGTTTAAGAAATTCGATGCTTATAGTAGACCTGGTCAGTGACTACAATAATAGTGTCTCTAATCCGTCTGGTATAGAGTTCACACTATAGGCTGCTTTTTGCTCACCTAGTATAACCAAAATGTACCACTTGCACTTTTCTTTGAAGAGTCAAAATCTGAAATATTTATATTTTCATCTTTTCAGCTTTCAACCTTTAAAACATTGATCTGAGTCAATAAAATAATCACTATCTGTCAATAGTTTCATTTTAAAGTGAATATTCACCCAAATTGGAAAAGGATTATTGTTAATTAGCAATAGTTTTAACCATATTTCCTATTTCCCTCGGCAATCCTGAAAAGTCCTATTAACCTATGTTTCCTAAATGTTCCCTATCCATCTAAAAGTCTCCTAAAATGTAGTTACTTACCATTCCTGAAAAGTCCCTATTTGTTTACTTTCCCTAAAACGTTTCCTATCCACCTAACTTCCCTAAAACCCTACTTTCTACCCTAAATATATTCCTAATCTATCTAAAAGTCCTAGCTTATAACAAATCTAGGGATAAATCCCACATTTACATTTAAACGTGTAAGTTTTCACGGTGTAATGAAAACCCCACTATAGAAGACGCTTTCCGTAGCCACAGAAATTGTCACCTGACTATTCTAACGACGGGATTGAGAAGGTATCTCGACTAATCCTATCACCTGTGTGTTTAGTTAGCTTACCCAAGACCGAAGTCGGATGGGCTTGGCAACTGGACAGAGACATAAAAGGAAATAAATAAGTATATAAATAAAGACCAAATCCAATGACTCTGTTCATAGTAAGGCAAGTGTGTTACCACATGGATTCACTTCGACGAGCCCCTTGCCCTCAGATAAACAGAATGCATTAGAAATGAGAGACTGGTTAGTCGAAAAGCATCAATCGACTGCTTGCTCGTCTCAGGCAAGCCCCTTCCGTTAGGAAGTTGAACCAAGGAGAAACCATTTAACACCGCAAGGCGGTACCCCTTTGGCCATGACACTTCGTCATGTGTGTTCTGTGATCAAACAACTAAGCTCTTAAACCACAAGCCGCGTTTTCCCTAATAATAAAAAAAAACCCACTAAAGAAAACTTCTGTACACTGCCATCACTATAACACTAAGAATCCATTATCCGAACCTCAGAACCCACAAAGGACTGCATCACAATCCCCTATAGACTCCAAAACTCAAACAATGAATCCTTTAAACAACACTAAAAATTGTAAATTAAACTCACTGATATTAAATTAATGAACTATGGCAAACTCAGATCTCTTCCCTAGTAAACCCACCAACTAATATCGGGAGCCCAGCCACTCAAACACAGAGAGCGCCAACAAGAACAAGTGAACCTCGAAATTTCCCTTGCTTCCCTTTATATAGCTTTTTGAGTCGCCACATCAGCGAAATCCTGGTACATCCTGCCACATCCTTTTCTTATACACTAAAACCATCTCTAACTCCTACGTGTTTAAATCGATAATCCTGCTTTCTACATTAATAACTGGTACATTGAGCGACATTTTCATTTTTACCAATCAAGATTAACTTCCATCTCTCATGTATTTAAGTCATTATTCCTCCATCCTTACGTTAGCGTTTTAGGCCCTTTTAGAATTTATTAATTTCCGCGCATGCGTACTAACTACTGCGCATGCGTAGTAACCATCAACTGCGCTTCATCGCCCCGCCCACTTTAATTTGTTTAAATGTTTATTCTGAATATTGTTCAACAGTAGTGTGCAAACTTGCTCACTTTTTCCAATTAGCTATACTCAAATAACTTTATATTTGTCCTGCTGAAAACCTTTCTCTGTTGATATAAGTATCTCAAATTATTGTTAATGATATTCCTTTATTTTATGAAATTTAATTCTCATTATTCTTACGCATACTCTATTAACTATATTCCTATGCCTTTATTTATTTAATTACATTAATTAATGCTACTCCTCATCTGTTAAAGTTTCTGAAACGTTTATTATATAACCAAACAAGATAATCATTTATTTATTTGTGAAATGGACAATCGGGTTAAATGAACCTGACTTGTCACAATCAACCCCCAAAATTTACGCAGGTGTTTTCCTTAAAACCCGTAGAAAATTTTCCCCTTATATTAAAAAAATTCTCTAATAAATAAGTTTTAATTGACTCACAAGGATTTCCTTCCAGCCATTACTAATCATTAAAATAAATATGATCAAATTTAACTGAATATGTAACTTATGAAAGTGCAAAGAATTAGAAGAATTCACAATTTAATTACACCCAACCCCCCTTTTGTAATAAACTAACTTAACCCATAGTTAAACCTATTCTTTTATAAGTATCTGAATTTACAAACAATCTAACCTGTTGTCCTTGTTTTCAAATTTTTATGCCAATTTTGTGTGGTGTGTTTTTAAACCAAACCAGATGTAACCATCACAAGAGCAAATTCTCTCAGTTTATAACATATTAATCATGTTCAATCATTGCTTTCACAAGGACAATATAGCTTCCGCCAGGGAAATCTGAGTTGTGAGTTCAAACCAATCCTAGTGATTTAATATGAAATTTTCAACTTTTCTTTAGCCGGGAACGTTTTCACATATCCCTCAGAAACTATATTTCTTTAATAGCTTGAGTTATGACTTTCCATTGATCGCTAAAGGAGTCTACACACCAAACCCGCCGACCCGCCGACACAGCCCGGCGGCTTGGTGTCGGCGACTTTGCTTCAAGAATCATGTCGGCGACTCGTACCCGCGCGTGCAAGTCGGCGGCATGGTCGGCGACGAATGGATGGAGTTTATAGTTGCGAACGCGAAGTGCAATTATTAAGTTAAAATGTCGTCCGACGAGGAACCGAATACAAGTGCGAGTGCAAAAAGAAAAAATATCTACAATATTATAGAAAAGAATGGGAAGAACAAGAAGAATTCTCAGGCTGGCTACAAGATAGTCGTAAGGGCGTAAGCTATGCCTATTGTAAGAGTTGTAATAAAGATCTTAATATCGCATCTGGAAAAGACGCTTTAAAGAAACATAGTTCTTCACAAGCTCACTTGGTGTCATCGAAGAATATAAAATCTCAGCCGAAAATATCATCATTTACTGTGACAAAAACTCAAAAATCTCATACACTAGTAAAGCAAGGTAAAATGTTTTTTTTTATTTTGTGCATGCCACTACTTACATTGTTTTATTAAGTATTTTGTTTTCTACTTATTGGTGCTTACCTACGAGAAGCAGTGGATATAGTTAGTGCCCGAATCTCCACTAGATATACCTAAGTACGTCATTTTAATTCTTTATTTTATTTTCAGGTGAAATAAGATTGGCTTCGTTTGTTGCTGAACACAATTTACCATTCACTATTATGGAGCACCTACCGAAACTGATACAGTCCGTTTGTCCTGATTCAAAAATAGCTGAGGAGATAAAATGTTCTACGACGAAAACTCACGCCATAATCGATAATATTATAGGTAAAGAAAGTTTCGATAATTTATGTGAAGATCTGCGGCAAACTAAGTTTTCGCTTATTATTGACGAGTCCACTGATCTTAGTACAACCAAACACTTGTGCTTAGTCGTAAGATATGCAAAAACACATCGCATCAAAGATAGTTTTTTAGCTCTTATTCCATTAGAAGAAGCTAATGCAGCAACCTTATTCAAACACATTGTTAACTTTTTTAGAAGCAATGATATTCCATATAAAACGAATCTAATAGGATTTGCATCTGATGGAGCAAATGTAATGATGGGACGTAATAACTCAGTTGCAACATTGTTACAAAACGAAATTCCAAACATTTTTATATTTAAATGCGTCTGCCACTCGTTTCATCTTTGCGCGTCTTATGCTTGTAGCAAATTACCACGTTTCATAGAGGATCTTGTAAGGGACATTTACAATTACTTTTCTTCCAGTCCAAAAAGAGTGGCAGAGCTTAAACAGTTTCAAATGTTTTGTGACTTAAAAATACATAAAATACTCCACCCCTCTCAAACACGCTGGTTATCAGTACATGCAGCAGTGAAAAGAATATTAGAACAGGTTTCTGCTCTAAAATTATTTTTTATAGACCAAATATCTAATAGAGATCATCTTTTAGCTGCAGAACATATATTACAGAAGCTCCAAGATCCCACTACGTTATTATTTCTGGAATTTTTAGATTTTGTGTTGCCATTATTTAACGATTTAAACAAAGAAATGCAAGCAGAACACCCGAAAATTCACAATTTATATGAAAAAGTAACTGGAACACTAAAAACTATTTTTGATTGCTTTTTAAAAAGACAATACTTATCTTCCACTCCAATCGAAAATGTTGATTTTACAAATCCTAGGAATTTTGTGGATATTAACGACGTATATTATGGTGCTGCGGCATCAAATACACTGCTTAGTAGTTCAGCAGATCTAAATTCAGAACAAGTTAATTTGTTTAAATGCAGATGCCTAGATTTTTATATTGAAGCTTGTAAGCAAATAACCACGCGGTTCCCATTAAAAGATAATCCGATAAAAGGTTTAGACATCATTGCTCCTACAAATGTTAAAAGTGGCAAAACTGCTTCGATAGTGCCTATAATCAGGCTCTTTCCTAATATTGTTCAGGACAATGATTTCCAAACAATTGATACAGAGTGGCGCATTCTAAGAAATTGTGATCAAATGAAAACATTTTCTGATGACGTAGAACTATTTTGGGATGAAATAAGTTTGCTAAAGCGTGGCAATGAGACTCAAATGTTTCCCTTCTTAACTACTTTTATGTTTAATATTTTATCACTTCCCCATTCATCCGCTAATGTTGAGCGCATATTTTCTCAAATTAATATTATGAAAACAAAGCAGAGAAATAGGCTGTCTACTGAGTCAATCACTAGCCTACTGCATTCAAAACGACTTTTCATGGATGCTAATTGTTATGACTTAGAAATTAATTTAAAAATGACTGCAGCTATGGCCAAAGAATATTGGTACGATCCGAAACATTATGAAAAATAATTTAATTTGTTAGATTTCCGTTTTTGGTGTGCAATTGTGCAACTTTCAAAATCTCTAACTTTCCAGTTATTGTCTTTCTTTAACTTGACGCTGGCAAATTAATAATTGCCATAATATGATATATTAATATAATAAGTGTGATGATAAGTGGATTTATTGTTAAATAAACGAATTTGATTGAAAATTGTATTTTTTTTTGTCATATACCGTTTTTAGGTACAAATGTACCGATTTTAGTTAGCAGCTCTACCGATTTCGCTCATTGACGTTCGAGACCACTGACATTGCGACTTGCCTCATATTATCATTTTTGTTCTCGTTTAGATCTCATTACTTACATTATTTCAACATTCGACAATATTTAATTTATTGGAAGAGTTATGGAATACAGGGAGTGCTTTGTTCCAACTTGCAGCAATAATAGTAATAATAGTCCAAACAATTTGTTCGTATTAGAGAAGATTTGCGAGAAAAGTGGTGTCGTGATGTAGGCGTGGAATATTGCAAGGTTTATAAAATGTATTGTTGCGAAGATCACTTTGATGTAAGTAGTTCTAAAGCATTAGATTTCTTTGTATGGGCTGTATCATAATGCCACTCCTACTTACCAAGTTTTGCTATTTTTTACAGCCTTAAAACGATTTGATGAATTATTATCAACATAAGTTAATGAATCAAGATCCACGCCTTAAACCTACAGCTTCTGTCTGCTATATTGCACCTAATAAAAGTGAAGATTCAACAGAATTAATTAAGCTGTTATTGCACCATGCTACCACCCGCAAACCAGTAAAAAGGAAATATGAGAATACTGTAATGCCTAGTACATCTTCATATTCCACAATACCAATGAAGGTAGGTTTAAAATTAACTTAGCCTTAATAGTAATAAAAAAGATCACCTGTACCTATAAATACACTACGTAACACAACAATGAGCAAACCTTTAAGCTGGTTGATGAATAGGCGAAATATAGTTCAATCATACACTTTTTATCATTATAAATTATTTTTATGTTTATATTATGCTCTTTTTGATTTGTAGTTGATTAACATAGCTAGCATCACCCTGAAGAATCAGCTGTACATTGTAAACAAGTTAGAAATCCATTTCTCCAAACCATGAATACCTATAAACTATGTAATGGAGAAGTGACAAAAATCTATGATTGTATCATAGTCCACATATCAAAAAACCAGTTAGGTACAAGGTTTGCTATATGATGTGTTGGTTACTGGAAAAAAAATACTCATTATTTTTGCTTTTAGATTGATGCCTCAACCCAGTGTGAAGTAAAGATGATAGTGTTGTTACACTGGAAGTGCCATCTTCACAAGAAACTTCTTCTGCAGCAACTCCATCTCTATTTGGATGTACATCAGAAACAGAAGAATCATCAGTGCTTGCACCAAATAAGAAAGAGTTGCAGCGTAGAAAAAATATGTTAGACATCATATCCGATAAACCAAAAATGTACTTAGGATTGCCAAAACAGTACCTATGGCTTATAGATTACATTGCACAAAAAAGCGTAATAAAAATTGACTCTATTGATCTTATTATGACTTTGCTCAAAATTAAGCAAAATGATTCCATAGAAAGAATAAGTGACCAGTTTCAAATATCAAGAACTAAATTGTCATCTGTGATATTAACAGGAATTGAAGTCCTATGTAACTTTTTTCAAAATTTTATTTATTGTCCACAGCCAAAACAAATCAAACAAAACCTACCTTTAGTTTTAAAAAATAAGGTATTCCGATATACACATGATAATAGATTTTTTCTAAATACAGATTGCAAAACCTTCAAATCCAGTAAAGCAAGCACAGACTGGTCTCAGTACAAAAGTTGCAATACTGTAAAGTATTTGATAGGCTGTACCCCTAATGGTTTTGTAAGCTTTATTTCAAAAGGTTATGGAGGAAGAATATCTGACAAAGCCATAGTTGACAAAAGTGGCTTATTAAATGTTTTGCAACCAAATGCTGTTGTTTTAGCTGATAGAGGATTCAAAGAAATAGAATCTGTGTTAAGTTCACATGGTATTAAACTCTTGAGGCCACCAAGTGTCTACTCAGGTACCAAACAAACTGCTACCGAAGTTATACAAAGCAAAGTACAAGCAAGCAAGCTTAAGAGTCCATGTTGAAAGAGTTATCAGGCGTGTTAGAGAATTTTCCATACTCAAACCACACTCTGTTGTAAATTATAAATATGTTTCATGTTTAGATGAACTTGTTGTCATAGTTTGTGGCCTAATTAATTTACAGAGAGAAATAATAAAAACTTATTAAGAGTATAAACTGATTTATTATTTTTTAACACTTTCAAGTAATTTTGGAAATATGTATTGACTCCAAAAAAGTTCTGCTTTGTTAATAATTTCATTAATGTATACTTCATCAAAATCAACCCAGACCATAATATTTGTGTTTTATGTTTGTTATTAACAATATCATTCTTAATATATGATTGAACAGCTTTTTCCGAGGCTGGACATTTTATTTCTACTACAAAATCCTCACAAACTCAATCTGGAGATGCTCCCAATATACCATTAATAAGCATGAAACCTGATTTTTCTATTTTAACACCTATTTTGTCTTGGATAACTTGCAGCACTCTGTTTTCTAACCTCATTCCTCTTAGTATCGCTTTTGTTTCTGGCACTTTGTAACCTCCTAATATGTGTTCCACTAACGTTCCATCTGTCTTACAATGTGCAGCTTCATATAATTTAGAAGCGGTCAATCTTCCTTGGCGTATATTATACCAGTACTTGCTTTCAGACTGCCCTAGAGATTTTGTATTAATTTCAAGGATAATCTCATCATTTATAACTTTCTTCAAATAATCTCTGAAGTTTAAATAGGTATGTACTAGTGATGTAACGAATATTCGCATTCGCATTCGCCAATATTCGCATATTTTTCGATATTCGCATTCGCATTCCTATTCGCAAAAAACGATGCGAATATTTAGCGAATGTATTTAACAAACAAAAAGGAAATTATTATATGGTTGCATATGAAATGATAACACAACTGATAAGATTTATATATTTGTGAGTGGTTGACCAAAAAGGGACCTCAAGGGAAAATAATTGATTTCGAGTAAATCGCGTTTGAAATTTCGTGTAGAAACAAGTTTCGACTCGTGCGCGGGCGGGGGGCGCGGCATGTTTTATGTCAGTATGCGACTTCGTTAGTGAGTGTCAACACGTGTTTGCGGTTACTACGTTATTGGCGACTTATTTAGTGTCAGTTTCTTGTCTTTATGTGCGTAACTAAGTGTGAGCTATGATTAAAGCCACGTCTGTTTTGTTAGAGGACGAATTACGTCAGTTGGACGATTATTATGGGATGACTGAAAATGATGAGTTGGAATTGCACGACCTTGAAGTGGAAATTTTAGATTTCGATGCAATAAGTTTGGAGGACATGTATACTGGTGCTAAAACTGTAAATGAAGGAGAAAATGACAACATTATGGAGCGAAGCACTGAAGATATACGAGAGGTCGAAATTATTACTAAATTCATGGATGATACATGTAATTGTAGTAAAGGCCCAAATGGTGGCCCATGCTCAGGCATATTTTCTCGACAATATCTATCACGTGTTCGGCAGCAATACATGGATATGGATAAATCTACAAAGTGTACAGCGATTTTGAGTAAGTTGGAGTGTCATAGAAGAAGCACACAGCTGGGAGATAAGTACAAAAAATTTTCTTACACCAAACCCATATTGCGGAACAAATATTTTCATGCCGATATAGAAATATGCCAGTCAACGTTTTTATTTCTTCATGCAATAGGCATCAAGGCCTTCAAAAATATTCTCAAACATTTTGATGAGAAAGGAGTGGCTGATAAAGTTCATGGTCTAAAAGGCAAACCTATTCATAATGCAACTCCCACAGAACATTTGGATATGATAGTTAAATTTATTAAAAATACAGCTGAAAAAGTATCTATTCCACTACCTGGTCGACTTCCGCAGTTTTGGGACTTTAGAGTCATGAAATTGCCTGCTAATTTAACAAAAAGGCGTATGTATAGAAACTATGTGGAGTCATGCAATGATAGCAATATTGATCATGTCGGCTGGACGACTTTCATACAATGTTGGAATACATATGTGCCTTACATAACATCCATGAAACCAAGCTCTGATCTCTGTCCAGTATGTCGAGATAATAATATAGCCATCATGCGTAATATTAACATGCCCGATCAGACGAAGACTGAAAAACTGAAGCAAGCAATTAATCATTTAGAAGAAGCTGATATTCAAAGAAAATTCTACAATGATATAAGGAAAGATGCAAGTGTAGCTCTTACTCAAGCCAAACAACTGGAGCAGAAACCTGGAATGCGTGTCTTCAGTATCGATTATGCACAGAATATCCATTATCCCTCATCTGAAATGCAAGTTGGACCTGCCTTTTTTAAAACTGCAAGAAAATGTGGCCTTTTTGGAATAAATGATGAAGCAGACAACACACAGACGAATTATCTCATAGATGAATGTGACAACATAGGAAAAGGGGCAAACAGTGTGATTAATCTCATTCATCACCATTTAGAATCCAATATTTGTGACCAAGATATTCAGCATATTTGTGCAGATAACTGCGTGGGTCAAAATAAAAACAATGCTGTTGTGCATTACTGTGCATGGAGGGTAGCAAGGGATTTAAACAAGACAGTGCATCTTAACTTCTTATTGGTGGGCCACACTAAGTTTTCCCCAGACAGAATGTTTGGACTTTTTAAACAGAAGTTTTCTAAATCTACAGTAGATACTTTGCATGATATCGAAGAATGTGTGGCTAACTCGACAGTTTCGGGAAAAAATAAGGCTATCTGTACGAATGACTACGTGAACGGAATAATAAATGTTCAGTGGTATGAGTGGAACGCCTACCTCAGCGAATTCTTCACAACTATTCCAGGAATAACACGATATCACCACTTCACTATTAAATCGGATGATCCATTTACAGTGGAATGTAAAGTTCTAGCTAACAGTTCAGCTCAAAAATTTAATATTGTTAAGAAGGGAGTGACTTTAGATGATATCACTGGTATGCCAAATTTATTAGTTCCACCAGGGCTTTCACTTGCAAGACAATGGTATTTATTCGAGGAAATAGCACCCCTTTGCACTTCGAAAGACGCAGCTAACCTAACATGCCCAAAACCACAAGAAGCGAAACCTACAAGCCAGATGGCTAAAGTGGATCAGCCAGGACCTTCTGCTAAAAAACAGACGGCTAAAGAAGATCAGCCAGGTCCTTCTGCTAAAAAACCCAGGAAAGTTACTACCTGTGGGCGTTGTAAAGAACCAGGGCACACCATACGTTCATGCAAACAAAACAAAAAGTAAAGACTATTCATTATTATAATTTTTTATTTGTGATTGTAATGTTTGTGATGAGACTTCATAATTATTACTATTGTCAATTATTTACAATTATTTCATACATCACGAAGCGCCTCTTTATTTGTGGAACAGTGGATAGTTCCTTGCCGACAAATACTCCGAAAGCCTCATTAGACGCCTCTTTTTTTAAAAAAAAATCTTCAACATCTTTTTCCGTTTGAGTAGTAGCATCCAACATCTTCGGAATTGCTTCATTTATTGTGTCATCCCAAGCTTGACCGTATTGTTCAAACAAAATATTATCATCATTAATTTTATTAGGATTTAAGTTTTCTTTGACTTCTGAAACACAGAAAAATTGTTAAGTTTCTACTCGCAGATTATTTAATATTGAAGTGTGAGCTCCATTATAGACTTTGAAACAAAAATAAGTTGTTTTAATTACCTTGGGTATCATTGGAGACCTTTAAACTTTTAGGACTGTCCATTTGAGTAGCGTCGTCGTCACTTTCTGACAAGTACGAACGTCTTTTTGGACCTGCACACGATATAGAGACTTCGTTGCACTAGAGATAACCTTAAAAGTACAATAAAACAATAAAACTGATTGTATCCACTTACCTGACATCACAAAAACTAGTGTGCGCTGTGTGCAAGGTGTAATTTTTCCAATACTGCCTCGGCTCACAAAAAAAATCATAAAAAAAACACTACAGCACCTAAAAATATTCTGGTTAGACCAAAACAAAGCTAAAAGACCACAGATTAAAAAATTCAAAAAAAAAAATTAACGGTTTCCAATCCCTCCAGGTCCCTTTTTGGTCAACCACTCACATATGCATTTATCATTAAAATGTTTTTTTATATGCAACTTGAATCTACCCTCCGTGAGCCCGGTTACATCTTCTAGAATTTTATTGTAAAATTTCACACATTTCCCTAAGAAAGACTTTGTGTTTGTCTTACAGCTGTCTTATCCCCATTTCGGGTGTTCAAATGGTGTTGGTATCTGTTAATTTCAAACTATGACAAGTTTTCACGTATGCTACATTATATTTTGGAAGATATACAAGGACGGTAATGTTAATATGGTGATATATTTGTATACATGTCTCAAGGATGCGCGAGGACCCATTCCATAAATAGCATGTACTGCATGTTTTTCTAAGATAAATTTCTATCGTCACGCCTATATGTCCCCGAAGGGGTAGGCAGAGGTGTATTAAACACCCACATTTCGCCAGATATGTTTTTTGGTCCCATGTAATAGGGGGCGAGCCTATTGCCATCTACCGGGCACTATTCCAGACTACAGACCGCTATTGAGAATTTCTTTCCAGAAAAACCCAACAACGTGTCCCAGGAATCGAACCTAGGACCTCGTGATTCCAAAGCGGCGATCCCACCGCTAGACCAACGAGGCAGTCTAAGATAAAAATGGCCCCTATATCAGCTGCTGCACCCCACATCAAAATAACGTATGACATTATACTGTGGAAGTAGGCAAAGTAAACTAAGCAAGCCCTATGCCGAGCCGTAGACACATGTGATAATTGTCAAATCTTATGAATCGCATATGCAGCAACACTAAGTCTCCCAGCAAGAACATTTATATGAGGACTCCATGGCAATGTCCTATCAATATTAATACCCAAGAAAACTGTTGCCTCATCAGTGGAAAGCTTAAGTTCATTAAAGTTAAAATAGCTAGACATTGAACTGGACAATGCTATTATAGAAACTAGAAAATGAATAATGTTGACCTTGATGTAACTCCCTACATTAGTTATTTTTTTCAGATGCCCAGTCTGAGGATAAAGCATCGTCCAGTAAAGATGGCCAGAAGTCTGTGAATGAGGAGGCTGCAAGTTCACACACAATACTACAACCACAAGAGATATGTGGTAAGTCACACATGCTGGTAACATGTTGTATCTACCTACATTCTTGTAAATACAGTAGGTTAGCAACTATAAACAAAATATAGTAAGTTTTATCTTATGACATGTTATGTATGAGGTATAGAGTTGACATGCAATGCAGCAATGCCCGGTTCCACTAAACATTCCTCCATAAATAGTTATCCTTATTGCTGAGTGTTATGCCACTCCCCACCATGAATCTGTGTCTTTTGAGCATCATGGCTTATTGCATTTGAGCATCATCTTATAGATATGGCATCATAGATACTAATCTCCTGGAAGTCATGAATGTCATATCAGTCCGGTTGGAAAACAGGCCAAGTGCAACTCAGACTGTGGCTAACAGAGATGGCAGTTTTTTTTAAATACATAACACATGTCTTGTATGGTGGTACGGAACACTCGGTGCGCGAGTCTGACTTGCAATTGACCGGTTTTTATCTAGAGATTTGTATTATACTACACTTTTTACACACTACTACTTACTACATGACTTGGTATATTTTCAGTACCCCTGTCTGGTGATAAACAATCAACTGGCAAAGAGGAACAACATGAACAGAAGATACATGGTAAGTTAGAAACATAGGATATCCACTGAATGGTGGTACCTTTTTAGTGCTCACATGGTTAGATACAACCCATGAGTTCAACAGTCTTCACCATCAAGTGAGAGGGCTCAAAAACACTAGCCTAATAAAAGAAATAACTATTATAAGATAATAAATTAATATAGTATTGTCACAAACTAACATCTTATATGTAGGTGTAGATGCTTCAGGTTGACGATTTGAATTCAACTTTTAATTTAAGTCGTTTTCAAGGAGATCACAATATTTACTATCAGGACAAATTTGTCCATCTTGCTTGTCACTTGATACCCTAAAAAAATATTGCTTGAAGTCATAAAATTTGCAACAATGTCAAGTAGTCTCTAACGTTATGTTATTTGTGGATGGAATGATTTATTAAACATTCCATCTTGTATATCTTCTATCTATATAAAATTGGTGAGACCTAAAGTCGGCACATTACACATATTTTTACAAAACATCTCAGAACCTCAGGAGTGTTGGTGATCAGCAAAAAACAAGAATTAGGTGTTTCTGTGTATGTCACCCTATCCCCATTGTTACTATATAACTCAAGGACCACTGTATACATAGAATTTGATGCGGTTTTCACAGTTGTATTGCTTACCATCCAATCTAACAAGTGTGGTATGTTGCATATTGTACATCAATATGATGACGCCAGGGAGCTGCACGTAGCACAGCCCTGAACGGCTCATTTAGAGATATATAGTTCAATTCAGTGAATTGTGAACTAAGATAGTTTCCTGTGTTTCATTTTTACAGAAAATAAACCCATCCCGGCATCAACGAGATCCGTCCAAATGAAATCCAGAAGTGTTAAAAGGCAGCTTATAGAATCTGAAGGTAAAGTAAATAACAATATATTGAGCCTATCCAAAGTAGTAAAGTAGATGCACTATTAGTATTGTTATTTATAGAGTAAAATAAACTTTTATAGCAAGTGGCTTCTGTAGCTCCAATGTACTAATTCATACATTCTGACAGTTATATATTAGTAGCTTTCCGCCCGCGGCTCCGCCTGCGTGGACTTCACGTTATATCGCGCCCATGTCCAACAGTGGGATGAAAGGTAGCCTATGTCCATCCTCAGTGTTGTAACTATCTCCATACCAAATTTCATCAAAATCGATTTAACAGTTTAGGCGTAAAAGCGTAACAGACAGACAGACTTACTTTCGCATTTATAATATTATTAGGGAAGTAGGGATTATTACTAGCTCAACTACTAAAACAACTACAAAAACTAAAAAATATTTAGTACTATGATATACATTTAACATGATCAAATGCATAATTTAAACAGGTTTTAGGAAAAATATTTCCAATATACAGCCTTTTTGTCTCTACTATTCTATTATAGTTCTTGATGCGCCCCGCGGCTTCGCCCGCGTTCTGCTCCCTGACGTTTGACAGAAACCTTATCTAAAATAAAAGTAGCATAAGTTACTCCTTATAACATCAGCTATCTACCAGTCATGAAAGTCCAGCCAATTCGGAGATTAGCCGGACGGTTATTTATTTCTATAGAAGTTAGATAATTATTTTCAACCGACTTCCAAAAAGGAAGAGGTTCTCAATTCAATGGAATCTTTTTTTTAAATTTATATTTGTTACCCTTAACTTACCCTTACTAAAAAGACACCTGGGGTACGATTCCCTAAATTGGGATATGCATGTCACGATAGATATGTATCGGAAAAATGGCCGCCATCCATACAAATCCGCCATTTTTCCGATACATATCTATCGTGATATGAATATCCCAATTTAGGGAATCATACCCCAGGACCGATTTGGGAAATTCTTTATTTGTTTGAAAGGGTAGACTTAACAGGTAGTCCCATTGTCACCAAGTCAGGATCTGATGATGGGACTCTAGAGAAACCGAGGGCAACCTTCAAATTTTATTGGCACCCAATATGTTTTTCAAATATTTTCTAAAGCTGTTCAAGTATTTGCATCTGGTAATCATCATCGCATGTGGATGAGCTGATCACGGAAGGGAGAATTCCTCAACGGTTAGGAATTGTACGAAAATTCTTTCAAATTATACATACATATGGACCGATAGTTGTATTCTTCTAGACTATTAGCTTGACCTGATAATAGAAGGTAAATCTCATTAACGTTTAGGAGTTAGGTGGAAAAATGAACGTTGGCAGATCTCGATTGCCTATTATGCACTCCTCTCATTACTTGTTTCATATGGGCAGTGTTGACACAGAGGAGCTCGTACTTAGTTACAGCCTCGTAGACTGACGACTACACTTAGGTTATGCGGGGTGACCAAGGTTAGTTTTTGGATGGTCGACTATTCAACTTTCCAATATTAAATATAACTGTCGTGTGAGGTATCGTTTGAAAGGGCTTTTGGGAAAGATTTCAAATATCAGTCTTACAAAAGTCTGAATTGGGAAGGGCACCACAAAATTTCTAAAAAAAATATTTTTAACAAAAATACAACTGACTTCCATAACATTCAAAAGAGAGAAAAAAAAGTATTCTGCTGAAACGCTTGTGAACCAATATGTCATTTTAGAATCTGGTGGCAAAATACTTACACCAAAATACTTACAACTTAAATAATTGCACCAGTAACTTAGAGACACCAAGTTCTAAAGCGACATATTGGTTGGTTCACAAGCGTTTCGGCAGAAAGTAAATTAGTATTTCTTTTTTCAGTGTTATGGAAGTTGGTTGTATTTTTTTTCTGGTATATTGATTAAAACAACAACAAAGTATATTTATCGTAAGGACAATTTGTTAATTCTTGTTGCCGAGTTTTAAGCTAATTTCTCTTGATGCAGTGGGTCTTTTACATTTTATGTTTCTATTGTTTCAGAACTAACACCCCGCAAGAAGAAATTGGTGGAAAAATTAAGAAAGACGGAGTGCACTTTGAAGTCTTTAAAGAAAAGTGCCATACTAATTGAAAAAATTCAATCCCCAGTTTTAAAAGAGCTTGTGGTCAATTCTTGTAAAAATGAAAAAAGAAAACCTAAAGGTAGACGGTGGAGTATGAAACACAAGTTATCATGTTTGGCCATATTAAAGAGATCGGCTAAAACATATAGGTATTTGAGTGCAGCAGTGACTCTTCCCTCGATCAAAACATTACAAAATATTTTTAAAAAAGTACCAATGCAACCAGGGATCAACCAGTCAGTCCTTAATCATTTAAAAACAATTGCTAACAGTAAAGACCCAAAAGACAGGATCTGTAACCTAGCCTTTGATGAAATGGCATTAAAATCCAGATTAATATATAACGAAGGTAATGATATTGTGGAAGGATTTGAAGATCTTGGCGAGTCTGGACGCAGTAGCGAGTTGGCTGATCACGCACTCGTGTTTCTATTGCAGGGCTTAAGACGAAAATTCAAGCAGCCTATAGCCTTTTATTTTACTAAAGGGACAATTTCATCTGCCAATTTGGCACATATAATTAAAAATATAATTACAAAAGTGACTGCATGTGGCTTCACAGTTTTAAATACTGTGTGTGATCAAGGCCCAACAAATATGGGAGCGCTCCGCTTATTAACCCTTTAATGGACAATGTTGTTTTTAAACAACATACTAAACATCACAGATAAAATTATCTTTATTTTATTTTTTTGTTAATTTTGACAACTAGTTCTTATTTCTGAACGAATTTTGTACTTTTTTTAATGTTGGCACTATCCAATATTTTTATGCATTAAAAATAAATGAATGTCAAATGTCACTTTGAAGAAAACTTTTCTAGTGGCGCGAAACTAAGTTTTGAAGCTGTGTTCGGACTTTGATAAAATATAATGTAAGTATATAACATATTTTTATTTGCTTGATTATATCTTCAATTACATGTTCATGTTGTAAAACATTGAAAATTACTTGATGCTACTGTCGAATTACGCGAAATCTGGTATGTTGTAGGAAAACTACAATGCGCATTGCCTGCTAAATAAATGCATGTTTGGTGAAGGGTTTTTATTTTGCTTTTCAGCATGCCGCGATTACTAGAAAGCGAAATTACAAAGTATTTAGAAACTCTTGAAGATTCAGAAGATGGCTTAGACGGCTCGGACTCCGAAGTAGAGGATGAAGGTCACTATTATCAAACAGCTCGAGATGTTCTTCGGGACCTTGAAAATAGTGATGAAGGTGAGAATGCCCAGTCTGATGAAGTGGATGCTGATCCTCCTCTCGTAATTGACAACGATCAAAATATGCCAGACCCTCCTATTTTGGAAGCCGGAGAAGCAGTACCCCTGAGTAGATCACAAGGGATTTCTAAGCGACCTCTGGTTTGGCGAAAACGGAATCTTGTTACTGCTGAAGACAGCCTTATTTTTAGGGGAGAAACTCAGATAACGGAAGCATTGATGTCTTGTAACACGCCGTATGATTTTTTTTCATTTTATTTTACATCAGATCTAAAAAAGCAAATTGTAGAACAAAGTAACTTATACGCGGCCCAGAAACAAATATCCAATCCTGAAATTATAAATGAAAATATCCTAAATAAATTCCTAGGCATTCTGATTTACACCTCAGTCATAAAATTTCCAAACACCAGGGCTTACTGGAGTGATAAATTTGGTTATGATCACATAAAAAATACGATGCCGTTAAAAAAATTTGAAAAAATAAGATCCACTCTCCATTTTGCCGACAATACGCTATGCTTACCCAAAGATCATCCAGACTATGACAGGCTATTCAAAATAAGACCTCTTGAGGAAATGCTCAACTGCCAGTTTGGAAAGGTTCCCTTAGACCAAAGGCTTTCCATAGACGAGCAGATGTGTGCAACCAAAATGAGCCATTACATAAAACAATACATGCCCAATAAACCCCACAAGTGGGGGTTCAAATTATATCTCATCTGCAGTCTACAAGGATATGCTCATAGATTTGAGGTTTACAGTGGAGGGGGCTCCAAAAATAACATCTTACCTGGTGAGCCAGATTTGGGAGAGTCTGGAAATACAGTCGTCAGGTTAGCTAGAATGGTACCACGCAATGTGAATCACATTATATACTTCGACAACTTCTATACTTCTGTGCCTCTCGTCACCTATTTAGCTAAGGAAGGAATTTTCTCACTGGGAACAGTAAGAGTAAACCGATTGAGAAACTGCAAATTGCCTGACAAAAACACTATAATGAAAAAGAACGTACCCAGAGGATTCTATGAGGAAAACGTGGCGACTGTGGATGATATTGACGTAAGTGCTGTTGTGTGGAAAGATAACAAGCCCGTTAACCTTCTTTCCACTTACGTAGGAGCAGAACCAGCAACCACAGTCACGCGCTTTGATAAATCGAAGAAAGAGAGAGTTGCTATTCCATGCCCCAAAGTCATCAAGGAGTACAATGCTCACATGGGGGGCGTGGACTTATTAGATTCATTTATAGGTCGTTATCACATCACAATGAAGAGCCGCAAGTGGACCATGCGCTTATTTTATCATTTCCTGGACCTCGCAGTTATAAATTCATGGGTTATGTTCAAGAAGGTAAATAATATAAAAGGAAATGATCAACTTCTCAATTTGGGTACATTTAGACTAGAACTTGCCGAAACCCTCTGCAAATTGGGTCTACCTGCAAATGGCGCTAAACGTGGTCGACCTAGTGGGAGCACAATACAAAGAGAACTTGTAATGAAGAAGTTCCGAGGACCAGCTCAAGCAATTCCTTTGAAAGACGTCAGATTGGATCAGACATGTCATTGGGCAGTTTGGCTGGATAAGCAGCAGAGGTGCAAATTCCCGAAATGTTCAGGATTTACGTTCAAAATGTGCCAAAAATGTCGTGTATCTTTATGTGATACGAAAAAAAGCAATTGTTTTTATAAATATCATAATTTAGAATAAATAAACACATTTCAAAAACAATATCCACTCTTATTTTACCCATACTTGCAAAATGTCATTGAATGCGCAATGTAGTTTATAAACAACACTCACATTATTGCAAAAAAAAAATAGTAAATTCATGTCTAGATTTTTTTACTCATTTTTCCTAGACAGTAATACATGTCTATTATACAAATATATTTTTTTAAAACGTAAAAAAAAATCGTCCATTTAAGGGTTAAGAGATGGATCAGGGCCATTCGAAGATGGTTCTAACCATTACTTTAAAGTAGATGGGAAACCCATTTATATCGTGTATGATATCCCACATCTATTCAAATCAATTAGAAATAATTCCTTAAGGCTGGCTTCATGGATATGGATGGAGTTAAAGGACAATGGGCGCACTTGGTAGAAGTGGAGAGCCACAACAGGAATTTTTTGTATTTTAGCAAAATTACTCAAACCCATGTCAGTCCCAAATACAAGGCAAAAATGAAAGTGAAGATAGCAGCTCAAGCTTTAAGCAACACCGTCGCAGCTGTTTTGAAACTTTTAGCTAGGGCGGAAAGTGGAGATAAAGCCATTGGTCTACATAATACGGCGAATGTAGTCGAAAAGCTTGACCAATTATTTGATGTAAGCAATGGTCCATCTGGTCCTCAAGACATGAAAAAAAACAAACGTCAAAACGTGTCCGTAAAGACAAACCACATGGAAACATGGGCGCAATATATAAATATACTAAAAAAAACAAAATTCATAAATCGTAACGGAACACAAGCAAAAAATGTCAAATGTGTCGAAGGATATATAATAACTTTAAAAAGCCTACGCGACATTTGGAGCGCAGTTAAGGCATTGGGTTTCAAATACTTGAATCTACGCAGCTTAAACCAAGACGCACTGGAAAATTTATTTGGGGTTATTCGCCAGCACAGCCCAACTAACCGGAACCCGACTGCTACCCATTTTATGTCTGCATTAAAAACTGCTGTCGTCACTGGTTTAACAGCACCACACAGCCGAGGTGCTAATTGTGAAAAGGACAATAAGGTGTTGTTAACTGATTTTCACAGTTACATATTCGGCAATGAAGAGACAATCGATGGAGATGTGATATTGGCTATGGACACATCCGAACAAGAAAATGTACCTTCAACATCAGAGCTATCAGAGTTGATTTCAATTGAAGAAAATGTTTTAATGATACCAGAAGAAGAAGAAGACCTAAGTAGTGATTTCTCGTTATTGGAAGAACAACCAACTGTATATGTAGCTGGTTATTTAGCCAAACAGTTGTTGAACAAACTGAAATGTAATAAATGTGAACAACTTGTAACTGTAAAAAACCCAGGAGACAACCCCATGTATATGTATATTCTACTTCGAGAATGGTGGGAAAACAAGTTTTCTCTGACTTATCCTTCACCCAACTTTTCCCAAACAATACATGCAATTGTAAGTACAACGGAAAAAGAATTAATAGCACAACTTCATAAACCAAACATTTGTCTCCTGGGTTGTACTTTGTATGAAGTGGTTTGCTCAAATTCATGTTTTTCATGTGATAGCCATGGCAATTATTTGAAAACGGCATGTTTTCAAACTGCATGTAAATTGTTATTAAGACGACAGTGCCAACGTGTCAATCAAGGATTAGCTTCAAAAGAAGATTTAGCAAGTTATAATAAAAAATCTGAACAACAGGGTAAAGCCAAATAGTGTTAGTAAGATATTCGTGTTATGTATTTTAGAAGAATTTTATAGTTGGCCATTTTTTAAGTGTCTAGTTAAGTTAAACTATATTAAAATTAGATAGAAAAAATCGACTTTGGACAGGATCCAAACCTGCATCCTCTGGCTTGCCGGGCCAGATGCCCTAGCACTAGACCACCGAAGTCCTGATCCAACACGTCGAATTTATCTATCTAATTGTCTTTCTTTAACCGTCTTGCGGGAACAGAGTGACATCCAACCGACACAGCTAGGTAGCTATAGCCGACCGAGAGAGAACAGATTTTTAACCGACTTCCAAAAAAGAGCAGGTTCTATGTTCGTCTGAATGTATTTTTTTTTCTTTTGTGTATGTTAAACGATAGTTTCGCCAATTGTGAACCGATTGAAATTTTTTTTTAGATCTTAAGGGTATACTCCCGAGGTGGTCACATTGTCGATCTGAGGATAGGATCCCAGGGAAATCGAGGGCAAGTTTTATTATATTTTCATATATTTTTTAAAGCTGTTCAAGTATTTGTGTCTGATATACATCATCTCATGTGGATGAGGTGATGATGGAAGGTACAACTCCGCAACGCTTAGGAGTTAAATAAATTTACTTTCTTTCGTTTTTTAAACGCTTGTGAACCAATACGTATTGGGGACCAATATATGGATATAATGGTTAAGGGACCAATATATGGATGTATATGGATATATTTTGGTCCCTTAACCATTATATTCAATAAAAATACAGCACGGGGACCAATACATGGAATCAGGAGCGGCATTATTATTTGTTACTAAAATACAGTAAGGAATAATTTCCGATTACCGCGAATGCAATAATATTATAGAATAGATAGGTAGGTGATTTTACGAAATTGCAAAAGCTGCAATAATTTTGAATTTCCTGCCACAGTTCAGACCAATCACTTTGTACAAAATGTATACATAGCCCTCAATTTCTAACAATATTGCGAACATGCTGGTAGAATTTAAGCGTGTATGTGGATGAACGATAATAAATAAATCCAATCAGAACTGTTGTATTATTTAATTTTACTACGACCCATTCTAGGCTAAGCTACAATGTTGCATTTTTTAATCGATTTCGCTGATTCCTTTCATAATCGATTTCACTGATTCGTTTCATTCGTTATTTACATCACTATAAATCGGTAGGTTTTTTCAAATTCTACCAAATTTCTCTCCCTATTAGGACTGTCATTTTTGACAGTACATTATCTAGGTTGGCATTTAATGGCAATTGTTAGCGTATATAACGCTGTTTTAAGTTCTCCCTCTCCCCCGTAGGGTTATATGCTCAGTGGCACAGATTAAACACATATTATTTTTAGGGTGCGTTCAGTGCCGAACCCAACAATTATTACGCTCCGTTCACCACAACCGAAATGAGACTATCCACTTCACCTAATCTCTAACTCCTACTGTTTTACCCTAAAATCTAATTGTATAACCACTAATGATTTACCTTAATATCGAATGTAAATTTATAATTAGTTAAATTTTCCTTGACCTTTAGCCTATAAAATTAACTATAATATAGTTAGTGACGTCTAACAACATTATTCTAATAAGTACTCATATTTTTTTGCCACACCAAGAACGTTTTTCTTTCTTTCTTTTTTCCTTCCTTTTTTTTTCTATGCAAACTAATTCAATCAAAACATATGCAGATATTGAACGCATCCCTGTTTGACAAGTGACATAAGGAAAATTATGAGCCTATTGCCACAACTCAAAAATACCGCTCACTTTTACTGCCATAGATTAAAACTCCTTATTTTATTCGATCATCGCCGAATATCGATTTTCATATTCCCTATTTGTTTCCGAATTTCAATGAAATTTATAGTTTCCTATAGTTAAATAAAACAAATTAAATATATATACATAGATAACAATGAATTTTAATTAACAGTAATTAACCTGCCTTAGCTTACACACTAAGTATCCAAAAGGTATGCCTAATCGTTGTGTACTCGATTCTATGGTAAAATATTTAAACTCGATTCTATTCTGTTCCCGCCTTTTGTCTATGTCAATTGATTCTATTTTTTTGAATTCCTTAAAATTTGTGACGCAGCCTCCCAGCATACACCAATTAACCAAAATCATTCAGTGTCTGGAAAACCAAATTATCATACAGCCTCTACAATCACCCAGTTCAATCACAAAGATTCACTTCTCTCTATTACTTCTTTCTTTCATGTCTTCTCCCACCTTCATCATGTCATCTTCTGATAAACTCATCCACAAATATCCCTGTCTCTGGGATCCTCAACATCCGGATTTCAGGGACAGGACCATCCGTTCTAACTGCCTCATCAAACTCACCTCTGACTTCAATAAGCTCTCTATCTATCCCCTTTCCCCAAATGATATTCGCCGTAAACTTAAAGCGTACACCACCAAACTTCGCCGTCGCGCCAAAACTCTTTCCGTAAGTACCTTTCTACTTTCTTACTTATTTTACCTACCAAATTCCCAATTATAATTACTTTATCTAATACACTCCCTTTTAACGCTTATTTTTTTTTTCAGAAACTTCCCTCTTCAAACCCGGTTCCCGAGTCCTCCAGTTCTATTCAACTTTCCCTACCTCCTCCTATTTTTCCTCTTCCTTCAACTTCTTTTACTGAACTTCCTTCTCCCTCTTCTCCTACAACTTCCTCTTCTGTATTCGAAGAACTTTCTCAGCTCTCTCCCACGAAAAAAAAACTTGTCACTCCTCTTCTCAAAACTATCCTCTCTCTTTCTCAAAATAACCTCATCAATGAACACACCACTATCTCCCTCTGCCCTATTTCTACCCACTGTTCTTCCTCTCATCACCCTACTACCTCCAATACTACTTCTCTCCCCCAACCCCCTCTTCCTTCTCCTGACGTAAGTGTTTTAAATTTTCTTTTTATATGTTATTTGATTAGCTTTGTTTCTTCCCTAATACTAATGAACTCTTGCATTTTTCAGATTACTTCTCCCATTCAACTGGACTTCGACGACTTGCTCGATGATTTTGACGCCTACCTTTCCTGATTCGTAAGTTCCTTGTCCTTTTTAATAGTATGTTAAATATATATTTTTTTTTTGAAATCCCACTTACTTAAATTTTAATGCTAGTTTCAAAAGTTTTTTTTTTTTTGTGAAAGGCCGCCACAACCTCCACGACTTGTTCGATGGTATTGACGCCTCCCTTTCCTGATTCATAAGTTCCTTGTCCTTTTTAATAGTATATTAAATATATATATATATAGGAGGAGGAGGAGCGAGCCACGATACGATGTAAAGGTGAAATATTGTAATAAAATCAAAAAGAAGTTAAAAAGCTGTTTTTATTCCAATCAATCGACCCTACAAATTTCTCGTCCGGGATTGATTGGAATATTTTCGACGAAAACATTGTGAGTGTGAAAAACGACGACGAACAACGACGTGTACGCACACCGCGTGCGTACACGTCGTTGTTACCGGTTAAGGGACGACGCCATTACCGGTGTGGACAAAAAAAAGACGAAACGAGGACGCGGTACGCGCCAACTACGCATAGTTAAGGGGAGAAACGATTTCCAACGACGTTAAAAATATGGACAACGCAACGCAGTGCGGTGTGATGGAGTCTGTACCAAAATTCAGTGGAGAGGATTTGACGTATTCATCGACAAAATGGTCGCAGGATTTGGAAGACAACGCCGAAATATTTAACTGGACGCCACAGCAGAAATTGATTATAGCACGTAGATCTCTTACGGGCACTGCAGAGCTATGGCTTAGAACCGAGAAAATATACAAGACATACGACGAATTAAAAGCAGCAATTTTGAAGGAATTTCCAGAATCTATAAATAGCAAGCAAATGCATGAAGTGATGAGTTCGCGCAAAAAGAAACCTAACGAATATAGTTATTTACTAATTCTCGAAACCAGGCGTCGCACTGCCCGCCACCCGCCGCCGCGCCGCATGCCCCTCGCCTAGTCGCGTCCGACCGGCGCGGCGCGGCGGACGGTAGCGGAGTCGACCCTTACATACCTAACCTACACACTAGTAAACAGATGCTTACCTATCTTATGTTTACGTTGTATGTGTTTACATTTATGTTATTTTATAGTTGAACTCTTAATGGCAGTAGAAAGCGAATGTGCGTACCAAGACAAACCTACTGTGGTTTTGTGGTACTACAGAAATATGTTTTGTATAATACGTTTTGTTTAATAAATTAAAATATATATATATATTTTTTCTCGGAACGTAAATCCAAACTGCGAGAGAGCCGATTTTTCAAATATTATAAAGGTTGTAAATATTTTTATCGGTGTAGTAGCACTTAAAACATTTAACAATTCCTAACAGAATGTAACAATTCCTAACATTTGTTAGTAAATGTATTAGTGTTAGAAAATGTTTGTAACACCTATACATGTGCCACGAACTGGAGACTACTGTCTACTGAAAAGTGCTGTAATACTAAAAAGGAAACATGAATAATTAAAGGTACGTATTATGATAAATAGCGTGAGTACTTCACGCTATTTATCATAATACCTACATGCTATATTTGTGAGTATCTTGCAAACAATCTGGACGAGAGAAAAATACTTTTCTGGATATAACTTTACTAAAATTTGTGCATTGTGGATGTTTTTCTAAATAAATCTTGCTAGAGCTGAGTAATAATGTACACGGCTGACAATTATTTTGGCCTAGAGGGTGACGGATTCTAATAAATTTGGTGTGGAATATAACCTGGGTTGTCCTAGGAGCACGGCTGGCTGGGGTGCTATTTATTCCCGGCAGCCTCCACGTGTGCTCGGTCTCTGCTTGTCCGTTATGGATACGTCCGGGGGGAATGGCAGTGACTGGGCTGGCTCACCCCATAAACACGGCCAATAACTTCCCCTTGTGGGATCTTGTTGGTCGTGGCTAATAGCTGGGAACGGTGGGCCTCTCTGAGTGTCTCTATGAAGGTAGCATAGAGCACAGCAGATGAGGCAGGCGGATCTTCCGCGGGAAGGGGGAGTCTCGTTAGAGGCTCAGCGGACCTTCGGGTCGGAGGATGCCTGGCCTTCAAGGCTGGCAGCGCGGCGGGGAGGGTCAACTCGGCCGCACCGTCGGGCGAAATCGGTGGTGTTACGCTGCAGTGGAGTTTCCTCCACGAGGATGGGAGCCTCGCGAGGGGCTCAGTGGACCTTCGGGTTGTGGAATGGCGGGTCTGCAAGGGATCGGTCAACCTGGCCACCTAATCGGGCAAACCCGGTGAGCAGCAACGCTGCAGAGGACCCTCAGAACCCTCGGGTCGGTGGATGGCGGGCCTGGGATCGGTCAACCCGGCCACACCCTGTCGGGTTTGATGCGTCTCCGAATCCTACAGTTCGGCGCCCGCTAATAGAATGCATGACCGGGGGGAAACTGGTCGCTAGTGCGTCACAAGTAGACCTCACAAAAGGAACAACATGGACACACAAAAGGCGATTGGAAATAATCCGCAAGTGGGGGATCCCACCCTTCAGTAAGGACGAGTGAAGGCAGCCCCAACGTATTTGCGGGGGGCAACCAACGCCTCGTGGGCTCCGATCAGGGCCCTCGTACCGCCGACACCGAAAACGAAACACAACTACCATGGCAAGAACAAGGACAAAAACGAGGAGGTGCGCGTGGCACCGTATTATTTATGGAGGTCCCGTGCTGTGCTGGAGCGCAAAGATCGCCAATGAGGAAGGTGAGGCCTCCGGCGCCTCCCCCGCACCCACCTTGGTTGCGGGTGGGGCCTCGCAGGCTTCAGAAAGTCTGACTCCCACTCTTAACTTGTCGGAGTCAGACTCAGACGCGATGAGGTGGGAGAGTGTCTCGTCTCGCGGCTCTGGTGCTCATCACCGGGTGATGAAGCGCCGGATAAGCGGGGGCGAAGAACACATCTCCTCCCTCTCGACGGGGGAATGGCAGTGACTGGGCTGGCTCACCCCGTAAACACGGCCAATAACTTCCCCTTGTGGGATCTTGTTGGTCGTGGCTAATAGCTGGGAACGGTGGGCCTCTCTGAGTGTCTCTATGAAGGTAGTATAGAGCACAGCAGATGAGGCAGGCGGATCTTCCGCGGAAAGGGGGAGTCTCGTGAGAGGCTCCGCGGACCTTCGGGTCGGAGGATGGCTGGCCTTCAAGGCTGGCGGCGCGGCGGGGAGGATCAACTCGGCCGCACCGTCGGGAAAAATCGGTGGTGCAGCTATGCTGCAGTGGAGTTTCCTCCACGAGGATAGATTGTGGGATGGCGGGCCTGCAAGACCCGCGGCGCGTTTGGGATCGGTCAACCCGGCCACCCAATCGGGCAAACCCGGTGAGCAGCAACGCTGCAGAGGACCCTCAGAGCCCTCGGGTCGGTGGATGGCGGGCCTGGGATCGGTCAACCCGGCCACCCTGTCGTGTTTCATGCGTCTCCGAATCCTACGGTTCCGCTAATAGGATGCATGGTTGGGGGGAAACCGGTCGCTAGGGCGTCACAAGGGGGGACCTCACAAAAGGAACAACATGGACACACAAAAGGCGGCCAATGAAGAAGGTGAGGCCTCCGGCGCCTCCCCCGCACCCACCTTGGTTGCAGATGGGGCCTCGCAGGCTTCAGAAAGTCTGACTCCCACTCTTAACTTGTTGGAGTCAGACTCAGACGCGATGAGGTGGGAGAGTGTCTCGTCTCGCGGCTCTGGTGCTCCTCACCGGGTGAGGAAGCGCCGGACAAGCGGGGGCGAAGAACACACCTCCTCCTTCTCGACGGGGGAAAGGGGGCCCGCCAAAGGACGGCCTAGCGAGAGCTAAGGCGGATCTGAAGCGGGCACAGGAAGAGGAGCTGAAACTCACCGCCGAGGAGGAGCTGACGGAGGAGCAGCGAAATAGGGTGGCAGCGACTGCCGCCTTAACCGAGTCCCGCGGCCGCATCCGCGCAGCTGGAGACGATGGTCTTGGGCTCGGTGGACACAGTCATAGCTGTGGCCACCAAGACCAAGAACTTGAAGGGGACTTGCGTCAAGTCCTTGAAGGAGACTGCGACCTTAATTAAGGCCTTCTTCGAGGAGACGCGAGCCCGCTCCATGACTGTTGGTGAGGGCCAAAAAGCAGCTCGCGTCGGATATCAACGATCTCCGACGCGAGTTGGCCGAGTTGAGGGCGGTCCGACCGGTGCCGAACCCGGCAACCCTACCAACCCTAAGCCAGGACCATCAGGACCTTAGAGTATACATAACTAAAGATCGCGCATATCGTACTTGTCGCCCAATACGCAGCGTAGGCAAGTAAACGATAGCTAGCTATCTTGATAGATGTGTGGCAAATAGTGATGGGCAATAATTGTGCGCCGCGCCGCGCCGTGACACGGTACCTATTGTTGTGTATGTATGTTATGTTTTGTGTACCTGTGTAATTTTAGTAAGTGAACATTATTTATTTTTATGTATGAATGTATAAGATGCATGTGTAGTACCTATGTGAAATTGTGTGTTCCCACTTAGGAACACGCTCTCTATACCTAGTAATGTATACTCTATGATCAGGTCTCTGCAAGACTGGATTAAAACGCTGTCCCAACCATTCTTTAACAAGTGTTTCGGGCTCAATCAGTAGCCATAGCGATTCGAATATTGTCGATTTAGAATCAGATGCATCGTTAATAGATGACGTTGAATGTAATACTAGTGCACAATTTTTGAACACAGAAAATACAGACAGCAACGTTTTAATCCCCGATATAGACATTGAAGAAAAACAAGTCTCTATTTGTAATTTGGGAGACAATGTCTTGTTGATATATTATACACGACAGAAATAGGCGTACTACGTGGGGATAATGAAAATATTAAACAAATAGACGAGGAGTTCTGCTATTCGATCAAATTTTATAAAACTAATAAGAAACCAAAACTTACATTCAAAATGACATGTGATCATGACGACGTCTTCGAATTACAGATTGTAAAAAAAATTGATTTAACACGAGACCCTAAAACATGGAACAACTTTTTCATGTGTTCTGATGAAAATTTGGTTACTTAACTTAAGAATAAACTTTAGGTTAGTAGGTACTCATCTACCTAAGATTATGGATCTCATCGTTTAAATACTAAGCACAATACAAAAAATGTTGATTATAAGTTTTGAAATAAATTTTACAATAAAGGTGATATTTTTTATAACCCTGAAAGTGCGAATTATGCCGGTCTTACACGACAAATGCTGTATCTCCCGAAATTAGCTATTTAAAACCGTATTCCTGAGAGTTAGGGTACTCAAATTAAGTTGTTACAGGAACTGGTATTCGTACACACTACCTGTAACTACGCAATCTACCGCTAACTAGTCTCTTTCTATCGCATAGCTCTTATCTCTTCTGACGCCGCACGTGTAACGACGCGCGACCCGCCGTCGGTGTCCGGCTATGTACTTTTAGCTTCTTACTTACAGTGCGGAGTGCGCTAGGCCTGATTTTAGTCAGTCTATACCTAGGTACAACAATCCTAACCGTAATCCTAACCGTATCACACTGGTCTAGTCACTTGAAAGACGTACGCCACTGTGATACGGTTTCAAGCATTCACTGCACAGCGCTACTTGGCACACGTCACACAGCCATGTTGTAGTGTTTTTGTTCTAAGGGCTATGCCCTCCTTTTCAATTTATTCTAAGTTAGGTTACTTACATGATATTCAGTTGTGTAATAATACTTTTCGAGGATTTACAATCCTCTGTATCTTTTTTTGTCCATTTTCCGTTCATTTTATATAGATTTTATTGATTTTTAAACATTTTTCTTGTTTTGGTTTGACATTTGTCTAAATCAGTGGTTCCCAAACTTATTTTGTCTACTGCCCACTTTGAGAATAAATATTTTTTTAGCGCCCCCATTTTTTTACCTATTTAAAAACCACTATAACTTCAAATTAAATTAATTAATTATGGTGACCTATATATGTATATTAACGGAGAATTCTAAACGAAACTTTTACTATAACCCGCAACTTGAAACCTGAGCGCAGTAGGTAACATACAACGGCGCTTAGGTCTCAAGTTAACTCTTACGGGCTCCACCTGCCAATAAGAATGATTATTGAAACGCAACTTTATAGTATTAAAACAGAGTATCTTTTATTAAAAATATAACTAAAATAATCAATCCTTATATAAAAACTAATGTGAAGGATGAATCTGATGCTGTTTAATAAGTTTGTTGATATCAGGTTCCAATTTACTCAAGAACAGTCGCAAGTCGCCACGTTCGGTAACAAGCAAACGATTTCTCTTTTTAGTAAGCAGTGTTGTCACAGCACTAAATCCACGTTCACACAAATATGACGATGGGAATGCTATCAAGAATCGTTGAACGATTGACCACAATCCAGGGTACAATTGCGGGATCGGTTTTTGTAGCCAAAATTCTTGGTAACCATTTTTGAACTTGATTTTTATTTCCTCGTTTGTTGTCAATTAGATAGATAGATAGAAAATTCTTTATTGCACAAACAAATTTGTAAGTACATAGGCGAACTTAATGCTAGTGAGCATTATCTTCCAGTTAACCTCGGTGTACTGTGGAGATTTTATAAGGTAGTGCAAACAAAATATAAAGTAATAGTAAACAAATTAAAAGGCCATACAAAAATAATAACAAGATATATACATACAAATCAGTAACAATATATATAAAAAATATATAATAATAATTATATATATACTTGTATAAGTTCTTCTTCCAGCTGAGGTGACATTGCTGTGTTGACATTTGAAAACGGATCCAACACCCAGTCTGGTATTTCCAAGTTCAAAATGTCCTGGTATCGTTCGGTGAAGTCAATGTGGAGGTTTTCCAAATGTTGGCAGTAGGCAAACAATTCGTCGTTACTGCATGATACTGATAAATTTGGAAAATTGTGAAAGTCACGTCTGCCCAGATTCTTTTTGTGTAGAAGCAGTTTGGCTGCGAAAGCAGCAACGACGTTTTTTGTTTTAATTAAATTTAGTTTATCGCCTTGCAGTTGGAGATTCATGTCGTTGAACAATTTTAACAGGTCTGTCATGTAAGCTATATCATTCTTTGATGTTATGAGCTTGTCGTGCAATTCTGTATCTTTAGTTTCCAAGAACTCTATAACAGAGTAAAACAGGTTGTAAAATCGAGTCAGACAATTGCCTCTTGATAGCCAACGAACTTCAGTATGAAACAACAAACGGTTGAAGTCCTCGTCATTAGTAACATAAAGCTGATGAAATAATCTATCATTCAAAGAGCTGTTGCGAATTTTATTGACTGCTTTGATGACATATTGCAGTGATTGAAATAGTTTTTCACTTAAGTTTCTAGCAACTAAATGTTGTCTATGAATAACGCAATGTACACCAAGGACATCTGGAATTTTATTTTTTAAGTACGCTATGAAGCCTTTATGGCACCCTGTCATAGCCGGAGCGCCATCCGTAGCAACTGAAATAATATTTTTCAAAGGAATCTCTTTCTCATCGCAAAACTTTTCCAATGTATTGAATATGGTTTCACCTTTTGTATCGGTCTCTAAATTTCTAGCAAATAATAGTTCTTCACATATTTTCTCATCTTTAATAAACCTCACGTAAGACAACAACAATGCTTCATTAGTTGGTAAAGTGGACTCATCGAGCTGAATTGAGAATTGACTTGTCCTCAGGTGATCGCACAATGATTCTTTAATGTTTTCAGCCATTTCATCAATTCGTCTTTGCACAGAATTATTACTCAAAGGAATTTTTCGGATAATATCTGCGGCCGGTTTATGAAGCACAGTAGTTATTACTTCATTTATTGCTGGCAATATTAACTCTTCTCCGATGTTATGTGGTTTGCCTTTTTGAGCAATTAACAAAGAGATATTGTACGAAGCTCGAAGTCCGTCGTCATCTTGCTTAGCAGCCGCCGAAAATAGTTTTGCTACACTTGGCTGAGTATTATGCTTCTTCTCTAGGTCTTGAAAATATGCTACACTCTTGTCTTTCTTATCTGCATGCATTTTATTCAAATGATCTTGCAGCCTTGGAGGCTTCATTGCTTCATTCGAAAATGTTTTTAGACATAGAAGACACAAAGGCGACGATGGGTTTGTGGGATTTTCAATAAATCCGAATTTAATATATTCCGCACAGTATTGCCGTCTCTTCTTTTTTACTTCCGACATTGTTTTGCTTTGAGAAATACGTTCAACTTCGCGAGTAGTGTAGAGGAGGCGTAAGTACTGCTCACCTATTGCGCGCGAGACCACAAATGAAAATAAAATAAATATTACATTGTTTATATAGGAATGCTTAAGCAGCACGCACCGACAGGAATAAAACAAACATGCATAAACTCGTTTATCTCATTCGACGCTCAATCGTACTCAACAAGTCCGAACAAGTATTCAATGAACCAGCCGACTGATACAGGAATGCACAATTCGGGTTATTTAACAAAAACTTGTTAAAACATGATAGATATCTACGAGTACTAATAACTATTAAAATGCGAAAGTGTGTCTGTTGCCTTTTTATTTGTTTGTTTGTGTCTACTTTCATTACGAAACGGAGCGACCGATTGACATGATTTTCATTTTTTCTATATTCAATAAAATAGGACAGATATATGAACTACGCGGAGAGAAATATAGAACCGAGTTTGAGCAATCTTTTAATTCATATTAGTTGATGTTCACAAGTTGTTGTTGAGAGTCGAGAGCTCTTGCAGTCGTTGTTTAAGAGGCCTCCTAGCTAAATAAAATTACAAATCAACCCCCCGCCACCCCGCCTCTACACAACGCCCCCATTTTCTTTCTGGGTCTCTTACCGCCCCCCTTGAGACCTGCAACGCCCACAAGGGGGCGTTATCGCCCACTTTGGGAAAGACTGGCTCTAAATTGATAGCGATATAGGTATTATTTTTCTGTTTATTATCGGGAGGTTGCATTCGTTTATGGTAGGTTTTATTGTTATTTTTCTTTTAGGAGTTAATTTTGTGAGAGAATTTAATACTGCCAGTATTAAATTCTCTCTTTATGCGAATAAACCAGAAACAATTCCTGAGCTCAAATCCAAGATCCAACGCGTCATCGGCGAGATACAGCCACATCTCTGTGAAAAAGTCATGGAAAATTTAATGAAAAGAGTAATGGCCTGTCATCAGAGCCGTGGGGGCCATTTGACGGATATTTTATTTCATACTTAATTGGAAAATGTGTTCTTTAAAATCCAATAAAAATATCACAACTTTCTAAAAAAATGTGTTTTTATTTTAAAATGAAAAAGTGCACTCTTACTGATACACCCTTTATTATATTAGTATTATAGTGTATTATATTATTATAGTGTGTATTATAGTGTATGTAATTGATGCTAAGCGACGTTTGGTTTTTTAAGGTATAAATGCCTATAACTGCAGCTGAACGTCAACGGCAGTATAGAGAAAGGTTGAAAACAAATAATCCAGATAAATACGAAGAAATGAGGAATTTTTTTTACAGAGAATAAAGAATAACTATATAAAAACATCAATACTATCTGAGAACCAAAAGAAACTAAGACGCAGATCAAGGAGTAAATATTAAAAACTCACAAAATGAAAACGAATGAACAAAAAAAGAATTATTTATATGAATGCAACAATACAGAAGAGAAAGGAAAATATACAATCGCTTACACTACAAAATTTCAAAAAATATACGAAAAACGAAATGAAAATATAAATAATATTAAAAAACAAAATGTGGAGAAACCAAATGCGGCTCTAAGAAAAAAAAATTACAGATATAAAATATTGATATCATGTCATAAAGAAAAGAAATCGAATGAAGAGGGAGATAAAGAAAATAAAGGTGTTATATTACTAAAGGATGTATTGGCTGCAGCATTAGCCACACAATATAAGAAAGTTAAAAGTAACTTAGAGAGAAACGTTTTGAAGGTCGTTGTGGATAGTGCTTTAGGCACTAAATATAAATTAAAGACACGATTGACCAAGGCAACGGCCTTGGTTTAAAAGGAAAAAATCGGCTTTCTAATCAGGTGACTAATAAACGTCAATTAATTGCAGACAAAATAGAAAAGTTTTTTATCCAAGATGATGTTAGTCGCGCAACCGCCGGAAAGAAGGAAACCAAGACTCAAAAAAAAGTAAAAAACAGTTAGAATCCTCCTTGATTCTATGAAAAATGTACACAAAAAATTTATGAGTGACACGGGAATTTCCGTTTCTTATGTTACATTCACTAGAGATAAGCCTTTCTATGAATTATGTCCAAAATTATCGGACAGAGATACGTGTGCCTGTAAAAAACATTCGAATATGGAGTTTAAATTCAATGCCTTAAAACGTCTTGCTGTTTTAGACAGTTATAAAGATCTGAATGAAGCTTTGAAAGCGACAGTTTGCAATGAGAAATCCCGAATATGTATGTATTCGGAGTGCAATTTTTGTGAGCACAGAAAATTAAAATACGATTACACTAAAACAAATCAAAATGACATCGTATCATGGACCGAATGGAATTTAAAAAGTAACTGAATACGAGAAAATGGAGTCAAAAATTAACCAATAAGATGGTTAAGATATTTAAAAAAAATCATTAGAAACACTCTTAGGGGAGTTTGACAAAGAACTTGGAAGTTATAAGGTGCATGTGTACAACATCATGCACCAATACAAAGCGTATAAAGAACTTAAAGATAACCTTATGGGTAATGAAATGATCCTGCACTGCGACTTTTCAGAAAATTACTCGTGCAAGATGTATGAAGAAGTTCAAGCTGTCCATTTTTTTTTGGAGCATCAAATACCAAATTTCCTTACATATTTAGTATTTCACAAATAACGAGGCGTATCCTCTTTTCTCACCTTACCGTGGACGATGGCACTTAATTTGTGTCATTTGGCTCAGTAAACATATCACCGGGCCAGTTGAACCTTTTTTTTTCCATGTGGCCCGGCGCCGGGCCTAGTCACCGAGCCAGATGGGCTACAGTCAAGCTTTGGACCGTATTTACCAGCTAGTAAAAGAAGCGGAAATGGGAAAAAATGAAACTAAAAAGTCCAACAAAACCACGACGTAGCGCCAGAACCTACATGCACACAGGGAGGGACTAGTGAAGAAAGAGAGAGAATTGTTGTTGAAAAAATAGAAGAACACGGCAAGTTAATTAAGGAAAATAGCGAGCTCATGGGGAAATGAAGGAAACTCTTATAAAAAAACCAAGAAATCCAAGTAAGCTTGACCTACGCAAATGTGGCATCCGGTCATTCTAGGAGGCAACTTCCGGAGCAGACCGTGCTACACTCGATGGTCATCACCTCGAAGGATGAGTAAGAGACAGGAGATGAAGTGCATGACCGTATCAGAAAGGCGGTAATGCGAAAGGAGGCATAATGTATATAACCTTATCACCATCCATTTGTTAAAGCCTTTGAAAGTATAGTCTATGTGAAAAACCATCAAAACATACTTTGCAAGCACGGGCGAGGCCGGGGCGGGTAGCTAGTAATAAAAAAATAAACAATGTACTGAATTCATTATAATTATTTTGTTACAGATGTTTTGGTGTTTGGAAACGATGATATCCAGTTGTAGCACTAACTCTGCGTTTTGAGCCTTTCCCTAGCTAATGCAGTAATTTTCGCCACTGCACCACAACATCTGTAGAATACCTAAAGCTAATAAAATAAGCTGGCTGATAAAACAATAAAAGAGGAAATTCCTTCAGAAGTTCGAATTCCACCAGTGGATACAATACCTCAAATTTTAAATACAGAACAAATGTTTGATAGAGAAAGAGAAATCTTAATTGCTGAATATTTTGATTATTTATTATTACTTCTCAATATTTATAGTGAGTACAGGTTAACAAAACTTTTTGATTACTCCTTTTTGCATAGATTCCTCGTTCTTTAACATGCGGAATATATATGTTTAAATAATTTTAATTTTAATTTTGTTGTAGGTTAGTTTAGTTTTTATCATTCTATATGTTTGTACATAATTGTTAATTGGTTCTGTTTAAATAGTATATTAATATGTTGCTTTATTATATTTTCAGTTTAGAGTGAAACCGGACATCAAATGTAACTTTCCAAACCAAATACACTCGAGAGCAATGAATCCGGGTCACTTAAAGAATCCTAAAAATCTCGGAAACTAAAAATGCTAGGTTAATGCAATAAATTGTATTTAATAGACAATGTAATACTCCTTAAATGAAGGTATTAAAACTTCTTAGTTATTGTAAAGTTATATCATAAAAAAATCAAATTTGAAAAAGGGCCACTTTCGAAGATGGAACTACGAAATTACAGCATTTGGTTTTGCTTTTGTTTGTAATCTGTCATTTATGTGGGTACATAAACCATGTTGATAGTGCTCTATATTCATTATTCAAGCTGAAATTATGTCGCTTACGCCTGAAGAATGCACCAGAATACTTACAATGCTGGAAACCGGCCGGAGTCAGCGCGATACAGCCAGGACTGTCGGTGTGTCGCTGTCAACAGTACAAAGAGTTCTCCGACGTTACGAAGAAACTGGTTCTAACCTACGCAGACCAGGAACGGGCAGAACCAGGTGTACCACAGCACGAGAAGACCGATACTTGGTGAACACCATGCTTCGAAATCGCTTTCTCACAGGAACTGAACTCACCAATCAGTTTCGACGCCTCGGAGGAAGTAACCCAAGTGCATGGACAGTAAGACGTCGGCTTGCTGAATCTAACTTAAAACCCCTTAGACCTGCAAACGGCCCTAAACTGGAGCGTGGGCATCGTATTTCGAGACTAAGATATGCCCAGAGCCACGTAAATTGGAGTATTGAAGATTGGTCAAAAGTTATGTTCTCCGACGAATCAAAATTTATGCTCTACAAGCACGATGGAAGACACAGAGTGTATCGAAGACCAGGGGAAAGATTCAAGCAAGCATGCATCGAAGAAAAAGTAGCCTACGGTGGTGGGTCTGTACTTGTGTGGGCCGGAATTTCTTCTGAAAGTCGCACAGAGCTGGTGATCCTAGAAAACGGCTCTTTAACTAGCGTAAGATATGTGGAAGAAATCCTCAATGATCACGTTGGTCCATTTATGGTCAATTTAGGTGAGGATGCTATATTTATGCATGACAATGCCCGACCTCATACAGGTAGGATTGTGAATGACTACCTTCAAGAGATGAACATTACTCGTATGGAGTGGCCAGCGCGCAGCCCGGATATCAACCCGATCGAGCATGCTTGGGACGAGCTAGGCAGATGCGTAAAACAACGAAACCCTCCCCCAATCACGCTTCGTGAGCTCAAAATTGCTCTCACAGAGGAATGGGAGAATATTCCCCAAAATCGTATAAGGAACTTGGTGTACAGCATGCCAAACCGCGTAAACGCAGTAATGGAAGCACGAGGAGGCAATACGAAGTATTAAAATTCAAGAAAATCGTAATAAAGTTCAAAAATTTCATGTTTCCTATTTTTGTTTTAAGGAGAGATCAGCAGTTTTTTTCTTTATGTAATTTTGTGTTAATAAAATGTATGGTGACTCATATTTTTTTTACTTTCATTTAAGGAGTATTACATTGTCTATTAAATACAATTTATTGCATTAACCTATCATTTTTAGTTTCCGAGATTTTTAACATTCTTTAAGTGACCCGGATTCATTGCTCTCGAGTGTAATTGTCTCGTGTAAAACCATAATTACTGGTTAACAACAAAAAAAAAGACAAAATATAAAATACAGGGTGGGCCAATAATTTTTGCAAATAGCAACACTAAATTTCTCGAATACCGTTGGAAGGAGGGGTGCGCGGGTGGCGGGAAACTATGCGTCGCTACATGCAATTTTAGTCACGATGGAGCGCTTCACGGGACAACAGCGTGCTTTTTGTGTTAAACAATTTTACAAAAACAACGATTCCTACGTTACTGTACGACGCCTGTTTCGAATTGAATATGGATTACGCCGTGTAAGCGAGTGTCCAAGTGTGAATTTAATCAAAGCTTGGGTCGTGAAGTTCGAGCAAACGGGATCGACAACGAATATTAAACAAACAGGCCGGCCACGTTCAAGAAGAAGCGATGAGAACATTCGAGAGGTTGAAATTTCCGTTCGGAACGATCCAGAATTATCTACGCGTAAGCGTTCGGCGGTTCTGGCATTACCGAGAACCAGTCTACGGCGGATTTTGCATCTAGACCTCAAACTGCACCCGTATAAGCTTCAAATTGTGCAGGAGATGAAACCAAATGATTACATTCAACGTAAGTTATTGGCTGACACAATGCTGGAGCAATTCTCTAGCCTGGAGAATGTATTCTTTACGGACGAGGCCCACTTTCACATCAACGGGCACGTGAATAAGCACAATTGTCGATATTGGAGCAGGGAAAACCCTCGCCTTAAACACCAAAAGCCACTTCATTCACCTAAAACGACAGTATGGGCTGCCATATCAGCAAAGGGCATAATTGGTCCGTATTTCTTTGAAAATAATCAAGGAGATAATGTAACTGTGAATTCAGCGGAATATGTCAAGATGTTGCGAGAGTTTTTGACGCCGCAGTTGCATGAATTTCAAGGATACAACAGCAGGACCTGGATGCAACAAGATGGAGCAACATGCCACACGTCAAATGTGACTTTACCGGTAGTCAAAGAAATGTTTCCCAATAAATTGATTTCTCGCAGAGGTGATATTCCATGGCCTCCGAGAAGCCCGGATCTTACACCATGCGATTTTTTCTTATGGGGATACCTGAAAAGTCGAGTCTACCTTAATAAACCGACGAATATATCCCAATTAAAACAAAACATCCACGACGAGATAGCCGCGATCCCCCGCAGCATGTGTCAGCGAGTTTTCCAAAGTTTGCGTAGTCGATTGCTAGAGTGCCAACGACGAGACGGTGCACATCTCGACGATGTCATTTTTAAAAAATAAATTTCATTAACTTTTCAAAACGTTAAATATATAATCAACAAAATAACAGTTGTAGTTTTATTTCTATTTATGTTTTAAAAGTGCAAAAATTATTGGCCCACCCTGTAGTATTTTTATTTAAATTATTATACCTACACCTTATGTTGTACTAGGTTGCATTGATTAAAATTACTGAACTAATAGCTAAATAATAGTCTCACACTATATATAGATTTTAAGAATTGAATGCTTCGCCGTTTCCATTCAGTATGCAATTGGATGAAAGCACCGATGTATCACAAATTGGTGTTTGTTCGTTACGTACAACATGACACGCGTAGTATCAAAGAAGAGTTCATTTTTTGCGACTCGCTCTTAGAGACTATATAAAGGCATCTCAAAGACGTCTCACGTCTTTGAGATGAAATTAAAAGATATTTCATCAAACAAAATATCGATTGGAGGACTAAACTTGGTAGCATTTGCACTGACGGAGCTCCGGCAATGCTTGGTAAGACATCTGAATTTGCAGCTTTGATCAAGAAATAGATGCCTTAGCTTCACGAACTATGCCCACTTATTGAAGAAAGTTAAGTCGATATGTGTGAAAATAATTAACTTCATCAGAGCAGGAGCCTTAAACCACCACCGCCTGTTTAAAAGACTTTGTCAAGAAATGGGATCAGAACATGAAGTACTGCTTTACTACACAGAAGTTCGTTGGCTGTCAAGGGGACAAGTCTTACAGCGCTTGTTTGAGTTGCGAGCAGAAGTGTTACTTTTTTTGAAAGTTAAAGTAAATAAACTTTATGAATATCTTGAGAGCGAGGATTTTGTACAAGGGCTAGCGTACTTAGCAGATATATTTTCTCAATTGAACGAAATTAACCTGTCTCTTCAGGGACCTGCAGTGACCATCGTGGATGCGTCTGAACGATTGAAAAGTTTTTTATGTAAACTGCCTCTTTGGAAAAGGAGGATAGATTAAGGTAACTTCGCAAATTTTCCGTTGATGACACAAGGTGACGGCAACACAATGAAAATTTCATCAAAAATTTAAAACGAAATGTCTAAGGACCAGGCCACAACAGTGCGTTGCGGCGTCGCATCGCAAAAATCAACGACGCCGCACAACGCATCGTGGAAATTTCCGATGCGCTGCCGCAACGTACAAATCTGCGATGCGACAACGCTTTGCCGTTTAGTCGGTGTCCATACTTTGAACGACCTGCACGTGTTTTTTAAGCGATATGGCGCAGTACGATGTCGACCACCTGATATCTTTAATTTACGAACGTCCCGTCCTTTGGGACAAAACTATATCACAATTCAAAGACAAATTTTTAAAAACAGAAGCATGGAGGGAAGTGTGTACAAGTTTATATTCAAATTTTGAGGAGTTAAATAGTGTTGAAAAAACAAAACTCGGTAAGTACTTATAAACATTTATATTTTTGTTAACTGCCAACTAAGACCTCCAATGTTACTATTAAAATAATTACAAAATTCGTTTCTGATTATGTTAGCTCCTGTTCTACTTTCATGTGTTGTTTCGTGTAAAATTTGCAAAGAATCGTCAATAATCATTTCTTCAAACGTTTGTGCGCCATCTCGATTCAATACAAAGTTGTGTAATACACAGCATGCTTTTATAATGTCTATTGTGAAATCGTAAGAAACATTAATGGGTCGATGAAATATGCGCCATTTATTTGCGAGTATGCCAAAAGCGCTCTCAACATATCGTCTGGCTCGGCTCAAACGATAATTAAAAACTCGTTTTTCTATCGATAAAAACTTCCCAGAATATGGGCGCATTATATTATTTGTCAGTGGTAATCCTTCATCCGCCACGAAGACAAAAGGAATTTCTTTTTGAAAGCCAGGTAACGGTTTTGGCGGAGGTATAGATAATTGACCTTTTTTTAATAAGTCGTATAGATTTGAGTTCTGAAAAACAGTGGAGTCACATTCCTTACCATATGCACCTATATCGACATATATAAATTTGTAATTCGTATCAACAAGTGCTAATAGAACAATGGAATTATAATTTTTATAATTGAAAAATAGGGATCCACTGTGATCCGGGCTCAATATACGAATGTGTTTTCCATCTAGCGCTCCTATACAATTAGGAAAGTTGGTCTTTTTTTCATACTCTTGAGCAATTTGTTCCATCAGCTCTGTTGTAATTTTTGGTAATTCCAACCTTTTAAGAATGTTCCATACAATACGACAAACAAATTTTATTATTCCTGTTATTGTAGATTTTCCACGATAATATGTGAAATGCATATCTTTAAAAGTATTTCCCGTCGCCAGGTACCTGAAAGAAAACAAAATAAATCATTATTCGTCATATTTTTTTAGGTAACGATGTCATAAAGAAATGGAGAGGAATCAAGGATAATTTTACAAAATACGAAAAAAAATTAAACGAGCAATGTAAATCCGGAGCTGGGGCCAAAAAAATTAAACAATATCATCTATACGACCAGCTCCTATTTCTGAAAAAGAATTCTCAAAATAAAACAACATCAAGTCTTGACGATGAAGAAATAAGACCAAGCACCTCAACCCAACAAAGCCAGCAACCTGTCATGCCACGTTACCAGCCTGCATCGCGTAAAAGAAAAATTGACGAAGACGAATTTGAGAAGAATATTATAGCTGCTTTAAAAACACCTGAAAGTAGACATTTATCTTTTTTTAAAGGAATTTTGCCATCATTGGAAAAATTGAATGATAATCAAACAATAATTTTCCAAAGTCGTGTCCTACAGATATTAAGTGATTTACACCAACCATCATACTATCCCAGCCACTATCAAACTTCACAAACATCCGTCCAAGCAAACTATCAAACATCTCAAACAACTGTTCAGACTGGCTATCAAACAGCTCAAATGTCTATGCAGAGTGGCTACCAATCAGCTCAAATGCCTATGCAGAGTGGCTATCAAACATCCATTCAACGCAGTGCCTTCCAAAGCGGATGCGAAACATCACCGGCACCTATGCAATCGTCTCCACAAACGCCAAGGAATGATGATGTAAATGAGCCAGAGCAAATTCATTTCGATGAGGAACTAACAAATTTGACGAATGACACACAATCGGAATACGAGTTTTGAATAACACTAAATTATGAAAATGATTAAACAGTATGATTATAGTAAAAATAGTTTATTTTTTTCTTACCTTACAGTTAATCCCAGCATCTCCAGAGGTTCGATGGGTTTTCTAAATATGTATTTCTTTTGTAAATGAGGCTTTATCAAACTAAGAAGTTCTTCAAAACTTACTACACTCATCCTAAAGTAATCGAAAAATTTAACCTCGTCCACTTTTAGCGCCTCATATTTCCTTTTGAAGTGGTTTCCATCTTTATTCATAATTGTCAGTAATGGGTGCACCCAGTACTTTCTTTTCTGTTTCTTTTTCTTAATACGCCTTAACGCAAGCAGAAGTAGAACACGCGCAGTGCGGTCCATGTCTCACTAGAAACTGAACTGACGGTTAGCGTCTTGTCGTACGATGTCGTATCCGATGAAATTTTTGCGTTGCGACATCGCATCGCATAGCTGTGCAATGTTGTTTTTGCGATGCGACGCCGCAACGCACTGTTGTGGCCTGGCCCTAAGAGCCAGTCCACACGGCGCGTTGCGTTTCCGTTGCGTCGACGCAGCGCTGTCCTTGCGTTGTTTTACATACAAATAACCAAGGTGTTCACACGGCGCGTTGCGTCGTCGCAACGCACACATGACGGACAGCAGCCCCCGAGACGAAGCGAGAGGGGGTGTACTCCTGCGACGTCGGAGCGGCAGCGCGCAGTTGCTTGTGCGTTGACAGAGAGGATACACGGAAGCTCATTTCGTTTTACGTTTACGTTTTTGTATTTAGTTTTATTTGCAGGGTAAAATGAATACCATTGAAGAACTTGACATAGATTACTTGATTACATTGATACAGGAAAGGGAAATTATATGGGACAAGTCAAACGTAGATTTTAAAAATAAAAATTTAAAAACAAAAGCCTGGGAAGACATATCAAAAGTTTTATTTCCTGATTATGAGAATTTCACAGCTGAACGAAAAAACAAAGTTGGTGAGTTCACAGTACAGATATTTATGTTTTTTTTTATTTAAGAGGGCTTTCAAGATTTTCTTGCACCGCCAATTCCGCGATCAGTACAAAATTAATATCTCGACACTCTAAAATTTTAAAACTAAGGGAATCTAGATTAGCGTGAGTACTATTTTATTACTTAGCTCAAAACTAACCTAGACTACGCTGAGTAGGTATAAAATATTAATTTTTTACTGATCGCGGAATTGGCGGTGCAAGAAAATCTTGAAAACCCTCTTAATACAATTATACCTTATTTAGCTGCCAAGGCAGAGTTCCTCTAGTCATAAAATAGGTCGCATATTGCTGTCTTATGACATTCGGTGCTGTCTGTTCTTCATGTGCGGGTTGTATTGGGAGAAATTCATCAACACTTATAGCAAATTTATCTCTTTGTCTAAAACCATCTCGATCAGCGACAAAATTGTGTAATACACAACATGCTTTTATAATGTCAGTAGCTAAGTCATAGGACACGTCTATCGGTCTGTGAAAAATGCGCCATTTGTTAGCCATAATCCCAAAAGCGCATTCGACATATCTTCTGGCTCGGCTTAGACGGTAATTGAAAACCTTTTGTTGTAAGTCGAGATTTTGACCGCCATATGGACGCATAATATGTTTGCTCAGTCCAAAAGCTTCGTCACCCACAAATACATACGGGGTTGGTATATTGCTACCAGAGAGTGGCTGGGGTTGAGGTAGTCGTAAGTTGTTGTTAATCATTAGCTCGTACAGTTTAGAATTTTGTAATATGGTTGAATCGCATTCTTTTCCGTATGCACCGATGTCGACAAATACGAATTTGTAATTTGAATCCACAATAGCTAGCAACACAATCGAAAAAAAGGCTTTATAATTAAAAAAAGTGAGCCACTATTTGCAGGATTACACACGCGGATGTGTTTGCCGTCGATGGCACCAACACAGTGAGGAAAATTTGCCTTTACATCAAAACCCCTCGCTATTGTTTGGAAACTTTCAGTTGTCAGTTCAGGGATGTTGTCTCGAAGAAGATTGGTCCATATAGCACGACAAACTCTTTGTATCATATATGCAATAGTAGATTTTCCCCGTTTGAATTTGAAATGTAAATCAGTTATTGAATTTCCACTTCCTAGGTATCTGAAACGAAAATAATTATTATAATATGCATTTATGAGATAGACAGATACCCGAAAAAAAATACTGACATATTCTGACATCGATAGCAAATAACTTTCTCTATGTAACCAATTAATTCTGGAATCGTGAAAATATAACAGCTGTTACATACAAAAAGCAATACCTACTGAATCAAAATGTATGCAACAGCTGTTATTTTTTTCGCGATTCCAGAGTTGGTCACATAGTGTTTGTTAACGATATCTGAATATGTCATTAAATTTTATCGAGTAATTCACTATGTATAAATTATTAAATCATGTTTACTATTGGTTTTGCAGGTAATGATTTAATAAAAAAATGGAGAAGTGTAAAAGATAATTACTTCAGATATTCAAAAAAAATAAAAGAAGCATCAAAATCGGGCTCGGGCGCTACGAAACTGAAGAAGTATCATTTATATAATCAACTTCTTTTTTTGAGAAAAGTGGAACAAAATGCCACCGAATCTAGCTTAGACTCGCCTAGAGAAATCAACAATGAATCTACGTCTACAAATGATGAAATTACCACAGACGACACTCCGCGCTATGTTCCAGTCGCGCGCAAAAGGGCAATGCAAATGGATGAGTTTGAAAGAGAAGGACTAAAACTTCTCAAGGAGCCGGAAAATCGCCATATGTCCTTTTTCAGAGCTATATTGCCATCTATTCAAGAATTTTCCGACCGAGAAACTCTCCGTTTCCAAAGTAAAGTTATACAAATTATAGATGAAATGCGGTATGGACAAACATCATCATATGTGAGTGGCCCATCAACGTCTCACCAACCATCATATGGGTATCAAACAGCAGATTTTCAAAGTACATACATTTCTGATTATAATAATTCAATTACATCTCCAGAAACATCTCAAGCAAGTGAAGAAACTGAATACGATTTTTCTAATTTGTAATTACTGGATGATATCTCTCTTAAATAATGTCTAAACTTAAAATTATGACAATTGCTGATTATTTGTGAGTTGATTACTAATTAAACAAACCAAAAAAACTGTTATATTTTTATTACTTAAATATTTATATAGTTACCTTAAAGTAATTCCCAGCATTTCTACTGGTTCCACTGGATTCCTCATATTAGTATAGTTTTTTCGTATGTGTGGTTCTAAGGACTTCAATAAACATTCGAAGCTGGATACACTCATTCTAAAAAAATTATAAAACTTCTTTTCGTCTAATAGCAACTCCCGATATTCTAACAAAAAAAACTGTCCATCACGATTTCTTAATGAAATGAAAGGACAGATCCAGTACCGTCTTGTGATCTTGCGTCGATTTCGGCGGTGACGTAGTAATAGGAGCAATGCTAGACGTCTTTTCTGATCCATGATTTGCTATAGACTGACTGCGATATTTTTTCAAAATGCTTGCCGCAACTGTCCGTCGCCGCTGCGCCGACGGAACGTTAAGACTGCGTCATAGTAACGCTGCGATGGCGCAGCGCCCGTGTGGCCGGCTATGCGTCAAAATATTTGCGTTGCGACGACGCAACGCAACGCAAAGCGCCGTGTGGACTGGCTCTAAGCATCTGGAAACATTGCAGACGTCTTTTGAAGGTTATTTCAGCTTAGAACAACTAGACAAATAAATATGGATGCGAAGTCCATTTTTAATTGAAATTGACAGTAGCAGCGATGAAGATTATCAAAGATGACTTAATTGACATGAGATCTAAAGCAGTTTTTAAGGCTGAATTTCATGCAAAAGGTCTTGGAGAGTTTTGGTGTTCTTTGAGTCTAGCTTACCCTCTTCTTGTCAAGCGAGCTATGTCCGTTCTGATACCATTTGCTACTACGTATCTGCGAGGCAGCGTTCTCGGTTATGGTGTCGATAAAAACAAACAGTCGTAATCGTTTGAACGTCGCCGATGACATGCGCCTTGCTTTGTCGAAGACAACCCCACAGTTTAATGTTCTTATTGAGGCCAAACAGCAACATCCTTCTCATTAGCTTAGATTAGAAGTAAGACTAAAGAAACTACCAACCAATAAAATTGATTTTTCAATATAAATATGGCTTGTTTTCTTTACTTAAAATATTCTTTGACAGGGGTCCGAGGAGTTGTCTATATTGTGAAAGTGGTCCGTGACTGCAAAAAGTTAAAGAAACCCTGCTCTAAAGAGTAATTTCTATAGCTCTAACCCAATTGAAATTTTTTTGGGCATGTTCGGGCGTACAATTATCGGAGTAACCATCCAAGAGTGCTTTTCAAAATACGTTTAAATCTTTGTTAATAACAAGATACATCAATTTTCATTTCGGTATGTAGTTTTAATATTAATCATAGTCGAAAATCCGGATTTGTATATTGCAGCACCATTAGACTATTTGAAAAAAGACCTTTTTCTATTGTGGAAATCTTATGCAGGAGCCTATCCGTAACTATCAGAATTGACCTGCAACTACCTTGTTATTCCGGCGTCATCAGCTCTCGCAGAGAGGCTCTTCTTGAAAGCGGAAAATATAGTGAGAAAAACTAGGATTCGTATCATAGGAAAAAGGTTACCACAGCTGTTATTCTCTACTCTAAATTCTCTACTCTACTAACCTATGGTTATTTATTTTGTACCAGACTCCTTCATAACGGTTTCTTTTTAGTTGTTTACTTACTACCTATACAATTTTGATTTTATTAATACAGAGAAAAACATTGATGTTTGTTTCTTTTTCAGTTAATAAAAAAATCGATTATCTGAAAATCGAATAAAAAAGATAAATGAAAAAATCGATTGTGCAAAGATCGATTTTTGATGCTTTTTCTCACATCCCTGGTCAAAATTAACAACAAATACATTTCTAGATGGGGTAGTGCACCCCACACTAAAGACAAATAAAATTAAAATGGGTCAAACTAAAAAAACTGCCGGGATAAAGAACCACACTATAAGGCTCAATTACAATAAGTAATATAGCATGGATATATATGACATAAAATATCAAAGCAGAGCTCTGCTTGATTCAAAAGCTCAGTTCATTTATTTTCATTTGGACAGGCATTTTTAAAACACAGTTAATAAACAGCACAATTTTATTATTTGTTGCATTTTCTTACAGACAGGTGATGGAAAACCAGATTATATTCCACCGGATGAAGTTTTAGAAAAAATAAGCAGTATGATGGGTGCCACCCCTCACTGGCTTTGCAGTCCAATTTGTTGGAGATGGGATCGGGGAAGAGACTGTTGACTTTGAAGATATGGTAATATTAGGGGTTGAAGATGATCAGCATCAACATATGAGTGCCGAAACAGCACTGCTACGAAGTCCAGAAATGGACTTGCTCCCAGATCTAAGTGAAGGTAAAATGTTCACTATTAGGATTCGGTACCCGAAGGGTGCTAACCTATGACTAAGACTCCACTGTTCCGTCCGTCTGCTGTCACAGGTCACTCACTACCTCTGGAACCGTACACACTTCACATTTTCACAAATGACGTATTACTACAGCTGCTATAACAAATGCATGATTGATAGTAAAAACCCACCTCAGACCACTTTCACGAAATTCTTTTTATGATGAAATTTTATTGTCTATGGCAAGACACATATTTTGAGCGTAAAAACAAACCTCGGGGATATATGCATCCCACACAAATAAGGGCACCAATATTTCAATGAGCGTAAAAACACAACTTATCCTGGATGAGGTGGTTTTTTACAATCAAACTTATGGTAACACTGGAAACTGTCAGCTGTCAAAATTGACGTTTTTATCGTTAGTTTTATATCATTCAGTTGAAAGAAACGGACGAAGAAACATGTGTTTGCTGAATAAAAACGGTGTTTTAGTTAATTGGATAAACAAAAAGTAAAAGTGAGTGCTGAAAACGAGGGGAATTTCATTTCTCTTGATCGAGGAGGGGAATCTAGAAGATGCTCGCACAAAAAAACGACGGGATAATTCTGCTGATTATTCTCGGAACAAAATAAAACAAGCACGTCTTCATGGACAGGCTTATATTACGCCAAAGAATAAAACTGTAACTTTTAAGACTGTAGGACCACCTTACAAGTGTTCCAAAAAATGCTTTGAATCCAGAACGAAAGATATTAAAATAGAATTTTTTACCAAATTATATGATTTGTCGACAAAAACGAGCAAGATATCTATCTTCAAGGTTTGATCACCTGTAAAGATATAAAGCGACGCAGGGTGCAGAAGGAAAATCCACTGAGGCAGAAAACGTTTACATACTCCGTTCAAGTCGGACAAGAAAAGAAAGAAGTATGCCACTCTGCTTTTCTTAGCTTATTTGGGATTACTAAAGACCGTGTTAAGAGACTCGGAAACTTGCTGATCTTGGGCAAACTACCTAAGGACAAAAGAGGGAAATCGAAAACTGTTAATGCCACGCCAGCTGACCAAATTTCGGAAGTGATTTCTCATATAGCCAGCTTTCCAGTAAAAGAGAGCCACTACTCTTCTGGCATAATAAAGTACCTACTTGCCGATTTATCTGTAAAGAAAATGTTTCGACTCTATAAAGAAAATCACAGGGAAACTAGGATTAAGTATGAATATTACAACAAAATATTCAGGGAAAACTTTGCTCTCCGATTTGGTTGACCAGCAGTAGATACATGCTGCCTTTGCGAGAGTTTAGATTTAAGAATTAATTCAAAAACCCTCAACGATGTTGCTAAAAAGGTGGCATTGGCTGAAAAGCTAGTACACAAAAAAAGACCAAAGAAGTTCTATAATAAACTTCAAGAAACCAGACAAAGATCACAAGAAGATGAATCCTTCTTAGGCATTTGCTATGATTACATGCAAAATGTGGCACTGCCTATGATACCAGTCCAAGAAATATTTTATTTGCGCCAAATGAGCGTTTCTATTTTTTGTATTCACAATTTGAAAACTGGAAAAAATGTCTTGTTCTTGTATCATGAAGGGCAAGCAAAAAAAGGACCTAATGAAGTGTGCTCGTTTCTAATGACATACATTAAACAGTATGTTGACAAAAAAGTGAAAGAGTTGATGTTCTTTTCTGATAACTGTGCAGGGCAGAATAAAAATAATACAGCAATACGAATGGACATGGCTCTCGTTGACAGTGGACGTTTCAGAAAAATACAAGGTGTCCAGAAAGGGTATCGGGTATTTGTTTTCGCGTCATATTCGAAACGGGGCGTCTAAAGGGTGCGGGGGAGGGGTTCGTGGCGTCCGCCATTTTGTGGAGTTTTAGTCACGATGGAACAGTACTCGGGGACGCATCGCGCATTTTGCATACGAGCGTATTATCGTTATGGTGATTCAATAGTGACTGCTCAACGTCTCTATCGTGCGGAATATCGTATACGCGACGCGCCAAGTGACGATAGCATTAGGAAATGGATCAGGATGTTCGAGAATACAGGTGCGACAGTTAAAATTCAAAACTCTGGTCGTCCTCGTTCAGTACGCGATGAAGAAACAATTGAAGAAGTTGAGGCGTCGGTTCGTCAAAATCCGTCTTTATCCATCCGAAAGCGAAGCCAAGCGTTGAACATCAAAAAATCGTCTTTACATTCGATTTTAAAGAAAGACTTACATCTAAAAGCCTATAAAATTCAATTGGTTCAAGAATTGAAGATTCAAGGACCATGCTAATCGACTGAATTTTGCGAACGAAATGCTGCAGCGATTTAACAACTTTAACAACATACTGTTCAGTGACGAAGCAAATTTTCTCCTGAATATTTATTACTAATGATATAACTACTACTGAATGCTTATTAACATGACCAATGTTAATAAGCAAAATTGTCGGTACTGGGAGAATCCGAGACGAAAGCATGAACGACCCCTGCATAGCCCAAAGGTCGTTGTTTGGGCCGCTATGTCTGCTAAAGGCATAATTGGTCCTTATTTTCATGAAGATCAACGACGCCGAGCAATTAATGTGAATAGTGACCGTTATTGCGATATGTTGCGAATTTTTTTGGTCCCAGAGTTGCAGGAGTTTGCAGGTTTCAACTCAAGAACGTGGTTCCAGCAAGATGGGGCCACTTGCCATACCTCAAATGACTCAATGGAAGTTGTTAACGAATTATTCCCTAATAAAGTCATTTCGCGAAGGGGTAACATCAACTGGCCTCCCAGAAGCCCCGACCTTAGCCCGCTTGACTATTTTGCATGGGGATACCTTGAAAGTAAGGTTTATCAAAACAATCCGACGAATCTAACCCAGTTAAAGCAAAACATCAGGTCAGAAATGGCAGCTATATCGATAGCTATGTGTCAACGTGTTATCGCCAATCTTCGTTTCCGTTTAGAAGAGTGCCAGCAACGTAACGGTCATCATTTGGATAACATCATCTTTTCCAAATAATTCTCCAATTCATATGCTAATAATAAACAATAAACTTTTTTATTGCATACAAATAATTTTTGTTCCATTGAACTTACAAATACCCGATACCCTTTCTGGACACCTTGTACAACAGATCTTTCCAATGCGTGGTCATTCCTTTTTGCCATGAGATAGAGCATTCGGAATTATAAAAAGAAGCCTTCGCCGTAAAGAAAGGCTTTACAGTATACCGGATCTCGTGGAGTTAATCTTACAGTTTACAGTCTAGCAGGCAGCCAGATTTTTTCGAAGTTCACTTGGTTACTGGGGAGGATGTACTAGAAATCAAAAAATGGTGGGTTCATCATTTTAAAAAGACTGCTCTATCCCTTGAGACAAAAGACCGACATATCCCTAGAACGGAGAAAGTTAGCTTTAATGTCTCAAAGTTCCATCACTTTACATTCAAAAAGATTGGCGGCGATGTGCCAGTAAGAGCACAAGAATTCATTGATGGGGCGATAAAACACACATTTTTCATGAAGATACGGCAACATATTATCACACCACTTCCACAAGAACCTGCATATGGGACAAGGCAACTCTCCATCAATGCTAAAAAGATGGAAGAAAAAAATGCGTACAGTTCGTTCCGGAAGAACAAAAAAACATGTTTTGGGGTAAAATATTGGAATGGCCCACAGCCGAAAACATCGAGGACGAAGATCTTGACTAAAATATCTCATCTAATAGGCATTTGTTTTTAAATCGTACATCTATCAATGAAAAATAAATACTATAAATAATTCTGAAACTGGGACTTTGATTGTAAAACACATCTTGTATACGATGACAGTAAAAACCCTCCTTATCCGAAATCTTTAGATATTTATAAATAAAAACCTAGGCATTGTTTTATAAAATGATTTTTATTTAATTATTTTGAATATATTTTGTTTGGACAGTTGTCAATTTCTATCTTCTATCTATTCGTTGTGAGACGGATAAATTCGAAGATTTCGCTAATGCAAAAGCTCGCAAAGTAACTTTTTTGTAAATACATTTGTGTATATATATATATATATATATATATATATATATATATATTTGTGTGTACAAGCGTCCTGTTTGTTATGTAACTATAATAGTTTTTCAATTAAATATTTTTGAAAGAACTAGAAAGTTGTGATTTTTTTTATTCTTATTTCTTTTTTTTTTACACTTTATAGATCTATGTTTGGCCACTATCTCACCTGATGTGAAGCGATGATGTGGCCTAAGATGGAGCACATAGATCTAGAGAGAGACGGCAGTTGAGCGGCTGCTCAGACCCGTCTCCCCGATGGTTCACCGAACATCATCCCGAAACACGACTAGGTCGTTTGACGCCATGACTTTGTTCGGTGGGTGGTATTACAACCACGGCCAGAGCCTACCACTCCAAAAAAAACTTATAATAATCTTATAACCCCTTCCTTCCAAAAAAACTTTTTGCTTCCCGACATCATTTAAAACTGTTAGTATTCCATTTTGACCCCGCTCCTACTAGACTAGAGGGCGCCAGAGTACTGGTTGCACACGGGCGCCACAAGGGCTAGAGACGCCTCTGTGGATTTAGTTTAATAAACAAAATAATAAACTATAGGCGTAAAAGTCAGTGCAAATAATGCAATAGTTAAATCATATGTACAATGTTTGGCGGATAATCCACCAAACATTGTACATATGATCCTTACCCTACGGCTGTCTGGAAGAGATCGCTGCTTAGCGATAAGACCGCCTATTGTACTTATAGAAAATTATGTATTACCAACTATATACAACTATTATATGATTTTTAACCAATCATATTTAATTTGGAGAAATTGCATAGAATAGATTAAATAAAAAATTAATTAAAACATTTTTTTTTAACAAACATTTTTACAAGTAGCGGCACGAAACTTTAGCGCTGACCGTTAGCGCTCGTTCAGACACGGCGGGAACCGCGCGATTATAGAATCGCATGGAAATCGCGCGGGTCTTATTTATATGAGTTAGTTAGTAATCGTTCAGACATAACCGCGCGGTTAATCAAGCCGCACGGTTACCGCAACCCAACCGCCAGATAGAATCGCGCTGCTCCCGCGCGTTTCTATTACAATGGAGTCTTTACTTCGCGTTCAGTTGCGTTGCGGATACCGCGCGGTGAGCACGTCACTGTTCGTGAGTTCGCCATGGATCGTTTCGACACTGAACTATTTATTGATGAGGTGGAGAAGAGACCTGCAATATGGGACATTCAGTGTGATGATTACTCAAATAAAATTATCAAGAACCGAGCTTGGCAAGAGTTGGTGGAGATATTTGGAAATTGCGAAGACACGGTGGAAAAAAAGAATATTTTAAGTAAGTAGGTTTATTCACCAAAAAATAATTGACAGAATTATGTTATAATTATTGTTATGAAGCGTATATTATACTCTCCGTATACTTTAGGTACTTAAATAAATATAAACAAACTTCGGCTGCTTTATGCAGACATTTCGAGCATTTTTTAAATGAAGGTCACAACGGTATTACCATATTTCGTTTGTTTACATTTAGTTATGTACCTAAACATTACAAGTACGGTATGTTAGTTGCAGCTATATCTTTGTGTCTTGCCATGGAACACGCCCATCGTTCACAAAGTAATGAGCGAATTTATCTCTGATATTCAAAGATGACGGTGTCCCTCTTCCCGCATGCAAGGTATTGAGATTAGTCATGGGTGCATTATATAAAGTATCTTTAAATTTTAGACCATCTCTAGTCCGCACATAGTTATGTAGAACACAAGAAGCTTTTATTATATCTTCGGCAAAATCTATGTTTACATTTATAGGCCTATGAAAGATGCGCCATTTGTTCGCCAAAATACCAAAAGTGCACTCAATATTACGTCGGGCTCTCGATAACCTATAGTTAAAAATCCTTTTTTCATATGGTAAACATTTGCCTGAATATGGGCGCATTAAATTTTCTGCTAAGCCGAAGGCTTCATCTCCAACTATAACATAAGGCATTGGTGTTAGGTCTACATTAGATATTGGTTTAGGTGTTGGTATGTTTAATGATTTTTCTGTCAGGCGTTTATAAAAAACCGAATTTTTAAATATAGCAGAATCACTGCTTTTGCCATAAGCCCCAATATCAACATAAGTAAAGCAATAGTTGGCGTCGCAAAGTGCTAAGAGCACTATGGAAAAGTAATGTTTATAGTTATGATACAAAGGACCCGAATCAACAGGCTTTATAACTCGGATATGCTTGCCGTCTATAGCACCAATGCAATTTGGAAAATTTGCATATCTCTCAAAGTCTCGTGCTATTGTCTTCCAGATATCTTCAGTCGCTTCGGGCATGACTATGTTTACCAACTTATTCCACAATGATTTACATACTTCGCGGACAATTCCAGTAATCGTCGATTTTCCTAGGCGATAATTGTAGCTTAGTTCTCCAAATGAACAACCCGTACCAAGATATCTGAAACAAGAATATTATTAATAATGTTATTATTTTTAGGTACACAACTCCAAAAAAAATGGAAAAACATACGAGATTGCTACAATAAAGAATGCAAAAAAGAAAAAACAACTCGTTCTGGTTCAGGTGCTCGTAAAGGAGCCCGATATATGTATTTTTCAAGATTATCTTTCCTGCAGAATAGTGTAAGTAATAAAGACACTACAACTAATATTGAAGAACAGAATGAAAGGCAAAGTGAGGAGACAAGTGAACTAAACGCCAATGCAACCGAAGCCACTGAAATACGTCCCCCTAAACGTAAGAAAACACAAGTGCCAGAAGAAAAAATAGCTGTTTTAATAGAAAAAAGTATCGAGTCACGAAAACATTTTCAGAATGAACTTCAAGAAAATAGTATTACCAAGCAAGATGACGACAAACTCTTTTGTTTGTCGTTATATAAAGAACTCAGAAAAGTACCAGTCAAGTGATACAAAAAGGACAAAGCTTACCACCCCCTGTTCGCTACAATACTCAGCAGATCACACCTACGTATTGGCAAGGACAACAGTATACAAGCCCGCAAGGATATTTTACTACATCTGGATCATCTCCTCCTGTTCCGGCACCGTCACCGTCACCATCGCAATTTAGTTCTGGCTCTCAGTCCTCTACAGTTATAGAAAATATTTATGCTGATTTTGAAGAACAATAAATAAATCTTACCTTAAAGTTATTACGAGTTTCTCTTCCGGTGACACGCTTGGCCTCAAATGCGTTTCAGAGCATGAAATATCTTGCCTGATCAGTTCAATTAGTTCATCAAAAGATTTTATTGACATTCTCAAATAGTCATAAAATTTGTTATCATACATTCTTAATTTGGGATATAATGTTACGAACTGACCATGTACTAGTCGGTCACGTAATATTGGATGCACCCAATACCGCCTTTTTCTTTTCTTTTTTTTAAGGAGCAACCACAGTAAACACACTTCTTCGTCGACCTCCATTTTGAAACTGACGCTAACCCGCACGAAATCGCATACTAACCGCGCGTGTCTGAATAGCTTCACAATTTTGCGGTTTGAAACCGCGCGATTCGTAAACGCACGATTCCCGCATGTCTGAACGCAGGCTTATTGCGCAGAAGTAAAAATTAAGGTACTCGAGGGGGTTAGCGGGGTGAAGGGCGAGCGTGCGTAGCGCCGATTGGCTCGTCAGTCGCATTCGGTTCCCCGAGCCAATACGACGCTCCGCGCACATCCCGTGTACAGTCGCGTCATAAAGTTAATTTTTGTTGTTGTTTTTTGTTTGTTGAAATTGTTTGTTAAAGTTTGAATTTGTTTGTTAAATTTAGTTGTTTAAGTTTGTTTCTGTTGTGTTGTGACTTAAAAAGTTAAAAGTGAATAAAGATGCCTAATCCTGTTTTGAAAAGACAGGCAAGAAAAATGGTTTACGACGTAAATTGTTTTCTAAAAAGGGAATCTATCGAAATAATTGATTCTTTGAAACAAATTAAAACTGAAATTAACGAAGCCGTAAATACTTTACTCAGTCTTTCGGACAGCAGTACTGTAAATTTGAGCCAAATTAAATAAACCGCCGAAATTATTAAGGCGGAAAACATTAAACTAAATGGTCTAATCAGCGATCTAGGGAAAATCCAAAAAAGGACAGCAGAGTCTACTAAAACGTCAATTGCAACAGTAAGAAACATCTCTAATCAAGCCAATAGTTCTGATTTGATCACAGTGTTCAGAACGCCTGGCAAAAAACGGTCCAAAACAAAACCGGTTACAAACATTGATAACTTCGACCAAGGCGTAATAAAGAGGTGTATTCAAATTTTCACAACACAAATAATTAACTTCCTACCGTCGGAAAGCTTAAAAGGAAGCTAGAGGAAGACATTAATTTCAAAGGCTCAGAAAGAAGTCTTCGGCGAATAATTAAGAGTTTGGGATTTCGGTGGAAAAACACCGAAAACAACCGGAAAGTGCTGATTGAGACTTCAAATATACGTTTGAAACGTATCGAATATTTTCAAAAAATAAAACGATATCGTCAAGAGGGAAGGCCTATTGTTTATACGGACGAATCTTACGTAGATTCATCGCACTCGTCTTCAAAAGCCTGGACCGATGGTACTACGAAGGGCCTAAAAAAACCTGTCTCGAAGGGACAGCGAGTTGTCATAGTCCACGCCGGGTCTGAAACTGGGTTTATACCCAATGCGTTGCTGACTTTTAAAGCTGGTACCAAATCAGGCGACTACCACGACAACATGAATTTCGAAAACTATGAGAAGTGGCTCCGAACACAGTTAATGCCAAACTTACCACCCAATTCCGTCGTGGTAGTCGATAACGCGTCGTATCACAATAAACAGTAGGATCGGGCACCAGCCTCTACTTCCAAAAAAGTTGACATGCAGGCTTGGCTGACTGAAAAAGGCATACAGTACGAAGAAACACTTTTGAAACCTCAGTTGTACAATTTAATAAGGGCTAACAAGGATAAATTTAAAACATTTTCGATTGATCGAATCCTAGCTGAACAAGGCCATCAAGTGCTCAGACTACCACCATACCACCCAGATCTAAATCCCATCGAAATGGCATGGTCCGATATTAAGCAGTATGTAGGCAGCAAAAATGTTAAATGGAGTGTTGCTAAATGTATTATACCTCATACAAGAAAAAGTTTTACTGATGGGTGCATGGAATTGGCAAAAGTTATGCAAAAAGGTGAAGGATATAGAAGAGCAATATGCAAAGAGTGATCATGTCGTGGATTTGGTAACAGAAGAATTTATCATTCACGTTAATGGAGACAGTTCAGACGATAGCATTAGTGAGTTTGATGAAGATGACGCTGCTAGTGCTGACGAACGAAGCAGTCCTGAGCCCGGGCCGTCAACACGTAAAAGGCTCTATCAAGACACCATGGAAGGCGTGACACCATTGTCAGATTCAGATTAATGTAAAATAAAAATTAATAAATTGTCAAATAATGTTTTTATTTTCTACTCCCCACAAAACTTGCTGAAACTATATGTTAGGTACTTACTATAAACTGTAAACATTTCGTTTAGCATCAGACCTATTATTTGGCATTACATAAAAATAATGTCATAAACATTATTTTGCTAATAAATGTATTGCGTGCGCGACAGTACACATGCGCAGTAATCCCTTCCACGTATCGCTCAGCGCTAGACTTACGTGCCGCTACTTGTAACTGTAATTGTGTTTCTTTTTTTTTAGGTGGAATAAGTGTTATCTATCTCTATATGATTATTATTATATTATCATGATTATTATTATTTACAATCCTTGTAAATAATAATAATAATAAATAGTGTGTTTAAGTGTATATTGAATAGCAGGAACTAATAAAACTGTGAATAGCGGCATCATTTTAGAAATAGACAAAATACCGTGACTGTTTGACTACTTGTAAAAAGTGTGTAAATAGTGTTATAAAGTGTAAATTGGAATACAAGTATAAAAATAAGTAGGTACAATTTTTATAGATTTACAGTACCAACACATACTGATAAAAGATGTCTGGGCGAAGTACAAGTGAACTTTGGCATCATTTTGAAATAGACAGTTTAAGTGGTAAAGCTACGTGTAATACGTGCAAAGAAAAAATAGCGCACAAGTCGACAACAGTTAATTTAAAAAGCCATTTAAAAAGAAGACACATTTCCATATTCACTTCTCTTTCGCAGTCTTCCCCAAACCCAAACCAAATAAGCTCTGCCGCTGTACCGGTGCCTATCAATATACCAGCTGTAAATAACGCTGTAGCCTCCACCACTGCCTTAATCCCAGGTGCAAAAACTGATGAAGTGACATCATCAAAACGTCAAAAGACCACGACAATGGACATATTTTTAAATAAAAAAGTTAATGATGTACAAAAAAGGCAAATACATCTCGATCTGTTAGATTGATGCATTGATAGCTTTCACCCATTCTCCATCGTTGATGAGAGGGCATTTAATTTTTTTTATCGATGCATTCCCGGCTACCAACTGCCGACAAGAAAAACATCAAGTCAGGCCCCACGTGGAGTATTGCTCTCACTTGTAGAACGGCGCACCCAAGTATTTGCTTCAGACTCTTGACTCCCTACAGCGAAGAGCCATTAGGATTGTCGATGATCCCAAGGTGTCTGAAAAATTAGAGGCACTTAGCCTCCGAAGAGATATCGGTTCGCTTTGTGTGTTCTACCGCCTTTATAATGGGGAATGTTCTGAAGAGCTTTTTGACCTGCTTCCGCCTTCCCAATTTTTCCACCGCACATCTCGCCATCGTCATAAAGCTCACCCCCACATCTTACAAAACTGGACTTCCCACACCACACGCTTCACTCGCACTTTCCTTCCTCGCACTTGTAAGATATGGAACGACCTACCTTCGTCGGTATTTCCTTTGAGCTACAACATAGAGTCCTTTAAAAGGGGAATTAATAGAGTTCTTAAGGGTCGGCAACGCATCAGCAATGCCTCTGGTGCTGCAGATGTCCATAGGCGACGGTAACCGCTTACAACACAACGGCAAATGGCAACACAACGAAACGTTTTCTTCCCTTCCCGCCCGAGGCGCCCGAGCAAGTCCCAACAAGCAAACAAGAGACGCTATATTATTTTGGTTCTTGTTCGACGTATATCATGCATACATTTCCAGATTTCCCAGCTTACTATGGTTTGGTGTTCGCCTCCATAGATGTTTTGCGCAATTATTATATATTGATGAGTGATTGTGTGAAACAATACACAGCATATGGAAAAAGTGGCGCCGCCGGCCTTAGAGCCGGCGACAAAAACCATCGCTGATTTTATCTTAAGTCATGGGGCATGAATATGTATATAGAGAAGTTTAAATTTAAGTGTGATGTAAATTTTACAATAAACTTAGTGTTTAGGTACTTATAGTTTCGGTAGGTCGTTATCTCTTTTGATTTACGTTTGCAATACACCTTGTCAGGGTCTGTCAGGTGGCCCTAATACCGGACACTAGTTAATGAACTTGCTTGGTTATCTTTAGTATCAGGTCAGTGTGTTCCGGAGTAGAAAAGTACTAAAAAAAATGCTAGTAATAATTACTACGATTTCAATATCTGGAAATCAAAATAATAATATTATAATACAAATTAAGTATACATATAGTACCTACCTAATTGTAAATGAAAGACGAAAATAAATCAAACTTAAGCCATTGCAAACATCGCGCAATTATAGATATAAGGTAGATTGTGATATATATTTATGACTTATGTCATACAGATGATTTCAAACTTTTTACAAGAATAATCTTGTAAAAAATCTGTTTTAAACGATTACACCTAAGCAATATTGTTAAGTTGTATACTCCATAATGTATCTTGATGTATTAAATCCAATCGTATTAAATAAATTCTTATACAAAACATTCTTATTCAACTAACCATCTTATTAACTTTTTAATAACTAACCACTTAAAGTAACTAACCTAGCTTCCTATAGTTATTGGTTCAGTCAAACAACTATGCCGCCCTTTGCCAACGTTCTCCTAGAACACTTTGACCAAAACGGAGACGCTACAGATGTTATCAGAGGCTGACCTAAAAGACTTAGTGATTGGTCATCGTACAAAACTTGCTACTCAAATGAAACTATTAACAAAGATAATGTTAGATTTTTTGCGTTCCCATCAACAAGCAATACTGTACGAGGGCTGCCTTTTAAATTGTGTCGTTTGAAATAAGTATAGATAATATAATAGCTTATTCCCATTTATTGTCTATTACTATTATAAAAATGGAAAAACGCCATATCTGTACATTGAAGATATTTTTGCAAAACCAACTGGGATCGACTGTTTAGAGGGTACAACACGAATCTATGGTTTTTAGAATTTTTGTGTGTTTGTTGTTTGTGTTTTTGTTACCTATAGGCTCGAAAACTACCGAACGGATTTTAATGCGGTTTTCAGTGTTAGATAGCATACATCTTGACTTAAAATATAAGCTATTGAAATTTTTAAAAATCTGCTTATAGGGGGATTAAATGGGGGGTGAAGTTTGTATGGAAAAAAGTTATTAGATTGTCCTAGAATCTTGAAACTCAAAATGTATACTTATAATTAAAAATTAACAAATACGGGTTCGAGATTTTTTTGATATAAAGCTTCTTTAAGCGATGAGGACAGGAAATAAGTAAAATTAGTCTGAATTTGAAACGCTGTATAGACTATAAAACTGAATGAAATACAAATACATACATATAAAACTATATTTATATAAAAAAATACCATGGCAATAACTCAATTTCAGCGTTTTCAGTAAGTCTTAAAAAAGAAACTTTACATGAAAAGAGCTATAATTATGACAGAAAAAGCAAATCTCCTCATTTTTAGCTTCTATAGACTCTAAAACTACGGAACGGATTTTAATGCGGTTTTCATTGTTTGATAGCCTACATCTTAACTTAAAATCTGGTGTATGTTTCATAGCGCTATGATATCGCAATGCTGAGATATCTTAACATAAGCGTTCGAAGTCATGCAGGAAAAGCGATAACCCACATTTTTTGCTTCCGTAACTGTTAGCTAATTTTGAGACTGCTAATTCTGAGTAATGAGACGAGCAAGGCGTTCGTTCGCCTGATGGGAAGCGCCAAGTTTGCCCATAACAATTGCAGTGCCATCTATATATTTTTTTTTACGCTTAATAGATTTATTGGCCACTATCTCGCCTGATGTGAAGCGATGATGTGGCCTAAGATGGAGCACATAGATCTAGAGAGAGACGGCAGTTGAGCGGGCTGCTCAACTGCCAGCTGCCGGCTGCTTTAATACCATAAAAGTACTACGTAGCACTACATTGTGCTCATCACCCCGAGACATCAGATATTAAGTCTTATATGCCCAGTAATTTTGCTGGCTACAATTCCTTCAAACTGGAACACAGTAATGCTTGCGCACTACTGCTTGGTGGCAGAATAACTGGCAAAGCGGTGTTACCTACCCAGATGGCCCCCCGCATACGAGAGACGTACCACAAGTGAATATAATATTCATCATCATCAGCCTATCACGTTCCCATTGCTGGGACACGGGCCTTCTCTCTTAGAGATATTATGGGCCATAATCTACCACGCTGGCCCAGTGCGGGTTGGTGAATCTCACATGTCTGTCATGAATTTTTGAATTTTTGTGATGAATCCTAGGACATGCCGGTTTTCTCCCAATGTTTTCCTTCACCGTTTTTAGAGCGAGTGTTAAATCCGCACATAACTTAAGAAAGTCAGTGGTGCGGGGCCAGCGGGATTCGAACCCGGGTGCTTCGGATCGAAAGACGCACGATCTCCCACTGAGCCGCACTCGCTCTCATAATATAATATTACCATAGATTTATATCTTGACTCACTTGAAGTAAGGTTAACATTTAATTGTTTCGAGTGCTTCCATGAGTGATATAAAGTATTTTTTGTGGAACTGATTAATAAAACGAGCATGTCATTCCCCTGATGGTAAGCGCCATGCTTGCTTATAACAAGAAAGAAGAAACCGCTTAAGGCGCAGATATAAGATTTCTAATGATTTTAAATTCAACATCACGGCTAAACGACTAGACGTATTTCTTTGAAAAAAATAAATGTTATAATAGACAATTTTCTTCGTGATTTGATATGTGAATATTTAAAATTATATTTTTATAACATAGTGTAATTAATTTGTAAAGTAATGTCTAACGCGGACAAAAAAACGATTATCACGCAAACAATATTGGGTGTATTTTCATAAAACTTTCACCATCTAAAAGACAATTTAAGTACCCACATTTTAGTATACGGTTTTTATTTGTTTTGTGATTGATAAATAAATGTGGGTTCTTTTTTCGAATAAACTTGGTGCGCTTTGAAGCGGAGACCCTTGCGGGCGACGGGCGGCAGTGCATCGCTGACCACTGTCACGAGTAGACGCTATCGCTCGGAACAATCACAACATAATTTTATTCGCTTTTGAATTTCGTTTCGAAAATGGCTGGTAAATCCAGATTACTAAAAAAGAAACGGCTTATACTGGCAAAAAATAGATTATTGAGGTAAGTAACGTAAATTAATCGAAATAAAATAATAATTAATCTCTATCGATAGTTTTAATTAGTGTTCCTAAATACATAAATTTCAAATATATATATAATTATTATAATTTTTATTTATCTTATATTTATTTTTTATTATATTAATATTTTTTTATTATTTATTATTTATTTATTTATTTTTATTTTATTAATACTTTTTATTTTATATATATTTTTTTTATTAATATTTTTTTATTATAAATTATTTATTTTATTTTTCTTGTATTATTAATTTTTTTTTATATTATTATTTATTTTTTTTGTTTTATAATTTTTTTTATATTATAAGGGATTCAGAAGTAAAAACAACTTTGAAGTTTAATGTTGATTTATTCGTCACTAAAATCGCACTGACACTGTATAGTTGAATACGTCTTTACTGCTCGAACGCTACGAACAGACTGGCCTGTATCTTCCCCACCAAGCCCTCACTCTAGTCGGCTGTCGGGTTTACCGGAGTGGGGGTGACGCTTCGCTATTGGTGGAAATAAGTAGGAGCTCAAACTTAGGTCCGTACTCATGACCGTATAAAAATGTATTTATTATTTATATTTATGTTAATATTTAGATTGACTGATCTTAAAATATGTATGTAAAATATGTGTAGTAATTATATTTAGTAATGAAGCTTACAACTCGGCCAACCTGTTCAAAGCGAGACCCTTCGCTTACATATATAATTTATAAGTACTCAAAAGAACAATTATAAAAAAAATGCTTAGCACATGTAAGTATAAATCAGTTAGACAATCAAAATTACATCACAAAATTATGCTTATTATTAACATATCAATAAAACTAACAGCATTAACAATTAATTAAATAATAAATAATCAAAATCACATTACATTACAAAATTATTCTTATTATTAACACATCAATAAACTTTTAGCAGTAACAAATCTGAAATCTTTACATATTAAACCTTAATATTAATATAATTACTATCAACCGACATTGTAAAATCAGTTCCATGTTGACTGTCACTATCATTTACAATTTAAAAATATTGAACAATCGCTTTATATAAACTCTTATATGTTTCACGATTACATACTTTTCATTTTAATTAATAGAATATTCTTTAGTTATTTTACATTATTCTTGTCTCATATTTTTCATATTTCATTTAACATTATTCTTTAGATTTCTTCTTCACTATTGATACTACCTTCATCTGCACTAGACTCTAGATTTCTGTTAAAACTCAACCATGGCTGTATTTTATCCAAGGCTACGACGTTTTCATAGCGTCTACCGTGTTTCCGAGTCAAAGGGGTATCCTCAATAACATATCTATCGTTGGGGAGCACTTTCATTATGCGATAGGGACCTTGATATTTATTCACAAGTTTTTGAGACTTACCATCGTGCGGTACTTGCTTCTCAACACGTATCAGATCGCCTTCTTTGTATTGTTTACCAGGTTTCCTTTTTTTGTTAAATCTCTCAGTATCCTTTGTCTGTTGTTCTTTTATTTTCTCACTCGCTTCTTCTCTTAAGCTTTCCAACTCCTGTGGATCAGCCACGTTAATAGTTTCGTTAATAACAGAACTCAGAATGCCCTGTGTTCGACTAGTCACATTAAATCCAAAAAGTAATTCGGAAGGACTCTTTTGGGTAGTCTTGTGCGTGGTCGTGTTAATGCCTATTTGAATGTCAGCTATATGATCATCCCAGTTTTTCTCATCGTCACCGTGCGTAGAGGTAGATAGGGCGTTCAGGATGGTTCTGTTAAACCTCTCTACCTGGCCGTTGGCTCGGGGAGTGGCAACTGCATTTTCGATGTGTTTTACGCCGTAAGACGAAACGAATTCCTTAAAAGTCTTACTTGTAAAACTTGTGCCTTTATCAGTTATTAAGCGTGTAGGCACGCCGAAATAACTGATATGTTCTTTTAGAGCTTTTATTGTTGTAACAGACTTAGTGTTTTTGACCGGAGTAATGTTCACGAACTTTGTAAATCCGTCCACTATTACTAACAAGTAGCAGTTGCCCTTCTTGCTTTTGACAAAAGGGCCGAGATGATCGGCATGAATTGTGTGGAACGGAATAATGACTTTGTCTATGGGATGAAGTTCACCTTCCCGTTTACCACCGGGTACTTTGTGATGTGCGCACTCCAGGCATGAACCAACATACTTCTTGACGAAGCGGCGCATTTTTGCAAACCAAAAGTGTTTTTGAATTCGTTGTAGAGTTTTTTCGAATCCACAATGGCCTACATCATCGTGGTTCTTTTGTAATATTTGCCAACGAACTCCTTTTGGTACAAGCCATTTAAGCTCGTCACCTACGATCCTGAACACACGGCCGTTTTTAAGTTTATAGTTTTTGCAAACGTCAACAATTTGATCTGAGTCTGGATCACTGAGAACGTCTTTAATGCTTTTGACTTCATCATCAGCACATTGTACAGTAGTAATCCAGTCGTGATCTGGATCTGCGGAATTTTGCAACACAAGAACATCGAGTAGATGAGTTTCTGATATTCCCTCCTCGACAGGGTTGCGACTTAATGCGTCGACATGCGCCATACGTGACCCTGGGCGGTATTCAACGGAGCAGTCATATTCTTGCAGTTGAACCCACCATCGCGCAATGCGTGGAATCACGTCCCTTTTAGTTAAAGTGAACCTCAGAGCGTTACAGTCCGTAATAATCTTAAAAGGGATACCAACCAGGTAAACTCTGAACCGGTTGAGAGAGGCTATGACCGCCAGAGTCTCAAGCTCGTATGAATGATATTTACGTTCATCAACTGTCGTTTTACGACTGAAGTACGAAACCGGCTGAAAAACTCCATTGGTATTTAACTGAAGAAGGATTCCTGCTAAACCTTCCTTGCTGGCGTCAGTATGGAGCTGAGTCTCAGCTGTTGGGTTGTATAGCGCTAGTAAAGGACGCTGAGTAAGAAAATGTTTAACTTTATGAAAAGCTTGATCTTGTGTTTCGCCCCACACCCACACAGAATCCTTTTTTAAAAGGTCCGTCATAGGGGATGTAATCGAGGCGTAACCTTTAATGAACCGCCGAAAGAACCCTGATAGACCTAGAAATTGCCTAAGTTCATGTTGATTGGTTGGTTTGGGGAATTTTGAGACCGCTTCTGTTTTCCTAGACCCTGGACGAATTCCTTCACTGCTGACTTCAAATCCAAGAAAATCAATTTTACTTTTAAAAAAATTGCATTTACTTAGCCTGAGAGTGAGACCTCCACTTTTGAGTAATTCAAGAACTTCTTCCAATCGCTGCAGGCCTTCGGCTACATCTTTTGAGGGAATCAAAACGTCATCCATATATACAATTGCATACTTAATTTTAGCTTCTAATAGGATTTTGTTGATAGTCCTCTGAAAGACTGACGGTGCATTTACAAGGCCAAATGGCATTCGGTTGTATTCGAACTGGCCATCTGGAGTTACAAAGGCTGTTTTGTGACGGGACTCTTCAGCGATTGGTATTTGGTAGTAACCAGAAGCCAAATCTAATGATGTGAATAATGTATCGCCGGATAATTGATCTAACTGGTCTTCAACACGCGGTAAGGGGTAATGGTCTTTCCTCGTCTTGCGGTTCAATGCTCGGTAGTCAACGCATAGGCGTTTTTCCCCGGACTTCTTCTGAACTAGGACAATAGGACTCGCGTAAGGAGAGGACGATTCTCTGACAATGCCATTATCAAGCATTTCTTGTACCATATTCCTAACCAGAGTGCGTTCTGCAAAGGACATACGATAAGGTCGGTAAACTACTGGCTGCGAGTCTTCTAGATCAATCACCATCTCAGTGGCGGTGGTGAAGCCAAGATCTTCAAGAGACTTAGAAAAGCAGTCATCATACTTTGCCAGCAACTGCTGTAATTGCAGACGTTCGTCGTTACTAAGGCTTTCCCCACAGTTGACAGATTCATCAGCCTCGGTTTCTTTGAAAGTAACGCTGCATGCAAGTATGGGATCATCGTTAACGTTTTTATAGAGAGCTCGAGTCATCAGAGATCCTTCTTCTAATATAATAGGGTCACTGGAAACATTGTACGCAAGAAGCGTGGAATATCCATCTTTAATGTCGTACTGCCCCGGAAGAAGATAATATTCTTTGCTCTTAATACCTCGCAGAGAACCATTGACAAGAACAGAGCCGGAGACAGGTGATGGTGACGTGACCTGTATTGGTTGCAAAGTGTTACAGGACAACCTAGTGAGTTTACAAACGCTCAAATGAATTTTCTCGTTTAAAATTCTTTCGAATATTAAATCAGTCGGTGTTTTAGTTATAATTATGTCTGGTTTTTCAGTGAAAGAATGTCCTAGTAATACAGGCTGATGCACAACGTAGTCTTCAACTACATACATATTTATAGTTTCCGTAAGACCCTGCACCTCCACTGAACAGGTAGTCATACCTTCTGGGACAATCGAGGTCGCTCCTATTCCCCTTAAGGTGGGCAAATTATCAGGTTTTGTAATGTCAAGATTAAGTTCATTTGCTGTACTTAATCTTATCAATGAACACTGACTACCTAAGTCAACATGACTTTTGACTATCGAATTATTAACCCTGATGTCAATTATATATTTGTCGATTGCGTTGTCAATGCTCAATTTTGCTACTTGTTTTTCATTCCGTTCCTTTGTCTGTCCTTGATTAGATTTGTTTTTAAAACAGTGTTCTGTCAAATGGCCCAACTTTTCACAGGTCAAGCATTTCGCCCGTGGTTTGTCGCATTTTGAACTGCGGTGTCCAACTTGGCCACAGTTATAGCATATAATACCATGGTTTACTGCAGTGTCAGCTAGAGGTTTAGATTTAGGCGTAAACTGCGATCTACGGTCAATCCGTGGACGAAACGATGAATCAAAGGGCTCCCTATCTCTATCCATTCTTCCTTGCCCAACTTTTACTGTCCTAAAATACTTCAATACCTGTTCGGGTTCGGAAAATTGAACGGCTTGGGCACCAACTCTTACAGCTCGATCTTCTACGCCATACAAAATGCAGTCGACTGCTTGTTTGCCATATATTTTACACCGGTTTAGTAGATTGATCTTCGCGTAATAGTAATGTTCCAAGGATTCACCGTAACGGACCTTTTTACCTAACATCTCAGTTAAGAGCTCAGCATAGTCCTCGCGACATGGAAAAGATTCAATCAATTTCTTTTTCCATTCTGACCAAGTAAAAAGCAAAGTCGGTAATCCCTGGTACCAAGTCTTTGCTACCCCTATTAATTTAGGAAGAGCGTAATGTATTGTCTCTTTATCATCCCACCCGTAAATCTCTGCACATTCTTCGACCTTAGTAATCCAAGTTAATGCAGTTTGCTCCTTGGACATTGGGTCGAACTCAGGGATAACATTTGAATTAAATGACAGTTTAGGTCTATCTGAGCTCTTGACTTTTTCTAAAATAGTTAAAAACTTATTTAAAATATCACTATCCTGTTCTCTGCTTTCTGATCTAGACGATCTCCGACGTTTAGTTGAAGGATAAGATCGCTCACCTAGCTCCTGTACGGGCGAGAGACTGCGCTGCCTCCGTTTCGCAGCTTGAAGCCGTTCGTCTGGAAAGGCACCATCTTCGTGCCATCGGGAATGTTGCTCGTCGGGTTGATCCGGCGATTGGCTGCGGAATCTCCTGCTGTGCCTGCTTCGGTATGCAGTCTGGAGCTGTCGGGAATGTTGAGTAGAGTAGGGGTACCGCTCATCTAACTCGTCTGGCGATGGGCTGTGGAATCTTCTACGGTCCACAAACTGACGCTGTGTGTCGTTGTTGAATGTTCCATGATGAACTTCTCGAGCGTTTTCATTGTTCATGTTTCGCCGAGATAAGTCCGATACATGGTGGCTCCGACCCTGCCTTGATACTCCTGAGCTACCAGCGCGAGTGTTATAGTCTGCACCCTGGCCCTGTAACCTGGGCACTCCTGGGCCGACATCGTTATTCATACCCCGGCCCTGTAACCTGGGCACTCCTGGGCCGACATCGTTATTCATACCCCGGCCCTGTAACCTGGGCACTCCTGGGCCGTCATCGTTATTCATACCCCGGCCCTGTGACCTGGGCTCTCCTGGGTCATCATTGCTATTCGTACCCCGGCCCTGTGACCTGGGCTCTCCTGGGTCATCTGCATGGTTGCCTTGACCTGCATTTTCATTTTCCTCCATGTCTGAAAGTTTTCAGTCGTAGGCGTGGTGAATATCCCTCTTCTGAAACTATAAGGGATTCAGAAGTAAAAACAACTTTGAAGTTTAATGTTGATTTATTCGTCACTAAAATCGCACTGACACTGTATAGTTGAATACGTCTTTACTGCTCGAACGCTACGAACAGACTGGCCTGTATCTTCCCCACCAAGCCCTCACTCTAGTCGGCTGTCGGGTTTACCGGAGTGGGGGTGACGCTTCGCTATTGGTGGAAATAAGTAGGAGCTCAAACTTAGGTCCGTACTCATGACCGTATAAAAATGTATTTATTATTTATATTTATGTTAATATTTAGATTGACTGATCTTAAAATATGTATGTAAAATATGTGTAGTAATTATATTTAGTAATGAAGCTTACAATATTATTAATATTTTTTATTACATATTATTTTTTTATTTTTATTTATTTTATTATTTATTTTTATTTTTTAGATATTTTGATATATATACATTCAATTGTAGTAAACATACTTTTATTTTATTTAAATAAATGTGTTATTACTGTTTTAGGAGAATACCAAATACCGAAGATTCTCAAGTCGTAAATGCAGATACGAGGTAAGTATTGTTATGTAGTATAACCATTCTAAATCTTTGTACGGACAGTCCGGATCAGAGTTTAAAAAAATACTTGAATGCTATTACTGACATACGAGGGGGCGTTTTTAAGTTCGCGGAATGGAGGGTAAGAAGTGTAAATAAAAATACAAAATTATTTTTCTTTTTCAATATATTCACCTGCTACCCTTATACATTTTTCAGATCTTTCAATTAGCTTATGTATACCGTCATAAAAAAATGTTTTGTCTTTGTCCGAAAAATAGGCTGAAACCGCGTCCTTCACTTCTTCATCAGTAGAAAATTTCTTCCCACGAAGTTCTTTTTTGAGTTTTGGAAAGAGGTAGTAATCACTGGGAGCCAGGTCTGGGCTGTAGGGTGGATGATCTAAAATATCGAAGCCCACGTTATGCAGGGCAGCCAAAGCAACACGGCTCTTGTGAACTGGCGCGTTGTCGTGTAGAAGAAGGACACCTTTGGTTAATTTTCCCCTCCTTTTTTCTTTAATGCTTTCTTTTAACCTCTCGAGGATGGAAGCGTAGTATTGTCCGGTTATAGAAACGCCTTTATCTTTATAATCGATCAACAGGATCCCTTCCGAATCCCAAAACACTGTTGCCATGATTTTTCCAGCCGATTGTGACACTTTAAACTTCTTGGGTGGTGGTGTGCCTTTTTTGTGCCACTGCATAGAGTCCTGTTTCGACTCAGGTTCATAATGATGAACCCAAGTTTCATCTCCAGTAACAATTCGACTTAAAAGTCCATCCTTATCTTCGTTACAGAGGTCCAAAAACGTGCGAGAACACTCCACGCGGCGTTGTTTTTGAGGCGGCGTGAGCATTCTTGGCACCCATCTTGCACTGACCTTTGTCATGCCAAGATGATCATGTAGAATTTTGAAAATTGTCGTATCCGATACTCCAACCATTTCTGCAAGCTGTTTCTTCTTTAGTCTGGCATCTTCCAATATAATTTTTTCGACTTTTTTAATGATTTCCGGAGTAGTCACCTCGGTCGACCGTCCGGGCCGAGGGTCGTCTTCAAGTGAGGTCCTGCCTTGTTTAAAGAGACTGTGCCACTTGTAAACCATGGTTTTACCCGGGCAAGAGTCCCCATAAACGGATTCCATCTCTTCCAGTATATTTTGAACTGACTTTCCTTGCTTGGTAATGAACTTTATTACGGCACGGTACTCGATTTTTTCCATAATTCACACTTTCTTCCCGATTGAGTTGTTTGCTTGACGATAGTTCAGAGACTAATGATCCAATTAAGATAAAACTTGGTATTTATACTAATATTGAGTGGCTGAAGTCGTGGCCATCCCGATAATGACCTATTATTATCCCCTCCCCCCCATTCCGCGAACTTAAAAACGCACCCTCGTAGTTGCGGGTATTATTCTTGGTACGTAAATTAGCACAACCTCGACTACGGAGATGTAGTTTTTTGCGTCTGTTTTAGACTTACAGTATGTCGTGCACAACTATCTTCCTACCCATTCCTTTTCTGTTTTTTTTTTTTTGCCCATGCCTTTACTTTCATACAGATAATACAAACAGAAATATCACGCCTAAGGAGCACGAATGTTATAAAAATTATTCTGGTAATTATTATTACATAGTAAAAAACAAATTAAAATAGAGGGTGTAATAATCAAATTATTTTCAGGTTCTTCGACTGGGATGGAGTCAACAATTTTGGTAGAAGGCTTCAAAAATAGCATCCAAATGCACAATTTAATATATGCAAGATTAATATCAGACGGTGACGCGAACACATATGCAAAATTATTACAGTCAAGACCATATAAAAACATAACCATCGAAAAAATTGAATGTCGGAACCACCTATTAAGAAACCTATGTAATAAGTTAGCAGCACTTTCTACTGATACCAAATATTTAATTAAATACAGAAAATACATAACAAAACAAAGAATTCTGTCTATTAGAAAGGTAATTGTAACAGCTATAAGAAATTATAAAAATTCTGGCAATGTGACTAGTTTACATAGTGACATTATGTTGGCCTCAGAACATGCCTTTGGAGTACACACTACTTGCAAGGCTTATTTTTGTTCGAAGGTGGGAGAAGATGATAAAATAGATAGGGACATTTTTACAAACTGTTTGTGGCATCGTATAAAGTTTGTATTGACACATATAGCTGCTCACTCAAGAAGTTTAATTGAAGACGTTGACAGCAATATTGTAGAGAGATACCACAGTATTGTTGCAAAGTTTGTAGGGGGTAAACGCGTAAATTTTTCCCAAAAGTACCAATACCATATGCGTTGTAATGCAGCAGCTTTATCTTTTAATACCCACAAACCTCTGTCATTGCTGCAAAAAGCAATTATAGGCAGAAGTCCGAGGGGTGAATTAAAAAGGTTGGAAGTACGTAAACAAAAACGCTTGCAACTAGCAAAAAAAATATAAAAGAATAAGGAAAAGGCTGTATGACCACAAGGCCGAAAGCTCAAAAAATTATGGAGACCAATGTTCAAAACCAGATATGAGTGATGAAATGTTGGAAGAATCAAAAAAAATATTTTTAAAAAATTTGTTGCAAAGTACTATAAATCGAAATGAAATAGAAAGGAACACAATATTACAAAGTGGTTCTAGTGAGTGGTTAGAATTAAGAAGAAAAATTTTGACCGCTTCCAACTTTGGACGTGTTATAAAAAGCTGCAATTGCTGCAATTTAGTTAAAGATCTTTTATACAGAGAGTCGATAGGACACGTCCACTCTATAAAACACGGACAAGATAACGATAATATTGCAAGAGAACAATTGGCAATACAAGAAAATGTTAAAATAGAGCCGTGTGGACTTTTTATTGATCAAGACATACCATTTCTAGGCGCATCACCAGACGGGGTTATTGACGAAAATACCATTGTGGAAATAAAATGTCCAATTACAGCTTATAAACTAGGGTTAGAAAAGCTATTGAAGATAAAAAAGTATTGTTTTATAAAAAAATGGCTAATGGTAATTTTTTTATAAACAAGGAACATAATTGGTGGTATCAAATACAGGGCCAACTACATACACTCGAGAGCAATGAATCCGGGTCACTTAAAGAATCCTAAAAATCTCGGAAACTAAAAATGCTAGGTTAATGCAATAAATTGTATTTAATAGACAATGTAATACTCCTTAAATGAAGGTATTAAAACTTCTTAGTTATTGTAAAGTTATATCATAAAAAAATCAAATTTGAAAAAGGGCCACTTTCGAAGATGGAACTACGAAATTACAGCATTTGGTTTTGCTTTTGTTTGTAATCTGTCATTTATGTGGGTACATAAACCATGTTGATAGTGCTCTATATTCATTATTCAAGCTGAAATTATGTCGCTTACGCCTGAAGAATGCACCAGAATACTTACAATGCTGGAAACCGGCCGGAGTCAGCGCGATACAGCCAGGACTGTCGGTGTGTCGCTGTCAACAGTACAAAGAGTTCTCCGACGTTACGAAGAAACTGGTTCTAACCTACGCAGACCAGGAACGGGCAGAACCAGGTGTACCACAGCACGAGAAGACCGATACTTGGTGAACACCATGCTTCGAAATCGCTTTCTCACAGGAACTGAACTCACCAATCAGTTTCGACGCCTCGGAGGAAGTAACCCAAGTGCATGGACAGTAAGACGTCGGCTTGCTGAATCTAACTTAAAACCCCTTAGACCTGCAAACGGCCCTAAACTGGAGCGTGGGCATCGTATTTCGAGACTAAGATATGCCCAGAGCCACGTAAATTGGAGTATTGAAGATTGGTCAAAAGTTATTGATTGATTGATTGATAACACTTTATTGTACACCAAAAACATAACAAGAACAAATAGACATAGAACTTAAAAATTTAATTAGTACAATGGGCGGTCTTATCGCTAATAAGCGATCTCTTCCAGACAACCTTGGGATGGAGAGGATTTGTGAAACGACAAAAGACGGTGGTGTACTTATATAATAATAATTATTAGTAAAATCATATAATATCATATGAGTATAATACATACATAGTATTATAATATATATATATATATACATAAACAATTATAAGTTATGTTCTCCGACGAATCAAAATTTATGCTCTACAAGCACGATGGAAGACACAGAGTGTATCGAAAACCAGGGGAAAGATTCAAGCAAGCATGCATCGAAGAAAAAGTAGCCTACGGTGGTGGGTCTGTACTTGTGTGGGCCGGAATTTCTTCTGAAAGTCGCACAGAGCTGGTGATCATAGAAAACGGCTCTTTAACTAGCGTAAGATATGTGGAAGAAATCCTCAATGATCACGTTGGTCCATTTATGGTCAATTTAGGTGAGGATGCTATATTTATGCATGACAATGCCCGACCTCATACAGGTAGGATTGTGAATGACTACCTTCAAGAGATGAACATTACTCGTATGGAGTGGCCAGCGCGCAGCCCGGATATCAACCCGATCGAGCATGCTTGGGACGAGCTAGGCAGATGCGTAAAACAACGAAACCCTCCCCCAATCACGCTTCGTGAGCTCAAAATTGCTCTCACAGAGGAATGGGAGAATATTCCCCAAAATCGTATAAGGAACTTGGTGTACAGCATGCCAAACCGCGTAAACGCAGTAATGGAAGCACGAGGAGGCAATACGAAGTATTAAAATTCAAGAAAATCGTAATAAAGTTCAAAAATTTCATGTTTCCTATTTTTGTTTTAAGGAGAGATCAGCAGTTTTTTTCTTTATGTAATTTTGTGTTAATAAAATGTATGGTGACTCATATTTTTTTTACTTTCATTTAAGGAGTATTACATTGTCTATTAAATACAATTTATTGCATTAACCTATCATTTTTAGTTTCTGAGATTTTTAACATTCTTTAAGTGACCCGGATTCATTGCTCTCGAGTGTATATCGGGAAAATCTAAATGATGCTTGGTATTTGGTCTGGGGAAAAAATTCCTGTAAAAATAGAAATTATTTATAGTAGACGGTTCTCTGTTGTGTTTATTCCTAGTAGAACTGATAAATGCTTAAATAATATATGCCACAACAGAAAAGTTAGAGTATTGACTCTTTGAATCATCATCATCATCATCATCAGCCCATCACGTTCCCACTGCTGGGACACGGGCCTTCTCTCATGAGAGAGTATGGGCCATAATCCATCACGCTGGCCCAGTGCGGGTTGGTGGATGTCACATGTCCTTGAATTTTTGTTATAAATTCTTGGATATGCCGGTTTCCTCACGATGTTTTCCTTCACCGTTTTTAGAGCTAGTGCTAAATCCGCACATAACTTAAGAAAGTCAGTGGTGCGGGGCCAGCGGGATTCGAACTCGGGTGCGTCGGATCGAAAGTCGCACGTTCTCCCACTGAGCCACACTCGCTCACTCTTTGAATCTTTGACTCTTTGAATAATTTAAGTTTATCTCGTTTTGTTATTTCTTCAATAAATTAGTCACCAAAAATGATAAATACAACAATAAGTAAGAATTATCTATTTTGTATGAATAAACTACAGAATAAAATTGTGCTTATTGCAGAAGGTGAAAATGTGTGAACCAGAACCGGGGCCATCTGATTCTAAAAGACGTAAAATGAGAACCAAGTATTTTCATTGGGGAAAGTAAGGGAAGAGTCCCTTACTTTCCCCAATAAAAAAAAAACCGAAGTCTCACGCCGATATGACGTCGAATAATAAAACAATTGCTGCTAACATATGCAAGTAGAAGTCAATTGATACATATCCATACGAAGCTGATGTTACGAATACCGCTGCCGAGATTATGCGTTTATCTGAAACAACTAACTATTCGAAGAATACTGAAAGAGTATAAAACTACTGGAAAAGTCTCCACGCCTGATATGTCTCACCCGAAATATGATATAAATAAAAACCAAGACAAGTTTACCCTGGCAGCAATAAAAAGGAAAGTGCGTGAGTTCTATTTTAATAATGATATACCGACCGTGAACAATGTATTAAAAGCAGTTAATGATGATGAAGATCCACCAACCTTTAAGCGAACTAATATGTTTAAAATTGTAAAGAAACTAAAATTTAAATATTCGAAGCGCTCTCCGAAAGCAGAACTGCTCAGGCGGGGCCTGCCCAACCAGGAAAAACACCAGAAGGATAGACCAAGGCATCCTCGCGATAATCCTTTCCTCCTTGGTGACCCTGGCTAAACCAGTCACTACTGAGAACATCCCCGCCTACAACAAGAGATGGCAGGCAGCTCTTGCCTCCCTATCCATCTCAGATAAGATCCCCGGAACATTCTGGCAAGCCATAACCAGGCTGGCCACACGCTTCCACGCGGAGGTTTCTGGTCGCGATAATCTCAGGAAAGAGATAGTAGACAGGGTTCTAGAACTTACTAAAACTGGAGCAGAGAGGGCCACCCTTGTCCAGGTCAAGCTGGTGTGGGAGTTCGCCTTCCTTAAAGCCGGGCAATACATGGACTTCTTCATCAAGTCCCATTGCCGCGCCCTAGAGATTCCTGCTGTCCTTGACCTGGAACTCAAAACAAAATGGGCTTCGGCATCTGCAACAGACGACAAGCTGCCCTACAGCAGCGTTCGTGATGTGAATGCCTATCAAGAACTACATCATGCGCATTTCCCCGACCTGTACTATGTGTCATTGTAGTCGTCGACTTGCCTAACCGTAGGAAAAATACAAACAGACTTCATCCGCCAATTCGCTATTTAAAGACACGTGCCGCCGCTCGCATAATTACTCCAGCTGAGCCGTTGTCAGTTCACCTACACGTAAGCTGTTTTATAAATCGAAGAATTCGGTATCGTTCGGTCTCATATTTATAGTCAGTTCACAAGAAGAAAACTGATGCCATAAATTACCCTCCGCTGAGAACCACGACGGCTGCATAAAACACCAGAAGCCTTTTCACTAAAGAAAGCTGAAATATTTCACCAACGAGCAAAATGTTGACTCTACCGAATAATTTGTCGTTGTTCTTATATTCCTGAAGGGTTAAGGGTCTTAGATAGGACACCAGAGATATTACATCCCAATTTATCCGCTCGTATGCCCATGTAGACTAGTGGTCTACAAAAACGAAATCCTAAAGTGCCCGTGTAGACTAGCAGTCTACAAAAATAAAAACGGAAAGTGCCCGTGTAGACTAGTAGTCTACAAAAATAAAACCGTAAAGTGCCCGTGTAGACCGGTAGTCTACATGGCTCCTGCCACAGATTAATTAGTATTTGACAGTAATTGTATTGACATAATGCTCTTTAGTAATATTTTTTCTATAGTCAGATATATTATCTATGGTATTAATCTCAGTCGAGCATGCAAACACTAGTAAAAAAAAGAATTATACGTCATAAAACTTCTGTCATTTCATCAGTCTTCGAATCGTTCCGTGCAGTGACTGTGTTGGAATTTCTTTGTGATATTATTTTGTGTGTTGGTGAAATTTAAAGTTTTAATAGGTATGTAAATAACTGAGGAGCTGGCGAACAGAACCGGACTTGTCCACTACTATTCAAAAGATGTTTTTTTTTCGAATCGTGATGTCTTGACCTAGTTTCGTCGATCCCTGTTAATATTTTCAACCAAAACCGGCTAGAAGTAGGCTAAAAAAGGCTTAAAAAACTAAATTTTCATACAAAACCGGACTAGTCCAATATCCAACACAAAGATTTTAAAAAAATATATTTTTTCATTCTAAAGCGAACTTGTCCTGTAATGTATTTATTTCATCAACACATTTTCAATCAAAACAGGAAATGTCTAACAAAAACGAAACACGCAGTAATAAAATGTTGTATTTATTTCACTGGCAACACTGTCATTAATCTGGCAACTAAAATATGATTAAAAAAATAAATCAGCTGTTACTTGTAATCATTGTTGGTGTTTTGTTTCTGTATTTCCAATTTAAGTTAAGTGTTAAAAATGGCCGAGAATGTGATAGTGGAAAGTATTAACGATGGTTGTCGTAAGAGAAAGAAACGAGGACGTACTTCAGAAAACAATAAACATTTAAAGTAAGTACAAAAGAATTACATAACCTACAAATTAGTTAAAATTCGAATTAGTTAGATGAATACTGTATGTTTTAATACCTTGTTTTAGGTACTCTGACAAGGATCCACTTATTTTGGATTTTCAATCGCCGTGTGACCACGCATGCCACCTCTTTAAATGTAAAACTCTAACACTTAACGAAATAATAAGTAACCGTAGAAATTTGTACTCAAATGTTGGCAAAAATGCTCAAGATACGTACTTATCACGCTTTATTGCACCTTACCCTGTCAAAAGAAAGAGAGAAAGACAAAACTCAACCACACCACGACCGAATGAATTTTCTGTTACCTACTACCTACTTCGTGATTCTAAACATGTTGTACGTGTATGTAAGAAGTTTTTTTTAAAGGCACTTGGATTAGGTAAGCATCGGGTTAATTTATAAGCATCGGGTTAATTTACTCTCAAAGACATTATTTGAAGGTAAGATTCCTCGTGATGGAAGAGGGGGAGATAGAAAGAGTGGCAATTCGGTGACTAAAAAAGAAAGTGTTCATAAGTTTATTGCTTCATTGCCGGCCAAAGAGTCGCATTACAACAGACAAAAGTCGAAAAGAATCTACTTGTCGTATGAATTAAATATTAGAACGTTATGGAAAGGTTATAATAACTCAGTAAGTGATGAAAATCTCAAAGTAAATGAGACAATGTTTCGGCGGGTATTTGAAAAGGATTTTAACATTGGGTTTTCATCTCCTGCGTCGGATATCTGCAGCACCTGTTTATTGTACAAAAACAAGTTGAAAATAGAAAAGGATCCTAACCAAATTGCTGCTCTAAAAGGAGAATATGCTTTCCATAAGATCAGAGCAAGGGCATTTACTAGCCATATGAAACGAAAACCAGAAAATTCCCTGTCCCTATGTTTTGATCTGCAGCAAGTGCAACCTCTGCCAAAGACCCCTATACAAGAGAGCTTCTATCTGAGGCAAATCAGTTTCTACTCATTGTGTATTACAGACATTGATACGCAACACCCTTATTTTTACGTGTGGACTGAGAATATGGCTAAAAGGGGATCTACAGAAATATCATCAGCGTTATTGAGTCACTTGGACTATCTCGACTTAAATGAGATAGAAGTTTTACGTCTTTTTGCAGATGGATGCGGAGGGCAAAATAAAAATTCCCACGTAATACATACATTAATCTTTTGGCTCAAAAATCATGCGCCTTCTAATCTCGATAAAATTATAGTGACTTTTCCTGTACGAGGGCACAGTTATTTGCCTGCAGATCGAGTCTTTGGCAGGGTTGAGAAAGATTTACGAAAAAAGCCTTTATTACTCAGACCCCAAGAATATCATGAAATTTATGCTAAGCATGGCAAAGTCAAGGTTCTCTCTGAGGATTGGAATTTATTCGACATAAAAGGGCTGGAAACTCATTACAAAAAACTGGAATGTATTCGTGATGCCAAAAGGGTTATAATTAAAAAACGAATAGAAAACCAGGTTGACTCCGAAGTTACTCAAACTCGAAGTCGTGGTCGTGGTCGTGGTTCTAGACGAGGCCGTGGCAGAGGCGCTTGTAATACAACGCCTTCACTAACGCACTTTATGTGCGGTGTTAAAAGTTTAAATAACTATAACAATGACGAAGATACTGTGCCTTATACGAACATTCTTAAGCAGGGAGTAAACCATCCATCACTACTTCGAAGAATGCCTTCAGTAAACGAGATTAAACCTCAAAAGAAGAAAGACGTTGAGCGTATTTTGGTAACGCAGTTTGGTGATGACTGGGCTGAGCATCCAGAAATAGAATGGTATAAAGAGATAATACAGACTGCGTCTAGATCTACAGATGCCATTGAGATTGATGAAGAAGGTGAACGTGATGACGTTGACAATTGCGAATGTCTGGAAGTAGATTTAACGGAAGTTGTTATCTGATTTTTTTTTTGGAAAAAAAAATACAATAAACCTTTTAGATCTATAATTTTGTTTTAATTTTAAATTCCTCTTTTATACAAAACCGGATTTGTCCGATACTAACAAAACCGAACTTGTCACACGTTTGCAGTCACAACCGGATAAGTCCACCTTTTTCAAACAAAACCGGTTTAGTCCATTTTTATTTCTTGAATAAGTTCCAGAATATAGAAGTAAATTAAAAATAGGTACCTCATGCAATAATAGAACTAATCCACCGACATATCCTAATGCAATGTAATACTATTAGTCTCCTTCATATACTGATATTAGTTTTTTAGCTACCGTGTAAAATTTATTTTCGTGGACTAATCCGGTTTTGTTCGCCAGCTCCTCAACTATCTTGTAGATAAAAACATTTTAGCATGAAACATTGGTTTTTTGGAGAGATGTGAGATGTGAGAAAAAAACATCTGGAAAACTAAGTTATCTTACTGAGAGCATGGGAACTGTTTCAGAAATGTTCATATTATTCAAAAGTGGTGTATGTTATCCCTATTGTTTTTGATTGTAATAAAAGAATATAAGACTACTTATATAGTTATACCTTATTTATATTCCTAACAATGATATTTGTGTACGATATGCCTTGTTAAGTCTTACATAAATTATGCCGCGTGGCGGCCGATAATGGTAAGGATTTAGAGGCCTGTAAATAAATAAATATGTATGGGAGAGTATATGGTTTTATTTCATAACATATTAACTACTATCTAAACAACATAATTAAACATTAAAAACCATAGGTCATCGCTTTCATTTTTGAACTATGAGCTTCGAAGTGCAACACGAGCTTAAAAAGACGTTATCTCAATTTCAACACAGTGTAACTCAACACCAGAGCCGTAATCTGTAAATAGAAAGATAACATTGTTTAGCTAATTTCATAGGCAACTAAATAAATATAACACTTGACACCCTTTCAATACAAACTTTAGTCACAAGAACCGATTAAGTGGAACACGGCGCGCGCGTCGATAACGCAAAAAACAGTGGGGCACTTTACGGGTGGTCGGTATTTGTGACGGGGCAATCTAGACGGTCTCGCTCGCGAGTCGCGGGCACTCTGGACGCCGCGGGCGCCATGACAGGGGCATACGAGCGGATAAATAGCGCCATTTACGCCGTTCATTCTCAGCCTATACTTTGACGAGTGATTAAAAAATAACTCAATTAAGGCTTTGGTCGAACCGGCACTGGAATGTACCCATTCTAGTGATCAATCCAGCCCTGTTGACTGGAATGACGGTATATTTTTATTCCAGCTCACCCACATTCCAGCGCCACTGGAAAAGTGTGAACGGCCAATCCAGTGCTGGATTACACGTTGAACAGTGAACACGCATTGTTGATTTTTTGTAGAATTCTATAGGTAATTCCTAACAATGAAGTTAACTAAAAACCAAACTCTTCAGTTTGTTTCTTTGTACAGAGAACATGTGTGTTTGTCGGATATCACTTCAGAATTTTATAAACACAAAGGCACGCGCCAATAAGCCCTGACAAATTTGTGAGGGTTTGCAAATAGAAGGTATCTATGCAGTAGAGGATGTGAAAATAAAATAAAAAGTATGCGTTCTACATACAACATTGAACGAGACAAGATTAATCAAATCATCTACGTCTGGTGCTAGTAGTGATGTTTACCAGCCGAAGATAAAATGGTTCGCCGAGTTCAATTCATTTATAAGAAATACAATGGTGAAAAGACAAGTACAGGTATGTATTTTAAGAATGGTTATTTATTTAGAATTAATGATATGTGGTTAAGAATTGCGTCCGGGTTTTCAACAAAACTATGGCGGCTGCCTTATCATACAATGCAGATTTCTGTAAATATTACTAAAAAATAATTGTTATTTCATATAGTACTCTCACACCATCTTATCTTTTTAACAAGACAAGTAGGGCATTTCAATATTTTCAATCGTTTTGAGCCATATTTTATTATCATTATAACTATGTGTCTACTTAATATATGTAGATACATTTAGAAACTGCAATGTGGTTGATGATATGACCTGCTTATTACACCAAGTCGATGGTCCATGGTATCAATAACAGTATTTTTTTTTGTTTTTTACAGCTCACTACTCTGATGGCAAACCAGTCAGCAATACATTGAAAAATACTTCGAAGACTGTCGTTTCTGGACGATTTATTTGATAGCGTGAACGGGTCTCGCCTTGATCATAAAACATCTAAAGGAAAAACTTTTAAGAAAAGCTGTTGAGGATAGCAAGTGTGTATCTTATGACTAGGGTTTGGGAATTCCCGACAATTTCAAAGTCCCGGGACACGAGACAACCTACAATCAAAGTCCCGGGAATTCCCGAGACTTTCACGAAATATTTTTTTGTTTTTGTTTTTTTGAAGAGGGGTAAGCATTTTTTGAAAAATTTTAATTGAGTTAATTTCTGATGAAAAAAGGCAGTTTTTTTGTAAAAAAACAACATTTATTAAACAGAAAATTAAATCTTTATAACGTTAATTTCAGTTTTACTAATTGCTTTGTTTATTTGTTTTAATCACACGGATTCACTTTTAAGCAGTTAAATATTACAGTTATAAAATGAACTTAGTTTAAAATCATACCAATTCTTGATAACTTTACTATTATCTAGTAATTCTATAATCACAGATTTGTTTCATAATTAAATAATCTAAATATAAATAATAAAACAGACTTCTAAATCAGTCTTTTAAATAATCAACTGACACATTCATTAGACTTCGTTGATGATTTAGTAAAATAGGCTTTTAAAAAAATCACAGCTTCAACAGTTTTGTCCGACAATCTGTTTCCGATTTGTGTAATAATGCCACCGGACAAAGAGAACACTCTCTCGTTTTCAATAGATGGCGGTTAAATTGTGTTCAAGACTTTATACACAATCATAATCCCTTCACAATTATAGTGCCACTCCTTCAATACCGAGGCGGTCAATGGCGGAGGTGGTAAATGGCAAATGGAAGCCCGTGCAACGCCGAAACCCGAGGAAGAATACGAATAAGTTCGTGAGAAAAACTGGGTCTGCTAATATAGCCCCGGAGGCGAATTTTAAATCGGCTGATGTCAAAATACCATTGTTTATCTCCAATTTGGATACACACACATCGACTGAGGACATCGGGAAGAGGTGTCCTTGCAAAAGAGAATTTTTTTTTTTTCTCAATTGGAGTTACGAAGCTGAACTCAGAACAGCTTTGCGATACCGACCCCAGTATTGGGCATTCTGGCTCAATTTCATTTTCGTCTCGACTACTTAGAACAGCTTGCAATACCGCCACCGTTATTGGAAATTCTAGTTTAATTTTGTTTACGTCACAACCACGCAGAATAGCTTTGCGATACCGACCCCGGTATTGGGCATTCTGGCTCAATTTTGTTTCCGTCAGGACCACTTTTGTTATTGGGCGTTCTGGATCAATTGAAGTGACGGAAGGTGAACGTAGTGAACCTGGAGGGGCGGAAACTCATCGAATCATTAGTTAAATCTGTATATGAAAGGCTGAAACCGTTTAATACCAGGACTGTCAATAAGCTTGCTTGCATTTCATACAACTCTGAAAATGACCGCAGTTAGTAACAAAAAGAAAATTGATAAATATTTGACTATGGTAATCGCCACGGAATTTCAGCCATACTATTGTTGACGATAATGGTTTAAGGAAGTTGGTAGAAGTTTTGAATCCAGGCTACGAACTACCACGTAGACAGAAGTTCAGGTATGACCTAATGCTAGACTTCATCAGAGTGCAGCTGTAACTTTACAGCTTGCTAGCATGCTCGAAAATATTAAGTATGTTGCACTAACCGCTGATTTGTGGTCAAATCAAAGCATGGATAGTTTCCTTACTGACAAAATATTTTTTTTAACCAAGGCAGCTTAAAGGGCTATGTATTAACTACATGTAATGTTCTAACTTCACACACAGCTGAAATTCTAGCTGAAATTTTTAGTAATTTACTAGAAGAATGGAAAATTTCAGCTATTGTCACTGATAACGGCACCAACATGGTGAAAATGTGCGATTTTCTTTTGCTGGGAATACGGCACATGTTTTGCCCACACTCTCAATTTAACTTTGGACGATTCTTTGAGGTTTTCTCTAGCGTTAATGAAAAGAAGAATGTTGATACTCAACCGTCAACAAGCAAAGCAATTGTCACGGCGGTAATTCATCAGATCTTTAAAAGCTCTGGGTGGCACGGCAGTTATGGGCAGGCGTGGCGCTTACCATCAGGCGCACGACTTGTTCGTCTCAGCACTCAGTTCCATAAAAAAAATATCACCGGTCCCAAGCGCTGCAGCAAAAACAACCGTGAGTCGGAGACGAAAAGCTGAGAAAAGTGCGATTTTAACATCCCCCCCTACAAAAATGCGCTCATTGAAGCTAAGCCAACACTTAGCCTCCTGTAGTTAAAATGCAACAACTGAAAGGCAAGAAAACTAACGACCCAACTAAAATAAAAAGGACGAAGAAATCGACTGCATGCCAAAGACAACGATTCTCAAACATCATAAGTTTCCTGATTATGACCAAAGTTTAATACGTGTAGAATTATGTTGGGGAATAGTGAACGCAGCCCAACTAATCTATGGTTAATTATTACTCTATGTGTCTATGCTACTCTCTCTCTCGTATTGCGTTGCAAATTATAACTTTTTCTGTCAAATATCGTTTTATTTGTACTGGATCTATCGGAATATTTACATGGTAGCAGAGAGTGGTTGAAAAAGAATTACGGCGGACAATATTCTGGACAGAGAACGGAAAAAATACAAGTGATAGCAGATACCGGCCGGCACGAGTAGAGAGGTTATGTTCGTCACATTTCATCGTACCGAAATTTGATTATCAAAATTACGTGAAATGTCGTCGCACACGTTCAACATTGAGAAGCTCGCAGGCCGTGCCAATTATGCTACGTGGAAATTTGGTGTTAAAACTTACTTACAACACGAAGAATTATGGGAATGTATAGAACCATCAAATGAAAGCAAATCGATAGACCCTGCCAAGGACACCAAAGCAAGAACAAAATTAATCCTATTGTTGGACCCCGTCAATTATGTGCATGTTCAAGACGCCTTGACCGCGAAGGAAGTTTGGGAAAAACTGGAAAAGGCATTCGATGATAATGGACTGGCAAGAAAAGTCGGCTTATTGAAAGACCTTGTTACTACAACACTTGAAAGTTCTAGAAATATAGAAGAATATGTCAACAAGATCATGAGTACAGCACACAAACTACGGGGTATTGGATTCAAAGTGGATGATGAGTGGATCGGTGTATTAATGCTTGGAAGGAAAGGACTTCCGGACATGTATAAACCTATGATAATGGGCTTGGAAAGCTCAGGAATAGTAATCAGTGCAGATGCAATTAAAACAAAGCTGATACAAGAAGTAAAAAGTGAAGAACCCTCCGCCTTTTACACAAATAATAAGATGGTACAGGGCGATAGTCAATATATTATCCATGAAAAATGTGGTACACCGATACGTAGGGCAGATTAAATCAATTACAGAACATGGATATATCGTAAGATTCGCTAAAAAGATAGATCAGTACAAATTTAAGTGGCCCGTTAACGATGACATATCTGAAATACGAGGGTGCGTTTTTGACGTGACAACGTCTTAAATTAGGTTGCGGCTGGGAGTCACTTATGAAAAAGTGTAACGCTCGGTAACGTTACGATGAGTCACCGAACGAGAGAGAGGCCCGCCGAATGCCTTGCGTCTCTCTCCCACTCAACTATGATCGGTCTGCCGCGCGCGCAGCACTAGAGAATTAGGCGCATTGAATCGGCGCATGCTTGTGTCTCTGTCTTTGTCTTTCTCGAACGTTCTTGGCGTTGGAAAAACAAGAAAGCGTCATAATACAAGTTCACACGTGTGGTTAAAGTATCGTCAGCTGTGTCTGTAGTGAAAATGTGGAGTGCTTAGATTCGTCATTTACAACAACTACAACAATAAAGGTAAATAATTGTACACTGATATTTCATTATCGTAAACTATGATTGATTGATTAATTGTTAGATTGACACAAAAGTTGAGAAACTGAGTTTATAGGTTATGTCATACTATTGATAAATGTTGATAGTGTTAAGTAAATTATTAGTTTAAAATTAATTAATTAATTAATTATTATTTTACAAATTTTCATTAATTTCAAATTTATTTAGCAAAAATTTGAACCTTCGATCTGAATAAATGTTTTGATTTTCGAATTGATTCTTTAAAATTACAAATATTAAGAAAAAGTGGCAGATATAAGAAAACTTGATTTAAACTGTGTTGAGCAAGAATTTTAACATCTAATTTAAGTAAATGTTTTAATTTTCAACTTCATCATTTACAATTACAAATTTTAATTAATTTCAAATTTATTTAGCAAAAATTTGAACCTTCGATCTGAATAAGTGTTTTGATTTTCAAATTGATTCTTTAAAATTAAAAATTCATCCATTCAATTTCAAATGTTCAACAGGAATCACCACTCTCAAAACAATGGAAACGGACGAGCAAATGCCTTCAACTTCCAGTACATCAATGGAGACGGAGGATATCGTGCCGTCAACGTCTGCAGTACCTTTCGTTGTTCCACACACCACCTCTACCGCCAGAACGAATGCTCAGCGACAACGTGAGTACAGACTACGTCAAGCATTGACCAGAACTCCTGAACAAGTAAGAGCCTTTGCAAAAGCGGCTGCAGAGAGGCAACGCAGGTTCAAGCTACGTAAATCTGCTAACATAGCCCTCACCAGCGGTACGTCAGAGTCACCTGCTTCAACGTCTTGTTCTGTGGTGGAGAGAACAAGCGTTCCTGTCGTGGCGGAGAGAACGAGCGTTCCCCTAACTAACGCTCAACGGCAACGTGCATTCCGACAACGAAGAGCAGCATCTTCTCGGACTGATGTACAACCGAATACTTCTTCAACCCAAACAGCAATACAACTGGAACAATCCACCTGGTATACCAAATGGTCATCGTCAATACGGAGATTTCAATCTACTTTCCTGGACAACGATTTTGGCCATGCTTGCTCGGTTTGTGACAGATTGTGGTTCAAGAATGACCTTAAAACCATCACTGCACTACAACTGAAGGTAATCTCGGATTGGTACGTTAAGGAAAATCGGCAGCTACGCAAGGAGGATTATACAAAGTCTTGCAACACCTGTAGACAATCACTGAATAAGCGTAAGCTTCCTACTCTCGCAAAGGTCAACGGCTTCTCATATCCTGACATACCTCCAGGTCTACCGCCTCTGGATCCTATCAGTGAACGTTTGGTCTCACCACGCCTTCCATTTATGCAAGTGCGTCGACTGCGTCATGATTTCTCTTATGGAATTATTGGACAAGTGATAAACGTCCCAGTCAACGTACAAGACATGGTAAAATGCTTGCCTCGCCATCTAGAAGAGGACGATGTTATCAACGTTAACATCAAAAGGAATCTTGCACACAAAACAAATTACATCAGCGGGTACATGTCTAAGCGTACGGTCAAAGAATGGTTAGATGTACTTCAAAATTCAAGTCTATATCGTTTGTACGATATCAAAATAGATTTGTCAAGACTGCAGCCTGCATTGCCATCAGATGAAGGCCTTCAAGATGATCCTGCTAATCGGATCGAAGCAATCTCCGCCGAATATACGCCCGAGTCTGAAGTTCTTGCTGCGAGACAGCACACACTACTGTGGAATGAAGAGGATTGTCTTGACATCGCACCAGGACATCGGGCAACGCCTCTTAACATCATTTATGACCGTCATGCAGAAGAACTATCATTTCCTGCGATATACTTCGGAGAGCCCCGCCGTTTCAACATGAACATTTCAGTGACACCGTACATGATGGCGACCAGTGAAATACGACGGAGTGACAGGCGTGGAGCCACGCCTCAAAAAGTCTTATACGATGCAATGAAGATTCTACGTCTGCGAATGGTCGATGGGATTTACAGCACATTCCGAAGTGTTTCGATCACAGAGAGCGGAACTCGACGCATGTTAGAGGATCCGGAGTTTCTCAAAGAATTCGTTGTGCAGAATCTCGCCTTTATGAAGTCGGTGCCAAACTCTGTCCAGTACTGGGCCTCTCGTAAACGAGATCTCTTCGCTATGCTCCGTCAACTTGGTAAGCCGACCATCTTTCTCACTCTTAGTGCAAACGAGGTACGCTGGTTAGTATTGCTGAATTTACTGCTCAAGTTGAGCAACAAATATCCTGGCAAAGTCGCCGAAGATCTCAACACATCAGAGCGGTGCAACTTGGTGAGTGACGATCCAATTACATGTTGCATATATTTCCACAAACTCGTTGGTACATTGATGAAAATGCTGAAATCAAAACAGTCATACAATCCGTTTGGCCAGTACTACGTGGAGGATTATTTCCTTCGCATTGAGTTTCAACATAGAGGAAGTCCGCACGCTCACATTTTACTGTGGTTACACGATGATCCACATGAGACTGTGTCAGAAAATATGCCGAAGACCATCGAGCTCGTGGAGAAGCTGAGTTCCGTCGCCAAAGAAGATGTGCCCAACGATACCATCTACGCCAATCAAATCCACAAGCACACTTTCACCTGCACGAAGCGAGGCGAAACGACTTGTAGATTTGGGATCCCGTACTGGCCAATGCTCACTACCCGTGTATTGATCCCAATGCCTCAAACTGATGGACGCCGCATAGCATTCCAAAAAAAGGCCAAGGAGCTACGCAACTGTCTCAGCGAACGTACATACGCTAGCATGGACGACTTTCTTAGGGAGCATAGTTTGACATTCGATGCATATCTTGACGTAGTGCGTTCAACTTTGCGCAGGCCATCTATGTTGTTCAAACGCAACTTCGACCAACTTATGACGAACACATTCAACCCTTACCTCGCTGGTGAAATCAAATCCAACATCGATATCCAGTTTATCTTGGATGAATACAGCTGCGCACAGTATGTCGTGGAATATGTGAACAAATCAGCTCGTGGAATGGGTAACTTGAATCGTGAGCTGACTAAGATGATGGAAGAGCATCCTGACCGGGACTACACGGGCCAATTGAAAGCATTGAGTGTCAAACTTCTTAATGCAGTTGAAATGTCAGCTCAAGAAGCAGCATGGTATTTACTACGGCAACCGATGAGCGAAACGAGCCGTCAAATTATGTACATACCAACAGTTTGGCCATCGGAAAGACAACGCTGTCGCAAACGTCGGAAACAAATGGATCGCGAAAACATCGAAGCAGACAGTACAGATGTATTTACCAAGAACATCATTCAGCGATATGAAGAGCGACCTCCCTCTCTGGAATCTTCATATTTGGCCGAGTTTGCTTCGTATTACGCTGATTATCATGATTTCATCGACAATGAAGATGACGTAGATGTGCAAGAAGACGAAATTGAAGAACCGGTGACCGAGGAAAGGACAGCTGTGGGAAGGACGACATCAAATGAACACCGCAGACGAAAAATTGGACGAATAATACGATACAGACGCTACGAAATAGATGAAACTGTTAATTATCAACGTGAAATGGTATTGCTGTTCTTGCCTTTCCGCAATGAAATAGCTGACATTGTTGATAGCAATAAATTTCTACAACTGTTCAATGATAACAAGGATACCATCATGGAACGCCGCCAGCTGTTCGAAAACAATCTCAACATCGACAGTGTGATGCAAGAGCTTGAAGCTATGATGATTCTACAAAATTCAGACAGCAGAGAACCACCAGAAATTGAGGAAAGGAGAGTGTTTGTCGAGCAGGTGTTAGGAGGAGAAGGTTCCGAGAACAACGATGATGTCAATCAAATCGTCCCGCGAGAAGGCTTATTATCGGTCGTAAAAAAACGTAGCAACGTGATGCCAAAACAGCAATTTTGTGAGCTGATACGAACGACGAACCCTGAACAACGTGAGCTGATTCATGAGGTCATACATCGTTTACATGGCTGCGGAGATGAGGTCGTCGTCACACTACAAGTTTTCTTCACAGGACCGGCCGGCTGTGGGAAAACTTATTCAGTTAAGTGCCTGATGGAGACGTACAATCGTTACACACAGGAACACAACTCACTGAACAACGCATACGTTGCTTGTGCAAGCACAGGCAAAGCAGCTGTCCCTATTGGCGGAACGACAGTTCACTCAGCGTTTCGTCTCACAAATTCTCGAGTGACAAAACTTCTTTCTGCTGAGAACTTGCAAGCCTACAGAAACATGTTTGTCGGCGTGAAAGTTGTTTTCATTGATGAAATCAGCATGTTGAGTGCAGCTATACTTGGAAAAATCAATTATCGACTACAGCAGATTACCGGTATTTACGATCAACCATTCGGAGGCATTCACATGATCTTATGCGGCGATTTCAGACAGCTGCCACCTGTGCGCGCTAGTCCGTGTTACACAGTACCACACAACCAACTCGGAGGACCTGTACTCTGGCAAAGCATCAACTACTTCCCATTAGTCCGTGTTGTCCGACAAACTGACGAGCTGTTTTCGACGATTCTCACCAAAATTGGAGATGGACTCAAACTAAGTGTCAATAATATCGCACTTATTGAGTCCAGGCACAAATCTGAAGTCTGGTGCAAAGAGAACGTACCCGACGCTGTCAGATTGTATTACAGCAACCATGAAGTAGATTCATACAATCGAAACGCAATTCAAAACGCACACAACTGTATCGCCACTGATATTATGCTTGGGTATTCCAGCAATTCTGAAAAGAGCCGGGAGCAAGGGAAACTTCACAAGATGTCGGTTGCAGAAACCGACGGATTGCCATACATGTTGCCATTAGCAGTAGGATATCCGTACATGATTACATCTAACATAGACGTCGCCGATGGATTGGTAAATGGGGCTATTGGAGTTTTGCTATACATCGAACGTCAGCCAGCCAATGCAGATGACCGTTCTGCTCCAGGAGGACCATCGACCAGCACAAGTTTGCCGCCAGCTAAAGATGAAATCGCCACTCTATGGTTCCAGTTTGAAGACAAAAATACGGGTACCAAAGCAAAAATCAAATGTCGACCACATGTGCACAGCAAACCAAACACCTTATCCGTCGATTGGGTGCCAGTGCACAAGAAAGTGGTAAACATTTCGTTGACAAAAACAGTGAAGTGCAAGCGAAAACAATTTCCTTGCGTGCCTGCTTGTGCAATTACGATCCACAAGGCCCAGGGTGGGACGTTTACTACAATTGTTTACAAGTACTCCTCAAAACAACCACAGCAATTGGTATATGTAGCCATGAGCCGCGTCACAAGTATCGACGGATTGTACATCATAACAGAAAAGGACTCTCCATTGGTTTTCAAACATGGCCGAGATGGAAACGACTCACAGACTACTCGAGATATTCGCAATGAATACTTACGACTTCGTGGACACACTCTAGACACAATTACCAAACAAGCCGTAAAATTCTGTGACGACGCAACCGACGCTGGACAACTTATTGTAACGAACATCAACTGTCAAAGTTTAAGTGCCCATGCCGCGGACATTGAAACAGATACAGTGATACCACGATCCGACTATTTAGTATTGACTGAAACGTGGATGCGCGACACTTGTGAACCAACTCCAATCAAGGGTTATGAGTGCGTATCCAGGGAAAATAATCGAACTAACTCAGATACCAACGCGGCTGGTGGAGTGGCGATCTATCGTAAATTATCATCGATATCTACGGCGGAAGTGGTCCAAGTTGCGATTACAGACGTAACTCGTGTCATTAAAACCAAGGGTGACATGTGCATGACTGAAGTTACTTGCTTCGCCGCTAATACTAGCTTCAAGTTTATACTCGGTGCTGTATATATTCATCCAGGAGCTAGTATGCAGGATATTGGAATGTTGCTATGGCAAGGACTCGGTCCGTACATTCACAACAGCCAGTACGTGCCACCGTTCGTGCAAGTTGATTCTAGTATACCGATTCTTCTGTGTGGTGATTTTAACAAAAACGTAAAGCCTGACAACTCGTTTCTTAATTTCATGAAAAATACGTATAATCTTGATTGCGTATCAAACGTTTCTAAGTCAACTACGTTAAAAGGAACAACTATCGACTTGACTTTCGCAAGACACATTACAGCAGAAACACTTCCTTTCATTTCATATTTCTCCTATCATCGTCCTATCCTCAACAAAATCACTCAAATAGGAATTAGTTAAGTTTAAGTTTACATGTACAATGTTTTAGTAAACAAAATATATTTCTATAGTTAAAATTTGTGCAATTCTTATTTTCATTCAATTCCTTGTTCCTATTGTGCAATTTAATTATATTCATATCAATAAATATTCTACCGAGAAAAAGACGTTGTCACGTAAAATCTTCGCCCGTAAAACCGACTTTACAGGCAACCATTTTTTAAGTTCGCGGAATGGGGGGGAGGGGATAATAATAGGTCATTATCGGGATGGCCACGACTTCAGCCACTCAATATTAGTATAAATACCAAGTTTTATCTTAATTGGATCATTAGTCTCTGAACTATCGTCAAGCAAACAACTCAATCGGGAAGAAAGTATGAATTATGGAAAAAATCGAGTACCGTGCCGTAATAAAGTTCCTTACCAAGCAAGGAAAGTCAGTTCAAAATATACTGGAAGAGATGGAATCCGTTTATGGGGACTCTTGCCCGGGTAAAACCATGGTTTACAAGTGGCACAGTCTCTTTAAACAAGGCAGGACCTCACTTGAAGACGACCCTCGGCCCGGACGGTCGACCGAGGTGACTACTCCGGAAATCATTAAAAAAGTCGAAAAAATTATATTGGAAGATGCCAGACTACAGAAGAAACAGCTTGTAGAAATGGTTGGAGTATCGGATACGACAATTTTCAAAATTCTACATGATCATCTTGGCATGACAAAGGTCAGTGCAAGATGGGTGCCAAGAATGCTCACGCCGCCTCAAAAACAACGCCGCGTGGAGTGTTCTCGCACGTTTTTGGACCTCTGTAACGAAGATAAGGATGGACTTTTAAGTCGAATTGTTACTGGAGATGAAACTTGGGTTCATCATTATGAACCTGAGTCGAAACAGGACTCTATGCAGTGGCACAAAAAAGGCACACCACCACCCAAGAAGTTTAAAGTGTCACAATCGGCTGGAAAAATCATGGCAACAGTGTTTTGGGATTCGGAAGGGATCCTGTTGATCGATTATAAAGATAAAGGCGTTTCTATAACCGGACAATACTACGCTTCCATCCTCGAGAGGTTAAAAGAAAGCATTAAAGAAAAAAGGAGGGGAAAATTAACCAAAGGTGTCCTTCTTCTACACGACAACGCGCCAGTTCACAAGAGCCGTGTTGCTTTGGCTGCCCTGCATAACGTGGGCTTCGATATTTTAGATCATCCACCCTACAGCCCAGACCTGGCTCCCAGTGATTACTACCTCTTTCCAAAACTCAAAAAAGAACTTCGTGGGAAGAAATTTTCTACTGATGAAGAAGTGAAGGACGCGGTTTCAGCCTATTTTTCGGACAAAGAAAACATTTTTTTATGAAGGTATACATAAGCTAATTGAAAGATCTGAAAAATGTATAAGGGTAGCAGGTGAATATATTGAAAAAGAAAAATAATTTTGTATTTTTATTTACACTTCTTACCCTCCATTCCGCGAACTTAAAAACGCCCCCTCGTATCATAGAGTTTTGAGTCTAGATTGTAATCCAAAATATGTGTACACAGAAAAACAAAGCTGAGACAGTTTTCGGGATTATATAAAACAAATAGGTAATAATAATAATACATAATAATGCAATATATGTTATGCAAAATATGCACATCTGCAAACATGATATTTACAGACATGACTCGATTGCGCCTAAGCAATGTGGAAAATTCCACAAAGTATCTTAGTCATTTGCTACAACCAGCCATTGCTCCGGTGTTTCTGGCATCTGAAATAATGATTTATATTTATTTTCAGCTACGTGAACGTGCTTCAGAACAACCGCCTGATGATTGCCCTCCGCCTGCCAATAAAAGCGACAATGAATGCCCTCCGCCTAACAATAAAAGCGACAATGATTGCCCTCCGCTTCAAAAAAAAGGAAGAAAGCAGTCGCCCCAAGCCCGGAAGAGATAATGGCATCTACTTTCAATATTTAAAAAAGAATAAACCGAGCAAACGGAGTCAACTTCGCACAAACTTGACGAATGTGAAGCCTATGGTATTTTTTTGGCAAATAAACTTATTCAAAGACAACAAAAATACATGTGCAACATTACATATCAAATATATTGTTTAGTGCTGATCGCGGAAAATATGACTATGATCGCATGAATACTAACAATTATTATTCACAAGGATACTCTACACAACCAATTTCAAGAGCCTCACCGATGCCACAGCATAGCCCTGAAACACCTGCATCAAATACGTCCCATCAAAATGACTGTGGGTCCCAACTATGACTGAACAATTTCTATCAGAATTTGGTGATTTAATTAATTAAATAATTTGATATGTAATGACTACTTTTTCTGATTTAATTAAAACAGTACATACCTTTACATATTCTTTTAATGCTCCAATAAGGGCTTCGCTGACCTCTTTTACTATAAATCCTATTCGTTGCTTTGATATCTTGAAAATATATTGCATACTAGTATAGGAATCTCCTGTTGCATAAAAACGAAGTGTTAGTGCTAATCGTTCCGTGACACTGATTGCTTTTCTATAATTTGTATCCTTTTTATGTACACTTGGTCCAATTAAATTCACGAGTTCTTCAAAATTGATCGGAGACATGCGTACAAAGTTTTTATACTGTCCAGTAATCATTTGGTTTTTTAAAAATTGCTATCAATGACAAACCACCACATACGCCTCTATTTTTAAATAAGTTTGATGTCCAGTAACGTTTTTTCTTCTTCTTAATTTGGATGAAACAATAATTAAGTAGAATCAAAGATACCAACGCGTCCTCGCTGTCGGCCATCTTGAGTGAACTAACGGCGAAAGCGGAGCACAGAGTTTTGACGAGCATGTTACGCCGATTTTAAAACACAGCGTAACATGCTCGATGCGTACATGCTCGATGCGTACATGCTCGATGCGAATGTTACATTACACCTCGTAACGTTGGCAGTACCCACCTTAAAGAGCTTGAACATTTCATATACCAAACTAGGTCATGAAGAAGGCGAGCGTTTCACGCCACCTGAGAAGATGTGTTCTTTTAGCTTCTTATTATCTTATTGTTACAAAAGTAGACAACATAATGAGTAGAGTGCACGAAGCTCAGGCTCCAACGATACTCTGACAGCAGGGGAGTCACTGCAAATAAAAGGAATGTTCTTAGAATCATAATGTTGTAAGGCACATGAGGTTCTTTGTGTCTTTATTTTGTTAGTACAAAAAAAACACCGACGCTCCAGGTACTTTCTAAGATAATTAAAAAGGCACGTAAAGTGTTTTGCGACTTACTCAGTTCTTATTGGTTACTTATGGTTTTTTTCAGATTAAGAGGGTAGCAGTATTGTGATTTGTTTTATGGAAAAGGGAAAATACAGCAACTTTATTCTGCTTCCTTCTGCGCTTATGCGCGTAAATGTTAGAGTTGTTACGTCTATTTTACATCATCAAATAATAAGCTGTGTGTATTTTGATACGATGATAGCTGATGCTAGAGATAGGAGATGTTACTGACAAGGGAACTTAAAATATGAATAGGTATAAATTCATTTAATCAATAGCTTTACTTTGATCTCAACATAGAGAAAAATATTGTTCTTCAAAGTTGTTAAATGTGTTTTTTAAGTACTGTCGAACGTTCAATGCATGCCTTCATCTCGTCATGTAGAGGCTTTGGTACAGACCATGGAAAGAAATCTGTCGTTGACTAAGGGCTACTTAAGAACAGCGAGTTCGAAAGAAAGTGCTCGCAGACATTGGCAGCATTTGTCCATGGAATTAAATAGCATGGGTCGGGTCATAAAGACATGGAAACGGTAGGCTAAAGTTTGCAGATTTTCTCTGTATCTGTGAATGAAATAAAGTGTTGTGTACATTTCTAGTACAGGACTGGCAAAAAAGGTGCTTTGAAAAAAAAGATGCTACGTTCGGTAGCGAGACGAAGAACTGGTGGTGGCAATGAAGTGGTGGAGCTGTCGGAGATGGAAGAGAAAATCTATCTATCTCTAATGGGTGGCGAAGGATTCTCTGTTGGAGATCAGCATCTTGCTATCCAACCACTCCATGTGAGACTTATGTTACCTACTTGTTTTTACTATAAGTTCTCGCATGGTAAAGGAATGTTCTTAAAATCATAATGTGGTAAGGCACATGAGGTTCTTTGTGTCTTTTTTCTTAGTAACAAAAAAACACCGTGGCTCCAGGTACTTTCTAATATAATTAAAAAGGCACGTTTTGCGATTTACTCAGTTCTTATTTGTTACTTATGGTTTTTTCAGATTAAGAGGGCAGTATTGTGATTTGTTTTATGGAAAAGGGAAGAATACAGCAACTTTATTCTGCTTCATTCTGCGCTTATGCGAAATGTTTGAGTTGTTACGTCTATTTAATAAGCTGTGTGTATTTTGATACTTGTGTACTGTTGCATGACATTTTAACATTTAATGTTTTTTTGTTTTTCACTGGCTTTATTGTCTTAAAACTAGAAATTTCAGCGTTTTACCAACCATGGTATGTCCGTCAGGTTTGTCAATTTGGTATGTTCGTGTCTGGAGCACCACGTTTTGACGTTTGTCTTCGCTCTGAGAACTAGATCTGTGAAGGGTCTTTTTACTGGCGTCCCGGCGTCGAGAAATACCGGCTCCCGTGAAAGAAAGAAAGAATAGCAGAAAAAAATAACCACGGAGCCTGAGTGGATGGCGTCGCGGCCGACACGCGCCCAACCTCAAGAAAGATGGCGGCCGATTGCCGCTCCAAAGTTTACTCCAAGGTTGAGGGGGCCCATCTCCATGTCCGGAACCCATTGTAATACTTAATATTAAGAAAGCTTATTGCAGCTGTAGAATATATAGAACTGAATAAATAAATAGAAAAGAATAGAACCTCATTTAAGAAGAATAGAATGTAAAAACTAACCCTAAACTCAAGAACTTAAAATAAGTAAGAAAAGATAGAAATAAATATAAATTTTAGGTGAATTTAATTGTTGTAATTCACCTTCCAGTTGTAAGGACTGGTGGCGCCCCTTTAGAAGGGACCCTATTTTGATTATTTGCTACACCAGTATGTAACATCACCCTGGCTAAAGAACACACCGCTCGTTCCTAGGCTAGCCGGCAGAAAAGGTGCGTACCGCGTTTAGCGCGCAGCAGTACACAAGTGAATAATTATGAAGTAAGTAATACAACATAACTTACATAACTTCTAGACTTTATAAAAATCCGTCGTTGACTAAAAGGCTACTTAAGAACAGCGAGTGCGAGAAAAAGTTCTCGCAGACATTGGCAGCATTTGTCCGTAGAATTAAATAGCATGGGTGGGGATATGTGTGGGCACCATAAAGACATGGAAACATTAGGCTAAAGTTTGTAGATTTTCTGTGTATATTTTTTTATGTAACTGAATGACGAGACGAACTGGTCGTTTGCCTGATGGTAAGCAGTACCAGCCAGCCCATAACAATAACAGCACCACTCAGAACTTTATTTTGCAAAATCTTGCGCGGCGCTGCATTGCGCTCGTCACCCTGAGGCAATTAGCTGTTGAGTCTTATAATGCCCAGTAATTTCGCTGGCTACAATGCCCTTCAAGCCGGAACACAGATTAAAAGGGCACTAGTATTGTGATTTGTTTTATGAAAAAGGGAACTGTCTATGCCAGTCTGCTATTACTGCGAGAAATAGACCATTTTTCCCCCCGCGCCCGCGCACGGCCGCGGCCTATAGAGATCACTCTACTCTGCTAGACTCGATTCTACAATTAGCTCCAACAAGTACAACTTTATTTTCCATGTAATTCCATTTGCCTATTACTGCGAGAAATAGACCATTTTTCCCCCCGCGCCCGCGCACGGCCGCGGCCTATAGAGATCACTCTACTCTGCTAGACTCGATTCTACAATTAGCTCCAACAAGTACAACTTTATTTTCCATGTAATAATTAATATGTAAAGCAATAAACTACAATTCAAGACAAGAACAATCTTTCAATGTGATCACAACTTAGAAGAAGAAGCAAGAATATAGCAACTTTATTCTGCTTCATTCTGCGCTTATGCACGTAAATGTTTAAGTTGTTACGTCTATTTTACATTATCAAATAATAAGCTGTGTGTATTTTGATACGATGATAGCTGATGCTAGAGATAGATGTTACTGACAAGCGAACTCAAAATATGAATAGGTTTATTCAATTATTCAATTTACTCTGATCTCAACATAGAGAAAAATATTGTTCCACACAGTTGTTAAATGTGTAATATAAAATATTATTTTAAGTCCTGTCAAACGTTCAATGCACCCTTCACCTCCTCATGTAGAGGTTTTGGTACAGACCATGGAAATAAATCTGTCGTTGTCTAAGGGCTACTTAAGAACAGCTAGTTCGAGAGAAAGTGCTCGCAGACATTGGCAGCATTTGTCCATGGAATTAAATAGCATGGGTGGGGCCATAAAGACATGGAAACATTAGACTAAAGTTTGTAGATTTTCTCTGTACCTCTGTATGAAATAAAGTGTTGTGTACATTTCTAGTACTGGACTGACAAAAAAGTACTTTGAAAAAATAGAGCATGCTACGTTCGGTAGCGAGGCGAAGAACTGGTGGTGGCAATGAAGTGGTGGAGCTGTCGGAGATGGAAGAGAAAATTCTATCTCTAATGGGTGGCGAAGGATTCTCTGTTGGAGATCAGCATCTTGTTATCCAACCATTCCATGTGAGACTTACGTTACCTACTTGTTTTTACTATAAGTTCTCGCACAGAAAACACAAGAGCAGTGATATGCATAATATTTCATATTCAGGCCATATTCAAGTTGAAGGCAGTCAGCCAATCAGCAATAAGATTTATGAATCTATTATTCATAAATTTTATTGATGTCAACTGAATAATGTAAAGAACCAAATTATTTATTATTTTGCCTGGAAATTTAGTATAAAAACTCCCTTGTTATTTGTGGCAGTCAGGTTTTTCCAGTCAAAAAGCCAACAAGGAGAAACCATAAGCGACCATGGAGAAAGAGATGTTCCAGTAACAAGTATTAGATCTAGTACTTCTACAGTAAGTAATAAAATGTAATAGTTTGTATGGAGCATAGGTACAAATCAATATATTTCTCATGTGGAAAAATGAATTTCAGACAACAATCTTTGACAATAGGAGACGATAATTCGAAACACAACAAACATCACTACAGGTTTGCTGTTGAAGCAGTTACGCAAGGCTAATATAGGGAAACCGATGCGCTTGCAGCGACCCAGATTAGCAACCCAGCGAGCATGAGGCGCGGTGTCAGCATTTGGTCATTGACATCCGCATGGCAATTTACCTTAGTTTTTAACGCATTCTTCGTTCATACTTTACGTCTCCACGACGCAGTCCCTACCTCATGACTCCAGTGCCCGACGCCGGGAAGACACACCCGAGGGTCAATATAACAAATTATATGCTACCGCGTGAAATACGGTGGAGAGGACAATAGGCTTATAAAAATATCGATTTAGATGCCTTCTGGTACATCGGATGCTTCATTATCATCCAGACATGGTGGCAAAGATTGTTATGGCATGTTACGTTCTCCACAATATGTGCAATAGAGCGGGCTTGCCAGCACCTTGTTTGACCGTTTCTGAAGCCGATGGAGAGGCTAACTTTGGTGCAAGAAGATGAAGGGAAATACATAGATAACATCTCGCTGTAGGGCGGACACATCGTCAAGAACTAATTAATAGTTTGTGGTGGGCTCGGCACATTTAGAAAAGTTAAATAAATTATGTTATGTATATGAATTCATCGTCTTATAATATATTCGGTTAACGCATCTACTATGCGCGTAAGAGCTGAAATCTCAGCATGCGGTCCCTCTTCCGGTCAGTAACTGAACGTAGTACGTAAAGTTTCTCGGCGCCACTGAGCATTTTACCCTTTCCACTTCTACCCGCTGTTTTTCAACCCGCAAAAACCTTTCCAAAAGACTTATCAAATGGCTCCGACGTGGGTGGGGATGGCGATGGCGAGGAAATGTAAGCCACAATGCTGAAAAAATTTGCCATCTCCCTTAAAGACGCAAATTTATTTAATGGAAGCAAACCATCTCTTGCCAAAGTTTTGAAAAAAACCGGATTCGCGTATAAATAGAGCGATAAAAGAAAGATTATAATGGGGCGAACAGATATTGCGCTTGCCCGGGTTCACTATTTGCGCAAAGCAAAAAATATAACAGACTGGGAGAAAGTGGTTTTTTTTTTTTTGACGATACATGGCTCAACGCAAAACACACAGTTTCAACATCGTGGACAGATGACAAAGCGGAATCTACCACCAAAGTACCCGAAAGCAAAGGACAAAGACTCATAATTGCTCATGCTGAGACGTCTTCAGCTTTTGTGCCTAATTGCCTTTTGGCATTCAAGTCGATGAAGACAACATACCATGAAGAAGTTAATTTCGTCAAATTTAAGGAGTGGTTTTTTGACTCTATTAAATAATTTAAACAGGCCGCATGTGATAATTATGGACAATGCTCCGCACCACTCAGTGCAAAAAAACAAACCGCCGACGTCCAGTAACCATAAAATCACATGAACTAGAAAAGTAACGTGAAGAAAGAAAAAAGCCAGTAAAATAAAACAGACCGTGAGCAGAACTAGAAAAAGAATGTACTGAAGAAGTTCTTGAATCAGAAAAAAAGCACCCGGTATAATTGACTGCACTAAAAGTTTGCCTGAAAAATCAACATCTCTTCAATGACAGGGACTGGAAGGCTATTAAATATGCTGTCCACAACATGATTCAAAATATAAAAAATAAATAAATATTGGAGATAAGAGTTGCGTTGTGCAAACAAATTCATATGCCCAAACTTGTCTAAGAGTATTGGAATTTACTAATATAAAAATCAGACTCCATATATAGTAAGTAGTGTAAAAGATTTTTTTATAACAATTACAAAAGTATTCATATTTGTAAGACCATGGCTTGGTCCAATTATTTTGATGAGACCCTTATTATTAAAGTTTAAGTTCTTGCCAAAGCCATAAGTATTTTTTAACGGTTGATTACGCAAGATATGTTATGATAATTTCTTCTTAGGATTGCTTTAAGTCCTGAATTAATAATGAAATTATTTGTGAATCACAAGTAATGAAATTATTTGTGAATTGTTTTAATTAAAAAGTTGATTGTATATAACTTTATTAGATATTATTGGTAAGGGGCCAATCAAGTATTACGTGAGCACTATACCGCGCGGGGGCGCGGGGGTCTTTGCTTTGCTTCGCGTTAACGTTATCATTACATGACTAGACATTTTTGTTTGCTGAAAAATTGTCATTACCTTTTACCACAGATAAGAGTAAGATAAGAGCAGTAGTAGTAAGAGTAGTTTAGATAAGATTTTTTTTTACTAAATTGACTTAAGTATATAATGGAGTTAAATTACTGCTAATTCGTAATACACCCCTTTAATTAACCAATCATTCTGTTACTGACATGAAGTTTAATTATTTGATAATAATTATTAATAATTGTAAAATTATAAATCATTATGCTGACAAGTACACAATACAAGTTTTTAATTTAGAACAACATTGATAAATCTACAGAATTTTTCTAAACACAAACTTTTTGTACATCTGCGTTTATATCGTTAATGCACATATTTTCAACAGAAATAAGTTTTTTATCAATTGTCTTTTAATATTTAGAGTGTTGGCCCTGTACAAAAAAGGCTGAATTAAGGTCTGAATACAAAAAAGGCAATACAATTAAAGACTTGGTATCAAGTACCCCAAGCGGTCTAGTAAATTAGGTATGTATCATCAGGCTATGGAGGAAGCATCAGTGACATAGTATTTTTGGAAAACTGTGGGTTTCTAGACGAATAGCATTCTGGAAGTTGGATCTTAGCTGACCGTGGTTTTAAGCATATTGAACAGGTTTTGGTCCAAAAACAATGTAACTTGTTGAGGCCTCCAAGTGTAGCTCAAAATGCAAAATTGGAGTGGGATAATGAAAATGTTGAAAATGAAATAAACCTATATCGTTTTAGAGAAATATTATGGAACCCAAAGCACATCGATCACAAAAAGCGACCAAAGCGTTACGACGCTCTCAACGAAATAGCTACCGAATTGTCTACCAATATTTCAGAAATAGAAAGAAAAAAAAACCTTAACAAGTCACTATTTCCGGGAGAAAAACGAGTAGATACTAAAAAAGTCCAGAAGTCAGGCGTTAAGCCAAGATCACTCGCGAAGCGAATAACCTTTGTCAATGGGTGAATCTGACGATAACGCCCGATCTACTGCGAGTGGCAATCAACCGATCGAAGTCTTATCGACGTCTCCGGTAGCTTGTCACAAGCAGTCCGATAGTAGTGAAGTAGTGAAGACTCCCTGCTCTTTACGGTCAGTTCTCTGATCGAGAAGCAGCAGCCGGGGGCAATGTCGCGCACAACCGCAGCGGATTTCGTTGCGATTGTTCGCGCGACACTGTGGGCCTCGGGTGGCGTAGCACGAAAGATTCGTGTTGCGCCTCTCGCAGCACCCCCGTGGTTCCCAGTTTCACGGCGCACATACGTCAATATTCCACATTTACGCGGCCAAAATTGAATTTTAAAAACTTACGGTAAACACATAAAATAGCACATGCAGAGCTAGTAGACAGTTCCAAGAATCCTAACTGAGCCCCACCACCTACCTGCGGTACACCCCGACCGCTTTCAGTTAGTCGGTACTTGACCGTCAACCCGTGCGCTCGTTTTACTGCTTAAAGTTACAAACACAACAAAAGTGACAACATTAATATTTTTTTTCTGTGTCAGTTTTTGAAGTGAAACTGATGGATTCCAATAACACAGGTATGGATCTTTATATTTATTATCATTTACTTACCCAAAATGCTCATTTCGAATAATTTGGGGGTTTCAAACACATGGGTTGTTTTAGACAAATTTTGAAGTAATTTTGAACTTCAAAGGCCAATTTGTTGTATTTCTCGATGAGATACGATCATCATTCTTTTTTTATTTAAAACTACAATCCTTTGACTAAAAGAAAATACAAAAACCAGCTGCGGAAGAGTGCAGATGACAAAACGGGGGACCTTTTTAATCATTAAGATTTTATATGAAAATATAACCATTTTTTTATTAGTTAAGTAATCTTAACTTTCTGTTGTTTTAGATACTTCAAGCACATCAGGTGTGAAAATTGTTACTCGGAAATACCTTTATCAAATTATGAAAGATGAAAATTTACCGAATTTCGATGCAAAAGTGAATTATTTAGAAAGTCATTTATTATTAAACTATGGCAATACAGATGAGGACATAAAAGACATAAAACAAAGATTTTCTTTATTTAAATCAGTGTTAAAAGACAAATGGGCCAAATGCCACAGAAAGGAAGATGTTTTCTTGAAAAACAATGAGTCTTGGTTAAATGGAACATTTCAACTACCCATAAAATCATTAAATCGGCCGGGACGGCCTTCGAAATCATTTGACGAATTAAGTGAACGAAGCAAGCGTCGAAAAACCGAAGAAATCCGAGCAACTGTGGGAGATGACGTCATTGTTCACGCTGCACAAACAACCTTAAGAGTACAAGGAAAAAGGGATGCGTCGAAAATCCTAAAAGAAATAACAAATTTCCCTAGTCGAGCGCATGAATATAGAAAAGCAGTCGACGAAAAAGGAAATAAAGATAGTGTTACTCCTTTGACACCACTACAAGCTTTTAACTATGTTCGTTGAGGCCGATCTAACAAGACGTCAGTACGAGATCATTCGAAACACGAACAAAGTATTTTATCCCCCATATTATCTATTGTTACAAGAAAAACAAGAATGTTATCCACCAAAGGAATGTTTACGGGTCACAGGTACCTGCGCGGAAAGCAGCTTACAAAGCCTTATTGACAATACCGTTACACGGAGTATTTCTTATTTCACTCAAATTATTTAAATCATTGACAAAAAGATTTAATATGTGACTAGCACAGTGGAAATACTTTGCTTTGGGATATTTATCATTAATTATTTTCTGAACTCCACCAACATGTCCAGCCATCGTGGAGCAACCATCATACCCTTGCCCAACCGTTTTGTTGAGATCTAAACCACATGATGTCAAAAGAGATATTATAACTTCAGAAATCGATGCAGCATCTAATTTTTGAAGTGGTCTGTACCCCAAAAATTCTTCAAGTATTACGTAACTGTGTTTCGTTTGGTCAAACTTGACGTATCTTATGCCCATTGAAAGCTGTTCAGTCCCGCTTATATCCGCTGTCTCGTCAGCCAAGACTGAAAAGTATGCCGCTTCTTTTGCTTCATCAGTAATGGTTTCACGAAGAACGTCAGCATAGGTTTCAATAATTTCGTTTTGTATTTGATGGGATACATAGAGGGCATTTTTCGAACCAGTTGCAAAGTGGTCTTTTAAAACCGTATCTCCTGCCTCAACTCGGAAATGTAGTAAGTCTTTGAAAATTGACCCATCTTTTGTTTTTCCTCGAAGGGGTAAATCATGCGTAGCACAAAGTAAGACCGAAGATATAATGGGTTGAAGTTTTTTCTGTTTTCTGAAATTTCCCTGTGATATTCAGTATCTATCTGTTCATAAACGTCTTTTTTTTTCTTTGTTGCATGATTTCCAGAATTTTTTTAGAACGTTGTGTACGGCAAAGTGGTCCTTTGCCGTACATGTGTATTATTTCTCGCACAAATTCATCGAGGCATTACTCAGGGGCCATTTATTGTTCGGCCATGCAAAAAATATCAAAAATTACACGAGTGTGCGAAATCTCATGCAAATAGCCAGTGGCATCGTGAATCGGTTATACGTTCTAAATATCCACAGCCAGCGGCAAATTATATCAGTGAAGTTGATTGATATGAATTGAGGCAAAAGATTTCTTTCCTTCAGTAGCAGAAGCGATCAAGATTGGCCTTTGTCTACCCGTCACAACATGCACAATAGGAAGATCTTTTAGCACACTGAGAAGAGTTAAAACTTGGAATAGGTCCACAACAGGTGACGAGCGACTGTCTGGATTATGCTTGTTAAGTGTCCACCGAGGCAAGATAACCAAGGACAATAAAGGTAACTTTATAGGAAACGTCATTAATAAGTTCGGTCAAAAACCCCGCCGGCTGCAGTTGCTTTTTAAATGAGAATTGTGTAATTACAGCCTACTAATTATTGTGAATAAAAAAATTATTTCCAACAGATGGCTTTTTATTTCAATAATTCCTGTTGATCCCGAGATTCCCAAGGGGTGAAGTGCACCCCCTGGCACCCCCCTGCCGGCGCCCATGCGTTGATTATAATGGACAATGCACCATACCACAACACATTAACAACAAAGCACCAAACGTAAATACAAGAAAAAATTAAATTATGGAATGGTTGCGTAATCATAATGTAGAATTTTCAATAGAAATTTGCAAGCCACAACTGCTAGAACTTGTGAAACGCAACAAACCAGAACTAGTTCTGCTGTTGATGCAATTTTACATGGATTGGGGAACAAGGTACTTTTTTATTCAATTTAGCTAGGTTAGAAACCATTGGATGGAATAAAATAATGATTACTTAGGTATCTGTAAATATTGTGTATGCAACTATGTATTTTTATTGCAGGTGTTGCGGTTACCGCAATACTATTGTGACCATAATCTGTTAGAAATGTGTTGACTGCAATGAAAACAAAAGAAGCAGAAATAAAGTTTGGAAAGCCTGCCAACACCATGCCGGAATAGGTAAAACACGCATTCAATGCTAAAAGTGCCGATGAATTACTGCGCTCAGTTAAAAACAGTAGAAAATTATAATATCTCGCCAACATCAGATATTTAGAAGAACCTATCATTGTAGAACTGTGATCAGATACCGAAGAAAGCAGTGACAGCAAAGATATCGAAGGTGATTTATTTGAGGATATGCAGCCACTTGATAAAGTTATTGCTGAACATAATTACAGTAAAGTGTTTTAAAAATATATTTTCTTTTCTTTTACCTTCCATATTAAGTAGGTATCAAATCAAGTTACAACTAGAGCAACGCAAATTAATTGTTACAAGAGTACAATGCGTGGTGTATAAGATTGGAGCCAACCACACTACAGAGGCTGTCACAGACAAGATAGATAAGGAGTTGTTCGAAGGAAGACAGAGCTAAAACAAGCAAACAAGATAAGGAGGTATTCGAAGGAAGACAAAGCTAAGGTCGGTCGACAAAAAAGTGGTGCAAGACTTGCAATTAATGGATTTGTCCCGATCACCAAGCAGTAGTGTCCTGAATGCTACGAAAACAATGGAAATACTAATAAAGTTTAGTTTTCAGTTAAAAAATTAAGTTGATCTCAGATGTGCCATTTTTGTTACTTTATCTTATACAGGCTGGTTCTTTTTGAGGTAAATATTGATTTGTGCAAATTAAACATGCCAATTTACGTTTTTGAACGCACTCAAATGTGACGTCGCTTGTGTCATCGAATGCATGGCATCCTCTTCCGTCTGGTGGCTGCACCAGTCTGCGAAATTATCTCATAGAAATAGGCCACATATCCGCCAAGTTTCTAGTAACGGTCTGGTGTGCATCTGCCATCATAGGGCGTTATTTCTTTGAAAATCAACATATCCAAACTGTAACTGTGAATTCGGAGAGATATGCCGAGATGATAAATGACTTTTTTAGACTGGAACTACAGAATACTTCATACTTCAACCAAATCACATGGTTCTAACAGCACAGCTCATACTGCTAATGTGTCCATAAATGCAGTTATTTCCAGAAAAAAACATATCCTGCACCATACTGTGGCCACCTAGGTCACTAGATTTAAGCCCATGTGACTTTTTCTTATGGGTATACTTAAAATCTGTTGTTTACAAAAAGAATGGTGCACTATGGCACAACTAAGAAAAAATTCAAGCCAAAGTCAGCAGGATTCCCCAGTCACTAGGTACCTATGTAAACACATTTTTGAAAACATGCATGCCAAACTCGATGGCCTCCATTTGTAGAACATGGTTTTCAATTTAAAATAAACACTATAACTTTTGCCTGTTACAGGAGAGTGCTATTTGGAAGCATCTACAACATTTTTCTCAGCTATTGTTATTATGCTTTGCTTTAGTCTACAAAAAAAATCGTAATCGTAAAATTCAGGGCAACTCTTGTTGGTGAATATACCAGAACAGGATAAGCAGGAGGAAGTGCCTTCTTCTATGTAACATGCATCGCCAGTGTGACCTCCACAACCTTCTCCACACTTGTAACAATGTTTAGATTTGCAGCTTTGTATGGCCAACGCGACAGCATTTGAAATATTGAATTGTTAGGTAATAGTACCGTTCAACAGCAAAAGAATTAAAATCGAATGAAAGGACGCACGACAGCGACGACTTTAACACAGGGGCGCCATCAATTATAACTTTGTCGAACTTTTATTATTGGGCAACCATAAATCGGAACACGGAAGTTTTCCAAATCTCGCCTTCAGACCATTCAATGGAAAATCTTTATCTAGACACAAACGACAGTTACACAAAGAGGATAACCACTTGATTGCGATTGAATGAATAAACAAACGAACCAAACAGATTGTATCATTGCACCATAATCCATATTACAAGTTAGGTACTTTATGCATTTTACTGAACCACGCTAGCAAAAATATGGTACGCGTTATCCATAGACTCCATAGATTTTTTTTTTAAGTTTACCCGTTAGGGTAGGCTAAAGTCTCTAGGACCATACCGCCATGTCTTACGTAGTTTTTATTTGATAGTTTAATATTCCATTTTATTATACTTTTGTTGAGAATGAGGGTCAACAGCAACAAGCCGAACCCTCTCCTAGTGCTTCAATAAAGTGGTGGAACTTTATTCAAGCTCTCCATGGACTTTTTGTGAGAACATAAAAAGCAATGTTTTCCCTATTTTGTTTCATTTTCCTACACTTGTGCACGTTAACGAACTCATAATGGTTAATATTCCACCGATATTACACATGATCACTCGAAATAACACTTGTTTGGAAAATAAAACAAAATCGAACTGTATCACTTTTCACTTCCCGCCAAAACGTCTAGACTCCATAGAGTTTTGTTGGCGTTATCTTACTTACGTTCAGAAATGGGTAAATGTTCACGAGTGAATACTTGTCAGTAATCTCAGTGATATGCCAAGTAAAATATTAACTAACGCCTTTCTGAACGGGCATCGAGTAATACAATAAGCCAGCCAATCAAAACCAATAATTTTCAAGACCGCGATTTCCCGCGCTTTTGTTTATTAGATTAAACTGCGTTTATTTGGCTAGTATCGGAATTTTACCTTAAATTGTGCTGCAAATACACGAATCGCTTATTTTATTTATATGTACAAAAAATCAATGCAAAAATATTGCAAAATGTAAAGAAAAATGACAACTGACAACCATTACCTGAAAGGTGAGAATCGTAACCCGCTTTTTTATCGGTGTATATTTTCACCTGTCAGGTGAACTGTTCTTGTTCTTGCAATCTCTCATGATAGATCTGCAAAGAATCTTGGCTTGTCAGTGCGTTAACTTCAACGGAAACGGGTGGTTTCACATTCTTCACATTAAGTTTGAATAGTCCTCCACTTTTCTTACGTTCGCATGTGACTTTTATGACGCCATTTGACATAAGTTTACAAAACTCTGTTTCAGATTCAAAATAACTTTGTGGTAATTTGTCCTGCGCAGCCAATAATGAGAACAGATTTTTTTGTAGTGATGGGACACACCATACATCGCATAAGGTTATTCTTCCCGAATCGATCATCAACAGTGGTTTCTAGTGTTATCTCACCTTTGCCGGTGGCTTCTACTTTCTCGCTGTTGGCTGTTGTTACTGAATGCTGTATATCAAACCTTTCAAATTTATGAAACAAATCTCTCCTGAACGTCACATGACTTGTAGCGCCACTGTCCAGGTACCAGTTATCTCTGTCAGGGTACAAGTTTTTGTCAACTATCATAAGATCTGTGTTATTCACAATCACGTTGTTTGCATTAAATTTTGGCTTAGGAGGTTGCCCATCACTCATCCATTCTAAGCATTTTTGACCTTGTGACCTTCTTGACCACAGTAATTGCATTTAATACTTTTATTGTATAATACCTTGTTTCGTTTATCTTCCGAAGCTTTCACTGCTAGAGCTTGGGTACTCGCGCTTGTAGAAGGTTGTGTATCGACGTTTCGTTCAAAGGCACAGAGTTGTGAGGTCAGTCTTTCTATAGTCCTTTCCTTTTTTGACATTAGGAACCAACTGGATTTGCATGTCAGGTAATCTTCAGGCAAGGTATCAAGTATCTTGCAAATCAGAACTACCTCTGGTAACTCATTGTTTCCTTTCAGCTTCATTATCTCTTTGTTCAGCTTGAACAAGATGTTTTTCAGCTTTGAAAGATGTACAGCCATGTCATCCTCCGGTTGCTTCTTGTACTCAAATAATGTCAAGCAACTATTGATTATCTCCATCGAACAGCAGCTCATCCCACACTTCCTTGGAAGTCTCAAACCGCATTATTCTCAGGACAATGTCGTCTGTCATGTTGCTCGTGAGAATTATTAACGTCGTGCTGTCCAGTTCTTGAAACTTTTCCATTTCAACTGTTAAAGCACTCGATGCATCTACACTTATTCCTGTAGTTTTCGGCACTGCGGCTGTATATCTGCCTTCTCATAGATCTAGGGCTTTAGGTATCCCTTTAAGCAGCATAGTCAACTTATACTTCCATACCGCCCAGTTGGTGCCGTCAAGTTTTCCGATGTTCATCTTCAATATATCTGGTTTGGTTGCCATGATTTCTGAAGACTCCGAATTTTACTAATTCTATAGCATATATTTATCGCTTAAACGCTCTACTACCATGTTAGAGGAATATCCGTTTTAAATAAAACATACATTTTCACAAGACGTAACTCTGTCAACTCTATTTATTTTCCATGACAAGTACAAAACCATAGAAGTTCAACCTTCTTTACAAGCTGCACGACTAAGGTATGGTCGAGTGATAAATATAATATGTCTATGCCACAAGTTTTCGTAACAATAAAATGCCGGTTTTATCTCAATGAGATATCCATAGATAAATCAATCATTACGTAAGATACCTTTCAGTACAAAATATGTTCGATAATCGGTCTTAGGACATGTTGTTGTTTTTATGATATAAACGATATTGTTTATATAATTTACCTATGTGTAGTATGTAGTCTAGATAAATACTAGATTTTGCCTAATTTATCATCTACAGTTCTCAAACATAATTATATGATTAGTTGCATTATGGCCTAGTTAAGTTTCAAAACTAATGATTGACTAAATGAGAAGTACATTAAACACACATTTTAATTCAATAACTTGCTATGTGGTATTTTTCTACATTTCATTAAAACCTTACCTAAACGCTTGAAATCGTACTTTTTCAGATGCCCTGCTGTACTATATTAGAAATTCTTACAGGCAGCACTGCAATTGAACGCTAATTTCGGTCAATGTTGATAACGTGATCTGGATTTTTTTCTAGATTTTCTGTTTCTTTTAAGTTTTCGTCTTGTATATAATCAACTCGCTAAGAATTCTAGAAAACCGGCAGCCATGGAAGTGACTGATGATAATTTGGCTACCTTGGCCAATTATTTGCAGCAAACGTTGAATCCCGACCCAAACATCAGACGGCCCGGTAACTTTTTTATTCTTGCTAAATAAGTAAAATTTGCATATATCAATAAAAGTTTAGTGTTTTAAAAAAATAAACATTTTGAACATACTAAAGATTCGATAAAACAAATTATAAACATATTTCATTCAGAACTGTATGTTGAATTGTTATAACTAATATCTAATAGATAATTTTTGTAGCTTTAAAATAGCAATAAACTCTGAATCCCGTAAGCAGAAAATCATATATATAGTTAGTCAGTAACCTAGAAATTACAATGATTTTACTGAGGATTAGCTTCAGTGTAACATAGTCAATAACCTACAAATTATGAAATTTTTGTTTAGGCCAGTGTTATAATAATTTGAGCACATTAGGGACCATTCTGTTGGGCATTCCGTTTTCAAACATATCGCGTAGCTCTTACCTCTTCTCACGCCGCATAGTGGTCCAGAATTCAAATTAAGTGGACATTAGACCGTAAGTTGAAATATCTAACAAAAAAATTGCTTCAATAGCATTTTCAATACTGATTAACATTTGTTCTATCCAATTTTTCATAAAAATGAATCTTGCACACTTAAATTCCAAAACTAAATGTATGGAAGAATGTCTATTTTATCAAAGTTAAACCTTATGCAATCGTAATTACCTATCCTACTTAATATAACAAAAAAAAATATTATTCCGTGCGGCTTCAACTTCAAGGAGCGACTGAAGTTCTGATATTTTGTATATATTTTTTAATTTTTTGTCATGTTCTTGGATAGACATTGAACTTATAATAAAACTTACAATAGTACCACAAAATAAAATCTCTCTTTTTTTACTATTTTTATAATAGGTATGTAAACAATGTATGTGACATATAGTTCATAGTTCATTTATTCATAACGGAAGTTACATGTCATACAAAAAAAAAATATAATATTAAAATTAAATATCATTTGATATTGCAGTTACAAAAAATTCAATAATATTAATAAAAATTAAGTAGTTATAATAAAAAAATTCATACAATTTTACATTTTTACATTAAATATATTGTCAAATTGGTAGAATGTTTGCTCAACCAACCAATCTTTTAGAGCATTCTTGAAAGCCGCTCTCGTGGATTCGTTCATATGTATTTTAATATGTAACTAAAGCATCAATCAAGATTAATCTAATCAAACAAAACAAAGTCAGTTGACTATCCTCATTAAAAAATAAAGAGTTATTCTTCTATACATTTTTTTCTGGAATACCTTTTTAAGTGTGAAGAATTCATTTATATACCTATATAAAAAAATTTATAGAACAAATGTTAAACAGCAACAGCATTGAAAACACTATTGATAAAAAAATTTGTTGTTCAATATTTCAAACAGGTTGAATGTCCACAAAATTTGAAATCCAGACCACTATGGGCCCGGATGGCCAGGCTGATGTACTTGTAGCTTCGTACCTAAAGAGGAGTGTGGAGTGTGCCAGGCCTGGTTATATGCATATTTTTACCTTAAATGGCAGGATAAGCGAAAAAATAATCTGGGTATATTATTTACTTTTTCAGCTGAGAAGTTTCTGGAAGGAGTGGAAGTGAACCAGAACTATGCCATACTTTTGCTGCATCTCATTGATAAGGATGGAGTCGATATGACCATCAGGATTGCAGGGGCAATAGCCTTCAAAAATTATATCAAAAGAAACTGGCCAGTGGTGAGCAGATTTAAAAATGATGTCCTTTGTTTAATTTTAATGTTTTGTCAGAATTAAGTGTTTTTATTTCTTGTCCATGCTCTATTGCCAAGTTACTACTATTAATTAGTGTAATACAAAGTGGACCACTCCATCTCACTTTATTTGCTTAGTTCTTCTAAACTACTGGATTGGTTGGTTTTTCCATTATTGGAAAAAACAGTTTTATCTCTGCAACAGTTTCGGTTTGATGAAATGTACACATTAATATTTCCTGTAATCAAACCCATACGCAGCTGGGCAGGCCACTACTTGTAATTGTTCATCTTCTTATTCTAAATGAGGTAGATAGCATGTCTCACATGGGAATGCATAGTGCATTTCCTCCGCTAGCACCTATCTACCCTAGCCATCCCAACTTCTTGGTCATTATATTTTTAATTTAATGCTATAGATTTATCCTTAATTTTCTTGTGATTGATTTTTCTTGTGGATTCAATTCCACCCTGTATAACAGAGTGCGGCTCTGTTACTGGTATAGCTTATAATGTGAAAGCATTTTTTTCTGATTTTCAATGTGTATGCCCAGTCCAGTCCCATACATAATTGTTCACTCTTGATCACAATAAAATTGCAATTATTATTACTTTTATAGGAGGAAGATGGCATAGACAGGATTCATGCTTCAGACCGAGCGACAATCAAGACAATCATCATATCCCTCATGCCCAAGTCTCCTGAAGCCATCCGGAGACAGTTCAGCGATGCGGTGGCCCTCATCGCCAAGTGCGACTTTCCAGACAAATGGCCCAACCTGATAGATGAGCTGCGAACACAAATGATTGAACAGTTTGCTATTGGTATGTAAACTTTATGATCTAGAATTGAGTTTTGTGTGCCTTATTCAGTGCCAGTAAGGTTATTTATACATATGTTTGACTGAATTTAAATAACTACTTACATTACAAACTCAAATTGTTTTACTGTGACGATGCTATTTACCTCACTGTCTGTTTCACAGAACATCTGTGGTGCAAGTCAGGGAAGTCTTGCATACCCGTTGGGTGATGCAGTTCAGAATCCAATTGTTTATATTTATTTTCAGGTGACTATCGCATGATAAACGGTCTACTCAGTACGGCGCACTCACTTTTTAAGAGGTATCGTTATGACTTTAAGTCGCAGAAGCTGTGGGAGGAGATCAAAATGGTGCTTGATAACTTTGCCAAACCTCTTACGGATCTGTTCCAGGTTTGTATGCTTTTTATTTGAGATTGGACCCTAAACTAAACACAGGTTTCAATGCAATTTATCTATTAGCGCCATGTGTATTATGCTATAAAATCGATAGAATTAATTTTACTGTGGTTAAAAACAAATAGAAATGTACATAATAGTCTCAATTGGCTGTGTTATTACTGAGCAACAATATCTTCCAGATATGACTAATATGTATTGTGATATTTATAAAGTTAATCTATTGTCTTTACACTCACAGGCAATGTTGGAACTGACTAAAAAACATGCAGACAACACGGAAGCCCTACGAGTCATATACGGCTCCCTGGTCCTGACATGTAAAGTTTTCTACTCACTCAACTATCAGGATCTGCCGGAGTTCTTTGAAGACAACATGCCAATATGGATGCCCAATTTGCTCGCACTGTTGCAGATTAAAGTTCCCTGCTTAGAGGTTGATGTAAGTATATATTTTTATAATATATATTCTTCCACTTTATTTATTTTTTATTGCAGTGGTCAATTGAAAAATCACTAACAATATTTTATAATAAATTATTAGGTAATTTGCTGACTAAAGCTATACAGGTGATGCAAAATCCTTTCCTGTTAATATCTCATTCAATTCTATTCTCAATAAGGATTTCCCTACCAAAGTAACATGACATCGTAGATACTTGCTGTAATTGAGAAAAATCAACAAAACGTAAAGTTTTGCTCAATCAACTCTATTACTTAACAGGAATGTTTCTCCCAAAGCAACTTTCAAAATTATACATATTGAATTTGAGAAGAGATCAACCTGTCTATAAGGATGGGGAGGAAAATGGGGAGGAAAATCAACAACGTAACACATCCTACTAATATTATAAACGCGAAAGTTTGTAAGAATGAATGGATGTATGTGTTTATTACTCTTTCACGCTGCAACGTCTAAACGGATTGGGATGAAATTTAGTATGGAGATAGTTTATACCCTAGATTAACACATAGGTTACTTTTTATCCCGGGAAACCGCGGGTGAAACCGCAGGGCGCTAGTACCTAAGTCTAATAAAACCTCTCAAATAAAGCCTGTCTTTCAGGACGGAGATGATAAGCCTGGAGTAATGGAGCAGCTTCGCATGGAGATATGCGAGTGCGCTTCTCTCTATGCTCTTAAATACGAAGAAGAGTTTGCGCCGCACGCGCCTGCCTTTGTCACCGCCGTCTGGACCGTACTGCTGTCTACCACGTCTGCTACTAAATACGACGCGGTGAGTAGTTTAGTCGGCGTCACGTCTGAAGTTACACAAGCGAATTTCAGAAAACTCAGATTAAAAAACTCCTGACACAAAAGACCTATAGAAAGGTTTAGGTTAATATTATGGTTTAATGTAGTGTTGCGTGTATCTGTCTGGAATATATATGTATTTTTAACCGACTTCAAAAAAGGAGGAGGTTCTCTGTTCGATTTTATTTTCTTTTTTTTAATGTTTGTTACCTCAGGACTCCGTCATTTATGAACCCATTTGAATAAATCTTTTTGCGTCGGGTTCAGTATAGCTACGAAGTGGTCCCATATAAATTTCATCGATACGTGACGTTGGACTTCAAAGATACATTGAAGTCGGTTTTTGTTTTTTTCTAAAAAATAATTATCTTTCTTTCCTTTTTAGAAAGTAAAAAGCGACTGAACCGATTTTGACAAAACATTACTTAAGAACCACCGCTAGAAAACCTGCTTTTAAATAAAATAAACTGCATCTAAATCACTTCACCCGTTTAAAAGCTACGGTGCCACAGGCAGACACACATTGTGAACAAACTTATAACACCCTTCCTTTTTGCGTCGGGAGTTAAAACCATAGTCGCGGTACATTAAGATAACAGCTAGATTAACATCTAACAGCTAGATTAACATCTAACAGCTAGATTAACATCTAACAGCTAGATAAACATCTAACAGCTAGATTAACATCTAACAGCTAGATTAACGTCTAACAGCTAGATTAACGTCTAACAGCTAGATTAACATCTAACAGCTATATAAACATCTAACAGCTAGATTAACATCTAACAGCTAGATTAACATCTAACAGCTAGATTAACATCTAACAGCTAGATTAACATCTAACAGCTAGATTAACATCTAACAGCTAGATTAACATCTAACAGCTAGATTAACATCTAACAGCTAGATTAACATGACCTAGGAACTCTGTCCCCTGCGCACAGGTCTCTGTTGAGCCTGTACAGCGGGGTTACATTGGACACACTCCGACTACTCCTATCTCCAATTCATTGAGTACATAGTACCTAAGTAGGTACATATAGAATCAACAAACAAAAAAATTAACATAATTTTCCTTGACATGACTTCTCGATGTATAGCTTCTGTGGCTAGTTGTCACAATTCTGCCAATGTCGGTTCATGCTAGTTTCACAAATCGCATATGCTACTTTTAGTTGTTAGGAAATAAAAATAATAAAAAAAGATAGTTAAGTCATGTAGCTTATTCACGAGTTTGCGCTGCTTGAAAATACACTCTAAAACATCTAGTTAAATGTCATTATTCCAGTTGGTGTCAAATGCCCTCACGTTTCTAGCGAAAGTGGCAGAGAAGAATCATTACAAGAGCCTGTTTGAAGACCCCGCCACGCTAAGCAGCATCTGTGAGAAGGTCGTCATACCTAATATGGAGTTTAGAGGTATGTTTGTATGCAACTCGGGAAATAGACAGAGAAAAAAATGCCCCTCAGTTTCTTGCCTTATCTTCTGAGTAGTGGTTCTTTTTCCGATACGGTGGTAGAGTCATTGTGATAATTTGACGTTCATAAGTGCGTCTGTGATGCCAAAATGATTAAAGAGATTTTGATTTTGATTTTTTTTTTGAGACCAGCGCGTCACACTTGCGCATAAAATTGCAGAGCCATTTACCAATTTTAATACCATGCAAAGCAATGCGTAACATTGCATTGTGCTCGTCACCCTGATACATCAAATACTTCATTAACTCGCATAATTATGGGTTAAGTCTCATATGCCCAGTAATTTCACTTTATGCCCTGTTCCATTATTCATTCAAGAAATATAAAGTAAAATATGGTGCATTGGGCTTCGTAGACGCTACACTGGGGAGACGGGTCTGAGCAGCCGCTCAACTGCCGTCTCTCTCTAGATCTATGTGCTCCATCTTAGGCCACATCATCGCTTCACATCAGGTGAGATAGTGGCCAAACATAGATCTATTAAGTGTAAAAAAAAAAAAAAACACTTGCCTGCTACCTTCGGTCCGTTATTTTGCGCACCTTAGTACTTAAATTCGTAATACATGTCAGTTTTTTCTTTTTCCGTTTTAGTTTTTTAATCTGTACATAACATAAGAAAGTAGTTGTTCTCTGCTGCTGAGATTCGAACTCCAATGCCTCAGATCGACAGTCGCACGAGCTATTCACCTCGATTCGTCTTTACAGAATCAGACATGGAGCTTTTTGAAGATAATCCCGAAGAGTACGTTAGAAGAGATATAGAAGGTTCGGACGTGGACACGCGGCGCCGCGCCGCCTGCGATCTCGTCAAGACGCTGGCGATACACTACGACGAGAAAATGATGAATATCTTCGGACAGTACGTGCAGGTAAGAAGTATGTGAGAGATGAAAAAAATGCGTTTGAGGAGAATAACTATAAATTAAAAAATATAAAACCCCCGACACAATAAAACATGTCAAAGAACCACCGCTAGAAAACCTGCTTTCAAATAAAAAAATGCGCATCCAAATCGGTTCACCCGTTTAAGAGCTACGGTGCCACAGACAGACACACATAGTGGTCAAACTTGTAACACCCCTTTATGCGTCGGCCTTTATTATTTTTTATTATCATTTATTCACATACGAGAAACCTACCACCAGTAAAATTATTTTCTCAAACATGCATAGAAATATTGTCATTATTTTCGAAAAAAGAACACGCGAAGTATCGAATTTACGGACAAGGAAACCCAAATCCATTGCAGGAGCGTTTTTTGAATTTGGAACATTACAACGCTCCAGCATGTTGTATGAAACGGCGTGCTGGGGTTGTTAAATACTCTTTGATTGGATCTCCTTTATCATTCTTGGCATATCAAAGTAAGTCTCTTTGCTTAGTACAAATTGCGTTCACGTGGCTGTATAGCCATAAATGCGTTTGTCTTTCGCCACAGGTAAATAGAAAATTGGCGGCAAAGCTGAAAATTCGTCTTGACTTGTTATTTACATACTTAATAAATACACATTAAATGTATAAATATAAACAGTATGTTTTATTTCGCTGCATTCTTTTGAGAAAAGCACTATATGCCTCGGCGGAAATGGGAATTGCCTATCTCGTATTAGTGAAGGAATTCAAACTCATACTCGACCTGCAATTGCCTATAGCACGGCCTTTGCAATAATGTACTATTATATATTATACTAGTATTTCGCCGCGTGCGCGAGCTGCTAAAGCAGCTCGCGTGGTGGTGGTGTTATTTTTTTTTTATAGAAACTTCCTATCGATTACGGTTCTAAAGTTATCTAAGCCTTTATGTTCTAAAAACAAACTTTTGTATGGCGGCCATATTGGAAAATGGCGCAATCCAAGTGATTTTGTGGCGTGCGCGAGCTGCTAAAGCAGCTCGCGTGGGGTGGTGTTGTTTTTTTTTATAGAAGCTCCCTATCGATTACGGTTTTAAAGTTATTCTCTTTGTTCGGAAAAAAATCTTTTGTATGGCGGCCATCTTGAAAAATGGCGGAATCCAAATTATTGTTTCATAATCGTAATCTACGACCTAAAAAACCCCCCGATGCAAAATTTCAGTCGAATCGGAGCATTTTTCAAAATGGCCGCCATTTTTCTTTCTTTTTTTTTAATTTATCCAACTTTTCCATATTTCCCCTATGGTGCTCTATGATATTTGGTCGAGCACCCTATACCTATCTGTAACCGTTTAAAAGTTATTTGCATATTATTTTCACCTATTTTGTCATGAAAAAAAACATTTGTATGGCAGCCATCTTGAAAAATGGCGGAATCTAAATTTTTTTTTTATAATCGTAATCTACGCCCCAGAAAACCTCCCTATGCAAAATTTCAGTCGGATCGGAGCAACTTTCAAAATGGCCGCCATTTTTTTTTCTTTTTTTTTAATTTTTCCAACTTTTTCAAATTTCCCTCATCGCCCTCTATGACATTTGGTCGAGCACCCTATACCTATCTCTAACCGTTCAAAAGTTATTTACATTTTTATTTTGTATGGCGGCCATGTTTTTTTGTATGGCGGCCATCTTTTTTTTTCAAATTTTCAAAATTGGCCCAAGGTTTGGGGCATATTTAGTTCAAGCGGTACCCCTATCCGATTTATAGTTTCCGAGATCCCCTGAGCAGTTCCATCACGGAAACCACTTTCTGATGATTTCGGATTTTTCTGGTTGGTTTCAAAACATTCTTTATCCAACCATACCAAAAATTTCCACCCACCATAACGGCATCTGGGAGAACAATTCTGTCAATATGTCAGTCAGTCAGTCAGTCAGTCAGTCAGTCAGTCAGTCAGTCAGTCAGTGATGGTCTTCCAGTTTTATATTATATTAACTAGTATTTCGCCGCGTGCGCGAGCTGCTAAAGCAGCTCGCGTGGGGGGGTGGCTGCTGTTTTGTTTTAAAGCTTCCTATCGATTACGGTTCTAAAGTTTTGTTTACCCTTTTTGTTTTGAAATCAAACTTTTGTATGGCGGCCATCTTGAAAAAAAGCTGGATTTCAAGTGATTGTGTGGCGTGCGCGAGCTGCTAAAGCAGCTCGCGTGGGGGGGTTTTGCTTTTTTTTATAAAAGCTCCCTATCGATTACGGTTCTAAAGTTATTTAAGTTCAGTTGTTCTGAAAAAAATGACTTTTGTATGGCGGCCATCTTGAAAAATGGCGAAATCCAAGTGATTTTGTGGCGTGCGCGAGCTGCTAAAGCAGCTCGCGTGGGGGGGTGTTGTTTTTTTTTTATAGACGCTTCCTATCGACTACGGTTCAAAAGTTTTGTTTGGCTTATTTTTCCGGAAAAAAACTTTTGTATGGCAGCCATCTTGAAAAATGGCGGAATCCAAAATTTTTTTTCATAATTGTAATCTTCGACCCAGAAAACCCCCCGATGCAAAATTTCAGTCGGATCGGAGCAACTTTCAAAATGGCCGCCATTTTTTTTTCTTTTTTTTTAATTTTTACAACTTTTTCAAATTTCCCCCATCGCCCTCTATGACATTTGGTCGAGCACCCTATACCTATCTCTTACCGTTTAAAAGTTATTTGCATTTTTATTTTGTATGGCGGCCATGTTTTTTTGTATGGCGGCCATCTTTTTTTTCAAATTTTCAAAAATGGCCCAGGTTTTGGGGTATATTTAGTTCAAGCGGTACCCCCATCCGATTTATAGTTTCCGAGATCCCCTGAGCAGTTCCATCTCGGAGACACCTTTCCATGGATTTCGGATTTTTCTGGTTGGTTTCAAAACACCCTCTATACAACCGTACCAAACACTCCCCCCCACCATATCGGCAAGTACCACTTCTATTTCTGTCAATTATATGTCAGTCAGTGAGTGGTCTTTTAATTTTATATAATATAACTAGTATTTCGCCGCGTGCGCGAGCTGCTAAAGCAGCTCGCGTGGGGGGGTGGCTGCTGTTTTTTTTTAAAAGCTTCCTATCGATTACGGTTCTAAAGTTTTGTTTACCCTTTTTGTTTTGAAATCAAACTTTTGTATGGCGCCCATCTTGAAAAAAAGCTGGATTTCAAGTGATTGTATGGCGTGCGCGAGCTGCTAAAGCAGCTCGCGTGGGGGGGTGTTTTGCTTTTTAATAAAAGCTCCCTATCGATTACGGTTCTAAAGTTATTTAAGTTCAGTTGTTCTGTAAAAATGACTTTAGTATGGCGGCCATCTTGAAAAATGGCGGAATCCAAGTAATTTTGTGGCGTGCGCGAGCTGCTAAAGCAGCTCGCGTGGAGGAGTGTTGCTTTTTTTAAATAGACGCTTCCTATCGACTACGGTTCAAAAGTTTTGTTTGGCTTATTTTTCCGGAAAAAAAACTTTTGTATGGCGGCCATCTTGAAAAATGGCGGAATCCAAAATTTTTTTTCATAATAATAATCTTCGACCCAGAAAACCCCCCGATGCAAAATTTCAGTCGGATCGGAACAACTTTCAAAATGGCCGCCATTTTTTTTTCTTTTTTTTTAATTTTTCTAACTTTTCTAAATTTCCCCCTTCGTCCTCTATGACATTTGGTCGAGCACCCTATATCTATCTCTAACCATTCAAAAGTTATTTACATTTTTATTTTGTATGGCGGCCATGTTTTTTTGTATGGCGGCCATCTTTTTTTTCAAATTTTCAAAAATGGCCCCGGGTTTTGAGCATATTTAGTTCGAGCGGTACCCCCATCCGATTTATAGTTTCCGAGATCCCCTGAGCAGTTCCATCAAGGAAACCACTTTCTGGTGATTTCGGATTTTTCTGGTTGGTTTCAAAACACCCTCTATACAACCGTACCAAACACTCTCCCCCACCATAACGGCAAGTCGGAGATCAATTCTGTCAATATGTCAGTCAGTCAGTCAGTGAGTGGTCTTCCAGTTTTATATTATATTAACTAGTATTTCGCCGCGTGCGCGAGCTGCTAAAGCAGCTCGCGTGGTGGTGGTGTTATTTTTTTTTTATAGAAACTTCCTATCGATTACGGTTCTAAAGTTATTTAAACTTTATTGTTCTGAAAAAATAAAACGTTTGTATGTCGGCCATCTTGGAAAATGGCACAATCAAAGTGATTTTGTGGCGTGCGCGAGCTGCTAAAGCAGCTCGCGTGGGGGGGTGTTGCTTTTTTTTTATAGAAGCTCCCTATCGATTACGGTTTTAAAGTTATTCTCTTTGTTCGGAAAAAAATCTTTTGTATGGCGGCCATCTTGAAAAATGGCGAAATCCAAATTATTTTTTCATAATCGTAATCTACGACCTAAAAAACCCCCCGATGCAAAATTTCAGTCGAATCGGAGCATTTTTCAAAATGGCCGCCATTTTTCTTTCATTTTTTTTTAATTTTCCAACTTTACCAAATTTCCCCTATGGTCCTCTATGATATTTGGTCGAGCACCCTATACCTATCTGTAACCGTTTAAAAGTTATTTGCATATTATTTTCACCTATATTGTCATGAAAAAAAACATTTGTATGGCAGCCATCTTGAAAAATGGCGGAATCTAAATTTTTTTTTCATAATCGTAATCTACGCCCCAGACAACCTCCCTGTGCAAAATTTCAGTCGGATCGGAGCAACTTTCAAAATGGCCGCCATTTTTTTTTCTTTTTTTTTAATTTTTCCAACTTTTCCAAATTTCCCCCATCGCCCTCTATGACATTTGGTCGAGCACCCTATACCTATCTCTAACCGTTCAAAAGTTATTTACATTTTTATTTTGTATGGCGGCCATGTTTTTTTGTATGGCGGCCATCTTTTTTTTCAAATTTTCAAAATTGGCCCAAGGTTTGGGGCATATTTAGTTCAAGCGGTACCCCCATCCGATTTATAGTTTCCGAGATCCCCTGAGCAGTTCCATCGAGGAAACCAGTTTTTGGTAATATCGGATTTTTCTGGTTGGTTTCAAAACACCCTCTATACAACCGTACCAAACACTTCCCCCCACCATATCGGCAAGTACCACTTCTATTTCTGTCAATTGTCAGTCAGTGACCTTTCAGTTTTATATAATAACTAGTATTTCGCCGCGTGCGCGAGCTGCTAAAGCAGCTCGCGTGGGGGGGTGGCTGCTGTTTTTTTTTTAAAAGCTTCCTATCGATTACGGTTGTAAAGTTTTGTTTACTCTTTTTGTTCTGAAAACAAACATTTGTATGGCGGCCATCTTGAAAAATGGCGGAATCCAAAATTTTTTTTCATAATAATAATCTTCGACCCAGAAAACCCCCCGATGCAAAATTTCAGTCGGATCGGAGCAACTTTCAAAATGGTCGCCATTTTTTTTTCTTTTTTTTTAATTTTTCCAACTTTTTCAAATTTCCCCCATCGCCCTCTATGACATTTGGTCGAGCACCCTATACCTATCTCTAACCCTTTAAAAGTTATTTACATTTTTATTTTGTATGGCTGCCATGTTTTTTTGTATGGCGGCCATCTTTTTTTTCAAATTTTCAAAATTGGCCCAAGGTTCGGGGCATATTTAGTTCAAGCGGTACCCCCATCCGATTTATAGTTTCCGAGATCCCCTGAGCAGTTCCATCGAGGAAACCAGTTTTTGGTGATGTCGGATTTTTCTGGTTGGTTTCAAAACACCCTCTATACAACCGTACCAAACACTCCCCCCCACCATATCGGCAAGTACCACTTCTATTTCTGTCAATTGTCAGTCAGTGACCTTTAAGTTTTATATAATAACTAGTATTTCGCCGCGTGCGCGAGCTGCTAAAGCAGCTCGCGTGGGGGGGTGGCTGCTGTTTTTTTTTTAAAGCTTCCTATCGATTACGGTTCTAAAGTTTTGTTTACCCTTTTTGTTCTGAAAACAAACTTTTGTATGGCGGCCATCTTGAAAATAAGCTGGATTTCATGTGATTGTGTGGCGTGCGCGAGCTGCTAAAGCAGCTCGCGTGGGGGGTGTTGCTTTTTTTCATAAAAGCTCCCTATCGCTTACGGTTCTAAAGTTATTTAAGTTCAGTTGTTCTGAAAACAAGACTATTGTATGGCGGCCATCTTGAAAAATGGCGAAATCCAAGTGATTTTGTGGCGTGCGCGAGCTGCTAAAGCAGCTCGCGTGGGGGGGGTGTTGCTTTTTTTTATAGACGCTTCCTATCGACTACGGTTCTAAAGTTTTGTTTACCCTTTTTGTTCTGAAAACAAACTTTTGTATGGCGGCCATCTTGAAAAATGGCGGAATCCAAGTAATTTTGTGGCGTGCGCGAGCTGCTAAAGCAGCTCGCGTGGAGGGGTGTTGCTTTTTTTATATAGACACTTCCTATCGACTACGGTTCAAAAGTTTTGTTTGGCTTATTTTTCCGGAAAAAAATCTTTTATATGGCAGCCATCTTGAAAAATGGCGAAATCCAAAATTTTTTTTCATAATCGTAATCTACGACCCAGAAAACCCCCCGATGCGAAATTTCAGTCGGATCGGAGCAACTTTCAAAATGGCCGCCATTTTTTTTTCTTTTTTTTTAATTTTTCCAACTTTTTCAAATTTCCTCCATGGCCCTCTATGACATTTGGTCGAGCACCCTATACCCTTCTCTTACCATTCAAAAGTTATTAACATTTTTATTTTGTATGGCGGCCATGTTTTTTTGTATGGCGGCCATCTTTTTTTTCAAATTTTCAAAATTGGCCCAAGGTTTAGGGCATATTTAGTTCAAGCGGTACCCCCATCCGATTTATAGTTTCCGAGATCCCCTGAGCAGTTCCATCTCGGAGACACCTTTCCATGGATTTCGGATTTTTCTGGTTGGTTTCAAAACACTCTCTATCCAACGGTACCAAACACTACCCCCCACCATAACGGCAAGTCGGAGATCAATTCTGTCAATATGTCAGTCAGTCAGTCAGTCAGTCAGTGAGTGGTCTTCCAGTTTTATATTATATTAACTAGTATTTCGCCGCGTGCGCGAGCTGCTAAAGCAGCTCGCGTGGTGGTGGTGTTATTTTTTTTTTATAGAAATTTCCTATCGATTACGGTTCTAAAGTTATCTAAGCCTTTATGTTCTAAAAACAAACTTTTGTATGGCGGCCATATTGGAAAAAGGCGCAATCCAAGTGATTTTGTGGCGTGCGCGAGCTGCTAAAGCAGCTCGCGTGGGGTGGTGTTGTTTTTTTTTTATAGAAGCTCCCTATCGATTACGGTTTTAAAGTTATGTTCTTTGTTCGGAAAAAAATCTTTTGTATGGCGGCCATCTTGAAAAATGGCGGAATCCAAATTATTTTTTCATAATCGTAATCTACGACCCAGATAACCCCCCGATGCAAAATTTCAGTCGGATCGGAGCAACTTTCAAAATGACCGCCATTTTTTTTTCTTTTTTTTTAAATTTTTCAACTTTTCCAAATTTTCCTCATCGTCCTCTATGATATTTGGTCGAGCACCCTATACCTATCTCTAACCGTTCAAAAGTTATTTGTATATTATTTTCACCTATTTTGTCATGAAAAAACACGTTTGTATGGCAGCCATCTTGAAAAATGGCGGAACCCAAATTTTTTTTTCATAATCGTAATCTACGACCTAGAAAAACCCCTATGCAAAATTTCAGTCGGATCGGAGCAACTTTCAAAATGGCCGCCATTTTTTTTTCTTTTTTTTTAATTTTTCCAACTTTTCCAAATTTCCCCCATCGCCCTCTATGACATTTGGTCGAGCACCCTATACCTATCTCTAACCATTCAAAAGTTATTAACATTTTTATTTTGTATGGCGGCCATGTTTTTTTGTATGGCGGCCATCTTTTTTTTCAAATTTTCAAAATTGGCCCAAGGTTTGGGGCATATTTAGTTCAAGCGGTACCCCCATCCGATTTATAGTTTCCGAGATCCCCTGAGCAGTTCCATCACGGAAACCACTTTCTGGTGATTTCGGATTTTTCTGGTTGGTTTCAAACTACCCTCTATCTAACGGTACCAAACACTCCCCCCCACCATAACGGCAAGTACCACTTCTAATTCTGTCAATTATATGTCAGTGACCTTTCAGTTTTATATAATAACTAGTATTTCGCCGCGTGCGCGAGCTGCTAAAGCAGCTCGCGTGGGGGGGTGGCTGCTGTTTTTTTTTAAAAGCTTCCTATCGATTACGGTTCTAAAGTTTTGTTTACCCTTTTTGTTTTGAAATCAAACTTTTGTATGGCGGCCATCTTGAAAAAAAGCTGGATTTCAAGTGATTGTGTGGCGTGCGCGAGCTGCTAAAGCAGCTCGCGTGGGGGGGTGATGCTTTTTTTATAAAAGCTCCCTATCGATTACGGTTCTAAAGTTATTTAAGTTCAGTTGTTCTGAAAAAAAGACTTTTGTATGGCGGCCATCTTGAAAAATGGCGGAATCCAAGTGATTTTGTGGCGTGCGCGAGCTGCTAAAGCAGCTCGCGTGGGGGGGTGTTGTTTTTTTTTTATAGACGCTTTCTATCGACTACGGTTCAAAAGTTTTGTTTGGCTTATTTTTCCGGAAAAAAAACTTTTGTATGGCAGCCATCTTGAAAAATGGCGGAATCCAAATTTTTTTTTCATAATCATAGTCTACGACCCAGACAACCCCCCGATGCAAAATTTCAGTCGGATCGGAGCAACTTTCAAAATGGCCGCCATTTTTTTTTCTTTTTTTTTTAATTTTTCTAACTTTTCCAAATTTCCCCCATCGTCCTCTATGACATTTGGTCGAGCACCCTATACCTATCACTAACCGTACAAAAGTTATTTGCATTTATATTTTGTATGGCGGCCATGTTTTTTTGTATGGCGGCCATCTTTTTTTTCAAATTTTCAAAAATGGCCCAGGGTTTTGAGCATATTTAGTTGGAGCGGTACCCCCATCCGATTTATAGTTTCCGAGATCCCCTGAGCAGTTCCATCTCGGAGACACCTTTCCATGGATTTCGGATTTTTCTGGTTGGTTTCAAAACATCCTCTATCCAACGGTACCAAACACTACCCCCCACCATAACGGCAAGTGGGAGATCAATTCTGTCAATATGTCAGTCAGTCAGTCAGTCAGTGAGTGGTCTTCCAGTTTTATATTATATTAACTAGTATTTCGCCGCGTGCGCGAGCTGCTAAAGCAGCTCGCGTGGGGGGGTGATTGCTCTTTTTATTAAAAGCTCCCTATCGATTACGCTTCTAAAGTTTTATAAGCCTTTTTGTTATGAAAGCAAACTTTTGTATGGCGGCCATCTTGAAAAAAAACTGGATTTCAAGTGATTGTGTGGTGTGCGCGAGCTGCTAAAGCAGCTCGCGTGGGGGGTTTGCGTTTTTTTATAAAAGCTCTTCATCGATTACGGTTCTAAAGTTATTTAAGTTCAGTTGTTCTGAAAAAACGACTTTTGTATGGCGGCCATCTTGAAAAATGGCGGAGTCCAAGTGATTTTGTGGCGTGCGCGAGCTGCTAAAGCAGCTCGCGTGGGGGGGTGTTGCTTTTTTTTTATAGACGCTTCCTATCGACTACGGTTCAAAAGTTTTGTTTGGCTTATTTTTCCGGAAAAAAAACTTTTGTATGGCAGCCATCTTGAAAAATGGCGGAATCCAAAATTTTTTTTCATAATCGTAATCAACGACCCAGAAAACCCCCAGATGCAAAATTTCAGTCGGATCGGAGCAACTTTCAAAATGGCCGCCATTTTTTTTTCTTTTTTTTTAATTTTTCCAACTTTTCCGAATTTCCCCCATCGCCCTCTATGACATTTGGTCGAGCACCCTATACCTATCTCAAACCATTCAAAAGATATTTACATTTTTATTTTGTATGGCGGCCATGTTTTTTTGTACGGCGGCCATCTTTTTTTTCAAATTTTCAAAAATGGCCCAGGTTTTGGGGCATATTTAGTTTAAGCGGTACCCCCATCCGATTTAGAGTTTCCGAGATCCCCTGAGCAGTTCCATCTCGGAGACACCTTTCCATGGATTTCGGATTTTTCTGGTTGGTTTCAAAACATCCTCTATCCAACGGTACCAAACACTCCCCCCCACCATATCGGCAAGTACCACTTCTATTTCTGTCAATTATATGTCAGTCAGTCAGTGAGTGGTCTTCCAGTTTTATATTATATTAATTAATTAAACAAATGAATAAATAAATGTGTGTGTGTGAGAGAGATGAAGTATGATCATCGCACAGTTCGGTAACGGTCTCCTTTGTCCACAGCTGATGCTACAGAAGTACGCGGCAGAGGGCAGCGGTGCGTGGCGCGGCAAGGACGCGGCGATGTACCTGGTGACGTCGCTGGCGGCGCGCGGCAGCACCGTGGCGGCGGGCGTGACGCGCGCCTCGCCGCTCGTCGACCTCGCGCAGTTCGCGGCCGCGCACGTGCTGCCCGAGCTGCAGCGGCCAGACGGTGAGACATCACCATTGACCGTAACAACTGAGGAGGTTCTTTTCAAAACTTGACTAGTCCACTTTTTGTGTATTTTCACAATCTGAGAAAATAGTTTTTAGGTATGCAGCTTTGTATTGGAATAATCTATTTTTGACGAAATCATGCCTTTAAATCTTTTTTTTACTGGTGTAATTATCAAGTTTTGGCTCAATTTTATTTTCGCGGAGTGTAAATTTGAATGTATAAAACAAAATTTTTCAATTTAATCGAAAGTGGAATAGTCAAGTTTTGAAAAGAAGCTCCTCAACTATAGACGACTAACGTTTTAAAAAAGAACGTGTTGAATAATCACACACAAGAGAATTTCAGTACACTAAAATTAAAAAAAAAACCCGACAAAAACGTATAAAAAGTAAAAAATGGCTGAACCGTGATTGATTTTGATAAAACATGTCTAAGAACCACCGCCAGAAAACCTGTTGGTTCACCCGTTTAAGAGCTACGGTGCCACAGACAGACACACATATTGGTCAAACTTACAACACTCCTCTTTCCATCAGGGGTTAAAAAAGAATGTGTTACATAAAATAACAAAATAAGCTTTAAACAAATTCGTAATCGAAACCGCGAGCATATTAAAATAACCCCAACACTAGTAGTTTACGATCCGTCAAGGAGTTCCATTGCCCACCGTCCGCCTCCATCATCAGTTCAGCTGGCTGTCACCATAATATTGCATTGTCATCGGACATTGACAAGTATGCAAAATTTCAACTCCGTAGGATAAGAGGAAATGGTTCCGAATCTCTTGCAAAATTAAAATAATAATAATAATGTCTTTATTCGGTCAAAAACCAGTTTGGATACATCTGAAATAGAACAATAGTTGTTGCATTATAATGTAATAACAATATTGATGATCCCTGGAACCCACACTAGGTTTACCTGTGTCGTGCCTTTCCAGTGTCTTCCATTATATAATTAACTAGCGACCCGCCCCGGCTTCGCACGGGTATTTAACGGATGTTATTATACATATAAACCTTCCTCTTCAATCACTCTATCTATTAAAAAAAAACAGTTTTAAAGATTTAAGCATACATAGGGATATAGGGACAGAGAAAGCGACTTTGTTTTATACCATGTAGTGATTTAGTTTAGACTTTAAAATAGGTACCTGTATGTATATATTTTACTTAGTTAGTTGTTTCTTACTTAAACTAAAATTATCATTCCATTTTACAAATATCTCGTTTTTAACCGACTTCAAAAAGGAAGAGGTTCTCTGTCTCTCTCGACTGAATTTTTTTTTTTGTTACCTCAGAACTCCGTCATTTATGAACCGATTTGGAAAATTCTTTTTGCGTTGGGTTCAGTATAGCTACGAAGTGGTCCCACATAAATTTCATAGATATTTGACCTTGGAATTCGAAGATACATTGAAGTCGGTTCCTGTTCTTATCTAAAAAATAATTATTTTACATGTAGAGTGAGTGAATTTGACCCAAACAAACAAACATTACAAGTTAAATAAAAGCTTGTAATAAACTAATTTCTTTCCAATGTTTCAGTAACGGAGCTCCCGGTCCTCAAAGCTGACTCCATCAAGTACATCATGACGTTCAGATCGCTGCTGCCTAAGGATCTCATAGAGAGTGCAGTACCTTTGATCGTAAGTGTTTCACCTACCATTATTGTGTACAAACAAAAGCCGACTTCAATGTATCTTCGAAGTCCAAGGTCAAATATCGATGAAATGTATATGGGACCACTTCGTAGCTATACTGAACCCAACGCAAAAATAATTTTCCATATCGATTCATAAATGACGGAGTTCTGAGGTAATAAACATATAAAAAAAATACAATCAAGCGGAGAATTTTCTCCTTTTTTTGAAGTCGGTTAAAAAGAGTGACAACAAAGCAGATATCCCACCTAATACTTTATGTACTGTATGAGACGAGCAAGTTGTTCGCCTGATGTTAAGCTCCACGCCTGCCTATAACAATCGCAGTGCCACCTATATTATAAAATTAAAATTAATAGATTTCTTTCTTTCTTATTATAAAAAGCACTGTGTAGCACTGCAATGTGCTCATCACTTCGATATTAAGTCTCATATGCTCAGTAATTTCACTGGTTACAATATCCTTTAAACCGGAACAGTAATGCTTGCGCACTACTGCTTGGCGGCAGAATAACTGGCAAAGCGGTGGTACCTACCCCGACGGCCTCCCGCATAAGAGAGTCCTACCAATGATATATTAAAACAGTAAACAGTAAAATGATATATGGAAATCGTGTATTATGTCATGATATATGAAAAAGACCTGCAGGGCGATCATGTAACTTTTATTTCAATCAATTTCAATAAGAAACCAGTTTCGATGATGGTTTTGCGATCACTTATCCCGTTTGTTGCAATCAAACGTCAACGAAAGCGCAATTGAAATAATAAGCTTTGACAAATAAAGTTTACATCGATATATACTACAGACAAAAGAGCCGTTTTACACAGTAAAATTGAATAGGTTGGGCGTATACATAACGATTCATATTACAATCTCGCTTTGTAAATTTGTCGGGTAACCCCGTTTCATATTGGAAGTTATCGATAGGAGCACATTGGAATCGAGACATAAAAACGTTATCGTAAACGTGATCGCATTTTATCGATTGAATTAGATTTGTATTGCACGTAGGTTCGCAACATGCGACGTTTGCAACAGACTTACGTGATCTGATATGACGCTGGTATATTTCTGATAATTCTTTAGATTTTTTAAAGCAATTTTTAAAGAGATTTGTCAATTATCAGATCCAACACATCACCGGGCGCGGCGTAGTGCTCACGTACGCGGCGTGCGCCGTGGAGAAGCTGATCGCGGGCGGCATGCTGCCGGCCGCCGCGCTCGCGCCGCACGCGCCCGCGCTGCTGCAGGCCCTGTTCCGCGCGCTCGCTGAACAACACGTGGCGGGCGAGCACAACGAATACGTCATGAAGGGTAATAGTAGTTATTGCAAAGGCCGTGAAATAGGCAATAGGGAACATGCATGTGATGTCCAAAAATCTGGAAATTACTTCTTACGATATTTTTTTAATATTATTAATTGCGTAGTTTATTTGTATGTCAATGTTTCTTTTTCTTATTTTTGGAGAAACGGAACGTAATCGCAAAACGCTTGAGTATGTGCAACCACTATCTGACGTCACGCGCCTCGCTGCTTATTGGTCAATTTTTGACATAGAGCCCGCCCTATTCGTAAATTATTGACATACAGACGCATGTAGCATAGGTGGACCAATGAAGAAATTTTAGGTCCCCATGTTTTGATGTCACACGCAAATGGCGCGTTTATGTTGATTTAAATTGATTCAAATTTTCATTTATTTAGTTTATTGACAAATAATGCCGTAAAAAATTTAAACATTTTTTGCATTATTCAATAATGAATCGATACAAGCATTATTACATACTATTGGTCGAGTATGAGTTTGAAGGCCGAGGACTTCACTAATACGAGATAGGCTATTGCCATTTCCGCCGAGGCATATATAGTGCTTTTCTCAAAAGAATGCAGGGAAATAAAACATACTGTTTATATTTATGCATTTAATGTATATTTATTAAGTATGTAAATAAGAAATCACGAGGAATTTTCAGCTTTGCCGCCAATTTTCTATTTATCTGTGGCGAAAGACAAACGCATTAACAACCCCAGCACACCGTCTCACACAACATTGCTGGAGCGTTGTAATGTTCCAAATTCAAAAAACGCTCTTGCAATGGATTTAATTTTCTTTGTCCGTAAATACTACGATACTCCGCGTGTTATTTTATCGAAAATAATGACAATATTTCCATGCATGTTTGAGATAAACATATTTAATACTAGCTGCGCCCCGCGGTTTCAAAAGTATAAAAAGTAGCATATGTACTATTCCAAGTCCTAAAGTACCTACATATCAAATTTCATCAAAATCGGTTCAGTAGTTTTTGTGTGAAAAAGTAACATACATCCAAACTTTCGCGTTTATAATATAAGTAAGGATAAGGATACTAGCTGGGCGTCGCGGTTGCACCCGCGGTATCCCGGTATGAAAAGTAGCCTATGTTCTTTTACAGGACCTAAAGAACCGAACCATAGAATAGAACTATAGAATAGGATATAGAATACTTTCTTCCCGGAAAACAAACAGGTTTTTAGGGAACAGCTATAAACCATGTTCTACGCGAACGGTCTAGTTATATCTTCTTCTGTAGCGGGCGTATTTCCAAAGCACTGGTAGTCAGCTTTCCCTTTTCTTTTCTGGCCCTCACTTCAGTTGTGTATGGGAAAGAAATGGGTAAACATGAAATGGCTTACCTGTATTTTCAAAGTCAAGATATCTTAAATTACAGTTTTGAACGTGTTTATATTGTTTTGTATTTCATTTCATGTTTAAAAGTGCATATTTAATAAATCTCTTTTGACTTGACTTATCAAAGTAAATGGTCAAAATCAGAATCTTTACTAATAGGTATGTCATTGGTGCAGAGCCGAGTCGGGCGGGACTCGAACTCGGGTGCGTCGGGTCGTAAGGCGCACAAGTTACCGCTCGGCACTCCACACTTCGAACTGGAAGAGATCGTAGAAAAATTAAATTCATTTTACATTTACTATCAACCCCCATACATATTATTCTAACAACAACCTACATAATATTCAGCAGGATTACACTATATATTTTCATTGCGTTTCAGTTTTGATATGAATTTCCGCAACGTCACGCCTGATTCCATTGCATTCCCTAGATCGCTATAAGGGATAAGACCGCCCATTGTAACACTTTAGCTATAAATATTGTTTTGTAATTATTTCATGTTGTGTGACAATAAAGCGTTATCTAATCTAATCTTACATTCTTGTTATATTTTCAGCGGTGCTCCGCACGTTGTCGTGTCTCCGCGAGGCTTCGCTGCCGTACCTGGGCGAAGCCCTACCGAAGCTCGCGCACATTCTGTCCGTCATCGCTAAGAACCCCTCCAAGCCACACTTCAACCACTATCTGTTCGAAACTCTATCGTTGGCTGTGTCGTAAGTATAAAATACAAATATTTGTTGATTTAATTTACATATTGGTACAATATAAATGGAATCTCTGCCCGGTGCTTTAGCGTTAGCTGTGTTGCATCAGGCAGTCATCATCAGCCTATTACGTTCCCACTGCTGGGACTCAGGCCTTCCCTCATAGAGAGAGTATGGGCCATAATCCACCACGCTGGCCCAGTGCGGGTTGGTGGATGTCACATGTCTTTGAATTTTTGTGATAAATTCTTGGACATGCCGGTTTCCTCACGATGTTTTCCTTCACCGATTTTAGAGCGAGTGCTAAATCCGCACATAACTAGAAAGTCAGTGGTGCGGGGCCAGTGGGATTCGAACTCGGGTGCGTCGGATCAAAAGTCGCACATGCTACCACTGAGCCACACTTGCTCGCATCAGGCAGTGTCTTCCCCAAATTTAAAACAAACAATATTAAAACTTAAAATAATATATAAATGAAAACGCCCAACGATCACATACATAGATCCTGACCTTACTAGGGTTTCCTGTATGTAGGGAACCAGGAACTATGAGGAACATGGTCCCCAGACAGCCCAGACACGAAACAAATGCTTGCGCTTTTTTTCTATGCACAAACATCTCCTGACGGGAATCGAACCCGCAACCTCAGTGGTGTATGAGATTTGAACCAATCTGCCCAACTTCTACACCACAAAGGCTGTCAACATACACATATACACCCCATAAGTACCTGTATGACCGAGCTTTGCTTGGTATTTCGGGGCCTGCGGGATTCGAACTCGGGTGCTTCGGATCGAAAGTCGCTCGTGCCCCCACTGAACCACACTCTGTACACTAACTTATAATTTGCCTTTGTTTTCAGTTTGGTGACGAAGGCCAACCCGAATGCGATATCGGCGTTCGAAGACGCGTTATTCCCGATATTCCAAGACATATTGCAGAATGACGTACAAGGTGAGGTGAATTTTTTTCTTCATCATCATCATCATCATCACCATCATCAGCCCATTGTGTTTCCACTTCTCTCATAGAAAGAGTACGGGTCATATTCCACCACGCTGCCCCCAATGCGGATTGGTAGATCTCAATGTTGATATGTTTTTACATTTTGTGATAGTTTCCTCACGTTTTTTTTTGTTCACCGTTTGTTGTCGCGAGTTGTTGACCAAGATTCTCTGACCAAGATGATATCTATCATAAGAAGCAATTTTATTAATGAGTCATGTGCGTAAAGTACATGAGGGTTTCCATTGCTCATTCCATAAACTTACAATAGTGATTAGGGATTGGAATTCCGGTGCGTCGGATCGAAAGTTGTATGGTTTCTCGATGAGCTACACTCATTCTCTGAGCCACTCTCTTTTTAACGGACTTCAAAAAAGGAGAAGGTTCTCTGTTCGATTGTATTTTTTTTTGTTACCTCAGAATTCAGATTCATGAACCGATTTGGCAAAATATTTTTGCGTTTGGTTCAGTATAGCTACGAAGTGGTCCCATATAAATTTTATCGATATTTGACCTTGGACTTCGAAGATACATTGAAGTCGGCTTTTATGTTTGATAAAACGTATATTTGTTATAACTAGTAACTCGTCCCGAACTGGATCTTGTGGCCCTTATATCTTTGCAACCGCTTGACCTCCCTCATATTTGAGCTTAAAATTCATTTACATGAACTATTATTAGCTAAAAATAGGGGATCGGACAACTTTTCAGAAAGTGTTTTAAATTAACTGCAATGAATATATATAGCCATGAAAAATACTATTTTAATTAAATAACGATCTAAAAACTTCGTCTCAAAACTTGTGACGTCATATGTAGGTAGAAAACGACAAAGTCTTCGAAATAAAAGTTGCAAAGAGATTCTAATACGTTTTGTGAAGTTTGGGGACTATATTGTAGTAATGGAACGAAAAACATAGCATAAATACATTTTATGATAAGCAAAAACGTAAAATAAACACAAGCTTGACTCACGGCATTTGCCTACAAATGACGTCATGCGCTGTGATTGTCGTTTCGTTGGAGATGAAGAACAGATTAAAAATGTCAGAATTATTTATGGATTTAAAAATATAAATCATTATTATTTCACTAAAATATTGATTGGATAATCTTTCTGGTTCGACGAACATTCGTTCTAACTACATTTTAGATTTTTTCTCGATTACTGTCCGATCCCCTATTGTATTACCCTAGTTAAGATTTATATTTTTCTCACGTAATTATGTTTTTGGTATGTAATAAAGTGTAATCGTATTGTTTTGTTTTATCCAGAGTTCATGCCGTACGTGTTTCAAATGCTGTCACTGATGCTGGAGCTCCGTGGGGCTGCGGGCGGCGGCGACGGCGGCGCCGGGGACGCGTACGGAGCCCTACTGCCGTGCCTGGTGGCGCCCGCGCTGTGGGAGCGCGCCGCCAACGTGCGCCCGCTAGTCCGACTGCTGTGCGCCTTCGTAGCCGCCAGGAGCGAGCTGGTGCTGGCGTCTGGACGACTGGTGAGGAGAACACGCTTGTGACGACCGATCTTTTATTTCAATCATTTTCAATAAGAATGATGATCGATGATGGTTTTGTGATCACGTAACCTTTTCGTTTCAATCAAACGTCAACGAAAGCGCAATTGAAATAAAAATGAGTTTTGAATAAGTTTATATGGATTTTCTATAAAATTGCGATTATGTAACTTGGTTTCAATCTAAATGACAGAAACAATAGTCAAATACAATATACTTCAGTTCGCGGGTTTTGTGTGTTTCAATCCAAACTATAGACAAAAGAGCCGTATTAGTCCAAGAATATTAGACAAAACAGGTCCCAGGAATTCATCACGCATTATCCAACCCCAATTTTGGGGTTCTAAATCATGCCCTAACCAAGTCTGAACTTGATAATAAACACGGTTGAAATGTTGGTGAGGTGCGCGCGCGCTGCCCTCTATCTCGAAGATGGTTCAAGATATAAAAAAAATGTTTAAACAAAAGTTGTAGATAATTTAATCTTCTACAATACATACTTAAGACTCCTCCGCACCGTAGCTCATTCTATGACCACTCGTTTACTGTTGAAGCTGTTCGTTTGTGGAATGAGCTACCTGTCGAAATTAAACGCTGTCAAACATTGGCTACTTTCAAGGATCGCGTCAAAACTTATTACCTCGCTTTATATTCTGTATTATTATTATGTTCTTTTTCTCCTCTTTCTGCTATTAATGTTTCCTTTTGATTATGTTTTATATATAACACACATAAATATAAAAATATAAAAAATATATATATATATAAAATACCTATTTATACATATATTTATAATAGAATTTGCATTTCTTTTAAAAAACCACCGTCCTTCCAAATTATGTTAGTCCTTTCTGTTCAAGGGTTGTCTGGAAGAGATCGCTTTGAGCGATAAGACCGCCTATTGTTATGCTGATTACTGTAAAATTTACTTGTGTTTCATGTACCTATATTTAAGGTTTTTTAACAATAAAGTGTTTATCTACCTATCTATCTATCTAATATTTATAATAAATACAAATAGCATAGAACCCATAGGAAACGAGATATTTGCAATAAATGTGTAAAAATCGTTTTTTCCTTTTACCTTGGAATATCAGTAGTCGCGAACACCCTACGATAAGTAGGTTTTGAGACAAGTTTTAGGATGTCAAAATAAAGGTTTATACAAGTTTATAGCGACTATCTCTCATTCCGAGGTGAAACCCCTAATTTTCTCAGACTATATTACACAGTAAAATTGAGTTGATAGGGCGTATACATAACGATTCATAGCACAATCTCGCTTTGTACGTAAATTCAATGTTTTGTAATCAAGTATTAAAAAAATTACACCACATGAGTAAAGTACATCCGTGCGAAGCCGGGGCGGGGCGCTAGTTGCACATTAAAATATAGTCGAACATTTCTCCTGCCAGCATCTACCGAAGTCCCCTATTTTGCTGGCTATGTTATCTATTTGGTTACCTTCCAAAATCCATAAATAATTGATTCTGTTGTTCGCAGAATGCAATACTGGGCGTGTTCCAGAAACTAATAGCGTCCAAAACAAACGATCACGAGGGATTCTATCTCATTCAGACGTTGCTCTACAAGTTCGGCATGTAAGTAATACACCGCTGGTTTGCTCTGCCGCTGCCGCTGCCGCTGCCGCTGCGGGACTTCATCCCAAGCTACTTTAGACTTATTCTACTCTTTTAGGTTTATTTTTAACCCCCGACTGCAAAAAGGACTCGTGTTATAAGTTTGACCATTATGTGTGTTTGTCTATGGCACCGCAGCTCTTAAACGGGTGAACCAATTTGGATGTGAGTTTTTGTATTTGAAAGCAGGTTTTCTAGGGTTCTTAGAAATTTTTTATCAAAATCTGTTCATCCGTTTTTTACTTTTTATAGTTTCTTGTGTCGTCATTTTTTTAATTTTAGTTTCTTATTTGTGATTTTGAGGTTGTCTGGAAGAGATCGCTTTGAGAGATAAGAACACCCATTGTTACACCATTGTAAACATTTAACTTATACTTAATTTCTATGTTTAAGGTGAATAATAAAGTGTTAGAGCGAGTGTGGCTCAGTGGGAGCAAGTGCGACTTTCGATCTAACGCACCCGAGTTCGAATCCCGCTGGCCTCGCACCACTGACTTTCTTAAGTTATGTGCGGATTTAACACTCGCTCTAGAAATGGTGAAGGAAAACATCGTGAGGAAACCGGCACGTCCAAGAATTTTTCACAAAAAGTCAAGGACATGTGACATCTACCAACCCGCACTGGGCCAGCGTGGTGGATTATGGCCCATCCTCTCTCTATGAGAGAAGGCCCGAGTCTTAGCAGTGGGAAAGTGATGGGCTGATGATGATGAATAAAGTGTTTATCTACATAGATAGATATATAGATTTAATGTTTATTTGTCTCTTCAACACACATGTACATTCAATTGTAAGACACTTAAACCTTATATAAAAATAGGTAGGTACTATGCCTAAATATCCATCTTACACAAGTTCACATTCTCACACAATATCTATCTATCTATCTATCACTGAATCTTGACGGGAGGGACACTTGCAAAGAACTATAAAAGACTGTAAACGTTTTCTTATTCCCAGGCCAGTAATGCAAGAGTATACGAAGCAGATAATGACGCTGCTGTTCCAGCGCCTCTCGTCGTCCAAAACGACTAAATACGTGCGCGGCCTGATTGCCTTCCTCGGGTTTTACGCCGCGCACTTTTCGCCAGACGCGCTTATTGAGGTCGTGGATTCCGTGCAGGCTAAGTAAGGACACTAATATTTAATTAATTAGCTTTTCCCGCTTTTCCTCGCAACCGATTTTGATGTAACATACGTAATAATCTAAGTTGGGACAAATGTTACCAAACTCTAAAAACCGTATTAAAAACCGTTCAGCACTTTCCGAGTCTATAGATAACAAACATTGCAACATTTTATGTTTGTTTCTTCTGAACTCCGTCATTTATAAACCGATTTGGAAAATTTGCGCTGGTTCAATATAGCTACAATGGGACCACCCATATAAATTTCATCGATGTTTGACCTTTGACTTCGAAGAAATATCAGAATTGAAGTTGGTTTCGTTTATAAAAAATAAAAATAAAATGATTTTTTTATTCTATATCTCATAGTATACCGGTACCGTACTGGTTATTGTTCAAATCGGTACCATCCTATCTCAAATGTCAACCCTGTATTGTAATTCCAATTTCCTAATTTCTACCTAACCTAATGTTGTATCGGCAGTATGTTCGCCATGTACGTGGAGCGGGTGCTAATAACGGATCTGCAGAAAGTGGATGGAGCGCTAGAACGCAAGGCGGCGGCGGTCGGCTGCGTCAAGTTACTGTGCGAGTCGCAACACTTCACGCACGGAGCGCTCGCGCCGATGTGGCCGCGACTCATGCAGGTACTAACGACATACGCACGGAGCGCTCGCGCCGATGTGGCCGCGACTCATGCAGGTACTAACGACATACGCACGGAGCGCTCGCGCCGATGTGGCCGCGACTCATGCAGGTACTAACGACATACGCACGGAGCGCTCGCGCCGATGTGGCCGCGACTCATGCAGGTACTAACGACATACGCACGGAGCGCTCGCGCCGATGTGGCCGCGACTCATGCAGGTACTAACGACACGCACGGAGCGCTCGCGCCGATGTGGCCGCGACTCATGCAGGTACTAACGACATACGCACGGAGCGCTCGCGCCGATGTGGCCGCGACTCATGCAGGTACTAACGACATACGCACGGAGCGCTCGCGCCGATGTGGCCGCGACTCATGCAGGTACTAACGACATACGCACGGAGCGCTCGCGCCGATGTGGCCGCGACTCATGCAGGTACTAACGACATACGCACGGAGCGCTCGCGCCGATGTGGCCGCGACTCATGCAGGTACTAACGACACGCACGGAGCGCTCGCGCCGATGTGGCCGCGACTCATGCAGGTACTAACGACATACGCACGGAGCGCTCGCGCCGATGTGGCCGCGACTCATGCAGGTACTAACGACATACGCACGGAGCGCTCGCGCCGATGTGGCCGCGACTCATGCAGGTACTAACGACATACGCACGGAGCGCTCGCGCCGATGTGGCCGCGACTCATGCAGGTACTAACGACATACGCACGGAGCGCTCGCGCCGATGTGGCCGCGACTCATGCAGGTACTAACGACATACGCACGGAGCGCTCGCGCCGATGTGGCCGCGACTCATGCAGGTACTAACGACATACGCACGGAGCGCTCGCGCCGATGTGGCCGCGACTCATGCAGGTACTAACGACATACGCACGGAGCGCTCGCGCCGATGTGGCCGCGACTCATGCAGGTACTAACGACATACGCACGGAGCGCTCGCGCCGATGTGGCCGCGACTCATGCAGGTACTAACGACATACGCACGGAGCGCTCGCGCCGATGTGGCCGCGACTCATGCAGGTACTAACGACATACGCACGGAGCGCTCGCGCCGATGTGGCCGCGACTCATGCAGGTACTAACGACATACGCACGGAGCGCTCGCGCCGATGTGGCCGCGACTCATGCAGGTACTAACGACATACGCACGGAGCGCTCGCGCCGATGTGGCCGCGACTCATGCAGGTACTAACGACATACGCACGGAGCGCTCGCGCCGATGTGGCCGCGACTCATGCAGGTACTAACGACATACGCACGGAGCGCTCGCGCCGATGTGGCCGCGACTCATGCAGGTACTAACGACATACGCACGGAGCGCTCGCGCCGATGTGGCCGCGACTCATGCAGGTACTAACGACATACGCACGGAGCGCTCGCGCCGATGTGGCCGCGACTCATGCAGGTACTAACGACATACGCACGGAGCGCTCGCGCCGATGTGGCCGCGACTCATGCAGGTACTAACGACATACGCACGGAGCGCTCGCGCCGATGTGGCCGCGACTCATGCAGGTACTAACGACATACGCACGGAGCGCTCGCGCCGATGTGGCCGCGACTCATGCAGGTACTAACGACATACGCACGGAGCGCTCGCGCCGATGTGGCCGCGACTCATGCAGGTACTAACGACATACGCACGGAGCGCTCGCGCCGATGTGGCCGCGACTCATGCAGGTACTAACGACATACGCACGGAGCGCTCGCGCCGATGTGGCCGCGACTCATGCAGGTACTAACGACATACGCACGGAGCGCTCGCGCCGATGTGGCCGCGACTCATGCAGGTACTAACGACATACGCACGGAGCGCTCGCGCCGATGTGGCCGCGACTCATGCAGGTACTAACGACATACGCACGGAGCGCTCGCGCCGATGTGGCCGCGACTCATGCAGGTACTAACGACATACGCACGGAGCGCTCGCGCCGATGTGGCCGCGACTCATGCAGGTGCTAACGCAAGGCTGCCATTAAAAATAACATAAACAAAATCGATTTTTGTTGAATTCAAGACCAGCTTTTTCAACTAAATCGTACTCGGAATAGCTTCGGAAGTTTTTATTTAGCTTGCAAAATATCCTACGGAGTTGAGATTTTGCATACCTGTCAAAGTTCAATGACAATGCAATATTATGGTGACAGTTAGTCTGATGATTTAGACGGAAGGTGGAATGGAACTCGTTCACGGATAATCGTAAACTACTAGTGTTTAGGTTCATTCTGCTCGCGGTTCCGATTGAGAATTTGTGAAAAGCTTGTCTGGAAAAAAAATTGAATTTTTGTTTGAGATGTCACGTGTAGTCATTGTACCTATTTTTATTTAAGGATTAAGCGTCATCTTACAATTGAATGTACATATGTGTATTGAAGTGACAAATAAACGTTCTATCTATCCATCTTAACCGATTTGGAAAATTCTTGTTACGTTGGGTTCAGTATAGCTATAATGTGGTCCCATATAAATTTCATCGATATTCGACCTTGAACTTCAAAGATACATCAGAATTGAAGTTGTTTTTTTTATAAAATTAATTTTATACAGAATGAATGTCAAATCCCAATCTATATGTTGTCAGGCGCTGATATCCCTATTCGAGCTTCCAACCGACGAGACAACAAATCCAGAGGACCACTTTATAGAAGTAGATGACACGCCGGGCTACCAGGCGCAGTACGCACAGTTAGCGTGCGCCCGCGGAGCGCACGGCGACCCTCTCGCTGGTAAGTACTGCTCATTGACCATAACAAATAATAATATTCTAATGAAAAAAGCATACTATACAGTTAGTAATTACATAGAAGACAAAGATGCATGGAACATTCCGCTTCTGCCAAGTAGCAAACTGGCACATAAGAAAAATAATATTGTCAAAAACAAACATAAAATATTGTAACAAAAGTTCTATAAAAAGATGCCCCTCAGTTTCTTGCCGTATCTTCTGAGTAGTGGTTCTTTTTACGATACGGTGGTAGAGTCATTGTAATAATTGACGTTCATAAGTGCGTCTGTGACGATAAAATTGAATAAAGAACTTTTTTATGTATGTACCAACATGTATTGCAAATAAATGATTTCATTCCATTTGAATTTGAAACTATACAGGAAATCTACCATTTAAAAAAAGAAACGGGCAATCACACAAAATAACACAAAATGGAGTAACATCCGGCCACCTTCTAGTACTTGCAATTCAACTGATGAAATCTTAATTTTCATTGTTGACCTTTTAATCACAATGCATAATATAAACATTAAAAATTCACAAAGTATTTAAATAATCGCCAGAGAACAAAGAACTACGATCCGAAAGTTGACCCGGAAATCGGTTTCGTCACTTTCACTTGCGAGGAAAAAAACACTAGACTTGCATTAGTTAGATAAATATAACAAAAAATCTTGAGGTAAAATCTCGGATTACGAGCCTAGAACCGATGTAATAAAGTCCCTAATACGAGCGAGTGTGATGAAAAGATTTAATGTTGTATCCCCAGGCGTAGACGACCCGAAGCGTTACCTGGCGGAGTCGCTGGGCGCGGTGTCGCGCGCGCAGCCCGGGCTGCTCCCGGCGCGCGTGGCGGCGCTGCCGGAGCCCTACCGCGCCGCGCTGCAGGCCTACCTCGCCGCCTACTCTGTGCACATCTGCTGACCGCACCGCCCGCGACCCCACGCATCAAATTGACGTCAAAATATTTTTCTTTTCTGTATGTTGGAAAAAGTAGCCATTTTTGGGGATCTCGTAGGTTGGAGTTACGTTTGAATATACATATATCTGCATTAGCCATATAACTTCCAAGTGATATCTTATTGTATATTTATTTGCCTTTAATAACATTAATTTACAAATTTATTAATTTATATTAATTTACATTATGTATTTATAATCTGATGCAGGTCCATCGCACTTAAACTATGCATATTTTCTCAATGTATAATTATATATTATCTGAAAAGTTGGTTTATTATGTAATATTTATATTATTTTGTTTATATTATATGTAATATATTTCGGCATCTAATTTTTCATTCAGGTTTCAATAATAAATAATTAATTGTATGATATATTATAGGTTCAACTAAAGTAGATGGGCAATAACTCATCTCCTAAGACCCTGTTTATAATTAATGATGAGGTCATCGGAGCTCAAATTATAATTATTCATTTGAGTTTGTATGAATGAAGATGAATGTTATTTTTAATCTGTAAAAAGTGAATGAATGGATTTTGTATGTATCAAATGATAGAATTTTTGTAAGATTATGAATAGATGATTTGAATAATTATAAATGGAGGTAATTATGCTACCGTTGCCACATGGCAGTAAGTCCAATGGATTCAGTCCAGTACTGAGTGGCAGGTTTAGGAGTGACTATTTAGTTCAGTCAGGTTAGCACAGATTGTATAAGAGTGATGTGTATTTTTATTGATATCAATCAAGTTTAGTTTAGTCTCATCTCGATGAGTTCCTAATGTAAAAGTTCGATAAATCATCTAAATAAGTGACTAAATACGTTACTTTTGTATTTAAATTTTGAATTCCAAAATGTTAAGTTTTTGTTTGAAAGTTAGTCATTGTTTTTAATTAATTGGATCTGTCTGGTGTCCTAAAACTGAAGTGTTACAATGTTACTAAAACTTTGGGATGCCTATCCATCGAAGCTTTGCGGCGAACACTAACAGGCCTATCGTTATAATATGTATAATAGAATCGTGAATTCGTTTATTGTTTTTGTAAATGAATATAATAATGGGTTTTGTAATTTTATTGATAAAATATGTCTTACCCGCCAGTTAACTCCGCAAAGCTTGTGCACAAAACACCGTGTTTATATTCAAAGCCATGTTATGAAATAATTTGCAAATAAAACCTTAACACCAATAAATTAACTAATTTAACATTCTCAAAAAGAAAGCGCTAAGCGTCCTTTCTCGCAAATTGTTATTTTTGTTCGCAAGTGAGATTTGTATTAGGAGTGAATGGAAAGTGCCTGTGAGCACAATGTGATTGTCTGTAAACCGAGTGATTGTCGTAAACATTTCATAATAGGAGTAATGTAATACAACTGTATCTTATCCTCTTGTGATTTAAATAAATGTTTTTTGTACGAACATAAGTATTTTTATTGCTGATAATTTCTTTGTTATTTTTTCATGATCATAATTATGTTCGGACAAATTAGCGCCTGCTACCAATCTCCCATTTTAAGCACGCGTCGCTGTCATAGTTTTTAATCATTGCTAGGAGTGAAGTATTGGTGTTATTGCTATAATGACTATTTTTTTCTAACTACCACCTGTGTAAAAATAAATTCTCTCTCACTTCTACTGTCATACGAGGAGCTGTATAAAGCATCATCAAAAAGAAGAAAGTAATCTTTTCATTTTCCACTACCTGAACTAGGATCTAAACATAATATGTTCCTTAACCTTTTGAGCGCCGCGCTATAGACGCGAAGCCGTGCCCTTCACATTGAGCTACGCTATTTTCATACATTTTGGTCTCGGCATTGAGAGCACTTTTTCGTTTTTCGAGTATAGCCGACCAAGGCGGTCAACGGGGTAATCCTATCTAGTTCTAGAAAACCAGGCGCGAGTTTTATTTAGTTGTATTTAACGGTCAGTACTATTACTATAAAAACCGGCCAAGTGCGAGTCGGACTCGCGCACGAAGGGTATCATACCATTATCTATAAAAACGGCAAAAAAAATCATTTCTTTAGTATGGGAGCCCGACTTAAATATTTTTTTATTCTGATTTTTAGTATTTGTTGTTATAGCGGCAAGAGAAATACATCATCTGTGAAAATTTCATATGTCTATCACGGTTCATAAGTCGGAGTCGGAGTCGGAGTCGTTTCACCCGTACGTCGTTAATATCCCACCTATCCGTACTAAGCGTTTCGCAGATTCCTTTATCATGCGAACTGCTAAGGAGTGGAACGCTCTGCCACCGTCTTTGTTCCCAAACGGATACAACTTGTGTCTCTTTAAGTCTAGAGTGAATAGGCATCTCATGGGCAGGCGTGTTCCATCTTAGGCCGCATCTTCGCTTTCCATCAGGCGAGATGTCGTCAAACGTATGCCCATTTAACAATAAAAAAATAAAAAAAAAGAAACAGCCTGGTGACAGATGGACAGATCCCGTTTTACCCTTTGAGCACGGAACCCTAAAATTGAAATGAGACTTGCTGGTATTAATGATAATATAAATCAAATATTGCGGGTAGTATTCAATGTTTTTCTTTAGGTTTCTTAGGTAAAGTCATCATACTTGATGGTGAAGAACACGGGAGGTTAATACTATCAGAACCAAAGACAAATATCAGAACTTTAGTGCATGTCAACTCCTTTGTTCATTCGAGAATTTATTTGGTTTAATTTTTACCTTGCAATATCACACTGATTACGGAAGGCGAACAATTTTTTAATCAGCTTAATTGCCTATCTATACCTACATTTTCTAGTTTAGGCCTGCGCAGACGACAGACTTGATCAAAACTGTCCGCGGAGAAGTATAGTCCTCGGCTCAAGTTTCGCATGCTCACTGCCTACCACGCACTCTCATTTGTACTGGTAATCGTACGCTATGAAGCTATTTTTAAGACCGCAGAGCTTGTCTGAAAAAAACTTACGGACTTCTTTGTACCGCATCTGCGTTGGCGTATACAATCGTCCTGGTATCGCAGAATTCGAAGCAGAATGCACTCTGCATTCTGCCACAGAATTACTAATAGTTGCTCTGCGCAGCCTTATTTGGGAAATATAAATGAAACGACGTAATTTATTGAAGAAATGTATTTCCAAAAAGCGATTTGCCTTATGATACAGATTGAGTTTTTGATATATTAAGAATTTATTTCGATAGCCAAACCAACCAACACCAAACATTTACAAGATATAATTATTTCAGCAGGGCGATCATGTATTTTTTATTTCAATCAATTTCAATAAGAGCCGTATTACACAGTAAAATTGAATAGATTGGGCGTATACATAATGATTCATAGCACAATCTCGCTTTGTAAATTTGTCGGGTAACTGGTTTCTCATTGAAATTGTTTGAATTAAATATACATGATCGCCCTGCTGATAACGAATGGTGAAGGATTGTATTATATTTCTTGCAAAATCCAAGAGCTAATTTTGAACGGAAGAATCTTACGTTTGTTTTCTCCGAAATAGATTTATTGATATTGTTCACGAAATAAGTTTATGCGCTGGAACTACTCTTTTGAATACAATATTGTTATCATAGTTTCCAAAAACTCACTCTGTATAGACATTTTTGCGATAATCATCTAAGAAACACCAAGAACACGAAGAAGCCACAGTTTTCATAATTATTTTAAAATTGATAGGAATGATTAACAACATCTATTTGATGAAAATTACTTCACGGTCTAAATACATAGTCGGCAGTAGCAAATTGTGAAAAATGTTTGTTATGACTTTGAAGTACTCGTTACAACCAAATTCGCCTGGTGTTAAGCACCACGCTTTAAATAATGCATTCAAATACAGTACATGCGCAATGGTACTTTCACCAGACAAAATGCAAGCTCCTCGGTGTCAAATATATTCTGCTTAGGTCATTACAACTTGTTTTTCATACTCAAAGTTCATTGTTGTTTTATGGAACTATATGCAGCAAGCCTAAACATATGCAATGATCGTTCACTTAAGGCTAATTTATAAGCTACATGGTGCCGAGTGAAAGGAAAATGAAAAATGCAAAAAAATTTAAAATTAGTATTCGCAAACGGAAAAACAAACTTTACCCTACACACATAAAATTGCTACACTTGCTACGGTACATTTATAAGTGAAAAGATTTGGGGAAAAAGCGGCAATCATTTTTTTACACTAGACGAGATGTTAGCCTGATGAGCTGTGCGGTCCTGTGCGGCACTGCATTGCGCTCGTCACCCCGAGTCATTAAATTCATAATTAATATTATGTCTGGTGTTTTGCGGGTAGACAGTAATTTGTCGTAAATAATTGCGCTTTTTCCCAAAAGTACACGGATATAACACGAGACAAATACAAACATGAGAAAATTACATTTGTGAAATTAAATAATTATAAAACGGTACACTGCACAAACTATGTAATTTAACAAAAATTAATTATAATATAGGTATGGAATTTTAAAACCAAAAGTTTTTATACGATTATTTAGTGGAGTAAATAATTGAATAATCTTAGTGGAAATAATAAATTTAAAATACAACAATTAGTATGAAAAATGTGAAAATAAAAAATACACCCGTGGACGCCGCACTCCGTATCGTTTCCAGCAAGTTTTTTATTGCAAGTGACGGTCAGTAGTCGGTCACTTGCAGTCCGACAAGATTTTAGTGACCAGTGCAGTGAAAAGTGATATAATGCGATAAGAATTTGAACGAACATAGATTTCTAATTGACATTCTAACATTTTCCTAACATTGGCATTTTTGCGAAACAAAATCGCGCGATCCTACGATTCGATTATCAAAATCTGCGATAGACAGTCGCCGCATTTTGCTTCCGAAAAGCGTTCCAAACGCCAATCGCCGCCGCTAAAAGTAGCAAGTGTAGTAGCATTGTCAACATGTTCCAAGTTCAAATTTTTGTATTCATTTGCGTACTCGCTTCGCACATACTGCCAAGAGTCTGAGGCGTTACAGAATTTAACATGAAAGCGGTCACTAACATCTTGTCGTAAGGTACATTCAAACTAACGATAAAAGCTTGCGTCCGCGGTGCGTGCATGGTGGCGATCAATTACTGCGATTTTTTTTTATCGATTATAGATCTATGTATTGTCGCCTGATGTTAAGTGATGATGTGACCGAAGATGAAGCACATATATCTAGAAGACGGCATTCGGAATAGTACTTTAAACGACGTGCTTAAACCGACGCGTCCAGCGGCTGGTCTGATTTTTGCACGCAAGTAGATCGCCACCGTGAACGCAAATTGGACGCGGTTTGAGCGTACCTTTAAATTTTATCATTACGTGAATCATTTCTCAACCTGAGAATATCGTCACATTTTCTTGGTCTCAGGATCAAATTTAGGTTTTCCAATGAGATGAACATAATCATTTCCAGCTGAGGATCGATTTAGTCAGAATAAATTTATAAGTCATTTCATCCAACTCCTATAAAGACCTTCGCAGACTACGGATTTTACTGTGAAGTCCGCAAAAATATAGTACGTGGAAATTCGCGGATTTTTTGTTCGTCGTCTTCCTTGACGCATACAGTACTATTTTTCTATTTTGGCGGACTAAATGGTACGCAGCGGACTGACCGTCGTCTGCACAGGCCTTTATGGACTCGTCAACATTTTATTATTTTGTCAGTTAATTCATTAATTTATGTGGTATACCAAGTCTTTTTTGGTAAATCATTGCTGGCAAGGAAATTATAACAACGTATAAACTGACCCAATAGTTTTAAATTATCAATTCTACACGTCTTTAAAATCATTTGCTTTTTCAGAGTCCATATTTCGTAAAAGCCATTGTTTAACTGGCAACATTATAGTGCAGGTGATACACAACAATTTTTCTATAAAAACGTTATGAAAATTTTAAACTAAATATTTTGTGTTGCTCTCAGACAGAGAAAATCAATTCCGAATCATTTTCTATTTTTTAGAAAAATTAACAATTGTATACTGTTAACAAAATATAGTAGTAACTACAGTCACACAAATGTATGTAGCACCGTCGTATAAAAGAGAGAAAAGATCTTTGACGCCATCTTTGTCTTGTGACAAAGTCAGAGCTTTGAGTTTACAACCGTACTTTTTACAATGCAATCCTTTTTGTGTCAGACTGTAGAAAAGCTTTGTATAAATGCGTTACTAGTCGGCCGCTGACTGTGAAATTCCTTCGACAGGCTAGACAATGCCTTCCTCATGATGTAATTTAGCTTTTCTCTTTTATATTGCTGTTTGGTTACTATCTCGCATGTTGTTAAGCTACTATGTAGCCCAAGATGGAGCAAAAAGAGCTGCAAGTAAGGCTGCAGTCCACCGATCATAACGATATACGACTAGATTGTTTGACGGCTTTGATCGGTTGTGTTTACTAACACGGACAGAGCCTGCCACTCCAAAACCGGAGCGCCGGCGCCAGGACTTTCGAATACCCGACCCGAATCAAGACCAAGCATTTTTTTTTCTTTTTGATTATTATTATTTTCTAATACCGCCAATAATATAATTGGCTGTAATATTTGTAAATGTATATTTAAGTACCTAATGTTTTATATATTTTTGGTTAAATAAATTGAATTGAACTGCCAAACTCGAGAAGTTAGAACTCTCGCTTTAAAGATATTAGACAGTCAGCGGCCTCGTCCTAGCTAAACACTCTGTATGTATCACCTACACTAGTGTACCCGGGCGCGGTTCACTTGAGCGCGCACTCGATGAACACGGCGTGGTGCGGGGGCGGCGGCGGGGGCGGGCTGCGGGGCGGGGAGGGCAGCTCCGGGGGCGAGGGGGGCGCCGAGCCGCACGGGACCGAGTACGGCTCGTTGGTGAAGTTCTCGGAAGTTAGAGGGGACGTGTCCTTGATGTTTAGCCTGGAAATAGAGAATAAGAGATTCGAAATAATGGCAAGTTAATATCGATCTATCTAAAGGTTGTGAAAGTAATTTTGACAAAGGCTGGCTTTACTATAATATTGAGAATTCTTAGATGTCTGTGTGAGTTACATGTCTGTGTGAAATCCGATCGAAACAGGCCTAAATCCGATCGGAAAGGCTTGAATCCGATCGGGAAAGGCCTGATTCCGATCGGTAAGGCCTGAATCCAATCGGAAATGGCATGAATCCGATCGGAAACGGCATGAATCCGATCTGAAAAGGCCTAAATCTGATTGTAAAGGCCTGAATCCAAACGGAAAAGGCCTGATTCAGATCGGTAAAGGCCTGAATCCGATCGGCCTGAATGCTTTCATCCCGAAAAACCGCAGTTTCTTAGGGAACAACTAAAGACCGAATTCTACGCGGAGTCGCAGCTATCGGATAGTCTGTCAGTAAACTAACCTATACCTACCTAAGACATATGAAATTAATTAATTAAACTTTGACATTTTATAGAAATAATAATTATTTTTAATTAATAATTTAAATCAAAAATGTAAAATGCTAAAATTATGTCTTGTAAATCAATTAAAATATTTTTATATGAATTGTATTTCACACCTTTAAACAGGGTAGATTATATGGAACGTTATATAATTGTAACACCTACGTTACCTACCTATAATCTAGCAATAAAAGTTTATGATTATGATAAAGAAATCGAGAGTGAGCGACTCACCAGACATCCTTATCGCAGACGTACCGCACGGTGGGCACGGGGAACCCGTTGAAGGGGGAGGCGATGGGCAGCGTGTAGGCGCCCATGTCCGGGAAGTAGAGCCAGGCGCCGGCGCGCTGCGGCGGCAGGCGCCACGCCGGCAGCACGCAGTCCAGCCCGTCGCACGAGGGGCCCCAGATCGAGCACGCGGCCGCCTTCGCGTTCGACTCCTGGGAACATTTATTATTATGCGCACTGCTAACGAGTGGAACTCCCTGCCAGAGTCTGTCTTTACCGATTGCTACAACCAGGCCTAGCGCACTCCGCACTGTAGGTACGAAGCTACAAGTACATAGCCGGACACCGACAGCGGGTCGCGCGTCGTTACACGTGCCGCGGCAGAAGATATAAGAGCTATGCGATAGAAAGAGAGGCGCTCTGTAGGTTAATATGCAGCGATACGCGAGCTTAATTGAATTTTATTGCGTCGTAGCAAGAGTCGCTATTTGTTTAAATTTATTTGCGGAGTGATGCTTCTGTCCCTTAGTATTCTGTGCTACAATCTAGGAATCTTGAAGTCTCGAGTGAACAGGTACTATCTCGGCAAGCGTGCTAGATCGTCGACCGCATCGTCACTTACCATCAGGTGACATAGTGGTCAAACACAAGCCAATTCACAATAAAAAAAATAAACTGCAATACCCATTATGTGTCCAGTCCCCGCTGCGGGCCTTCACTCATACAGAGAAAAGTAAAGGTATGATTTTTTTTGTCAGCTGGCTTATTTATACATTGATAATAGGTAATAATAGTTATAATCTCTTATTTTTACATTGATCCGCCATTTTTTTTTAAATGGCTTCTCACAATGTCTTCTACAAGTTTTGAACAACTATTTAACACTCAACTACCCAAACCGTATTAAAACAATTAAAATAGCATTTTTGAATTTCTGCAAAAAAATGTTTTTTCGCGGACATCGATTTTTCTGCTGATATCCTATCGTAGTGTACAGGGTTCAATTTGATTGTAGTATAGTTACCTGCAGCGGATACGCCTGAACGTGTTGGTGATCGTACAGAATGCAGTTGAAGGATCCGTACACGCCGTCGTTGATAAAGTACATCGTGTGCGCTTCGCCGACGGGTTCGGAGGACGGCAGCTGACGACAAGCAAGGTACATGAGTCTCTAAATAGTATAAAACAACGTCTCTATCCGCGTACTCATTTGTTTTTCCGCTTACTTCTGAACCACGCAACAGATGTTGTTTTTTTTTATTTATTTATTTTTTACATCTGACTGGGTCAGCGTTTGACCACGATCTCACCTGATGGGAAGCGGCGATGTGGTCGAAGATGTAGCACGCTTACCCAGTAAGTACTTGTTTACTCTTGATTTGAACACACCCAGATTTTATTGATAAGGTTTTCACAATCATTTAGTTTTTTTACGGTAGGTTTATATACAATGCTAATTAAGTTTTTGTATAGTAAAGAAAATTCAATGTTTTGTAATCAAGACGTCAAAAAACCATGTAAATTGAATACGTGCGAAGCCGGGGCGGGTCGCTAGTTAAATATAATGTTGGTATTCTTCTTCTTCTTCTTCTTTAGCCTTTATTGGTCCATTTCTGGACATACGCCTCTCCCAATTCTTTCCATGACTTCCGATCTTCTGCCTTGGCCATCCAGTCATGACCTGCGTGTCTTCGGATGTCGTCTACCCATCGCTTCTGTGGGCGGCTTCGTGGTCTGGTGTGCGCCCACGGTCTCCACTCTAGGATTCGTCTTGTCCAGCGGTGTCTATCCATTCGAGCAATATGGCCAGCCCAACTCCACTTCCGCTCCGCGATCACCTGGACCATATCTTTAGTGTCTTTTGTGTCTATGTTGGTATTATAAACCGGGAGCGGGCTCACCTCGCGTATAGAGTGGACGAGCGTAGCTAGCGTGTAGGCGGCGGCGGCGAAGTACCGGCCCGGCTCCGCGATCACGCGCACCGCCGGCCCGGGGAAATGAGTCTCGAGGGCGGCGTTGATCACTTGCGACACCTGCGGACATCACACTTATATTACAAATAAAACACAAGGACAGCCTCTTTGGTGTAGTGTTTGGGCAGGTTGGCTCAAATCTCATACACCGCTGAGGTTGCGGGTTCGATTCCCGCGACGGGACAAATGTTTGTGCAAAAAAGAAAATAAAAATCGCATTTGTTTCGTGTCTGGGTGTCGTGGGACCATGGTCCTCATACATCCTGGTTCCCTAGATACAGGGAATCCTAGTTAGGGGCCAGGATCTATGTATGTAATCGTTGGGTGTATTTATTTATTTATCTATTACTCTAATAAAAATGTAACTGAGCCAATTTTGTATATTGAAGATATTTTTGCAAAACTAACTGGGATCAACTATTTATAGGGTACTGAACACGAATTTATGGTTTTTAGAATTTTTGTATGTATGTTTGTGTGTATGTTATCTATAGACTCTGAAACTGCTGAACGGATTTTAATGTGCTTTCAGGATCTGGTAGCATTATTTCCAACTAAGATTATAGGGATGTGTTACATCAAAATCGGTTGACTCATTACGAAGATACAGCTTGACCTCTTCGTAGCACGCGCTCCCATACACTGGGGAGGTCTTGCTAAGATGGTTTTGGTAATAAATACGAAAATGGGCTTCCTTTACCGTTCATGCGGACGAAGTCGCGGGAAAAAGCTAGTTATATCTATAGTCATTTGTCTATATTATGTCTATGTGAGAGTTCCGACTGAGCGACTTGCAACCTTTTTGAGTGAGGGGTTTTGGCCGAGGGGTGTCAGGTTTCGAAGATTGTACGGAAGGCTGGCACGTCACACCACGCAATGATGTTTTTGCACGTTAGTCTGTAAGGTCTCAAAGTACATAGGCCCATATAAATATTTATTTATATGGGCCTATATTTATTTATGATAATTAAGTGTTGCCCATTACATATCTAAACTAATTGCTCTAAGAGGCCTCTACGTGTTGGACTCATGTCCCCGCGGAAGCCTTCCAAAGGACCGGGTGTATAACCCGTGAGAAAGAGCGACATAATAATTATAAATGCGAAAATTTGTGTGTGAGTACGTTTGTTACTTCTTCACTCTGAAACGGATGAACAGATTTGAATGAAATTCGGAATGTCAATGTAATTTATTATTGACCAAATTATAACAATATAAGTTATTAGGCATGTCATTTTTACATCAAAATACATACTTAATTATCACCATCATCATCACCATCAGCCCATCACGTTCCCACTGCTAGGACATGGGCCTTCTCTCATAGAGAGAGAATGGGCCATAATCCACCACGCTGGCCCAGTGCGGGTTGGTGGATGTCACATGTCCTCGACTTTTTGTGAAAAATTCTTGGACATGCCGGTTTCCTCACGATGTTTTTCCTTCACCGTTTTTAGATCGAGTGTTAAATCCGCACATACCTTAAGAAAGTCAGTGGTGCGGGGCCAGCGGGATTCGGACTCGGGTGCGTCGAATCGAAAGTCGCACGAGCTCCCACTGAGCCACACTCGCCAGATATTTAATTATAGATTACTTAAAATAAGAATTTCGAATATAGGTATATACAGAATATCTCAAAAAGTTACGGATGGTCTCTTAGGAACGTATTCCTGTAACTGTAACGGTTGAAGTACCTGCCCTTACTGTCCTGTCTCAAAAATCCACCCTGTATAGAATGGATTACATCGAAATTTTGAATTCTTATCCCGTCCTTCGTTTTTTTTAACTTACAGCGAAGATGTCCGTGTCCCTCCCGCCGGGGAACCCCCCGCCGATGTCGAGCAGCGTCATGTCTTGGTGGCCGAACTTGCGCGCCGCGTGGAACAGGCCGCGGCAGATGGCTATGGCTCGCGCGTACACCGCTTCTTCTCCCGCGCCGGAACCCACGTGGAACGATATGCCGATCACCTGTCAAAATACATTTTGAACGTGACAATCATATCGGTCTTTCCCGATACTTATAATCTAGCGTGTTACATCGTCGACGGCATCGTCGCTTACCATCAGGGCCCTAATTCACTATGACTGCTTGGCGATTCCTTGCTTCGAGGAAACGTCGATTCCTTCATTAATAAACTTATTTGTATTGTCTATGACGCGCCATAGAGAATCATATATATGATGATATATGAATATATGAATGCGTCATAGACATGTCGTTTATTAATGAAGGAATCGACGTGATTTCGAAGTAAGGAATCGCAAAGTTGTCATAGTGAATTGTGGCCCAGTGGATACTAGTTTGTTCTGTATTTTTGAGAATTAAGTACGTGTACGAGTTGAAAAGTTTAAAGTTTTAAAGGAACAATAAAGATTTATTGACAATAATATCGAAACTATTATAAGATATTCGCATACTGAATGAAACAAAAAGAGTACAGCAACTTTTTTTTTGACTAGCCCATGTTACACACAACAAAAGAAAGAAAACAAATTTATTTGACAACCACAAAGAAATAAATGAAAAAGACACACGTAGGATAAAATACAAAAACAGAGAGAAAGAATACTTATAACAATATAAAGAAATACGACATACATGAATAGATAAAGTTAGTGGTGCCAAAAGGGACTACAGCTCAGCACATATGTCTAATGTCAGTGACATCTGACGCTGATTTTCAGTATAGCCCCACTCACACTCACGGTATACTCTCGCGAGCTTTTCGTAGATGCTGGGGCTGGGGTGAGATATGATGATGATGATGATGATGATGCTATGTGCAGGTACGTACGTTGAGGCGGTGCAGCGCGGCCAGCTTGAGCAGGCGCGGCGCCTCCCCGACGGGCTCGCAGCCGAACTTCATGCCGAGCGGGCACTGCGCCGCCGCCGCGTCGCACCGGATGCGCAGCACCAGCCTACACACAGCACACGAGTTACAATCCGCGTTGACCATAACAATATAGAGAACCAGATTAAAGAAAACGTTTCGATTATACACACAAAATGGAGTAAGACCACAGAATACAAAGGGACAAAAGCATGACTCCGTAACGAAATTTAAATAACTATTTGTTTAAATTTCGACTCTTCCTACGACGCAATATAGTCCAATTCAGCTCGCGTAGCGCTGCATACTTACCAGGCATATTAACCTACAGAGCGCCTCTCTTTCTATCGCATATCTCTTATCTCCTCTGACGCGGCACGTATAACGTTAGGGTTTATACTTGTGTTGTGATGAATTATTATCAATCCGAAAAGGTATTTAGTTCAAGTTATGTATCTATCTACTGTCGATTACTATTATTCTCATTCTGTGAACAATAACTTTTTAAACAGTATACCTACTTAGTATAAGCAGAGAAGACTTAATAATACAAGTAGTAGTAGGTATTAGCTACAACTATTCTACAAGTGTGCATATTTTATTTTTCAAACTAAGTAGATAACTAGGCATACACTATGTACACTTATATAGGTACTGTCTAAGAACCTAAATAGATCTGTTAACATGCGACAAGAAATGGCCACGGCTACCTAGTCCGAGAACCGTCACGCGAAAATCATGTTACTTCATAATTGGCGCAAGCTAAATCGAATTTAACGCGCTTTAGTGTAAGTAGCAGTGGAAAGCGTGCGTCACGCGCGGCGCGCGGCAACCCACTGTGCACGGCCCCGCCGGCGTGGCCGGCTATGTACTTGTAGCTTCGTACCTACAGTGCGGAGAGCGATAGACCTGATAAGATCCAACAACTTAGAAAGTGAGAGGATCTTACTCAATTTTTGTGTGCATCACTGAAAAAGTCTTACACACTTAGTCATTGTTGACCTTTAATCACAATATAAATACTTTCAGTAAACTAAAATTAAAAAAACCGCCGACACAAAAAACCTATAAAAAGTAAACAACGGCTGAACCGATTTTGATAAAACATCTAAGAATCGTCGATCGTCTAAGTACCACTGCCAGAAAACTTGCTTTCAATTAAAAAAGCCGCATCTGAATCGGTTCACCCGTTTAAGAGCTACGGTGCCACAGACATACACGCAGACAAACGCACGTAGTGGTCAAACTTGTAGCACCCTTCTTTTTGCGCCGGGGGCTAAAAAACAGTAGAGAGATACAACAAAAACATTGTCCAGAGGTTCCTGGGCAGGAGCCAGTCGCCAGTACTCAGTACTCAGTACTCAGTACTCACTGTGCGCGCGGCATGAGGTTTTTGATCTTGAGCAGCTCCACCTCCGAGTCGAACGTCATCATCTGCACGCCGAGCGCGTCCGCGCGCCGGATGTGCGAGCTCATCTTGGCGGGGTTCGCGAAGATGATGCGCCTGGAACAGATCATTTCAAGTCTAAATGAGTTCTGGTGTGGTAGGCCCTGGCCGTGGTATACCACGGAGTCGTAGGCTCCGGCCGCGGTATACTACGGAGTCTTAAGCTCCAGCCACGCTATACCACGGAGTCGTAGGCTCTGGCCACGTTATACCACGGAGTGGTAGGCTCCGGCCACGGTATACCACGGAGTCGTAGGCTCCGGCCACGCTATACCACGGAGTCGTAGGCTCTGGCCACGTTATACCACGGAGTGGTAGGCTCCGGCCACGGTATACCACGGAGTCGTAGGCTCCGGCCACGCTATACCACGGAGTCGTAGGCTCTGGCCATGGTATACCATCGAGTTACAGGCTCCGGCCGCGTTATACAACTCCGTGGTAGGCTCCGGCCGCGGTATACCACGGAGTGGTAAGCTCCAGCCGCGGTATACCACGGAGTGGTAGGCTCCGGCCGCGGTATACCACGGAGTGGTAGGGTCCGGCCGCGGTATACCACGGAGTGGTAGACTCCAGCCGCGGTATACCGACCATATTGTTGCGGTGCATTTTTGCGCCTACTTAATAAATGATTTTTTACTTTAAAATAGGGTCAATACTCACTCTGGCTGCACTCCGAGCTCGGTGACGCGGTCGATTTCAGCGCGCGAGGCGCAATCGAACCCGGTGCCGAGCGCCGCCAGCGCACTGAGCAACACCTTGTCATCGTTGCACTTCACGGCTGGAACAATGACGGGTGGTTACTTGTGTGAGCAGTAGTGTGCGTTACTGTGTTCCGGGTTGAAGGGCATTGCAGCGAAATTATTGGGGATTATACTTAAGTGTTGTCATCTCAGAATGACGAGCGCAGTGCAGTGCCGCGAAGGATTTTGCAAACAAAGTCCTATAAGGCTAGAGGCCAAGCACTGCAGCCAAGACCATAACGCAAAAGCGTGCAGCCAAGACCATAACGCTATAGGGTGGTTCACTGAACTAATATATATCTTGGGGTTTTGCTGAAAACCAACGTCGGGTGTCACATAACGAAACTTGACATTTGCACTGAGCCAAAACCCTATTTGACACGACATAGTACCTTTGTTCTCATATAAGTTTAAACTGTTGTCTCTGTATACTACTTTTTTTTGTATTTCTGTCTTTATTTTGTTGTATGATGATGTGGGCGTTAAATAAATGTTTTTCATATCTTTCTTGAACTCTAAAAGAGGCCCCTTGAAGTTTGCAAGAGAGAGTCCTCTGGACTCCACAATGGGTCCGCCGGACTCCTAGACACGCGTAAAGGAGGCCCCCGGACTTCCGACTCACCGTAGAAAGGCTCGACGCGCGGCATGAGCTCCCTCCAGCGGCGGTACCGCGCGACCACAGACCCGAGGTCCATCACGTAGAAGGGGTCCTCCTGATCACTGCCAGCCACCACATCCTTAATGACGCTCACGGGGTCCCACTGGCCCTCCATTATCTGTACTAGGCTCTTCTCTGCCTCAGGTACCTTAGGAAAGAACGAATAATATACAAGGTGAGTATTTGAACAGGGATCCTTTGGCAACTATCCTAATCGTTAAAGATAAAGATATCTGTTCTTAGAAATCAATCTTGAACTCTTTCAATTCAAACGGCAATTTTGAATTTTGGTAAAAATCGTCTTTTGAAAAAGCCTCCAAATTCCAAAAAAATATCAGAAAAGATATAACCCTTTCTAAAATATTTTGTCCCCCGAGTTGGAGAGGGAGACAAAATATCTTGGTCCTAGTGGCCATAGGGCGTGTATTTCTAGGGCTACCAATTTACCTTCATTGTTGTAGTTGTTCAAGTCCTTTCTCCAACTATCGCAAATTAGCCGTCCAAAGACGGGGGCGATGGTCTCGAATAGGCCCGGAGCTCCGGCGCTGGAGCGGCTGGAGCGTGGGGAGCTATGCGTTCAGCGGTCCGGGAGCGGAGGCCGGGGTCAGGTGGCGCAGCCCGGGGCAGGCCCACTAGCGCTAGTCCACAGGTGTCAGCTGGAAACAAATGTTTGACTGTTTTGAGTCAGTATGAAGTTGAAAGGATTTATTCGAGATACCGAGTCGTTAAAATCGCCGCTATGCGCGTTACCATAACAAATTTGTGCTCGCGATACCATAGGGTTAACCAACTGGGCTACCGAGAAGAGTGATAAACGCTTTGTTGTAAACATTAAAATTAAGAGAGATTATATAAAAAAAACATTAAAGTGCCGACGCCATAGGGCCGGCGGCCTTATCGCTAAAAGCGATCTCTGAGAGTGTGCTTAAATAACCTTTCTTCTATCATTTTTATCTGTCTTTCGAAAAAGATTCTTTTTAGCAACATGTTCAAATGATAACGCAGCTACTATCAAATATTTTCCTAAGACGCAGATTTAAAAAGCTCTACTCGAGGAATTTTATTTTTCTACGTATTTGAAATCATAGATTTTCGACAAGCTACTAATGTGCTCATCAAAGAGGTTTGAAACTTTTTCCATGACGCCTATCCGCAATTGTTTTATTGTGCGACGCCATTTTGTATGAAAATCAAAATTTTTCAAACCCCTTTGATTCCCGATATGTGTCGTAATGTTGGTACTCACGTGTCGGGCGTGGTGTGGCGTCAGCGGGCCGTCGCGCGGCGCCAGGGCGGGTCTACGTTGAGAGCGCGTCGCCAGCAGCGCGTGGTGGGGCGGGGCCGTACGCACAGCGGGCTTAGTCGCCTCTCTCGCCCGGCACTGTGTGACGCGCCGGACTCGTCCGGTGCTCCCTGAAACAATACGCAGTTGGTCGAACGCAAAGTCTTTGTCGGTAGCCGCTTAATGTTGAGCCACGCCTCAACTTCAATATAGCTAGTATATGCAAGTGAAGCTATACCTACGCCTACGTCTCAAATTTGGGAATGACGCATTCTAAAACTCAGGGTCACGCAATGTTTGGAAAACTTTTGAGTTTGGGTTTTGAAACTGAAGAAAACGAAGCATTCTTTGAGAACAGGCTGAACCTATCCAAAAGATTTTTTAGAAAGATGCCTTTTTGAAAGGAACATCTGAAACTAAAGGAAATTTTTGAAAAGAACTCTGTGAAACCAAGTGATATTCGGGAAAGGGGCATTATTGGTTTTGTCGTAGGTAGTCCATTCGAATTAGGACACACCCAAGTCGTATTGATCTAGAACGCATGTAGTATTTCCCATAAAAAGAATGATATCATTCTGGTTTTAGATAATTTATTTCTCAAAGAACCTGGTTCACTTAAAAGAGAAATTACAATAACTTAAAATATTGTAGGTACTATTTTAAGCATGCAGGCGACCGCAAATATATTTATTTTTAACTAGGGTAGACACTAAAAACGCCTGTACATGGTTCTACTTTTTATGGCCGGTCGTTTGCAGTTCAAGCTGTGCGTCTCTGGAATGCGCTTCCGATTCCAATCAGGAAAGTACAGACACTAGCTAGTTTTACAAATCAAGTTAAATAAATAAATATATATATATATATATTCATATATGTATAATTATAATATGATCTTAGGTATATATGTAATATAATAATTAGGATTAATATTTTTATTTATTTTTTAGCAATTTATAATTTGATTTATTTGCACCGCCGACTTCTCTCACTCCGTTAGTTCTTTCCATCCAAAGGTTGACTGGAAGAGATCGCTTATAGCGATAAGTCCGCCCATTGTACAGTAGTTTTAAGCCAATTTCTTTAACTTGTTATTCTTTGCTGTGGTGTAATAAAGCATTTTTGTATTGTATTGTATTCTATGATCACACAAACAAGTCAAAGAGTCCTTCAGTTCCCATACATACTATAACGTTCCTTAAGCCACTCCTTTGCCATTGCTGTTCTTAATTTCCAATAAAAAGGGACGAATTGAACGTTCTACCATTAAACAGTTGGAAATTCGAAGATATTCGTACTTACACACTAAATGACACTTGGGATGAAGATTCGGAAGTGTTGATCTTCTATCTAAAGCTTAAATCTAATCACAAGTACTATATCTGGCCTTGACACTATCTGCTTAATAATACTGGGAATCTTATCTTAGCAACGTTTACAATTCTAGACAAATTCCGCTGAGATAACGTTATATGAATCTTAATTTCAGTTAACAACAGTTTTTATGGTTGACGACAAAATCTTGCCTATAATAAAAGTGTTAACAATTTACCTGTATAATATAACGATAACAATAATAAATCTCTTAAATTACCCATGGGTATAAAATAATTAACTTTTCACATATTATTAGCAGTTGGAGTAGAGTGTAGTCAAGCGAGGCAAATTGTATAATTAAAAAGTCAGAAATGAATATACATATATAAAATGATTTGATAGAATCAGAGATTTGAAGAGATTCAGTATGTATGTATATATATATATATATATATATATATACAAACAGAGATTCAGATATATATATCTGAATCTCTGTTTGTTACATAACATTATCTAGAATTCCAGAGCGGTTGTATAAAAACATTGATAAACACGAAGGGATTAACTCATCAGAAACGCTCAAGCATTTATGATTACATAATTATTGACTCAGTACTAAATCGTGCGCGTTCTGAGCGCTTTTATCGCAGACCTTGAACTGAGAGGTGATAACGTTTCGCCAGTTTAGTTAATACTAGCTGTGGCCCGCGGTTTCACCCACGGTTTTAACAACAGATAAAAAGTAGTCTTTGTCCTTTTCCAGAACCTAAAGAACCTACATATCAAATTAACCAGGGCTTTGCGTGATTGAGTAACATCTAACCATCCATATGGATGGATGGATGGATAGAGAATAAGGATGGCCTCACAAACTTTAGCAATTAACATATTAGTAGGATTAAATGTAAAACTAGCTGAAGGGATTAACCTGCGCGACTCAATTCCGTCTGCGTAGAATTAGGTTTCAAGTCGTAAGGAAATGTGCGTTTTTCCGGAATTAATCCGGACGTATTCTATGGCCTATTCCAGAATCTAAAGTACCTGCATTCCTAATTGCTTTATTCTCCTCTAGTATTATGCTCCTTGTGTTTCCGGTATAGACCAAGTCCTATATATTTTTCTTCGCACTAACGTAACTTTTGAAGGGTTCTCTTTTGCCATATCTTTACAGTTAGGTTTAACATAACAATAAAAGAAATAAAAAAATGAATGATTCTGACAAATGTAGCTATGGCATTCTATTTGGGACCAATAATTTCAGAATTGTTGGTATCACAATTAATTGATTGTACAATAATTACTATAGGTATTGATTTCGGTTGGAAAGTTGAACTCGGTTATCGCACGTACATAACGAGATAATGTTGTTAATTATTAACATACGAGTTAATAAACTTTACAATATGAATAATAAATATTTTTAGAGCGAGTGTGGCTCAGCGGGGACTCGTGCGCTTTTCGATCCGACGCACCTGGGTTCGAATCCCGACTCGGCCCTGCACCAATGAATTATAGTTAAGTGCAGATTTTGCACGCTCGCTTTAAAACGGTGAAGGAAAACATCGTGATGAAACCCGCTTACGCGCTTTGGAGTAGTAGGCTCTGGCCGTGGTTGTAATACCACCCACCGAACAAAGCCATGCCGTCAAGCGACCTAGTCGTGTTTCGGGATGATGTTCGGTGAACCATCGGGGAGACGGGTCTGAGCAGCCGCTCAACTGCCGTCTCTCTCTAGATCTATGTGCTTCATCTTAGGCCACATCATCGCTTCACATCAGGCGAGATAGTGGCCAAACATGGATCAATTAAGCGTAAAAAAATAAATAAAAAAAACATTAAAGTTTAACATACAAGGTGGACATTACAAGAAAAATTAAATAAATTGTAATTGTTGTAATTGTAATTGTTGTAGTTGTGCGAAAGTATTGCTGTGTTCCGGTTTGAAGGGCATTGTAGCCAGTGAAATTACTGGGCATTATGAGACTCAACAGCTAATTGTCTCAGGGCGACGAGCGCAGTGCAGCGCCGCGCAGGTTTTGCAAAACAAAGTTCTGGGTGGTGCTGTTATTGTTGTGGCCTGGCGTATTGCTTACCATCAGGCAAACGACCAGCTCGTCTCGTCAGTCAGTAACAAAAAAAATTGGCATTTTGAGCTAAAGCGCCGTTCTCCTATTATTCGGGAAACTAATAATATATTCACAATCACCTGGTCACTACTAGCTCGCTCCATAACGGTGAAGGAAAATAGAAAAACCCGTGACGACACCGGCAACATATCCAAATACCACAAATAACAGGACGCTTGATAATACAATGCATATGTATAACGTATTGCGTATAGAAAAATACGTAGGTATACATATATGCAATATAAGGCTATTCATTTACCTTAAAACAAATGCAAACAGTCCAAAATATAATTTTAAATTATTGCTTTAAGAATACATCGAGCTCAAGACCTACTTTGTTCAAATGTCGTCCACATAATGAAACTCTTTCATATTCTAGTACCTAATGACTATTTTGAATAGATAATACGATAACAACGGGTAATAAATGTTCAAAAGGTATGTTTGGACGGCATATATGATTTTCTACCTCCTAAGCATTCATTTTAAAACAATATGTGTAAGTATTAACCTAACCAATGAATGTTTATTATTAACTTGTACAACATGAGAGTCCTTTAAAAGGGGAATTAAGAGAGTCCTTAAGGGTCGGCAACGCATCAGCAATGCCTCTGGTGCTGCAGATGTCCACTGGCGACGGTAACCGCTTACCATCAGGCCGGCAGTCTACTTCTTTGCCGACATTTTAAATAAAAAAAAACTTAGGTGTAGGTAATTGAATGAGTTTAATTTTAAATCGATTTCTTGACTGAATCTACCTATAACTGGACCGTATCTCATAAGTCTTGGTGGTATTTGAGCTTTACACGATACTATTGGCGCTGGTTCTCATAATTTCTGGTCCCCTAGATACAGGGAATCCTAATTAGGGGATTCAAGATCTATGTAAATGACCGTTGAGTGTTATTAAAAAACATTGGACCATTCGATCAATTGATTAGTGCCATTATTAGTGAAATAGTAAATTTTCACTATTGGCACTAATCAATCCTTCCAGCACAATGTCTTAGATTTTCGTCTTTAATAGTTTTAAACCGACATGCGACACATTAAACACGTGTCTCAATAAAACACGCAACACCTAAGAAGAGCATTTTTAAGAAAAACTACGCATCATAACTTACGTCTTAGATAAATTACAAGTACCCACTTCAAAAATCAATAGTAATGTTATCAATAGTACATTTTTATAATAACCTGATTTCCGAGTCGCAGTTTTCCCAGTTTCCCGCAGAATTTATATTTATTTTTTGTAAATGTAAAAAAGTTTTACCCAATTCGGTTCCGCAATTTCAGCGCCATTCGGGTACGAACACACCATTTATTATTATATTGATTAAAATTCGTGTGAATTCGTGACAAATACATCAATCGTTGGCGGGAAGCGTGATGTCACGCGGCGCCATGTTTACTCGACGTGCGCGTGCGCAGGCCAAGTTCAATATCGGAATTATTCCGTAACAATTGAGAATGTGGCTATTTTCCCTTTAATGATGTGTATTGTTGGTGCATAGTAATTATGTTTTGTCACGAGCACTGTTGTTAATATTTAACATGAGCATCGTCTTTAATTAATTGTTTTTGGAAGCTTCAAATGAAATTTTTAACATTTTGGAATTTATTCATCCTTGAAGATATTTAGTTTGTTATATCGTTTTTCAGTTGGGATTCGTTTTTTTTCGTAACCTGAAATTATTGTATTTTAACAGAAATATATCAAGGCGTGACTATTCATAAAATTTTCGTATAGGTACAAGAAAAAAAAACTATCACAACAAGACACTAAAACATTTCTCCCAAAATCCAAACTCACCTTTAACAGCGTAATTCTCGAAGCTTTAATTAGCTTTTAAGCAACAACCTGAGGTTGTTGCTAAATTGAAACAAAGTATTTGACAACGCGTACGCGAACGTAAAACGATCCGGAGTTTCGGAACATACGGATGCGACCGACACTGACGACTACTGGTAGCGAACTGATGAAATCGGTGCGAGACTAATGTATTTATGCGTGCACTTATCAGCCAATTCGCGGGATGGCACAGTTATCAACTGATAGAGTACTACGGTTGTAATGAGGCGAACAGTCGTTGCCACAAGTTCGTTTGAAGAATCATCGCGAGATTCAATTAAGAGTCTTGGAACTGGATCTCAGTTAACGGACATCTGCTAATGATTAGGTAAGTAACGATATTCCATCAGAAGCTTTTCGCCGAGCTCTAAGTAAGTACAGGGTGGGCCAATAATTTTTGCAAATAGCAACACTAAATTTCTCGAATACCGTTGGAAGGAGGGGTGCGCGGGTGGCGGGAAACTATGCGTCGCTACATGCAATTTTAGTCACGATGGAGCGCTTCACGGGACAACAGCGTGCTTTTTGTGTTTAACAATTTTACAAAAACAACGATTCCTACGTTACTGTACGACGCCTGTTTCGAATTGAATATGGATTACGCCGTGTAAGCGAGTGTCCAAGTGTGAATTTAATCAAAGCTTGGGTCGTGAAGTTCGAGCAAACGGGATCGACAACGAATATTAAACAAACAGGCCGGCCACGTTCAAGAAGAAGCGATGAGAACATTCGAGAGGTTGAAATTTCCGTTCGGAACGATCCAGAATTATCTACGCGTAAGCGTTCGGCGGTTCTGGCATTACCGAGAACCAGTCTACGGCGGATTTTGCATCTAGACCTCAAACTGCACCCGTATAAGCTTCAAATTGTGCAGGAGATGAAACCAAATGATTACATTCAACGTAAGTTATTGGCTGACACAATGCTGGAGCAATTCTCTAGCCTGGAGAATGTATTCTTTACGGACGAGGCCCACTTTCACATCAACGGGCACGTGAATAAGCACAATTGTCGATATTGGAGCAGGGAAAACCCTCGCCTTAAACACCAAAAGCCACTTCATTCACCTAAAACGACAGTATGGGCTGCCATATCAGCAAAGGGCATAATTGGTCCGTATTTCTTTGAAAATAATCAAGGAGATAATGTAACTGTGAATTCAGCGGAATATGTCAAGATGTTGCGAGAGTTTTTGACGCCGCAGTTGCATGAATTTCAAGGATACAACAGCAGGACCTGGATGCAACAAGATGGAGCAACATGCCACACGTCAAATGTGACTTTACCGGTAGTCAAAGAAATGTTTCCCAATAAATTGATTTCTCGCAGAGGTGATATTCCATGGCCTCCGAGAAGCCCGGATCTTACACCATGCGATTTTTTCTTATGGGGATACCTGAAAAGTCGAGTCTACCTTAATAAACCGACGAATATATCCCAATTAAAACAAAACATCCACGACGAGATAGCCGCGATCCCCCGCAGCATGTGTCAGCGAGTTTTCCAAAGTTTGCGTAGTCGATTGCTAGAGTGCCAACGACGAGACGGTGCACATCTCGACGATGTCATTTTTAAAAAATAAATTTCATTAACTTTTCAAAACGTTAAATATATAATCAACAAAATAACAGTTGTAGTTTTATTTCTATTCATGTTTTAAAAGTGCAAAAATTATTGGCCCATCCTGTACTATAATGGTGCTAAATGAGCATAAATAGAAGCCTCGGTGGCGTAAATTTCCTTACAGGCAGCGACTACTATCCATGAGATAAATTATTAGTTATTTATTTTTTTAAACTTCAGATACCACTCTATAGTACGCGCCAAACAACTAAACCTGATATGACGGTGTTTCTTTTGTTATTTTTGGTGCGAGGGCAACTATTTTACACAAGATTTTGTGCTGTCACATCCCTTATACATACCTATACGGCATTACAGATCATCAAAAATCAAAAACACAATGACTATCGCCGCCACACGCCGTTCTGTAAATAATGCATCGCATCCAAATCGGTTTACCCGTTTAAGAGCTACGGTGCCACAGACAGACACACATAGTGGTCAAACTTATAACACCCCTCCTTTTTGCGTCGGGGGTTTAAAACAATATATTTTATCAGTATAAAATATATTGTTTTTAACCCCCGACGCAAACTCTACAGGCCACAAGAGGTCCATGAACGATCAAAGTCCAAGGGTCTTCTCGTCCAAGTTTTATTCGCGACTGTACACGTGTACACCCAGTCTTGTCTGGACCGAACCGCTTCTCGTCAAGTCACCAGACACGTTCCGCGGCTGTGCGCCTCCTATCGACGGCTTTCGTTACTAATCTCTTGTTTGTTTTATTTTATACTAATATCACAGTGTGTTGCGGGAAACATTTTTATGACATCGTGATTTACTTTACACGATTATTACAAATAATTTATATTATAAAATAATTACTTCGAAAGAAAACGAGCAAATTCGTGAACATTGCATGAAAAGATTTTTCAGAGTTTTTTTTTAATCTTTATTGATATTTATAGAGGGTTTGACAATACATGCTCATGCCACCCTCATAGGCTCACTTTATCTTATTCTCTACGTCTTAGACCTATATTTACAATTATGTATAGCGCTCTGGCCTCCTCCGATTGAGGATAAGCCAGAATGTTATTACATTTGCCCACTTCATTTTTCAGAGTTCAATAAGCTTTTCCATAGTAAAATAAAACAAAACACGAACAAATTATACAATGCATAAGTTGTTATCTATTTTAACTGTAGAACTACAAGTTTTTATTTCTATTGGCAGTTTGTTACAAATTTTGATTGCCATTAAAAAGGCATTCGCCTCGCACGTTTGATAACCGTTCCGTAATCGGTCGCTCCCCTTTGGACGATTGCACCTCAAGGTCCCGGGCATGCCCTTTCGAGCTGATGCTCATGACCTATGCCCTTTAAAACGCCCTATCCTATATGTAGCTCCTGACCTAGTTCAACGTATGTAAATCAGTATTTGTTCAGGTCATCGGCGCAAAGACCCGCGCTATGTTTGAATTTGTAAAGCGACTGGCACACCTTTGTTATTTCCTGCCCAGATTGTTTTTATTTTTTTATGGCTTCTTATATATATATAATATAATATTGGGAAATATATATATAATATTCCCCAAAATTTATTTTAAGGACTAACATAGCTTTTAAGAATAATTACTAACACTATGAGCAAATGTTCGCAATAAAGTTTTTATTATTATATTATTATTATTATTATATGCATCTTCATTGACGCCTGCAAATAGCGTGTATTGTTTCGTCCCACCAGTGCCAGTGGGACGAACGGGAATTCAATAAACAGAAGTTAGTTGAGACTCAACAGCTAATTGTCTCAGGGTGAAGAGGTCAGTGCAACGCCGCGCAGGATTTTGCAAAACCAAGTTCTGGGTGGTGCTGTTATTGTTATGGGCTGGCGTATTGCCATCGGGCAAACGACCAGCTCGTCTCGTCACTCAGTAACATAAAAAAAAAAGTTGCAGTGACACACTTGGATTTAAATTGCAAAGTTGTGGATAAAATGTTACTGCTCTCGTCACCCCGAATCTCCAGTTTTTACCCCCCGACGCAAAAAAGGGGAGTGTTATAAGTTTGACCACTATGTGTCTATGACTGTGGCACCGTAGCTTTTAAACGAGTGAACCGATTTGAATGCGGTTTTTTATTTGAAAGCAGGTTTTCTACCGGAGGTTCTTAGATGATACAGATGTTTTATCAAAATCGGTTAAGTCGTTTGTAACTTTTTATAGACTTTTTGTTGGTTTTTACATTTTAGTATACTGAAATTCGCTTGTAAGTCTCATAATGACTTAATGACAGACTGTTTTTTTTACAAAATATAGGCCTACCTTTGACCAAAATCTCGCCTGATGTTAAGCGACGATGTGGCCGAAGATGGAGCACGTAGATCTAGAAGATACCTATTCACTCTGGCCTTTCCTCTTTGGTTTCTTGTTTTTTAAGTTTCATATACCAGTCTGCTACAGCGCCCTTGAAGAATTTTTTTCCATTACACCTATCTATGATACATAATCTCCAGTATCAAGACATCAGACAATTATATACACGCACCTACTCGTGTATTTAATGTTTTGGGGGCACGTGCACAATATTTGTTCGTAAAACAAATATAATTAAGATATGTTTCATTGGAACAGATAACTAAATTGATGTTTATTCATAATAAAGTTTTACGATGCTCTGCAATATGAGGAAATCTTGAAATCTTCTCTAATTACTCGTAAGTAATCTTACTTCCTACTAATATTACATGGATGATGGATGGATGTTTGTTACTCAATCACGCAAGAATTAGTTAAAACTTCTGGACAGATTTAGGTTCGTTTAGATTTTGGAATAGTACAAAGGATACTTTTACTTGTATCCCGAAAATACCCGCGCGGGTTAAACCACTAGTAGATCGGGAAGGAAAAAGAAGTGAGCTAGATCAGGGCCCCAATTCACTATGACAACTTGGCGATTCCTTGCTTCGAGGTCACGTCGATTCCTTCATTAACAAACGACATCTGCGAAATTTGTATTCTCTATGACGCGTCATAGAGAATCATATAAATGAATATATGAATGCGTCATAGAGATATCGTATGTATGAAGGTATCGACGTGATTTCGAAGCAAGGAATCGGTAAGTGGTCATAGTGAATTAGGGCCCTGCTAGAAGATTAGTTATCCTCATCACACATTGCTTTGTCGCCTTTACGGAAATAAGGAGCGAAACGAGAATGAATAAAGGAGGAAAAAACGCATTTAATTAATCCCTCGAGCGCTTGTTTACGTAAGATGAATACATTTATGAATGGAAGTGGGCCTGATGAGTGTCTGATGTCTGATGTGCCTGACAAGTATAAGTTATTGGTAATCGTATTTTATATTTATTTATTATATTATATTTATGTATTATTTTATTCGTATTTATTATTATGTTTATACTATTATATTATTGAAGTTTTATATTTACTACATTATATATTTTATATTAATTACTTCGTACACCAACTGACCGCAAATTTTTACCATTTTATTTGTCCATCCAAAGGTTGCCTGTAAGAAATTGCACATAGCGATAAGGACACCCATTGTTCTACCAATATTATTTGTAACTGTTAACTTTTTCCTGTGTTGGTGATCAATAAAGTATTATTGTATTGTATTTGGTAGCTCGTACTAATCTTACGTTAACACAAACGTACGTATCTTTCCGTAGCCTTTCGGCTGCGTACGTACGTTTCCGACGGGTTCGGATACGGGTTCGGCCAGAATTTGGTGATACAAAGTCAAATATCATTTATTAAATAGGCACAAAAGTGCACTTTTAAACGTCATAAACACATGATACAAATGAAATTAAAAAGATGTTAAAAATTGTAACTTATTGTAACATAACTTTGAAAAAAAGTTAAGAATGTTTACCCATTTCTTTCCTATATCAAATTGGTCCTGGTGAAAAAAAAAATATAAACACGCCCGCTAGAGAAGATAGCACCAAGAAACTCTGCGGGGATGTCTTTTTTTCAACTCTTTTAAAATGTCTCGAAATATAACATTGAACAATTGGGTATACATTAAAATTAACAGAATGTCAAACAAGAAGTGCGAGTGAGATGTCCCACAGTCATAGTATCAGTAACAAAAAAGTGGTAATAAAATACATATAAATAGGTATGACAGTAGCAGTTAGGAGTAACCAGACCAGACCAGTACTCGCAAGCAGCACCCGTTCACGAGTATGACTTGTGGACCAGCCATCGTCAACCATACCTAATAGGGATAATAATACAATACAATAATGCTTTATTGTACACCAAACAAGATATTAACAAGGTACACGAAAGATTCGACAGTAAAATACGACACTATTTTACTTCTTTACGTAAGTAATAGTAAGTAATCTTTGATATAATGGTCATTCCTAGTCACCACTGACATGCTACAAAATATAACGAGACAATACACAATTCTACTCTCTTCTTTCACTTATTGCCAATGAAAAGTCAACACACATAGTTCTCCAAAACTGTCTATGAATGATATTACTTTAGAAAGAAAGAAAACTTAAATAATAAATACGAGTAGGTATATGTTTAGCGTGCCAAATGGGCTCAGCTCAGCATAAAATGCCGAGAGTTTTGCACAACTCAGCACTGATTTTCAGCTGATACCCGTTTGTTCTAAAACAGTGAAAAATATACTATACTTATCCACCATAAAAATATTTAAATTTGTACATTTAAAATATTATCCTAAAAATAATGATAATACACTACATTTTTATTTTTATTATTTTTTTTTTCATCAATTCGTATTTATTTTGTTCATTAAAAATATAAAACGGCTATATACACTTACGTTATGTAATACCAATTAATAACATGACACTAAAACTAAAAACTTTACAAAATATAATACTAAAATATATACATATAATACACTACATATAATAAACATACATATATGTGTAATATAAAAATAAAATAAAATGTAAGTAAAATGTTTAAGCTTTACAGAAAACCCCTTTCTGTAAAGTACTTTAGTCCCCACTATCATTCCACAACACTGGTTCGTGGGCAGCTGGTTTAACCGTAGAATTGACTAATTCTCATAATGACACGAGAGTATACACAGTAAATTTCTCACAATAGGGGATCGGACAACTTTTCAGAAAGTGTTTTATATTAACTACAATTAATATATATAGCCATGAAATTACTATTTTAATTAAATAACGCTCTAAAATTACCTAAAACTATGTTTAAATATTACGTTTCAAATATTGCCGCGCAAAAGATCACCTCAAAACTTGTGACGTCATATGAAGGCAGAAAACGACAAACTCATCGAAATAAAACTTGCAGAGATTTAAACACGTTTTGTAAAGTTTGGGGACGATATTGTAGTAATGGAACAAAAAAATAGCTAAAATACATTTTAATGAAAAGCAAAAACGTAAAATAAACATAAGCTTGATTCACGGCATTTGCCTACAAATGACGTCATGCGCTGTGATTGTTGTTTCGTTTGAGATGAAGAACAGATTAAAAATGTCAGAATTATTAGATTTTATTTATTGATTTAAAAATATAAATCATTATCACAAAAATATTGATTGAATGATCTTTCTGGTTCGACGAACATTCGTTCTAACTACATTTTAGATTTTTTCTCGATTACTGTCCGATCCCCTATTGTAAATTGTAATGCCCATCTCTCAAAATTGACAATTATTGTTTTAAAACTGAGAAATAAAATTTCTTTTGTACTTAGGTAAATTTATTTTTCGCTTTCGTACCACATTACGCTATAAAAATATAACGTTTACGCATTAATATGTCAGTTTATAATATATGCGTCAGAATGTAGCGGTCGCCGGGCAGCGAGAAACTGACAGTTACTAATATTCAGAGCATTCGCGCCCTAGGACTAGGACACCGAAAGTGCGAAACAGGCAGTACTGAAACTACTGAACCGTGCAGGAATTCCTAGAAAAGCGCTCTAGTATTGATCTGAGCACTGTATTGCTATAAAGAGAGTATTTAGTTCCGCATTTTTATACCATTGCATGTTTATTTATTTGTTATTATAAGAAACACCAACAGTATACATATTAACAAAAATTATGGTAAAAACTTTCAAATAACTAGGTGAATTCTGAAATACCTTTTTAGGCTCTTTTTAAAATTGCGATTTCGTTTGGAAAGAGTTGGGACCTAATCTTCAATATAAGGTCACGGATAGTGGAAGCAAAGAAAACTAAATATTACTAGTGGAAGCATCGATGCTTTTGTCCAGCAAACTGGTACAGCACTGATCAATATATGATAATGTTATTGACTTTTGTGTATTTAATAATTATTATTTGATTGGACTATTGGAATGATATTATTTCTTAAATGTTAATTTTATTGATTTTCAGATTTGGCGGGGCGGCTGGTGGAATCCACACGTGACCAAAATGCTGGCGTGTATTTTGGCCAAAGAATCAGCCTTGCAATTCAGCGAGGCAACGCCGCCAGCATTTTGGGCACGTTGCCGGACGACGGGTATCGGTTGAATTATCTGTAGGCCATTCAGTTGGCTCAACCGATACCCGGCATTTACATAGTATTTAATATCTTTTAGTTTAGTTTTATTTAGTTTTTAAATTATTAAGCCTTTTGTTATTTTATATTAAGTATTATTGAACCATATTTCTTGTAAATAAAAGTTATCAGTATAATAGAATAGATCAAATTCCATCAATAATTTTCATATTATTTTCTATTTTATTATTATTGATTGATTTTCATCATAACACATGGCAAAGTAGGACGAAAGACTTTGTACTGAACACGATTATGTATACTGGGAGTTCAAGATTATATTCATTTCATATTAAACAACACTAAATAAGTACAACAGAATTTAAATCTTTCGTTTTAATTTGGAACCGGTCGCCGCGCGGATGCGGTTGTTTATACAACGGCAGATTGCGCCTCAAGAAAGAATACAAGTAACGTGCCCTCTACCTGTTCTTTAATTAATCAATACCGCTAATAGGTGCGGGATGTAATTGCGTCACACTATTACATCTACTTTTTAGAGAGTGACAAACGTAAGGCTATTTAGGTTATCGTTTGCTTGGTCTCTGCTATGGGCGACTCTGCAAACATTAGTATCTTAAGAACTTGATGGTAAAAAAGGATGAAACATTCCAGAAATATAACTGGTTACCACGACTGCAGAGGCGCCTTCCCCAAAGGTCGCCCGACGTCCACATTCATAGATAATTGCCGCACTATTCTCGCGTCGCAAGGTAATATTTCAGCTGAAGTCAAAACTTAATTTGCAGTAAGTTGTTCAAAGTTCTGAACTAATATTATAAATACAAAATTGTTAAGTACTGCCTCACTGATTTGGAGGACAAATAGGCTGTTATGTCCTGGATTAAAGCATAGGACAGTTTCATATTCTGAAAACACAAACAGCTTTTTAGGCATTCAACCTAATTATACAGTCTTATACGTATATATATATATATATATATATATATATGTATCTTTGAGCGTTGACCCATCGCGCGTTTTATAATATCTGCTTCATTGGCGGGTAAGTAAAAAGTTGTCATGAAAGTTAAGTACATAGCAATTCATGAAATTGATTCATATTTTTTTACGATTGTTCTGTGACCTGTAACAGGTTTATTTTAATTCTGAACTAAGAACTTCATATGGAATATCAAATGCTCTAAAAGTGAAAGTAGCACACGAATAGCGGAAATAATGAATTCACTTGAACTAAACTCCAGACCTTCTTATAAGGCCTACTCGAACAGCCTTGCGCTACCCTCCTGTGAAAGTGTTTCGTAAAGCGATGTACTTGCATGTTTCGCACTGATTCAGGAGGCACTACCCCGTCTCTTAAAATCAAAATAATTAAATAAAATGCCTGTTAGAACGTACGATAATGATTAGCCAGCACAAATAATTCATGCTCTCCAATAACTAAGAATCACAAACGTCCCTTTCGAAGATCTATATTTCGTTTAAACGAACTAATCACTATGCTGAATTTAGGGGCTAATATAAATTACCTACATACCAAATTTCATCAAAATGGGTTGATAGTTTTTGTGTGAAAGAGTAACAAACATAAATCCATACATCCATACCTTTTTACAAACTTTCGCGTTTATAATACTAGCTGCGACCCGCGGTTTCCCGGGATAAAAAGTAGCCTATGTGCCAAGTCCTAAAGTACCTACATACCACATTTCATTTTTGCGTGAAAGAGTAACATACATCCATACATTATTACAATCTTTCGCGTTTATAATATTAGTAGGATTTATAGGATAGTAGGATAGGATACGATTATTAGAGCAACTGTCAAAAACGATTCAGGAGCGGTTGTGCGAGCGGTTGCAATAATATACAAACTGTAATTTTACTTTACGTGTTGCACGAGTGAAGCCAATTTGTTCGTTGTTTATGTTCTGTTCCACTGTCCGTCCCGGGATGAAAGTGCATATGCGCAGTCGCGGAATGGTCTTCCGTTATCTCTATAGTTATATACACTCGGCTGGGACGAAGGAACTTTGATTTATGTTATGATAGCGCAAGCAGATAACAGATCTGATTAATATTGTTAGATTATTTTAAATATTGTTTTTTTCTATTTACATCTTTATCTTACTTATTACTAGTGATTACTTAGTGATACAGTGCCATTATATAGTTACAATGTCAAACAAAAGACCTGCCAGAAGTGAACCATATGGAATGTCGTTCAAACGACACAAATCACTCCGCCAAATTGAAACGGCTAAAGAACAGCAGTTCAAACTACGGTACGACATTGAAATTAGCTGCGTGCCAGTGCTGCAGAACGAAAATTTGATCGACATAGTCATCAAGATCGCTAGCTATGCCGGTGTGACCATTACGCCCAATGACATATCGCAGGTCAAAAGAGTTCAACCGCGAGGAGTTGAGCTTGGCAGACCTTGGCCCATTATCGCTACGTTTAAAAACCTTAACCTGAAAGATAGAATCATTGCCGGTGTCATAGAGAAACACGGTGTAACGACAAGGGATTTGTACCTCCCCGGCGCTTCCCATCGCTTGTACGTCCACCAGTGCCTAACGCACACCAATTACAATCTTTTCATGAAGAGCAAGGCTTTGGCTACCAAAATGAACTACAAGTTCGTATGGATTAAAAACGGGAACGTACTTGTAAGGAAGAACGACAATTCGAAAATTATTTACATAGGTTGTGAGGAAGATTTGTTGCAAATTGTGTAAAATGTTAGTGTTTCTGAGTCAATGTGTGGCACGTCTAGTCAAAAAATAATTAGCGTCAATTTGTCTAATCTTTTGTCAATCCGCCTATTTATGATGTTCCATTATGCTGCCCTTTTACCACGTTTTTATTAAGTCACTTTCTTGTTTGTCTGTCTGTCGTTCCGGGTAAAATCAGCACTTCCCCATAGCTATCCGGCTGAAACTTTCAGAGTAGCTCACAACTCGATGACAATGCAATTTAAATCCATAAAAACGTGGTTTTTAGATTATTGTTTTAATCTATTACGGATTCTTGTTATTATAAGATTTTTTTATTGACAGTGAAATCAGTCCATGTAGTGAGTAGGGAAACAAGGGTCAGTATGAACATGGATTCAGTTTTAGTCGTGTTTCTTTGGTTTCCTTTCCTTGTCACTAGCAAATGTATTTTGGAAACAATATTTACAAAGTAAATGTCATATTTAATAAGTATGCTCATATGTGACTGTCAAAAATACAGGTGAATAAATAATAATTGTCATAATTTTGTGTTTATATTGAACTAGCTGCGCCCCGTGGTTCCACCCGCGGTTTCCCGGGATAAAAAGTAGCCTATGTGCTATTCCAAGTCCTAAAGTATCTACTAAAATTCGGTTCGGTAGTTTTTGTGTGAAAGAGTAACAAACACATTCATACATTCTTACAAACTTTCGCGTTTATAATATTAGTAAGATAAAAAATATTCTTAGCTTATGAAACTAATTTTTACTTAGTAATATTACTAAAAAATACTTACTAATGTGTACCTGTATGATTATTTATTAATTATATATTTTATTTGTTTTTTATATATTTTATATAACTTTAGTTTATGTAAGTTGTTAGAATACATACCTACGTTTTTTTGGCTGCCCACTAATCTTCTATAAATATTGTCTCTTTATAGCATACGGTTGTCTTTTTTTTTTTACACTTAATAGATCTATGTTTGGCCACTATCTCGCCTGATGTGAAGCGATGATGTGGCCTAAGATGGAGCACATAGATCTAGAGAGAGACGGCAGTTGAGCGGCTGCTCAGACCCGTCTCCCCGATGGTTCTCATCATCCCGAAACACGACTAGGTCGCTTGACGGCATGGCTTTGTTTGTCTGGAAGAGATCGCTGTTTACCGATAAGACCGCCTATTGTACATAAGAATGTATGTTCAAAATATAATTCCTTCTTAAGTGTAATAGTGTTTTCTATTCTATTCTACCTATATTGCTCATAACACGTTCTATTATAAACTATTTTCGAAGCAGTTCGGGTCGTAAACGTATGGGGTCTATTCGCGCACACGTAGGTACACAATTTGCGAAAGTTTTAAAAGTACAATTGTATTATATTTTAGAAACTATTAAATCGACTTTTGGAAAAAATGTTAATCTGTTATTGAATACGAATTTACGACTAGGGCACACAAATTCAGCTTTATTATTATGTAATGCTGTAATCTTTAATTATGGTTGTTTAATTTTTAATAAAATTTGTGTAAGAAATCATTTGTGGTTATTTTCATAATTTAATTATTTGGCGATATTAGTATTACTAAGGCGGTAGCTTGTAACAAATATAAATGTATTGAAAACAATAAAAGAGTTTAAAATTATTGCATTTATTTTGAAGACATTTTATTTATTCTAATTTGCGGCAAGAGAATGAACGCAAAGGTACATTTTATTACTACGTTTTTATTAAGTCACTTTCTTGTTTGTCTGTCTGTCTTTCGTTCTGGGTGGAATCTTGCAACTCGAATTTCGAGCACTACCCGACTTAGCTATCCAGCTGAAAATTTGAGGGTAGCTCACAACTCGATGACAATGCATTCTAAATTAATTTATTAGCATGCAATGCCGACCAAACCTCAAAAGACGCATAAAGGCGTGGTTTTAAGATTATTTTATAATCTGTGAATTTTTCAACAACTACAAAGCCTATATATAGCCTATATTAGATAGGTACCTATACATCTCACCAAACTTTATGGCGGTTGACTGGCGCACCACGTGAACCGCGCAATAAACAACTTTTCATTTTTGTTCTGCGCAGGTCACGTGGTCAGTAAACCAAAGTCTGATGAACTTCTCGGTAACATAAGAATTATCATAAGTTCCTGAGAACGGGTCAAAGTATTTGCAAACTAACCAAAGAGGCCACGGCTCATGAACCATGAAGCTATCTGTTAGATAGCGTGGACTATTGTTTATTCACTTTTATAAGTTTACTATAAAAGTAAACAAGTCAGGTCCGGCTTCGGACAGAACTATTTACAAACAATATGAATGTAGATATTATAATTCACCTAAATCATCCTCGTCACATTTCTCGAAAGATGGACAACCGTTGGAGTAGGCGTGTCCTTGAATGGAGAACCGCGAATCCGCAATCATAGTGTAGGACGCACACCGTCTAGAATTCTAGATGGACAGACAACCTACGGAAGGCGGCCGGATCAAGCGAATTTCAGTCAACTAAAATTTAAAAATCCCCTGACACAAAAAACCTATAAAAAATAAAAAACGGCAGAACCGATTTTGATACAACATGTCTAAGCAACACCACTAGAAAAACTGCTTTCAAACCGCATCAAAATCGGTTCACCCGTTTAAGAGCTACGGTGCCTCAGACAGACACTTAACTTATAACACCCTACCTTTTTGCAACGTCCATCAAGTAATCTAGAAGTACTAAGCGAATACATAAAACAGACGCGCATGAGCGACTTTGTTTTATAGTTAGTATTGAGAAAAGATAAAAAAAATATTATCTGTGAACCTATTTTGAAGTGATTTTGTATTTAATATTTAAGTGATTTGTATATATTTAAGTTTGTAATTATAATATATTTATATATATATAGTTTGTAATTTATATATATTTAAGTGATTTGATAATGACCGTTGTAGGCTATATGGTATAAAAACATGTTTCAAAACTTTTTAAGTGGATTATGTTAAATAAATAAAATTTAGAAAGAAATGACTAACCAAAACCATCGGCTCGTGAAACATCTCTTTAAATGGTCAACTAACTCTGGACTATAGTTTATTTACTTTCACGGCTTATAGTAAACGATACTGTAATCCTAAAATTGTAATGGAACACTTAATCACGTTGTTTATTTACAAAATATCGGTTCTATCTGTGTTTTCACGTTTTCCACAGGAAAACTGCTATTTGCCCGGAATAAAATCACCAAAACATTTTGTGTGGATATATAGATTCAGGTAAGCTTTAGCGACTTTGAGAAATTCTTTAATTGAGGGATTTCTTCCTATGATGGACTGAGGACTGGCTGGACTATCATTTATTTATTTGAATATAAAAAAACTATAAAAAAAATTAAAATCTCCGACGCAATAAAACATGGCGAAGAACCACCGCTAGAAAACCAGCTTTCAAATAAAAAAAACCGCATCCAAATCGGTTCACTCATTTAAGAGCTACGGTGCTGCAGACAGACACACAGTCAGAGACACATACCTAGTGGTCAAACTTAAAAAAAACACGTGTTTTTCGTTTAATGATATAATCAAACGTTGTTTATTTACATACTAGTGGTCACGCTTTCTTAGCTGATAAGTCATAAACGTTTGATCGGCTTATCTGTCTTCTAATCAATGTTTATTAGCCCACTGAGGTACCTACTGGCCCTTCTGATAGTGGGGTCAGAAGGCAGTGGACACTTAGACAGGCACGTGATTAATACTATCTGTGACTTAGTCGTGCTTAGACTAGGAATGGAGTGGCAAAGCCCGTGAAAGGCTCAACGTGAAACGCTCCAGCCTTTCACGATCTTTCCCACCCCATTCCTAGGTGAAACTTTGCCACCACATTTTACACCTCATTTCTATCAAGGTCTGCCACTCTTCACGGTAGAGTTGCTTTCGTTCGTTTGTTCATGCGGACTTAAAGAAATACTTTTATGCCTTTTAAGTGACCTTGTCTGTCACGTCACACGTCTGTTGTACAAAATAAATCAAGTTTCAAGTATTACAACTACACACCCGCCCGGTCTAAAAAGAAAACCGATTCTATGTCACATTCAAGTCTCAAACGATTCATTACAAAATTGTCGTAACAAAGCGTCAACTTAGAAGGACAAACGGACATTAAAAATAAAATTAGTTTAATACTAGCGACCCGCCCCGGCTTCGCACGGAAAAAGAGGAAGGTTTATATGCATGTATTAATACATATAAACCTTTCCTTTTGAATCACTCTTTCTAGTGATGAAAACCGCATTAAAATCGGTTGCGTAGTTTAAAAGATCTAAGCGTACAGACGACGGGAAGCGACTGTTTTATACTATGTAGAGATTCCTGTTCCTCCCTCCGACACGACCAGTGTTATGTAGCCAACGGTAAAAATAAATAACGCATTTCCCGTTCCCGGGAACGCACGGGTTTTACAGACTGGATAAGAAATAAAGAAGTTTCGATTTCGAGTAGGTAGGTATTAGGTAATCATGTAAAGAGATAAGAAGGTCTGAAGGAGACAAGAAGCTTGCTTGCACCTTCAATGAACATTTTAAAATGTTAAAGTTTATCATTAATACATTCTCCGGAAAGAAGTCCACACGAGTACCTGTAATGATTCGTCCTTCGCCACCCAGGTTTCGTTTACCTTTACAATCTCGGATTTTAGTCTGTATTTAAAATTAAAGCGAGACATGAGCAACGAATATCATTATCTTTTATGACCACATCCATAATCTGTTTCTTGGGTTTTCATTATTTATTTTAACAGAGTTACGTTGACAGATCTCTTCTCCGTAACAACAAATAATTGTAAGCCATTAAGCTAGCACATAAGCAATTGTAAAGTTGATCTTTTAATAGGTGTAGCTTGTACTATATATTATTCTGTGCCTGTCTGTACCTCGTGTGGAGTTTATCAGTACGTTTTGAGGACATTTCGCATTGCGCTGGATGCAAATATTGTCAGGTATTTGAGATCATTGTAACTTTGACTCCCAGACTCTCTGCCGCCTATGGAGTGTTAACTTGTAATTAAGTAGGTACCAACTCTTCCTCTGTTGCTAGCTGTTGTACAAGAGTAGTGTACTAAAGTATTGTATGCAGAGTACCTACGTTTACTAAAATATTCAGTCTCTAGACAGTGATCTTTTTGGTTTTATAATAATTAATAATCTTTGAAATAAAGGCATTTCAGACGTGACCGTGCGGTACACAAAACTTGAGTGGCGAATATGTGAATTATTGATAAATATATACCTAAAGAATTTCTAAAATTTAGATCTTTAAATTCCTAAATTGTTTTTTTTTCCCTTATAGATCTATGTTTGGCCACTATCTCGCCTGATGTGAAGCGTTGATGTGGCCTTAGATGGAGCACATAGATCTAGAGAGAGTCGGCAGTTGAGCGGCAGCTCAGACCCGTCTCCCCGATGGTTCACCGAACAAGAAATGATTCTTTTTCCGATACGGTTATACCACCGTATCGGTATCATTGTGGTAATTTGATGTTCATAAATGCGTCTGTGATGCCTAAATAGAATAAAGAATGTATGAGCTCTGTTTGTAAATTGATATCAAGTACCTATTAATGTACATACGGATTGCAGACAAGATTATATAACAAAATATGACCCTGGTCAAATCAATTTAACTTTTAAATTGGCGGACAGATTGCTAACCAATACCAATGTACAATTATTAAGTGGTCCCGTTCTAATTCTACGAGTGATCCAGAAAATCATCATGTGACGCAAAAAAAACACGACTGTGCCTGATGTTTGGTAAGACCACAGTTCACGTGTGATTTTTTTATCGGCTTGGGGTCAGTTGCTTTAACTTTTTTATCTGCCTGCGGTCGCTTGTTTTAGTTATCTTATCATTTATTTGGCGCCGTTGTCACAAATGCGCCTGACTTCTGGGGTCAGTTGACGCTGTCAGTCTAGGGTCATTTCTTTGATATTATTATCGTGGGTAGTTTTGGCAACAATTCGGCGCGTGCGCTGCGGATTTAGATCGTTGCCGAGTGGAGTTTAGTTGGAAGAATTTAGAAGATTTCAACGTTTTGTTGTGTAAAAAACCACTTATATACTTTCTACTGGAATATAATTTGGAAAGATACAAAAATTATTTTATTCGAGATACCTATAAAATGTCATTTTTTATAAATAAATAGGTGGTCTAGAATTTCTTTAAATTATTATTTTATTCATATTTTTCTAGTCCCTGGAAAGATTTTGTAATTAAAAATACAGTACTTACAAATCAGATTCTCCACTTTAATATTACACAAAAAATGTAAAAATACCACACCACACATTGAGCAAAAACGCCTCTAGATACTAAAGACTAACAAAAGACTAACGTAAGATTACAAGCTCATGTTCATTACAAAACTTCATTTAATCTTGTTCTGGTAATTTCAAAATTACAAAGGAATGGTTAGAAAAAAATGCATTACCTACCAACCAATAGGTATGATAACAAAAGTCTATTAGGATATCTAGGTAAACATGATCGCAACACAGCAAATGCTGTGTTGCGATCGTGTTTAGGCCCAATTCGCCAACGCGAAATCAGTTAACCCGTGGGTTAACTTTTTGTGCAATGTGAAATCGAAGTGGACGTGTCGGTGGGATTACATGAAAATTGACACCTAATGCAGTTTCATCAGTAGTAAACGTGGTCCAAGTGGTAGCGCGGGACTAGAGTTTAATTTAATACATTTTGAACAAAAATGCTAAATATCTCAAGTGGATACAGAGACAAGAATAAATATCTCTCGTTGGCCTCACTATTTTGAACTTTTAAAGTGGGGGACATCCGGAAACTTCTTCCTAACGTCAGGAACACAGAGGCCGAAAACTCGAGGATATCAGGAACAACCGTAGTCGGTGATTTGACCGCGTCTCCACGTTGGCGCAAGTGTGCCTTAGGATTAGGTGTCAATTTATACAAATAATCAAGTTAACCTATGGGTTTACCAAATAGGTAATGATTCCACGTCAGCGCAAGTGACACTAGGTAAACAAATTGGCATTTAACCAGACTTCAACAATCGATTTAACATTGGCGAAAAATGACCCTTTGATCAATTTTGACCAAATTCAACAAAGATTCCCTCTACTATAAATTAGTAATTGTGACTTTGTGACCAACAACCAATGTTGAAACTTACAACTGGTTTCTGAACACTGTCTCAGTAAAAAACAGAAGCTTCATCAAAAATGTACCAATAACTTTTACATAATACAATAAAATATACTTATTATGCCCCTATCCGCTTCGTCCGGATAGAAGATGAGAGCGCGTCGCTTGTTTTTGCATTTTACCGTATTTTTCGCCTATTATTGTCATAATTCCGTCAAATAATAATATTATGCTGTCAATAACCCATAATACTTTTGATATTTCTTATTTTATAATAAAATTACCCACACCATCACAGGGCAGGTGCGAGGTTATTTAAGCATCTACCTTCGTATTTTCCGACATTGCGTCGTTTGCATCGGAAAGGATAGGACGTTTCTTGCGGATTGGATTTAGTGTCAGTGATCATGAATGAAGTGAATATGGATTAAGTGAATTATATTGAGGTACTTATGTATATTGGGGAAGGTACTAACTCAGCCTCTGTACGTACTGATCAGATTACTAATCAGTTTTTGAGAGATGTTTCGTCATCCTCGGAGAGCTCATGTTTCTCGCCACATCATAAATATAATAGGCAACGAAGGAATCGTCATGATCGCTCGCGCCATCATAGGCACAAGCAACGGGAATCGACCACGTTAAAGAGCTTAGTCGAACGAGTTCATATTTTGAGTCAACAAGCTGGGGACCCTGGCTATCAATACATATCAGTTCAAGCAGATGTTCATGAACCTCCAGGAGCAAGTGGTGCTTTTAACCAGTTTGTAATTGAAGCTCCCACTGCTTGCCAGGCAGCGTCGCTTCCTGCTGCGCCTTATAAAGAGGATACCTCGCAAGACTTGCGATTGGTAGATGAACCGTGCACTTCAGTTCTGAATGCAAAATTGTCTTGCTCAGATCCGGTGCTACTTTGCAAGGATCCTGCAATTAAACCAGCACTATCTGCCGATTTGGAAACAATTTCAAATTTACAAAAATTTGGGTGTCCAGACTGGATGCGTATACCGTTTTTTGAGACTCAAAAAACACACTTATTCACACCGGGGTTCTGTGCCCTCAAAACTAACACTGAAATTGAACCATTTGATACGTCGACGACGTTTCCGTTCGATTTTGAGAATACTCTCGCTGCCATAACGCACGCTGCTATTGTTCAAAGGGCTGCAGTCCAAGAGAGACTACAAAAAGTTGTAGATTGTTGTTACTCAGATATAAACCTTACACCAGATTTGGTAACGGAGAAAATCAAAGGATTGTTTGTCGACGACAAACAGTTTGGCAAGGTTAATGATGATATTCTTCAGATCGCCTGTGGTAAGAGAGCGAGTATTATTCATCACAGACGGAACAATGTGCTAAACCAGTGTTCTAACTCTATAGTCACGTCTAAGTTAAGGGAGATACCCCCATCAGTTGCACATTTGTTTGAGAACTCTCAGCTAGAGAAGGTTTTAATTGATCATGGCGGTGCAACAAAGAATTTTAACAAACCAATCACGAAAGCCGTTAGTGGTGTGCGTAACCGTAGTGCAAAGCACCACCACCACCATAATACCTCCCATAAGGCACGACAGGGGCAGCATAAAAGGCCCAGTCAGCCTTTTCAAGGAACAGCGGCAGACCAGCGAGGCGAGGAGGTCCCGGCGGGTTATAACTCCAGAAAAAGGCCTCAAGAGTTCACAGTTCGCAGAAGCGGTACAGATGGCTCGAACCGGTTTCAAGGAGGATGCTTGGAGGCATTCTTCCCAGTTTGGGAAGATCTGGGGGCCCCCAGCTACTGTCTAAAAATTGTATCAGGCCTGAAAATTCCATTTTACAAGAAGCCTCCTCTGTTCAAACCCTGCACCTCCTCACTTCGGCCTTACACAACGCCCGAATCACATATTATGACCAAACTGATAACAGAAATGGTATCGGCACAAGTACTAGAGCCAGCAGACGACTCCACGAGCTTTGTCTCTCCGATGTTTCTTGTGCCGAAGGCCGATGGGACCCTAAGGCCCATATTAAATCTAAAGAAATTGAACGAATTTATCAGACCATCCAACTTTTACCTGATATCTCATGCAAGTGTTCCCAAGTTCCTCCAGCCCAAAGACTGGGTTGCAAAAGTAGACCTATCACAGGCATACTTCCACGTTCCAATTTCCACAGTTCATCGGAGGTTCTTGAGGGTCATCTATCAAGGAACTCTATTACAAATGACTTGTCTGCCATTCGGACTGGCGTGCGCACCGAAGATCTTCGCATCCTTAACAAATTGGGTAGCCGAGCAGTTGAGAAAGAAGGGTATAAGGATAATTGTATACCTAGACGACTTTCTCTTGGCAAATCAATCTCGATGTCAATTGATAACGCACATTCAGGACACACTCCACCTGCTTCATTCTCTAGGCTGGACTGTCAATTCAGAGAAGTCAATAGTAGAACCGTGCAAACGCCTGGAGTTTCTAGGCGTGAATTGGGATTTGGGTCATAACAAGAAAAGTATATCCCTAAAAAAGCTGCAAAAGGTCAGCCTTCAGTTAAAACAGTTTAAATTAAAGAAGAAATGGTCTCTGAAACAAGTACAGGTATTGTTAGGATGCCTCAATTTCATCTGTTATGTTGTCCCGTTGGGCCGCCTTCACTGTCGAGAAATTCAGTTACACTGCAATCGAACACTTCGACAACACCCCAAAAAACAGATGAGCATCCCGATAAATGTTCTTGACGAATTAAGTTGGTGGCAGGGAGCTATATTCCACAGCTCACCAATACACATACCAATCATATCGAGCTTTCTAGTCACGGACGCGGCAGATCACGGTTGGGGTGCCATTTTGGACAACAAAACTTTAACAGGGAGCTGGGATCCAGCTCAAAAGTCATGGCACTGCAATCGCAAGGAGCTTCATGCAATTTACGCAGCAATATCTCCCAATGTAAATTCATTGAGCGGGAAAACCTTACTAATACAATCAGACAATCGAACCGCTCTGTCCTACTTGAAGAACCAGGGAGGAACCAGGTCAGTCTCACTCCTTCACGAGGCTCGCCTTATCTTGGAAATGACTCACACATACAAGATAACCATAGTGCCCCAGTATCTCCCGGGGTGCCTGAACCTGATGGCGGATCGGTTATCACGGGGTCGCACACCGTCGGAGTGGCATCTCTTGGAAGAAGCAACAGAATACATTTTCCAAGAGATGGGATGCCCAGAGATAGATCTGTTTGCTTCTAAGACAGCAAACATCACAAAGAGGTATTGCAGCAGGGACTGCCTAGATCCCAAGGCCGAATTTTACAATGCCTTTAGTCGAAATTGGCACTACAGGTTGGGGTGGATATTTCCTCCTCCTTGCCTCATTCCACAAGTTTTGAAACACCTCAACTCTGCTACAGGTCGTTACATTCTAGTGTCGCCCCGATGGGGAAAAACATTTTGGAGAGCAGACATAATGGAAAGAGCCCTATCGGATCCGTACCAAATACCCAACCTGGCAAGAGTTCTGATCGACACCACAACAAATGCTCCACCCCCGAACGTCAAGAACCTAGTTTTGGAGGCATGGCTGGTACGGGGTGGGACAAGATGCTAAAAGGTTGGTCACCTGATAAAGTTAATCTTTTGATGAAAGACTGGCGTAAATCTACATTGGATGTTTACAAACCTGCTTGGAAACATTGGCTTGAATGGGCAGATAAATACAAAATTGCCCCATATAGGTATTCAGTTTATCTGTTTGTGTGATTTGTAACCTTAATAATAATATGATTTTTGGAGAATTAAGTCAAATTTATCCCTACTTATCATAATATATGATTATTTGAGTACCTCCTAATTTATCATGCTTATATTATATTATAATTGTTGTGTCTCATAGTTTAGAACTATCTTAAATTCTTAACATTTATCATAAAGCTTTGGAAATAAATCAGAGTACATAAAATTCACTAGTTTTTACTCTCTTCCAACATCATTATCATTTTTTTGATATACCACCATCACCAGGCGAAAACAAACACGTCTCATCTTCTATCCGGACGAAGCGGATAGGGGCATAATAGAACAATTTTACCATCCAATTAAATTGTTATTATGCTCCTGAAGCTTCGTCCGGAGTATTTAAAGGCTGCCTGGTGAAGATGAAAAGCAATGCCGGAAAATACGAAGGTAGATGCTTAAATAACCTCGCACCTGCCCTGTGATGGTGTGGGTAATTTTATTATAAAATAAGAAATATCAAAAGTATTATGGGTTATTGACAGCATAATATTATTATTTGACGGAATTATGACAATAATAGGCGAAAAATACGGTAAAATGCAAAAACAAGCGACGCGCTCTCATCTTCTATCCGGACGAAGCTTCAGGAGCATAATAACAATTTAATTGGATGGTAAAATTGTTCTATTCTCATGTAAGTATACCAGTTGCCATAAATTATTCATATTATTATGATCTATATTATTTTATAGGTTGATTATTTTTTATTTCATATTAAGTAAAATTATGACAAAAAACTTGAATCACTGATTAGATTACATGTAGGAAATACAAAAAAAATATATAAATACTATTCAGTCATATTATTAGTTGTACTTTGTACATGTATTAATGAATTAAAAATTACTTTTAGAGGATTGATATTCTTTGAGTCTTAGCAAAACTACATCTTTCAAGAACATAGTTACTTAAAAATTATTACAAATCAATAAATCAAGAACCGAATAGATGTGTTAAATGCATGTAGGTATGTGTATAAAGTGTATATGCATGTAACATATAAACTTTTTATGATACTATAAGTAAAGATGTATTTCTATTTAAAATATTATACACAAAAACTACCTTACTTTAAACGACCCACAAAAAACGGCTAGTCAGCCAGCCCTTATATTTCATTTCATTTTCATTGGATCAGCTCAATGAATAATAAAAAAAATTAGGTTCACTTGCATATTACATCTATCATATAGAGTATACTTCATATTCGATAAGAGACTCTACTACCAATCATGTGTTTTGGATATAGAGCTATGTGCTGGTGCTGGTTGAAGTAGGGTGTTGCCACATCTATTTATTTTTTTGGATTGATTCTAGCAACATCTCTAGCCTTCCTGCCATCATTGGCTGTCCTTTCTTTGTTTTTTTACTCAACTTCTTATACCTTTCATGTTTAATTTTCTTATATTCTTGTAACTTCTTGTTCCTCTCCTCTCTAACTCTTTCTATTTCTTGCTTCTTCTGTTCTTTTTCTTGTTTTATCTTATTGTGTTGATCTTTTATCTTTTGGAAGGGATCTCTCTTAGCTTTCACTGCTAAATTCTCTTTCTCAATAATATCTGGATGTCTTACATATTTGCCTACTTCTTTTGAGTCTGTGGTGTCTTCATCGAAAGATATTGGTTTGTATGTCCCAGACACATCGTCGTTTTTAATTTCTTTCTGATAGTCGCGGATGAGCCTCTTTTTACGTTGATCTTCCCATTGCTCAAGTTTGTACTTCTTGCTGTACTTCTTTAGGCGGTAAGTTTTCTTATCAAACGGCTTCTTTTCTGGATCGTCTTGGCTCTTTTCTACTGGCTTCTTAAGTTTAACATCTCGGTTCTTGTCAAACTCTTCCTTTCTTTTATTTGATTCTTTCTGGAATTTCACTTTTTTTTCTGCATTGTTTGTTTTCTTGTTTATAAAAAACGAGTCCCGTTTCTTTTCCATTTTTCGGTTACAAAGTTACGTCAGACCTATAAAGAAACGAGAAAGCGTGTTGGATCATGGAAAATAAAGAAACATAAAAGCTATCATGCAACAGTTTATTGTAATACAACAGATTAATTTCAAGAATAATCTTTAGAGATAACAGGTTGATCATAAAACTATTGATTTAGGTATATCATTATTAAAAATATTTATGTACCACGTTGACACAAGTTCACTTTTGTAAGAAAGCTTACAAATTAATTAGTGTTATTGGTGTTTGTTGCCAATAATATGTCTTCCTTTACGGACATTTTTATAGGCAGTAACTTATGACCCTGCTTTTTTTCAATTATATAATATCTGGCCTTTTGTGTGAAAAGGGCTGCAACCGTTTGTGGCTTGAAAGGAAGAGTAGGTACTAACCGAATAATAATATATATGAACATTCCTGTTGCAATAATTCTTACTCATTCAAATAAATTCATGAATAAGAATATAAATATAAATAATAAGATAAACACGCTTTTTCATTTCTTTCATAGGTAGGTACACATATACAGATTTTAACACAATAGTATAGTATATTATTTATAATATAATAGTGTTTAAAAACTGAATTAACTAAATAGTGTTTGTCTATTGAAATAAAAATGTGGTTTGCAATATTATTTTTATATTTTTATTTAAATTTTAGATATTTATGGCATAAAGTCATGATTCGAGAGAAACCCAATTGCATTGTCTAAATTTCAAAGACTAGCAAGACAACAAATGTATAGTATATACTACTATATACCTACTGGGGATATTGACCTTTGAACCTGAAACTGTCACATATTGGCGCAAGATAACTTTAAGTTTATAGTAAATAAATATGTGCTAGGAAATAGCTTTTCTTTGTAAATAAGTTACATAACCTGAGAGAAAATGTGATATTTACATTTTAAAGGTTAGTTTTATGATGACAAAGATTGAGCAATTTAACAATAAATGTAAAACTAGTTAGAACCGCATCATTGTCAGTAAACTAAGTGCTGAATAACATTTTTTTTTTGTTTTTTATTTGTTTTTCTTTATCATAACTGTATGTAGGTAGGTACCTCATTTAGCTATGTTTAAACAAAGTTACAGCAAGTACATGGAACGGTTTTGTCTATAACGATTAGAAATACCAACTTATTGTAGGCATATCAGGCGTGACGCAAATTTCGTCACAGCTGCGTCAGACATTTTGAATACGACAAATGCTGGTGGAAACTTGTAATAACGTGGATTCAAGGCGAAATAAAACCTAACCCTTTCAGAAATTGCATAAATTTTTTGGGTATATAATGTATAGTAGTAAGTTTTATTAGGCGTGGCTTGCGCCGATTACGCTTGTAGCTCTTGTATACAACAATATAATTTACGGAATGATTGAATAGTGTGAAGACTTACCAAATTCAGCCACCCGCTGGGTTGGCTTCTTTTTATCGACGGAATCTTGATAGTTTCACTGGCACTTTAAAAAGTAAAACTTATTCGCGCTTAAAACGGTGGTTTTAAGTTCGTTCGCGGCGAAATCTACAGCGACCATGCCCTAATGTGTTTTATATCTCACAAATACGAAAAATACGATGAACGTATCGCAAAAATGTCACAAAAAGGACAGACGAGGAAATTGGAGGAAATGATGAACGAATTCCGCGCAGTACGCCCTCTACTTTGCCATTTTTTGCAGTGAATTATTTTTCGCAATGCGCTTCGATCAGTGAAACGGAGCATGCGCTTTGTAGAATTTGTAGTCGTTTATGCAAATTACTTTTCATTTGTACATTATTACTGAAATCGAAGGCGTAAAACATTGTTTTATTAAATAATACATACAATATAGGGCTATTGTTTCAATATTACTTGGGTTTTTACATGTACAAAACTACTCGATATAGTTATTTTCTGCGTGTAACTGAACGTACATAGGAAGTAGCGCCATCATTTTCTTAAGTCAAATTCAGTTCAATCAAATGAACTAGATGGCGTTGCTAGGTGAGTGCGGAGTGTGGATCAGTGGAAGCAAGTGCGACTTTCGATTAGACCTACCCGAGTTCGAATCCCGCTGGCCCCGTACCACTGACTTTCTTAAGTTATGTGCGGGTTTAACACTCGCTCTAAAAACGGTGAAGGAAAATATCGTAAGTAAAAAACCGACATGTACTAGAATTAATCACAAAAATTCAAGAACATGTGACTTCCACTAACCCAGACTGGGCCAGCGAGCGTGGTGAATTATAGCCCATACTCTCTCTATGAGAGAAGGCCTTAGTCCCAGCAGTGGGAATGTAATGGGCTGCTGATGATGAGTAGTTGTAGGGTGGTGTAGGTCTCACCTAACTATATACTCCGTTGTCCAGGAAACATAATATACCTATGCAATCAGCATAGGAAGAAATATAATAATATAACTCATATTATATATTTTTTTTACTATTAAAATAATAATTTATTTGCTACAGTTATGACAATATATCACGATATTATAATGATGTTATAATTATATTATTTATTCCTGTGGTACCAGAGATCATAACCGTGATCTATGTAGGCCACATAACTAAATAAGCATGTCTGTCAATCTTCTATAGGATACATATCGGAATGTGCACAGGAACTTCACGACCTAATTCCACCCTCCCCCTTCCATCACAGGACGAGCAGAAAGTCGGCCAAATATCATCCCTGTATAGTAGACATTCCGCCAATTCGAACAAAACATTTTGGTTCCACGTTTATAGTGCGTAGGTACTACCTACTGCCAAAGAATACTAAGTATTACTGTACTGCTAAAGAATGGAACACCTTGTCGTCTTCTCCGTTTCATGATAACTATAATTTGGGTACCTATCTTTAAGGCTAGAGTGAATAGGTATCTTCTAAATCTACGTGCTCCATCTTCGGCCACTTCTTCGCTTAACATCAGGAGAGATGGTGGTCAAACCAGTTAAACGTAGATTTATCACATGTAAAAAAAATGGATGTAACGATAATTTTATATACCTAAGTACCTACTTTTACAAACTACAAAGTACTATTGTCATATCGGTGGACGGTCAACGCTCGCGAGCCGCGGTTCGGAAACGTATTCAATTACAGTATCGGATGACATATAGGGACAGTCATACACCCCGCTACAACTAGGTACAGGCCACTACAGGCGAGCTCAGACCGGTTTCAATTTTGGTATCACTTCTTATTTTGTCAAAAGCGAGGCAACGTACTTTTTAAATATACCTGCCTAAAGCCGGGAGAGCGAGCATACTAAAAGGACTCTTCTTTTACTGTGGAGTGGGTGAGGCACTGTCTAAAAAGTATAAAACAAAGTCGCAATCCGCGTCCTCAGTTTTGATTCTCCACTTTCTTCTTCTAAACCAGGCAACGGATTTTGATACCTGTTATTTAGAGATTTTATGGAAGGTACAGTACCTACATTAAATACAAATTAAGTTTTTGTAGGTGCCTAGTTGAGAAAATTCAATGTTTTGTAATTAAGTCGTCAAAAAATTACACCACACGGGTTGGCTGGCTTGTAGGTACTCTGGCTGAGGCTACATATTGCAGAAACTGTAAATATAAAACAACTTGACTCCGCATACTGGGCTCCCTCACTCACGGAACATCAGCGATTTCTACCCAATATTTGCCGTAGGTATACTAAAACCAAAGAAAACTAACCATTACCTAAAACAGTGCAGTGCTGTTGTGAAAACCGCCCGTGTGTAAAATTGAACGCCCTTTCTGCTTCTCGTCTATCCCCTCCCCAGACTAACAGTGGGTGGATAAATGTTGCACGAGCCTGAATATTGTAAAAAATTCAAAAGTTATTTATTCAATTTTGCATGACAACATGGCATCACAATAATAGCTCAATGTTTTAACAATAGTAATTACAATGACTATCACGGCATCGCAAAAAGAACCGTGCTTGCATTTCCCCAGCTAAGCCACATAAATCACATGGAACATTCCGCTTCTGCCAAGTAGCCAACCTACGATAATACTAATTAGCTAATTTACGATGTTGTCAGCTGTGGAAAACTGGAAACACAGTGAGCTTCTTGCAAGCATGGACAACGTCGTAAAAAATACGCTAGTATCAGTTTTGAATGTTTTCATGAATGACAGGGTCTGGTTGTAAGCCTCTTTACCTATAAGATTAGTGCGCTTAGGGATACGAAAAAATTTCGAGTGTAGCTCTGCCGGCGTTCTTGTCCTCCGTTCATGGTACGTACAAATTAATAGAAAAGATCCTTGCACCTTCTTTAGGCAGTTTCGATGTAGCTTATTTGACTGAGGCCAAGAATACCTGGGAGATAGCATGCCCAAATACCGAATTTCCGAAAGTTTTGGCTTCACAGAGGCTGTGGTATGGGCCGCTCTGCGGACTAGCACGGAAACATCTATTAGATACATGTCCTAGCGTCGCAGATCGTGCCCGCCTTCTTGCAGTCTCTGTGTGGGAATCAGGGTTTTAATTGCAGGCTACCCCCTCTTTTAATACTGGCAATTTATTAGACTCATCTGCTTTCCATCTTGCTATTAGCTAACGTCGGGGTGCAATGTTATGAAGCCCATCGTTGCCAGTGTGGTACTGCAGTTGATCAACTCGGTCACCACGGTCTCTCATGTTCCAGAAGTGGCGGTCGAATTTCGCGTCACGCCAGTATTTACGATATCATCCGCCGACTTTGGGTCCGTGGGGACCAGGAGCTCATCGTATTTTCAAAAGTCTGTCAGAGCGCCTGATCGATGCGACGCGTGACGAAAATGCTGGGACTTATTTGGCTCAACGTATCAGTATTGCAATCCAACGGGGCAATACTGCCAGCATCTTGGGTACGCTGCCAACTGGTAGTGGGTTGGAGCATTTGAGCTATCTATAGGCCTTTAATGGTCTATGGGTTGTCCGATTGCTTCTCCTTGTAAGTAGTTAGTTTAGTTTTAGTAGTTGTAGTGTAGTTTGTTTTCAGTAATAAAGACATTCGCCCGTTAAAAAAAGTAGGCAACTGTTACATAAGAATTATAACATTGTCAAAAACAAACATAAAATATTGTAACAAAAGTTCTAAAAAAAATTCCCTCAGTTTCTTGCCGTACCTATCTTCTTAGTGGTTATTTTTCTTATCTTTTCGGGTATAAGTGCGTCTGTGATGTGTTTAGTTTTCTGAGTCAATATCCCTTTGCATTAAGGGTTTTTTTGTGCTGGATCGTGTTTTAAAGCAAAAGCACTTGGTAGTTTTAAAAGGCATTTCTTATTCCTGTTATTGAAATAATTAAACCACGTCGAACCAACGTCGAAAAACGCCTGTAAATTGACGTCATTATAACGTAGATTTGCTACTTGGGCATCGTCGATCGTAAACCGTGACCGAGTGAAACATTTTTTTTTGCATTGCAGGTTCTTTGTTGTGACAAAATTGTGGCATCATTGTCGTGACAAACATTAAGCAAGTTTGTTGCGTGGTAACTAGAAAGTTTGCCTTAAACTTGCAGCAAGTTTGCACTCTTGCCACGGCAAACTTGGTGCAAGTTTTCACGTTTGCTACTTCAAACTTGCTGCAAGTCTGAAACAAGTTTATATTGCTATCTGGGTATGTACACCATTGCTGTAGACATTATGTATTATGTATATGTGATGAGCGCAATGAAGTGCTACGCAGTGCTTTTTTGCATGGTATTAAATGTTCTGGGTCGCACTGTAATTGTTATAGGCAGGCGTGGTGTTTACCATCAGGCGAACGACTGTCACATTACACAGTTCCATAAAAAAACACGATCTTACGACTTCGACATTTAGAATGAAAAATAACAATAGGTACCTTTTGTTAGGTTTAAGTTTATGATATTGTAAATTACTCACTGAAATGTTTTTCAACTGACAGTCCGCCATTGCAAGATGGCGTACCGGATGTTGAAAAACTAGATATTGCTACCATGTGCTATTTGGTACTTATAAATACTTAAAAATGTATAAAATAAATACGTATAATTATTAATAGTTATTACAATAAAGTGTGATTTGTATTTCTGTTAAACTTTAAAATATTGTGTGGAGTTTCCATACCGCCATCACAGATGGCGTACGGGAAACAGATCAATTGATTTAAGATCTGTTTCTAAAAATAATAACAGCTACAAATCACACCTTATAAATAAGTAATAAAATATGTTGATTACTATAGAATAATAATTTCATTAGTTTAGAGTGTTATTCACTAAGTGTAAAATAATTCATTCAGATGACTAGTCTTTCGTTTGTGACGTAGTTCCGCCGTCCATGTCTTGGAGGTGGGGCGGCTGATAGTGCCTATAAAACACCAGAGCAAGCGAAAGGCAGGGCATTCTGTTACGATCCATGGTGTCGAACGGATGATAATATAAATACCACTGACTATATCAGTATTTTTATTCTGACCCAATAGTCAGAAGTGGGATTAAATCAACGCGTCCTTGGTCGGTAAGGTCATCTATTTTTCAGGGTTAATAAAAGGTACGTAAGCATTGGATTTTATTATTTTCTTTATATTAATTAAAATAAAAAAAATAAAAATTATGTAAAAAATAAAAATTTTAATCATTTCATTTTTATGTTATTTTTTGTTTGTTCTTATATTTCCGTATCATGTGTGTAGATTATATTAACAGCAAAATGTACACCCACACTGTCTAATTTTTTTTTTTTTTGTTTTTTTTTTGCTCAAATCAGAATAGGATTGAAAAACAAACATTACTTTGAAGATTTAATTAATATATTTTTCTGTCTAGGCTCTAACCTTACTTGCGATGGGTAAATCGAAAAGTAAGAAACGGCGGCGCAGTCCTGACTCATCTCCAAGCAGCGGCCATCGCCGAACAAGATCCGGCAGGGCGCGAATGAGGAGCAGGAACGCTACATCGAGCAGCGATCGTGGCGAAACGCCGCATCGCAGCAGGCGTGCATCCCGGTTACGCCACAGCAGGCGACGTGTTCGCCATGACTCGGCACGAGTTAGGCGACGTCGGGATTCTTCACTGCGTAGAGATCGTCGACGTGGCGTCCGTGACAAGCGGCCTTCGCGCAGCACTTCTCGTCGCAGCGCTTCTCGTCGCAGCGCTTCCCGTCGCAGTGCTTCTCATCGCAGCGCTTCTCGTCGCAGCACTTCTCATCGTGCCACTCCTCGCCGGCGTGTGCCGAGACCTTCAAGTGGACCTCCGAGCCCCAAACGATGCTGCCCGCTACCGACGACCAGCCGAATGAGTGAGTTGAATAATATTAATGATGTAACTCGTCTTAGTATTGAAAATGTAACTAATGACACGTCGTTAGGTCAGAATAGGTTAGATGCGTCTAGTGAAACCAATAACTTGTCGAATCAATTTACTCAATTATTAGAAACTCTGAAGGCTACATTAAACAAACCAAGCACAAATGAAAAGTTTTCTATGATCCATAACACTGTACCGGAGTTTGATCCTTCCAAACGTAATCAAACTATGGTTACTTGGTTAGCCAAGGTTAACGAAATTGCTAGCTTGTACGGATGGACAGAACGGGAAACTATTCATTATTCGTTACCAAAACTTACTGGGATGGCTCAACAGTGGTACCAAGGGTTACCAACCGTTTTGTTCACTTGGGACGAGTGGCAATCCAAATTATTAAGTGCATTCCCTGGAGGTGAAAACTTTGGAGTTATGTTAACGGATATGTTAAATAAAAAAGCTAGGTTTGGTAGGTCTCTTGAAGAATATTTTTATGAGAAAGTTTCATTATTGAACAGATGCGAGATTTATGGAAAGAAAGCGGTAGACTGTATTGTACTAGGAATAGAGGATAGGACCATTCGTATGGGTGCAGAGGCAGGTCAATACACGGATTCTGATAAATTGCTTAACTATTTGAGGAGTGTCCGCATACCTTTTAAGGGATCTGATCGAACGGAAAATCATACAGTAGGAAATAAAGATAGGAATCCGAAATTTCAACCTAAATGCTATAACTGTGGTACTTTAGGGCATGTGTATCAAAAATGTTCACTGCCCATCAAAAGATGTTCAGGATGCAAAAACATTGGTCATACATTCGACGAATGCAATAAATCAAAAACGAATCCCACTGGTAACACCAAAAAGGTTATGTTTATTAGTGGTTTAAAACCAGACGCTAAGTACTACAAAACTGCTATGATTAACGATGTTGAGAAGGACTGTTTTATTGATATGGGCAGTCATTATACACTACTACGTCAAACAGATGGTTACCAAATATCAAAGCATTGGGATGAATGTTCAGATTTCATTGCCGGATTTGGTCATAACGCAGGTATTAAATCATTAGGTAAAGGAGTTCTAAATATTTCAATAGATGGGGTGCAGGCATCGGTAGAGACTCATTTAGTTCCAGACGAGTTATTAAATGTGCCAGTTTTGATAGGACATGGTTACACTGAACAAAATCACATTTTTGTTTGTAAGACGGCTAAAGAGTTAGTTTTTCATAATTCGGAGATAGATACAGAACAAGACAATATCAATTTAATTTGCTCTAATGATACTATAGTTCAGGATTTAACTGTTGTACCAATGCATTCAGATCCTATATTTTCTGGAGACGTTTATGTAGATGCTGGATTTCGAACAAAAATTGGTTCTGAACATGTTATTATGCCTGGATATTTTCAATTAAATGAAGGCAAGGGTTGTTTACTAATACGTAACGATTCTGGTAAGGATATTACAATAAAGGAAGGAAGTTTATTGAAAAGAGTAAATGCAACTTGGCAAACTGCAAACTTTAACTCTGAAAGGCATAATAATTGCGTTAATGCTGGTACAGATGTAAGAAAGATTAAAAATGACGAGGTAGTAGTAGGCGATGATTTAGGCATTAATAGTAAACATGATTTAGTAAATCTTTTGAATGAATTTAGAGATTGTTTTGCATTAGATATGAAAGAATTAGGCAAATGTACAGCAGGTAGTATGAAAATAGTACTTAATGATGAAAGACCGGTAACTTATAGACCATATAGACTGTCTTACAAAGAAAGGGAAGAGGTTCGTAATATGATTCAGGAATTACTAGACTGCAATATCATACGTGAATCAACATCAGCATACTCAAGTCCCATTATTTTGGTAGCTAAGAAAACTGGTGAAAAACGAATGTGCATTGATTATAGAGCTCTTAATAAAAAGACTATCAAGGAACAATATCCAATGCCAAGAATTGACGACCAAATTGATAGATTAAACGGCTTTGCATTTTTTACAATTTTGGATTTGGCATCTGGTTATTATCAGATTGCTCTTGAGGACAATTCGAAACATGTTACGTCCTTCGTCACACCCGACGGGCAATATGAATTTAATAGAATGCCTTTCGGGCTAACCAATGCACCTTCGACTTTTCAAAGAACCTTAAATCATGTGTTAGGACAATTACGCTACAATGAAGTGATAGCATATATGGATGATATAATTATACCTTCCGCAACCATTGAAGATGGTATGAAGAGGCTTAGAATGGTTTTAGAAAAGTTACGAGAATATTCTTTAACTTTGAAATTAACAAAATGTAACTTTTTTATGAGTGAAGTAGATTTTTTAGGATTTGAAGTGAGTAAGGAAGGTATCAGGCCAGGAAGTAAGAAGATAGAATCTGTCACGAATTTCCCAACACCACAATCACAACATAATGTGCGACAATTTCTCGGGCTAGCCAGTTTCTTCAGACGCTTTGTTAAGAATTTTTCAACCATAGCCAAACCATTAACAAATTTGTTAAAAAAGGATTATATCTGGAAATGGGAGAATGATGAAATAAAAGCTTTTGAAACACTTAAAAAACGGCTTACTGAACGTCCTATATTAGCAATATATGATCCTCATGCTAAAACTGAGCTTCACACTGACGCCAGTAAACTTGGTATAGGTAGTATGTTATTACAACGTTCAAATAATGAGCCCCTTAAAGTTGTCGCATATTATAGTCGTCAGACTACACCTGAAGAGCAGCATTGGTCATCATATGAGTTAGAAACATTGGCAGTAGTTGTCTCTCTTAACAAATTTAGAGTCTATCTAATAGGTATTGAATTTAAAATCGTTACTGATTGTAATTCATTAAGAGCTACTTTCAATAAAAAGGATATGATACCACGTGTTGCTCGGTGGTGGAGTATGATGCAAGAGTACAATTACGAAATAGAATACAGACCCGGAAGTAGAATGACTCATGTCGACGCTTTAAGTAGGAACCCTGTGACTGAGGATAGTAATAGTAAGGAAGATAATGTTTATGAAAAAGGCGTCTTTAGAATTGTAGATGAGAGTAACTGGGTTGCTACTGTGCAGGATATTGATGATGATGTAAAACGCATAAAAGACATTCTCGAAAAAACTGATATAACAGAAATTCAACATATGCATGACAATTTCACTATAAAGAAAAATGTCCTATACAGAAAAAGTGAAGATGGAGACAAATTAGTAATTCCAAAAGGTTCAAGGTGGCAGATTTTAAAAAAATGTCATGATGATATAGGACACTTTTCTTATGACAAAACAATAGCTAAGCTTAAAGAAAACTACTGGTTTAAGAAAATGAATAAATTTACAAGAAAATATGTTGATGCATGCTTAGAATGTGCCTACAATAAGGTACCAAGTGGCAAGAAGCAAGGTATGTTGCATTCTATCCCAAAAGTTGACCGCCCGTTTCACACCATTCATATGGATCACTTGGGACCGTTTGTAAAGAGTACAAACGGAAACAGCTATTTATTAGTTATAGTTGAGGCATTTACCAAATTTACTTACATAAAACCTGTACGAAATACGCAGGCGAAATCCACAATTAAGGTCCTCAAGGAATATTTTAGTATTTTTGGAGTACCAGAACGTTTGATTTCTGATCAAGGATCTGGATTTACTTCAAAACAGTTTAGGAAGTTCACTAATGACTTAAAATTCAAACATGTTTTGAATGCAGTAGCTACCCCACGAGCCAATGGGCAGGTTGAGCGATATAATCGTACTATATTAACAGGTCTAGCATCATCAAACCATAATAAGGCGGAAAATCGATGGGATGAATGCGTTGGGAATGTACAATGGGGAATCAACAACACTTTTAATAAGGGTACTGGAAAGACGCCTGCTGAAGTTCTATTTGGATTCAAACCAGTAGGACAATCTGAATCCAGTATTCTTAATGAGGTAGATTCAGAGCAATCATTGCAAGAACGAGACGAGATACGCACAGAAGTAGTAGAACATATTCATAAAAATCAAGAGGAACAGTCGACACGTTATAACAAAAACAGGAAAGTAGCAAAGAAATATAAGTTAGGTGATTTAGTTAGAGTAGAACGCCTTGTTCAGAATAACCCAAATAATACAGACACTAGCCGGAAACTTTTACCTAAATACTGCGGTCCATATAAAATAACCGCAGTAGTAGATCATGATAGGTACGAGGTAACTGATACGCCTATAACAAAAAAAGGTAATAAGATATATAAAAACGTAGTTGCAATAGATAAAATTATGCCGTGGTTAAGCTTTAGCAGAAATGAAAGTAGTAGTGAAGAAGATTTGTTAATAGACAATGATGGTGTACGAAACCAAAATGAATTAGATACGAATGAAGAACAAATTTCTAACGAATAATATCTAAATAAAATAAAATAAACAAATTGGGTATCGGCGAGTAAATTGATTCAATGAATACTAACATTACGATTACACAGATGAAAAATTAAGAAATAAGATTTAAACAGTGAAGTTATTATATTTGTCAATATTTATATACTCATAATATAATGTGTAAAGTGAATGATAAAATGATTGAATTACAGTGTTAATTTAGTTTAAAATTAAAACAAACCCAACATCATGAGCTAATTATTAACGAATTGCTATGTGTAACAGTGGGCTGTAATTGGCTCTGTGTTGGGCTATAATTAACGCTGCAGTACCATCTTCTATATATGAGCAGATTAAAATCACAGTTTTATTTGATGTAAAGTTGCATCAAACATTGTGTAATTATGAGCTATATACACGCGAATTCATTTGGGTGTTGGTGGGCTGTAAATAGCTCAACATAAGTTTAATATAAAATCTGTGATCTATTTTTGCTAATTTATTTCTCTAACATTGTAAAGTATCATGTTAAGATAATTACAGCTTTATTTTGATGTTAAAGTACATCAGGTCTAATGTGGTAAACTGTTACATGCGAATTTGTATAAACACTGTCGGTGGGCTGTAATAAGCTTGGTGCTGGACTAACATAATTGCTGTAATTCAATCTTACATGAATGATTTAAAATAATAGTTTCAATGATATGGGAATCACAGTTTTATTCGATATAAAATGTATCATGCTTTGTGTTACGAACTATTAACAAGCGAATTAATGAGTGTCGGTGGGCTGTAAATAGCTCGACACGGGCAAAATATATAAAATCTGGGATACCATTTTTCATTGTAAGATTATTCATTTAAGTATTATGATTACTGTCACCGCACTATTTGATGCTATAATGCATCAAGTTTAGTGTAATGAGCTATACCTAGCGAATTTGTTTGTCGGTGGGCTAGTAGTTAGTGTAAACTACTACTAGCGAGTTGTGTCGGTGGGCTGGTAGTTAGTATGATAAGCTACTACTAGCGAGTTGTGTCAGTGGGCTGGTATTGGCTTGGCACTGGACTTAATAATAATGCTGTGATACCACTTTTTAATTAAATCTGCCCGAGGACGGGCTGTAATTCAGGAAGGCCGAATCTGTTAGGTTTAAGTTTATGATATTGTAAATTACTCACTGAAATGTTTTTCAACTGACAGTCCGCCATTGCAAGATGGCGTACCGGATGTTGAAAAACTAGATATTGCTACCATGTGCTATTTGGTACTTATAAATACTTAAAAATGTATAAAATAAATACGTATAATTATTAATAGTTATTACAATAAAGTGTGATTTGTATTTCTGTTAAACTTTAAAATATTGTGTGGAGTTTCCATACCGCCATCACAGATGGCGTACGGGAAACAGATCAATTGATTTAAGATCTGTTTCTAAAAATAATAACAGCTACAAATCACACCTTATAAATAAGTAATAAAATATGTTGATTACTATAGAATAATAATTTCATTAGTTTAGAGTGTTATTCACTAAGTGTAAAATAATTCATTCAGATGACTAGTCTTTCGTTTGTGACGTAGTTCCGCCGTCCATGTCTTGGAGGTGGGGCGGCTGATAGTGCCTATAAAACACCAGAGCAAGCGAAAGGCAGGGCATTCTGTTACGATCCATGGTGTCGAACGGATGATAATATAAATACCACTGACTATATCAGTATTTTTATTCTGACCCAATACTTTCTATCGACACCATAATTAATCTTCGTGACTTTTAGGCTTTGGCTGCGGTATTATAAATGCGAGTAGGTAGGCCTAGACCTACCACCCACCAAACAAAAGTCATGCCGTATGGCGTCAAGCGAGGATGTCGGGATGATGTTTTGTCGACCATCAGGGAGACGAGTGTGAGCGGTCGCACATCTGTAATATGTGCCATCTTCGGTCACATCGCCGCTTAACATTAGGCGAGATAGTGGTCATATATACCTATGTTTAGAACTTGCGATAAAAAAGTACTGAGTGTGAAATGGGGCCCTAAGTTGACTTGGTTATTCCCTTGACAAGAAGTGAAGGGTATCCGGTGATAAATTATTATTTCCCCAAGTATTCTTGGGGAGCCTTCTCGCTTAGCATGAGACCAGTAGTGCCGAATTTCCGAAGCGTCGCCGTCGATTGTCCATCAGGTCCAGTCTTCACCAGGGCGGCAACCTGGCACACGGTTCACCCAAAAAATGCTGACTTTTATGACAAGTTTACGATAGCATTTAGGTAAACCTGCCTAATATTGATTAGAGTTACGTTGAGAACTAATATAACTATTGGCAAGGACCAAATACGATTGGTCATACAATCTGTAATGTTATATATAGTTTTAGATTAATAAATTAATTAATTAATTTCTCTATATTTTTGGTACCACAATTATTTTGCTGAACTGAATGACGATAATGATTGAAGCTGTAGATGATGATGATGATGATGACGGTGATGAACAATACCAAGAAACAGAAAGCTCTTCAGCCGCCGTATACGTTTTATCAAACAAAAAAACCGACTTCAATGAATCTTCGAAGTCCAAGTCAAATATCGATGAAATTTATATGGGACCACTTCGTAGCTATACTGAACCCAACGCAAAAAGAATTTTCCAAATCGATTCATCAATGACGGAGTTCTAAGGTAACAAACATAAATAAAACAATTGAATAGAGAACCTTATCCTCTTTGGAGTCGGTTAATAATATGGCGAGTTTCATTCAAACGTCAGCGTTCTGAGAGTAATCTATTTAATTAGTTAGACTTACTCAGACCAAGTCTAGCGGGCTCTAAGAAGCCCTAGTACTTTCCTACCGGACTGTACAGACAGTACACATCGATTAGTCTGTTCCATAAATTCAAGTAGGTAAGTTTGTCTCTAATCCGCATGGCATGGCACAGGTCAGTTCACTCTGCCAGCCGACGTCGGCGAGTAGTCATAGAACAATGCTAGAGTGCATTTATTTTTATATTTTTACCAAGATTTTTACTAGTATCTTTTTTTTATGAGCTTTGTGAGGCGTTCAGTGTTTTGATTGACTTTGATGGGTAAAGTTGGAGTGTGTACTTACACTACCTAGTATGTGTGAAAATATAACTAAAAAATAAAAGTTGCAGGTACGTACTGAAGGTTTTGTAGGGGTTTGAAATTTTTTCTAAAATATATTTGGGCGCGTTCATCACCCGCTATTTTTCACCTAAAACCATAATAATTTATGTTAGAGCATTTTATTTATACGTACCTACAATATACACATCGAATTAATTAGCTATAAATTAAATTAAGCGTTGTTTACATGTAATTTAATACTTTGTTTTTTTTTTATGGAACCGAACAATGATACGACCTGTCGTTCGCCTGCACCTATTGTACCTACTATTAATTAATCTGTGCTTTTACTTCTCTATTTACTAGGTACCCTCACTGTTATGTACCTATTAATCAGTACGGTATATTGCATATTATCGTTTGCCGTCCTCAACTAGGTAGTCTCTAAATAAGATTGGCGCACAGGCATAATTTATCTATTGTCAATTCATAGGATGTCTCTCAGTCTAATGGCCGACTGTCGTTAGTCACCCGTTCATATAAAAAAGTGTAAAAATCGTGACGAGCAGTTCATTTAACATAACTAGCTATCTAGTTTTTTAATATGACTTATTTTTTATTCGTGCCTTTATGTTTGACTTTGGTGGAGGTGCAGTGTATGTGTAGAAATTCAGTGAAAAGAAAAAGTTTCAGGTATGAACTAAGGGTGAAAAGTTATGGGTAAAGATTGTGGGTGAATATGATTACTTAAGTTTATTATTATTAAGATTGATAGATGGATAAATACCGCAGACAAACAATGAACAAACTAAACAATACAAAGTATTATACCAAAAAGTGTTACAGTGAGGCATCTTATAGCTCAGAGCGATCTGTCCCAGACAACCGTGCAAGGAGGGGAATAACGCCAAATACTTAAGTGCATGCAATAAAAGGGTGGTCAGACGTGACATGAGGGTCACCTATACCTAAACCGTCATATAGAATAGATAATTTTAAAGATATTTTGTTACAGACCCGATCTAGTAAATCAAGACTGTGCTATAGGTATGTACCCTGTAAGGGTGTAAGATAATGAGTGATGTATTATGATCACTGTAATTTATGTGTATTGTATGTAATTATGATCCCTGTAAGGGTGTAAGATAATGAGTGATGTATGATGATGTATTTGTAGAAAAAGAAAGAAAGAAAATACATTTATTCAAGACAGATACACGTAACATTACATTAAGCTATAATACTATACTACATATAACAAATAATATTATACTATACATACAACAGGAAAAAATAACACATAATAAATACATAACCTATATAATAAATACATAATATAATTATAGTATAATGGAATGTTGCGCGATGTCAGGAAAAGGTTCCGACTCAGCATAAAAACTAAGGTAATAAATACCTTAGTACTGAGTGACGTATTTAATACGTTATAATTAAGATAACCCGCCAAAAAGGTAATTCCTACCTAGCATATTATATTCACAGTGTTGAGTGAGGCACTGCAATTTGAAAATGAGCTAATAATTATGGCGTAAGTAATTAAACTGTCTCGCAGACTTCTGGCACAACCGCGTCAACCACACAATATAATAATCTTTTTTAGGCACGTTAATTTTAATATTTAATTATTGTTGCCCGATCGCGCCAGCCGCCAGTAGGCCTAAAATAACCTGTTTTTAATATTAATTAATGTGGTTTGTTTTTAAATAAGTGAATAGTTTTAAATGGTCAGATTTTACATTGCTAATGGAGGTGTAGTGTTGTGTGGATGTATAGAGGATATCGTAAGGAACAGTCCCAGGTATGTACTAAGGGAATTGCAGGGGCAAATCGCCTGTATTCGTATTTAAAATTTACTTTTACTTATATTTTCTTATTACGATTATTAGTAGGTACTTAGTTTTTAATATCTTTTTGTTATCCGTTCCCGTGACGGTTCTCTTTCCGCGCAGTCTATTCACAGACTATGATTAATACCTAGACTGTGTTTTTACCCGATTTAAAAAAAGGAGGAGTTATCAATTCTATTGTTTTTTTTATGTTTTCAACTTAAGAACTTCGTAATTTTTAAACCGATTTGAAAAAATATTTTTTGCGTTGGGTTCAGCATAGCATCGAAGTGGTCCCATATAAAATTTATCGATATTCGACCTTGGAATTCGAAGATACATCAGAATTGAAGTCGGTTTTTTTAATGTATTTTTGTAGTAATTAGTCCTTCGAATGCGCAGTTCTGTGACAACACATAGCTTACTACTACATACCCCTACTTATTTATGAATAGTAACTAAAGAAAAATATAGTTACTAAAGTAGGTAGATATAAACGTAGGTACTTCACCTACCCTATCACCTCAGACAACTTGAGTTTTTTGGGATCTTCAATTTATTTGGGGTTTTCACCAATTTTCAGCCGATCATTTTGGGATCTTCAGGGTTAGTACCTTTTACTTTGCAGTAAAAAAGCTTTGTTCTTACGAAATATCAACTAAATTTTGGAGGAAATAAAAACTGCGTTTTTGGATTTTTGATAAAACGTACAGTCAGCCTGAAAAGTTAACTTTTTAAAAAACAACAACATAGGCTTAATAGAACCTATTTCCCATCAGGAATGTTTCCCCAAAGTTGTACTACTTGTACTATAAATCATTCTGTGCCCAAAGTAATAAATAAAATCGTAAGTTTTTGAGAAAATTTAAAAATATTTTTCCTACTTTTAAAGTGGGGGACGCAGGATGACCTGATTCTTGTTATCCCCCACTTAACCATACATCTCGATGAGGCACAAGACATTACAAAATCTCTGGAACTAGGCCTACAAACATGAATTTAGGCATGTGTAGGTATTATATCTACACGAGTTCTTGGCATTTTTTTTTTTTTACCTATCGGATTCGCATAAAAAACTTTTTTACTAATGTATGATTGTATATTATAACAAGCTATGGAAATCGCCGGCGGCTCCATCCGCAAGAAATGTCAAAATGCCCATTGTTTCAAATCTTTCAAAATACCTAGAACCTAGCAGATACATTTTTTTTTACAAGCTTTTATTTAACTTGCGATGTATGTATGTTTGTCCGGGTTGCATCTTGCAAGCTGAATTAGAACCACTTCCTCTTATCTTACGGAGTTGAAATTTTGCATACTGGTCAAAGTCCGATGACAATGCAATATTATGGAGACAGCCAGCTGATCTGATGATGGAGACGGAAGGTGGGCAATGGAACTCCTTGACGGATAAATTATCGTAAACTAAGTACTAGTGCTTGGGCTCATTTTAATCTGCTTCCGGTTCCGATTACAAATTTGTTAAAAGCTTGAGTTGAAAAAAACATTTTTCAACTAAAAACTTATAAAAATGAAGAACTAGAAATCTAATATTTTAGTTCTAGTTTTTTTTATATATCATTTAAAAAGAAAAGCTTACATAACAAGATAAGCATGGCATTTGTGAACCACTAAGATTTGTATTCAATACCATGAATGGTCATCATCGATATAGGTAACACAAATATCTAATAACGTAAAAGTTGACAACGTATGAAGGTAGAAAATTGGTAAGTGCATTCCTTAACAATCATAAAATTTAAAATGTTGCAAGAACTGACTTAAGTTTAACTTAAATGTTTAGTGGCGTGATATGACTAACCAAATCCGGAGGTAAATTAATAATTAGACGAGGAACCAGGTGACTTGGTAGTTGCGGCACAGAATACTAAGGGACAGAAGCATCACTCCGCAAAGAAATTTAATCAAAGCGTTAAGCGACTCTTGTAACGACGCAATAAAATTCAATTCAGATCGCGTAGCGCTGCATACCTACCAATCATATTAACCTACAGAGCGCCTCTCTTTCTATCGCATAGCTCTTATCTCTTCTGACGCGGCACGTGTAACGACGCGCGACCCGCCACCGAGGTCCGGCTATGTACTTGTAGCTTCGTACCTACAGTGCGGAGTGCGCTAGGCCTGGTTGCGGTCTATGCTGGAGCACGTTTCAGGTGCATGATTCATTGATCACTTTCGTTTTAAAGATACGTAAGTCACAGAATATACCGGTTGGGTAATGGGAAGCAAGGAAACCCCCTGATTTATAGGACTTCCTATTAGACAGATAGTTAAACACTTTAATATTTACCTGAAACATAGAAATTATGTACAAGTGAAATGTTAACAATGGTGTAACAATGGGTGGTCTTATCGCTCAAAGCGGTCTTTTCCAGACAACCTTCGGATGGAGAGGAATAACGAAACATAAACGGACGGCGGTGATAGAAATTATAATAGATACTAAGGGCTTACACATAATATAAAATATAATATCTAATTACTTATACATACATATTATACATATATTATAGTGAACGGATAAATGAAACAATAGCAAATCATATGCATATATAATAATATTATAAATGGGAAAGTTTGTATGTCAGAGTGTAAGCGTGTTCGACACTTCTTCACGCCGCAACAGCTAAACATATTTGGATGTAATTTGGAATGGAGATAGCGGTATACCTTGGATAGCTTTATGAACACAGGCTACTTTTACACTGGGAAACCGAGTGACTGAAACCGCGGGGCGCAGCTAGTTTATATATATAAATTTAATCGATCTATAATATTAATTCAGATGTTTCGGAGCCACTAAACGCTATTTCCGAATATTGAAAAATACGTTACGTACGATAAATAAGATTTTGACAACAATAAAAAATCAATAAGCAGTACTTAATTATTTAATTTTATGTTAGTTTTAGATTTAAGCAAAAGACGTCCGCGGGTCTAGTAGGCAAATAAATAAGGACATGAATTGAATACCCTTTGATATGGAATTTCACCAAGTGGATCCGCGCGGGTTGAATGATACACCGATTCGTGAGAACCATTTTCAGTCGAATCCGGAATAACCGCTTTAGTAGGTACATAAAATAAACATTGGCACCTATGAGAAAACAGACGTTGAAATGAAATTACAGAGAGATACTTCTATTTTATTTATAACTAGCCGTTGCCTGCGACTTCGTACGCGTAGTGAAATATTCTAACCTCACCCTTATCCCGGTCCTGCATCCCTTCACTGTCCGGGAGGTCCTGCTTTCGTCTCGCTGCTATTCAGATCACGTCCTTTTCCTATACCATTACAGTCCCGCTTCTATCTTCTAACCCGGAACCCGGAACCCGGAACCATCTCCCTCATATCCCGTTAACATCACCCTCACGTTACCATCCCGCTCGCATCCCGTTACCATCCCGCTCCTATCCCGTTATCATCCTCCTATCCTGTTCAATCCCGTAGGACTAGTAGGACTCAACAAAAAAAATATTATATAGCTAATTTTTGAAAAACAAAATCCGACTTCTAAACTAAACTTACATTTTTCGGTTTTGCAATTTTTTTTAAAAAGTACTTAATCAATTTCGATAAAATGTATATAGGACTACTTCTGAAGTACCAAACAAAAAAATAATTATCAAAATCAATTCTTTATCATAATTAGCAGAGTAATCGCGTAACGAATACACAAAAAAATAGTCGAATTGAGAACCTCTTCCTTTTGAAGTCGGTTCAACACGGCATGTCAATCAATCATTTAGTTCTCGAGGTAAGCAAAAAAACCAGTTTAACCTAAGCTTTGTTCACTAAGGGTCCGGTATATTCCAGGGTTCAACTTATAGTGGACATATATATTTTTTCCTAAATCGCGTCATAAATTTAATATTTCTGAACCGATATTGATGAAACAAATCCTATGTGTAGCTCCGGACTCCAAAGAATATATTTTTGAAAACTACATTTCAATTCCTGCCTTAGATTTCGAGTTTATCCCGGACAGACAGAAAGACAGACAGACAAAAATTTGAAAAACTGTATTTTTCGGTTCTGTTGCTCCCAATAACACTTAAAAATAAATTTTAAAAAATATCTTCAGTGTACAGTAGTCGCCTCGTTACAGTTTTATTATAAGTATAGATATAGATAACTACATTACTTAACCGGTCTAATAAAAAGTGGCTTTTAAACGATTCACATAATGTTCTATGAATAACAGTTATAGCTATAGGCCTCGATTGAATACATTATATCAATGTGTATTATAATTTCATTTATAAATAATTTATGAAGGTATACAATATTGATAAAAATTGGGTTACATTTTAGGCGGCATGGTTCCACCTGAAATAGAAGGAAGTGAAATTATTTTCATGAAGGGTCGAACGAAGCGAACCCGAAGAACAATTACCTGATCTATGCCTATACTTAATGTCACTTCGTCCTTGTCACTCCTAAGAGTGACAAGGACGGAAATACAGTCATCAAGATAACATTCGAGCGGTCGGTCCCGAGTGCAGCTATTATTATTATAATATTTATACATAATATTATAGTCAATACTACCATCATGATGGACTAAATATATACTACCTAGTACCCAAGAAAAACCTGTTTAAGGTTTATAAGGTGTTAGTAATACAAGATAAATTATTTTTCAAAAAAAAACTAAACCGGCTTCAAACCCACAAATAGGTAGCCAAGTCTATTAGGTAGCAGATAAATACTATGTATATAGTAAGTACTACTTGTAGGTAGTATCTATCTACTACATTTTAGACTTGGCTGGCACCGACTTCAAATATAAGAGTGGGTAGCGCTTATGATAATTATATTAATTTATTTTTCACTTTTGAGTGCCTATTTGTGGTTTTGCAGTCGGTTTAGTTTTTTTTTGAAAAATAATTTATTTTACACTTTTTAGTGCAAACAAGTTTTAATTAAATTAATTTAAAAAGTTTTTAAAGTCAAGCATTTATGATGTAGCAGCCACATCATGACGACGTTTAAAACGGGCTATCACAATTAAATGCATGTACAAAAAAATTTCATGACTGTGCTATTCTTTGTTGAGGAGTTCCCTCGCCGGAAGTCAATCCTGGGTGTATCAGCCATGTCATGATGGAATTTAGAACAGGCTATTATGGTTAATCCATTTACAAAATGTTGTGTCTTTACTATTCACCGTTGAGGAGTTCCCTCGCCGGAAGTCAACCCTGGGTGAAGCAGGTGAAGCAGTCGAATACAAAACTCCACCTTTAGAAAGTTGGTTACGAAAAAAACAAGAACCGACTTGAAGATTAAACTTATATTTTTTGTTTATGCATTTTTTTTCAAAAAGTACTGAATGAATTTATATGGGACCACCTCTGACCTACCAATCAAAAAAAAAAATCATCGAAATCCATCCATAATTGGCGGAGTAATCGCGTAACAAACAAACAAACAAAAAAAAAACATACCGTCGAATTGTAAACCTCCTCCTTTTTGAAGTCGGTTAAAGAGTTGTAAAATTTATATGAATAAAAAATATCTGATATTTTATAAGAGTGGCAAACTACAAGCAAAAGTATATTAGTCATAGTACGAGGAGGGATCAAAAAGTAGTGAGAACGACATACTCCTTGGTAAGAAAAAAAATAAATACTGGCATGCATAGCTCAGATACATATTTGTGATATTAACAAAGAAAAAAATCTTCGATTCTCTTTTGTTTTTATCTAAATGTAGTCATTTGTTTGCTTCGTGTCGGAACGTGTTCTCGAAAATGGAGAAAAACGAAGTGCGAGCCGTTATTAAATACCTCTGTTTAAAAAAGTTAACGACGCAAGAGATTCATTGCGATTTGGAGGCAACATTAGGAGAGTCTGCTCCGCCGTATTCCACTGTCGCAAGGTGGGCTTTTTCAATTTCGTGTAGGGAGAACGAGCACGGAAGAGGAACATCGTTACAAACGTCCATCGACGTCAGTCACCCAAGAAAATGTTGCGAAAGTCGAGAAAATTGTATTGAGCGATCGAAGAGTTACCATCCGATACTTAATTCTTGAAACGGGCATTTCATATGGAAGTATTCAATCCATATTGAAACAATCTTTGAATATGAGAAAAGTCTCCGCAAGATGGGTGCCGAGAATGTTAACCGACAGTCAAACAAAATCGACTTGACATTTCGAAGATATTGTTGGATAAGTTTCAAGAAGATTCTGAAAACTTTTTGTCTCGTTTCGTAACAATGGACGAAACATAATGGGTCCATCATTTTGATCCCGAGACAAAACGGCAATCTTTACAATGGAAAAGGCCATCATCACCGACCCCGAAGAAGTTTCGTGCCGTGGCATCGGCTGGCAAGGTTATGGCCTCAATATTTTGGGACTCGGAAGGGATATTGTTGATTGATTACCTGGAGCGTGGAACCACTATTACAGGCCAATATTATGCAGCTTTAATTCCCAAGTTGAGGAATGCCATCAAAGAGAAAAGGATAGGGAAACTTCGAAGGGGCGTGCTGTTTCAACACGACAACGCACCCGCGCACAGGTCGGCAATTGCGATGGCTGCCATTCAGCAAGCTGGCTTCGAATTGGTTGACCACCCCTTATTCACCAGATCTGGCGCCTAGCGATTTTCATCTGTTTCCCAAATTGAAAGAATACTTAAGGGGAAACAGGTACGAAGACGATAACGAGGTGATGGATGCCGTGGAGAGCTTTTTGCAGGACCAAGACAAAACTTTTTTTTGAAAGGGATTGAATCCTTGGAAAAACGCTGGACTCGGTTTGTAGAGAGACTCGGAGACTATGTAGAAAAATAAATTATTAAGTTATCAATAGTCATTATATTCTATCTCATTCTCACTACTTTTTGATCCCTTCTCGTAATAATTCATTTATTAATCATATAAAAATACACGTCAAAAATACAATAATTAAATCATTTATTGGTAGGGCCTATGCTGCATGGTCAACTAGTCCTATAAAATCTATATTAATTAATAATTAAAATTATAATAATTAAAAAACAGCCTACCTACACAATCATGTGATAACAGGTTATTTTTGAAACCAAAGGTCTAAAATGTTTGATAACTTAATTAAATATGTTAAATTAATATATTTCAATATAAATAGCCCTTACAGAATCCTTGACTTTGTTTATATTATACTAGCGACCCGCCCCGGCTTCGCACGGTTATTATTCATATAAACCTTCCTCTTCAATCACTCTATCTATAAAAAAAACCGCATCAACATCCGTTGCGTAGTTTTAAAGATTTAAGCATACATAGGGACAGAGAAAGACGACTTTGTTTTATACTATGTAGTGATGATTAGGCATACCTATTCTTACTATGGTATCGATTTACAAGTTCTGGCACTGTCAAAAGTTAAAAATAATTTGTTTGTACGCAATATAATTTATTAGATACATTGATTTGATCGTGGCGCCGCCGGTATAAGCAAATAATGAAATAAAATATATCATAAATAAAAAATCGATATAGGTGCTTAAATATCGTTTATTTAAAAAAAATCGTAAAGTTTCCCACGAGAGAAGGCTAGTTTTTCCCGAGTACGCGTAAAAGAAAAAGATTATACGGTAAATCTATGGTTATAATTGTTATAAACTATTATACAAATACAAATATGGTTTATTGTACACGATAAAAAAGAATAACAAGTTACAGAAATTGTCTTACAAACAACAGTACAATGGGCCGACTTATCGTTAAAATCGATCTCTTCCAGTCAACCTTTGGATGGAAAGAACTAACGGAGTAAGAGAAGTCGTATTATATGTAAGGCTAGACTTGTGTGGACCGAAGAGTAGATCAGAAGTTGATCAGATTCTTTTTACCGACTTCAAGGAGGAGGTTATTATGTATGTTCACCGATTTTTCCGCCAACTGTTGACCGATTTCAAAAATCTTTCTGCGTTGGGTTCAGTATAGCTTCGAAGTGGTCCCATATAAATTCCATCGATATTTGACCTTGGACTTCGAAGATACATTGAAGTCGGTTTTTTTGGTAAAATGTATACTTGTTTGTTTTGAAATCGAAGAATGCCATTGGTTAATTTCCTGGCAATGGTAAACTCCGCTCCACACAACTTCGGTACCTGGAAACATGTACCTGTCAACTTTCAGATGCCGCCATGAAGTTGATCCGGGAAACCTACATCAACGCGTTGGACGGCAAGGCAGTCACTTTGACGCACGAGTCCAATCCTACCCAATCCCCACCGAAGCCCGGGCTGAGTGTGCTCTTTACTATCCTGTGCATAGTGGACTTGTTCGGCGTCTTCCCGATTATAGCGCTGCCGGCCAGTGTTATAGCATGTGGTAAGAAACAAAGCTTGGTTTCGCGAGTTTTATCCGAAGATTTCGAAGCACCAGAGTAACCCCGCGTTAACTTCTCGCTTAATAAGCTTGGCCTCGCATTGATGGTCGTGAGGAAACCAAATAATAAAGGATAGACCAAAGATTATTTGATTATACATTTACCTATTTAAGACATTTCCTGTCTGCTGCCCACACATATAGGGCTGAAGACTCATAACGCTTTTCTAAACTTTTGCTTTTTTATTTGGGACAGGGAACGTGGTCATCTCCACGTTTGTACGAGTGGTATAGCACATAGAAAGTGAGTGACGATGAAAGTTGAGCATGCTGGCGGCTAGATCATACAATGTGAACACTGTGCGAGAGTAGATACGAAATGTGGTTGAGGTTTACCATAATTAGAAATTAATCCGGATTCCTGTATACAGTGTATACGAGTACGGACTAGCGACTGTAGGTATACCTAGATATGGTTGTAATATAGGTTTATATACACATAATATACAACAAAACCTTTCCGAGAAGAAGCAATTTTTTTTTAAACATTTAAAAATTAATTTTATAATCATATCAACACTACATTTTTAATTTCAATGTGTTAGTTATCTTCAATTTAGTTTACAACTAACAAAATAAATTATATTTTTTATTAGTTAGGTTGTAAAGTAAAAATAGGTAATATAACATTCATACCAAGTAATAATTTTATGCCAACCTCCTTTTGCCCAGGAATATACGGTGTCCCCCTGGTCCTGTCAGTGTTAGGCCTGCAGCTGTACACGGCAGTGCTGCTCGGCCGTAGCTGGTTGCTCGCCCAGGAGATCACGCCGAACATCAGGGAGAAGAATCGGTACGTATTCGGCTCTTGAAGTCCTAGGGGGAAAGCAGAGACGAGAAATACAGTATCAGGTGGAAAAGGTGGTATATTTTTTGTATTGGAGTATTTTTTTGACATCTTGTATGGAGTATTAGTTGGCATTGGCAGATCAACTCATTTATGGAGGTTAAACGGAAATGATAATTTTCGGTCAACCCCAATTAATAAGTATAAGGCTCAACAGGAAAAATTTTCTTCTCGACTATAGGGGCGAAGAAATGGGAGTCAACAGGAATAACCCCTACATTACCACGGAGATTGGCGATTGTGGGGTCAACTGGCGTTAGGACAAATGTTTGTGCACACAAAAATGCGCGCGTATTTGTTATGTGTGGTTGTGGGACCGCCGTAGGACCATAATTTTTCGAAGTCGAGATAGATACCTAATTATTATGTCATTAAAAATGGCGGATATCGGATGAAAGTAATTTCTCCATCATCTCCATCGTATTTGGTAGAGATATTATGTCTCCCAGCGTTCGACATGCAACGAGTGATCTGTACTTAGCTACTTAGTATTAGATTTTTATATCTTATTAGATACCGATCAATAGCGTAGTTGAGGCCGTAGAAAATGCGGCGCGAGCACGTAGTTCGCCTGATGGTAAGCGCCATACTGGCCAGTAAAAATTCCAAGGACCTCTTCTTATAACTCATCATCAGCATCATTAGCCCAATATGTTCCCACTGCTGGGATTGCAGACCTTCTCTCTTAGCGAGAGCATACAAAATGTGCTTAGGTAATTTAGGCATACTGCAAGATATTAACAGATCTATACTAATATTATATATAAAGAGGCAAAGTTGTATCTATGTAAGAGGTCATCTCTGGAACTGCTAATTCTAAAAATTCTTTCGCTGATAGAAAGCTACACTCACCGAGTGAAACAGGCATTATGTCGACACGAACGAAGTCATGGGCTAGTAATAAAAGAGAGTATGACTTGATTGAACATTAAGTACACTTAAATAGTAGGTATGAAGGTATATAATATTTTTAACAGGTATCCGTACGCGGCGGTAGCAGAACTCGCCTTCGGTCCCGCTGGAAGAAGAGTGGTCACCGTTCTCCTAAATGCTACGGTGTTCGGCTCTGGAATACCTAACTTTATACTTGGTAAGTCTATAAATGAACAATAATATACATAGATAAACATTTTATTGTTAGAAACCTTAAAAATAGGTACATGAAAAACTACATTTCACAGTAATCAGCATAACAATAGGCGGTCTTATCGCTCAAAGCGACCAGACAACCTTTGAACAGAAAGGACTAACATAATTTGAAAGGGCGGTGGTTATTCGAAACAAATGCAGATTAAATTATAAATGTACTAGCTGCGCCCCGCGGCTTCGCCCGCGTGGAAATTGATGTGTCGCAAGTAAGAAAAGTCGGCTGCTCGGCTGCGCTGCGTATGATTATTTCCTAATCTATCATGATTCTGTATTTGCGAACTCGCTTCAATTGTTAAGCACGTGTTCGACGATTTGTTCTCGTATTTCCCGTGCCAAACATGGGTTGCCGTATAAAATATACGAAATTGCCTAAACAGGCATGCCCCATCACCGATTGTTAATTTTTTCGAACCGTGGAATACAATTTTCCATATAAAGTTTGGAACTCTATTGCACACCCCCTACCTAATGGTAATTTTGTAAAATATAAAATACATAATTAATTATTTACTTTATAGTTTAATTAAGCCGAGGTTTTAGTGAAATAAAATTAAATCGAACCAAGAAATACAATTTCCCATAAAAACTTTAGAACTCATTTGCACCCCTTGCAGAGGTAGTTTAGAATAAAAGTTTTTTACTATTTATTTTGTAGTATATTTGTACCGAGATTTGAGTGAATGAAAACATCATACACATAAACTTTTGCATTTATAATATTATTAGGATTAGGATTTAAACTGAGTTAGGTCTCTCGTGTGCGGCAGGCCGTCTGGGTAGGTACCACAGCTTTGCCAGTTATTCTGCCACCAAGAACGAAACCGGAACGCAGTAATGCTTGCGCAATACTGCGTTCCGGTTTGAAAGGCATTGAAGTCAGCAAAATTACTGGGTATATGAGACTTAATATCTGATGTCTCTACGCTACGCATTGCTTTTTATGGTATTCAGGTTCTGGGTGGCACTGCAATAATTGTTCTGGTGAAGCGTTGTGCTAGTCATCAAGCGAGCGGCGAAAAAATTTTTTTTGTATATTATATATTAGGTACATTATGTATTATATTATATATTACATAATACGTTCTATATAATATGATACTATATTATGATTAGGATTTAAACCAAGTTTTGAGTGAATTGAACCAAGCAATAAAATTTTCCGTACAAAGTTTAGAACTTTATTGCACACCCCCTAGGGATAGTATAGAAAAAATAAAAATATGTGTTTCATTATATAGTTTTAAGTTTATTTGTACCAAGTTCTGAATGAAAAAAACTAAAATAAAAAAAAAAAAACCATACAAACTTTAAAACGCCCTTACATTTTTATGAGTAGTTTAAAAAAACATGTTTTCAAAATTTATGTTAAAGTTTATTTGTTCTGAGTTGTGAGTGAATTGAATCACGGAATAAAGCATACACTTAAAAAAAACCGTACATGCTTTAAAACTCTCATGCACCCTTCCTAGGGGTAGTATTGAAAAAATAAAAAATAGGTAATTCATTATTAAGTTTAAAGTTTATTTCTACCGAATTTGAATGAATAAACTAAAATTAAAAAAAAAACCCTACAAACTTTAAAACGCCCTTACACTTTATTTAGGGGTAGTTTCGAAAAAATAAAAAACACGTGTTTTAAAATTTATGTTAAACTTTATTTATTCTGAGTTGTGAGTGAATCGAACCATGGAATAAAGCATACACTAAAAAAAACCGTACAATCTTTAAAACTCTCATGCACCCTTCCTAGGGGTAGTTTTGAAAATATAAAAAATACGTGTTTCATTATTTAGTTTAAAGTTGAGCGAATTAAACCAAGGAATAAAAATGCTCCATACAAACTTTACCACCCTCTTTCACCCCCTTGGGGGTTGATTTTTAAAAATTAAAATAGCCTATGTTTCAATTCAGTACTTAAACTATCTTTATTCCAAATTTCATCAAAATCCGTTCAGTGGTCACGGTGATACCTGGTAACAAACATCACACACACAAACTTTCGCATTTATAATATTATTAGGATATATATAAATATAATATTCACATATAGATAATAATATATAGGATAATATATAGGTATGGATCATTAAATCATCGGAGAGCTGCCCCCGTATCCATAGGTTCCTAAAACGCCAATCGTATTGAGCTCAGATTAATGTGTAGATTCACTGCGACAATATCTTGTGATGCCGTATATTATTGTCCCATTAAGTTTATATAAACTTGTAGTTATAGTATTTTGGTTGAAATGAATGAGACTAATTCGATTTCTTGGCAATGACGATAATTAGCCCGTATCGCATTGGTTGCATCTCATACATTTTATTAGGTGGTGTTAAGTAACATCAATGACGGTCAAGTTAAATTATCATATTGCACAAAATATGCTAAACCAGGAAGCTATACAAAAAAAGTAAGTCTATTGACCTCGTATTTTAAATGCATTCGACTAGGAAAATCGCACATATTAACATGAATTATCAAGAAATCATGCTTTGTAACAGGCTTAATAATAACAGTGACATTTGATATTTCATGCCTAAAGACGCCTAATAAAACTACTTTATTCCGGCAGCTTCCAAATACCTAGATAGAAATAATATAGGTATAATATATATTATCTAGACTTCCTGGTATACTGCATAAAGATTTTATCTACAAAAGCTGAACCTTACTTTAATACCTACTGATAAAAACTATATTTGGTATTTACTGCGATCATACTGTACAGGTTTAATTAAGCTATCGTACTGTACTAATAGCTTGATTACGTTGGTACTAATACTAAATAATAAATAGCTGTACGAATCGTAGATACATACTGATCATACATACGTACATGAATAATTAAATTTTAGAGAAAAACAAGAACTATGTAGGTACATATGTATTACTCCTTATAGTTATGTATTCTTATTTTTTATTTTTTTTACACTTAATAGATCTATGTTTGGCCAATATCTCGCCTTTTGTGAAGTGATGATGTGGCCTAAGATGGAGCGCATAGATCTAGAGAGAGACGGCAGTTGAGCGGCTGCTCAGACCCGTCTCCCCGATGGTTCACCGAACATTATCCCCAAACGCGACTAGGTCGCTTGACGGCATGGCTTTGTTCGGTGGGTGGTATTACAACCACGGCCAGAGCCTATCACTCCAAAGCGCGTAAGCGGGTTTCATCACGACATGTATGGTATAGATATGTTTATTTTTGTATTTATTATATTTATATATTTAGTTACTGATATTTATTTTAGATATTTATGATTATAGTTGCTGATTTTTGCTTAGTCAAACCGTAACCGTACTCTGAAACCTATTTGCTCATGTGACAGTTCTCTTTCCTCAAGGGTTTGCTGGAAGAAAACTCTTTTTAGGGTTAAGCTCGCCTTTGTACATATAGTTTATAATCACAAATTTAAATATTACAATAGTGTACAATGAATAATATAAGAATACTAGTATTTCGCCGCGTGCGCGAGCTGCTAAAGCAGCTCGCGTGGGGGGGTGGCTGCTGTTTTTTTTTAAAAGCTTCCTATCGATTACGGTTCTAAAGTTTTGTTTACCCTTTTTGTTTTGAAATCAAACTTTTGTATGGCGGCCATATTGAAAAAAAGCTGGATTTCAAGTGATTGTGTGGCGTGCGCGAGCTGCTAAAGCAGCTCGCGTGGGGGGGTTTTGCTTTTTTTTATAAAAGCTCCCTATCGATTACGGTTCTAAAGTTATTTAAGTTCAGTTGTTCTGAAAAAAAGACTTTTGTATGGCGGCCATCTTGAAAAATGGCGGAATCCAAGTGATTTTGTGGCGTGCGCGAGCTGCTAAAGCAGCTCGCGTGGGGGGGTGTTGCTTTTTTTTTATAGACGCTTCCTATCGACTACCGTTCAAAAGTTTTGTTTGGCTTATTTTTCCGGAAAAAAAACTTTTGTATGGCAGCCATCTTGAAAAATGGCGGAATCCAAAATTTTTTTTCATAATCGTGATCTACGACCCAGAAAAGCTTCCGATGCTAAATTTCAGTCGGATCGGAGCAACTTTCAAAATGGCCGCCATTTTTTTTTCTTTTTTTTTAATTATTTCAACTTTTCCAAATTTCCCCCATCGCCCTCTATGACATTTGGTCGAGCACTCTATATCTATCTCTTACCGTTTAAAAGTAATTTGCATTTTTATTTTGTATGGCGGCCATGTTTTTTTGTATGGCGGCCATCTTTTTTTTCAAATTTTCAAAAATGGCCCAGGTTTTGGGGCATATTTAGTTCAAGCGGTACCCCCATCCGATTTATAGTTTCCGAGATCCCCTGAGCAGTTCCATCTCGGAGACACCTTTCCATGGATTTCGGATTTTTCTGGTTGGTTTCAAAACATCCTCTATCCAACGGTACCAAACACTACCCCCCACCATAACGGCAAGTGGGAGATCAATTCTGTCAATATGTCAGTCAGTCAGTCAGTCAGTCAGTCAGTGAGTGGTCTTCCAGTTTTATATAATATAATATACAAGAACCGACTTCAAGACTAGACTTATATTTTTTGTTTTTGTTATATTTTTCAAAAAGTGCTCAATCAATTTCGATAAAATTTATATGGGACCACCTCTGAAGTATGACCTACCCACCAAACCAAAAAAGATACATCAAAATCAATTCATAATTGGCGGAATAATCGCGTAACAAACATACAAAGAAAACATACCGTCGAATTGAGAACCTTCTCCTTTTTTGAAGTCGGTTGAAAATAACTCGAATTATGAATGAAGACGACTAGAAAGCAAAAATAATGTAAAATGCCTGTGGCTTATTGAGGAACTCGTGCTACTGTCGATCCAACGCACTGGAGTTGGAATTCCGATAAGCCCCGTCACCATTGAGTTTGTTATATTATGTACATGTATGTAGATACCTTATGTGCGGATTTAACACTCACTCTAAACCAAAGAACTATTTTATCAAACTAAAAAACGGACTTCAATATATTTTCCAAGTCCAAGGTTAAATATTGATGAAATTTATATGGAACCACTTCGTAGCTATACGAACCCAACGCAAAAATAATTTTCCAAATCGGTTCATGAATGACGGAGTTCTGAGGTAACAAACATAAAAAATTAAAAAATACAATTGAATAGAGAACCTTCTCCTTTTTTGAAGTCGGTTAAAAATATAATCGAATAGAGAACCTTCTCCTTTTGAAGTCATTTAAAAATCATCGTGAGGAGCTTGTCCAAGAATAAAAAAATCAAGGACATCCGAAGCTGATGATGACAATACCATACCTACCATATTATTTATTATTCTATATAATAAAAGAACAGGATTTTTTTCTACAATCATCGCACAGCCCAAACCGCTTAACATAGAAACCTGAAATTTGGACCACGTATTCTACAAATAGTGAAGGCGTCATTTAAGAACGGATTTTTCGAAATTTGACCTTTAAGTGGGTCAAATGGGGTCATAAAGGATGTATGGGGAAAAAATTATTTTTTGTCTCACGGTCACGAAACTTTGGCAGTATATTATGCAAAAGAAATAAAAGAACACGTGTATCACAGTTTTTTGAAAATCAACCCTTAAGGGGGGTTTAGTGTGGTTTTTTAGATTGGAATGCGGAAACTATAATGTATGCTACGGTGATTGTTTCTTGACCAGTAGATATCAAATTTTGCGGGAGCATTAAGCATGTAAATACTAGGAACTTGTTTTCAGCATTTTTCGAAATTCGACCCCTAAGGTCATTTATTGGGGTCGCAAATTTTCCATGGTATAGGTTTTTTTAGTAAAGTTACGAAACTTAGTAAATTGACTAAACATAAAAATATAAAAATACAATTTCAGTAACTTTTCAAAAATCAACCCCTAAGGTCATTAAATAGTTTGTATGGAGTAGGAGTTTTTACTAATGCGATACTGTAGCTACAGTAAAGAAACAGGATAAATCAATTAAGTTTGATCAAGTTTGTAAATAAGTTTTCAGCATTTTTCAAAAATCAACCCTTAACAGGGTTAAACGTAGTGGTAAAGTTTAGATAAAAAAACTTTGTTTATAGCGATGAAACTTGGTACACACACCTAACAAACATTATTAAAAGGTGATTTACAATTTTAGAAAAATCATCCCTTAAAAGATTTAAACAGGGTGGAAAGTGAAGATTGTTATTTTTAAGCTACAGCGATGAAATGTGGTACACGTACTAAGCCAATTAAATTATATATACGTATTTAACCATTTTTTTTAAATCATCCCCTAACAAGCCTAAGCGGGGTGGTAAAGTTTGTATAGAAAATCTTTGTTTATGAAGTTTCGTGGCTATGATAAAACTTGGTAAAAGAAGATAATTAAAACGTGATTTACTATTTTTGAAAATCATCCCTTAACAGGGTTAAACAGGGTGAAAAGCGAAGATTTTTTTTTAAGCTACAACGATGAAATGTGTTTTACGTGCTTAGCCAATGAAATTATAGATATGTATTTCACGTTTTTTTAAATCATCCCCCGACAAGCCTAAGCGGGGTGGTAAAGTGTATAGAAAATCTTTGTTTATGAAGTTTCGTGGCTATGATAAAACTTGGTAAAAGAAGTTAATTAAAACGTGATTTACAATTTTTAAAAATCATCCCTTGACAGGGTTAAGCAGGGTGGAAAGTGAAGATTATTATTTTTAAGCTACAATGATGAAATGTGGTATATGCGCTTAGCCAATGAAATTATAGATATGTATTTCACATTTTTTTAAATCAGTCCCCGACAAACCTAAGCGGGGTGGTAAAGTTTGTATAGAAAATCTTTTTTATTTATGAAGTTTGTGGTTTTGATGAAATTTGGTACATAAACTAAGAAAAAAAAGGTAATTAAAACGTGAATCACATTTTTTTTTAAATCTACCCCTAACTAGGTTAAATAAGGGTGAAACGTAATTATATTTTTTTAAAGCTACGACGATGAAGTTCGGTTCATTTACTCAGACAGATAAACTTTAAGCACGTCTTTCACCATTTTGCTGAAATCATCCCCAAACCAGTTCAAACGGGGTGGTTAAGTTTAAATGAAGAATCTTTGTTCATGAAGTTATGGCAATTAAATTTGGTACACAGAGTAAGCAAAAGAAATAAATATAAAACGTAATTCACTATTTTTTGAAATTCACCCTCTAACAAAGTTAAACAGGTAAGGTTAAACAGGAAAGTATCAAAAATTGTTTAATGCAACAATGTTGAAATTTATTATAAGTACTCAGCCAATAAAATTATAAACACTTATTTCACCATGTCTTGAAATCATCCCCTAATAGGGTTATACAGAGTGGTAAAGTTTGTGTGGAGAATTTTTGTTTATGAAGTTGTGGCAATGAAATTTCGTATACAGACCAAACAAAGTAATAAATTAAAACGAAACTCGCTATATTAATTAACCTCTAAAACGTTAAACAAGGTGGATAATGTTTTTTTCTTAAACTATGACTATGAAATTCGGTACGTATATACTAATCGAAGATACTATACGCACATGTTTCACTACTTTTTAAACATCTTAAAAGGTCTAAACGGGATGGCAAATATTTGTGTGGAAAACCTTTGTTTGTAAGGTGAAAGCAAAACTTTGTATTATAGACTAGGCAAAATAAATGATTTCTAACGTTATGCAATTTTTTGCAATTTCCTTATTCGTACAGGATTTTAATAGACTTTTAAAAGGCAACATTCAGAAAAATAAGAAATACTAAAGGTGTAGTCAATCGTCATTGATTTTGACCGTGACTTTTGTCATTGACCGTACGTGTCGCAGGGAAATGAGGATATCTGGAATTTCGCGATATTCCTAGGGATACGACAAAATCATGGTATAATCATGTATGGTAAGGACCACTTCTCCGCGGTCGACTAGCATTTACCCCTAGAGTGTATATAAAAAGCGCGGAGCCAGAAGCTCGCGAGGAGTTCCTGAGCAGAACGAGTGCGCAAGGCCAGAACGAAGCGAGCCGGCGACCTCCCGAGTGGAGTGATGGTCGAGTGCGCGAGTGGAGCGAAGGGATGACGAAGCGAGAGTTCTGGCGAGAGCCTATTTATTAAGACTGTACGTCGTATCCCTAGAGATTTCGTGAAATCCCTGGTATCTTCATTTCCCTGCGACATACAATATTTTTTCTGGAGCTACGACGATTGACTTTTGGCCAAAATACTTACATATACTTAGCCAAAAAAACTATTGACACATGTATTATTACGATTGTTTTGAATACCATCCCCTGATAGATTTAAACGGATGGTAAAATTTGCAAAGAAAATATATTTATAATGTAACTATCTATTTAAAACGAGATAAGAGCTGAAAGAGATCGGAATAGAAACGACATGAATTCGGGATAGGATTGGGATAGAAGCAGGACAAAATCGGCATAGAAGCGAGAGCAGCCGGAAATAGCCAGGAGCAAAATGAATTATTTTATTAAGCGTACAAAGTCGCGGGCAACAGCTATGTATATGTAAATAGGAGATTTAGGTTTCAAAGATTTCTGTAACTCAGGCTTCATGTATGTACATGGCGCCGGACCGGCGCTGCCGCCGCACCGCAAACTCATGTAAATGATTACAAACCCGGACCGGGACCACGCGCGCCGCACCGTCCGTCCGTTTGTACGTATTACTGGTATTACGAATCGTAAACGATCCGTGGCGGTTCCCCCCGACGTTTCATTTCCACCCGGTTTCTATAGTCTGTAATATGTTTCAAACTACTACGCTAGCATTTTGTACGTTTGATACTTGGTCATAGAAACTATAAACACATGACTCACAAATGAAGTTAGGGACAAAAAATTTGGTAATTATATCGTGACCGGAGTGGGATGACAAAGGTACAAAAAGGGGATGATAACGGTATAGGAGGGGAACTATAACACGGTAGGAGGTTCGCTAGGGAGGACGATAAAGGGTTAGGATCGGAATATGATTGGTAGCAGAGCAGGACGATAATGATATAGGAGCGGGACGGAATCAGGACCAGAGCATTACAGTAACGCTATAGGAGCGGGAACATAAAAGGATGGGAGTGGGAATGTAACGGAACAGAAGCAGTAAGGTACGGTAACGAGATAGGAGCGGGACGGGAACTGGAACGTGAATATGATGGGACGAAAAATGTTCGGATGCAGGATGAATACTCCACTACGCGGACGAAGTCGCGGGCATCAGCTAGTATGATAGATAGATAGACGAATGTTTCATTGCAAACGTTGGATTAAAAACATTACTTTATGTAATGTCTTTAAACAATTAAAGAAATTGTTACAATGGGCGGCCTAAATGTAACCTAAATAAACCTTGATTTAGGTCAAAATTTATTTGAGCCAATGACCATCAATAAAATAGGGTAAATTTTTACCGTCAATCTTCATAAATAAAAAGGTTTTTTGGCATGACTATAAAGTCCTCGATAGCTGCCAAACGCGTCAGGTGAGCCTAAAACGAAAAAAATATGGGTAACATTAATAAACTACAAACTTTTTCAAAACCAGCTCTCAAACATGCCGCAGACAACCTTGAAGTCTCTAGGATGTTTGCTTTCGTGATACAGGTAAAGTGGTATAAATGACAATGATTTTCCCTACGACGGTCGCCAAAGGATTGAACAAGTCTTTCTCTGATCGAAGAATAGAAAACCTGCTAATTGCGCTTACTTGGCCCCCTCTCACGGAGCATTAGCATGTTTTACTTACTAAATTCCCCCGTATGCTAGTGCAGCACTGTAGGATTGGAATGGGAACATCACTACTTACGAGGTGGCAACACTAGCTGTCAATTATGGTCAAGGTTAAATCCGAGTATTAAAGCAAGTGATTTGGAAAAGAAGTTATTTTATTAATAGGAAGCCCTCTACAACTGGCGACGAAGGAAAATACGGAGAATGGCGGTGCCCGAGTACGCAGTTGGTGCTGCGGGGCCAAAATTTGACCCGTACCTAGAACCAGATTGTGTTAACGAAAGATGGCTGGCATGGATGCGAAACTTCAATTATTATTTGGAGGGGCAAATTGGTTTGTCTACTAAACAAAAAGTGGCACGGCTTCTACACCAAGCGGGCCCAGAAGTACAGGAAATATTCGAAAGCCTAGACGACTGCGAAGAAGATAAAGGAAAAGATGACTTCGAAACAACCGTGGCCAAATTAAACCGATATTTTGCGCCTAAAATTAACCTCAACTATGAAAGGCAGATTTTTCGCAGCCTTCATATGGAGGATGGCGAAACAATAGACAGTTTCGCAGTTCGATTGCGTAGAAAAGCAAGGTATTGCAAGTTTGCAAGCAAGGATGAAACTATTCGAGATCAATTGATTGAAAAATGTAATAACACAGAGTTAAAAAGGAAATTCCTTAAGAAAGAGCTAACACTAGATAAGTTATTAGAGGTAGGAAGAATATTTGAAATGGAAAAACAAATGTTTAATGTCACATGCAAACCGGCTATGCATCCATCTCAAAATCTTGAAGAGAAAGAGATTAATGCTGTGAAATCAAAAGGAAACCAGAAATGCTTTAGATGCGGGTATACAGGACATTTTGCTAAAGACTCTTCATGCCCAGCTGTGGACAAGAATTGTGAGAAATGTGGACTGAAAGGACATTTTAAAAGACAGTGCAAGACACAAGAATCAAAGAAGAAAGAAAAAAAGGGCAAGAAAAGATATGTGAAGTATGTAGTAGAAGAAGATCCAAGTAGTGAGAGTGAATCAGACAATGAATGTGACTACGATGAACAAAGTTCTGTCCAATCTGTATTTCCAGTGATGAGTGCTGCGGACAACAAATGTAACATCAAGATCTGTGAACAAAACTGCCAGTTCATCATAGACTCTGGTGCGATGATCAATATTATTGACAAGAAGCTTTTTAAAGAACTATTACATAGTGGTTTAAATTGTAATTTGGTGAACAGTAAGTCTCAGAGGTATTGTGCATATGGTGGTAGGGAGATTCCGAAGTTAGGAATTTTTCAAACTAACTTGTATTCACCTGACACAAAAATTAATGTAACAGCTTCTGTGCTGGTATATGATGGTAAGGGGCCAGCCTTGTTGAGCCGAGATACTTCTATTCAATTAGGACTTTTGCGAGTAGGGCCTGACACCACAGTTTTGACCGCTTATACAGTGCCTACCAACACTGGCATGACTAAAGAAAACATTGTTTTGATGTATCCTAAGTTGTTCACAGGGGTAGGCAAACTTAAAAATTATGAACTTAAAATACCTATTAACCCTAAAATACCTCTTGTTGCTCAACCTGTAAGGAGACAACCGTTTAATGTGAGACAAATAGAGAAGGACTTAATTCAGGAACTTCTTGACAATGACATTATTGAACCTGTGACAGGACCAACACCTTGTGTTTCACCTACACACATAGTACAGAAAAAGGAGAAAGGGCAGCACCGGCTGGTTGTCGACATGAGGATGGCGAATGAAGCTGTGCTGCGTGAAAGAGTACCACTTCCCACATTTGAAGAGTTATTGGATGACCTTAATGGCTGTAAGTACTTCTCCAAAATTGACATTAAGTGGGGGTACCACCAGATTTTACTTTCTGAAGACTCCAGGAACATCACTGTGTTTAGCTGTAGTGCGGGACTCTTTAGATATAAAAGATTATTCTTTGGAATTCGCTGTGCAAGTGAAATGTTCCAACGAATCATCTCTCAGCTTCTGCAAGGTATAGATGGTGTGGCAAACAGCCAGGACGACATTAGGATTGGTGGTAGAACGCGTGAGGAGCATGATAGCAGACTCAAGATGGTTCTGGAGAAGCTCCAAGAAAATGGTATCACTCTCAATGAAAGCAAATGTGTGTTTTGCGTGCCGGAGATTACCTTTCTAGGACACCACCTTTCAGCCAATGGTATTAAACCTACACAGACCAGTCAACAGGTTTTACAAGACTTTAGAGCACCAGAAAATAAAGCAGAAGTAAGAAGTTTTCTTGGATTGACAAACTTTTCTGCACGGTTTATACCCAACTTCAGCACCATCACGGAGCCATTAAGAAACCTGACAAAGAAAAATACAGAATTTACATGGCAGGAGAAACATCAGCAAGCATTCCAAAAACTAAAGGATATTATTGCAAAGGCACCTGCATTGGGATATTATGAAAAAGGATCAGATACCACATTGATAACAGATGCTAGCCCTGTAGGCATTGCTGGAGTACTAATTCAGCACCAAAATGTCAACAACCAAAAACAACCAGTACCAATCAAATATATTAGTAGAGCTCTCACACCAACCGAACAAAGATACTCACAGACAGAAAAAGAAGCTCTAGCTATTGTATGGGCATGTGAAAACCTATACATGTATCTACTGGGCAAAGAATTTAAAATAATATCAGACCACAAACCATTGGAAATCATTTATTCTGCAAAATCAAGGCCAAGTGCTAGAATTCAGAGATGGGTGTTAAGATTACAACCATATACTTTTAAGGTTGTCTATAAACCAGGTAAAAACAATATTGCAGATCCACTGACAAGACTTCTGGACACTGACAAAAAACCACAGACTTCGGAAGATAAAATAGAGCAAAACTCACTCTTAAGCTTGATCGAAGTAACCACCCCTGCAGTGACAGTTGAAGAAGTAAAGGAAGCTACTCTGAAAGACGATGAGTTAGAAGATGTTAAGAAAGCGATAGAAAAAGATAAATGGCCAAAGGAATTGAGAAAATATGAACTCATAAAGACAGAATTGTGTGTTGTGGAAGAGATACTTTTAAGAGGGACTAGAATCGTAGTGCCTAAGGAACTGACTGCCAAAATATTAGAAATAGGGCATGAGGGGCATATTTCTGCAAATGGGATGAAAAGCAAATTGAGATCAAAAGTCTGGTGGCAGACGATGGATAAAGATATTGAATATTGGACAGACACCTGTGATGGATGTAGATTAGTAAGAAAAACTATACCACCAGAACCCTTGATATCAACTGAACTTCCAAGTAAAGTATGGGAACAAGTAGCAATTGACTATCTTGGACCATTGCCATCAGGACATTACCTGTTATTTATGGTGGATTATTATAGCAGATTCTATGAAGTAGAAATAGTAAAGAATCCAACAGCTGAAAATACCATAAATGCATTGAACAAAATTATAGCCAGAGAAGGTATTATGGATACTATAGTCTGTGATAATGGACCAGCTTTTATTGACAAACGTTTCGTAAACTTCCTGAAGTCAAATGGTATCAAACTTAGGCATAGTACACCCTTGTGGCCACAAGCTAATGGAGAAGTTGAACGACAGAACCGCAATGTTTTAAGAAGACTAAAAATTGCACAGGCTCTGAAACAAGATTGGAAAGAAGAACTATTAATATATCTATCTGCATACCGCACAACACCTCACAGTACTACTGGAGTACCACCAGGACAACTGTTCAGAGGAAGGCCCATCAAGACCAAAATACCTGAACTTACTAAAGTGGAAAGAAATTATGAAGATGAGGAAGTCAGAGATAAAGACAGATATCAAAAGAACATGCAGAAGCAATATGCAGACAAGAGAAGACACAGCAAAGTTTCCGATATTGAAGCTGGAGATAAAGTATTAGTTAAACAAATGAAGCAGAATAAGCTAAGTACAGAATTTTCACCGATAGAGCATACAGTTTTATGGAAAACAGGAAATACAGTGGCAACTCAATCTCCAGATGGCAAAATAGTGAGAAGAAATTCTACTCATTTCCAACCCGTTAAGGAAAGAGACATGAGCAGATTTAACATACAGAAAAAAGAGAAAACTGATTTAGATGACGGCCAGGATGAAGACAAAGAGCAAAGGAAACTGACTAAACTTGATTTGACAGGTAGACCCACGAGGGAGTGTAGGGCTCCGGCTAGGTATAAGGATTATGTTTTGGGCCTAATATTGGATATTGTTAATGACTGCTAATAATATTGTGTTGATTACTTACCTGATATTGAATTGTATTGTTGGATATTGGTAATGACTGCTAATAATATTGTGTTGATTACTTACCTGATATTGAATTGTATTGTTGGATATTGGTAATGACTGCCAATAATATTGTGTTGATTACTTACCTGATATTGAATTGTATTATTGGATATTGTTAATGACTGCTAATAATATTGTGTTGATTACTTACCTGATATTGAATTGTATTATTGGATATTGTTAATGACTGCTAATAATATTGTGTTGATTACTTACCTGATATTGAATTGTATTATTGGATATTGGTAATGACTGCTAATAATATTGTGTTGATTACTTACCTGATATTGAATTGTATTGATTATGTTACTTAAGTTGTTAAATTGTATTTAGTTAAAGAAAAGAAGGGATTGTAGGATTGGAATGGGAACATCACTACTTACGAGGTGGCAACACTAGCTGTCAATTATGGTCAAGGTTAAATCCGAGTATTAAAGCAAGTGATTTGGAAAAGAAGTTATTTTATTAATAGGAAGCCCTCTACAAGCACTACTATAAGATTGCAATTCAATACTTGTTCTGTGATGACGCAAACCCATATTCAATCTTGAAACGCCCTTTCTTCCTTTGTCACTGGCCTGCAATGGTGAGTCGTGTTACGATGAATAAAAAGCAGGCTACAACATTTTTTTTAATGTAACTGAATGACGAGACGAGCTGGTCGTTTACCTGATGGTAAGCAATACGCCAGCCCATAAAAATAACAGCACCACCCAGAACTTTGTTTTGCAAAATCCTGCGCGGCGTTGGACTGCGCTCGTCACCCTGAGACAATTAGCTGTTGCGTCTCGTAATGCCTAGTAATTTCGCTAGCTACAATGCCCTTCAAACCGGAACACAGTAATGCTCGCGCACTACTACTTGGCGGCTGAATAACTGGCAAAACTGTGGTATCCACCCAAACGGCCTCTCGCATACGAGAGACCTACCACCAGTAATATATTAAGTATATAGAAATTATATACTGACACATAACTGACTAACATATTTTTGTCTTTAGCCGCCCAAAGCTTGCAGATCTTCTGGTGGAAGATCACAGGCGGACAAGTTGGAGTGACATACTGTGTTTGGATGCTGATTCTAGCGCTTCTGTTATGCCCGATCATGTGGCTTGGTTCGCCTAAGGATATGAAGTAAGTTACATTGAAATACTACCTACATCTAGAATAATCTAGAACTAAGCCCCGAATATACATTCTTAAATCTCGATGTTTTTATAGCCTTTGTAAAAATACTCCAAATGTACCTCAATACGGTCCTGTAATAGTCGTTAATTGAAACGGTGAAAGAAAACATCATGAGGAAACCGGCATGTCCAATGTGACATCCACCAACCCGCACTGGGCCAGCTTGGTGGATTATGGCCCATACTCTCTCTATAAGAGAAGGCCCGTGTCCCAGTGGAGTGCAGCAGTGGAAACTTAAGGGCTGATGATGACGAATAGTCGTTAATAGGGTACACTTTAGATTTCTTCAAACTTCGTTGTAACGTTCCAACTTGGAACCAATAAACGGTAGGGCTAGGGCTATTTTACTAGGGACCTACCTCGTCTTTTGTATACGTATGCAAATGATAAGTATAAATTATTATGCTTTTAGTTAGTCTGCCACCAAGCAATAGAGCACAAGCTTTACTGTGTTTCAGTTTGAAGAGCATTGAAGCCAGCGAAATTACTGGGCATATGAGACTTAATATCTGATGTCTCGGGGAATCGGGCGATGAGCGCAATGCAGTGCGACACAGTGCTTTTTATGGTATTAAAAGTTCTGGGTGGCACTGCAGTTCTTATGGGCAGGCGTGGCGCTTACCATCAGGTGAAAGACTTGTTCGTCTCATCACTCTGTTCCATAAAAAAAGATGTTACTAAGTTCACTGAATAAATAATAGCCAGCCTGGTTAAAACAACTCGTGTAGTCTGTGGCTCGTAGAATGCACCAGGGACTGTCAACAGGCGTTTTCCTGTAGTTCTAATGTGTTCCGAGCGAATCAGGCGAGATAATGGCTAAACATACTCGTAGATGTATAGGAGAAAAAAGAATGCGTAGATAGATACAGATACAATTAAATATATTTATAATCATTTATAATTTAGACTTTATATTTTTAGCCTAATGCGCAAATTATGCACTTACTTCATAACGGGTCTATCAAGTGGTACGTCATGCTTCCTAGATCTATTTGGAGGCGTTTAAATAAAATAATTGAATAGGTCTATCTGAAATCTGGTTTTCATGCTAATAAGTTTATGTACTTCCTGCAAACAAATAGGAACAAGTGATGGTATACCTACGGCTGTTTTGATAAGTATGTGCCGTATATGCACTTGCCGTGCGGATGCACTTGCCCTAAATCGGTAAAGGAAGGTATCGCGAGGAAACCCGGCTGCTTTCGCGCTTTGGAGTGGTAGGTATATAGTTATGTATAAGAATAGAAATACCTACAGGCTCTAGCCGTGGTTGTAATACCACCCACCGAAGAAAACCATGACGTCAAATGATAGGAACGACGACAGTTGGATCTGAGTATAATCATTATAAACTTTTCATAAAACATAAAAATTTTGAGTTGCAAAAAAACGACGCTTCTCCGAAACATTCAAATATGCTCCAAATGGAATATTCCCCCAGCTACTCGTAGTCTGCTGACTTTTGCAGGCCAGGGGCAGAGGAAGGGTGGTTGTTGGTACAACGCGCTAATGTTCCGTAAGCCAGCTGTGCGCAGTGCAGTAACTTGGTTTGATGATTGGGTATAGGTACGTACCTACGTATTGAGTAGAGCAGATGAGGTGTAAAGAAATACTACAGTACACTGCACAAGCGGATAAATACGTCCACTTAATGTCGTCTTTGATGTTCAAGAGACATGAATCTCTAATTTCTCTCTAATTCCCCGTTTGTCTTTAAATTCCCAGGTCCGTAGCCGTGGCGTCAGTTGCTATAGTCACCACAGTAGCTATTTCCACCTGGACCTGCATATCTCTGGACGACGCGTCGCCGCCCAGCGCTGGGACTGTGATGGAGTACCTGCCTCATATTGAAGATTTTTTGAGCGCATATGGAGTGCTGGCTTTTCAGGTAAGATTGATGAACAGTGCGGCATATCCAGCAGGCAATACCGCTGAGCAAAGCAAGTAAATAAAAGAATCGTAGGCTTACTTTTGTTTTTAAATCCCACGATCTACGGTTCGGTCAGTATCTGCCAACCTCAGAGGAAGAGTTCTTCCTCTGAGCTGCCAACGAAACTCAAAAACAAATGAGAGATTTGTTTTTGAAAATCATCGAATCCCAAATTACCTACTACACCCAATGAAACTCTATTCCGTTCCATGGATTGTACCTTGATCGGCACATCACAGTGTCTCTGATGGGACTCCGTAGTCTGTATTAACGATTAGGGGGACCATGTTAAATCAACATTTTCAAGTTACTTCACTAAGCTAGAAGCCATAATAAAACAGGTCAGTGACCTTTGTCGAATCGAGCGGTCGTGGTACTTTTGAGTCGAAATCAAGAGCGAAACTCTTAGGGGCTTCTTTTTTCATTGCTTCATTCAAAAGATGCTAAGATACGAAACTGCGCTGCGCTAAAAGTCTTGTAACTTAGTAACATTTGGGATCAAAACGAAAATGCCATTTGATGACCTACATTATTCCCATGAGTTTTCAAGTTCCTATGATTAACCAGCTTTCCTTGAGCAGATCACACGCACCCAAGCTTGACTTGTCTTCAAAAAGGATACAATTACATTCAAATAACCGTGTTAACTATTATATTATCGATCGATCATTTTTTTGTGCCTCATCAAACACAGCGGATCGCGTTACGAGTCGCGCTCCACTGAAGCGAATAGTGTCGTTTTCATTAGTAAACGCCCTTAATGTTTCCAAGATAGGGTGACTCAAAATTAATATAGGTGAGATTTACTAGCAGACACATACCTACCTACACTATGTTTATATTTATTTTAAAAAACAAAAGAACGAACAAATGTTGGAGTTCTATTGCAGAAGTCAGTCTTGCTGGAAACCGCAGTGTCAGCTTACTGCCTTTTGATATGCCATCAATCATCTTCATCATCAGCGATCCCACGAGTTCTAACACAGAGAGAGGGCCATGCAGGGAGGGCATAATCCACCATGCAGGCCATTTTAGAGCGAATGGGTTAATTGGCATTAGGTACTAACTGTTTTAGATTTGAATACTGATGTCTCAGGATGAAAACAGCACAGCGCAGGTGAAACATAATACAGGAACTGTATATTGTTGAGAGTTCTGTCAGAATAGAGAACACCATTCTCGAATTTTGTTCTTTGCCCACAGTTTGACATCCACCCAATGCTGTTAACCATCCAAGTGGACATGCGAGACAGCCGGCAGATCAATAAGGCAGTCATCGGCGGCTTCGCAGTCACTGGCGCCATGTTCACAGTGACTGCTCTACTGGCAGCTCAGAGATATGGCATGGATGTTAACAATAACATATTGCAGGGTAGGTGACCTAGACTATGGCGGTAGTACAATGATGCCGATAATGCAAACAGTGACAGCAGACCAATCGGTGCGACTGCTTTAGCGAGTTTGCAGTTATTGGTTCCGTGTTCACTGTCACAGCCATGATGACAAATTCTTTAACAGATACCGACGCCGTTGTTAGAAGAATAACATATCGCAGTTGCATTTACATATCTAATATCACCAAGCTAAAATATTACAATCCCCATGCAATGCAGGAAGAGTAGCCTTCAAAACGGCATTTTCCTTTGTTGTTTTCCTATACAGATTTTGACCAGACCTATACCTTGGGGGTTACGTATTTTGAAACAGTATAGAAGGTACGTTTCCCATTTCTTGATGGTGTTTGTCAATCCAGCATCCCGTCACGTCAAATTTTTACTGTCAAATATTTCTTTGTTCTATTGTTTACAGGAATACCGCCGTCCATACCGCTTTACTTGTTGGCGCTGCTGGTAACTCTTCAACTGTGCTTGTCAAGCGCAGTCGGGAACTCGGTGCTGTTTCAACAGGTTGAGGAGTTCTTTCACGTTCCTAGAAGTAAGTTTATACTCTTTGGACATTGCTAAACATTTTTAGTAGGTAGGTAGGTATATGTATATTTTAGAAGTAAAATAACTGTCCATGTTTGTTTAACCCTCAGCCTCATCAGTAAATGCTGATAAGGAAAAACACTGCGTCTGAGTGTTAGGGACGACCTTCACGGATCATGATATCCAGCAGATTATGTATCCTGAAGTTGCTTTTTATTTTTTATGTAACTGCATGACGAGACGAGCTGGTCGTTCGCCTGATGGTAAGCAATACGCCAGCCCATAACAATAACAGCACCACCCAAAACTTTGTTTTGCAATATCCTGCGCGGCGCCGTACTGCGCTCGTCACCCTGAGACAATAGCTGTTGAGTCTCATAATGACCAGTAATTTCGCTGGCTACAAACCTTCGAACCGGAATACAATAATGCTCGTTGCCCTGAGACCTGATTATCTAAGGCCCACAACCTTAAAATTGTCTTGTCGTATTGATAATTTCGTATTGATCAATGTAATAATTGTTTTCAGATTTCTGCCTCAAACGCTGCCTCGTCCGATCCGGCATCATCGCCTTCGCTGTCTTCCTCGCTGAATCCGTGCCAAGATTCGACCTGGTCATGGGCCTCGTCGGATCAACCCTCACCGGCCCTTTGATGTTCATATTCCCACCGATATTCTTCTTAAAACTTTGCTATATCAAATCTAAAATGACAGTGAATAATCCTTTAAAATATTGCAATGGCGAACAGAAAACGCTACCCTCAGACTGGCTTCGTCGAACCAACAGAATATATGGTAACAAAAATGGCAGCGTCCGCGTCCAAAATGGCGACATCGACACGTCAAAACTCCCGCTTATTTTTTCGGAGAGTTTTCGAACGAAATATCGAACTTTTGCTACGAAATATAAGAAAACGCAGGATATAGAAAACGAGTATACGATAAAATGGTACGATGTGTTGCTAGCTTTAATTGTTATGAGTATGGGTATAGGAGCTACCGTGGTGGCGACGTATTCCAGTTGGGCGAATTCTATAGAATACGCGAGTTTCTCGCCGCCTTGTCTTATCAACGCGACTGACGCAGCTCGGAGTTTCTTGCAGTTCTCTGCAACGACGTGATATTTTACAGTAGTTCTACAAATATGCACTATTTTTTGTTAAAAAGTGATATAACATTTACTAACACCGCAGGGTGTTAGGAAATGTTATATCACTTTTTAATATAAAAATAAGGCACTTTAATTTAGGAATAAGGACCTAAAGTAAAGTGCCTTATGCAGGGTCGTAAAATTTACGACATAAAATAAGAAAAAGTGTACCAATTTAAATCACGATTAGAGTACGCAAAATACGACTGGATCGGACTCGAAACAATGATAAATAAAAAATAAATGGCCGGCAGTTGCTATGATCAATGCAGAACCGGGAGCCGAAATTTATTTCGGCGTTTAGATTAAACTGAATATAAGTTACTCAACTAGCTTCAGAACTGTTATGGACAAGCGTGTTGCTTACCATCAGGTGAAGGACCTGCCCGTCTCGTCATTTAATAGGGGATCGGACAACTTTTCAGAAAGTCTTTAAAATTAACCATAATGTATATATAGCCATGAAAAGTAATATTTTAATTAAATAAAGCCCTAAAACTACTTAAACCTATGTTTAAACGTCAGTACGTATGACGTCCTATTAAGGAGAACGAAACAACAAGCTCTACGAAAGCAAACTTGCAAAGTAATTTATACGTTTTTGTGAAGTTTAAGAACTTTAGGGTCGACATGGAATGAAAAACCATATCGTTTTGATTTAGATAAAAAACAAAAATATCAAATAAACACAAGCTTCGCATCCGGTATTTACTTTCAAATGACATAACGCACTGTAATTCTTTTTTCGTTTGAGATAACAGATAAAAAATGTCAAAGATCCTTGATTTTATTTATTGATTTAAAAATATAAATCATTATTATTTTACAAAAGTATTGATTGAATAAATAATCTTTCGGATTCGACAAACATTCGTTCTAACTACATTTCAGTTTTTTTTTCGATAACTGTCCGATCCCCTATTACTTAAAAAAAACTACTTATGGCCTATGAACAAAAAAATTGGCACTAAGGTGTCTACTGTACTTTCTTTTCTAAACTCGAGTAATTCTACATAGTCAATCATTTATAATGATGCTCTCTAAATTTAGTAATAACTATAAGTTACATAAAAGTGTTTAATTTATAAATGGCTTTTATTCAATAATATCATACATAACAATAACGTCAGTCACAGGCTAAAATAACAATAACATGATAAGTTCTTAAATTGTGACAAAACAAGGAACAATATAACTTTTATAACTACCTACCTATTGTGACAAATTATATAGGTACAAATACACTTTACACACCAAACAATAGTACATCGTCGAAAATAAAATATGTTTATATAATAAAGCACCAATGGGCGGTAATATCGGTCGCTCAGAGCGATTTCTGTCAGACCACCATTGGACAAACTATTTATGTGACAATTTTTTAAATACAATAATAATTGCACTTACTGTCATTATGCCAATTTTTACAGCGATATGATATTGGAGCGAGTGTGGCTCAGTGGGAGCACGTGCGACTTTCGATCAGACGCACCTGAGTTCGAACCCCGCTGGCCCCGCACCACAGACTTTCTTAAGTTACGTGCGGAATTAGCACTCGCTCTAAAAACGGTGGAGGAAAACATCGTGAGGAAACCGGCATGTTCAAGAATTAATCACAAAAATTCAAGGACATGTGACATCCACCAACCCGCGCTGGGCCAGCGTGGTGGATTATGGCCCATACTCTCTCTACGAGGGAAGGCCCGAGTCCCAGTAGTGGGAACGTAATGGGCTGATGATGATGTTGATGATATGGAAGCCTGGTTCCCTTTGTTTCAAAGGTGTGTTATATTATATTTTAGTGTTTAACTTCGTCTGGCGTTAGGCTAGAGGTAGCAGCGGGGTGCGGGAAAGTGACAAACGACAAAACGTCAGTCAACGGACTCCACCGAAATCTCGCGTCGCAAACGTTCAGGCGGATCCACACCTGCGCACGCGCAGGAACCGGGCGAACTGTGTGTATCGAAGATAGTGTGTGCGATACACGTAGATCGCACGGTTCTCGAGCGGTTTGCGAACGGTTCAAGCATAGTATGACCGCGTGCGCGAACATATAACTGCAATTTGCAGTAGTAAGTGCAAATACGCGAACTGTTCGCATTGTACGCTAGAGCGCTAACGCAAAGCTATGTGTCCACAGCAGTTCGCTGCCCTTCGTGGGCACGGTTCATGCGCGTGCGCAGGTGTGGGACTACACCTGCGCACGCGCATTTATAGCTAAGTTTAGCATTTATAGTTATGTTGTGTCATCGTACATCTCTCTCGCACCGCGCAACCTACCTCAGGAGATGCTAGACCAATATGTCTTTGATTTACATAGGGTTCCGAATAAATATCAGTCTTTTCAACCATGTTAACTTGACTTGAGTCCATTCCATTCTAGTCCAAAAGTTGAATATCAAGTAGACCTCTTAAATGCATTTTTTTTTAATATAATTTTATATAATCTTACCCTACATCGGGAAACTATGTCTAGGAAATAAGTACATTATAAATTATAGCATACAGTAGGTATGAATAGTATATACATACATACACAATATGTATTATGTAACACAATCTCGTTTTCATTAAAATTATTTGTGACTTTATTTGTTCATTTGTTTTGGGATCAATGGATATTTTATGGCAAATTGACAGACGAAACGAAAAAGAGAACATACCTCTCTTTCTCTCTTTAATGGCATGTCTTGTGCTAATAGAAAGCCTCTCTTTCTAGCATGGCATTTCTTGCGCGTTTTAATTCTACTTTGTGACTTTAGCACAGAATGAATAGTGATATTAGCAAATAGCGTCAACTAAAATGATTGTAGTCAACAAAGCGACAATTACTTTACTGACTTTTAAGTCTATCTCATAAATATTTTCAATGCCCAGTTCATAAATTCTATCGCAGTGGGGATTTCGGGATAATTTTTCGCGATGGTCAGTATAACCCATAATTCATTTTTAACCGACTTCAAAAAAGGAGGAGGTTCTCTGTTCGATTGTATTTTTATTTTTTATTTATTTTTTTTATATTTCTTACCTCAGAACTCCGTCATTTATGAACCGATTTGAAAAATTCTTTTTGCGTTGGGTTCAGTATAGCTACGAAGTGGTCCCATATAAATTTCATCGATATGTGGCCTTGGATTTTCAAGATACACTGAAGTCGGTTTTTGTTTTTTTCTAAAAATTAATTATATAACAAATAAAACCGAGTTCAATTCTGTATTCAATTCAATTCTGATGTATTTTCGAAGTCTAAGGTCGTTATGGGACCACCTACACAGCTATATTGAACCCTTCTCAAAAATAATTTTCTAAATACATAAATGACGGAGTTCTGAGGTAAGAAACATCAAAAATATACTGTTGAATTGAGAACCTCCTACTTTTTTTGAAGCCGGAAAAATATTAGTTTCTTAAATATATGAAAAGAGCATTAAAATAACGACCTGGAACGTACAACCGCTTATTTCTCCAAAACCAACTGTTTCCCGTACAGCTTCCTAATCTCTTTCTTATCCAGTTTTCCCATGACATTTCTCGGCATGACATCTACAATAAGCAGAGTTTTGGGCAGCTGGTAAGGCGCCAGTCTCTTGGCTGTTTCTTCCTTCAGTTCCTTTAGTGTTAGCTGACAGTTTTCTTTGAGGACAATAACGGCGGAGACTATTTCCCCCATCGTTTCGTTTTCGATGCCCAACACAGCTGCGTCGGCGACCGATGGATGCTCTAAGATAGCGGATTCTACTTGTAGAGCGCTGATTTTGTAGCCTCCTGAAAAAAGATAAGACGATTAGTTATTAGGGTTTAAATAAGAGTATTTCTTATGCAACTGAGTGATGAGACGAGCAAGTCGTTCGCCTGGTGGTAAGCGTGGCGCTATAACAATTGCAGAGCCTTGTTTAGTTACTGGTGATAGGTTTCTCGTATGCGAGAGGCCGTCTGGGTGGGTACCACCGCTTTGCCAGTTATTCAGCCGCCAAGCAGTAGTGCATTACTGTGTTCCGGTTTGAAGGGCATTGTAGCCAGCGAAATTACTGGGCATTATGAGACTCAACAGCTAATTGTCTCAGGGTGACGAGCGCAGTGCAGCGCCGCGCAGGATTTTGCAAAACAAAGTTCTGGGTGGTGCTGTTATTGCTATGGGCTGGTGTATTGCTTACCATCAGGCAAACGATCAGCTCGTCTCGTCATTCAGTTACATAAAAAAAAAGTAAAGCACTGCGAACTGCATAGCGCTCGTCACCGCGAGACATCAGATATGTTTCACCAGCCGTTTCGCTGGACGCAATACCCTTCTAACCGGAACACATTAATGCTTGCGCACTACTGCTTGATGGCAGCTAGTATAATCTACAAACAAAATCAAATCCAACAATACAAGGTCTTTCCAATTTTTGGGTGAACTAGTAAGAACCGCTTAGAACTGGTTAAAACCGAAAAGTAAGGTAAAACTGGCTAAATAATGTACCTGACTTGATGATGTCAATGGAAGTCCTGCCGAGGATCCGGAACTTCCCTTCGGAGAAGGAAGCGCTGTCTCCCGTACGGAACCAACCGTCTTTTGTGAAGTCGGAACTGTCTAGATTGGGGGCGCGGTTCCAGTACCTGAAATACATAGATCACAATGATATCACAGCCCCGACACTCCATACAAGTGAACCGACTTCAATACTGATGTATATTCGAAATTCAAGGTGGAATATCGATGAAATTTATATGGGACCACCTGGTATCTATAGTAAACCCAACGCAAACTTTTCAAATCGGTTTATAAATGACGGAGTTCTGAGGTAACAAACATAAAAATTATAATAATACAATTGAATTGAGAACTTTCTCCTTTTTAACCGACTTAAAAAAGGAGGCGGTTCTCTGTTCGATTGTATTTTTTTATTTTTTTTTATGTTTTTTACCTCAGAACTCCGTCATTTATGAACCGATTTGAAAATTTCTTTTTGCGTCGGGTTCAGTATAGCTACGAAGAGATCCCATATAAATGTCATCGATATGTGACCTTTGACTTCGAAGATACATTGAAGTCGGTTTTTGTTTTTTTCGAAACATTAATTATTTGAAGATGTTAATAAATAAATAGGATACCTGGTGAAAACTGCGGGCCCCTGTAGCAGCAGTTCTCCTTGATGCACCCCTCCCTCCGGAGACTGGTGCTCCGTGACGGTGGGCGCATCCCACGAGTACCCCTCTGCATCCTCCTCGCCTTTAGGGGCCAGCCCGAGCCACTCTAGTGATATCTGGAAGTTTAATGTATGGGAAACGATCATACAAATATCCTAGACCCTAATTAGGCCTAGACCCTAATATCCTAGACCCTAATATCCTAGACCCTATATTTATATACAGGGGTAATTAAAAAACAGATAGGGATAAGAAAAAAAATCCCGCAGCATGAGAAAATATGGATGGAAAAAATATAAAAAATATCTAAATTTGTCCAATCCATCCAAAGGTTGTCTATAAGAGATTGCTTTATGCAACTTCAAGAACCAATAACACCAAACACAAAAATGCTTTGGTTACTACGTATTGTGTCTCTCGTACAGCGGTGATATTTCTGATCGGACAAGCTCCAACAAAAACGTTTTACAGGTCGCTGAAGTCAAACTCAAAGTGGTTAACTACTGAAAAGTTAGCGCAGCCGGTAGGATACTCAAATTACCTAAGTATTTGGTAGGTCGGCTTCCAATGTAACCGATCACAGACGTGCTAAGAAACTCATCAATGAAGACACGTTATTGGAAACCAGACTCCAAAGCCTGGCACATTGACGTGAAGTTGCCAGCCTGTCGGTTTTCTACCGAATACACAAGGAATAGTGTGCTCAGGAACCGCACAACGCTACCCCTACATGGCAAAGCCCCGCCCCGCTTATTCGTATGAAGCGTTTTGGCTCATCCTTCTTAATGGAGTGGAACGCCCTGCCATCGTTTGTGTTTCCGATTATATACAACCTGGGTGTGTTCAAATCTATAGTGAATAGATACTTATTAGGCAAGCGTGCTTCATCTTCAACCGCATCGTCGCTTCCCATCAGGTGAGATCGTGGTCAAACGTTGGCATAGTCAGATGTAAAAAAAGGTTTGTAGCTCGTTATCCTCAACGCCTGCGACCGTCTCGATTACCCCGCTCTGTTAACCCAGTTAACTATTGAAAGATTGGCGCAGTCGGTAGGATACTCATATTACCTGAGTATTAGGCAGATCGGCTTCCACAGTCACCGAGGGCTGTAGCTTGTCACCCTTAACGCTTGCGATCCTCGCGGCCACCCCGGGTAAGGGTAATCCCACGGCGCCCACGGTTCGTCCCTCCACTGGGCGGTAAGGGTTGGACAAAGCCATCCCCACTTCGGACATGCCATAGCGTTCTAGTAAACGGATGCCGGATATCTGGAAGTGGAACGAGAAATGAAGACTGATGTTCTTCGTGGATGTTTTGAATTAAACTTGAGGATCGTTTTGTATACGCAACATTTTAGAAATATGAATATGAATACAGAATGGCTCAACCGATTTGATTTCAGCTAATGTTTAACTAACCACCAGACATAGTAAAATGTAACGGCATAAAATCACTTTATGTTCCCAAAAATAATAAATGATCGCCAAAAACATATCATCAAATAAAAAAAATACAATCCCCATAAAAATAGTAAATGAACACCAAAGCTCCATCAGTAGTCGCGCTCGTCACCCCTACTTGACCTTCGCCCTGCTGCGGAAGTCGCCGGCTCGCTTTGCTCGCCACCCTTCGCTTCACTCGGCCTCGTAGGCTCGCTTTAGTCAGAACCTCCTTCGCGAGCTTCTCGCTCCGCGCTTTTTATATACACTCTAGTGGTAAGAGCAAGTAGGACCACGGAAATGTGAGGTGCAGCAATTCGGGTAAGATTTGGTGGTCATTTACTAAATTTGATCTGCCGATACAATTTTTGGATAGAAGTGTATGAATCTTAAAGATTGTTTTGATAGTTTTTATTTTTTCCCCTTTGATTTCTGTAGTAGTAGCTTCGGGAGGAGTGAAAGATAGATAAACGAAACCCCATAGACACAACTATAGAATTGACAGTCTTGAAAATTCAACATTTTAACAACATTTTGGTAATAGTATACAATTATCAATACAACATGTTGAGAAATAATAATTTTAAAAGTCCAATAATATAGACTTTAAAATTTTGGAATTCTATATTTTAGAAAGTCAACTGTATGGTCCCGGATAGTAAACATACCTCTTCCCACTTATTAGCCAAAGTCTCCGGCAGCGGCGCGGAGCCCGCACACATCAGGCGCATGCGCGACGAGAGCGCGCTGCGAACGTACTGCGCCGTGCGAGCGTCCGCGAACATTCGCTCGTGGTCGGCCGCAAGCCGAGCGTACATCGCCGGCACGCCATGGAAGACAGAGATGCGAGCCTCTTCTCTCTCGCCCATGCCGAGGAGTCTCGCCCACACGGTGTGGGAAGCGAACGATGGAAGCATGCGGATTCTGTAACGAGTGTATAACGCTTAAAAAATATTACATCGGGTGAATTTATCAAGTGGGCGTGGATTGGAAAATCTGAAACTATGAGGAATAAAAAAGCCATGCCATCAAGCGACCTAGTCGTGTTTCGGGATGATGTTCGGTGAACCATCGGGGAGACGGGTCTGAGCAGCCGCTCAACTGCCGTCTCTCTCTAGATCTATGTGTATCATCTTAGGCCACATCATCGCTTCACATCCGGCAAGATAGTGGCCAAACATAGATCTATTAAGCGCAATAAAAAATATTGCAATAAATGCTCCAGAGTCTCAGGGCCGATTTTGATAAAAACTAAAACTGCATCATTGTATGTTTGAAATACCTATTTTCCTAGCCAGGAATCGAACATATTCATTCTGAAAAATATTAACACGCCCTGTATTATTGCACTAGTGTCGCTTATAAAGATCGAATTCTGGGACATACAACAAATTAAAGGAAAGGGCTTATTTTCCAGAAAATAAAATTTATTTCAACAATAAAATTTTATCTGGTTCGAATTGTTGCCACGAATCCACAGTATATATATCCCGTTTTTAACCCCGGATGCAAAAAAGGAGAGTGTTATAAGTTCGACCACTATGTGTGTCGGTCTGTGTGTCTATCTGTGGCACCGTAGCTCTACTACTTCAAAGTCAAAGTCAAAGACAAATATCATTTATTAAATAGGCAAAAAAGTGCACTTTTAAAGATCATAAATACATGATACAAATAAAATATGTTAAAAATTGTAACTTATGTTAACATGACTTCTACAGGTGAACCGATTTGGATGCGGATTTTTTTATTTGAAAGCAAATTTTCTAGCGGCGGTTCTTAGACATGGCTTTTTAAATTTAAAAAAATATCGGAGGTAAATCCAACAACAAGGAATAAAGTATTCGATTGTACTACCTGGCGCCGGCTGCCAAAGAAGCCAGCATGGAGTTCAACTGGCCGTGAATGTGATGCAGCGGTAAAGTGTGAAGAACCACGTCATTAGCGGAGTAGTGCCACGCACTGTGCAGCGCCGCTATCTGTGTTTGCAGCATGTTGTGCGTCCAGATCACGCCTTTGGGCTTGCTTGTTGTGCCTGAAGTTACAACAAATTGGTATTTTACCACGTTTTCACATGCATTTTTTAACTTGCAATGTATGTTTGTCTGGGTGGAATCTTTCAAGCTGAATTAGAACCACTTCCTCTTATCCTACGGAGTTGAAATTTTGCATACTTGTCAAAGTCCGATGACAAATCAATTTTATGGTGACAGCCAGCTGATCTGATGATGGAGACGGAAGGTGGGCAATGGAACTCCTTGACGGATAATCGTAAACTACTAGTGTTTGGGTACTAGTTTTTACTCATTTTAATGTGCTTGCGGTTTCGATTACGAATTTGTTAAAAGCATGTCCTGAAAAAAATATTTTTCAACAAATAAATTATTAGGTCACTTTCTTGTTTGTCTGCCTGTTTGTCGTTCCGAGTGGAATCTTGCAACTCAAATTTCAAGCACTTCCCGATTAGCTATCCGGCTGAAACTTTCAGGGTAGCTCACAGCTCAATGACAATGCATTCTGAATCCATTTATTTGCATGCAATGCCGACCTAATCTCAAAAGGCGAATAAAAACGTGGGTTTTAGGTTATTTTTTAATCTGTCCCTTTCTTGTTTATGGAATTGACTGGCGAGATGAGCAGCAGGGGAATCATCTAAATCGAACATCGATCCCGAACGCCTTCAAAGATATCTTGTGATCGGTATTTGTTTGTGGAATTGTCTAGCTTTTCTACTTAAAATCCGCGTTCCTATCCCTATCCCAATCACGATCGCTAAAAATGATCGAAATCGCTGTTTGAGGGATGGTAATGCCTTTTTAATTCGAAATTGAAGCGATCAGGATTGGTGTCAGAAGGGGAATCGTCTCGATCCCGATCGCTTTCAAAGATATCTTGTGATCGGTATTTATTTGTGAAATTGTCTATCTTTTCTACTCAAAATCCGCGACCTAATTCCTACCCCTATCACGATCGCTGAAAATTATTGATATCGCAGTTTCAGGGATGCTAACGCCTTCGTAATTTGAAATGGAAAGCGATCGGGATCCGGATTTTTAACCCCAGACGCACAAAAGAGGGTGTTATAAGTTTGACTACTATGTGTGTCTATCTGTGGCACCGTAGCTCTTAAACGGGTGAACCGATTGAGATGCATCGAATGCCGAACGGATGCCGAGTTGAAAGCATGTTTTCTAGCGGTGGTTCTTAGACGTTTTATCAGAATCGGTTCAGCCGATTTTTACTTTTTATAGGATTTTTGTGTCAAGGGTTTTTTAAATTTTAGTTTATTGGTATGTAGATCTGAGGTCCTGTAATATTTGTAATAGACAGATGTGCCTTACCACTCGTATAAATTATAAGTGCATCCGCCTTTCCATACCACTCGTTTGATCTGCCGACATCCGGCAGTCCTTGTTCCACTTTGGGCTTGAGGAACTCATTGGTGGGTTGATAAAGTTGTGCGGCGATCTCTTTATCCCTGCCTGTGACTAGCAGGGGCTTCGACAGTTCTAGTGTGATGGGGCGCATTACCTGGGGAGAGAAGTTGTGTAATAGCATTTAATTAAAAATTAAATAATAGAATTGAATTTTACTGCGTCACAGCAAGAGTCCTTATTCTCCTTATGTATTTATATTTGTCCAATCTTGTAGGTAAGTTTTCTTTTTTTATGCGTAAATTGATTCATTATTGAATTAATTTATTCATACTATTAATAAAGAAAATGTTTCAAAATGTCACAGCATCATTTGTCATTAAAATCATTAAATGAAAATTCAATCAATTTAAATCAACGTAAACGCGCCATTTGCGTGTGACGTCAAAATGTGGGGACCTAGCATCTCATTGGTCTGTCTATGCTACATGCGTTTTTTTTTTTATGTAACTGAGTGACGAGGCGAGCTGGTCGTTTGCTTGATGGTAAGCAATACGCCAGCCCATAACAATAACAGCACCACCCAGATCTTTGTTTTACAAAATCCTGCGCGGCACTGCACTGCGCTCGTCACCCTGAGACAATTAGCTGTTGAGTCTCATAATGCCCAGTAATTTCGCTGGCTACCATGCCCTTCAAACCGGAACACAGTAATGCTTGCGCACTACTGCTTGGCGGCTGAATAACTGGCAAAGCGGTGGTACCTACCCAGACGGCCTCTCGCATACGAGAAACCTACCCTACCACCAGTGTGTGTCAATAATCTACCAATAGAGCGAGCTCGATGTCAATAATTGACTAATAAGCAGCGAGCCGCGTGACGTCGATATGTGGTTGCACGTACTCAAGCGTTTTACGATTGCGGTCCGTTTTCCCAAAAAATACGAAAAATAAACATAGAAATAAAAAAAAAATAATTGTTATATCACTACTAAACATTTACAGGAGTGATCTATCATAAAACGGAACTTCCGGATTTTTCGACAAAACATGCATATTCTCTATTGTCGAGACAAGCAGGTTGTTCGCCTTATGGTAAGCAACACTTAAACGTTGGATAGCTGTATTTTCTAACAACACAATGGCAATCCAGCTGAAACTTATTCAGCTGTTTTACATAACTGTGCTGTTTTATAAAATGACTAGCTGCGCGGCTTCACTCGCGGTTATAAAAAGTAGCCTAATAATAGTAGTAGCGTAATCTAATGGAATCAGGCGTGACTTTGCGGAGATTCATCTCAAAACTGAAACACAATGAAAATACTCATTATAAATATAAACGGCTACACTCACGTTATGATTGTGTCGGAATAACTCCGACCAGGTTTCGGACAATTAGGATGTCCTTCTTCCGGGAGTTTACGCTTTGGATTCGCGGCGCAGACTGGAGTCTACGCCGAGTGTAGCCGTTTATATTTATAATGAATATTTCGACTCACGATAGTTTCCAAACTTTAATTACAATGAAAATATGTTGGCGTATCAGTTTTTAATATATATACGAAAGTTTGTGAGGATGAATTTGTTACTCAACTGAAGTAATAAAAATTACATTATTAACTTGAAGTAATTTTCCTGAAAACTACTGACCGGAGTGTGATGAAATTTGGTGTGCGGGTAGGTACATGGGATCCTCAGAACTCCGTCATTTATAAACCGATTTGGAACCTTTTGCGTTGGGTTTAGTATTACGAAGTGGTCCCATATAAATTTCATCGATATTTGACCTTGGACTTCGAAGATACATTGAAGGCGGTTTTTATAAAATGTATACTTGTTGTCTAGCTAGCTAGTAGCTAGTAATACAATAAAGAGTTCTTATATTGGTATTGCAGTACCTTCTCGTACTCCTGTGTACAGATAGCGATGTCGGCCATGCTGTCTGTGAGGAAGTACTTGAGCATCTCCGGCGGGTGGATCGGCGTCAGAGGAACGGCTACAAACACACAAGTTACATTACAAAATATAAACATTCAAGATCTAAAGTTTTTTATTCAATTTTGGCATCACAGACGGACTTATGAACATCAATTTATCACAACTACCACCATTTTGTTTTTATGTAATTGAATGACAAGACGAGATGCTTGTCTGTTTTTTTTAATCTATTTTAAAGAGCTTTTTCGCTTGTGCATTGTTTGCCTGATGGTAAGCACTACGCCAGTCCATAACAATAACAGCACCACCCAGAAATTTGTTGTGCAAAATCCTGCGCGACATTGCACTGCGCTCGTCACCCTGAGACAATTAGCTGTTGAGTCTCACAATGCCCAGTAATATCGCTGGCTATAATGCCCTTCAAACCGGAACACAGTAATGCTTGCTAGTTACTGCTTGACGGCTAAATAACTGGCAAAGCGGTGGTACCCACCCAGACGCCCTCTCGCAAACCATATCGGAATAAGAACCACTACTCAGAAGTTACGGCAAGAATCAGAAGGGCAACTATTGTAAGTCTGATCTTTAACTTTAAAATACATAGAACACACACCAATATTGCCTGACATCCATATAGCCCATTGCACGATGATGTGTGAAGCGTCGTTGCTACACATATATGCTATTGTTCGTCCCGTGTCGCCCACTGAAACAAAATTAAAGGAATGTTAAGGTTTAAGGGGAGATAAAGGGTATACTAGCTGCGCTTCTTCTGCTGGCCGGATGGTGTGATTGGGCACAGATTGGGCATGTAAGCTCATCAGACTAATACACATGCAAAAGGGTGTTTGTGTGTAGGTATGTTTGAAACCTCTTCATGCCACAACGCAACGGCTAAAAGATATTGATTCCAAGTCTGTGCTTAGAAGAATAAAAAGAGCAAGCATTCCTCACAATGTTGTGGGACCATGGTCCTTGTAATTCTTGATTCCCTTGATGCAGGGAATCCAACAATATAACACAAAATCTCTTTATATGTCTCATGTTTCCTACACATATAAGGCTTCATATTTGCATTATGAGTTTTGTATCAGAAAAACAAACATCCTAGTATTAGAAAAAATACTGTTGTCATGGCCATTATCATGTCATGACATGATAATAAGATAGTGCATGATGTAAGGAATAAATCAGACAAGTGGGTTTTCATTAAACCTCAACCAATGTGGACACCATATAAATGTTCCTTAATAGAATTTATATATATCATGTTCAGTAAATATACTTAATTTGAAAAAACCATGAGATTCATGAATTCTCAAAACTTACTTATATTGAATGTTACTTACAACTAAATCATTATTAACTTGAAGACAATTTGACTAAAAAACAAAGATGTGCACAAATTCAACTTGCGAAACAATGAAAAACTATTTAAGGCAAAAATTAGATTGACAATGGTACAAAAACAAGGAATTTACAATAAAATATCAATGTACAATCACCTACCCTTGACTATAACAAAATTACATACAATTGACTTCAAAAGAAAACTCAAACAGTTCTTCGAGTCTCATCCTATGTATGCCTTAAATGAATTTATGGATATGCGTGTCAGAATCTTCGCTCATGTAGAAATAACTTTGACATTAATGATATGACTTTCACTAAAGAGAATGAATTTTATTACAAAAATAATTTATTGACATCTTTTATGTATAATTCTTAATTCTAATAATGTAATATATAATGCAATAATGTAAATTTGACTTGCCCAGTGTGACAAACAATGTTATAGGGCCAATAAAAAATTCTATTCTATTCTAATATGTGTATATGTATGTGTATATGTATATATGTACCCCAAATAAAAAGGAGGAGGTTCAGGTTTTAGTTGTTTTAGTTTTGAATTTTAATAAAGTATGTACAAGATTAAAAGATCTTACCTAATTGTGCTGAGATTTCTGAGCTGAGCACAGAAGCCGCTTCATACAACCCAGCATATGTGTATATTCCGAATTCATCTTGCAACGCCACTCGTGTAGGGAATAACTGAGCTCGTCTGAACACCGGCACTGCACCTCCTGTTTCAAATTATAACATGATTGATTAAAGTAAGGCATACTGAGAGAGACATCAGACAGAGATACACAGATAAATTGTTATGCAACAGTTTATTACCAAGGGGTAAATAAGAAATAATAGGGAAGTTTGGAATGGAATCTATTATTAACAGCTTGAGATTTGGGCCACAGTTAAGGTCGGAGGGAATACAATAAGAGTGATTATAAATAATCTATTTTAAAAAAAATGCTGTTGACTGTTTTGTTACTGTCGTATATCAATTTACACAAATATAAAATAGAAATTATGAACTAAGTATCAAATGGTCAGACAACGAAACATTCAAGATCAACCCACTGCCACTGCCTATTAAATTACAATGGAAATACTGCATTGATTTCTCGGTTTTGAAACATGGTACTTAAGTGAAAATTATGAAGAACAACAATTTAACCACAAAAAATATTGATTGCATGTCGTTGCGTATGTCTGTACAACTTACTTTATTTATACAAACTTACCAAGTTTAGTGTCCTGATTGAAGGAGTTCAAAAGCTCGGTATTCACTTCTTCTTTTACAGCAGTGCCAGTAACATTTCTATACGCAGAAATACCAGCAGGTCTTCGAAACAGCCGGTTTAAAAGCCGCATAGAACGAAAGCCGATTTCCATAGTTAAAATTATGAAAGTATAGCCTGCTGTGAACTTTACGCGTGGTCTTACTAATAATAACGATTATTTGGATGAATAACTCTACTCTATTTATAAGGAATTGATAAGAAAAGTAGAAGAATCGCAATTTATTTTTGCGTACTTCTCGATAAGTCACAAGTTTATTTTTGACAGATTGACAATTGACATTACTTTGTATTGACAGTCAGCTGACTTTAAACCATTGACTCTAGGAACTATGGAGGACTTCTAACTTATTTAAATGTAATATACAAATTATATTACTACCCGAAAGTTGAACCGAAATCGATTACGTCATCAAGAGTGTACAGGTTTCTAGGCGAGCGTGCTACATCTTCGACCGCATCGTCACTCAACAACAGGTGAGATAGTAGTCAAACGCAAGCCTATAAATAATAAAAAATAAAATAACAAATATAAAAAAAAGTCATCGCAACTCAAAATGGCCGACCCAGCCGAAAGATGGAGATAAGTGACGTAATAAAAAAAAATTGGCTAATAAACGAAGTAACTAATGCTACTTTTTCTTTCATGAATATATACTGTTCCCCGGAGGTAGAAGCCCCCGCGTGATTACGCCTGGGTAGATGGGACCACCCCGTGACCCACCCCTACCACCCTCTTGGGGGAGGTGGAAGATCAACAGACTGACTTTTTGTCAGTATTACTGTCAGTTGTCATTTGTCATTGTTGTCACATATGTCACAGTCACAGATTTCGAAAGTGTTCATCAAATCATTAATTTCTGTTTTGCTTTGTTTGTATTCAATGCGACTTAGCGATAGCGATAAAAATTGAATAGTGGGAGAAGCGACGGCGATGAATTTATTTAAAGCTCTTGATGGACGTAATTGTATAAAATAATGCTTTAATTCCCTTATCATAACCCACCATAAACATGGTCGTTAACGCTCCCGACTCGCCTGTACAGGCTGAGGTGATATTCGTGATAGAAGCCACGGCCGCAAATGGAGCGTATATCAACGAATTGAAAACGAATTACATTATACCTACTCTTGAGTAAGTTTCTCTTCATATCTCTAATATCCTTGTACTTAGAAGTGCTGAATACACACAGTGGTCCTTCCCGATGTTACAGCAGCATTTATAAGGCCCCAAAACAATCAAAATTGTTAATTTTTTAAGGAATTTGTAGGTTCTTTCAGAACCTGATTGGCGCATCAACTGAAGCGCATCATTTTCCCCTTTATGTAGAAAATTCCCAATCATAAGTTTTATTATGCTTACAATGAAGTTTTCAGACCTAGAACAGTTGTTTCTAATTGTTATCTCATTAGAGTTATGAATAGTGTGTATTTATTGCTTGTCTCAATTAAGTGCATCATAGTTTACTTGATTTAGATGTAGGTAATCCAAGACAGTCAAGCATATGGTTGTTGATCGTTCTAGATTATTGATTGTTATGATCTATAGGAGATTAGTGCTTTACAACACTAGGCGTCCTTTCTTGCCTTCCACACTCATAATTAATGTAGGACTTATATTAGGCCATGTGGGATGCTTTTGGGTGGACCTACACAAGAAAGACTTTCTGATGGGTTAAACAAATGCCTTGTGTGGTATACTTTCCTACCTATTATAGATATATACTTTGTCTCACTTCTATCATACGGTGCGCAAACCTAGGAATAAACGAGTTATCCATTAGTCGCTTTTTGTCATTTGCTCCCGTACTTATCTTACCTACCGACAACGCACCTTTTAAACAGTTTGTTGTATGAAGTAAGTAAGACAAAAATGAATGTTTTATTTCTAAATACAATATTATTTCTAGATATTTCCATGGTGGTGCTTTAGAAGAAGGAGGTGGTAGCGGCTCAGTATACTGCATAGTGACGTACCACTCGGCCGACTGTCACCCCGGCTCTCCAGTTGCTACATCAGGACCTTTCAACACGCCACAGAGTGTGTTGGAGGCTGTTGATAAGATACAGTAGGTTTTTGGCTATTCAACTGTAGCATAGACTGTGTACAAAACATAGAAGTTATTGTTAGAAAAGTCATAGGTAAGAGTATTTTTTTAATTCATGTTTTTCAAATTTTATTTTTTTATTTAGTATTAACAAACAATACACAAAAAAATTTTCTTACAGAAGTATTGTAATAAATAGCTAGTTGGTGTACCAGCATCGTAGACTACAGATTACTTAGAAATATTATTAGAACAGAACAAATAAATATGTATATAATTTATACTGCTATAAGAATGTTTTTTTTACTAACATAAAGGAGGAACTTAATAAATATTCATTCACTATTCTATTCAGCATATTGGAGACATTTTTTAATACTACTTGGCAAATAATATTACACATACAGAATATTGGATTCAATTATTTATTTTTGAACTGTTATAAATGTAATTTTATGCTAAACCAATATTTACAGATTCATCGGTGGCCATGCAGAAAGCAAAGCATGTATAACGGAGGCTCTCACAACTGCATTGGCATGCTTTGATGAGCTCGGAAGGACGGAGTCGCCTTCACATGTGCTGCTGATATGTTGTTCACCACCATACTCGGCATACGCCGGGGGAATGGTGCCTCCTGGTGAGAAAAGGCTCATAAAAAGAGTTTTATGGACTTCACTGTAGGAGACTAATTAAATGAGCTATACTCACCACCTACTAATGTCAATAAAAAAAGTAAATTTTAAAAACCTACTAATGTGACATATTAATTATGTATCAAACAAAACATCAGTAGGATCTTTGTCTTGTCCAGCGACTATGTAGACAAAGAGCTACAAAAATTAATACTATCATAAGACATACATACCTAAAAACCTATGAAGTAAAAATAAAAGACAAGTGTGAAAGTGAGTGTTTTTTTTAAGAACTTAGAGAACATAATAAACAATCGATATTTTACATTTCAACAACAAACGAATTTCAGTAAACTCTAATACCCCTGACACAAAAAACCTATAAAAAGTATAAAACGGCTGAACCGATTTTGATAAAAAATGCCTGAGAACCACCTCTTGAAAACCTGCTTTCAAATAAAAATACCGTGACCAAATCAGGGCTATGGTGCCACAAACAGATACACATAGTGGTCAAACTTATGACACCCCTCGTTTTGGTTGGGGATTAGGGCCAATGGGGGTTAAAAAGAGTAGAAGAAACTGCACAACGAGACTTCTATTAATGTAACATGGTTATTTCCAGGTGCTCCAGCAACAGTAGAACAAGCAGCACGGTTACTAGGAGAACGTGGGGTGCAAGTGTCTGTAGCCAGCGCCCGCCGCGCCCCGGCGCTCCACGCGATCTACGAGCAAGCAGGCGGAGAGATCCACGTAGCCCAGCCTAGGAACTATGCAAAGGACCCGAGGCATCTTGTGCTGCTGAGAGGGTATAGCCTGAAGGAAAGACCGCCCAGTCCCGCCCCGCCGCCGGCGCCGGATATAGTGCAGGCTGATGTGTATGGGTATGTTTTTACAAGCTTTTATTTAACTTGCAATGTTTGGGTCAAATCTTGCAAGTTGAATCAGAACCACTTCCTCTTATCCTACGGAGTTGAAATGTTGCATACTTGTCAAAGTCCGATGACAATGCAATATTATGGTGACAGCTGAACTGATGATGGAGACGGAAGGTGGGCAATGGAACTCCTTGACGGATAATCATGAAGTACTAGACCAGAATTTTTGCAACATCCTCCACGGCACTGCGCTCGATAGCCTGACACAATGCTCTGTCTCATAATGCCCAGTAATTTCGCTGGCTACAATGCCTTTCAAACCGGAAAACGGTAATGCTTGCGCACTACTGCATGGCGGCAGAATAACAGGAAAAGCAGTGACACTAACCTAGATGGTCTCATGCAAATGAGAGACCTGCTACTTAGTACCCAAACGGCCTCTCACGTATGGGTAAACTACCACCTAGTAACTGGCGATTGGCTTCTGCCCAGGAACCTTCTGTCCACGAACTTTCTGTGCACTAGAAAAGCTTGGACCAGAAAGGCACCGACGATAAGAAGATTGGCTATTATATAGTTCTTAAGTTTTTTTATTAGAATAGAATAGAATAATTTATTCACCATAATAACAAAGTTTGTTATTCTAGGCAAGTCTCAATTACAAAAATTTCTTATGTCATCAATATACCTACTTACATGGAATAAAAAAAAATTAATTACGTAATCATTAATTTAAATTGAATTATTTGCATTAAAATATTGAGATTTACATTATAATAATTAGTCAGATCACATTAAAATTCATCATTTATTCTTTATCTATCATTTATTATTTAACTGAGTGACGAGACGAGTTAGTGGTTAACCTGATGGTAAGCATTACGCCTGCCCATACCATTACCAGCAACACCCAGAACTTTGTTTGGCAATAACCTGCGCAGCGCTGCACTGCTCATCACCCTGAGACAATTAGCTGTTAAGACTCATAATGCCCAGTAATTTCGCTGGCTACGATGTTAAAGACTTCGCTTATAAGTGTATAACTACAGGCAAGGGCGTGGCTCTCCAGCGGCGCCTAGGGCACCAGGGCAGGCCTTCCCGCGCGGCCCCGCGCGCGGCGGCAACTGGCTGGCGCCGCCGCGGCAGCCTCTGTACGCAACCAACTCGGCGCTATTGACGCAACTCGCGCAGCCGTCCTACCCGCCGCCCTCGCATCCTTCACAGGTGAGCTTGTGAGTTATTCTGGCAAGAGAAACATAGTCAACCCATTTCAAATTTAATTTTATGACTCCTCTAGCTGCGCCCTGCGTTTTCACCCGTGGTTACCCTGGGATAAAAATAATGATTAAATAACGCCCAACGATCACATACATAAATCCTGACCCCTAACTAGGATTCCCTGTATCTAGGGAACCAGGAACTATGAGGACCATGGTCCCACAACACCCAGACACGAAACAAATGCTTGCGCTTTTTTTTTCTGTGCACAAACATTTGCCCTGTCGCGGGAATCGAACCCGCAACCTCATTGACGTATGAGATTTGAGCCAACCTGCCCAACTATTACACCACAGAGGCTGTCAAAGTAGCCTATGTGTAAATGCAGGGTATAAGCTATCTCCATTACGAATTTCACTCAAATCCGTACATCCGTTAAAACTTAAAGAAGTATCATACACACTTACAAACTTTCGCATTTATAATATTAGTGTGTTAGCTGTTTTGAGAACAAATCACTACATCACAAAGATTATTTGGACCGTCGCGCCGCGCCGCCGTCGTTCCTAATAAGAATGAACTATTATGTTCCAAATCAGAGTTTTTTCAGTGATAATATGCAAAATAATTTGCGGCGCCGCCGGCCCAGTGCTAGGTGCATTAGTATAACTAGTTTTTGAATTTAAAAAAAATTACGGATCTTTCAATATTTCCTTTCCTCCGTGGTGCTCGAAGTGAGCGGACGTGTTTGTATTTTGCTCCGTGGTCGTTCTGCGGCTTGCTTACTTAGGGGCTCCGCCTGTGGACCTTGTGTTGGAGACCTACAAAACGGAATACTTGTGTCGTCTGAGCGGTGTGGTTTTGAACCCGCGTCATCGTGAATGTGAGGCGGTGAGGCGACCAGCTAGCCAATTGAGTGAGTGCCGGCACGGACGGAATTACTAACCACACCAAGTGCTACGCCCTACCGAGAACGCTACGTTAACCGCTACGACTGAGCTACGAGCGACCGAAGTGCTATGACACCGTCATCCGCTACGCACAATCGTTTACGCTACGCTTCTGATATACCGACTCGAGGACCGCTTTATATATTTATATTATATTATGTCGCGTACACCTCGCACACCTAAAAAATCCAACAGCTTGACGCTCTTAGAGACTAAGTCCGAGTCAGATCTAACGACATTAAGACATGACATTATTCCAACTCCCACCCCTGCAAGAAAGCGTATGCGCTTTGATGGTGAGCCTAATGAAGAGGGCGAACTACCAGTCGTGGACAAATTCGACCAGTTATTCACCATGCTGACAACGTGGAAAGCCGATCAGGACGTAATTCTGACAAGGTTAGTCTCTGATGTTAATGAATTAAAGGATAAGTACTCAGATACAGAAAAGTCAAACTCAGAGGTAATAAAATCTGTTGAATGTATGAATAAATGCTTAGAAGAATTTAAGACTCAGGTCGACGCTCTTCAGAATGAACGCAGAGGCTTACAGGACACCATTAAATGCTTCGAAAATAAAATACAAGACCTCCAGTATGCTTCTCGGTCATCCACAATCGAAATCAGAAACGTCGCAATGAAGGACAATGAAACATCGTCCGATCTGAAGTCAATGCTGACAACACTTGGATCAACGCTCGACACGCCTATTCCTTCAGCTGCAATCCGAGGCGTGTACCGTCTCCCAGGCCGAGCAGGCTCAAGCAGGACGATTATAGCAGAGTTTATCTCTGTGCAAACCAAAGTGGACCTACTCACCTCCGCACGTAGATTTAACAAAAACCGCAAGCCTGAAGAAAAACTGAATTCTAATGCAATTGGCCTGCTAGAAAAAACACCTATCTCCATTGCTGAGTATCTCCCTCCTTCTGCCAGAAAATTATTTCGTGCTGCTCGTCAATTCGCGAAATCAAACAGCTACAAGTTTTGCTGGTGCTCTAATGGCAGAATTTATCTTCGCAAGGACAGCGGGGCTCGGCACTTTCTCGTCCAGTCTGAACACTGTTTGGCAAAGCTTAGCCAGGTATAATTATTTATATTCTATAAAAGTGTCTATCCCTCTAAAAACGCACTTTAACTTACTGTTCAGTTTATTATTTGTTTAACTGTTTCCTTTTTTGTCGAATTATTGTTTTTGCTATATGAATTGTTTAATATAATAACCTTAAGAAACTTCATCATCATCATTAGCCTATCGCAGTCCACTGCTGGAGATAGGCCTCTCCAAATGCACGCCACTGATCAAGATCCCCGGCTACTCTCATCCAGCTGCTACCAGCCACCGTGCGAAGGTCGTCGCTTTACTTAGCCTGAGGGCGTCCTATACTACGTTTGCCAATTCGTGGCCTCCACTCTAGAACGCGTCTACCCCAACGGTTATCGGTTCTACGGCTAATATGGCCGGCCCACTGCCACTTCAGCTGGCTAATTCCACAGAATTACCCAGCTGACATAGCTCACAAGCTATGTCGGTAACTTTGGTTCTCTGTCGAATTACTTCGTTCCGGATACGATCCTTCAGAGAAACTCCAATCATAGCACTTTCCATAGCCTAAGAAACTTGCATGCAAACATAATTGTAATCCAATCACCCAACACACCTCACAGAATTATTTACTTTCTATCTAATTAAATATAGCCAATAGGAAGTACAAATTATAAAAAAAAAACATTGTTAAAATAAGTTAAGTTAGCAATTAGGTTCTATATTCATTCTTTTAATTTTATTACTTTATAAAAAATCATTCTGCTCAGTTCACCACGGAAGGTAGGATACTGGCTTCTAAGTTACAGGTATATTATACACTTAGTTTAGAAGACAGGGGTCCAAATATTAAGCCTAGCCTAAAAAGCCTAAAGAACTACATATATTATCTTGTTTACTAAAAAACATAACTATGTACCCTTGTAGTAATTAACTAGCACAAGTAGCTTTAAAATAATTTTAGATGTTACCTTATTTACCTAATGTTACTTAAGGCTTCTGATTTAAATAAATAAAAAAATACTGGCGCAGTCGGGAGGATAAAGTTTTTGGAAGTCATGAACTCAAAAAGCAGAGAACGTAAGAAGTAATATACTTCATAATATCGTTAGAATATGCCAACCTTAATATTTCATAATTATATGAACATAATAATAATAATAATGCTTACAATCACATAGGTACGTAATGTTGTATGTAGTAGGTATTCTAAGCGTTTCTTCTCTCCCAGGCCGGCCATCAACGCATGCCGGGAATGGTGACGCCCGCCGCCACGACGTCCTCAGCGGGCCCCAGCGCAGCCCCCGGGGCTCCGCAGGCGGGCCAGTTGCAGCGCAGCTACATCTGGAGCGGGGTTATAGAGTGGATGGAGAAGGGCAAGTCACCTGGTGACCAGCAGAAGACGACTAAACATTTACCTTGTCAGGTCAGTCAAGGTAGTTTTTTTATGGAACTGAGTAATGAGACGAGCCGTTCTATCCACCATACTCTACCCTCCATAGAGTGTATCGATAACAGAACTAGGTCACTTATTTTGATACATTTGTTATTGATATTTATTGAAAATAATTTTGTTACATAACAAAATCTAAGAATCTAAACATTCAAAAAGAAGAATAATTTATTTTATAACAAACAACAACCGACTTTAATTCAAATGTATCTTCGAAGTGCAAAGTCAAATAATGATGAAATTTATATGGGACCACATTGTAGATATACTGACTGACCCAACACAAAAATAATTTTCCAATTCGGTTTATAAATGATGGAGTTCCGAGGTAACAACAAAAAAAACAATAGAATTGAGTACCTCCTCCTTGTCAGTCGGTTAAAGATATCTCTGGCATGATTCGCACCTGCGTCTTCGAAATACCTTCCCGACGCCTTACCAACTTGGAAACCGAGTCATCTGTTGTCAATGAAAACATTGATCAAAGTTGATAAGGCCTCGGGACAGTATTCCAAAGATGCAAGATCCACAACCAAGGCCGAACTAAAGAGCTTACACAGATGCTGATGCTCTGGTGAGCCTACCCCTTATTTCCAAATTATAATTTCGTTAAATTAATAATATAAATATTGTAGTTATGATTAGTTTGTTGGCAATAAAACTCTTTTTATTACCACGATTTTATTAAGTCACTTTCTTGTTTGACAGTCTGTCGTTCCAGGTGGAATCTTGCAACTCAAATTTCGAGCACTTTCCGATTAGCTATCGGGCTGAAACTTTCAGGGTAGCTCGCAACTCGATGACAATGCATTCTAAATCCAATTATTAACATGCAAGGCCGACCTAACCTCAAAAAAAATAATTGAAACCGTCGTTTTTAGATTAGTTTTTCTGGATATATTTTCTTATTTCTTTCATTTATTATTTCCAGGTGTCAGCCAGCACGAAAGACATCGAGCCCGAGCTCAAGGTGGACACGTGGCCCAACAAGCTGCTGATGCAGCTGATGCCCAAGCAGCTCATCAGCAGCATCGGCGGACAGTACCTCAAGGACAGCAAGTCGGTGCTGTTCCACCTGCAGCCCAGCGAGGCGCTTGATGCCCTCACCAAAGTAATGGTCAACGGGTTTGTGAGTGTCATTTTAACTGTCAATGTCAGTTTCGATAACATCAGGGCATTATAGACAGCGAAGTTACTGGGCATTATGAGACTCGACAGCTAATTGTCTCAAGGTGACGAGCGTAGTGCAGCGCCGCGAAGGATTTTTAAAAACGAAGTTCTGGATGGTCCTGTTATTGTTATGGGTTGGCGTATTGCTTACCATTAGGCAAACGACCAGCTCGTCTCGTCATCCAGTTACATAAAAAAAAAAACTGTTTTTTTTTTGCAAGCTATTATTTAGCTTCTTTTCTTTTGACCAAGAAGGAGATGGCGGGATGAGCTAGACTCACAGAGATTAGTGGAGGGAGGGTAGGGAGGCCTTTTCCCTGCAGTGGGACAAAACAGGGACCAATTATAATAATAATAATAAGCTTTTATTTAACTTGCAATGTTTAGGTCAAAACTTGCAAGTTGAATCAGAACCACTTCCTCTTATCCTACGGAGTTGAAATTATATTGCATACTTGTCAAAGTCCGATGACAAATCAATTTTATGGTGACAGCCAGCTGATCTGATGATGGAGACGGAAGGTGGGCAATGGAACTCCTTGACGGATAATCGTAAACTACTAGTGTTTGGGCTTATTTTAATCTGCTCGCGGTTCCGATTACGAATTTGTTAAACGCTTGTCTTGAAAAATATATTTTCTCAAGAAAATCTTGTTTCTGTCGAGGAACTCCATGTTATGTCGATCTATCCACATGACGTTAGTATGGAAACTCCACAAATACCATTCAAACAAGAAGTGAAGTGAGCGAGTTAAGAGTACCAGATCGTTCACCTGATGGTAAGCACCACGCCTGCCCATAACAGTTGCAGCACCACCCAAGGCAGTGTTACGCAAAATCCTTCGCGGCACTGCACTCGTCACTCTGAGACAATAGCTCTTATACGCAAAACACACCTGGGCCCCCATTCACTATGACAACTTGGCGAAATCACGTCGATTCCTTGCTTCGAAATCACGCCAATTCCTTCATTAATAAAGACATCTTTATAACGCATTCATATATTCATACATATGACGCGTCATAGAGAATACAAATTTCGCAGATGTCGTTTATTAATGAAGGAATCGACGATTCCTTGAAGCAAGGAATCGCCAAATTTTCATAGTGAATTAGGGCCCTGTAGTAGGTTTTGTAGCCTGTGAAATTACTGGGCATATGAGTCTTAATATTTGATGTCTCGGGGTGATGAGCGCAATGCAGTGCTACGCAGTGCTTTTTATGATATTAAAAGTTCTTGGTGGCACTACAATTGTTATGAGCAGGTGTGGCGCTTACCATCAGGCGAACGATGTGCTCGTCTCATCACTCAGTTCCATAAAACAAACACATAAGCCGAGCTCCGGCCGACAATAAAGTGCTTTTGTATCGTATTGTAGAGTGAGTGTGGCTCAGTGGAGCATGTGCGACTTTCGATCTTATGCCCCCGAGTTCGAATCCCGCTGGCCCCGCACCACTGACATTTTTAAGTTATGTGCGGATTAAACACTCGCTCTAAAAACGGTGAAGGAAAACATCGTGACGAAACCCGCATGTCCAATTAATCACAAAAATTCAAGAACGTGTAACATCCACCACCTGCACTGGGCCAGCGTTGTGGATTATGATATGAGAGAAGCCCGTGTCCCAGCAGTGGGAACATGATGGGCTGATGATGATGATGATGACCGTATTGTACGTTTTGTAATCCCCTACCGTTTGTCCCCAGGCTGGCTGCGTCCACTTCTCTCCGATGTCGTCGCCCCCGCAGTGCGATATCAAAGTACTGATCCTTCTGTACACGCCTGATAAGAAGGCGTACCTCGGGTTCATACCTAACAACCAGGCGACCTTCGTTGACAGACTGAGAAAGGTTAGTACCAAAAGTCAAAAAAATATTTATTAAATATGCACAAATAATGCACTGGTGGTAGGTGTCTCGTATGCGAGAGGCCGTCTGGGTAGGTACCACCGCTTTGCCAGTTATTCAGCCGGCAAGCATTACTGTGTTCCGGTTTGAAGGGCATTGTAGCCAGCAAAATTACTGGGTATTATAAGACTCAACAGCTAATTGTCTTAGGGTGACGAGCGCAGTGCAGCGCCGCGTAGGATTTTGCAAAACAAAGTTCTGGGTGGTGCTGTTATTGTTATGGGCTAGCGTATTGCTTACCATCAGGCAAACGACCAGCTCGTCTCGTCTCTCAGTTACATAAAAAAAAATTATATACTTTAGAACGTCGTATATGAAAAAGTCCCAAATAAAAACTTTAGTATAAAAAAAAAAGTCTTATACACATTGTGGGCTCCTCTCACATTGTGTTATCTTAATCGTAATTTATCCTCATTGTTTAGTGTTACATTTTTAGACATCTTAAAAGTTTAAAAAAATGAGACATCCCCGCAGAGTTTCTTGGTGCAATTTTCTCTAGCGGGCGTATTTCCGAAGCACTGCAAGGCGATCATGTATCTTTTATTTCCATCAATTTCAATAAGAAACCAGTTTCGATGATGGTTTTGCTTTTTTACTATCTAGGACTAGGACTCTAGAGTCCTAGATAGTCTTTGGTTACGTTCGATTTTGGTACCGTTATCGCAAAAACTTCATACCAGAGAGAGATTCTTAATAATGGATGGATGATGCTGTTTCACATCATCAGTACTGACGCCAGTTTTGATGACGATTGTTAACTAGATAACGGACACTGCTTCTGCAGACCTGCTTATGTGATCACGTAAGTCTGTTGCAAACGTCGCGTTTTGCGAAGCGTTCGCTTGCAATAGTAATTGAATTCAATCGATAAAATGCGATCACGTAACTTTTTATGTCTCGATTTCAATGTGCTCCTATCGATAACTTCCAAGGTGAACCGGAGTTAACCAGACAAATTTACAAAGCGAGATTGTGCTATGAATCGTTATGTATACGCCCTATTAATTCAATTTTACTGTGTCATACGGCTCTTTTGTCTATAGTTTTGATTGAAACAGAAAATCCGCGAATTGAAGTATACTGTATTTGACTACAATTGTTTCCGTCATTTCACATAATCGCAATTTTATAGATGTTCATATCGATATAAACATTGATTGTCAAAACTTATTTTTATTTCAATGGAGTTTTCGTTGACGTTTGATTGCAACGAATGGGCAACGTGATCGCGAAACTATCATCGAAACTTGTTTGAAATGGATCGAAATAAGAGGTACATGATATTGAAATAAAAGATGCTGTTCTCCTTGTGCTTTACATCAAATCTCATATTATCATTCCTTGGACTTGCCAGGTGATACAACAGCAGAAGATATCGCAGATGATAAACAAACAACTGCCCACCACAGTGAGCGCGGCCGGCGGCATCGCGCCTAACATGGGGCAAGCCGCCATGGCAGGTACGGTTACACCTATTTATATTATAATCATGTATATACATATATTAAAAAATCTGTGTTGCTAAAAAGATACACATTCAAGACCAAGTGAAGACAAGCGAATTTCAATAAACTAAAGTTTAAAATACCTCGACACAAATCACGTTTAAAAATTAAAAAAAGCAGCTTAATCGATTTTGATAAAAACATGTCCAAGAACCACTGCTAGAAACCTTGCTTTCAAATAAAAAACCCGCATCCAAGTCTGTTCACCCGTTTAAGAGCTGCGATGCCACAGACAGACACATAGAGGTCAAACTTATGCACCCTTCATAACACCCTTCCTCATTGCGTCGGGGTTTAAAAATGAAACAAAAATTAAATTCTTCGTCTTCTTCTCTCGTATAAGAAAGTCAATGGTGCAGGGGCAGCGGGATTCGAACTCGCAACGGAAAGTCGCACGTGCTCCCACTGAGTCACACTCGCTCATGTGCTAAAGTGTGTTATATGCTTAAATCAATAATCAGAATAATCAATGTAAAAATGTATTGGTAAAAATGTTATATAATCGTACTCCAACACGCGTTGGAGTACACTTTGCGGCGCTCGTACGCCAAAACTATTGACTTTATGAAAAAAAGGTAGATACATTAATTGTAGGTAGGTCTCTAGTTTCATTTTTTATAATTTTTTATCGTACAATAAGTCGGAAAGGAGGTATTGTCAAAAAACTGCTTTTAGGCGCCATTTTTCCAATATGGCGGCGCGAGCGGCAAAAATACGAGGTGGCTAAGTTGAAATTCGGCAAAAGCACATTATCTTCTTATATATAAAATTCTCGTGTCACAATGTTAGTTACCTTACTCCTCCGAAACGGCTTTACTGATTTTTACCAAATTTTATATGCATATTCAGTAGGTCTGAGAATCGGCTACTATCTATTTTTCATACCCCTAAGTGATAAGGGTTGTTCACCCTTAACATTTTTTTTAATTTATATGGCAAAACAACGTTTGCCGCGTCAGCTAGTAATCTATAAAATTACCAACTTTCAAAACCCCCGGAAAACTTTGCAGGTGCAACCACCAAATGACTGGACTATCAACGTGTTGGACAGATTTTTGTTGGCACTTGTTTTACCATTTCTCTCTTTTTAACCAACTTCAAAAAGGAGAAGGTTCTCAATTCGATTGTATGTTTTTTTTAATTGTTTTTATGTTTGTTACCTCGGAACTCCGTAATTTATGAACCGATTTGGAAAATTCTTTTTGCGTTGGGTTCAGTATGGCTACGAAGTGGTCCCCAAATTCCATCGATATTTGGCCAGGGACTTCGAAGATACATTCAAGTCAAATTTTTTTTAATAAAATTTTTACTTGTTGTTTGAGCAGGTTCCTCTGGTATGGCGCAGCCGGGCATGCCGCCGGGGGCAGGCATGGGCGGCGGCGCGATGTCCGCCGCGATGGGGCAGGTGGGGCAGGGCGGGCCCGTGGGCGGCCCACAGCTGGGCGCGCCCACACAGGGCATGGTGCAGCCGCAGATGCAGCAGCACAACCAGGTGAAGTGTTTTATATAACAACTTTAGTTCTATTATTATTAAGCTGGATTACCATCACTGACATATTGACAGAATAGGGGAGGACAACTTTTCAGAAAGTGTTTTAAATTAACTACAATGAATATATATAGCCATGAAAATACTATTTTAATTAAATAACGCTCTAAAAGTACCTAAAACTATGTTTAAATATTATGTTTCAAATATTGCCGGGCAAACGGTCACCTCAAAACTTGTGATGTCATATGTAGGTAGAAAACGACAAACTCTTCGAAATAAAACTTTCAAAGAGATTTAAATATGTTTTATGAAGTTTGGGGACTATATTGTAGTAATGGAACGAAAAAATTAGCAAAAATACATTTAATGAAAGGTAAAAACGTAAAATAAACACAAGCTTGACTCACGGCATTTGCCTACAAATGACGTCATGCACTGTGATTGTTGTTCCCTTTGAGATGAAGAACAGATTAAAAATGACAGAATTATTTATTGATTTAAAAATATAAATCATTATTATTTCACAAAAATATTGATAGGATGATCTTTCTGGTTCGACGAACATTCGTTCTAACTACATTTTAGATTTTTTCTCGATTACTGTCCGATCCCCTATTGTTCTCCCAGATGCCGTAATGGTGGAGGGAAATGTTTAGCACGGTTGTAGAGGGTGTTTTGAAACCGACCAGAAAAATCTGAAATCACCAGAAAGTGGTTTCCTTGATGGAACTGCTCAGGGGATCTCGGAAACTATAAATCGGATGGAGGTACCGCTTAAACTAAATATGCTGAAAACATTGGGCCATTTTTGAAAATTTGAAAAAGTATATGGCTGTCATACAAAATTAAAAAATGCATATAACTTTGAAACGGTCAGAGATATGTGGGGGGTGCTCGGCCAAATTTCATAGAGGACGAGTGAGAAAATTTTAAAAGTAGGAAAACTAAAAAACTTAAAAAAAATGGTGGCCATTTTGAAAGTTACTTCGATCAGACTGAAATTATAAAGGTTATTTTCGGGGTCGTACATTACGTCACCACTAGTTTAAGTATATTGTTAGACTACATGCCTACGTTAATATATTTATGTATTCTTCTTCTTCAAGTGCCGCTCCATCACTGAAGGTTGGCAGTCAGCTCCTTAAACTTTATCTTATTCAGAGCAAGTCTGAATAGTTCTTCTACCGTCCTTATCCCTGTCCATTCCCGGATGTTTCGGAGCCACGACATACTGCGTCTCCCTACTCTGCGTCTTCCGGGTATTTTGCCCATCATTATAGTCTGTAGCAACAGATATTGGTCATTTCGCAGTACGTGACCAAGATAAGCGACCTTTCTTTGTTTGATGGACCGGATAAGTTCTAGTCTTTTTCCCATGCGCTCTAAAAGTTCCACGTTGGTAACCTTATCCGTCTAACTAATGCGAAACATTCGGCGATAAGACCACATCTCAAACGCTTCTACTTTTTTTCGAAGTTCTGCTTACTACATTAATATATGTATATGAAGCATTAACGAATGTCAAGCGAAAAACTCAATCAAGGTTTTTTGGACAGAGAAAACAACCACCGGCTCGGATTTGAAACGGCATCTCTATCATCTCAAAATGCTCGTTGATAAAAAAGTTCACTCGAATCCATCCATCTATCCATCCTCACAAACTTTCGCATTAATAATATTGGTAGGATTCAAGAAACTATTATTGTATTGTTTTGTATCCTGTCTTTTTTAAATCTTGTAGGTACACTTATACAAAGTCGACAATCTCTGTGGGGTAGTGGTTGGGCAGGTTGGCTTAAATCTCATACACCACTGAGGTTGCGGGTACGATTCCCGCGACGAAAAGCTGCAATTCGACGGCGCTGTGCTGGATTATGGAATGGCTTGAATGCCAATTGGTGTACGCCCTTCGAGGCAAAATAGTTCAGTTCAGTAGTTCAAATAAACGTTGGAACCTCAAAGTGCACAAAAAACAAAAAAAAGCGCAAGCATTTGTTTCGTGTCTGGGTGTCGTCCTCATAGTTCCTGGTTCCCTAGATACAGGGAATCCTAGTTAGGGGCCAGGATCTATTTATGTGATCGTTGGCAGTAAACTTATAAAAGCAGTCTCAATTTATCTTAACATCTCATTCCAGGGCATGATGATATCGGGCGGCATGCCTGGCCAGGTCGGCGGTAAGGGCCCGCGGCCCAACCAGCTGGATGGGCTGGAGGCGGCTCGCCAGCAGAACCTAGAGCGGATCCAGAACTTGCAGCAGACTCTGGAGGCGGCGCACCAGCAGGAGGCGCAGTTCAAATCGCAGATGGACATCATGTCGCACCTACACGCCGCGCAGCAGCAGGAGCAGCACTACAAGCAGCTGGAGGTACGTTACAGCTGGAACACCTGGAAAGGTGGCCTGAACTGGTGCCAAGACCTGCAGCAATTACTGTAGACTGCGTATTACAAGCAGCTGGAGGTACGTTGCAGCTGGAACGCCTGGAACAGGTGGCCTGGAAACTAAAGACTGCTCATTATTAGCAGCTGGAGGTACGTTGCAGCTGGAACGCCTGGAATAGGTGGCCTGGAGTGGAGTCAGAACCTGCAGCTGTTCCTGTAGGTAGCGCATTACAAGCAGCTGGTATACCTGGACCAGCTGGTCCTGAAGCGGATCCAAAACCTGCAGCTGACCCTGGAGGTAGAGCACCAGTAGCTGCAGGTACGTCGCAGCTGGAGCACATGGAACTGCTAACCTGGAGCGTATCACAAACCGAAACACACTACTGCTTGGCGGCAGAATAACCGGCAAAGCTGTAGCACCAACCCACGCGGCATCTCGCATCCACCTAGGAAAAGTTAGTCAGTCGACCTAAAAGCGTGTTAAAAAACCGATTTCTTCCTACTTCCAGGAACAACGGAAGCACCAACTACAACAACAGTTGCAGCAACAATTGCGGGGCGCGGGCGGCGCCCCGGGGCACTCCCCGCGGATCATGCGCCCCCTGCACCCCTCCAACCCCGGCCTGAGGCATCTACTGCAGCAGGTAAAGCTGGTGGAAAGTTACGTCTGACGTTAAAAACATGAATATTGACGTTAGTTGATGCACATTTGTAACGGTTCTCATTAATATTGGGGTCGTAGTATTTTACTATTGTAAAATTGTAACATTGAATGTTTGTTACCAATTGACTCGAAAACTGCTGAACGGGTTTTAATGTTTTTCACAGTTTGATATTACATGCAACAGTCACAACTTAAATTATAGGGTATGTTACACCAAAATCGATTGGGTGACTACGAAGATAAAACTTGACCTCTTCGTAGTACGCGCTCGTGTATATACAGGGGAGGTCTGGGAAAAATAGACTGGGCTTTCTTTGTCGTCTACGTAAACGAAGTCGCGGGAAGAAACTAGTTTCAAATAATATTTTTATGTCTGCATCTCTCTGGGCCTAAGGCATCATACGTCATAGCTTCTGCAGTTACTACTGCAGAACTACTGCAGTCTACTGTCGTCGCTTAAACAAAGTTGCCATCGATATTGGCCACTGTGTCTATTGCCTATACGAAGTCGAGACAGTATTTCGAAGATGCAGGTTCAAATCCTGCCAAAAAACTTTCTTTTTCGTCCTGTATATTTAAAATCTTACGACGTTACGTTTTCTGCACAAATATTTCGTGTAGCGGGGTTCGAACTCGCTACCTCCGTGTTACAAGCTGACCTGCTCAACTACTTAACCACAGAAGCTTTTAATTGATTTACCATACCATCTAGTTTCTTTATGCTATGCTTGACGCACTGATGCCAAACGAATATTTTAGATTCGTAGATATTTTGTTCCACAAAATATTTAATATTTTTAACTATTTCTTTTACTAATCATCCATTTTCATGACATTATTACCATTGTAAATAACTCCATCATTCAGGCCGAGATGAATAGGCGTTATGAAGTACTGCCTTGGCTAAGCACACGAATTTTCACTATTTGGACAACATCGCTCTAAATTCAATTGAAAAATTCATGCAAAAATAGTGTGTGAGAAAGAACGATACTGAGTGATAACTTTGCTAAGACGACGACTTTACTAAGACGCGTTCTTAGCAACGGCTGTTTATCTCGACATTATTGCTTACTTCAATAAAATATTATTTTTCTCTTTTACTATACATATATGTTTTTCTTTTTCTTATGTGTTGGGGGCTTCTAAGTTAATTTTGTAATAGTTTTGTACTTAAGAAATAAATAGCTCGATTATTTGTTCGTTTTCATCAAAAATTCTTTAAACCGATAACGTATGCACAATACTATTTCCAGCAGCATAACTGGTACGTATTACGTTTATATATAAATAAAAAAATCTTAATCATAAAATAACAAATTGAATCAAAACAAGTATACAATTTCCCAAAAAAACAACCGACTTTAAATTATCTTCGAAGTCTGAGGACAAATATCGATGAAATGTATATAGAAAGAAAGAAAGAAATTACATTTAATCAAGACAGATACACGCAACATTACATTAAACTATAATACTATACATAACAAATAATACTATACTACACATATATATAATTGGAATCGTATATTAAGGTTTCCACGACACGAGCCTAGAGCCTAGTGTGGAGCCACCGTTCTAATCTATTGGAAATTAAATTTTGTTTTAGATATGTCGTAACTATGTTTATTTATAACTTTAAGCTTCCACTGTAACTTTCGTTTTTTTTTAAATAAATAAAATATCTAAAATAAAATAAATATGGGACCACTTCGTAGTTATACTGAACTGATCGCTTAAATAATTTTTGTAATCGGTCAACAGATGGCGTTAAAATCGGTAAACATACATAAAAAATTTAAGTCGGAAAAAACAACGTAACAACTTGAATCATAAAAGAAACACTTGAAACACAAAAGTAAAACAAAATGAAAGTTTTAATTGACATAAGAACTACTTGATTTGTAATAAAACGACTTGGATTATTAAAATAATTTAAGTAAAGAAAAACTTGGATCGTAAATACAACAACTTGAATAATAAAAGAACAACATGTATGAAAAACTTACAATTTTTTTTTAAAGTTCAACTTGAATCACACAAAATGTACTATATCAAACTTGAATCATTCAATAAATCATAAAAAAATTGAATAGAAAAATTAACAACCTGAATCGTAGAGAAAGAACACCTTGTACTATAAAATCAACTAGAGTCGTAAAAAGGACATCTTGAATCATAAAATCAACTAAAGTTGTATAATATTTTTTTTGAAAAAAAACAAAAATTGATTTCAATGTATCTTCGAAGTCCAAGGTAAAATATCGATGAAATTTAAATGGGACCACTTCGTATCTTTACTAAACCCAACGCAAAAATAATTTTCCGAATCGGTTCATAAATGACGGAGTTCTGAGGTAACAAACATAAAACAAAAATACAGTCGGACAGTGAACCTTCTCCTTTTTGAAGTCGGTTAAAAAGAACATCTTGAATCATAAAATCAACTAGAATCAAAAAGAACAACTTTTCTTCAAGAGTCTTAAAGAATCACTTAAATCTTAAAGCAAAAACTTAGAAGCCTCCACCAGCTCGGGACATAAGGCTGAGCGCACACTATGTTTCTAGCAGCAACAAGCGCCGCGCGGCGGGCGTCCGCACATGTGACCACGGCACTACATCCTCGCACGCCCAAGTAATGCTTCCTCACTGATTTCTTTACTAACTGCGACGCGCATTGACATAATCAACATCACTTCATTAAATATTTGAAGCATAAACAAGAAAAACCACGTTTTTATGCGCTTTTTGAGGTTAGGTCGGCATTGCATCCTAATAAATGGATTTATAATGCATTGTCATCGAGTTGTGAGCTACCCTGAAAGTTTCAGCTGGATAGCTAATCGGGAAGTGCTCGAAATTTGAGTTGCAAGATTCCGACCGGAACGACAGACAGACAAATAAGAAAGTAACTTAATAAAAACGTGGTAAAATGGTTTAAAAAAGGCATCTTAGGTCTTAACAAGCGCTCTATGAACGGTGAAGGAAAACATCATGAGGAAACCGGCTTGTCCAAAAACTAATCACAAAAATTATAAGACATGTGACATCCACCAACCCGCACTGGGCCAGAGTGGCAGATTATAGCCTATACTCTCTCTATGCGAGAAAGCCCGTGTCCCACCAGTGGGGACGTAAAATTACCTTATATGTACGCATTTTCCTGCCTCTCTATGTTCGACTCTCTCACCCGTATTTATGAACAATACCTGTCGAAACACTTGGCTAAGGCACAGCAACCAATCAGAACTGCAGGCGAAAAGTGTTGAGTAATTGAGCTTTTTGGGAGCTTTAAATCTGACACAGGATGCTTTTGATCCCGGAAAGTTGAGCACGCGGGTGAAACCGCGGGGTGAAGCTACTCATAAATATTTAAAGGTCGAACGCTTACCCCGGATGTAAAAGGTATAATGCTGGCACATAAGATAAATAACATTGTCAAAAACAAACATAAAATATTGTAACAAAAGTTCTAAAAACATTCCCCTCAGTTTCTTGCCGTATCTTCTGAGTAGTGTTTCAGAAGATTCTTATACCGATACGGTGGTAGAGTCACTGTAATAATTAACGTTCATAAGTGCGTCTGTGACGACAAAATTGAATAAAGAACTTTTGAACATAAACTTAATAATAAAAAAAAATATAATATGCCAATGCGTGTCGCATTAGTTTTATAATTTGCATGTCATCTTCGCTTATTCATCCGTCTTCAATAACATAAGTGTAAATAATCTGAGATCTTCAGCTTCACCTACATACTTACATATTATATGTATACAACGTATGTATGTCCTACATTCCTTCAAGCCCGCACATTTTAGGCCTATCGTTTAACTTCGACCGTTTTGCCAATAAGAATGCATACTTAAATGCCGTTTCCTCATTATGGCGACTGCAGCGCGACGTGGCGTCGACATATGCAACATAATTTTAGTGTCACATCGACATTTTGCTGTACTAATTTTGCTGTTTGTGTGCTTTGTGTGTGTGTAAGACCGTACTTATCATAAGAAAGTATGTTCAAAATGTAATTCCTTAAGTGCAATAAATTGTTTTCTATTCTATTCTACTATATAACTGTTTGGAATGTCATGTAAATGACTGAAAGAGATCGCTGTGAGCTATAAGAACGCCTATTGTTATTTTTTTATTATCCTATTTGATCCCACTGCTGCGTAAAGGTCTCCCCCATCTCCTTCCATGGATCTCTCCATTGCGATCTCAGGCCAGTCACTCCTATTGTTATTATTATTAAAAAAAAAATAGGTACATGAAAAACAAGTATATTTCACAGTAATCAAATCAGCATAAAGATTTTGATTACTGTGAAATGTACTTGTTTGTCAGTACATTACACATTAATCAGCATAACAATGTTGATTACTGTGATAATTGTGTACTTGTTTGTCGTGTACCTATTTTTAAAGTTTTTAACCATACAGTGTTTATCTTTATAAAAAATGTAAGAAAAACGGTTTTACTATATGTTACACTAAAAATTCTCACAGTGCATCTCGAATCATGTCTACAAATGAAGAAATGTAGATACGCGTTACGACATCGACAGAACAGGCGTCGTATCCGTGTCGTGTCGCTGTCGTGTCGCAGTCATGTCGCTGTCGTGTCGCCTAATGAGGAAGCGGCTTTACTCTCCGTTTTGCCTTTGTTTTACCCAAATATGTAAAATGTGGACTCCAAGACGATATGACAGCATTTTAATAGCACTCTTTGAAATTTGCAGCAGCCACAACAGTACCGTCCGGGCGGCGCGGCGGCGCGGCCCACTGCGCAGACGCAACCTTTCGACGACGTCAACTCGTACAACGACTTGTTCTAACACCCGCCCTCTGCACCCACACCCCCCGCAATAGACTTGGAATCGTTTGACCTCCAGAGCAGTCTCCAAGACATAGACTCGCTTATAAGTGACGAGCTCGCGGATCGAGGCGATTCAGTTGTGCTACAGAACGTTGACTTGACGGCGATTCTGGAGAATCTAACCAAGGATGATTTAGTTCTGCCATTCGACTGTACTCGTGAGAGTTCGTCGAAACCGGAAAGTTCGGACTTTCGGCCGTACCGCGTAGGTTATGCACGACAAGTAGTTTTAGAAGACAATATAAAGTTTCTGTCACAAAATATACAGTATCCGTCACTAAATATACAATATCCGGCACCAAACATACAGTGTCCTTCACTAAATATACAGTGTCCGGCACCAAACATACAGTGTCCTTCACCAAATAAACAGTGTCCGGCACCAATCATACAGTGTCCTTCACCAAATATACAGTGTCCAGCACCAAACATACAGTGTCCGTCACCAAACATACAGTGTCCGGCACCAAATATACAGTGTCAGACACTAAATATACAGTATCCGGCACCAAACATACGATGTCCGTCACCAAATATACAGTATTCATCACCAAATCTAGAGTTTCCGGCACCAAATATGCAGTGTGCGGCACCACATTTACAGTGTCCGTCACCAAACATACAGTGTCAGGCACTAAATATACAGTATCCGTCACCAAATATGCAGTGTGCGGCACCACATATACAGTATCCGGCGCCAAACATCCAGTGTCCGTCGCCAAACATACAGTTTCCGGCATCAAGTGAAGTGTATCCACCATCCACGAGTTCTGCTAAAATAGCGAATATGCTGCAATCAGTTAGCTACGAATGTGCAAACATGCAATTCCAACTGCAAGGCATTGCAGACTTGGCCAAGTTCGAACAAGCTGAATTTGTTCAATACGATTCCATAAACACAATGGCTAATTATGAGAAAAACGCGCCGCATCCAGAACTTAACGAATTGTTACTAAATGAAGAATTTAATGACGATCTGAACGCTATTGATGTTTTAGAATTACTCCCTCAACAAGGTCTTCAAATAACAGACTACAATAGGAACGATATAACGCATATAGTCGATTCTCTAGTGGGGAACAGTGAGCTTCCTGACCAAGCATTGACTAATGAAGACTTGTATATTTTGAGGGACCATAGCAGAGACAGTTCGAACCAGGGACAAGGAAATAAAGGATATGATCCGAAATAATCCAATTAATAAAAGACGAATGACGAATGCAGTGTGACGAAAATAATTTTAAGATTACGTTTGGGGTAATTTTAGTACTGTTTACTTCTGACTGCCAAATTCATTATTATACATTTGTACGCGTAAAGACAGAGTCAAATCAAATGCGTGTGCATCAGGACCTTGCAAAATTATATGAACCGAAAGACAACAAAATGGCAGATGTCCCGAACGTAGGTAGGACTCATCTACAATGTTGTGAATTAGTTAATCAGTGTTGCCAAATCAATGTTATGTGTTTACAATAAGTACTCTACTTGATGACGCGTGACGTCATCAAAATAAAAGCCTCCGGTTCGCGAGTAAGACCAGGGTCCTAATTCACTATGACAACTTGGCGATTCCTTGCTTCAAGGTCACGTCGATTCCTTCATTAATAAACAACATCTGCGAAATTTGTATACTCTATGACGCGTCATAGAGAATCATATACAACGTGTAACATAAATGTGTAGTAATAATTAAACCACGCATATAGAAGCTTATTAATAATTCAAGTCCAAGTGCAAATCACCAGAAACTTTTTAAAATCACAAGATATGATAATTTAAACATTTCTGGTAATCAAGTTCATTTCAACCCTAACAATCAGCTGATAAAGAGCAATGAACTTGTGACAAAGAATATTAGTGCGCCGCGTGTACAGATCTGACAAACAAATTTTATCTTCAGTTAGCAAAGCCAGCTGTCCTACCAACCTTACTTTACAACTTACTTTCAAGCAAACTGCTTTTTACGCGACTCCCCAAAAAAGGAATATAATGTTTTCGGGGTTAATGTATGTGCGTTTTTTTATTACAAAATGCCTCAACAGATTTGGATGTATGGGGTATCCTCGGAATCCTTAAATCATCCCAAGTGATAATGTTTTTGGCAGGGTATTTTTTTATTTTTATTAATGCTTACTTATTAATTACAGCATTAAACATCATCGCTCCAATTAACATTCAGGAATAAGGATCTAATCAGTGTAAACGCCTAATAAGAGCGAGCATGGCTGATGTTCTTAAAAAATACGTGAGGTCACCAACCACCGTAGGAATAGGATGTAAAAAACATCATGCATGAATTTCAACAGTAGGAATGTAATAGGCTGATAATGATGATTAAGACATTTCCAACATTTGATTTCATTGCATAGTAAAAGAGTGTTCGTAAGTCAGTAATCAATAAAGCGTCTTTACTTAGTCAGTTTTCAGAAATAAACCTGTTTAATCTTTGACAAAACGCGGCAAACACTAAAGCTATCAAACATTCGCCGCCGCTTCATGATTCGCTAGCCTTGTTTCGTATTGCACCAATCATAAAGATGTAATCCTAATAAATAATAGCCGCTGCTCCTCATTGGTCGAGCGGCACAAACAAAGTTACCTTCTAACGCCGCCCCATAAAACTCCACCGAAGAGGACCGTTTTCGTTTCGGAAATTCTTTTTAGGTTATTTCTGAATATGAATTCTAAGACGTCAAGTTGGATAAAAATTTGAAACTAATCAAGGCAAGGCTAAGTCGGGTACGTTCGAGGAGATTTTTTTGTATACCGGTTCCGGAACATGCAAAAAAACTATGGTAAAAAAAACTTAAACCTATGTTTTTATTATGGTTTTAATGCATTCAAATCTGTCCAGGCAATAAGAAGTAATGGTGGAATAAATAAATACATACATACGTAAACCCTGAAATACTCCTTTTTGGGCAGTCGTGTAAAAATGTGGAAATACCCTTTTTTACGAGAGTTCCGGAACGGAAACGACCGAGTCCGAAGATCCGTTCAGTATGAAATTCCGGTATTTGAGACTCGAAATCAAGCCCTTGTAAAATGTTCGGCGTTTTCAAAGACAGAGCGCCTAGGCCACAAAACAGATAAATACAGAAGTTAATGTCATGTATGTACTTTTCATACATTTCATACCGGACGGCGCAGGAAGTTTTTGGGAGGAAAATTGATTGATTTAAAAATATAACTGTACACGATATCGACATAATTTTTTCGCAGTTACTATTATAACTGAATAAAGTTGTTTTGAAGACAAAACAAATGCGATTAGTTTACATTAACATCTTCCTCATTAGATTATTGAACACAAGGCTAACACAGCTTATACTACAATAAATATCTAATTTTAAATTGTAAAAATATGACAAGGCTAAAAACTTATGTTCGCTTGTTCGGCGCAGGGCTGGGGGCTGGGGCGCTTACCTACCTACCTAACTATTTTGTGTTACGTGAAAACAAACCATCAAAATACAAGCAAATACCTACTTACCTCTCTGAAACAACTGGTAGCTTAAAAAACGACAATTCACCGTTTAATGTTGAATTTAAACAACCGTCCACCAAACAGTTATAATAACCTATTTTTCGTTGCTCCATTTTTGCACAAAAAAGTTCACAGACGCGTGTCTCAAGCGGATGGCACTCGCATCCCAACTGTGCCCAGATATCGTGTCTGTGAGCGGTGTCTATGTGTGCGTTGCTCGAGCGCACTTTGTATGTATGTAGATTTCTGTACTAATCTGTTTTGTGCCTAGGCACAAAGTAGCTCGGTCAATGACCCGTACTACCGCGACTAGGCCACAGCTTGTTAGGATTGTCCAAAATAATTCAAATAAATAATTTTTAAACTTTGTATGGAAAATATAATAGTGTTTTTTTGGTTGTATATTCTGCCCAATGATTCATGACTAGATACCCATACACACCTTTCAGTATTACTACACATTAATGTTATTCCCTGTATATGAATATATTAATGCGTCATAAAGATGTCGTGATTTCGAAGCAAGGAATCGCCAAGTTGTCATAGTGAATTGGGACCCAGGTTAAATGTCAAATTAATAAATGTTATGTCTATGTCCTTAACAGTGTCATTGTGTAACTTACAGTAAGAATGTATTATCAATTCGTCAAACGCATGCCCATTTACAAATAATAATAAAAAAACTCAAATTGAGAAAATAAGAAACCAGATATGTCTATATCTGCTTTTTTATTTTATGAACTTGAATTTACTAGATATATCTGGTTTTTTATTTTCTGTACTTGAATGTTTACATTTACATCATGCAGTTTTGTGCTGCAGTTTTTTTCTAACACTCGCAAGTACTCTAGAAGTATATGAAAACTCCGAACTTACAGCCTGGTTACACAGTGCCAGCTACTGACCAGACAGTATACAGCTGCTACCTCTGTACACTCGCACGACAGTAGCTCATATATCATATAATAATAACAGTAGCTGCATAAGAGTAAAAAAAGTAGCTACTATCTGAAGAGACTCAGTCAAGGTGAAGGAGATGGCGAGTTAAAAAAGTTTAGGTAACTCGGATGCGAGCTACTGACCGACACTTGACAGTTACTTGTATGCGGGAGGCCGTCTGTGTAGGTACCACCTCTTTGCCAGTTATTATGCCGCCAAACAGTAGTGCGCAATTACTGTGGTCCGGTTTGAAAGGCATTGTAGCCAGCGAAATTACTGGGCATATGAGAGTTCATATGCCTCATGTTCATATTATGAGTTCTGATGCCTCAGGGTGATGAGCGCAATGCAGTGCTACGCAGTACATTCATGTTATTAAAAGTTGTGGATGGCACTGCAATTGTTATGGGCTGGCGTGGCGCTTACCAGGCGAACGACATGCTAGTCTCATCAAGCAATTGCAAAAAAAAACCGTAGTATCTCGCACGCCGGCTCGCACTGTGTAACCTAGCCATAGATTTTTTTTAATTTTGTTAAAAAGTAGGTAATTTGTCGATGCTCACCTGACTTTGATGTGTTGTCGTGATTTCTTGTCTCAATAGATTATGAATAATCTCATGTACATAAATATAGATTTAATTTCAGATATTTCAAACGCTTTTGCCTGATTTTACCAGAAATTCACTAATTTAAAACCTTGAGGCTTACGGAATAGGGAATTGGACAATTTTTCAGAAATAATTTTAAATTAACTACAATGAATATATATAGCCATGAAAAATACTATTTAAATTAAATAACGCCTATATATATATATATCTAAAAGTACCTAAAACTATGTTTAAATATTATGTTTCAAATATTGCCGCGCAAAAGATCACCTCAAAACATGTGACGTCATATGTAGGTAGAAAACGACAAACTCTTCGAAATAAAACTTGCAAAGAGATTCTAATACGTTTTGTGAAGTTTCGGGACTATATTGTAGTAATGGAATGAAAAAAATTGCAAAAATACATTTTATGAAAAGCAAAATCGTAAAATAAACACATCTTGACTCACGGCATTTGCCTTCAAATGACGTCATGCGCTGTGATTGTTGTTTCGTTTGAGATGAAGAACAGATTAAAAAAATGTCAGAATTATTGATTTAAAAATATAAATTATTATTATTTTACAAAAATATTGATTGAATGATCTTTCTGGTTGGACGAACATGCATTCTAACTACATTTTAGATTTTTTTCTCGATTACTGTCCGATCCCCTATTGTATACTGATACATGGCCGCGTCCAATCAGTGTCAACTAAATAAGAATTATTAAAAAGAAAAAAGAAAAATCGTTTATTTACAGTAGTAATACTTAACTTAAAATAAAAATATAGTTCACTAGCTTCGTCCCGCGGTTTCACCTTCGGTTTCCGGGACAAAAAGTAGCCTATGTGTAAATTCAGGCAATAGAAGTATGAAAAAAAACAACAAAATACAACATTTTTTAAATTCCTTCAAAACTCTCTTCCTGTGGGACCAAGGTCCTACTTTTTGTATGTAAATTGTGAAATGACTGGTTTAATAAAACACAATTGTTCAAAAAAGTATTCTATTGATTTATTGTATATTTTACAATAATGATGAAAGTGACTTTGAATAAATGAATTTAAATGTCCTTCGTTTACAATTTTTTAAATATTTTTTCAGTGTCGTACTGCGCAGTCCTTTAGTTTCTTAGTTACTACATGCTGATAAGAAGCGATCCTTGCAAGAGAAGTATAGCCAACTAGCTGCGCCCGTGGTTTCACCCGCCGCAGTTTCCCGGCATGAAAAGCCTATATGTTAATTCAGGGTAAAATCTATCTTCATTCCGAATTTCATTCAAATCCGCTGAGTCGTTACAGCGAGAAGAAGTAACAAACACACCTAAATACAAACTTTCGTATTTATAATATAAGTATGATTGACAGACACATTTTATACCAAAAAAACTGACTGATGTATCTTTGAAGTCCAAGGTCGAATATCGATGAAATGTATATGGGACCATGTTGAAGCAATTTGTTCTTTATTTTTTAATTTTTTTTATTTTTATTACCGAATAGGCTAGCATTTGACCGCAGTCTCACCTGATGGAAAGTGACGACGTGGTCGACGATGGATCATGCTTGCCTAGAAGATGCCGATTCACTCGAGACTTGAAGACACTTAGATTATAAGAATCGGGAAACAAAGACGCTGGTAAGGTGTTCCATTCCTTAACTGTTCGCATTATAAAGGTCGAAGCAAAACGCTTTGTTCGAGCAGGAGGAATGTCAACCATGTACGGATGCTGAGTTTCCGTGCGTCTTGTTGTCCGATGATAGAAAGGAGATGGAGGAATAAGCTCGTATAATATATTTTCTTCGGAAAACTTACAGTGATGTATATCTAAGTTACTAATAAAAACTTATCTTAACACCATTTAGCCATACTGAACCTACCGCAATTTTTCCAAATCAGTTTAAAAATTACAGAATAACACCATACCTCCGTTATTGAAGTCGGTCAATAATCACGCACAATTTTCGTTTTCTTCGCGTCGAGAGCGAGTCGAGGCGAAAAGCGGTTATCGCCATGCAAGTCTTCGAAACATTAGTTCTCATCACTCCGTCCGTGGTGAGGCGTGTGCAGCGCTTGTTGCGCTCTCTTTTTGAATGGGTGACCGTTATTTACATCTGAGCGAAGAAGGCCATGTTAAACGGTCCGGGTTGACGTTAGGCCACGTCTGAGGCCTTCGGGCGGGCTACAGCAGGGATGGCCACACCAACACGAATCGAGAGAAAAATTCGGTGCAATCTGTTATCTATGATTGCCGCTATGTAGGTACAACTAGCTGCGCCCCGCGGTTTCCCGGGATAAAAAGCAGCCTATGTATTAATCCAGGACCTAAAGCACCTATATACCAAATTTCATCAATATCCGTTCAGTAGTTTTTGAGTGAAAGAGTAACAAACATACATCCATACATTCTTGCAAACTTTTGCGTTTATAATTATTAGTAGGATTCAGGTAAGGCGTAATAAAAACAAAATAATTAGCACAAAATATTTACTTACATTTGTTAAGTATTGGTTTGCAAATTAAGTAGCTACACAATATACATACAAACATACTAGCTTTCTAAAATGCACATACATTTGGTTTCTTCATAGTTCCTGGCACACACCATTACAAATAAGCTTATTAGGTTTCACTAAAGGGTTTTAACGGAATCAGAAATAACGTAAGCCTGATGCGAAGCTACTTTTTCCAAGTCACTGGTCCCTCAAGCGTTAATGATATGGTGTTAAGCTCAAATTAAGATATAGCTTCACTGCGACTAATGAGATACGGTCTAATTATTGTCGATTCAAACAAGCCTAGCGCACTCCGCACTGTAGGTACGAAGCTACAAGTACATAGCCGGACACCGACGGCGGGTCGCGCGTCGTTGCACGTGCCGCGTCAGAAGAGATAAGAGCTATGCGATAGAAAGAGAGGCCCTCTGTAGGTTAATATGACTGGTAGGTATGCAGCGCTACGCGAGCTGAATTGAATTTTATTGCGTCATAGCAAGAGTCGCTATTTGTTTAAATTTGTTTGCGGAGTGATGCTTCTGTCCCTTAGTATTCTCTGATTCAGACAAGAAATCGAATTAATCTCGTTCATTTACACCAAAATACGATAAACAGCTACACGTTGAGATAAACTCAAGGGACAATATGGCATCACAAGACAGTCGCAGTGAATCTGAGGTATCTGAGCTCAACACGATAAACGATTGGCGATTGAGAGACCAGTGGGTATGGCGACTGCTTAATCATTAACTGATACGTTAAACCGATTGGTGAATATCATGGCGAAATAACATTACTAAACAAATTATCTTATACCTATTACAATAATTTATATCTCTCGTTTTGAACTAGTCTTATGATTCGGATTTTTTCATCTATTTAATTAATTATTTATAATAAATTCGGCGATATATAAAGAAATATATAATCGTTTACACAAAATTGCTTATGTAAAGACACTGGGACTACGAGATTTTCATATACAACAAATGAATCTTCAAACGACAATATTAACCTTCCTAAGGCCATTCTCGGCTACGAGAAAGTGCTCTACGCCAACGTCGGCATATACTACCGACTACGTATGTACATTACGTAGCTTGGCGTAGAGGGCACGCTTTTGCTTCTGTAGTGATTGGCGTGGCGGTCACCACGAAAATATTTTTTATTAATAACCCAGTGTTTACTTGCGTCATCTTGATGGTTCACCATTGCTCAAGAAAATGTATCATCAAAATCGATCAAGCCATTCCTGAGTTTCAAATATAAGTTATTAAATAAATGGTAAAATGCTATTTTAATCACATACAATCTAAATGCACATTTTGTTTCTAACCCTTAGATCGCCAAAGTCGGCTATACTCGACAAACGGAATATGCTCTCTACACCGACGGCAACGGTTCACGATTAACAGTTTCAATGCTTTTTGTGTGTGTGTAGGTTTCATAACTTCAATATAGTAAATTATATCTAGTTAGAATATAATTAAATAGATATAATTTATTAATTTATATCTAGCATGTTAGATATAGTAAATTATAATTAAGTAATAATCAATTCGTAAAATAGAGAATCGTATCGTGTACATATAGAACTAGATAATTTCGCACGCTAAACAAGAAATGGAATGATTAAAGATCATTCAATGACGAACATATTCAGAATAAAATATTATGGTTCAAAATCCTTGCTCGGGCGCATTTTGATCCTCGAAGGGACGGAGAAGGTATAAGCGTTTGAGGTACCTAGTTTATCAATGTAGGTCCGTTGTCCCCGCTACGGGGACAACAGAACGTCATTAATTTTTCGGACCATTGCCCCCTTTACGGAGATACAGCCACTAGGTTAGGTTATGTTAGAACTATGACCACACAGCGCGAGCCGAGCGAGCGAAGCGAGCGCGCTGCAGCAGCGGCCGGCGAAGGGCCAGAAAGTAGTTTTCCCATATAAAGTTTACTTTACTATATCAACGGAAACAGAGTAAGGGGACAACGGGACGTATTTTTAAATATTTTATTAAAGTACCACTGTCCCCGATTAACGGGGACAACGAACCTACACCAACCAATCAAATCAAAATTTCTTTATTCAGTTTTGGCATCACAGACGGACTTATGAACGTCAAATTATGTTATCAACATGACTCTACCACCGTATCGGAATAAGATAAAATGGTCAAACAGATTCGAAGCCATTATCGGTTGTAGCTTAGGAATTTTTCAGAGATGGTTCTTAGATAAGTTATATTGTGCCGAAACCAGGGCGCGCTGTCGGGGAGGATTTCAAAATTTTTCACTTTGTTTTATTATAGAGTAATATAGTTTAATTTTGGTTAACTCTTTAGAGTAGTTAAGATGTCTCGTTTTAATTGCTAATATCCCAGTGCAGTGTGATATATGTAAAGAAGAAAGTGAGAACTACTTTTAAATAATTTACTTTTTCCGGTCTTCAAGTGTCTACCGAGAGCCTTTAAAACAATATTTCAACGAACTATAATATATTAAATTTTAATTTAGTATTTATCAATTGTCTTTATAATCAATTATCACATCTGTACTAAGTCGATAACTCTTACTTAAAAAAAAAACAATTTAGAAATAAATTTGACTAAAATAATTCAGAGACAATAGAACAATAAATCAAGATGCCAAATTATTTTTTTGCCACGATTAAATAAACACATATCAATGTAAACAAACATAAAATCAACAATACACACAATTATAATTAAAAAAATTACATTCAAAATATAAATATTCGATAAAAAGGTCCATTGAACTGATTTAAATAAAAAAAAATATTTATACATACCTATAGAATGGTCCGTAGCAACGTATATTTGAACCTAATCAATCACTAAGCCAAAGAGGCTAATAAACGATAACTAAGAAACTAGGCCCTTATTAATAAACGATGTTTAAATCCTTACGTAATGTTTACCACTGTCTCTTTCTAACATATTCGTTTCAACGTAAGTTGAATAGTGACAAAACATGTATTACCGTTTATTATTAAGAGCCCTTATGTCTAACTAAAGTTGGATGCAAATAAAACATACAAATAACCTAAACAATAGGGGATCGGACAACTTTTCAGAATGAGTTTTATATTAACTACAATGAATATATATAGCCATGAAACGTACTATTTTAATTAAATAACGCTCTTAAAGTACCTAAAACTATGTTTAAATATTATGTTTCAAATATTGCCGCGCAAAAGGTCACCTCGAAACTTGTGATGTCATATGTAGGTAGAAAACGACAAAGTCTTCGAAATAAAACTTGCAAAGAGATTCTAATACGTTTTGTGAAGTTTGGGGACTATATTGTAGTAATGGAACGAAAAAATTAGCAAAAATACATTTTATGAAAAGCAAAGACGTAAAATAAACACAAGCTTGACTCACGGCATTTGCCTACAAATGACGTCATGCGCTGTGATTGTTGTTTCGTTTGAGATGAAGAACAGATTAAAAATGTCAGAATTATTTATTGATTTAAAAATATAAATCATAATTATTTCACAAAAATATTGATTGACTGATCTTTCTGGTTCGACGAACATTCGTTCTAACTGCATTTTGGATTTTTTTTCGATAACTGCCCGATCCCCTATTGCATAACATATTATTTCACTACATACTGCTGATTCGTTCATCCCCATTCCATCTTAGGGCCACCAGGCGAGGTGAGTCACTTCACCCTTATGTTGTGCACATACCACCTGTCCGCACAAAGCGCTTCGCTGACTCATTCATTATACGTACCGCAAAGGAGTGGAATTCTCTACCAGAATACTTATTTCCTTCCAATTACAACCTGGGTCTCTTTAAGACAAGAGTGAATAGGCACCTCATGGGCAAACGTGCTCCACCTTAGACCGCAACTACGCTTACCATCAGGTGAGTTGTTGTCAAACGTGAGCCCATTTAATCATAAAAAAAAACTTACAAGTTTTTCAGTTCATTTCCAAGCACCCACACCCCTTATCTACCTAGGTCTTATAGAAAGTAACTAAAGGTATATAAAAGATGTCATCCCCTTATGTGTTAGGTCTAGCGTTTATTTCGGACCACTCCTGAGATTGCGAGTGCGAGAGTTATCTCTCCCTCGAGTGTGTTTTTTTATTTGACTGAGTGACCAGACGAGTTGGTCGTTCTCCTGATGGTAAGCAATACGCCTGCCCATAATAGTACCAGCACCACCCAGAACTTTGTATTATAATCCCGCGCGGCTCTGGCTGCACTGCGCTCGTCACCCTGAGACAATTCAAATCTCTGGTGTCGGAGTTATAGACCGCCCGAAGGCCTCCGACATGACCTAACGACTGTTAGTTGTCCTAACACAATAACCAGAACTACAAGATTATTAATACGTTGGTGTATCGACTTCTTTGACTTTTACTCGTGGTAGGTCTCTCGTATGCGGGAGGTCGACTGGGTAAGTACCACCGCTTTGGCAGTTATTCTGCCGCAGTAGTTCGCAAGCATTACTGTGCTCCGGTTTAAAGGGCATTGTAGCCAGCAAAATTACTAGGCATATGAGACCTAATATCTGATGTCTCGGGGTGATAAGCGCAATGCAGGGCTACGCAGTGCTTTTTAAGGTACTATAACTTTTGCACGCTCGCTCTTAAACGGTGAAGGAAAACATCGTGATGAAACCCGCTTACGCCCTTTGGAGTGGTAGGCTCTGGCCGTGGTTGTAATACCACCCACCGAACAAAGCCATGCCGTCAAGCGACCTAGTCGTGTTTCGGGATGATGTTCGGTGAACCATCGGGGAGACGGGTCTGTGCAGCCGCTCAACTGCCGCCTCTCTCTAGATCTATGTGCTCCATCTTAGGCCACATCATCGCTTCACATCAGGCGAGATAGTAGCCAAACATAAATCTATAAAGTGTAAAAAAAAAAAACTGGGTGGCACTGCAAATGATATGGCCAGGCGTGGCACTTACCATCAAGCGTACAACTTGCTCGCGTCATTACTTAGTTCCATGAAAAATGTATCTCGCGTCACAGTACACCTCGCACCAAGCTCACGTCCGCTCGCCGGGTCACCACGTGACCTGAGCAGTATACGATTTTGTATCGCTTTTAGCTACTGCGCAGGTCACGTGGCGCACCGGTCAGCGGCCTTAAAGTGTGGCGCGAGTTATACGCACCATATCCCGCATCGGGCAGCTATCTAAGGAGTGGCGAAGAGGCTATGCTAGACCTTAGTGTTCAAAAAACTTAAAATAAGCGAGTATCAAACACACGTTGAATAAGCTGACTTAGTAAAGTGAAGCCATAGTTCGGAGCAATACACATTTCACATACATACATTTTATGGACCCGCCCAGCACATACGAAATCAAATAAGTACGCCGAACGATCACATACATAGATCGTCCTCTAATTAAAGTTCCCTGTACCTAGGGAACCAGAAACTACGAGGACCATGGTCCCTCAGCACCCAAGCGACACGCTTTGTTTTTACTTCTATGGTCACATATTTGTCTCGTATATTATCCCTGCGGTAATCGAACCCCCAACCTAGTGGTTTACGAGATATGAACTGGCCTCCCGAATCACTTCACCAGAGGCTGTCTAATGTCTAATAGGGACGAATAGTTTGCATCAATACACCACTGCTTATTTATAGTTTAATAAAATCTTTTAATTACACAAGCCGAAAGTGACTATATGGTCCAATACTTACTTAATACTTTTGATAATTATCACATACCACAAATATTAGTTAATTAAGTTGATAATTTAGAAGGTAATTACGTAAAATGCACGGTGTAAACAAGATGAACGTTCTCCGTCTCATTCCCTCATGTGGGTGCCACGAGTTAAAAAGGGACACCTTGAGAAGCCAACTCAAATCATAGATTATGAAATATAGATGTTATAAAAATAGAACGCAGTAGACATTTTTGTCCATATCTTCATTGATAATTGTTTCTTTTTTATTAAGTATGCAGATATCATTTGATTGATTGAATGAAATTTTACATACTTATTTATATAGCAATGTTCGTATGTAATTTTTATTTTTGCCGACTCTAATTTGTACTGGAATTTATAATTTAAGTTCAATATAATTTAACATTCTTCGCAGCAAACCATCATCAACGTTAAACAACAGAAGACATTTGAGGAGAGCTAAAAAAATGGAAAATACATCATAAATTAGAATGTATATAATACAATATAAGGCTAAAACTGATAATGAAATTAGTTACATATAATACGAAACGGCAGGAATTGGCCAAACCGATCTGGTTTAAAATATCATATTAATCGAATAGTTATACTCAGTAATTATTTAAATAAAACTTTTAAATAATTTCTTGTTACATTTTGTATTTGTTTTATTTCATTATCACATTAGGTTACTCATAGAGGTATGAAATGGTAGGTGATTTTTATCAAAATTGCTCAGTGATGCATCTGTTATAATCTATGACAACTAACCACGCCAACCATTAGTACATGAGCTTTGTTCGGATTTTTATCAAAATTGCTCAGTGACGCATCTGTTGTCATAATCTATGACAACTAACCACGCCAACCATTAGTACATGAGCTTTGTTCGGATTTGCTCTTCTAGGTACATGTAGTTCAATGCTTAAGCGCTAAGCGCTTTGCTTCGACCTTCATAATGCGAACGGCCAAGGAGTGGAACTCTCTGCCGGTAACTGTGTTTCCGAATAGCTATAATATGGGTGTCTTTAAGACAAGAGTGAACAGGTTTCTTCTAGGCGAGCGTGCTACATCTTCGACCGCATCGTCACTTAACAACAGGTGAGATAGCGGTCAAACGCAAGCCAATAAATAGTAAAAAAATATTTTTTTTTATTAATGGTATTCAATAATTAATCGATTCACGCATTAAAAAAACATATGCACATTGACGGTCATGGCACATAGAACGCTGTTTCTAGCTGTCATTGGCTGGCCTTTCCCCTGCTCTCGATTTATCGTTTCTCGAGTATCGTAACACATACAGGTATATGTTTAAAACTACTGAAATAAGTTTATACATTCAAACAGAATGTTCGGGGTTCGATTCCTACAAAGGGACAAGTGTACGCGTACAGAAAAAAAAACAGGTATTTTTTTCGTGTCTGGGTGTTAAGGAACCATGGTCCCCGCAGTTCCTAATTCAGTGGACATAGATAATCCTATATAGGGGGTTGGATGTATGTATGTGATAGATGGGTGTTATTGTTATTTAACATTTTTCTCTAATCTTTAGTTCCACCACCAATCAGAGCGTAACTAAGTAGGTACCCTAATTTTTTAATAACATTGGCACACAATTTTTAGAAGTATTAACTATCTTTTAAAGACTTTCTGAACTCCCTTATCAAATTACATATTAGGGTCGATTCTGCATTGCATTCTCTAAATCTAAATTGAATCAAGCCTAGCGCACTCCGCACTGTAGGTACGAAGCTACAAGTACATAGCCAGACACCGACGGCGGGTCGCGCGTCGTTACACGTGCCGCGTCAGAAGAGATAAGAGCTATGCGATAGAAAGAGAGACGCTCTGTAGGTTAATATGACTGGTAGGTATGCAGCGCTACGCGAGCTGAATTGAATTTTATTGCGTCATAGCTAGAGTCGCTATTTATTTAAATTTCTTTGCGCAGTGATGCTTCTGTCCCTTAGTATTCTGTGATTGAACTTTAAATTACCTAAAATTAATGTATTTGGTATTCCAGTTACATTATATATATTTTTTTTCTACCTTGACTTAATTTAATTAACAAAGTATTGACATTTAATATGAAATTAATAAACGAAATTGTTTGATAATAAAACTGTTAAATATTTGTACGCCTACAAAGGCCGAATTTTGTTGGAAAAAACTACTGCTATGCCACCTTGCAATATTGTAACCGAAATTCTGTCAAAAAAACATATTTCATTTGATTCGAAATTTAAATAAAAAGGCGCTAAAATTACCTAAACTTACGTCAAAGTGACAGATATAAGCGCAGAACACGGATTCTCTAAACATAAGTGCACCAAGTTAGGGTTACACGTGTCGACCACAATTTGGTATTCTGACGCGCACACTATCTCTAAACTTCACTTATTTTCAGAGAGTCATCCAACTTCCTTATTCTGCGCGACTGTGTCAATTTTGACGTAAGTTTAGATAAAAATACTTAATTTTAGCGCAGTCAAACGTTATTTAAATGTAGAGATCGCGGAAACTAGAATACCAAATTCATTCATTTTAAATTATTTAAAGTTAAATTTAGATTTAGAAAATGCAACGTAGAATCGACCCTATTATATTACTATTGTACAATTAAGCAATGGAAATGATAATTATGTACTCTGAAGAAACGACTTCAATCGACACACATCCATTTTTCATACACAGAGTACATCCACTTTTATTTTAAGCTGCTAGCCCATTGCTACGCACGGACACGCTACGACCGTGTTCCTAGCTTAATAAAATGTGGCTCACTCGCAGTATGAAACCTCGGTACGATATGTAAGAGATCGCTTTAAAGATTAGACCGCCCATTGCACTAACATAGTTAAGGATTTAGGTTTGTTATTGTTGTCTGTAAACTCATGTTTTTTTTTACGCTTAATAGATCTATGTTTGGTCACTATCTTGCCTGATGTGAAGAGATGATGTGGCCTAAGATGGAGCACATAGATCTAGAGAGAAAAATATAGATACTCGGATGTTCGCAAAGGGAGATCTAATCACAGAAAAGGCTGCAGCGTAATGGTAAACGCATAGCTGAATAAATGCATCCACACAGTCGTCGTGCGCCGCAATGGACTAGCTGCTTTACTGCGACAGCTAAGCTAACTTATTCCCGAGACACTATTATTGAATTTGGTATAAAAGTCACTGTTCCTTTGAACCCTTACAAAAATATCCGACTGAACCTCACCCACCATTATGACACTTTCAGCTTGTCACTTTGACAGTTTTCGCTCAGCGCGTCATCTGTCAGTTTGACAACCCCGTTGTGACATTTGCCGTTGGTGTGTTTTGCGGGTAGTTGGACGACTTTCTCCTTCTTTTTGGGCATTTCGTGAACTCTCTCGATGAGTGCAGTGAGAATGTTACCGGGAACTCTTTGGTGATCTTCTATTAACTTCTCTATGGCTGTCGCAACCTGAAATTAAAAATCCAGTCAGAAAATATTCCAGAAAAGTAGTTAGTGTCGTATAATATAGTTCCAGGTTCATACAGCTGGATGAACCTCGATTGAGGGCGCTCTGTGATATTAGTTTTTGATTAAAAAAAATTAAAATAAATAAATAAATTACTAGGTGATATAGTACAGTCATTTGGTTCGAAAAATAGTGGTTACCTGGAAAGTTTTCCTGGAGTTTTGCAGATTGGTAATTTAATAGATTTTGTTGTGCTCTTTTCGAATTTCAACTTTGCCATCTCGTGTTTTTGCCGCTCGCGCCGCCATATTGGAAAAATGGCGCCCAAAAGCAGTTATTTGACAATACCTCCTTTCCAACTTATTTTACGATAAAAAATTATATACAAAATGAAACTAGAGACCTACCTACAATTTATGTATCTACCTTTTTTTCATAAAGTCAATAGTTTTGACGTAAGAGTGCCGCAAAGTGTACTCCAACGCGCGTGTTGGAGTACTCTTTGACTTATTTTACGAAAAAAAGGTCGGCTTCGGCGACGTAGTGCCTGGGAGAGTTGTGGCGTTGGGGGAGGCCTTTGCCCAGCAGTGGGACAGTATAGGCTAGGGAGAAAAATATGTTTAGAGTCACCTTCTTCTGCAAGATCTCCGGCGTGTCCCCGTCCTGCGGGTAGATGGGATCGCCGATGTGCGAGATGAGCTTGACGGGGAACCCCCCGTAGACGGGCGCGAGCGGCACGCGCACGGCCGCGTAGATCCGCAGCCACACGCCGCGCAGCCACCCCACCGTGCGGAACGCCTCGCGCACGTTCTGCGTAAACATCGGCACGATCGGCTGCCGAACGGAAACCAATAATAAGGAATATGCATGTGTTGTCGAAAAATCTGTAAATATACGTTAGATTACTTCTGTAAACATTTAGTAGTGATAAAATTATAATTATTAATTGCGTAGTTTTTTGTATTACAATGTTTCTTTTTTTTATTTTTGGAGTAACGGAACGTAATCGCAAAACGCTTGAGTACGTGCAACCACATTTTGACGTCACGCGCCTCGCTGCTTATTGGTAAATTTTTGACATAGAGACCGCCCTATTCGTAAACTATTGACATACACACACGTGTAGCATAGATGGACCAATGAGAAGATCCTAAGGTCCCCATATTTTGACGTTTATGTTGATTCAAATTGATTCAAATTGTCATTTAATTATTTTATTACGAGTGATGGCGTAAAATTTTTAAAACTTTTTTTTCATTAATAGTATTCAATAATAATTCAATTCATGCATTAAAAAAATACATGCATATTCCCTACTAGAGAACGGCACTTGGTAAGAAAGAAAGAAAGAAAAGCTATAAAAAGCCATTTTAAATGAGTCGAGAAAAAGACATCCCCGCAGAGTTTCTTTGTGCTATCTTCTCTAGCGGACGTATTTCCGAAGCACTGGTAGAGTCAGTTTTCGCATTTCTTTTCCACTCGGACTTCAGTTTGAGTATAGGAAAGAAATGGGTAAACAACCTTTTTTCAAAGTCATGTTAACTTAAGTTACAATTTTTAACATATTTTTAATTTTATTTGTATTGTCTTCATGACGTTTAAAAGCGTACATTTGTGTATATTTAATAATTGATATTTGACTTTGACCATTTATTCGACACACTAACATCGAAACATTTGTTTTTATAATATATTTATGTAATCTAGAGACTTTTGTCGACCATGGCAAGTCAGAGCCATGGTAACCTAAGCTATTTCCTATCTAACACATATAATATCTTTAACTAAACTTATTTAGACTACGGAATCACTGATGCTTAACCATCTCTAAGAGCAGCATCGCAGCTTCTGATGTAGGTTCTCCTAATAGGTATATGAAATAAAGTAATCTCCTCTAGCCTCTGTGGTGTAGTGGTTGGGCAGGTTGGCTCAAATCTCATACACGTGTTGCGTGTTCGATTTCCGCGACAGGACAAATGTTTGTGCACAAAAAAAAATCGCAAGCATTTGTTTCGTGTCGGGGTGTTGTGGAACCATGGTCCTCGTAGTTCCTGGTTCCCTAGATACAGGTAATCCTAGTTAGGGGCTAGGATCTATAATTGTGACCTTTGGGCGTATTTATTTATTTAATCACAAAATGTTATGAAGAAACTCACCACTTTAGCCTCCTGAGCCACTTTAGCGAATCCGATCCTGCTCTTCCACTTGAGCTTGTAGTAGTGGTCCCCGAACTGCGCCTCGTACACACCCCCGGGGGAGATGGCGAGGGGGTTCCCCGCGCGGAGCACCCCCGCGCACGTCTGCACCGTGCCCGGGATCACGCACAGACCTTCGAGAAGGGACGCCCAGCCTGGGAATGGAGAATTTAACCTATTTTATTTACTAGCTGCGCTCCGCGGTTTCCTGGTTTAAAAATGTATTTTTCCAGGAAGTACCTTTATACCAAATTTAATCAAAATATATTCAGCCGTTTTGGCGTGACAAAACACCCATCCATCTATCCATCGATCCATCCGTCCGTACGTCCGTCCATTGCGAGATCGATTCCCGCGACGGTACAAATGTTTGTGCATAGAAAAAAGCGCAAGCACTTGTTTCGTGTTCCTTTAACGCCAGTTGAAACATTAACAGTAACTCAAACGCAGAAGGCAACTTACCAGGAATCTTAAACAGCAGCCTATCAGCAACAGTATGTATAAGCCGTCTCTTGAACAGCATTATCCTCGCTATGAAGTAGTACATGTCGATGGGCAGCGCACCATGGTAGTAGATCACTAGGAACGGCCCTTCCGGTATCTTCTCTACGCCGCGGATTTCGTAACCTGAAACAGAAAAAAAACAAAACTGAACTTCCCACACTCGCTTCACTCGCACTTTCCTTCCTCGCACTTGTAAGATGTGGATGACCTACCTTCGTCGGTGTTTCCTTTGAGCTACAACATGGAGTCCTTTAAAAGGGTATTAATAAAGTTCTTAAGGGTCGGCAACGCATCAGCAATGCCTCTGGTGCTGCAGACGTCCATAGACGACGGTAACCGCTTACCATCAGGCAGGCCGTCTGCTTGTTTGCAGACATTTTAAATTAAAAAAAGAAAAGTAAAGACACGATTTAAGCGAAAAATAAAAGATGCAAAACTAGGAATCTTGGGAAATACGAAGTCACATTTGAACCGTCGCGTCGCAAAAGTTATACTCGATGTGTATATTTGCGTATCAGAGAAAAACCTCTTCCATATCAGTTAGTTAGCTAACGAATAATACATATTATATTAAAAAATAAAGGTCTTCACTTCTGATGTATCTTTGAAGTCCAACCTCGAATATCGATGAAATTGATATGGGACCATTAAAAAGCTATACTGAATTCAACGTTAAAAGAATTTTCCAAATCAGTTCATAAATGACGGAGTTCTGAGGTAACAAACATAAAAAGAAAAAAATACAAACGAATTTCTTTATTGTTTTTGGCCGTTAATAAAAAAATTACGAAACACTTAATAAGATTTTCGCCGTTCCTTATGGGCATTTGAAAGGGTTGCTTTGCATTTATTTGATATCAGGAAAGGCATAATTAATAACCTTTTTCTTACTGTTTTTCATCTAACAGGTTCCAGAAGCATGTTAATGAATGTGTGTTCTCTTACCATGCCACAGCCAGCCGTGCGCGTCCCAAAGCGCACAAACGGCTACTCTCGCTGCTTGCCGCCAGTCGTTTTGTACCCCGTCCACTACTTTTAACCTGTAACAATGTTAAGAAATCATCAAAAAATGTCCCTCAGTTTCTTGCCGTATCTTATGAGTAGTGGTTCTTTTTCCGATACGGTGGTAGAGTCATTGTAATAATTGACGTTCATAAGTGCGTCTGTGACGACAAAACTGATTAAAGAGATTTTAAATCGAATTGACATCTTAGTATAATTAGAAATATGACTTGATGTATATACGAAACATTATTTATTCATCATCATCATCATCAGCCCATCACGTTCCTGCTGGGACACGGGCCTTCTCTCATAGAGAGAGAATGGGCCATAATCCACCACGCTGGCCCAGTGCGGGTTGGTGGATGTCACATGTCCTTGACTTTTTGTGAAAAATTCTTGGACATGCCAGTTTCCTCACGATGTTTTCCTTCACCGTTTTTAGAGCGTTAAATCCATAACATTATTTATTGATTATGATAAAATATCTTGCGATTTATTTTGACATAATTTTTTTGATTGATAACACTTTAATATACCTAGTACAAATCTCTTTCTAGGACTTCTGCTTTTTTCCCAAAATTTTGATCTCCTTGTAAACTTTACGAATATAACCAGTATCAGGTACCCTGTTAAAAATATATTTCAAAGGAAGTTTGCTCCAAATATAAAGACGACCCGTCTACGAGCTCTTAAAAAAAGCGCTTAAAATAGTAACAATTTATATTATTACTAGCGACCCGCCCCGGCTTCGCACGGGTGCAATTTGCTAATGTGGTGTAATTTTTTGACGACTTGATCTCAAAACATTGAATTCTCTACCATATAAAACATAATTAGAACTTATTTTACCAGTTATTCTACCGCCAAGCAGTAGTGCGCAAGCATTACTGTGTTCCGGTTTAAAAGGCAGTGTAGCCAGCGAAATTAATAGGCATTATGAGACTCAACAGCTAATTGCCTCAGGGTGACGCCGCGCAGGGTTTTACAAAATAAAGTTCTGGGTGGTGCTAACAGCACCTTGTTATGGGCTGGCGTATTGCTTACCATCAGGCAAACGACCAGCTCGTCTCGTCATTGAGTTACATAAAAAAAAGTTATATGTCTCATCTGATGTAACACCGGCTTGAATTACTTCACACTCACAAAGGTCTACGTACGGAGGTAAACTTTTAATTGGCATAAATGATATGAAATAATGAGCATCCCGTCTGGGGGTTGTCTGCGATAGATAACATTTGAATTATATACAGTTATTCATTAAGTTGAGGTCAATAGGTTTATTTACTTATTTATTGGAGAACCAACAGCTCTTACAATAAGAATATACAGAAGGATAATTGATAGAAAGCCAATTACAGGTACCCACGAATAGACACTAAATAAATACACATATATGAACACGGAGGCACACTGAAGAAGGATATTTGCTGAGATACAAAAAGGATAGTTACTAAGACACATACAAGATGGAAATTTTATAAGTATATACTACAAGGTAAGTAAGTATTATTTAAAATTAAAGTTAGTCTCTACGGTCGATAGTCAGTAGGTTATAGATTTACCCATTTATTTATATAGACTTCAAACCGGGACAAAGAACGACCGTCATAAAAAGCTACCAAGCAAGCAGGACAACAAACCTCAGGGCGGGACTCGAACCTGTGACCTGCAAGTGCGATAACCACTACGAGTCGTATTTTGCGTACCCTTAAATTTCCTATTTTCGCTAAGCAGGAGTTAGCTCAAATTTTTGATAAGCAGTAGTCGTTCGGCTTATAAAAAAAATCTGCAGTCCGTGGTGGTTTCACCCGCGTGGTCAATTTTGCGGTTAAAGTATCCTGTCCTATTCTAGAATCTAAAGTATCTATTAACAACATTTCATCAAAATCTGTTAAGTAGTTGTTAGTAAGACTTCAGGTAATCCACATCGTGGCGCACAAGTTTTTTATGAACATTTGTATAACATGTATAATGCAATCCACTGGCAGACGTACCTGAATCACCTGTATTATTTAATCCACTGATAGAGGTACCTGTATAACCTGTATAATGTAATCCACTGGCAGACGTACCTGAATCACCTGTATTATTTAATCCACTGACAGAGGTACCTGTATAACCTGTATAATGTAATCCACTGGCCGACGTACCTGAATCACCTGTATTATTTAATCCACTGACAGAGGTACCTGTATAACCTGTATTATTTAATCCACTGGCAGACGTACCTGAATCACCTGTATTATTTAATCCACTGACAGAGGTACCTGTATAACCTGTATAATGTAATCCACTGGCCGACGTACCTGAATCACCTGTATTATTTAATCCACTGACAGAGGTACCTGTATAACCTGTATAATGTAATCCACTGGCAGACGTACCTGAATCACTTGTATTATTTAATCCACTGACAGAGGTACCTGTATAACCTGTATAATGTAATCCACTGGCCGACGTACCTGAATCACCTGTATTATTTAATCCACTGACAGAGGTACCTGTATAACCTGTATAATGTAATCCACTGGCCGACGTACCTGAATCACCTGTATTATTTAATCCACTGACAGAGGTACCTGTATAACCTGTATAATGTAATCCACTGGCAGACGTACCTGAATCACCTGTATTATTTAATCCACTGACAGAGGTACCTGTATAATCTGTATAATTTAATCCACTGGCTGACGTACCTGAATCACCTGTATTATTTAATCCACTGACAGACGTACCTGAATCACCTGTATTATTTAATCCACTGGCAGACGTACCTGTATCACCTGTATAATTTAATCCACTAACAGAGGTACCTGTATAACTTGTATAATGTAATCCACTGGCCGACGTACCTGAATCACCTGTATTAAATAATACAGGATTAAATAATCCACAGTGGATTAAATAATCCACTGACAGACGTACCTGTATAATCCTTATAATGTAATCCACTGGCAGACGTACCTGTATCACCTGTATAATGTAATCCACTGGCAGACGTACCTGTATCACCTGTATAATTTAATCCACTGGCAGAGGTACCTGTATAACCTGTATCACCTGTATAATTTAATCCACTGGCAGAGGTACCTGTATAACCTGTATAATTTAATCCACTGGCAGAGGTACCTGCATAACCTGTATAATGTAATCCACTGGCAGACGTACCTGTATAACCTGTAGAGGTAGAATATGATGCTGCTGATGTAGATGAGCACAATGAGCACTGCTGGCAGCAGAAAGGTCACGATCACGGGCGTGAGGAACCACGTCAGCCAAAGGCTGTACTCTGTGTCCACGTATTCCACTGAAAAGAAGAAACGGTTATGGTTTAGTTTAAAACTATAATAATAATAAATTTCATAGATGTGTCTCACAAATATAAGGAAATCGCTTATAAGAACAACTGTAATTAAGGGCCTAACCTATCTTTGTAAAAGACTGGCGCCTGAGGTAGGTTCACGAAAAACTTGGGATATAGGTCACCAGCGCCCTCCCGCAGACGGATATTTGCCTTCATTTTTACAAAGAGTGTAAGCTGAGAAACTGGTAGAGTAATGTAATCTATGACTATTCAAAAACTTAATTGTTTAATATTTTTTGTTTACCATCCAATAATTAATGAGTTAATTCATTCATTTATTTCAGGCAATAATACAGTTAACAAATTAAAAGTACCAGAGGCCCATACAATATATACCTTACAGACCAACATATTTATAATCTACAAATTATAAAATACTATTACACATTGTTATTTCGACGTAAGTAGATGGGTGACAAAAGATGTTATCAGTCCTTTACTTATCGACCGTTTATGAATAAAGAGTATTCAGGCTATAAAAGACAGCAAACATGGGGCACTTGTCAGAATGAGATAAAAATCTATTTCTGTAATTTGGTTGCAAAATAACGCATAATCGGTCAGGCAGGACGCAATACGCAAAGTGTGCCATTTCCTTCACTTGTTTTTGTCCTGCTGCATATCATATGCAGCAGGCATTGCATTTAATTAGAGTAATGTTTATTTTGATACTGATACAAAGTACATAAGAGCAAGTATACAAATACAAGTATACATAAAAAAATAGACTTTAATGTATCTTCGAAGTCCAAGGTCATATATCGATGAAATTTATATGGGACCACTTCGTATCTATACTGAACCCAACGCAAAAATAATTTCCCAAATCGGTTCATGAATATAGGTCACCAGGAGTTCTCAGGTAAGAAACATAAAAAAATAAAAATACAATCGGAGAGAACCTCCTCCTTTTGAAGTCGGTTAATAAAGCCGTTACGCCGCCGTTACGTTATACCGGCGTTATAGGGATACTAGGCAAAACATTAGTGTGTGGTGTAGTAGCGTAATAAAATACTTAGTTATATTGTGTTATATTTTGTATATATGTTAATCTGTTATGTATATTTTATGGGCCTCTGTTAATTTTCCTTTGTTGTATATTAATAATGCCTGAAATAAATATAATAATATAAAATTCGAAATTTCTAAAAAACTTACGATTTCATTTGATGAGCTACTTTAAGGGAAACATTCGTGAGGGTTGATTAAGCCTATGTTGATTTTTTTGAGATATTATATTTTAAGCCTAACTGTACGTTTTTAAAAAATCCAAAAATGCAGTTTTTGTTTTTTCTATAATAATAATTATTTTTTAGAAAAAAAAAACCGACTTCAATGTATCTTCGAAGTCCAAGGTCACATATCGATGAAATTTATATGGGACCACTTCGTAGCTATACTGAACTCGACGCAAAAATAATTTTTCAAATCGGTTCATAAATGACGGAGTTCTGAGGTAACAAAGATAAAAAAAAAATACAATCGAACAGAGAACCTCCTCCTTTTTCAAGTCGGTTAAAAATATAACTGAAGTGTCCTAAGAGAAAAACTTCCTCACTGCAAAGGAAAAAGTACCTACCCTCACGATCTCAAAATTTTGCCACACCTCAACATTTTAAAAATATTGACACAGCGAACAAGAAGTCATAAATATAACGGTGCCTTCACCTGATGTCAGGGCTGGAATTTGCATACAATACAATTTGTTGATGAGATTTCTGTTGTCGGAAGGTAATGTTTGTAGGGCAGTATGCCTAAACGTTTCTAATATTAACCCTCCGACGCAAAAAGGAAGGGTGTTATAAGTTTGACTGTGTGTCTGTGGCACCATAGCTCTTAATCGGGTAAACCGATTCGGATGCGGTTTAATAGCTGTGATTGTTTGTCATGTTTTATTTAATTCGGTTCAGCGGTTTAATCCTTTTTTATAGGTTTTTGTGTCGGGTTTTTTTTAACTTTTGTTTTTTCAATTTTTTTTTATTGTTTCTTAGGTCACAGAATAATTAATAGTATAACTTAGGTATGCAAAATGACTACATTTCTGAACCTCTTTGTATTCTATAATCTTATTATCTTTAAGTTCTTTAGTTACAAACAGTGAACAAAGTTGTCCATCGCGTCTGTCTGTGTATCGTCACAGAATAAATAATAATACGACGTATAATAATACGAGGTATCGTTTAGTATTTCATAAGTAGACCTACTTCAAGGATTTTGAAGGACAAAGGAAACTGTTAGTGACACGCATTTAAATACTGTTTTTTTACCTTTTGTTGTTTTTAATTATTTTTATTTAATAAACTTTGGAATTTGTACGTACGAGGAGTTTGTTAGGGTGCGGGGGGCTGAAGGGGGTAGGCGCGGGGCAGTGAAGCGCGGGCGCGCGACGCGAGCCAATCCGCGGGCAGTCGTCGATAACCTTATGACAGTGCGCACATACAACCTCCTCGTTCGCGACAATTTTCGAAAATATCTTTACTTTGGGATTCTTCATTTGCCTCCCCTACAGAAACTTTTATCCCGGAAAATAGTCCAAACAGGTCTAACCGCGGCGCGCACTAGTGCTGTTTATAATCAGTACTTCCCTAAAGTACTTACTCGCTGATCAATGACTTCACAACTCATGCAGAACAAAATCTTTCTGTTGACTCGTAGACCCAAAACATACACAATTACACAATAAATTAAAATTTATTTTAGCGCAAATTTGTTTGACTCGACCAGTGCACTCCACTGCACTCACCGAGTGTATGAAACATCGGGACAAAAAATAATTATAATAAATTCATATTTATTGCAGATCCGACTTCATAAAAAACATGCATTGTTAAGATAGAGCAAGGCATTGAAATTAAAAATCTTGGTGTAATAAACTTGTGAAATAATTCACCTTGGTATCTCGGACTCGAACACGAACGATGTTGGAAACCTCTGTGAGAAGTTCGAGTCTTCTTACAATAATAAAACTCTTACTTTCATCTCGATTCATAATTTCAAGATGAGCTTAACTTGAGACTTGAGTTTCTCATAATACACTTTATCATCTTTGGCCTTTCCATTCCCACTGCAACACTTTTAGACTCAAAAAAGGAGGCGGACCTATGCGCGACAGCATGTATTTTTTTTAATGTAGGATCACTGATTTCTTCGGCAATTGTTGGCCGATTGATAATTATTTTTATAGATTTTGATTGCATATTTAAAACAAAAAACTGTAGACTAGTTTTTTTTACTGTTTTAGATCATTTAGATTATAGTTTTTAGGCGTTTGATTATAGTTTTTAGGTGTTAGTATAATTTCATGTCTAAATTAGATGTTTTTAATGACATACTATTAAGTGTAATGGAATTTGACCCACAATCTGCCTATATTTTTAAATATCTAATCAAGCGAAGGAAGGATGCCCAATACTGATACAAACGGACCGACAAACTGGTGATAGTATACATAAAAGTTTCCATCACAATGACAATCGATCATGAACTTTGTTGTTTTTTATCAGCAGGATGCAGACTATCATTTTATTTATATGTTTGGAACATAACCTTCACCGTTATAGAGATCGGTCAAGGGAACCTAACTGTTTTTATTTAGATTGTTTAAGTAGACGCCTTTTTTATAATTATGTATATTTTTAGAAAGACTCGCTTTCATGATGATCCTTTGATTTGTGACTTCAACTGCTGAATAGGTACCTAAAATTAACCAAACATTTTGAATTCAATCCTTTACAATCGTAAAAATTTAATCATATTTGAATGTTTCTTCTATAAAAGAAACCGTCTTTTTATATTTTGCCTATTTGGTCCAGGACAGACAGTGGCTTTGAAAACGGGAAGGGAAACTCAATAGATATAGAACACTAAGGACAAACCGGACGACTCACACTTGCCCGATATCACAATCTTAAGCGGTCAGCATCCGGGTGCTATCAGCATCGTCTATTGCCTGTCTGGCTGTCTGCTCTCAATACCTAAATTCGAATTACGCTTAATTACCAAGTATTAAAGTCCAAATTGGAATAAAATGACAAAGGTAATTTAAGCATATTACGTAGAAAACACACTTTAATACAAAGCAGTAAGATCTAAAACGGCATATAGAAAATGCCGTTAGGTACAAGCGAGATGTCTCCTAATTATCACCGAAAAATAAACTTTATTGCAAAGACTTTAAATTCCAAAATGGGGGTAGGTAAAACCAAGATGGCGGTCCCAGCGGCAGATGCATCACGGCGACCCCAGGCGGGTAACACGCGATGTCCGCGAGGGTTTCCCGCTATTAATAATATATAAGTTCACATTTAATGACAAGAAATAAAATTTAGAGCGAAGGTTATACTATACGAGATATCTTGAAGAACTAATTAGGTTTATAAGAGAGGATTTCAGGTTAGAGGTGGAGATGATATAATTAGTGATCTTACACCCACAACAATGAACTACACTATACAGATAGAGTTGCCAAGTAGCCAACTGGCACATAAGAACCATAATATTGTCAAAAACAAACATAAAATATTGTAACAAAAGTTCTAAAAAACCGGCCAAGTGCGAGTCGGACTCGCGCACGAAGGGTTCCGTACCATTTTCTATAAAAACGCCAAAATTCATGTTTGTTTTATGACCCCTTAAATATGTATTTTATTCTGTTTTTTAGTATTTGTTGTTATAGCGGCAACAGAAATACATCATCTGTGAAAATTTCAACTGTCCAACTATCACGGTTTATGAGATACAGCCTGGTGACAGACGGACAGACAGACAGACGAACGGACAGCGGAGTCTTAGTAAAAGGGTCCGTTTTTGAGGGATTACCTTTTTTGTCCTACTTGTTCTTACAAGGGTTACTATCAGGATGCAATAAAACCATTTAGTATCTTGCTCTGATTGCTCTGTATTTCGAACCTACAAAATTAAAATTTAGCGCCAGACGTGTGGTTCTTTTTCCGATACGGTGCTATCACCATCTATCGTATGGAATGACTCTACAGTCATTGTAATAATTGACGATCATAAGTGCGTCCGTGATGCCAAAAATGAATAAAGGACTTTTGAACTTTAAGACACAAGCGAAACTTAAAAAACTACCTACCAAATAATCAACTCATCGATTTTATTATCATGGGTGGAGGAGGACTGTAAGTACACGAAGGGAAAAACCTTCTCGGGTGGAGCCTTTCTGTTCCCTCTTTAAGTCCATATCCTGTGCAGTGAGAACTACGACATTTTCTCACTGTACAATCCTTTCACCCATGTTGACTGAGCCATTCATCATATACGTTAATTTCCAGAACTAATACGGTCTTTCATAAGATTAACAATTCTTTTAAACGACTAATACGGTCTTTTACAGAACTAAACGCGTGTTTGCAACCATAACTGTGTATCGGTTTGAAGGTATATAGGTTTGTTTCAAGCGAAATCAACTACACTCGAGAGCAATGAATCCGGGTCACTTAAAGAATCCTAAAAATCTCGGAAACTAAAAATGCTAGGTTAATGCAATAAATTTTATTTAATAGACAATGTAATACTCCTTAAATGAAGGTATTAAAACTTCTTAGTTATTGTAAAGTTATATCATAAAAAAATCAAATTTGAAAAAGGGCCACTTTCGAAGATGGAACTACGAAATTACAGCATTTGGTTTTGCTTTTGTTTGTAATCTGTAATTTATGTGGGTACATAAACCATGTTGATAGTGCTCTATATTCATTATTCAAGCTGAAATTATGTCGCTTACGCCTGAAGAATGCACCAGAATACTTACAATGCTGGAAACCGGCCGGAGTCAGCGCGATACAGCCAGGACTGTCGGTGTGTCGCTGTCAACAGTACAAAGAGTTCTCCGACGTTACGAAGAAACTGGTTCTAACCTACGCAGACCAGGAACGGGCAGAACCAGGTGTACCACAGCACGAGAAGACCGATACTTGGTGAACACCATGCTTCGAAATCGCTTTCTCACAGGAACTGAACTCACCAATCAGTTTCGACGCCTCGGAGGAAGTAACCCAAGTGCATGGACAGTAAGACGTCGGCTTGCTGAATCTAACTTAAAACCCCTTAGACCTGCAAACGGCCCTAAACTGGAGCGTGGGCATCGTATTTCGAGACTAAGATATGCCCAGAGCCACGTAAATTGGAGTATTGAAGATTGGTCAAAAGTTATGTTCTCCGACGAATCAAAATTTATGCTCTACAAGCACGATGGAAGACACAGAGTGTATCGAAGACCAGGGGAAAGATTCAAGCAAGCATGCATCGAAGAAAAAGTAGCCTACGGTGGTGGGTCTGTACTTGTGTGGGCCGGAATTTCTTCTGAAAGTCGCACAGAGCTGGTGATCATAGAAAACGGCTCTTTAACTAGCGTAAGATATGTGGAAGAAATCCTCAATGATCACGTTGGTCCATTTATGGTCAATTTAGGTGAGGATGCTATATTTATGCATGACAATGCCCGACCTCATACAGGTAGGATTGTGAATGACTACCTTCAAGAGATGAACATTACTCGTATGGAGTGGCCAGCGCGCAGCCCGGATATCAACCCGATCGAGCATGCTTGGGACGAGCTAGGCAGATGCGTAAAACAACGAAACCCTCCCCCAATCACGCTTCGTGAGCTCAAAATTGCTCTCACAGAGGAATGGGAGAATATTCTCCAAAATCGTATAAGGAACTTGGTGTACAGCATGCCAAACCGCGTAAACGCAGTAATGGAAGCACGAGGAGGCAATACGAAGTATTAAAATTCAAGAAAATCGTAATAAAGTTCAAAAATTTCATGTTTCCTATTTTTGTTTTAAGGAGAGATCAGCAGTTTTTTTCTTTATGTAATTTTGTGTTAATAAAATGTATGGTGACTCATATTTTTTTAACTTTCATTTAAGGAGTATTACATTGTCTATTAAATACAATTTATTGCATTAACCTATCATTTTTAGTTTCCGAGATTTTTAACATTCTTTAAGTGACCCGGATTCATTGCTCTCGAGTGTAGGTAACTACTGGGTAGGAACTAGTAGTTGGTACTATCAAATCTTCTGTGTTAGTAGTAAGAGGCACTGTAGCAGGGTGACGAAAGAAGTGTAGTGCCGTGCCAGATCTTGCAAATCAAAGTTCTGATGGTGCTGCAACTGTTATAGGTCGTTCAACTGATGGTAATCAACATCTCTGTGTTGCTTACCATCCGGAAAACGACTTGCTCGTCTTGTCACATGTTAAATAAAAAGTTTTTTTTTTATGTTACTGAATGACGAGACGAGCTGGTCGTTTGCCTGATGGTAAGCAATACGCCAGCCCATGACAATAACAGCGCCACCCAGAACTTTGTTTTGCAAAATCCTGCGCGGCGCTGCACTGCGCTCGACACGCTGAGACAACTAGCTGTTGAGTCTCATAATGCCCAGTAATTTCGCTGGCTACAATACCCTTCAAGCCGGAACACAGTAATGCTTGCGCACTACTAAGTAACTACTAAGTAAGCATTTTATTTAAAAAAAAGCGATGTATCTTCGAAGTCCAAGGTCGAATATTGATGAAATTTATATGGAACCTCTTAATAGCTATACTGAACTCAACGCAAAAATTTTCAAATCGTTTTCTCGGTCGGTGGGATAAATGACGGAGTTCTGAGGTAACAAACATTAAAAAAAACATATGAATTGAGGACCTCGTCCTGATTTAAATCGGTTAAGATGCCTAAATTATGATTAAGAATTACATATATTCATCAACACAGACACCGGTATTATTAAACGGATAAACGGTCATGTTGACAACATAATTATTACACAACATCTTTTAGATTATGAGTACTCTGGAACAGATACCCTCTGACACACTCGCGCCTCGGTGCATGATCAATACATGCACTGGGTCACAAATACTGAGAAAAATAAAACATTCACCTTTATACAGTTTTTTTGTTACCAAGTGGCGCCGCGAAACCAAGCAACATGTCTGCAGAGTCTGCCCATAACATTGGTAGATGGAATCTCGAAACGACCCGTTTTAATGCACGTAAAAAGTAAATAAAATAAATAAATACGCCCAACGATCACATACATAGATTCCGGCCCCTAACTAGGATTCCCTGTATCTAGGGAACCAGGAACTACGAGGACCTCAGTCCCACACACAATAAAACACACAGACACGAAACAAATGCTTGCGCTTATTGCAAAGTTCATGCAGTACCTTCCTTTCAAGTTTCACCGCTACTATGTGTGCTGTCAGTCAGTCTGGACAATTATCCGGTATGAAAAATACTTATATTATGTCCTAATCTAAGATCTGAAGTATCTACTTACAAAATTTCATCCAAATCCGATAAAAAAAAAATTCTTTATATCAAGTAACAAAAAACTCATATGATGGACAAACTATATAAATTAACCTAACACATAAATTAGTAGACCCTGCTGCACAGATCTGTCACTAGTTGCTACCCGGAGCTGCTAGTAACATGCCTGTTGCAGCAGTGTCTAATATATGTGCAGTCTACCCTGTCTGCAATCATTGCTAGGACGGTGTTGGAGCTGGCCCGCACTCTGCGCACCAGAGACGCGGCGCGCTTGCGCATGGTCGCGTGAAACCAATCGGTCCGCGCCTCTGCAAACATGCCCGGAGCGCTACAGCAGCGAGGCAGCCCCATCACTGCCCTAAACGCGTTGTTAAATTGTTTTTGCATGATTGAGTATCAAACATTGAGTACCATACAAATATCCAGAATCTGAAGCAATTAATGATCTGAGTCTGAACTTGACATTATGAAATTCTAGACTTTCTTCTGTCAAGTATTCAATTTTATTCTATATAGCGAATGTTTAATACACTTATCAAGCTCCGGAAATTTTCTAAATAGGGGTGAGAACCGCCTCAAAATCCATCAAGTAAGTTTTGATGTACTAAGTGCATAAACAGACAGACGCGGTCGATACAGATATAAGGAAATCAATGAAATCACTGCGCTCGGTGCATCCTAAGATTTCTTCGTAAGATGTATAACTGTATCTTGTGATTTTGAGAAATAAAACCCTTTTAGTTTATTAAAAGTTTAAACAAAGAGAAATGTGAATCTTGAGAAAGTTAATTTAAGCTTTGGCAATGAATAAAATTCCAAAAGTTCTTCACACGGAACAAAAAACAGTTTATTCCGACAATATGTGCTTGTTTATACTCCGAATACCTTTCCAGTAATCAAATGTGTGAAAATATAAAATTAGGTATTCTGCGGTGCATATTTAACGATGTTTGACATTGATTTAACGACGAAGCACTGAAAAGACATGAAACGGACGATGCCTTTACTCGAGTTTAAAGCAAAATCCTTGTTACAGTACAAGTTACTCGTGGGTTTTTTTTTATGTAACATGTTTTTTTATTTGACTGAGTGACCAGACGAGCTGGTCGTGGGCCTGGTGGTAAGCAATACGCCAGCCCATAGCAATCACACAGCACCACCCAGAACTTTGTTTTGCAGAATCCTGCGCGGCGCTGTACTGCGCACGTCACCCTGAGACAATTAGCTGTTGAGTCTCATTATGCCCAGTAATTTCGCTGGCTATAATGCGCTTCAAGCCGGAACACAGTAATACTTGCGCATTACTAGTGTGTAATTTACTAGTGGTCTATCGCATGCGGGAGGCCACCTGGATAGGTATCACCGCTATACCAGTTATTCTGTCGCCAAGCAGTAGTGCGTAAGCATTACTGTGTTCCGATTTGAAGGGCATTGTAGCCAGCGAAGTTTTGAATGGCATTGTAGCAGTGTACTGGGCATATGAGACTTAATACCTGATGTCTAAGGGTGATAAGCGCAATGCAACGCAGTGTTTTTATGGTATTTAAAGTTCTGGGTGGCACTGTAATTGTTACGAGCAGACGTGGCGCTTACTATCAGGCGAACGACATGTTCGTCTCATCACTCAATCCCATAAAAAAACGAGTAAATTAAAACAATCTTAAAGAGTTTTAATAAGTCGGGAGAACAAGCCAGGCCCCTGCGATTAAATATCCAAGTACTGTTCGCTACGGGCATTGCACCGCTCCATTTCAAACAGCTTGGACTATGACAGTTATATTTTCTTATTGAGGAAACATGATCATTTATAATGAAGATGTAATTTAATTAAATCTTTGATTAATTAAAGTAAAGTCGCTCTGTTTTTAGATTATTACCCATTGCATGCTGTTATATCACTAGTTAGTGAAATCAATGGTATTGAAAATGGTTGTTGGTCTTGAGAATTTTCTTATAATTTTATGATTTCTTTACCAGAAACTCTTCAATGAATTTCCTGTTATATGATTAAAATGCATTGCTTTCTATGTCAAAAAATATTGAAATTCTTTGGTCTTTGAATATGGCTCCGCACGGTTTGTGCATTTAGTCAGCCTTACGCAGAGAGATCTTGATATATATATATATATATATAACAAAGATTAATATAACAAAGAGGTTATAACGCTTATAGATAAAGTTTGTAAGTTTGTGTAAGAATTTTATTTGAGGTAATATCCAAAATAATTTTCCAGAAGCCCTCCTAGAATCATATACAAAGTGTGAACTAGGTTGAGGTTAGAAATAATATAAAATTTTCTCGAAGCAAACTTTACAATTCAAATTATGGTATTATTATTCTTGTTAATACATTAGCAGCTTAATGCTGATGCGTGTGTGTCACTTCAGTGCACTTGTCCAATATTAAATTTATCAAGTCTATTTTTAAAAGAGTAGTTTTATTTACCTATTTCCTAATTTTCCACCCTTTATATTCGAAGCTTGGGAGTTATTCGGTCAAACTTTGGATGTTATCGATTCCATAAATATTTCATAAATGTCAAGGCACAGGTGTTCGGCCAAGTCCAAGGACCTACATACATTCAGAATTTTTTCTCGGCAACGAATAATAATTATTAATCCGTAGTTTTTCGGTATATTTCTCAGCCGCCTAGTCAATATCCATAATTTTGACAGCCTCTGTGGTGTAGTGGTTGGGCAGGTTGGCTCAAATCTCATACACCACTGAGGTTGCGGGTTCGATTCCCGCGACGGGACAAATGATTAAGCACAGGAAAAAAGGAAAAAACAAGCGAAAGCATTTGTTTCGTGTATGGGTTTTATGGGACCATGGTCATATTTCCTGGTTCCTTAGGATCTATACAAGTGATCGTAAGGCGTATTTTGTTTTTAAATATGAACTTTGGATCCGCTTACAAGCCCACAAGTAGAAGGTCCAATTAGGATCAAATTTATCTCATCTCTTCTCAAATTGAGGGCATTAAGTCACAATGGACTTTGGATCCTGTGGATTTCACAAGAATACACAAGAACTTGACTCATACGTTCCTTTTGAGGAAAAAACCATTTGTCATGTTGAATATCTATAAAAGGTGAACCGTTGATCTTTGATCCGATATTAATCCAATGCAAAAAATGTGGCTTCCTTCCTAGGACAGGGGTTAATTACTATTTATTAGTAATGTGTTTGTTTATAACTTTACTAACAAACGCCCGCGACTTCGTTCGCATCGATAGAATAAATTATACCAACCTAACCTTTATCCCTTGTTCTAGAGATATTACCTCCTACTAACATACATACATGCAACTTTACCTCTTTATAATATTATAGATAAAGATATATGTATTTTAGGACAATTCATTTACTTTGGTGTTATAAATTACTACATACATCCTGGCTCTAACTTTAACTCAATCAATCAAATCAAAAGTTCTTTATTAAATTTTGGCATCGCAGACACACTTATGAACGTCAATTATTTTGAAAAAGAACCACTACTCAGAAGAGACGGCAAGAAACTGATGGGCATTTTTTTATAACTTTTGTAACAATATTTTATGTTTGTTTTTGACAATATTATGTTTCTTATGTGCCAGTTGGCTACTTGGCAGAAGCGGAATGTTTTATGCATCTTTGTCTTCTATGTAATTACTAACTGTATAGTATGCTTTTTTCATTAGAATATTTTTCACATGCACTTTGAATCTACTTTTTGTGAGCTCCGTTATACATTTTGGAATTTTATTGTAGAAACGTACGCAATTGCCCATGAAGGACTTATTCGTTTTACTCAGTCTAAACCTAAGTACTGCAATTCTATCCTTTTTTCTAGTGTTTATGTTGTGATGGTCACTATTCACCTTGAATTTGTAAACTAGGATAAGAAATCGGGAACAACGACGACCACGATCGTAGAACACCCCAACACCCCGGCCTAGAACAAATACTTGTGATGGTGAATACCGCATCGAAATCTATCAAGTAATTTAGAGGCTCAAAAGAACACGCGACCGGACGACTGATTTATTCTATTTAAAGATTAAACGTGACCGCCGATCGACAGTAAAACAAATATTATTTGAAATATCTCCATATGCAAATATAATTCCGCACGGTCACCTCACTTTAGCTTATTCAACAAGTCTATGTATGTCAACAATTACATAACATTTATATTAAATAAATACCTACCTATTATTACAATGATATCTAAATAAAAATTTCACCGAAGAAGATATGTAAAAGGAATAAGTGGCCAAGTACAACTGACCTTCAACTTGTATGTTTACGTTAACAAGATTAAATTATTGATGACGATGACGCTGACCCGGCGAACTTCGTACCGCCATATTCTTTTTAATCGATTTAAAAAAATCTTTTATACAAATCTTGTCCTGAAGTTATTGTCAGGACAAGATTTATATAAAAGATTTTTTACATTTATTGTACACAAAAAAAAGAGCTATCCAATTTAGTGTAGTCGTTCGGAAGTTATGCGCGTACAAACATTTCGGCGATTCATTTTTATTTATATAGATAGAATGCCCTGTAAAAATGCCTCGTCGTGTACTTGTCCAAAATATTTATATTTTATTTATTTTTAGTAACCATTTAAAATATTTTTAACCGATTAAAAAAAAGGATGTTTTAAATTAGATTTTATTTTTTATGTTAGTTACCTTAGACCTCCATGATTTATAAACCGATTTGGAAAATTATCTTTGCGTTAGGTTCAGTATAGCTACGAAGTGGACCCATATAAATTTCATCGATATTCGACCTTGGACTTCAAACTTCAACAAATGAATTGGAATTGGATTCGCTGACTTTATTCTCTCCCGAGATTTTAGTTTAATTTGTAAATTTAGTTCCACAAAGAAAGACAAAAAAACCTTAAGCAATGCTAATCTCTAAATATTATAAAACAAAGTCGCTATCCGCGTCCTCATTTCTGTTTCTCCGCGTACTTCTTGTAAACCACGCAACTGATTTTGATACCGTTTTCACTGTCATTTAGAGATTTTTTTACCGAAGGTTAATGTGTACAATACATTCTAATTAAGTTATTCGAGAAAAACAGTGTTTTCTTGCACATGTGAAAACGCGGGCGCAGCTAGTTGAAGTATAAAACAAAGTCGCTACCTGTCCGTTTATTCGCATTATATTTTAAGACTTATTTTACGTATTTATTTAAGACTTCAATTATTGTTTCTTGTATTTTTTGTGATTTAATAAATAAGATTATTTTTTTAAATAAAAAATTATGAGAAATGTACTTACTACCTTAACATCAAAATATAAAATTAAACAATTACTTGACTGATTTTGATAAGGATTCAAGATCATATAAGACGTAACTTGTACAAATTTTAATTAATTGAATTTGACATATGTTATCAATAAAATACTATGACTATAATCATAGAATTTCCCGAGAAAGGTGTAGTCAGTACTATTTGGTTTAAATACGCCGCTAGTAAACAAGTCATGAAATAACATAAAGTCATAGAGTATGGATTTAGAATTAAATTTTAACGATACAAACTAACTTTACCACACTTCAAAAGGAGGGGGTTATCAATTCGACCGTTTGCTTTCATCATCATCATCAGCCCATCACGTTCCCACTGCTGGGACACGGGCCTTCTCTCATAGAGAGAGAATGGGCCATAAACCACCACGCTGGCCAGTGCGGGTTAGTGGATGTCACATGTCCTTGACTTTTTGTGAAAAATTCTTGAACATGCCGGTTTCCTCACGATGTTTTCCTTCACCGTTTTTAGAGCGAGTGTTAAATCCGCACATAACTTAAGAAAGTCAGTGGTGCGGGGTCAGCGGGATTCGAACTCGGGCGCGTCGCATCGAAAGTCGCACGAGCTCCCACTGAGCCACACTCGCTCTAAATATATAATATAATATAATAATTCGACCGTTAGCTTTATAATAAGTCTTACTTTCAAAGACCATGCTAGCAAAACCTCCCCGTTATATAAAAGCACATCCTATGAAGAGCTCAAGCTTTATCTTTGTAGTCACTCAACCGATTTTGATGTAGCATACATACCCTTTAATCTATGTTGGGAATAATGCTACCCAACCCTAGAAACCATATTAAAAACAGTTCAGCAGTTTTTGAGTCTATAGATAACAAACATTCAAAGTTAATTTTATAATAGTACAGAAAAAGAAAAGATACAATGTAATGTATAATCTTTACGTAATGTGACATTGAAATGACCATTATGTTTGCACAGCGTCTAAGTTCACGAGTGTTTTGGATATACGATATGAAAATAATATAGATAGAGAGGTATCGTTTTGTTATAAGACGCCCACTTCTCTTATCAGACATTGAATGGTACGGAATACTCGTTTTTTTTTGTTTTTTTTTAACCGTCTTCAGAAATGGAGACGGTTCTCTATTCAATTGTATGGTTGTTTATGTTTGTTACCTCAGAACTCCATCATTCATGAACCGATTTGGAAAAATATTTTTGCGTTGGTTCAGTACAGGTACGAAGTGGACCCATATAAATTTCATCGATATTTGACCTTGGACTTCGAAGATACATTGAAGTCGGTTTTTTTGATTAAATGTATACTTGTATGATAATCAAAATTTCTCTAAAACTTCTTAAGTTTTCTGGAAGAGAAGAAAAAGCTGCCTCGACGGATGTTATTTGATGTTAGTTTCGCCACTCATATTCAAGTCAGGTCTTACAGGCCGTTTCGTCACTTTCGGTCTAATTCATTAAAACGCAATCGATCAAAATTGCAAATCGTCATAATTGCAAGCAGTCAAAAAAGCAATCGGTCAATATCGCTAACCGTCAAAATGGCAAACCATCAAAATGGTGGTTAGTCAATATTTCAAATATTTTCTTCCTTCCCTACTAATATTATAAATGAGAAAATTTGTGGGATGCATGGATGTTTGTTATTCAATTACGCAAAAGCTACTGAACGGTTTTTGATGGAAATTTGATATGTAGGTACTTTATTTAGGTCCTAGAAAAGGACATGGGTATATACCTACCACTTTTTATCCTGAGAAAACGCGGGCGGAGCTTGTATCTCATAAAAAGCCTAAGATTCGACTTCTTATGCCTTGTGTCGTCACAAAGATGTGTTTCTCATATGGAGAAAAACATATTTAGAGTATTTTTATATATAATATATTTTATATAAAATTATAGGTCTAACTATTTTTGTTTTAAAATTTTATTTTATTTTTACTATTTGTAGGCTTGCGTTTGACCACCATCTCACCTGGGCCCCAATTTAATATGACAACTTGGCGAAATCACGCCGATTCCTTGCTTCGAAATCACGTCGATTCCTTCATTAATAAACGACATCTCTATGACGCATTCATATATTCATATATATGACGCGTCATAGAGAATACAAATTTCGCAGATGTCGTTTATTAATGAAGGAATCGACATTTCCTTGAAACAAGGAATCGCCAAATTGTCATAGTGAATTAGGGCCCTGAGCTCATAAATATTATTTTGAAAAGGGGTGTAAATAGACGTGAGTTGAGTTTTGTTATTTACTTACTGAAATTTTTTTGAAAATGAGATGCGCCTGTTTATGACGTCAGCAATAAATGTTTTTTCGTTGTTTCTTTCAATTACTATCATCATTATCATCAGCCCATTACGTTCCCACTGCTGGGACTCAGGCCTTCCCTCGTAGAGAGAGTATGAGCCATAATCCACCACGCTGACTCAGTGCGGGTTGGTGGATGTCACATGTCTTTGAATTTTTGTGATAAATTCTTGCAAATGCCGGTTTCCTCACGATGTTTTCCTTCACAGTTTTTAGAGCGAGTGTTAAATCCGCACATAAGTTAAGAAAGTCAGTGGTGCGGGGCCAGTGGGATTCCAACTCGGGTGCGTCGGATCGAAAGTCGCACATGCTCCCACTGAGCCATACCTACACATTAATAGGTAGATCACACACAAAGACAACTGATCCCAAACATATCTGATACTATAAGTTCTCTCCAAGTTGTATTAATGGTTTCCGCGTACAGATTTCCTTGTATACAGCTAGGTACTTGTTGTAGTAATTACGCTGACTTCATAAACTACTGACATACTTAACTAAAGTTTATTATACCTACTAAAGTAAATTAAAGTTAATTTTCTTTAAGTTTGTTTTCTGTTGGTACGTTTCTCGTATGCGAGAGATCTAATCCATGGTAAGTAGTTACAGCTTACCTTTAAGTACCTTTAGTATCTAGAAGTAATAATAATAATCGTCTTGAGAGGGGGGGCAATATAGGTAAACGCTTTTTTAAATGGATCTGAGTGTTGACGAGCATGCCGTTCGCCTGATGTTAAGCGCCACGCCTGCCCATAATAATTTCAGTGCCACCAGAACTTTTAATACCATAAAAAGCACTGCGTACCTGCGTAGCACTGCATTGCGCTCATCAGCCCGAGACATCAGATATTGAGTCTCATGTGCCCAGTAATTGCGCTAGCTACAATGCCCTTCAAACCGGAACACAGTAATGCTTGCACACTACTGCTTGGCGGCAGAATAACTGGCAAAGCTGTGGTACCTACCCAGACGGCTTCCCGCATACGAGAGACCTACCCGAGTGAACGCCTTTCGGACTCTCATTTAGTAAATGACTATGTTTTTCAAAGTTCTGTTTTATTAGATACACTTCACCCTGTTGTTAGGGTTACTAGTTTTAACTTAACGAATGCAAGGTTAGGGTGGTAATTAAATATTGGTATCAGGTGTAACAACAAACTCTAATTCCTCAAACATACAATGGTTCTCTTACTCACAAACTCTTTTTACCTCCAGAGGCCAGCCATAATAGGGAATATGCATGTGTTGTCGAAAAATATGGAAATTACTTTTTACGATAGATTACTCCTGTAAACATTTAGTAGTGATATAATTATTATTATTAATTGCGTAGTTTATTTGTATTTGAGGCTTATTTTTCTTATTTTTGGAGAAACGCTTGATTACTTGCAACCACATTTTGACGTCACGCGCCTCGCTGCTTATTGGTCAATTTTTGACATAGAGCTCGCCCTATTGGTAAATTATTGACATACACACACATGTAGCATAGATGGACCAATGAGGAGATCCTAAGGTCCCCACATTTTGACGTCACACGCAAATGGCGCGTTTATGTTGATTTAAATTGATTCAAATTTTCATTTACTGACGAATGATGTCGTAAAATTTTTATTTTTTGAATAGTATCCAATAGTGAATCGATTTATGCATTAAAAAAATACATGCATATTCCCTATTGTGTCTAGTGCTGCCACCTGCAGTGTTGGCAGTTATTTTTACCTAGGGATGGAACGAATTATAGAATCGATAACACTAGTTATAAACTGGTTGATCGAAGTCGATCCGTTAACCGTTGGAAATTCATTCAACTCCGTCTGTAATGGATGTATGAACTATTTGTATCCACTACAAAAAAACTCAATGAAGGTACAGTCAACGACGACGTCTTTATGAATTTAATTGATCTTTCATTCTTTACTTGGCTGACGGAGCTAGTAAATATTGTTGATAAACTTACATTATAAAATAAATAAAAATCATTTATTGCACGCACAAACAAACCCATAATATTGTTAAAAATACAAACAAAAATCAAATAAAATTAAAATATAAACGCTGCACAATAGTGCCTGGTCATAAACTGCACAATAGTGCCTGGTCATATTTTTAAAAGAAATTAAACTAATTTGTAAAATATATTTCTTAAATAAATAAAATTAATTAACTAAATACAGTAAGTATTGTCGATGGTGTGGCCTGAGAGGGACGCTGTGGTCTTGCTATATAGGCTCTTATGAGACCTAGTGCAGGGAATAGGGATTCACAAAATGGTAACACCTGATAAATTATGCACCTAACTACTAATGTACCTATTTAAAGTAAGTACTTGAACTGTCAACTGATGTTAAAAAAATATATTTGAATTTGAATTGAATTTGAATATATTGAACGTACATATATAGCAAAGCAACTAATCGCACCACTTGTGCGCCCCGCGGTTCCACCCGCGGTCCCCCGGGATAAAAAGTAGTCCATGTGCTATTCCAAGTCCTAAAGTACCTACATACCAAATTTCATCAAAATCGGTTCGGTAGTTATTGCGTGAAAGAGTAACAAACATCCATATATACAAACTTTCGCGTTTATATTAGTAAGGACATTTATGATACGTAGTCCCCTGTAATTATTATGATGAGATATTATCCTTTACGACCGACCGTTAGCGGATAGCGTATGATGGCATACTACTGTCACATACTCCTTGTTACAGCTATGTTATATGTTATATATATACATATGCCTTGGGCGATTCTCTTCTCTTCATTTAAAAGTCTCTTTCCCAAATGGTCCTAGGTCCTAGCAGTCTGTGTTGCTATACGGAACCCTAAAACGATAACTATAGTAAAAATATATTAATAGTAAATATCATAATATAGAATTGAGTACATAGCTATTTATATTGGATTCAATTCAAATTACTTATTTCAGACGGACTAACCATAAACATTCGAAATTAATACAATTAAAAACAAGTATGATACATGTTATAAAAAAAACCGACTTCAATGTATCTGAAGTCCAAGGTCAAGTATCGATGAAATTTATATGGGACCACTTCGTAGCTATACTGAACCCAACGCAAAAATAATTTTCCAAATCGGTTCATAAATGACGGAGTTCGGAGGTAACAAACAAAAAAAAATACAATCGAACGGAGAACCTTCTCCTTTTCTGGAAGTCGGTTAAAAATACTTAAATCACGTCAAATTTCATTTCAGGTGTAGCCGAGCTACGCATATATAGTAATACTAGCTGCCCTGCGGTTTCACCCGCAGTTTCTCGGGATAAAAAGTAGCCTATCTGTTAATCCAGGATATAAGCTATCTCCATACTAAATTTCATCAAAATCCATTCAGTAGTTTTTCAGTGAAAGAGTAACAAAGGTACATCCATACATTCATTCTAACAAACTTTCGCGTTTATAATATTACTAGCTGCGCTTTGCGGTTTCACCCGCGGTTTCCCGGGATAAAAAGTAGCCTATGTGTAATCCAGGGTATAGGCTATCTCCATACCAAATTTCATCAAAATCCAATCAGGAGTTTTTACGTGAAAGAGTAACAAACGTATGGTACATCCATTCTTACAAACTTTCGCGTTTATAATATTAGTAGGAAGTAGGATATACGCAGTACCTACCTAGGGGTAGGTAGGTAAAAGGGTAGGGGTAAGGTTGAACATTTTGATTTGACTACCGAAGATTCAAATTTCTAAAAATAGTGTTTCTTTCTTAATCCTTTGCAGAATCTCACGGAATCCAGGTTAATTCATTACCAACGAAAGCCACGAGATGGCAGACCAGTCTGTGAGTCCTGCACCTTGATGCGACAGGTGAATATTTATTATTTCATATAATAATTATAGCTCCCGGCGTACTAGTGCAACAGGACCTCTAGACTTATATAAAGGATGTTCGACAAGTATACATTTTGTAACAAAAAAACCGACTGAAATTCTTGTATTTTTGAAGTCCAAGGTCGAATATCGATGAAATTTGTATTAGGACCACATTGTAGATATACTGTACCCAACGCAATTTTTTTCAAATCGGTTTATAAATGATAGAGTTTTGAAGTAACAAACATAAAAAAATACAATCCAATTGAAAACCTTCTTTTTGAAGTCGGTTAAAAACAAAAAGCATATAATATGATCATAAACGTATGTTGTAACGTAGGTATTTTAAGCTTAACGGTGAAGGAAAACATCGTGAGGAAATCGGCATGTCCAAAATTATTCACAAAAATTCAAGGACATGTGACATCCACCAACCCGCACTGGGCCAAAGTGGTGGATTATGGCCCATATTCTCTCCATGAGTGTCCCAGCAGTGGTAACATGATGGGCTGATGATGATGAACGCAGGTGCAAAGATTTTTTTTAATATTCAGCACTGTTTTCCAAATTTTTGCTAACTAGATTTTTTCTGAGGATACCAAACCACGAAAATTATATACGTACAGATATTTTTAAACGTAGACGGAGGAAATCTTTCCTACACCCGGGAATTGTATCACTTGCTCCTTTATTTTTTTGCAGCACCATTGCAGTCAGCTTTTTACCTTATTTTCTTCTTATTTTTCTCTTTTCATTCATATTGTAATGTAATACATAATTATATTACGGTTATTGCCCTAATTAGTATCCTTTTCAATTAACAGCATTTTTGGGTTTATTGCAATGTTGTTTTAATAGGTTATTTAAAAAACTTTTATATGATACATCTACCGATAGATGTGGCCGAAGATGGGGCACATAGATTTAGAAGATACCTCTTCACTCTGGCCTTGAAGATACTCAGATTGTAGTTATCAGGAAACAGAAAAGACGGCAAGGAGTTCCATTCCTTAGCTGTACGCACTATAAACGTGGAACCAAAATTCTTTGTACGAATTGGCGGAATGTCTACTAAGTAAGGGTGATATTTGGCCAATCTTCTACTCGTCCTATGATGAAAGACTTTTTGTTGATTTCGGACCTCAAGGTTAAGAACAACACTGCTAGAAAAGGCTTCGAAGTACCCCTTTGTTCTAAAACCAGTTACAAGACACGTTCACGTCCAACCACCCTGTATACACGACCGTTCTAGACACAGGACGTAAGAGGCGGTCTCATTATAGGTTCTTTGAACTATCACGCACCCCTCATGCTCCTAGTAAAAACTAAATTTATTACAAGACTACAGTCGGCACCAGTAAGTAAACATTTTGGAACCTTGTCATAATAACTAGTTGCAAAGTTGCAAGTTTAGCAGCATTTTATCGGGTGCACTTTGGAGTGTGCACAGGAACTACAAGATCTCATACCACCGTCTCTATTCTATCATAGGACAACCAGACGCACGGTTATGCGACATCCATTCATGGTGAACATCCCTCATATACGACCAAAACCCGTTGCTTCCACGTTCATCATACGAATAGCTAAGGAGTGGAACGCATTGCCAACCTCTGTGTTTCCTGACAAATACAAGCTGGGAGTCTTCAAATCGACAGTGAACAGGATCTTCAGAAACAGGATCAGGAGATCTTCTAGGCGAGCGTGTTACATCTTAGACCAGCATCGCTATTAGGTGAGATAGTGGTCAAAAGCAAGCCTATAACCACAGAATACTAAGGGACAAAAGCATCACTCCGCAAAGAAATTTAAACAAATAGCTACTCTTGCTATGACCCAATAAAATTCAATTGCGGCACGTTAACGACGCGCGACCCGCCATCGGTGTCCGGCTATGTACTTCTAGCTTCGTACCTACAGTGCGGGGTGCGCTAGGCCTGCTATAATTAGTAAAAAAAAGTTGGTCAATTTGCTCGTCTCAAATACTTTATTGTTGACTTTGTTATTGCGACATGGCGTTAAAATGTATATTTATTTTAACGCCAATTCTGATGCTTAGTGTACTAGTTGAAAAGAATTATTTCCGTCTCTAAATGAGAAGTAATTAATTTAACTTTTTGCTCGCTTTAAAAATTAGTTACTTGACCTATTGTTTGGATATTACTTATACTAACAAGTGTTTAATCTGTCGGCATCGCGAGATCAAATTCGAAACGACATTACAGTAACAGAGAGCTGAGTCGGAACCTTTTCCTGACATCGCGCAACATTAATTGTACTATATGGTATTATAGGTACTTATTGTTCTTATATATTATATTTTTTTGTTGTTTAATTAATATATTATTTGTTAAAATATAGTATATTATTGTATATATAGTTCAATGTAATGTATTTTCTTTGTTTATAACAGCAGCGGTTTGGATTTGAAAGGGAGCTGTTGTTTAGCCACTGTTTTTTAAAAGCCAATGGCCGATAGTTCACGGAGTGCTAGTGAGAGCAGGTAGGTAGATAAAAAAAACAGATTTTTAAACCTATCATAGGCATTTACAGAGTGAATTTCAAGTGTACGGAGGGTCAAATATGAAACTGTAAGGAATAGTAAAAAAAATTCAAAGTAATTTCGGGACAGATTTTGATAAAAACGAAACCTGTATAATTCGATTTTTGAAAAATCTATTTTCCTAACCGGGAAACGAAATCGGTGATTTTGAAAAAAAGCACCCTGTATTACACCATGTGATGCTTTGTGCACGACGATTTGTACTTTAGCAGGAATCGAACCCGCCATCCACTATGCTCCGTTCTCAACAACCACACCACAGAAGCTCACGCAAGTAACTATAAGTGAAGGCAGACTCGAGCCATATATTTTCAAGACGTCTGATTAATATTGATGAAATCATAATCAATTTGACACTTTAGCCTCATTTACTGTTTATATTCGTTTAGTGATTACGATTTAATGTTTCTTACCTATTTAATAAATTGCTCTTTAGATAAAAGCCGGACTTTTGGCATTGAGTATTCAAACAAGTAACAAAGTAACAGATTAAAAAAACATATCCAAAAACCACGTTTCTATGCGCCTTTTGAGGTTCGGTCGGCATTGCATTCTAATAAATGAATTTAGAATGCAATGTCATCGAGTTGCGAGCTACTCTGAAAGTTTCAGCCGGAAATCGGGAAGTGTTCGAAATTTGAGTTTCAAGATTCCACTCGGAACGACAGACAGACAAACAAGAAAGTGATTTATTTATTAAATTAAATATTTGCACTTTAACGTGGTACAAATTAAATATTTATTTTATTCTATTTAGAAATACATCATCTGTGAAAATTTTAACTGTCTGACTATCACGGTTCATGAGATACAGCCTGGTGAGACGGACAGACAGACGGACGGACAGCGGAGTCTTAGTAATAGGGTCCCGTTTTACCCTTTGGGTTCGGAACCCCTAAAATCCACGTTCGATATTCATTGCAAATCGATCTTTCGCTCAAAATAGAACTTAGGGCCTCAAAACACACAGACACACACACACACCGAGGATTGTCTTACTGTTTGAAACTTTGGAGCGCAGAAAACTCAAGCAGGTTCGAATTTTTAATGTATGTAGAGCGCTGTGAATTTTGAAATGGGACATGAAGGGCAGCTACTTGCATCGTTGGCGTTACAAGAATACGTTCTTAGTAGACTATCCTTCCTTCATCCTTCGTGGGCAACTGCTTAGGTATGTTTTACAATATAATTCCAAAATTTATAACGGAGCTCACAGAAAGTAAAATCATTTTTTTTAAACATTATTGGCTTGCGTTTGACCACTATCTCACTTGATGGTAAGCGACGATGCGGTCAACGATGTAGCACGCTTGCCAAGATAGTACCTGTTCACTCGAGATTTGAAGATTCCTAGATTGTAAATTACGCGTAAAGACTATTCTAATGGGAAAAGCATACTATACTGTTCGTAATTACATAGGAAACAAAGATGCTTGGAATATTCCACTTCCGCAAAGTAGCCAACTGGTACATTATAAGAAACATAACATTGTAGAAAGTAGAAAAGCAAACAATTTTAACATAATCTCTAAAAAAATGCCCCTCAGTTTCATGTCGTATCTTCTCAGTTGTGGTTCTTTTTCCGATACGGTGGCGGTGGTAGAGTCTTGTGATAATTTGACGTTCATAAGTGCGTCTGTGGTGCCAAAACTGAATAGAATTTTTGATTTGATCCATATTTTTACAAGTTTCTTATCAAGTTTCCAACCTGTAAGTTTAACAGTGGGCTGGGATGATGAAATCCACGTACAAAACCTAGTTACTATAACAATAAGTCTATACTCGTAACTTGTAAATAGACCTGAGTGCTGTGGCTTGTGGTTGCATGTATTTCACGACATTTCATAATAGTACACTACTTCGCAATATCGTACTATAAGTAAGCAATATAATTAAATATAATTCTATTGTTACTTTCATCTATTTATTGTCTGGGCGACTTTGCGCATATCTTCTTTGATACCCATCACACAGGGAATCCTAGTTTGGGGTCAGATAGGCTGCGAGACCCCTGGTCACCCAAATAACCACATAATATATTTAACTTTTACCCCTTCACTTAATAACATTGCTCATAATAAAATACACTTGTCGACGGGGAGACTGTTCGTCCGGATATGGCAACCCCATTCCGTGCGGAACGTCTTCCTTAATCCTTGTCAACTTAGTATCATCCTTGTCAACTTATAATAATTAAGATTATGTGGTACCCCAAGCTATAGGCATAGACATACGTAGGCATAAATATTAAACCTTTCAGAATCTGATACAAATGATACATAATATAATTTTTAGAAAAAGCAAGAACCGACTTCAAGACTAAACTTAAATTTTTGTGTTTATTAATTTTTTCAAAAAGTGCTGAATTAATTTCGTTAAAATTTATATGCGACCACCTCTGAAGTATGACCTACCAAACAAAAAAGAATCAACAAAATCAATTCATAATGGGCGGAGTAATCGCGTAACAAACATACAAAAAAACATACAGTCGAATTGAGAACCTCCTCCTTTTTTTAAGACGGGTTAAAAAGGGTTTGACAGGCAAGTTCGCTTCTGTTTTGCAAAAACCACCGTCCTTCCAAATTGTGTTAGTCCTTTCTGTTCAAAGGTTATCTGGAAGAGATCGCTTTGACCGATAAGACCGCATATTGGTATGCTGATTTCTGTGAAATGTACTTGATTTTTAACCGAAGAAATAACGGAGGAGGTTTTCAAGTCGACGCGTATATACTTTGTTATGTAAAGAAAGAACGAAATAATCAAAATTGATTCAGCGCTCCTTGAAAAAATCAACAAAAACAAAAAAAATATAGACAGTCAAAAAATATTGAAGTCGGTTTGTGTTATTTTCTAAAAATTAGTTATCATGTACCTACCTATTTTGAAGGTTTTTAACAATAAAATATTTACCTATTCATCCATCATACTACACTGCGGCGGTCTCTCGGCGGAGCTACTAAAGCTCTTTTGACCAAATGACATGAAGCTATTTGTTACTAGTTACTCCCCGCAGTTTCACTCGCGGTTTTCTGAGATAAGCATCCTATGCCAGGACCTGCAGCCATATCTTTTGCCAGGACCTGCAGCACCTACATACCAAATTTCATCAAATCGTTTTGCAATTTTTACGTGATTGTATGACAAACATCCATCATCACAAACCTTCGAATTTATAATATTTAATATTAGAAACATTGGTTGAAAACGGAAGAATTAGGCAAATTATTTGCAGCTTCGAGTTTAGTAACAAAATCATTTACTTCCTCATTATCGTTTAGGCGATAAAATTCTATTAGTACACTTTTGGTTATTTCCATGATAATAAGGGAAAATACTGTTATTAATTAGGTACTGTTATAGCAGTATTTTTTCCTAAATTTTATTTTTAATTGTATTTTCCTGCGTAGAGTACCCTACGCAGAAAGTACACAATAATTATTATATTTATTTATTATTCGCTACATTTTAGAGATTTGAAATATGTAGGTATTCCAAATACTAGGCACTAAAGATTTTCCTTAAGTTATTCAGATACTTACTCAGTGAAGTATATTTACATTTTCAATTAGGTTAAGGAGGTGGTGGTATTACATTAAGGTGGCCGGAAGAAACTGGATGAGAAGAGCTGAAGACCGGGCTCAATGGCGTTCATTAGGAGAGGCCTATTCCAGCAGTGGACGACTACGGGCTGATGATGATGATGAATTAGGTTTCCAATATTGGTATTAAATCAGCAATTATTTTAAAATAAAGATGAACTTTTCACTTTCGGAGTTGCATGCGGCGCGATGGCTAAATAATGAAACTAATTATTAAAATAAGTTAAAATAATATAAGTTTTTGAATTGGCATGGTCACTAACAACATACTTAGTCGATTAGAAACAGGATATATTTTTAATGAAATTGAGCAACAAGACGATCAAGTCGTTTGCCTGATTGTAAGCCCTACGCTTGCCCATAACAGTACACAAGAGGACTGCGAAGCACTGCATTGCGCTCCTCACCCCGAGACATCGGATGGATAAATAATGAAAATGAAAATCTTTTCATAAAATCTTTTGTGATGGATTTCCGATATTTCGGTACTGAATACGTCGCTTAAAGAATATTTCATGGTAAATACCTTTCGTTTCTAAAATTGCAAAAAAAAAAACTTCTTCAAAACCGTGAGTAAGTTAAATTAATTAGTTTACAAACTTAACAATAAATATCGGTGAGTTACGAGAATTAACTAAAAATAATATGAGTAAGCTCAAAAAACCGGCCAAGCGCGAGTTGGACTCGCGCACGAAGGCGTACCATTATCTATAAAACGGGGAAAAAATTATGTCTGTTGTATCCCCCTTAAATATTTATCTTATTCTTTTTTTTAGTGTTTGTTGTTATAGCGGCAACAGAAATACATCATCTGTGAAAATTGCAACAGTGTAACTATCACGGTTCATGAGATTCAGCCTGGTGACAGACGGACAGATAGACAGACGGACAGCGGAGTCTTAGTAATAGGGTCCCGTTTTACCCTTTGGGTACGAAACTCTAAGAAGAGGTTTTATTTGCGCTACCAACTTTGAAATACCGTTATTGGCCATGAATATATCCACCATTTTTTAATCGTAGTTTTATGATATTAATTTAAGGAAAAGTCTAAGTTATCTTCTTTTATAAAATATACATAATCCATACACAATAATAATTTAAATAAAAAAATACATTTCACATAGGTAATTTAAAAAAAACCGCTACACTGAACTTGGACTGACTGACGAAATCGGCTAATTTTAATCTACATTATGCAAATTGATACAAATAGTTCTTCGAAATAATTATAGAAAAAAAAACAGTTTCGTCAGTCGATCGATTAATCACCAATAAACAAAAAAATGTGACGCTGGAGATGCACAGACGTGCCAAGCCAAAGACCTCTCAAGGAGACAGAAAAAGTAAAATTAAAAATAAACTCACAATAAAACATGCCCATGTAAAACCCGACGATGCCGATCGCGATCTTGACGAAATCATTCGTCGTGTCCTGATCGAACTTTTTCAGTAGATCACTCATGATGTATGCTTTCACTGGTCTAGCGGCGCACTGAGTCTCAACCATTGCTTATCGTTTTAAAAATATTATTTACGAATGCACGATAACCCGACGACCGGCTGATACTAGGCTGCATACAGAGGATGCATGTCCAGAAAAAAATATTTAAAAAAAAAAACTTTCCCGCGTTCCCGCGTACGTTTGGCGCGAAGTCTCGTTTAAGAATGATGCGAAAGCACGCGCTCGGACTTACCCCAGCAGTATTTTAATAATTATTATTTACTTGATATTAGATAGATATTCCGTTTTTGTTTACATTATTTAACAGCTATCTTGACGACTTTCAATCGCTGGCTAATAAACAACGTCGAGAATTTTGTTGGTAGGCTATTTTTAAAGGGTAAGCTAAATGTGGTTTCTGCAAGTCGATCAGAATTTTTACTGACGGCAAATGAACTACATACGAGTTTCTTTTTTATCTTTGTCATATTCGGCGAGTCTGCGATCACCTGCGCAGTCGTCACTTGGTCAGATTCACTTATAAGGAAGGAAGACTAGCATTAATATATATAATAATCTACATATTACTACATAGGTAATCAATATAACGGTCAAAGAATTTATTTCTGATACGATTTTACAAATTCACTTGCTAAGAAAAACAATTTTACATTAAAATATAAATGCTTAATGTACTTAGCCTAGTAACTAAATTACCTATTTAACATGTAACACACATTTGAATATTTTTTTTAAACATTATAAATTATTAAAAAAATAACGCCCAACGATCACATACATAGATCCTCGCCCCTAGCTAGGATTCCCTGTATCTAAGAAACCAGGAACTATGAGGACCATTGTCCCACAACACCCAGACACGAAACAAATGCTTGCGCTTTGTTTTCTGTACACAAACATTTGTCCCGTCGCGGGAATCGAACCCGCAACCTCAGTGATGTATGAGATTTGAGCCAACCTACCCAACCACTACACCACAGAGGCTGTCAATAATTAATAGTACTTAAATTGACAATATTATAATTGAGCAGGTAGACATAAAAATATTACATACACAATATCTGTATAAATTTACGTTTAAAATTGCATTTTCAGCCTATTTAATAAACGATATTTTACTTTGACTTTAAAATAGTATAAATACAGTGAGAATGGCTGAATTTCACATTTTCAGTGGTAAACCGGGCTCTTTAACACTTGGCATAAAATGTATCTACACCATAAATGGCTGATGGGTCTGCCGTCTCTGTCAGACCCGGATATCCAATTTACTATTCACATAAAACAAAAACCGCTCTACGAGGCTCATTACATACGTCACACACACATGCAAAATACTTTATCAAATCATGGGCACAGATTACTAAATAGTTACAGTCTGACCTGAAGAATACCTTAACAATTTTAGTTCCAAACTAAACAATGAGTGAAGTAAGAACAACAACTTTCTCAGGGTAAACACAATAAAGATACGAGTTAATACAGAGCCTTTGTTGCAATTTTTTATCTTGATGACTTTCAATCTACCTTATACTTTGAAAAGACAAAAATACTTAATGATTATAAGACTAATACCTATCCACTTAAAATTCCCTTAAACCGGGCCTCGTCACTCTATTCTCACTGGCCATTCAAACTCTACCTTCCAATTACAGCCTTTCTTCCTGCCCCCAGTAAATAAAATTCTAATGAAAAAAGCATAGGTACTATACAATAATTACATAGAAGAAAAAGATGCATAGAACATTCCGCTTCTTCCAAGTAGCCAACTGGTACATAAAAAACATAACATTGTCAAAAACAAACATACAGTTTCTTGCCGTACCTTCTGGATAGTAGTTCTTTTTCCGATACGATGGTAGAGTCATTGTAATAATTGACGTTCATAATTGCGTCTGTGATACCAATAAATTATTTTTCAAAAAAAACTAAACCGACTTCAAAACCACAAATGGCACTCAAAAGTAAAAAATAAATTAATATAATTATCATAAGCGCTACCCACTCATATATTTGAAGTCGGTGCCAGCCAAGTCTAATAGGTAGCAGATAAATATGTATATAGTAAGTACTACTTGTAGGTAGTATCTATCTACTACCTTTTAGACTTGGCTGGCACCGACTTCAAATATATGAGTGGGTAGCGCTTATGATAATTATATTAATTTATTTTTTACTTTTGAGTGCCATTTGTGGTTTTGAAGTCGGTTTAGTTTTTTTTGAAAAATAATTTATTTTACCCTTTTTAGTGAAAAACAAGTTTTAATTAAATTAATTCAAAAAGTTTTTAAAGACAAGCTTTTATGATCTAGAAGCCACATCATGACGAAGTTTAAAACGGGCTATCACAATTAAATGCATGTACAAAAAAATTTCATGTCTGTCCTATATCTCTGTTGAAGAGTTCCCTCGCCGGAAGTCAATCCTGGGTGTATCTGCCATGTCATGATGGAATTTAGAACAGGCTATTATGGTTAAATCCATTTACGAAATGTTGTGTCTGTACTATTCACCGTTGAGGAGTTCCCTCACCGGAAGTCAACCCTGGGTGAAGCAGGTGAAGCAGTCGAATACAAACCTCCACCTTTAGAAAGTTGGTTACGAAAAAAACAAGAACCGACTTGAAGATTAAACTTATATTTTTTGTTTTTGCTATTTTTTTCAAAAACTACTGAATGAATTTCGATAAAATTTATATGTGACCACCTTTGAAATATTACCTACCAATCAAAAAAAGAATCATCGAAATCAATGCATAATTGGCGGAGAAATCGCGTAACAAACACACAAAAAAAAAAAAAAAAAAAAAAACATACCGTCGAATTGTAAACCTCCTCCTTTTTGAAGTCGGTTAAAAATGAATAAGGAACTTTGATGAGTAGGGCATCAAAGAGAAATAGGCTGACTATTCCATTGGTTTTATGTTCCATTGACATACTTATCAGCTCATCTGACATTACGTGGACATTAGTTTTTAAAAGCGAGTGGTAGAAATGTCACCAACATTTAATAAGGCACCTTAATTGGGGCTTGGCGAGTTAATTTAGTAAAACTGATAATTTTGTTATGTCTTCTTTGGTCTATGTTTACGCGACCTTTTTGACACCTAAAATGCAAGGGGTCATAAACTCTTACACGTTTTAATACTCTTAACTCATAGGCCCGAATTTTCAATCCTTAGATAGACAAGCAGATAGCGGCCGAAATAAACATTACTTCACATTTTGTCCTTTTCTTACATGTGTTTTTAGTATTTAAAAGGCGAGACGAGCAGGTCGTTCCTGATGATAAGCATAGCGCCCATAACATTTGGTGCAACCAGAACTTCGTTTTGCAAAATGCACGGCACTGCACTGCGCTCACCCTGGATGACCTTGGGACAATAGCTCTAAGTCTGATAATGCTCATTCATCTCTCGCTTGAATAATTAAAATGAATAATATTTATTCGGCTAGACAACTACTTATCTTACCTCTTATTTGAGGATTGAAAAGTCAGGTCTTAATAACGGAAGGAACAATGGGCGATATTTGAAAACCTTCTAGGGCGAATGGTCGATATGGTGAACCGACCACAGTCGACGAGTGAAGGTGCTATGACGTAGCTTGACGCAAAAGGTTTAACAACTAGTGACTGTGGGGAAGTCATAGCCATAGAAGATAGAGAAGCCATAGAATTGAACGCAGTCGTTACCTTGGTAATAAAAAAAAAAATTCACGAAATTAAATGACAAAACCACGTGATGGTAAGCAACTGGAATTTTGTTTTGCAAAATCCTGCGCGCCACTGAACTGCGCTCGTCAACCTTTATTTATTTTTTGAGGGGGGGAAAATGCCAAAACGAGTTGGTCGTTTGCCTGATGGTAAGCAATACGCCAGCCCATAACAATAACAGCACCACCCAGATCTCTGTTTTGCAAAATGCTGCGCGTTGCACTGCGCTCGTCCCTTGAGATAATACCTCTTAAGTCTCATAATGTCCAGTAATTTTGCTGGCTTCAAACAGGAACACAGTGATGCTTGCTCACTACTGCTTGGCGGCAAAACAGCTGGGCAAGCGGTGGTACCTACCTACTCAGACGGCCCCTCGCATACGAGAAACTAAACTGACTAAGTAAAGACGCTTTATTGATTACTGACTTACGAACACTCTTTTACTATGCAATGAAATCAAATGTTGGAAATGTCTTAATCATCATTATCAGCCTATTACATTCCTACTGTTGAAATTCATGCATGATGTTTTTTACATCCTATTCCTACGGTGGTTGGTGACCTCACGTATTTTTTAAGAACATCAGCCATGCTCGCTCTTATTAGGCGTTTACACTGATTAGATCCTTATTCCTGAATGTTAATTGGAGCGATGATGTTTAATGCTGTAATTAATAAGTAAGCATTAATAAAAATAAAAAAATACCCTGCCAAAAACATTATAGCCTATGTCACTTGGGATGATTTAAGGATTCCGAGGATACCCCATACATCCAAATCTGTTGAGGCATTTTGTAATAAAAAAACGCACATACATTAACCCCGAAAACATTACATTCCTTTTTTGGGGAGTCGCGTAAAAAGCAGTTTGCTTGAAAGTTAGTTGTAAAGTAAGGTTGGTAGGACAGCTGGCTTTGCTAACTGAAGATAAAATTTGTTTGTCAGATCTGTACACGCGGCGCACTAATATTCTTTGTCACAAGTTCATTGCTCTTTATCAGCTGATTGTTAGGGTTGAAATGAACTTGATTACCAGAAATGTCTAAATTATCATATCTTGTGATTTTAAAAAGTTTCTGGTGATTTGCACTTGGACTTGAATTATTAATAAGCTTCTATATGCGTGGTTTAATTATTACTACACATTAATGTTACACGTTGTATATAATCTGAATCTCGGACACGGCTCCAACGATTTTCATGAAATTTAGTATGCAGGGGGTTTCGGGGGCGATAAATCAATCTAGCTAGGTTTAATTTTTAGAGAACGTCGTTTTATCCGTGTTTTAAACATAAACTGAAAAATATGACTCTTTCTGGCATCTATTGGCGAGAAGTAATACTATTTCTTTATTTTAAAGCTTTGGCAACTAGGGCCATCAGCTTAAACAACAACTAAACTGCTTTACCGACACAGCCACACTAAAGCTACTTGACAATAGATGGCGTTGTTCAGCAACACTAAGCCATCTCAAAAATACCGGTCATCCAGATACTACAATTAATTTAACGAGATTATAATTTGGCAATAAGGGTAGGCTCAGCATCGTTCCGTGTAAACTCTTGTGGGTTTACACATGGCTGGTTTTCAGCGTATACCCCTTTGCTCGAACTCAGATGTGGCATCCACTAACCCGTACTGGGCCAGTGTGTCGCGAATCATGGGTCATACTCTCTTTGAAAAAAGGTCCGTGTTCCAGCATTGGCTTAATTTGCTGATGTCAACAATAAGAAGTTAGTTTGACTGCCACTGTGGTGTAGTGGTTTAGCAGGTTGACTCAAATCCCACACACCACTGAGGTCGCGGGTTCGATTCCTGCGACGAGACAAATGTTTGGCAACAGAAAAAAGCGCAAGCATTTGTTTCGTGTCTGGGTGTTGTTGGATGGTCCTCATAGTTCCTGGTTCCTTAGATACAGAGAATCTTAGTTAGGGGCCAGGAGCCTATATGTATATGATCGTTGAGCGTTATTAATTTATTTATTTACTTAACAATGGAATTGAGAGGATGTACAGTGGATTAACAGTGGATTCCAACAAAACGTCACATGTAAAAAACGTACGTTACGGCCGGGCGTTATTATCTACGACGGCAATACAGGTTTGTAGCTAGTAAACGTAGTTATATAATAATTATATTATTATTTTCCTTCGCTTGTACAATAAAAAAGTACAATTATTGTAGTACGCACGCGGAAGTTTATATACGTTTCGATTTTTTTAGTCCTCGGCGTCATTGGGTAAGCCCAAGGGGAAAGTCCTGACGAATTCTCACTACAAAAACGGCACCTTTTTAAGGATTGTAGGTTTATAAATAGACGCAGATGGCCACTTCGTTTTATAATTAGGTAATTAGAAATTAAAGAAGACAAGATCGGAGATTAATCTCAAGATAAAAGTCATGAATAACAGCAATGAACTCAAGAAGTGTTGCAAGCGATATGTGAATGTCTTCAGTGCGAGTAGATTCACCCGCAGGTAAACATTGTATGCAACAAGTTTGTCAAGTGATAAATAATGATGCCTCTGTTTGCAATACTTATCTACACATTTCCCCGATTCTAAAAATGAAATAGATAAACTACTTTTTTCTTTCTTTGTCGTGTAAGGCTAGCCTTGATTAAGTGGTACTATTATTCTGTGCCCTAGTGTCGGAGTTATAGACCGTTTGAAGGTGTCCGACATAGCCTAACGACTTTTGTCCTAAGCCAACAGCCGGGACCGCCTGTTTAAGACCTACGAAGCACGGTAGCGCTCAGATATAATACACAAAGAAAGAAGAAAGAAAGAAAGAAATTATTTATTGCCAAAATGTACACATAGAGTATAAATTAGAACACAATATATTTATTAGCACAAAAATACAAAAAACAGCAGCATTAGGGGTAAGCTCAGCATTGAGCTGCGTAAGGCTGACAGCTCACGCAAGGCTGATTTCACAAACGGTAGCCCATCCAAATGGTGACCGCGGGAAACCTAGCAGACCTGCTACGAACTACTAGGCGAAAAGAAAAACCTGTGGCCGCCTTGGACCCTCATAATATAGCTTTACAATCATTGTAATAGATCCTAATCTCGTTTAGTTTATCTGGAGAACGAGATATCCTGATACCTAGTTGTTCCTGGTTCTCCATCTCCCACCAAGTCAATGATTAGCCATGCCATCCCACAATACCATGACGAGAAACAAGTTCGCATTTTTTTTCGTACCGCAATTCGAAACCGCAACCTCTTTCTGGAGCAGCCTGTACATGGCTTTGGTCCTTGAAGAAATTGTATTTCCTCATGTTATTGAACGACTAAAAATTCGGATAGAAAGTCGGTCGCCGAACAAACCAACAAACATTACAGTGATAATATAACAGAAACAAGTATACATAAGCGCATCACTCAACGGCTGGACCGACACGGCATTTGTTTTGCGTAACAGACCTGACTTTGATCTATGGAAAAAAAAATTGGAAATAATGACCGGAAAATTGGGAAATTCGGGAAAAACTGTCAAGATCAGTCGTACCAGCCAGTTTTCAACAAAATTCAATGGCATTATTTGAAAAGTAAAACCTGAAGATATAAAAAACAAAGTTCCGGCGAATTGAGAGCCTCCGTTGTTGAAAAAAAGATTAAAAAAGAAATAAGATATAATAGCCTACTAGGTAAAGATCAAAGCAATTTTTTTTATTACACATGATAAGAGTCCATAACTATCTTTGTGCATTGTGGCTATCACTCCAATCTGATAAAACAGGAACAGAATACTCAATAGTAGAGACAGAGAGACAAGCTTCAAAGTTAGATTTTTTCTATCTTATATATATAAAATTCTTGTGTCACAATGTTAGTTACCTTACTCCTCCAAAACGGCTTTACTGATTTTTACCAAATTTTATATACATATTCAGGCCTGAGAATCGGCTACTATCTATATTTCATACCCCTAAGTGATAAGGGTTGTTGAAACCGCAGGTGAAACAGCAGGGCGCAGTAATAGAAAATATTAAATAAAAAATCAAGAAAAATGTAAGTTTTGAAAATACTAGTGTAGTATAAAAACCTTTTAAAAGTAAGTTGACCTTCAGTCCTAACCAGTTTGGTCTGCATATAATCTGTAGTGAAAGGCTAGTGTATCTCTATTTCAATGATATCACAAATGGGTAAAATATCTGGAAGTTTCCATTAATATATGTACCTAGTTTTGATTTCGCAGTCAAAATAAGTTAAGAAGCAAATAAACAAATGTACACATAAAGGTATACCTACTCTGGCTTCTTACAGGTACAAATATAAAATTATACCTTCCTTAAGCAATACTTTAAATGGTGAAAACCACATTAAAATCCATCAAAAACCTTAGAAATACTAACATGATAAACAGAATTGAGTACTTAGTGAATAATCTGACAAAATGCAGGTACTAACATAGTATTAAACTAGTTGGAGATTGTTATTAATCAGCATCGCAAGATCGAATTACACAGCTTGGATTAGAATGGGTTAATCCTTTACCTCTCAGTTGGCAGATACTAGATAGCTTTACAGATAATAAAATTTTAATTTTGTTTTTTCTTCTCCCCCTTGTAGGATGTAGCTACAAATTTTAATTGTTACCTCATAATTATGGGCATCACAATGACATTGTCAATTAATTGAATATATGGCATATCAATGATCCTCCAAATATTTTATATGTAATGATATATAGGTATAGATAGCTATATCCAGCACTGGATAAAAATAACCATAAACATTTCACAAGCGATAATAAGATTATGATGCAATATGTATAAAACTTTATTATCAGCAGTCAATATCTGTATTCTCATATTGTGCAAGGAAATCATATGACTTAGGTGGGTATATTACTTATTACCTTTATTTTTAAAGACTGCCTATTGCCAGATTATATTTTACAGAATATATAATATATATATGATCTTGGTAATAATAGAGAATTACGAATTTATTAGCGTGAGTTAACATTTAATACGCGCGAAATACGTAAATTTCTTTAGATGTCGTTACTTCTAGGCGTTCTAAGGTGTATAAAAACGTCGAATAAGCAGGTCGTAGTACTGCTGCAGTCATGATTTTACACATATATCGAAGGTCGCATAATAAAGTTCCACTTACCGATCATATCGTAGAGGCTCGAAGAATAGTTGTCCATAAAATTTGAGACATAACTCATTTTGTTGACACAACTGTTAGCGACGGATTTTTCTTTATAAATCCTGTGGCTGGCGGTACAAGGTATTAATTAAACTTTACAAAAAATACGTGTATGCGACGGCGTAGCGAAATACTTAATTTACAAAATAGCATATCAGTTTAAGGCTTTGTTTATTAATTTTTTGCAACATCGCCAAAGATCGCAAGTTCATTGATCAACAATCATTTTTTGACAATGAATTGGCATTGACAATGACAATATTGACAATGACAGCGACATATTGACATATAAGGCTTAAAATGAAATATCAAGCCCAATTAACAAGCCATCAAGCCAAAGGTTTGATGAAAAAATTCTTCAGGGAGGAAAACTTATTCATGGATGATGAGTTAACTTAATATTTTAATCTATGACATATGGCTGAGACTCCAATGCTACCACCATTTTAAAATAATTTGTAAAAATTGTATATATATCACTGTCAGTGTCAAATTGACAATTCCTAGTCTGTGTAAAGTCAATACAAAACTCAAAATTAAAAATTGTGCTATGAAATTCCTATAGTATTTTTAAATATACGGAAAATTTCTTCATAAATATAACAATAATTAGCCATGACTGACAAAATATATAAAATGATGCTGCTTAGACGTAGATTTTGTAAACGCATTGTTATTGCTACCTTCGTTTTCGGTCTTTCATTTTATGTTTCTGTTCTTCTTTTCGGTGATCTGAAGAGCCCGAGAATAATGAATTTGACTAATTTGAATCGCTGTCCTGCCTGTTACGGTGTAACTGTATGTCCAGAGCTATATTCCAATCAAATAACATTAGATACTCGCCAAGGCTGGTCCAGCTTATTCAACGCCAAAAATATATATTATGGCTATACAAAATATAATAGAAGAGCAGTTTTGAAGAAACTAGCTCATGACTGGGAGCTTAGAGAGCTTGACTCGAAGCTGTGTCAAATTTGGGGGCTGAAAAGTGGCTGCACACCTATGCAAGTAGCCAATGCATCGCACATTGATGAAAAAATTATAAAAATAGTGCAGTACAACTTTACTAGACCAGAAGTAGAACCTAGAAAAGGGCTAGTGATGTGTCCGTATTCCTATAGCTTCTATAATTTGGTACAACCAGTGCTCAATGGAAAGAATAATAATTATAAGTTTGACTTGATGTATCTCTGGACTATGCTAATGGTGAATCCTGAGCCTATTATTTTGCAGGTAACTATTTCGTTTATAAGAAACATTTCATACAACCTACCTTTATAGACTCCATGAAAGGTTTGTTTTTTGAGGAGTACCTAAAAACTTACTTAGAAATAATAATTATGAATAACCTTGGAATAATAATTTTCAGCATCAATGCATGATAACAGTGAAATGATAGCAAACATTTTAAAAATTTATATTGTGCATGTTTTAGGTGATACCAAAGTCAAAAGGTTGGCCTGTGCCAGCATATGGTGGCGTCTGTGGCAGATTAGAACTCGTTGCATATGAGGGAGAGCCTCTGTCGTCATTAATGCATTTACAATGGCATCGGAAACTAAAATTTGCAAAGAGCATACTTAATGCTGCTATGGACTTTACTTTTAAACATGACAGGTTAGTTAAGTTTCAGTTAGTTACAATCTTAGGGTATATACAACTAGGTATAGAGCGCATGTTCCTAAGTGGGAACAGTATGCACGGGTGAGAACATAGCATCATTCTGTCCACAAGTATTAGTTTTTACGAGTACTAGTAGTGTGAGCGCCAGTTGCGAGTTCTTAGCAGGTATTTCTCAATTTATCTTAAGAAAATGGTTAAATGTGCAATAAAAACGATGCTCGGAAACATACTAAACAGAATTCTAACATCACATTTCACTGGTAAGCCACTTTTTAATACTTTTAAGTTCAAAGTTCGTTTCGTTTCGCGGGGGTGAACAAGACGTGCGACGCGGGGCTACACATACCGCCCGCACTGCCCCGCAACCCCACGACTCAAATAGTGATGTGACTTGTTTGGCCTATTGCGATAATGATGTTTGTTATGAGAATGGCGAGCAATAGTTTGCACCGGCACATTATCTGCGTTTGCGATTAGAAATTCTAGTAATTTATGTAAATAAAAATTAAATTTAAAAGTTAGGTGAGGTTCGTCTATAGCGACACTATCTTCAGCCGAGTTCCGTTACACAACTAACCTCCCCGAAGTTAACAACTTCGGCGGGGTCTAATTTCGAAAAAGCATAATTTTAAATTCCAAATTTTTAATTTAATGCGCTGGAAGCCCCGATGCACTCAAGGAGTTCAAATATTCTACAGGGTACGCTAGTGAATTGCCACTATCCTCGCCATGCACCCTACTTTCCACGCAGCCTGCAGAGCAAGGCGCCTTCTGGATGACGACCAAAATTGGGACGAAACTAGCAAAAGCAGTCGTAAGTGATGGCTCACGACGTAGGATGTATAGTCCTATACATCAACGTCCTGTTCAATGTCCCTCAAAACATAGGCGGGATATCTTCAGCAAGATGGGGTAAATACTTCTACCACAGTTGCACTGGGCTCGACAGCCCACAAAACACCAAAATTAAAGCAAGCAAATGGCGCATACGTCGTGAGCCATCACTTACGACTGCTTTTGCTAGTTTCGTCCCAATTTTGGTCGTCATCCAGAAGGCGCCTTGCTCTGCAGGCTGCGTGGAAAGTAGGGTGTTTAACACCATCGACTGTTCTGAGGAACGCAAATGATGTAGCGCCGCGAACAGACAGTGTGTATCAGCAACCGTAAATAGTAGCATACATTGATACTGGCATGGAGGGTGTACCTACATACTGCCAAAAGCATGCTCCTGATAGACACCCGATGCCCCCACCAAGTCATCGTTTGTTAACTGGACCAGTTTGTTTGTCGTTGAAGTCGTTGTTTGGCACTTCGTCATACATTAAATTTTTGGCAAAATCACCCTCTTGAAAAACCTAAAAAACGCCAGAAATGTGGTCTGTACATATATATACATACATTTTAAGTCGCCCTGGTTGATTTTTTTCGAATATCTTCCAAGTACAGATTTTTTGGGTTCTACGATTTTATTATAATGTATAGATAGGTACTACACATGCAGTATATACATTCATACATTAACACAAGACATAACAATAGGTACCGTGTGTCCGTGTCACAGCGCACAATTATTACCCTTCACGTAATATATACTACCCTTCACGTAATATATATTATACTTCACGTAATATATATTATACTTCACGTAATATATATAATCACGATAGATATGTGGCAAATAGCCACATATCTATCAAGATAGCTAGCTATAGTTTACTTGCCTACGCTACGCATTGGGCGACAAGTACGATACGCGCGCTCTATACCTTGTTATATATACTCTAAGGTTACAATAGACCTTGCTCAAAGATAAACAAAATAAATAATGCATATAATATTATATTTTTCAGATTCCGTTTCTACCTATTAGACTGGTCAATAGACAACATAGTGGCTAACGAAGAAGATGACATCACATTCGTAGACCTAGAAGATGTTATTGTACTTGACAAGCACATATCCCCTCGTATGGACCTACCAAACTGGTACAAACGCTACGGCAGAGAAAACCACCCTGGCTTCTCATTTTCCATAGACAGCATGTGCCGACACCATCTCAGCGATCATAACATTTGGGCAGCATGTTATGTTTTAGCCGGTGATGAAAATCCATTGCTATATCCTATTCCGAAGCATATAAATGAAACAAGGCCACATTTTGACAGGTTATTGATTGAATGTCTGAACGGTGATGATAGATTTAAGACTGTAACGAAACTGCAACATTTATTAAATGATATGCTCATGGATGATGAGGTGGTTGGATTTGGAGCCGTTATTAGATGACAATAAATTAATTAGTGAAGGCCCTACACCTGCTACTTATAGCTTGGTTATTATGATTAACTATGACAAAAGGCGGGAATGAAGCTATGCTTTAAGGAATTATTAGAAGCTATTATGCTCCTACCAAAGATATCAGATAAATCAATTGATTTTGGCAGTATTTGTGCCTTTATTTATATTATCAATTTTTATATTGCTCTTAATTTTAAATATTTTATTTGTAAATTATAAATTGTGGGTACATAAAATACAACTCCTCACAGGATAAATACCTATGACTTCTGTCTATAGCCAGCAGATGTGATGACCAGACAGAACCCAAGTTTGTATTGTATACCCTAAAATTTATGGTTTTCATTTATGCAGGCAGTATTGCTTATCAGAAATATAGTATATTATTAAATAACAATTAATCTCAATTTTTTGTTCATGAGAATTTGTTTACCCTGTGATATTATTGCTATGTGAATTGGTTGTGTTTTTTGACATGAATAAATTTTTTAACTTCATTTCGCCGTTATAATTTTTTTGCTTTGGAGCTTTGATAAAATATTATTGAACCCTGGTATTATATATTCTTGACGGGGTTAGCCGTGTTTGTTGAGTATGTGCAAAACCAAGAAAACTTTATAAAAATAATGGCCCTGCAATTGTTATTGGCAGGCGTGGCGCTTATCATCAGGCGAACGGCTTGTTCGTCTCATCGTTCAGTTCAATAAAAATATAAGTCTAGCCTTTCATATTGCATTAAAATAAAACAGTATTTTATGCAACGGGATGAGTTAAATAAAATAAAAAATAAACAGACATCCATCATGATTTACAGCTCTTATTAAACCTGTAAAGTGTAATGTTATTTTTATTGGGTGCCTCCATTCCTTAACTTTTCCTTTCCCGTATGTACAAATGTACTTTGTGACTTGTCCTATGCTCTCGCTCGGTCACAGACAAGGAACATATACTCACAGATCACTGACTAGGTTCACAAAACAGATACAGTGTTTTGTCCTAAGATCCTGGTTGTGGCTGTGCAATTTTGGTCGTACATTATTGTGCCAAACATTATATACTCCCGAGAATCGTGTAACAAGAGGCACAAGAGAGATTGTAAAGGTTTCTGAACGAAATACATTACGTCAAAATAAATGTGCTTATGGTAAAGATAAACAATTTTTAATTCATAATCTTTGTTCAAGTTGGCTAATGCTGTTTCTTTCTAACCTTTATTTAAGATATATTTTAGAAAGAGACGGGTGACCCCCGCTGCCCGATCAGCCTTCATGCGATACATACAGTACGACACGTCAAAAATTTGGAACAAAACTGGAGGTTGTGGGACCCTTGTGTATCATAGAGTAAAGTATATACTATAGGCAAAGGTATATAATATATAGGTATATTGTGTTTGTGGGGAGAAATGAGAATACTTTATTTATAATAAAATAAAAAAAATAAGGATAAATTCGTGCTACTTGAATGATCAGCAATCATGAGTACTTCTGACTCTGATGACGATAATGCTATTCGTTATGGAACTCCGCTGGAGCCTTATGAAGAAGGTTAGTTATTTTGTTGTACTTGAAGTTCGTTTACCCAAACACAATAGATTTTAATAAATATTATAAATATTTGCTTTCCTATTCTAGATAAAAAGTTAATTCATGTAATTCTTGTGTTATTCCGCTAAAATCAACAGTCAACAATCAAATACACAATATTAAAAGAACAAATTTTCTAGGTAGGTTAAGTTCAATAAATATGTCTGTATATCTTGAAATATTCCCAATCGATAATTGAACTGTCAGGAGTGTCAGTGATGTTATTATATTAATCACTAGCTGTGCCCCGCGGTTCTCCGGCATAAAAGTATCCAATGTGTTATTCCAACGTAAAAGCTATCTCCATTCCAAATGTCATCCAAATCCATTTAGCCATTGTGGTGTGAAAAGGCAACAAACATATTGACATACAAACTTTCGTATATAATATATTATTAGTAGGATACATACCAAATACCAACCTCCTAACCATTCAAATACACGCTCATGGGAGAACACACTGGTTTCTGAGACACAAATTTTACTATATTGAGAACCAGAGAATTCGTAATTGTTTTTATTTGAACTATTTACAAGTAAAGTACAAAAGGAGAACTTAATGATGAAGCATATTCTACCATTTATCCAGTGATAACAAGCTAACAATGCAAATCTACTTGATACTCTGATTGTAAAGTGCTTCCATCTAAAAGTTAAACTGCTTCTTCTATTCTAGATGAAATCCCATCTAAACGGAAGTATCAGCAGCCTACGGACCAGTATGCAGTGGACGCTCACGGCAGGCGTCGGTTTCATGGAGCCTTTACTGGGGGCTTCTCGGCAGGGTTTGGTAATTCTGTGGGCAGTCAGGAGGGATGGACGCCGGCTACTTTCAAGAGCTCCCGTGGTGAGAAGGCTCAAAGCTCTGTGAGTATATTATTTGTGCCTTAATTATTATTGGGTTTATCAGCTACATATTTTATTTATTAAGTTTCAATTTCACAATACTACTCACAAGGAGTTCCTGAGCGAAACAGTTCTGTAACATCAAGCCTAACGCACTCCGCACTGTAAGTACGAAGCTACAAGTACATAGCCGGACACCGGCGGCGGGTTGCGCGTCGTTACACGTGTCGCGTCAGAAGAGATAAGAGCTATGCGACAGAAAAAGAGGCACTCTGTAGGTTAATATGACTAGTAGGTATGCAGCGCTATGCGAGCTGAATTGAATTTTATTGGGTCATAGCAAGAGTCGCTATTTGTTTAAATTTCTTTGCGGAGTGATGCTTCTGTTCCTTAGTATTCTGTGGTCATATGGACAATATAACTAAGCTGTAACATGGACATCCCGAATGTAACACATTTCCAATTGCTGTTGGGGAAATGTATACCTAGGAATTGTGTATAATAAATTTTCTTTCACTCCTTTCCTATTGATTTTAGGCATTGTATACCTACATGTTTACTAGGAATTCTATATAATGACGGATTACATAGATTTCCAATAACATATCGCACCTTCGGTAAGACAAGGGCATAATTGTTAAAACGGGTTTTGAGTTTCTGGAGGAACAAAGGCATATATCATTAGAAAGAAAGAAAAAAACATATACATATAAGGCATATATCATTAGAAAGAAAGAAAGAAACGTTTCTTTCTTTCTTTCTAATAATATATAAGGCATAAGTACACAACATGTGACTTTGTTCTTCCAGTAACTCAAGGTTTGTTTTTACAATTATGCCCTTGTCTTACCGAAGGTGCGATATATACAAAAATACTTTAATTAAATGTTTGTGCACCATCAAAAACCAATTCTGCTCATCATTAGCTCAGTAACACGGTGTATCATAAAAAATTATATTTTTCATTATTTGTGATGCTATTGGAATACTAAATTAGTTATTTTTTACCATCAGAGCCAAAGACCAGAAGATTTCATGGATGAGGAAGACCGCAGTGAATTTGGCATTGCACCTAAACACATGCAAACACACAGTGAGTTCTCAGGGCATAAGAGAAAACAACAGACGTTCCATGATGGACCAATTCCAGGTACATATCAAACTAGCATTCTATTACTTTATACCTAAACAGGATGTAACATTTTAAGCCCCATCATTCTTATGTTTTTTCCTTACTTCCTTCAATTCCTCTATTTTATCTTCCATCTTTCTGCCTTACTTCATTCCTTCATTCCATAATTTTTCTCTCTTCATTCACACTTTCTTCATTCCCTTTCCAAAATCTTCCCAAATATTCTATTCTAGTGAACTTGACAGGCTGATGATGATAATGATCATCATTCTATTCTTCACAGGAGAACCAGTTCTTGACCACTTAATCCGAGCAGTCCATGAGACTGCAGCAGTTAGGATGCTCCGTGACATGGGCTGGAGACCAGGGCAGGGCACCGGAGACAGGGTCACCAGGAGAGAAAAGAAGAAGGTTATGGAACAGCAGAAAGTGTATGGATGCTATGTGCCAGAAGAGTTGAGACCGGTGGGTGAGCTATACAGTTGTAGACAATGCAAGCAAGTGTGGCTAAACAGGAACTGTTGCGACTTTCGATCCAACTCACTGCGAGTTTGGAGTGTTTGGACCTGCTTAGCCACCAATGACTTTTTTAAGGTGTAAATAGATAAATGGATAAAATACAAAAGAAAAATGTTTAATAAATGGTTATTATTATTGTTATAAAATGGTTATAGGAAAACATTGTAAGGAAACCGGTATGAAGGATTCTGCCAACATGACCTAAAAATCCGTCCGACCCGGAACTTTGTTTTGCAAAATACTGCGCGGCACTGCACTGCGTTTATCACCCTGATACTATTAGCTCATAATGCTCAGTAATTTCGCTGGCTACAATGCCCTTCGAACCGGAACACAGTAAAACTTGCGCACTACTGCTTGGCGGCAGAATAACTGGCAAAGCTATGGTACCTGCCCAGATGGCCTTTCACATACGAGAGACCTACCACCAGACAATGTATTATCTGTTGACTTTTTCTAACATGTTCTTTGACAAAAATGTTATCCGCCGTTACTCTTATCAACCCTACATAAATAAGGGAATTACATATTACCATATAGCCTTATACATTTATTTTTTCAGACTACACAACCCGGAGACCAAGAATCAGACCAATCCAGCGACTCAGAGTTCGAATACGACACTCTCTTCGCGCCAGATGATTATGAGCCTTATATCCTAAGCCGTAAAAACGATCGATTCGGCCTCGGTTACCAGGGTCTAAGCAGACACTCTGTTTTGGGCAATATGGTGGGGGAGTACGGAGAAAGTAATTCGAAGAGTCATTTGAAAATGAGGGACAAAGGGAAGAAGGTAAGCAAAATCATGTTCTTTTAACTGTGCAATTTGTTTTCCAACTACTTTCTCCTCTTTGCCTTCTCCCTTCATTCCTTCGGCATTCTTCCCTCTACATCTGCCTTCTTTCCTTCCAAACCACTACGTTTTTGTGGACGAGCAATTTGTAACTTTAAAGTCAGATAAGAAAGTCATCTCCTAGTTTGTTCCACGTTTTTTTTTATTGTAGTGAATGATGAGACGAGCAGGTAGTTCGCCTGATGTAAAGTCAGTATCATCAATAATACCTAACAATAAATAATAGAACCATGTCGTAATCATTATTACGTGGATTGCAACCCATACTAGCTCTCTTAGAGAATGCCCATGCCCCAGCAGTGGAACGTAATGCCATTATGTTCCACTGCTGGGAAAAAAGTGACGCTCTCATCATCAATTCATCATCTGCCCATTACCAGGCCTAGCGCACTCCGCACTGTAGGTACGAAGCTACAAGTACATAGCCGGACACCGACGGCGGGACACACGTGCCGCGTCAGAAGAGATAAGAGCTATGCGATAGAAAGAGAGGCGCTCTGTAGGTTAAAATGACTGGTAGGTATGCAGCGCTACGCGAGCTGAATTGAACTTTATTGCGTCATAGCAAGAGTCGCTATTTGTTTAAATTTATTTGCGGAGTGATGCTTCTGTCCCTTAGTATTCTGTGCCATTACGGTAAAGGGCTGATGGCGAATGGATGATGAGCGCGTCACATCAATGTTATAACTATAAAAAAACAGCTAGGTTTTTTAATAGTTATTACCGTGTGGCACTGGAATTGTTATAGTCCAGCGTAAATTTTAGGTACATGTTGTAATAATGATTTCGATAACAAAGACAATGGGAAACGCAATTTCTTTTTACGGAACTATGAGATGAGACGAGCATGTCGTTCGCCTGATGGTAAGCGCCACGCCTGCTCGTAACAATTGCAGTGCCACTCAGAACTTTTAATACCATAAATAGCATTGCGTAGGACTACATTGAACTCATCACCCCCGATACATCAGAAAGAAAGAAAGAAAGAAAGAAATAATTTATTTTGACAAAACTGGACACGGTACTACAATGATCACAACACAATAAAACAAAAATAAAACAATTAATAAATGAAATACTGGGCGCTTGTGTATGAGAATCACTGCCGTGCACAGTGACGTCAAAAAAGGTCTGAACTCAGCATAATGCTGTGGATAAATCCACAACGTTGGTTTTCAGCTCAAACCTCTGGTGACGCACGTGAACCGTATCTGAGCATCAGATATTGAGACTCATATATGCCCAGTAATTCACTGAAATCGCACCCACGGTAATCGCGGAACACATGTACAGACTGTAGCCTAGTCGCGTTTCGGGATGATGTTTTATTTTATTTTATTTATTTTATTTTATTTTATTCATAATAAATAACATCCTTACAGCTAAAAAATGCCAATACGATGCTATTATATAATATTTAAGTACCTTACCTAATATTCAGTTTTAATATAAATAATTATTTTCAACAAAAATTCGAGCCACTTCTGTAAACTTCGACAGGCTACAGTTAAAAATATCAATCTCCTCCGACAATAAGTTAATTAGTCTTATGGCGCGTGACAAGGGGGCGAACTTGAGCAGGTTCGTTCTCGCCACGGGCACCTCAAGTGTGGCGACGCGGCGGCGCGCGCGCCCGGCTCCGTTCGGCACGCGCAGCCGCAGCGCCGCCAGCACCTCGGGGTGATGCAGCGCGCCGCACAGCACGCGCCACACGTACCGCGCAAGCGCCACGTCCCTCCTCACCGCCAGCCTCCCGTACCCGACCATGCCAATGACGAACAAGCTCGGGTACATCAACGGGTAGTAAGGATAAACCCCGTACTCTTTAAGATACAAAAAACGAGTAAATTTATTTTGTATTTTCTCCACCATAAGACTATATTTAGCCTCATGGGGGTTCCAAATGAAGGCGTTCGTTTCGAGCCGACTTCGGACGAGTGCATTGTACATAATTTTTATGGCTGATGTACTTTGGAAGTCTTTGCACTGTCTACGAATGAAACCTAAATTTCTAAAGGATTTGCTGCAGATATCAATTATGTGCCTTCGAAAGGTCAACTTCGGCACCATCTCGACGCCCAGGTCCCGCACACGAGTGACACGTGGTATGACCGCGGCATCTGCCTCGTACATATACTGTAGCGGCGCCCGCGCACGCCTGTAGCTCATTATACCGCATTTTGATAAGTTAAAAAACAACTTGTTAGTTGTGCTCCACTGGACTACCCTATCTATATCTTGCTGGAGCCGTTCGCAGTCATAATTGTCTGCTATGGACAAAAACAGTTTGAGGTCGTCAGCGAACAGCAAACACCCCACCTCCTTCACCACGTCCGGGAGGTCATTAATCATTAAAATAAATTCTAATGGACCGAGATTGCTCCCTTGACTTACTCCCGAATATGTGAAGTAAGGTACAGACTCGTATCCCGCGTACTCCACGTACTGTCGGCGCTCGTCGAGATAGCTCGCAAAAAACTTAAGAAGGTGCGGCGTGAAACCCAACGCTGCAAACTTCGTCAGCAGCACATCATTATCGACCGTATCGAACGCCTTCTGGAAGTCGAAGTACGCGACGTCCACCTGCCCCCCCGCGTCGATGGCCGGCGCCAGGTACGTCATAAATGACAACAGGTTGCTTCCCGTACTCCGACTTGGCCGGAAGCCGTGTTGTGAGTCTGTCAGCTGTGAACTCACTTGTGCCTGAATGCATTTGTGCAACACCGATTCAAATACCTTAGCGAACGCCGACAGCACCGCCACCGGACGGAATCCGCTTACGTCAGAGCCCGACCCTCCTTTGGGTACTGGGATCACTCTAGTGATTTTCCAATGGTCCGGGTATTTACCTGCCTCTAAATACAAATTAAAAACGTGCAGTAAAGGTTTCTCAAATACCGAGCTACAGTCCCTCACAATGTACGGCGGAATGCCATCTGGCCCTGTTGCCCCTGTGGCCCCTTCATGTTCGATGAACCATCGGGGAGATGGGTCTGAGCAGCCGCTCAACTGCCGTCTCTCTCTAGATCTATGTGCTTCATCTTAGGCCACATCATCGCTTCACATCAGGCGAGATAGTGGGCAAACATGGCAACATTAAGCGTAAAAAAATTAAAAAAAAGCCTCTTTAATATATTATTCCCGTATTTCAGGTATCAATCCGTGGCCAAGCGTTCGGTGTAGGAGCTTTCGAGGAGGATGACGCAGACATATACGCGGCGGAAGACATGTCTCACTACGACTTTGCTATTGGCGGACCCGCGCCGGATAAGCAGAAGAAACCTGTCAAGGAAGCCAGTAAAAACGTAAGAGCCCTTGGTGTATCAAAATAATTCACATACGCCAATCTTCTTTTTAACCGACTTCACAAAGGAGAAGGTTCTCAATACGACTGGTTTTTTTGTATGTTTGTTACGCGATCACTCCGCTAATTATGAATTATTTTTTATTTCTTTTTTGTTTCCATTGGTAGTACTTCAGGGATGGTCCCATATAAATTTTATCGAAATTGATTCAGCGCTTTTTTAAATAATCAACATAAAGTCAAAGTCAAAGTCAAATATCTTTTATTAAATAGGCACTAAAGTGCACTTTTAAAGGTCATAAACACATGATACAAATAAAAAATATTAAAAATTGTAACTTATATTAACATGACTTTCAAAGACAAAAAAAAAGGTAAGTATGTCTACCCATTTCTTTCCTATACTCAAATTGAAGTCTGAGTACTGAAAAGAAATGCGAAAACTGACTCTACCAGTGCTTCGGAAATACGCCCGCTAGAGAAGATAGCACCAAGAAACTCTGCGGGGATGTCTTTTTTTCAGCACAATTACATATAAATTAGAATTAACAGAATGTAAGACAAGAAATGCGAGTGAGATGTCCCATAGTCATAGTATCAGTAACAGAAAAGTGTAAATAAAATATAAGTAGGTATGACAGTAGCAGTAGGAGTGACTAGAACAGACCAGTCCCCGCAAGCAGCACCCGTTCACGAGTATGACTTGTGGACCAGCCATCACCCCCCTCAACCATATTGGAGGGAAGGGAGTAAACTATAGTTATTCTGTAATTTTGTATATTTTGAAACACCAACACAGTGCATGACGTCATTCGAAAGTAAATACCGTGTGCGAAGCCTGTGTTTATCTTATATTTTTGCGTTATATCTAAATCAAAACGATATGATTTTCATTCCATGAAGACCGCGACCCTAAATTCCTTAACTTCACAAAAACGTATTAATCAATTGCAAGATTGCTTTTGTAGAGATTTTAGGCCTTTATTTAATTAAAATACTATTTTTTCATGGTTATAAAAAAATGCCCAACGATCACATACAGAGATCCTGGCCCTTAACTAGGATTCCCTGTATTTAGGGAACCAGGTACCATGAGGACCATGGTCCCACAACACCCAGACACGAAACAAATGCTTGCACTTTTTTTCCCCTGTGCACAAACATTTGTCCCGTCGAGGTATATAATTATATACATTATGGTTAATTTTAAACACTTTGTGAAAAGTTGTCCGATTCCCTATTACAGGTGCTCCCCGGCTTCGTCCGCGCTATCGCGGCGCTGCCCCCCGCGCCCGCGCACGCCCCGCCCGCCCTGCCGCGGGACTTCACCCCCGCGGCGGCCGGCGCGCGTCGCACCAGGTTTAGTGCCACCGACGCACCGCAAAGGGACCAAGGTTCGAATCTTTAGATAAAAGATTTTTTATTAACTGACTTCAAAAATATGTTCTCAATTCTGTTTTTTTTGTGTTTGTTACGCACCGCAGCTCTTAAACGGGTGAACCCATTTGGATGCGATTTTTTTATTTATTTGAAAGCAGGTTTTCTAGTGGTGGTTCTTAGACATGTTTAATGAAAATCTTATTTCTCTTTAATTTTTTTATCTTAGATTTTTGTGTCGGTGGTTTTTTATATTTTAGTTTGCTGAAATTGTTGTTCCAGGTCTCGGTCGTCACGAGCTGACCGCAGCCGCCAGAGGCGCCCTACTCGGCGAAGCACCTCCAAAACCACAGACAGAAGTCGAAGCACCCACCAAAGGCGATTTGATCGCTAAAATAGTCGGGCGCAATGTTAACTTTGTTCCGACGAAAGATAATCACGAACCAAACACAAGCATTGTTTTGAATGAAGGTTTGACGTCACCAAACCATAGACAAGTCGAAACGATAAAAAGTGCAAACAAAACCATAGACATCTTAGATTTAACACAACCGACGTCAGACACACCTGACTATATTTCAATCAAAGACTCAGGGAAAGAATTAATTAAAGTCTTCAAGCCGTTTGCGAGTAATCCGTCGAAACAAAAGAGATATGAGAGTTATTGTAAAGATAAGGATAGTGTGTTAGAAAGAGACAGCGAGACGGATAGGCTGTGCGAGTGGGAAAGAGAGAGGGAGATGGTGGAGTTTGAACAGGCCGCGAAACTGTATAAACCTTTGACTGGAATTATGGGAGACAGGTAAGATATTTATTATGTACTTCATATTTAGTACGTTTCTTTTTTATAAAGTGACAGGTTTCTGTCATTGAACATCAGAAAATAATAAATAATTACGCCCAACGCTCACATACTTAAATCCTGTAGGATTCCCTGTATCTAGAATCATGCCACGTCAACGGTGAACCATCAGGGAGAGGGGTCTGAGTAGTCGCTCAACTGCCGTCTTTTGTCAAAACTATGTGCTCTATCTTCGACCACATCGTAGCTTAACATCAGGCGAGATCACTATCTCGCCAAACAAATCTATCCTAATAATATTATAAATGCAAAGTCTGTTAGGAGGGATGGATGGATGTATGTTTGTTACTCAATCACGCATAAATTACTGAACGGATTTTGATGAATGGTACTTTAGTAACTGCGGGTGCAGCCGCGGGGCGCAGCTAATGAGCGATAACAGTGTCACATAGGACCATATCAACCACCAACTATCTGAATACCCAACCTAAATCTGTTCTAATATGGACTATTGTTAACCGACTTAAAAAAAGGAGGAGGTTCTCTGTTCGATTGTTTTTTTTTAATGTTTGTTACCTCAGAACTCCGTCATTTATGAACCGGTTTAAAAAAATCTTTTTGCGTCGGGTTCAGTATAGCTACGAAGCGGTCCCATATAAATTTCATCGATATGTGACCTTGGACTTCGAAGATACATTGAAGTCGGTTTTTGTTTTTTCTAAAAATTAATTATTGTGTGACAGATTCACTCACGCAGCATTGCCCGATGACGCGACAAACCCACTCACAGCCGTCGCAAAAAGCAACACTAACTACGGTCTGGCGACTCCGGCGCAGATTGCCGCCGCTGAGAAAGGCGTCTACGGAGTTATGACGAGAGTGAACACAGAATGGAGACCGGAGAGTATCGTCTGTAAAAGGTTCAACGTGCCCGATCCGGGTGGACCGAGGTAAGTTTTTTTTATAAAACTAAGCAATGGATCATGCAAGTCGTTCGCCTGATGGTAAACTCGTGGTAGGTGTCTCGTATGCGGGAGGCCGTCTGGGTAGTCTGGTTTGCCAGTTATTCTGCCGCAAAGCAGTAGTGCGCAAGCATTACTGTGTACTGGTTTGAAGAGCATTGTAGCCAGCGAAATTACTGGGCGTATGAGACTTAATGTCTGATGTGTCGGGGTATAGTATTTAAAGTTCTGGGTGGCACTGCAATTGTTATAGGCAGGCGTGGCGCTTACCATCAGGCGGACGGTTTGCTCGTCTTATAACTGAGTAATACTAATTTTTAAAAAAGCATCATGCTTGTCCGTAACAATTGCAGTGTGCTTACCATTAGGCGAACAACCAGCCCTCTCGTCATCATCAAATCATATATTAATTGTAAATATGGGTACAATAGGGGATCGGACAGTAATCGAGAAAAAATCTAAAATGTAGTTAGAACGAATGTTCGTCGAATCAGAAAGATCATTCAATCAATATTTTTGTGAAACAATAATGATTTATATTTTTAAATCAATAAATAATTCTGACATTTTTAATCTGTTCTTCATCTCAAACGAAACAACAATCACAGTGCACGACGTCATTTGTAGGCAAGTGCCGTGAGTCAAGCTTGTGTTTATTTTACGTTTTTGCTTTTCATAAAATGTATTTTTGCTAAGTTTTTCGTTCCATTACTACAATATAGTCCCCAAACTTCACAAAACGTATAAGAATCTCTTTGCAAGTTTTATTTCGAAGAGTTTGTCGTTTTCAACCTACATATGACATCACAAGTTTTGAGGTGACCTTTTGCGCGGCAATATTTGAAACATAGTTTTAGGTACTTTTAGATCGTTATTTAACTAAAATAGTATTTTTCTATATCTATTCATTGTAGTTAATTTAAAACACTTTCTGAAAAGTTGTCCGATCCCCTATTGGTCATACAGTAACATAAAAAATGTAAACAATTTAAGCAAAAATTCCTTGTTTCTTTCACAGATTGGAGCCCAAGAAAGACGACAGACCGAAAGTGTCCTACTCCATATTTTCATATCTAGAATCATCGGTTCACGACAAAGATAGCTTCACTAAAGAACAGAGCAAATTTAGCGGATCTAAATCCGTTAGAGACATTCCCAAACCTGATCCGAAAGTTGATCAAAATTTGATCAGCAGCAATCAAATCGACAGTAACATTGTCAGGAATGTTGATCAACAGTTGAACAGTGAAAAAACTGCTTTTAAAAGAATGACAGTAGCTGAACTGTTTATGAAGGAATCTGAGAAAACTAAAGAGAAAGGCATAGAAGTTACAGAAACTATCGAACAATTTGATAAAATGGATCTATACAAATCTATATTTTTGAGTGATAGTGAAGAAGAAGACAATGAAGATGGTACATCTAATAAAAATGAAGCTCCAAGCTTGATTAATGATTTTGTTGAAGCACCTAAAAACGTTCAAAGAAACACATCACCGCCCAGAGGCATTTTCGCCAATATTGATTTTGACGAGCTCAACTCTTGGCGAAGAAATGTCAATGACAAAAAACCAGAAGCCGGTAAAGAGAAATCAAATAAAGATAAAGAAGAATCTAGTAAAGTTGAAAAAGGAAAAGATGCAGCTCATATGGAAGTTGATGAAGTATACGGACCGAAGATTCCCGAAACTATACAAAAAAGGTTAGAATCGAATGATTCAGCTAAAAAAGACACCGAAATTACACAAAAGATCGATTCCAAAGATTTGTCTAAGAAAAATAGTGATGTGGTAGAAATCGATTCGTCGTCTTCCGATTCTTGGGTTGACGTTAAAGAAGTTAAAGATAAAAAGAAGAAAAAGAAGAGTAAGCATAAGAAACACAAGTCTCATAAGAAATCTAAAAGTAAGAAAAGAGATAGATGATTGTTATTAATTTGTGTATATAAATAATAGATTTGTTTAAATGTTGTATTCATTTTCAATCTTTATTTGTTTCACTTGGTTATTAAAACAGATTATTTTTTACGTCCTTCAGTCACATAGATCCTGGCCCCTAACTAGGATTCCCTGTACCTGTATCTAAGGAACTAGGAACTAAAAATACTTCTTTTTTTACCCTTAATAGATCTATGTTTGGCGACTATCTCGCCTGATGTGAAGCGATGATGTGGCCTAAGATGAAGCACATAGATCTACAGAGAGACAGCAGTTGAGCGGCAAACAATTGTCCAATAGCGGGAATCGAATCTGCAGTGTGCATGTGGTGTGAAGGCATAATAACCTTGTTGTATGTGTGAGAACTGGGGGCCTATTGCGAACCAAGATGCACAAAATAATAAAGTTTTGAGATATCCTATTTTCACAAATTTTTCTTTGGGTTTGACTTAGATCTTAACGGAAATACTTTTTCTGAAATGTGCGTAGTTTCGCCGGTAGAGGTGGCCCTCAATCCTCTATGTGAGAACTGATGACCCAAGTTTTCAGCTTATAACTCGCTTATTTGACTTTCACAAAATCTTATTCCAACTTTCACAATACTTTAAGAATGTTCGCTAAATCCTAAGGATATTTTCTAGTGGCCCTCACACCACACGCACCACCTCCGAGTTTCATGAAATAGTTGACTCGCCCAGCCACAACGCCACAGTCTGTCGAAATAGTGTCGGGTTTCACCACCACCGATCTGCAAGTTTCACCCTACTGTTAGGTAAACAGGCAACCTATTTCCTCTATGTAAGCACGCTAACAGTAAAGTTACACGTGTGCTACCATATAATCAACAACACGTGTTAGCTTCAAGTTCCAAAGGGTATTGCACAATGTTATCGCATTAGGCAGTTTCTTTTTTATTATTTAACGTGTTCGTGATGGGAGATTGCGAAATAAAGGCAACGCTTTGTTCAAAACATCAACACAGAATACTTAATAGTACAAGGTCACAGATTCGATTCCCGCCTCCATTATTTCCTATATTGAGGGTAGGTATATACTTTCTTCTTGAGGAACAATAGAAAATTCCGCCATCACAGTATGATTGAAGGGCAATAAGCTTTATTATTATAGCTGATAAGTAGATATATTCATATCTTAGCATACATATCTACAACGAAAGTACAATGCCCTCAACCAAGAGCGATGTAATAACAATTATAGATTATTTATAATCCCAAAATAACATAACTAATTATTTATTTGCTAAAATAGACCATCGTCCCTCCATCTCCTTTCGCCTGGGTGCCGTCTTCCATGTTCAGACACTCATTCCAACTTTTGCCCCCCGATCTGGATGCATACGGCGTATGTGACCCGCTCAATCCCATTTGAGCCTGGCAGTCTTCCTGCTGCCCACGTCAATTACGCCCAGTTTTAAGCGCAGCGTAGTATTTCGAATCCTGTCTGTTCTTTTAACGCCCAGGATGCTGCGCTCCATTGCTCTTTGGCAAACTCCGAGGCGGGACTTTTGTGGTTCAGTGAGGTTTACGCATCGTAGGTTAGGATGGGCAGGATGCATACCAAGTAGGGCTGTTGCGAAGTGGCGCAGGATAGGGACGACTGGAGAGACCTGGGGGAGACCTTAGCCCAGCAGTGGGATAGCATAGGTAAAAAAAGAAAAGTTAGACCAGGTCGGAGTAGGTCGGTACGTACCTGCCATCCTGTAATATTTGAGCCGGCTTACCCACTACGCTACGGCGGCTGCTTGCTTGCCGTGAATGTGAACATGTATCAAAATACATATATTTTTCAATTTTTATTATTTGACACTAAAAGTTTCTTAGGATACCTGACATAGATAACGTACCTTTTCCAATAAAGCCATGAAAGAAGGGTTACTTATTACTATTTTATCTTAGAATGAAATAAACATCCCCAGTAACGCCTACGCTTATAACTACGAGTTACGACTTTCCCTTGTTTTTGTTTTCGTTAGTTCAAAGTGCCCAGCCATGACGTTTAACAAAAATACGTGAATTCTATTTCTGTTTATAAACATGTTATTACACAATACCCAACGCACGCCAGTGGGCGGCAAACTCACGCCAAGGTTACGGGAATGGCGAAAGCATCAGAGACTAACACCTTGGTAACAAATTTAATACCGCCAATAAATATTTGTTTGTAATTCTAGAACATTAGTTCAGGGCTAGACAGGAGACGTGCAGTCTAGATAGGCCAGTATTCAGGAAAATGTTAGTATACTGCGTCGAAAGTATGATAAGTTTAGCGTTCTACTTGCACATCCATTGCTGCTTGGCATTGGAGTTCTTACAAAATCTTCCTTGAAGACGGACAATGAATAATACACGTAGAAATGTCGCAATCACATCAAAATTATCAATAACAAGTTCAACAGAAAGAGATGGCACTACAGCTCATTAGTAAGCCAGAGAAAGATAGACCGTAAACTGTTGATGCAAGTGAGATATAAAGATCGGGAAATAAGTAGGTGTGAAAGAGATGTCAGGAAAACGGATTGACCAACACGATTTTTCCGTCGAGATTGGTGCGCATGCGTCGTTAGGAGACGCCAGGGTCGAACTTTGACAGTTGTTCCCACTAATTACATTGTAACCTTTAAAAAACGTAACTTTCTGCTCTATTGCATCAAACGAAGCTTAAAATAAGGACACTCTACTATCAGTTCCTAACTATTCATTCAATAGGGGATCGGACAACTTTTCAGAAAGTGTTTTAAATTAACCATAATCAATATATATAGCCATGAAAAATACCATTTTAATTAAATAAAGCTCTAAAAGTACCTAAAATTAAAGTTAAATATTATATTTAAATTATTGCCGCGCAAAAGGTCACCTCAGGTGTGTGACGTCATACGCTGGCCGAAACGTCAAACCAGTATTATTGTTCTGTGCGTCAAACTCAAACTCTACGAAAGAAAACTTGCAAAGAGATTTAAATACGTTTTGTGAAGTTTGGGGACTAAATTGAGTAAATTGTCGGAATGGAACGAAAACCATATCGTTGGTGTGCAGTACCTCAATGTAGAAATAATTCTATAGCTACTCCAAATAAATTATTAATTGATGTACCACGAAAAGCAGAAATGCGAAAAAAATGGATGGATCTAGCAAGACGAAAACACGAAGGGATGTCTATAACATCAGCGATTTTCTTTTGTGAGGACACTTCGATGTAAGTACCTTTAGATAGAATTTAAGCGGTGTGTAAAATAATAAGTTCCTTTTGTGTATGTATAGGTTATATTTACAAGTAAGAAGTTTAGTATAAGTGCTTAAATAATTTGTAATTTGTGTTATAGCTGCCGAATGATATGGAAAATTACATGCGATATCATATTATGGGCTTTGTAAAAAAATAATGATAAAACCTGGATGCCTTCCTTCAAAATTTCAATGTCAAACTGATAGGAAAAGAAGTTTGCCATCAACTACTAGTACATCTTGCCCCGCTGCTGTCAAAAGGCAAAGAATGTCTTTAATAGAAGAAGCCCTTGCAGAAATTAAACTGGAGACTAATATGGAAAAAGAAAATACAACTCAGTCTCTTAGTAAGTACCTAGCTAAATACCTACTAGTTTAATTTGAACCAATACCTTTTTCGGAATGGTTAACAATAATGACCAATTTACCTTTGTTTTAGATTTACAAACTGACTTTGTAAGAGAAGAACAGCCAAAAAGCCAAGATAAAGGTGTACAAGTTGTTTTTAAAAGTAAATACTTCAGAAGCAGGTATACACAAACACATAACAAATCCAAAAACATTGCAACATCACCATCTAAAACGTGGACAACAACTACATCGACATCTCCGTTCAAAGTAGAAGAACAAGTAGAGCTATCAAGACCAAGTGTGTCTAAAATAAATAGATAATTCATCGATGGATCTATCACTTTACACCCCATCAATATCATTTCAACCATCATCACCTTCTGTTCAATCGTTAGTGTAAAATACCATCTGACAGTAGTAGCTTAAACAAAGAAGAAGCTAAACTAGAACAGGAAAGAGAAGCAAAGCAATCCCTGAATAATATGTTGAAAAAAATTGAAGCCAAACCACGTTTTTATATAGGCATAACAAAGGATTGTTTCTTTTTGGTTGATTTAGTACAAGGAAACACCAACATTCCAACAGACCATGTACTACTATGCTTGAAAAAAATTAGATTAAATACAACATTTTCAGAACTTGCAGATCAATTTGGAATATCGACATCATATGCAGGCAAAGTATTTCAAAAAAATATACCAATCATTGCTAATATCCTCAAACCATTTATAGTACAACTAGATAAAAAAAATATTCGCCTAGAAACCTACAGTTTTCCACAAGTACTATGTCACCATGCATCCTCCATAGCCTCATAGTCCCCACCGTCAAATCTTTGATTCCATAGTGGGAAGCACCTCACTGGTTGTACAAAGCTGATGGAGAAAAAGGAAAGGACTTTATGGAGTTATTTATTTATGAATTATTATGTGTACATACCTAATATTAACTTTAATAAATAAAACCATTGAATATGTAAAAAAAATATTTTATTTTGAACTTTCATATAGAATAGGGTATACATTTTTTTTCCAAAATTGAGTTGAACTTGAAATATAGTGCTTTACTAAGGCCTCATTATAGCTTACTAATAACATTTCAACATGGTTGTTGAGTTCAAAATCCCAATGAGCAACACAGAAATAACAATGTTTCAAATTTGTGACAAACATTTGAATTTGTATTTGTGCCATATATTTTTCTGTCACTTTATTATCTTTCAAATAATTTTTATATGTTTTTTCACTAGTTGGGCATTTTATTTCAACGCATACTTTATTGTCAATAATACCATCTGGTGAACCAGCTATAAATGGGTATTGTGAGGAAATAAATAAACCGCAGGTCTTCACTTTCTTGCCAAGTGTTTTTTCCACTGTTTCTTTCACTTTTGTTTCTAATTCCCGACCTCTCTTCATTGCTTTTGTGTCTGGGGTCTTGGCTCCCATGATCATAGATATCAAAGACCCATCTGCAGTATGACATTTGCTAACTTCGTAGGATTTTGAAGCTGTAATACGCCCATACCTGAGCTCGTGCCACAACCTGTTCTTATATTGCATTTGAGAGTTTTCTTCAATCAGTTTAGTGTTTTTCTCAGTAAAATACTGAGCTATTGTATCCAAAAATGTGTCACAATCACCGTCATCACAATGTTCAATGATTAAGTAATGAAGTGACAATTTCTCATACTCTTTCACTCTGCAGTTATTATATTTCAATAATTCACAGTTTGTGACATTTCGGGTAGCAGCTGCTTGGAGAAATTGTTCCAGCATATTATTGTGTAGAGCAGTCTGGGTAGAAGATACTCTTTTACCAGACGAAAGGTCCTTTGCAGTAACATACTTAACATTGGTACCAATCTGAGCCAGTTTAGATTTCTTCCAGTAACACTGTATTTCAGTACTAGATGGCTCCTCACTTCTCCTGTGGACCCACATCAGAAAAGCGACAGCATGTTTGCAACCTCCCATTGATGCAGCACAGTCATGACACTGAACGCTGACTACTTTTTCTTCTTTTTCATTTACTATCATAGTCGCATTATACGCCTTTGAACGAATTTTGTGCTCTGGACACACTTTACATTTGATCGTACACAAATCCATATCTCGCCGAAGTTGGACGTATCCTATCGCATCATCCCCGTATGATTGTCTCGCTGATCTAAAAAGACGCAAAAGTAAAACATTAAAGTAAGTCATTATAAAAATAAAAAGGACATAACATTACATCAATTATCACAACCTACACTTTTTAGGTTATGTTTCCCTTTGTTATTTCCATACTCACATAAATTAGATCAAATGAAGAATAGCTGAAATACTTACATAGATGTTTTAACATTTCGAAATTCAGCAGCACAGAAGTCCGAGTTTGAGGCAAAGAAATTGCCAACCATCAATATATCCACTCTCGGCAGAGTTCTATTGTCGGCTTTTATATAGCTTGGTTCCATGTTATTTATGGTACAAAACAAGTTGTAAGCAAAGAGATAATGATCACTTGGGAGAATTGCACCTATTAATGGACTATTTTATTATCTCTTAATTCTAAATATTGTAAGATTTTATGAAAAGCAAAAACGAAAAGTAATCACAACACAAGCTTGGCACTCGTCATCCGCCTACGGATGACGTCATGCGCTGTGATTGGTGTTTCGCTTGAGACGAAGAACAGATTAAAATAGTCAGAATTTTTAGATTTTATTTCTTGATTTAAAAATATAAATCATTAAAATTTCACAAAAATATTGATTGGACGATCTTTCTGGTTCGATAAACATTCGTTCTAACTACATTTTATATTTTTTCTCGATTACTGTCCGATCCCCTATTACATGGCAAAAAGATATTGGTATATATAGTTTTGGATTATGAACATATATTCACATACTTCAGCACAAAAAAAAGCACATATTAGCTGGGGTCCGCTTGAGGTTATGCTGTGCGCTGTCTGTGTGACAGGTTAAATACAAATTCAAACAATACAACAGAACCCGCGCCGTGCTACCTTCGCTCCACCCCGTAACGCCACTGACCCACTATCTGTGTTGCTAGGGCATTAATATGTTTTTAGCCAAATGTCTCTTCAAACAGAACAAAGCGAGCATCAAATTAATTTAAAACGTTAATGTTGACTTTAAGAGGTAAAATAAAAATAAAATATGCCGAGTATCAAAACTAATTAGGTAGTTCCACAAAGCGCATGATCCAAATGAAAAAAAAAGTTGCGGTTTCTGGGTTCATAATGGCGAGGTCAGGGGCATGCGCGTGCGACGACTGACAATGATTTATTTATTGATCACAAAATATGTAATAAAATGGAGGTATATTAGTAAAAAGAACATGCGTATAAAATGTTATTAAAACTATGGTTCATCAGTTTTATTCCGCTACGAGCTGCGAGAAAAATAACGCCCTTGATCCTGCCCTGGCAAAACACAATCAGCTGTTTGTAATGACAGTTCCTCTGACAAATACAAAATGGTTGAAAACTAAAGTTGGCAAACAAAGAAAAGGCAGCGTAATTGCGTTTATTAACTGTTAAAAACTGTTTTTTAAAGTGAAAGTTAGTTTGTTTAGTTAGTGTTCAGTGTGTTGTGCATAATGTTGGATTTGGAGATAGTCCCCGAGCGTTCCCTGGGCTGTGATGCCTGGGAGTTCGTATTGGGTGAGCTGATTATTATGTTTATACCTTACGTCAATATTTTGCGCTTTAATTTTACGGGGTGTATCTTACGCAACGGTCTTTCAATATTCCAATAAATAGCTAACATATTTACCGTTAATTCTGTAGGAATGTCCTCCTTTCCTTAGCCTGGCATTGATTTTTTTCGAGCGAAAGAACCTTTGTTTCGCTCAGTAGCTGTTTGTTTTTTTTTTGATAATCTTGACCATGAAATTACTAGACTGCGTTTTCATGTTTACAATATTATGTTGTGATGATGTAGATTAGTTTTGCACTATTACAAATTGTATTGTAGATAAAGGTGACTTTCCAATGATAAATGATTAGGTATCTATAATTAACTGTGATTTTAATTACAATAAAGAAGCAATTTTCTAATAGTCTCCAAAAATAGGTATATGCAAATACATTTTTGATTCATAAAAAAGATTCTTATATTTTTTACCAAAACTTGAAACAAATTCTCTAAAAATAGAATTCAATAACAATGTAATTTTGGCTTTTTCAACACTTGTTTTATATGGCAAAGTTCACCACTTACCATTTACTTAACACATTATAAAAAAAAGAAAATCGCATGTTGCATCATTTGGATGACTCACATTCTCAGTTTCTTTGTTTTTTGCCCCACATTCTATGCAATAAAATGTTCTAAGTTTAACCTTTTTTTACAAATTAACTACATACTGCTTTTTTAATGCTATAAAAAAGTATTTTCAGCCAGTAATATGTATTCTTTTTTTAAATCTGGATGCACAGACTGACTATAAGATAGAAGTGTGTCATACTTTTTTTTCTCACTTTCACAAAGCACACAAAGAGGTTAACAAACTCTAAACTCTACCTTACTTTGTAATACTTTACTTAAAATATTGCATTAAAAATATCCTTCCATGCTTCAAGAGGAAGGAACAAAGTCAGTAAACTTTATAGACACACAACATTACATTTTCAGTTAAATCTGAACACAGTAGGAATATATTTAGTTGTCATAATAATAAAACATCTGCAAAGTTAACTTTGTTTTCATTACATGCTTTATCAGACGTTGGCAGTAACTGTATGTTGCATCATATCATATTATTTAGTTTAATGTTCTATTAATTTACATTAATATTCTATTTAGTTTGAAATATGTAATTTCTGATACCATTATCAAAGAGTGGGATTAAAATATTCTTCGTGCAATAATAATCACACAATCGAATCGTACTTCCAAATTTTTATTATATTAAAGTGACGTTAATACACTTTGTTTAAATGTCACATGAATATGACAGAATAAATTGTATTGCATAAAAACTGTATATACAGTGATATTTATAAAACAAGATGGATTAACAGTTTGTCCTCTCGGATGCAATAATACTTATATGATTTTAGTAATATGGTATTACAGAACAGTTGTAAATGAATAATTGTTTCTTGAACTACTGTTTTTCTATTATTATTACAACTATTAAAAAGTTTTCAATGGACAAATATAAAAAAGCCTATATTTTAGGACCCATCAGTCATTTGTGTAGGGATACCATAAAACCATAGGACATAAATTCATAAATATAAATCAATCAAATCATTTATTGCGAGAATATAGTACATAAAGGTGATAAAATTCTAAAAATAAGTTCTTACATTCTACCATGAAAATTGACAATGGTGTGCAATAACATGTCTTACTAATTATTTAAATTACATTAGATCTCATATACAAACAAATTATTATTATTAAATTAATTTCAAAAAGCTTTAAATGTCATAAAAATTCACGTCCATAGAAACATAATACTACCACAAGTCATCACAGGACTAACCATAGTCACATAATAATTAATAGTGTCATAGTGTCATGGCACTATGAAATTATTTTCTCTCAGACGTGAAAACCATGAGCGGAAAGTTTTATTATATTCCAATAGGTCTAGCGGACAATTAATTGAGTATTTAAATCTATCAAATGAACATGACTTGCTTACATGTTTGAACCAATTGTTCTTGACACAAAAGGGACAACAAACATATTGATACTAATAAATTATGTACTTGAGTCAGACATGTATCTCATCTCATAGAATATTAATTATTATGTAGTAGAGTTGATAACTAGTAATAAATAGTACATTCCAAACAGTGAGGCTCCAAATTATCACAATGAATGATAGCTATGTAAATAAAACGTTAATAGTTATTCATATTATGTATATACATATACTAGTTCATTCGCTGCGTGCGGTGTGGCTGTGTTTTTTTTAAATTTCAGATATCATATCCCTTACCGTTCCAAAGTTATTTGCAACTTTATGTTCGGAAACAAACTTTTGTATGGCGGCCATCTTGGAAAATGGCGGAATCAAAAAAATAATTTCATATTCGTAATCTAAGACCCCAAAAACCCCGCGATACAAAATTTCAGACGGATCGGAGCAACTTTCAAAATGGCCGGCATTATTTTTTCTAACTTTTCTAAATTTTCCCTATCGTCCTCTATGAGATTTGGTCGAGCTCTTACTCACGGGCCTTCGACTAGGATTCCCTACATCAAGGGAACTAGTAATATTTTATTGCAGTATGTATGTACCCATAAGTCTCACATACAGATAATCTGCTAGGGTCACAGAATAATTTATAGTCTTGGTAGTCTGCGTGGTAGCATACAGTCTAAAATATAAATGGTCACTAACGTAATGTTATACATTATCAGAAACCACAACACTTCGAAAAGTAACAAATGCAACATGCCTTTTAAAAAGATGACCCGTAACGGAAGTCGAAGCCGACGCTAGCCTGCCTAACCACTACACCAGAGAGACCGCTCTACTGCAAGAAACAACAGAACTAGGTACAGCTGCAATACGTAGGTACCTACTACTACGTAATGCATCAGTTTAAAATAAAATAAATCGTACAATTGTTGCACCGTAATATTACATTTACTATAGGTAGCGATATTACTTTTATTTTTGTTTTATTTGTTAAATAGCTTGGCTTTGGCTAACAGCTCTATAACATTACATAATTAATGTTTACAAAAAAAAAACAAGTACCGGCTTCAAGACTAAAATTATATTTTTTGATTTTATTTTTTTAGGAAGTGCTTAATTAATTTCGATAAAATTTATATGGGACCACCTCTGAAGTACAAGTACAACCTACCAAACAAAAAAAGAATCATCAAAATCAATTCGTAATTGGCGGAGTAATCGCGTAACAAATATAAAAAAGACATACCGTCGAATTGAGAACCTCCTCCATTTTTGAAATCTGTTGAAATTACAGCAAAAACAGATCAGAAAGCAAGTTACGTCAGTTTTGCTGTCACCATAAATGTTATATTTCTTTCAATTACTGTATATAAATAAGTACAGAAGGTACGCAAAAATAAAAAGAAGGTACAATAAAAAAAGGTACAATAAAAAAAAGGTACAATAAAAAAAAAGAAGAAGAAGGAAGAATAAAATAAAAGAAGGTACAATAGCAGTAGTGTAGTTGGTTTATAGAAGTTAACTAGCGACCCGCCCCGGCTTCACACGGATGCAATTTACTAATGTCTTGTCATTTTTTATGACGATTGCAAAACATTGAATTTTCTCTACTATACAAACATTTAAATTTATTTAAATAAACTAATTAATAAATCCGAATGATTTTTTTTTTATACGCCCAACGATCACATACATAGATCCTGGCCCCTAACTAGGATTCCCTGTATCTAGGGAAGCAGGAACTATGAGGATCATGGTCCCACGACACCCAGACACGAAACAAATGCTTGCGTTTTTTTTTCTATGCACAAACATTTGTCCCGTCGCGGGAATCGAACCCGCAACCTGCGGGTAGTGTAGTAGTGTATGAGATTTGAGCCAACCTGCCCAACAACTACACCACAGAGGCTGGCATAATATGAATTGTACATAATATTAACCTTCCGTAAAAAAAATCTCTAAATGACAGTGAAAACCGTATTCAAATCTGTTGCGTGGTTTAGAAGTAAGGGGAGAAACAAAAATGAGGACGCGGATAGCGATTTTTTATACTACACTCGAGAGCAATGAATCCGGGTCACTTAAAGAATCCTAAAAATCTCGGAAACTAAAAATGCTAGGTTAATGCAATAAATTGTATTTAATAGACAATGTAATACTCCTTAAATGAAGGTATTAAAACTTCTTAGTTATTGTAAAGTTATATCATAAAAAAATCAAATTTGAAAAAGGGCCACTTTCGAAGATGGAACTACGAAATTACAGCATTTGGTTTTGCTTTTGTTTGTAATCTGTCATTTATGTGGGTACATAAACCATGTTGATAGTGCTCTATATTCATTATTCAAGCTGAAATTATGTCGCTTACGCCTGAAGAATGCACCAGAATACTTACAATGCTGGAAACCGGCCGGAGTCAGCGCGATACAGCCAGGACTGTCGGTGTGTCGCTGTCAACAGTACAAAGAGTTCTCCGACGTTACGAAGAAACTGGTTCTAACCTACGCAGACCAGGAACGGGCAGAACCAGGTGTACCACAGCACGAGAAGACCGATACTTGGTGAACACCATGCTTCGAAATCGCTTTCTCACAGGAACTGAACTCACCAATCAGTTTCGACGCCTCGGAGGAAGTAACCCAAGTGCATGGACAGTAAGACGTCGGCTTGCTGAATCTAACTTAAAACCCCTTAGACCTGCAAACGGCCCTAAACTGGAGCGTGGGCATCGTATTTCGAGACTAAGATATGCCCAGAGCCACGTAAATTGGAGTATTGAAGATTGGTCAAAAGTTATGTTCTCCGACGAATCAAAATGTATGCTCTACAAGCACGATGGAAGACACAGAGTGTATCGAAGACCAGGGGAAAGATTCAAGCAAGCATGTATCGAAGAAAAAGTAGCCTACGGTGGTGGGTCTGTACTTGTGTGGGCCGGAATTTCTTCTGAAAGTCGCACAGAGCTGGTGATCATAGAAAACGGCTCTTTAACTAGCGTAAGATATGTGGAAGAAATCCTCAATGATCACGTTGGTCCATTTATGGTCAATTTAGGTGAGGATGCTATATTTATGCATGACAATGCCCGACCTCATACAGGTAGGATTGTGAATGACTACCTTCAAGAGATGAACATTACTCGTATGGAGTGGCCAGCGCGCAGCCCGGATATCAACCCGATCGAGCATGCTTGGGACGAGCTAGGCAGATGCGTAAAACAACGAAACCCTCCCCCAATCACGCTTCGTGAGCTCAAAATTGCTCTCACAGAGGAATGGGAGAATATTCCCCAAAATCGTATAAGGAACTTGGTGTACAGCATGCCAAACCGCGTAAACGCAGTAATGGAAGCACGAGGAGGCAATACGAAGTATTAAAATTCAAGAAAATCGTAATAAAGTTCAAAAATTTCATGTTTCCTATTTTTGTTTTAAGGAGAGATCAGCAGTTTTTTTCTTTATGTAATTTTGTGTTAATAAAATGTATGGTGACTCATATTTTTTTTACTTTCATTTAAGGAGTATTACATTGTCTATTAAATACAATTTATTGCATTAACCTATCATTTTTAGTTTCCGAGATTTTTAACATTCTTTAAGTGACCCGGATTCATTGCTCTCGAGTGTATTTAGAGATAAAAATAATAATACGAATAGCTGTTATGCTTAGACAAACGAGTATACATGTAGGTATTTTCAAAACGAAAAACTGTTTACCGCAGAAATAGTACAAAACGGTCAACAACTATATACCTATAATATACGTAGTCACCTTGTTGATAAAGCCGCTGCGTAGATAACTCTTACCTATACTAGCAAAGATTAAGGCAAAAATCGCAATAAAAAAAACTTGCGTGTGAATAACACATCTAAGGACAATAGCTGTTGCGAACATCTGTGCAGGAGTGGTTTTGCGCGCGGTTTCACTTGTCCGCTTTAGTTTCGTATTTTTGGTAGAATGAAGGCGAATGTTTTGCGGGTTGCTGTTATCCTCTAATAGATTCATTTAAATATACTTACTGTACTGTCTTTAAAGAAAGTAACACGATTTTAGGCTATGGGCGCAATTTTTTTCTAGTTTCTCACGCGTACGTTGGAAGATAAAAAAAAATTTAAGATAAAAGAAACCTACTTCTTACCAAGAGAAAATAAAGTTGACCTTTTGTATCTGATTTCTCTGATTCTCTTTATTATTTTTTTCCTTAAATACTTCGCTCAATATTAGTTTTCCATTTTCTTCTCTATTCTACTTTTCTTTCCATTACTTCCTGAAATACTGTGCTCAACACCCGTTTTCCTTGTTCTTCTCTATTCCACTCTCTTTCCTTTTTTTCCTAAAATACTTCACTCAACATCCGTTTTCCATTTTCTTCTCTATTCTACTTCACTTTCCATTATTTCCTGAAATACTGTGCTCAACATTCGTTTTCCTTATTCTTCTCTATTCTACTCTTTCCTCTTTTTTCCTGAAATACTGCGCTCAACATCCGTTTTCGGAAGTTGGGTGAAGTATGCTCTATCTTCGGCCACATCGTCGCTTAACATCAGATACGATAGTTTCCGAACATAGATATTTCTTTAATGCTATAAAAAAAAAATAGTTAACAATGGTTACGAATCTCTATGCCGAAGTTCCAGGCTTATTTTTTTTGACAGACACACTCGGCACGATTTTATTCGATATGCATATTGTTATTATAATGTGTTATTGACCTTGATCGTTATCAATACAACGTATTACGATTATCTACGCGCAAATATTTACATAGTTATTGTGTTATTTTTGGCCGTTACGTGGTTTGTTGTCGTGCAAGGGATCGAAAGATGTTTAATAATAACGGTTTTTAAACAACAACGGCGTGTTTCGGTAGTTTTGCTCCTGTACCAACCCCTCTTCCCTGCCTATTTCTCCTATTTTACATACTCTCAGAGTCGGCATTGGCAACGCATCAGCAATGCTTCTGGTTTTGCAGATGTCCCTTTCCATCAGGTGGGCTGTATGCTGTTTCCCGCTCTATCACATAAAAAAAATTACTTAGATTTTAAACCCCCGGCCCCGACGCAAACAGGGGGGGTGTTATAAGTTTGACCACTATGTGTGTCTGTCTGTAGCACCATAGCTTTTAAACGGGCAAACCGATTTGGATGCAGTTTTTTTATTTGAAAGCGGTTCTTAGATGTTTTATCAAAATCGGTTCAGCTGCTCTTTACTTTTTATAGATCTTTGTCTCGGAGTTTTTTAAATTTTATTTTTTAATTTAGTGATTATTATTTTAGTCATTCTTTTTATTTATTTTTTTTAATTTTTTTATGTAACTGAATGACGAGACGAGCTGGTCGTTTGCCTGATGGTAAGCAATACGCCAGCCCATAACAATAATAGCACCACCCAAAACTTTGTTTTGCAAAATCCTGCGCGGCGCTGCACTGCGCTCGTCACCCTGAGACAATTAGCTGTTGAGTCTCATAATGCCCAGTAATTTCGCTGGCTACAATGCCCTTCAAGCCGGAACACAGTAATGTTTGCGCACTACTGCTTGGCGGCTGAATAACTGGCAAAGCGGTGGTACCCACCCAGACGGCCTCTCGCATACGAGAAACCTACCACCAGTAAAATGTTCATGTTCTTGACTAGCCTATTCGTGGCGACGCGTGGTAGGTACTGCCACCCAGTACTGTACTATTAAGTCTTTTGTGACTGCGTGGCACGGCACTGCTCTTTTCACCCTGAGACAGAGCTTTCAAAGTCTCCCATGGTGACATTGGAACTGAAATAGTGGCAGTGTAAATAAAATAACTTTTATATTTTTTTGTTCCAGGGATGCATTTCTCCCAGTCAGTAGCGATCATACAAAGTCAAGTGGGCACAATAAGAGGAGTACAAGTACTATATAGTGATCAGGTAAGCACCACATACCTCACGTCTTTACGAGTTATTTGTATTAGAGAAGAAGGTATAAGAGTACGTGATTAGTATAGTTCTTGTTTATTTGTGTGGTTGTGTGGTTAACCCTGGTGTCGGCTTTGTAGACCCGAAGGCCTCCGACGTGGCCTAACGACTGTAATCCAGACCACCGGGACCGCCGGCTTTACGTGCTCGCGAAAGCACGGTAGCGCTCTGATGTAATGTTTTGTCCACTTTCGACAAACATAAAGTGGATAAAAACAGGGAATAGATATGAAACGCTATGAAAATATATAGTGTAATTCCGCTGAATATTATGTAGGTTGTTGTTAGAATAATATTATATGTATGGGGGTAAAAAGAAAATATAAAATGAATTAAAATTTATACATATATCTATATAAATAATCCCTTCCCTTTTTAATATTTAGTAATAATAATAATAAAGTTCACCTCAATAGCCCAATCATAAAAAAAACCATATCTCCAATAATAGTCTTCGCACTTATCGGAGGCTGTCTTTGATTGCATCTTCTTAATGATGCGCTTAGATACAGTCCCCGATAAGTGTTGCCCATTACATATCTAAATTAATTGCTCTAAGAGGCCTCTACGTGTTGGTCTCATGTCCCCGCGCAAGCCTTCCAAACCGGGTGTATAACCCGTGAGAATGAGCGACATAATAATAATAATAAATATGTTAATGAGTTTGATATTGTATATAAAAATATATTACATTAATATATTACATTAATATAGTTAAAAATAAGTAATGTTAAATAAAGAAAGCCTTACAACACTCCCTGTACGACACGCGTTTCGCCGCCTACACGAGGAATCAGAGAGTTCTCTCGTTCTCATCATTTTTGTCAATATGCACAGCAATTTCGCTGGCTTTGTTTTTTATTTAACTGAGTGACGAGACGAGCTGGTCGTTTGCCTCATGGTAAGCAATACGCCAGCCCATAACAATAACAGCACCACCCAGAACTTTATTTTGCAAAATCGTGCGCGGCGCTGCACTGCGCTCGTCACCCCGAAACAATTAGCTGTTGATTCTCATAATGCCCAGAAATTTCGCTCGCGCACTACTACTTGGCGGCTTAATAACTGGCAAAGCGGTGGTACCCACCCAGACGGCCTCTCGCATACGTGAATCCTACCATCAGTATGGCTATAATGATCTTCAAACCGGAGCACAGTAATGCAAAGTAGGTAATTGTAAGTTTGAACAGTAAAGGTTTTATTATTTATTTTATTATTATTTCCTTGTTCCAGAACCCACTGAACGTAGATCTCGTAATAAACATGCCACAGGACGGCGTCCGGTTAATATTCGACCCGGTCGCGCAACGACTCAAGATTATAGAGATCTACAATATGAAATTAGTTAAACTTAGGTATAGGTGAGTACAAAACTGTTTTCATTTTAAAACAACTGATTGACGGGACGAGCCGGTCTTTCTCCGATAGTAAGCAACGCCTATAACTGTTGCAGTTGTAGCGCCACCCAGAATTTTGTTCCGAAAACTTGCCTGTGCTGCGCTCGTCGTCCTGAGATAATAGCTCAAATCTTATTTAATAATTTAAGCATTTGTTTCGTATCTGGGTGTTGTGGTTATTTTCATAGTTCCTGGTTTCCTAGATGTTTGTCTCTATGTTTGTGATTGTTAGGCGTATTTATTAACTATTTAAATTATTGAAAATAAAGAATTCAGGAGCGATTGTGGCTCAGTGGGAGCACGTGCGACTTTCGATCCGACGCACCCGAGTTCGAATCCCGTTGGCCCTGCATCACTGACGTTCTTAAGTTATGTGCGGATTTAACTCGCTCTAAAAACGGCGAAGGAAAACATCGCGAGGAAACCGGCATGTCCAAGAATTAATCACAAAACTTCAAGAACATGTGACATCCACCAACCCGCACTGGTCGTGCGTGGTGGATTATGGCCCATACTCTCTCTATGAGAGAAGCTCCGCGTCCCAGCAGTGGGAACGATGGGCTGATGATGATGAAAAAATTCAAAAGCAATAACTTTGGCTATTCATAATATTAGAAAAAGCTAGGCAATCTTTGTCACTAAAGATAGACATCATTTATATATACATATAATTATATTTTTATGTGATTTAGTCGACCTCTTTTACATTTTATTTACGCCACCGACCTTTAGTTCTTTCCATCTAAAGGTTGACTGGAAGAGATCGCTTTTAATGATAAGTCCGCCCGTTGTACTATATTTTGTAAGTCTTTCGTGTACCTTGTTAATATCTTGTTTGGTGTACAATAAAGCATTAATTATTGTTATTATCACCGACACTTCCAGTACCTACATAGAGGTAGCAACTGTTATCACATACTTACTCGTATATCTACGTTCGTGCATCTCCTCGACCTAATGACATTTTAATGCTAATCGTTATTCTATATACCTAAGTGACGCACGTACGCCTCGTCTGTGGCGGTCGGTGGAAAATGGGGTTTTGTTTACCTCGTCGTCTGTCATTTGTTTGTCTAACAATACAGTACTATACTGCTTTGTTGTACACCAAAACAAAAAACCGGCCAAGTGCGAGTCGTACTCGCGCACGATGGATTCCGTACCATTATCTATAAAAACGGCAAAAAATCATGGGAGCCCCCTTAAATATTTATTTTATTCTGTTTTTTAGTATTTTTTGTTATAGCGGCAACATAAATACATCATCTGTGAAAATTTCAACTGTCGTAACTATCACGGTTCATAAGATTCAGCCTGCTGATAGACGTACTGACAGACAGACAGACAGACAGACAGACAGACAGACAGACAGACAGACAGACGGACGGACAGCGGAGTCTTAGTAATAGGGTCCCGTTTTACCCATTGTGTACGGAACCCTAAAAAATATCAAGGAACTAACTTACGGGTCTAACGGGTGGACTTATCGCTAAAAACGATCTATTCCAGTCAATCTTTGGATGGAAAAAACTAACGGAGTGAGAGAGGAGTAAGTACATGTATACAAGATTTTTTACTCAATATTAAGTTTATACTTTCTATATTTTCTAAAGATTTTATGATGTTCATGGACTGTGTCATAATTAACTGTAGGTATCATATGGTTTTAATTCCCGCCTCCCTGGTCCGTATAGTCATTTTATAGAAAGCTTTTTCTACATTTAAAATAAAATCAGACGTTCATTACGGATAACTGTTTGTTATCCGTAGAGCAATTAACATACATATGATCTTCAGTTTAAATTAGCCCACCTATCGGTCGAAATAAGGCAACGTCTTTCATCTTGCATTCTTTTTTCCCTAGCCTGTACTGTCCCACTGCTGGGAAAAGAAAATTACCAGTAAAATCCACCAGAACCAGAACCAGACAACAGAAAATATTTAAAATAACAATTGATTTTCTCTCAAATATTTTTTTACTTTCCAGTGGCATGTGCTTCAATTCCCCGGAGATAACGCCATCTATCGAGCAAATAGAGCATTGCTTCGGCGCGACGCACCCCGGGCTATACGACTCGCAGCGCCATCTGTTCGCTTTAAACTTCAGGGGACTGTCGTTTTACTTCCCCGTCGATAGTAAATTCGAGGTAAGTCTAACAACATACTGTTTCGCGTCATCTATCGGGTAAATGGAACATTTAGCTTTATGACTTACTGCGCCATCTGTTCGTCAGTTTCGTGAAAAACAAATAACAACATTGTGTTTAACGCCATCTATTGGGGGAATAGAGTATTGCAATAGAGTTCTATATGATCCATTGAGGTGTGTCATTCCTCAATGATATGATCCAACGCAGTACTTCTTAAACATATGATCTTCAGTTTAAATAAGCCCACCTATCGGTCGAAATAAGGCAACGTCTCCAATAAGTTTTCGGAAAGAATAAATTCGGCACTCGATTTGGTGACCACCATAGCTCTCTGCCCAAATGGGCAGAGTCATTCCCGCTCTCAGGGAATGTGATAGGGATTCAGTACCAGCCGGTGGTCGTATTTTTTTATTTCTCTTCAAAACACTGAGTTTTTCGCTTAGGCCATAGCACACTGAACGCCACGCCACCACCGATGACAATACAATTTATATAATATATAACGTAATATATAGCGTACTGCGTGGTGTTCAAAGTTTTAAAATGTAATGAGAATTTGTCCCCAACGAATAAGTTTATGCAGTGCGTTAATTTGATTCAGATATACCTAACAAGACCTTGTTTTACTTACATTTTTGGATATTTACTTAATTTTTTTTCTTTTCATGTCGGTTTACGCACGTGAATAGTTTAAAACTTAGTAATTATAGTGTTGCCATATAAGATGCATGGCTATTTCTTAACATTGTTTCTGCCTAATAAGCATTATTTAATCAAAAGTAAAAATGCACTTTTAAACGTCATAAACACAGGATACAAATCAAATTAAAAATATGTTAAAAATTGTAACTTAAGTTAACATGACTTAGAAATATAAGGTAAGTATGTTTACCCATTTCTTTCCTATAGTAAAACTGAAGTCCGGGTGCAAAAAAAAATGCGAAAACAGACTCTACCAGTATTTCGGAAATACGCCCGCTAGAGAAGATAGCACCAATAAACTATGCCCCCGCATAGTGTCTCATGTCTCTTTTTTCAACTCTTTTAAAACGTCTCGAAATATAACAATGAACAATTAGGTATACATTTAAATTAACAGAATGTTAAACAAGAAGTGCGAGTGAGATGTCCCCCTAACAAAAAATATAAATCTATATAAATAAAAATGAATCACCGAAATGTTTGTACTCGCATAACTTCCAAACGACTGCACCAAATTGGATAAATCTTTCTTTTATTTGTTATTGTCAGGAGAAGGTTTGTATGAAAAAAATATTAAAAAATATAATAGCAAATATTTAAAAACGGCGGTACGAAGTTCGCTGGGTCAGCTAGTAATATATAAATAGGTATGACAGTAGCAGTTAGGAATGACCAGACCAGACCATTTATTTATTACTTATTAATAAATGTAGTTTCTTCTCTAAACGTCCGTTTCCCCTTGTTTCCAGCCCGGCTACGCTCACGGGCTCGGCTCGCTTCAGTTCCCAAACGGCGGCTCGCCCGTCGTCTCGAGAACTACCATTTACTACGGATCTCAACACCAGGTAACTAACTCTTCAGACTAGTGTGGTTCAGTGTTGGGAAAATGTCATTGCTTGGAAAATTAAAATTAACAATAGGAGATCGGACAACTTTTCAGAAAGTGTTAAAAATTAACCATAATGTATATAGCAGTGAAAAATAATATTTTATTTAAATAAAGTCCTAAAAGTACCTATTATGTTTAAATGCAGCGGTCTCCATACACATGCTGTAATTGTTTGTCTTGGTCTTCTTAATTTGTCTTATTTTGTTCTCCTACACTTGTGTATGTACTATTGATTGTTGTGTGCAGTCTAGTCAAAAATAAATTATTCCTTCTTCTTTCTTTTTAAATGTTATGTTTCAAATATTGCCGCGCAGAAGGTCACCTCAGACGTATGACGTCACACGCTGGCCAACGATACGACAAGCTCTACGAAAGCAAACTTGCAAATTGATTTATACATTTTTGTGAAGTTTAAAGACTTTAGGGTCGGCATGGCATGAAAAACATATCGTTTTGATATAGATAATAAGCAAAAATATAAAATAAACACAAGCTTTGCACTCGGTATTTACTTTAAAATGACGTCATGCACTGTGTTCGAACAGAAAAAAAATTACAGAATTATTAGATTTTTTTTTTATGAGCCTGTTTCTTCCCACTGCTGGGCAAAAGCCTCCCTTCCCTCCTTCCATGACCCTCTGTCCATTGCTGTTAAGGGCTATTCCTTGTCGTAGGCGTCTAGGTCGTCGCGCCAACTTCTTCGGGGCCGGCCCCGTGGTCGTGTTGCTCCGGCTGGAACCCAGTCAGGACTTTTGTGTAAGGACTTTTGTCCACAGCTGGTTTATTTATTGATTTAAAAATATAAATTATTATTACTTTAGAAAAATATTGATTGAATGAACTTTCGAATTCGACAAACATTCATTCTAATACATAAAAATTTTTTTTAGATTACTTTCCGATCCCCTATTTCTCAGACAAATACCGATCACAAGACATGTCTGAAAGCGATCGGGAGGTATTCGAGTACGACGATTCCCCTACAGATAATTTCATAAAAAAACATTAGTGGGATCTTCTAAAAGTCCTTTTCTGTCCTTGCTGCTAATTCTGTGCTGAAAGCACAGAACCTTGCCTGGCCTTTGGCCGCTTACTTCTATCTAGAATCATAATTTATAATGTACTTTTACAAAGTTATGTTAATAACACCGTCCATATATATTTTTGTCTACATTCCTCCATTTCTGGATTGTCTGGAAGAGATCGCTTCGAGCGATAAGACCGCTCATTGTGACACTAATATTAAGTTAGTTGTTATTTTAGTTTGAACTGTTTCTGTATTGTGGTGTTATAATAAAGAGTTATTCTATTCTAATTTCATCAGAAAACTAATAAGTAACCTTGTTCTTTCAGCCACGCTCTCTCCCTTCAATTTCGCAGGTGAGCAGCGCAGCCGGCAGCTTGTCAGCTGCGCCGCTGCCGGCATTGCCGCTGTCGTGTTATCGGCAGCAACTGCATCTGCGTCGCTGCGTCGTACTGCGCTCACATACTGCCACGCAGGGGCTGCGACTGCATTGCTTCACTGAAGGTAACCTTACTCTTCATTAGAGGTAACCTGTACATGCTTCATTGGAGATAACCTTTATACATATACCATTGTACAAGTACTTACTGGGTGGGTACACTGAAGATAATATTTACATGCTTTAAGGTAGCCTCTACAGATAAAACTTCATTGAAAGTTATCTCTACACGCTTTACTGAAGGTAACCTTGTATAGGTTACCATACATACAGCATTGGTGAACAAGTGATACATGCTTCAGCTTCTCTGAAGGTAACCTCTGCACACTTTATTCAAGGCAACTTCTTCACGTTTCTCTGAAGGTAACCTCTACACACTTTACTCGAGGCAACCTGTTTACGCTTCATTGAAGGTTACCTCTACTCACTTCACTCTACACACTCACTTCGCCTTCTTCAAAGAAGCGTGACACTGCCTGCCTATAATAATTGCAGTACCGCCCAGAACATTTAAAATCTTAAGAAACACTGCATAGCACTGCATTGCGCTCATCACTGATACATTGAAGTTGTTTTTTTTTAATAAAAGGAATTGTAATTTTAGTGTGATTTCGTTTCAAGGCACGTCCCGTGCCCTAGAGCCGGTCCAGGTGTCGATTTGTCGCGTGGTCCGGTTCGGCGATAGCTGCCAGGCCGTCGCGGGAGCCCTGGGTGCTCCGGCGCGGCTCTACTACAAGAGCGACGACAAGATGCGCATCCACCGCCCGACCGCGCGCCGCCGCCCGCCGCCCGCCAGCGACTACTTTTTCAACTACTTCACGCTGGGCCTGGTGAGATTTGACCCTGACAAAAAGTTAACCATAAATTTAAAAGAACGGACACATTTTTATAAAACATGTCTAAGAACCACCGCTAGAAAACCTGCTTTCAAATAAAATCAACCGCATCCAAATCGGTGCTCCCGTTTAAGAGCTACGGTGCCACAGACAGACACACACATGGTGGTCAAACTTATAAGACCCCTTTTTGCGTCGGGGGTTAAAAATAGCAAAGAGATTTGACCCTTAACAAATATTAGTTCGTGTTGACCCTAATGCTTATCCTAGTTATCCTATCTAATAAATAATCTTCAAGCGTTTGATCCCAGTCAATTTAGATCTTTGACAAATTTTCAAGCTTTAGTAAGTTTGACCCTTAATAGATATCTAGCTAGAATAACTAGATTTTTAATTTACAAAATTGGTATACATCTTTTGAACCACCGACGCAAAAGGGAAGAGGAAGGGTGTTATACGTTTGAACACTATGTGTGTCTGTCTGTGGCACCGTAGCTCTTAAACGGGTAAACCGATTTGGATGCGGTTATTTTTATTTGAAAGCAGGTTTTCTATCGGTGGTCCTTAGACATGTTTTATTGTGTCGGGGGTTTTTAAATTTTTTAATTTATAGTTATTTAATAAGGTCCTTTTCATCCCGTTTTATGCTTTCCCTCACCCAATCACAAAATGTATTTACAATGTTTATTTCCAGGACATTTTGTTCGATGCGCGCACGCACCAAGTGAAGAAGTTCGTTCTGCACACAAACTACCCAGGACACTACAACTTCAATATGTACCATCGTTGCGAATTTGAGCTCACTGTGCAGCCTGACAAGTAAGTGCAGTTGACTAAATGTGAGTACATTCACAGAAGAGATAATAGTTTTCGTAGGAATTCTACTTTGTAATAGTGTTGAAAAAAATGTATACGGATACTTGCAGGGTAATCACGTAAGTCTTTTGCAAACTTCGCATGTTGCGAACCTACGTGCAATGGAAATTTAATTCAATCGATAAAATGCGATCACGTACCTTTTTAGGTCTCTGCTAGCTGCGCTCTGCGGTTTCACCCGTGGTTTCCCGGGATAAAAAGTAGCCTATGTGTTAATCCAGGGTATAAGTTATCTCCATACCAAATTTCATCAAAATCCATTCAGTAGTTTTTGCGTGAAAGAGTAACAAAGGTACATCCATACATCCATTCTTACTTAGTTACTCTACTTTCGCGTTTATAATATTAGTAGGATTTCAATGTGCTCCTATCGCTAACTTCGAAGGTAACCCAACAAATTTACAAACTTATTTTTATTTCAATTGAGCTTTCGTTGACGTTTTATTGCAACGAACGGGTTACGTGATAGCAAAACTATCACCGAAACTGGTTTCTTATTGAAATTGATTGAAATAAAAGATACATGATCGCCCTGCTGCTAACATCAAAGAGCAGGAAAGCTGCAAACCACACTTTGTTAAGGTACGTTTTTCATACAAAATTCAACCATTATTAACTTCACTGAATAGTAGAAATGCCTAAATTTATGCGTGGTAAATAAGTTAATAATGGTTGAATTTTGTATAAAAAGCGTACCACCTTCTTAACCCTAACATCAATTTATATATTAGGAAGTCCGTGTCTCCACAGGGAGACGGTGACTGGGGGTTAGAGCCGTTCTAATTCTACCCCTATCGTTAAAGCAATGGGCTATATTATGAGGTTAAATATTATGAAGTTGTGGATATTATGGAATGGCTTGAATGCCAATTGGTGTACGCCCTTCGAGGCAAACAGTTCATAGGTAGTTAAATTTGTGAGACAATCCGCAATTTTTATTGAAACAGGCAGGACAAACACGGTGATTTGCAACTAGGTTTGAGCATAAATAATATTACCCACATCAAGACTGAACATACATAGTTCCAAATCCAAATGTAATGTCAGAAAATATTTATAATAATCTACCCGACGAAATAAAAGAAGAAAATCATACAAAATTTAAAACAATCACTTTAAAAAGACCAACGACCCGCCCCGGCCTCATTTTTTTAGAGATATGGTTACTATTTTTAATTTTCTACAATGTTATGTTTCTCATGTGCCAGTTGGCTACTTTGCAAAAGTGGAATGTTCCTAGCGTTTTCTATATAATTACGAAAAGAATAGTATGCTTTTCTCATTAGAACAGTCTTTACGCGTAATTTGAATTTACTTTCTGTGAGTTTTGTTACATTTTGGAATTTTATTGGAAAAAACGTACGCAGTTGCCCATGAAGGACCGTTTTAGTTAGTCTAAACCTAGGTACAACAATCCTATCCTTATTTCTAGTGTTTATGTTACGATGGGCACTATTTACTTTGAATTTATGCAAGTTTTTGTAAGAAAATATATGGTACTGAGTGATGAGACCGTACCACCGCACCGTAAGTGTAATCCTATTAATATCATAAATGCGAAAGTTTGTTAGTATGGATGTTTGTTACTCAATCACGTATTAACTACTGAAAGGATATTGGTGAAATTTGGTATGTAGGTACTTTAGGTCCTGGAAAAGGACATAGGCAATTTTTTTGCTACCGCGAGTGAAATCGCGGGGCGCAGCTAGTACTAATATAGTTGTATGTGTAGATGCGAGTCGAACTCGCTGGTGGAGAGCGTCGGCGTGGCGTCGGTGAGCGCGTACAGCAAGTGGGAGGGCGTGTCGCGCGCGCTGCGCGTGTGCGAGCGGCCCGTCGTGCTCAACCGCGCCTCCTCCACCAACACCACCAATCCCTTCGGCAGCACCTTCTGCTACGGCTACCAGGACATCATCTTCGAGGTGGGTTTACACCTCAGTTTGACATTTCTCAACTAGTTGTGGATCACCTTCTGATGCAGTGGTAGAGCCGGGTACCAGGACATTATCTTCGAGGTGGGTTTACACCTCAGTTTGACATTTCTTAACTAGTTGTATATCAACCCCTACGGCAGCACCTTCTGCTTCGGCTACCAGGACATCATCTTCGAAGTTGGTTCAGACATTTCTCAACTAGTTATGGATCACCTTTTGCTGCAGTGGTAGAGCCGGGTACCAGGACATCATCTTCAAGGTGGGTTTACAACTCAGTTTGACATTTCTCAACTGAAAGATTATAAATAATTAGGATGAATAACTTCTTTAAAATCTTTACTTTTGCCTAGCACAACCGCATTCAATATCAAACATTTCTCAACCGTCAAACAGTTCGGGTGAACCAGTAATTTAAATTCATTTTACATTTGCTATCGACCCCCATACATATTATATTATTCTAATTACAGCCGACTTAATATTCAGCGGAATTACACTATATATTTTCATTTATTTTTAGATAAGAGTTTTGTAATTGTAAGATTAATAATTATTATATTGTTGTAATTCAAGGTGATGTCGAACAACTACATCGCGTCAATAACCCTGTACCAGCCTGAAGGCACGCGGCCCAACTTCTCCGTCAACTCGATCGCGTGACATAACCAGGTGACACTTCGCAAACATTATGACAACTGTACACTCTCGCCAGAGTGCCCTCGCCGCGCCTCGCCCGGGCCTTCCGACTGACGGAGAGCGGGCGAGAACCGGCGAGATGCACCGAGACTTCGTTTTTTAACCCAAATTAAAAAAGGAGGTTCTCTATTCGACTGTTTTTTTTTAATGTTTGTTATAACTCGCGCCAAACTTGAGGGCGGCTGACTGGCACATCAAGTGATCTGCGCAGATACAATTTTGTATGCGATTTTGTTACTGCGCAGGTCACGTGGTGCGTCTGTTAGCCGCCATTAAATTTGACGCGATGTATACCTCAGAACTCCGTCATTTATAAACCGATTTGGAAAATTACTTGCATTGGGTTTAGTATAGCTACGAAGTGGTCCCATATAAATTTCATCGATATTCGACCTTGGACTTCGAAGTGTACATTGAAGTCGGTATTTTTTATTGAATTTTTTTTTAATTATTTGTTAGGCAAGCACTTGACCACAGTTTCACCTGATGGAAAGTGATGACGCGGTCGATGGATCATGCTTGCCTAGAAGATACCGATTCACTCGAGACTTGAAGACACCTAGATTATAAGAATCATTGAGACGCCGGTAAGGTGTTCGATTCCTTAGCAGTTCGCATTATGAAAGTGGAAGCGAAAAGTTTTTAATCCCCGACGCAAAAAGGAAGCGTCGGGGATTAAAAACGTGTTATAAGTTTGACCACTATGTGTGTCTGTCTGTGGCACCGTAGCTCTTAAACGAGTCAACCGATTTGGATGCGGTTTTATTTATTTGAAAGCAGGTTTTCTAGCGGTGGTTGTTAAACATGATTCAGCCGTTTTATACTTTTTATAGGTTTATTGTTTTGGGGTTTTTTATATACTATTTAGATATAGAAAAATGAATGTATAAACGAAATTTTTTACCTTTTCTTTTCAGGAAGATTCCGGGTCAGAGAACTGCACGTCATAAACGATTTTGATTGTACCATCTCTAAATCCTCCACTCTTGTGTGTTGCTCACACACATAGACAAATTCAATAAAAACACTAACGCGACGTAACATATCTTTACCATGACGCACCTAAGAGGAACCAGTATTTAAAAAAAGAATGTGATATAAAAAAAACTGTGAAAAAAAAACTTTAAAAAAAGTGAGTGACAGATCTCAAGGTGTGTAAGTTTTTATTTAATTATATAGATCCAATGGACCGAAATAGTTAATTAATTATTATTTTATGAAAAATACTTAATGTTAAGTCGGTTTAATAATGTGGACAGTTTTTTAATAATTATGATAATAATATTAGTCAATTGTGTTTTTTAAGTTATTGCAATTTGTTTTTGGCGTGCAAAAATATGTATTTTTAATTATTGATAATAGTATTTAAATGAAAAGACCTCTCATTTATATTTGTTGGCTTTACTCTGGAATGCTCAAAATATTACATGCTGGTACAAAAAAATCACAGACATTTGAAACAAAAAAATAATTAAGGCTCTATAGATTAAAAAATTAATCTAAAAGCCACGTTTTTATGCGCCTTAAAAATAATAAATGTATTTAGAATGCATTGTCATCGAGTTGTGAGCTACCCTGAAAATTTCAGACGGATAGCTAATCGGGAAGTGCTCGAAATTTGAGTTGCAGGATTCCACCCGGAACGACAGACAGACCAACAAGTGACAAACAAGAAAATGACTTGATAAAAACGTGGTAAAAACATATATTTCTCATTTCTTATTTACCATATCTCTTTGTCCTATTTCTGAGTAAAAGACATATTAAATTTAGAAAAAAAAACACAACTCATTTAGAAAAATGTTTTCAAAAATGACGTCAAAAATGATCAAAAGAGACTTTTCGGCATGTTTCTAGCAATTTTAGGTTGCTAATTTGTGTGAATTGTTTTATTATAATTTAACAAGTCAATTTTTAAGCATATATTTGCACGTCAATTTATCACGACCGAAGTTAAAACAATTAAAAAAAACTGCAGAATATTAGAAAATAGACTGTTGTAAATATTCGAAAGTACGAAGGAGAAAAATTGTATAAAATAAAATTGATGTATTTTTTCTAAAATCAAGTTTGTCTGTAGGTAAACATAAAAAAAAACTAGAGCGCGTACGTTAATAAGTGCAAATTATTTTTAATTTATCGACAGCACTTTTTAATGCAAATTATTATTATAATCATGAAAGCTAACGCTGTATTTATTGCGTGATTATTTTTTTATTATTATTTTTATCTATTATTGACGAAATTCTTTTATGAACGCGGTGTGATGAATCCATACAATATCTGATTTTGGTGATCATTTTACATTGTTGTGTGGGTGCCATTTATTTGGCCAACATTGTTTTAAGCGTGTCACACACTACGCAGATACGGTAATATTTTATCTGCGTATAAAAACTTATCTGAAAGTATCACACACTTCGCAGATACGATAATATACGAAATTATACATTCACGCGGAATCCTTCAAACTGACTATACTTGTTTTTTGGTGCGGATCGTATATACAGTGTGTTACAATGAGTTCGCGTTTATTACTTCTGGATTTATTAGACAGCTCCTCAGAAGAAGATTCTGATTTTGAATTGTATTGTACGCAGATAACATCTGACCATTTTTCGATATAATATGTCGGTGCGTACAGATACTTGACGAGCTATCTGCTTAGTGTGCGTTGCTCCTTGAGTTTAGTATAGAGAGCGATATTTACAGATAGCACGCTCAGATACAGATATCTAACCGTATCTGCGTAGTGTGTGACGCGCTTTACCAATGTTGTATTATTCTGTCATCAAATAGTAGGTATATGTACCTACTTACTCACCCGTTTTTAATGAGGAAGTCTATTTACGGTTATATTTAATTAACAAACCAAATCACGTGTGTGATTATTATTATTTTATCATACATTCGGATATTAATAATAATTTATTTTTAAATCGAGCGTATATTTTTTTAATTCAAAATTAGCTCCGTAATTTGAATGTGTTCGAAACTGCATGTTTAATGAATGTGTGAGACATATTATTATTATTATTATATTACAGTTTATTGTCACAAATAGCCTATGGTATTTAAAATGTATGGCTTTGTGTGGGAATTGCACTACGGTTTGATCATTTTTAACATTTTTGATTGATTTTTTTTCCTGGCTGAATGCACGAACCGTGCGAATCCTGAAACTATTAAAAGTTAAAGAATAATTTGTGGTACAATAACAGTAGAATGTTATGAGATTTATGATCTATTCGTGGTAGGTCTCTCGTATGCGGGAGGCTGATTTGGTTGGTACCACAGCTTTGCCATTTATTCAGCCGCCAAGCAGTAGTGCGCAAGCATTACTGTTTTCCGGTTTGAAGGGCATTGTAACCAGCGAAATTACTGGGTATATGAGACTTAAGAGGATATGGCACAGCCGCGGCCAGCGAGCACTAGGTATTTGAATAATGGTTTACGGTCTCGCAGAAAATGCGTAAATTAAATTAACTAAAAAATAACAATAATAATAATTTAACTAAATTCGTATCAATTTCAGATTTTTGTTAAAATTAGCGTTTCGGGAGAAAACGTTTCTACCACACTAAATCTTTACACCAAATTTGGTAATTTTGATCTCAATTTCATAAATGGAGAATAAACTAGGTTTGTAGGTTTTCCTTTTTCTAAGAATATGTCTATTAAAGTTAACAGCTTCCAAACTTCAAAAATAATTTTCGAGTAAATATCGAGTTTTTTGGGTCCATTTATTCAAATTCTATCGGAATTATCGAAAAAATCAAAACCTACAAACCTCAATAATGGTAACATCTCTTACATGTCCAAATTTCATCGAATTTAGTTAATTTTTAGGGGTAGAAAAACGTTTTCTCTTTTTGTATGAAATTTCAGCGTGCCGTTCCCTCTTAATTTCTGATGTCTCGGGGTGATGAGCGCAATGCAATGCTAAGCAGTGCTTTTTATTAAAAAAGTTCTGGGTGGCACTGCAATTGTTATAGGCAGGCGTGGCGCTTACCATCAGGCGAGCGACTTGCTCGTCTCATCACTCACTAACTAAATAAATATGAATATTGTTCTTGAGCAATAGGTATATATAAAAAAATAAAAATGACCATACCGCAGTACAATTAAACAATTAATTAATTCAATCATTTGAATGGTTGTTCACCGAGAGAATAAACTATCAGACCTTTTTGCTTCAAGTGCCAATGTTTGCGAAATTGGACCTTATAAAACGTGCTCTCATTAATTGACATGGACGTAGTCAGGTTTGGTCGGGGGTTCTACGTTTAAACTCCTATCCTCACCCTTGATACGTCCCTGATTGAGGAACTTCAGATTAAGGCTTGAATAGGCCAGCGGTGGTTGTGAATATAAAACTGCTGTTAAGGTAATATGACACTTTAGCTTTGGTGATAAGTTCTAGAATTGCTTGACTTTTGAACTGTTTAAGGCAAAGTTACATCGGTTATTTTATTCGAAAAATATATCAGCAAAAGTTCTCGAAGAAAGAGCTAAAATATTTCATTTATTATTTAATTATTTCAATAACTAAATACTTTAATCCCAAATCAAAAATACTGCCTATGTTACAAGTACATTTGGTATAAACAGCACAGGTACGGCTTCAGGGGAAGGTGGGGGCAAACTTAATATAAAAAACATAATTTGCTGACAACTTTTTCGCTTATAAATAAAAGAATATGTATTTCCTATACATGTTATTTATATCTTAAACAGTTCAAAAGTACCTGACGCACAGTACGTTTGATAATGTTGATAATGCACAATGGTTCTCGCGTGTGGTTGTCGTGTTATAAAATGGCTGTGGTGCCATATAACTAAAAAAAAATAAAAAATTCGACAAATAATGTAATAAAAAAAGTATTAAATGTAAGGTAGCGTAACGCTGCGTTCGCGTTGTTGGTGTGCAAATATTTAATAGCACTTAATATTTTTAATACAATATTTTAAAATTTTAAAAATAGTTATTTTTGATACGTTGCTCGATGCTTCGAGTACGCTCCATACTCGATGGATTAAAATAAAAATGTGTTTTCACCGTCGAAACCAAATAAACGTCAAAGCTTTGCTTATCAACGCTTGCATTTTGGCTGACCTCGGTGAAATATAAAACAAAAATGTGTTTTTTTATGTTATTCCAGCGCTCCGCTCTGGTTTTGAACGGCTGCATATATGGATATTTTATAACTGAACTAAATCTTTAAAAACAATTCAAAATTTTGCTTAAAACTATTAAAATCCATCCATTTGCTGAGAACAGACAAGCGCATACGGCGACTTTGTTTTATAAATAAATAATTTATTTATTTTCTCTCACAATAGGTTTTTAATAATGTCAAGATTTTATGACCTAGTCTTGTGAAATACTGTGGTAGATTCTGAAGAACCTATATTACAGGTCAGCAGGTTTATATTATTTTGTTAATGATATCGTGCTTTACAGTATTTGCACACCGTACAACTTTATATTTTTATAATGATTAGTAGGTATACTTTCGCACTGTGCTCTGTAATTGTCACGGTGTATCACTTGACTCATAACGATTGTGTGTATTTATGTCAGCCTTTTTTTCTACAGACAATAAAAACATGCAAACATATTACTGTTGTTTCGAAAAAGTATTTAAATTGCGGACTAAGGAGCTACTGGTGGGGGATGCATGCCCCCGATAGCTAATTCTCTTATCTCTCTAAAAATGTAATTGTTCGCCTACCTGGGCGTACTTGACTGACCAACACTTGTCAACACGTTTTTACCTGTAACCATAGGTTACAGTTACGGTATTGGTACGGTTAGGATAATATAACTCAAGCAGTAAAAATCAGTCACCAATTCCAAATGAAAATTAACATCTATCGTAAAATTTACCATTTTGTTTCCACAAAAAGGCTGATATATAAGATGGTATAATATAACTATAGCTTGTATAGTATACGTGTAGTAGTGTTATATGCATTAAGGGATACATAACAACCTTTATGATAGTGATTAGAGACCGACTCTCATACGGTCTGCGTTGGAGGATATGTAAAGATAAGACACATAAAAGACATAAACAGAAAGAACAACACAGTGTGCTAACACAGGCATTATAGAGTCGACGCAAGACTAGTATACATTTTATAAAAAAACCGACATATCTTATCTTCGAAGTCCAAGGTCAAATATCGGTGAAACTTATATGGGACCACTTGGTAGCTATACTGAAGAGAATTTAGGATTTTAGAATTTTCCAAATCGGTTCATAAATTGCGGAGTTCTAAGGTAACAAACATAAAAAAATAAAAATAAAAAACATACAATCGAATAGAGAACCTTTCCTTTTAAATCGGTTAAAAAGACTCCCAGTTTGACAGGTTAATAAAAAGATATGTATCAAAGTGAAATTCTTATTTTTAACCGATTTCAAAAAGAAGGTGGAGGTTCTCAAATCGATTGTTTTTTTAAACTTGTTACTTCCAAACTCCGTCAAATATAAACTGATTTGAATTTTTTTTTTGCGTTGGGCTCAGTATAGGTCATATAAATTTCATCGATATTCGTTGACTTCGAGGATATATCAGAATTTAAATCAGTTATTTTTACAAAATGTATTATGTTGACTATAGTAAAAGACAAGTACAGTGGAGGAAACTCGATTAACCGGACTAATTGTTGTCGTTAGGGATTCGGATAATCGAAAATCCGGATTATCGAATGTATGAAAAAAGCGGGTTTTGTCCATATGTAGATAGTGCTGCTATATCAAGAATTCGTTTCAGCTGTGGTAAACTCACAGTATCACTCTGTTTGTTTCAAACCACTTGAGAGCTGTTTCCAGGGCCTGAAGTGCTTCATAATGAGATGGTCCTGAATTATTTTCCACGTCTAGATTTGTTTTGTTCATTTATCTGCAATATGTTTTCTACGATTTCGTCATCGGACATAATCTGAAAGCCTTGATCATTACTGTCACAAGTGACCAACTCTTTTATATCATCATCATCATCACAATCCTGGCATATTTGTATCTTTAACATTAGCTCATTCATATACTCCAAAGTAGAATCATCCGTATTAGTTATTCAGTTTTCATTCTCCCGATTAAGTACTCTGTTCCAAGCCTTGTTTATAGTCTTCCTTTCAATTAAATCCAACGCATCTACAACCATGTAACAACACTCCTTTAAATTCATTCCCTTAAAAAATGATAAAACGACTTATACATTATCTTCATCGACAGATAACAACCTACGTAAAAGTTTAATTGGTTGCGGTTGGTAGTCCGGATAATCGCGAATCCGTATAACTGAGGGCCAGATAATCGAGTTTCTACTGTATACCTATGAATTACCACGTAGCCCCATGCCTACCCTGAGTGCACCTCTGTTTAACAGGTTTAACTTGACTGTGCGCTAATAGCGAAACTTAGTTATGTTTTTATGGTCTTATCTTTATGTAACGTATGCCTAATTTCAACGGCAATACATTTAGGATTCCATAGGCTGGCTTCCTAGTTCCTACCTAAGGATTCTTGTAGCGTGCCGGCGACTTAACTATCTCGGGGACTTACACTGTCTCTTTCTAACCTAATACGTTAGAACCAGACGATGGTCTCGAAATCGAGCGTGAAATCGCAGGCTATGATCCTAGCGAGGAAATTGTACAAAAACCGTACAATAGGGGATCGGACAACTTTTCAGAAAGTGTTTTATATAGACCATAATGATTATATATAGCCATAAAAATAGTATTTTAATTAAATAAAACTTAAATATTATATATGAAGGCCGACGACGACAAACTCTACACAAAAAAAACTTGCAAAGAGATTTAAATACGTTTTGTGAAGTTTAGGGACTATATTGTGGTAATACAACGAATAATTAAACAACAATAAATTTTATGAATAGCAATAACGTAAAAGAAACACAAGTTTGACACACGGCATTTGCTTTCAAATGACGTCATGCGCTGTGATTGGGGTTGTATCGTTTAAGATGAAAAATAGATTCAAAATGTCAGAATTATTAGATTTTATTTATTGAATTAAAAATATAAATCATTATTATTTCTCAAAAATATTGATTAGATGATCTTTCTGGTTTGATGAACATTCGTTCTACCTACATTTTAGATATTTTTATTAAGATACAATACAATGAAGAATTTTGGGATGTTTGGTTTGGCAACCTAACACGCTACTAGCATTGGCCGTAGGTCAACGATTCGATCGCTTTACGGAAGATTTTATATTTACTTTTCGGAAGGTAGGATACAGTCGCTGCGACTGTATGCTTCACTGTGCAGACTACGGACGCCGATCGCAGCAATTTTGATTCCGCGATCGATAACCATCGCCATTGCTAATAGCAATCGCAAAGCACGCGACTTTGATGCTCGCAAAAACGCCAATCGTTAATCAAAAGTTTGTGGTTAAGGCCTTAGCTACGATTTTGAGCAACATAACACAGTTCTGCAACAAGGATCTAGATGAACAGCCAAAATTAGAAGTAACGCTTTCATATTGTAATGGGAACCCTTGTCACAGCAGTGCCCTCAATCTACACCTTTGATTTCCTGATTATCCTACCCGCGACTGCCTCGGAAGCACATATAGATATCTATACATATTGTATAGATATATCTATACATACTGAAAGTTACCTAATTAAATTATTTTGTAAATATACATTTTCTATTTTCTTTCTTATCCACGCACTAGCTCTCCGCTAGTTAGCCGGCTACATTGGCTGTTCATGCAGACCCTTGTGGCATAGTAAATCCGCGATGCTCGATATATCTTAACCTTTTGACCGCCAAGGTCGGCTGTCCACGACAAAAAAGTGCTCTCTACGCCGACGTCGGCATGAGCCGACTCAAACGTATAAAAATTGCGTAGCTCGTCGTGGAGAGCACGGCTTTGCTTCGATAGTGCGGCGGTCAAAAAGTTAACTACGCTACGGTTCAATTAAACTCGCTCCTCAAGAGTTGACATTTTTAAGTATTGTCGTTGAAATAAGGCATCAAATTTTTAAAATATTTTAAGTAGTAACAATTATAACGAGGCATAATAAAATAAAAGTGAATCTAATTAAATTCATTTAACGGTAACATTTTAAATTCATTTTGAGAATGTAACCGACTGTACATACAATTTCATTGGTTGAAAGTTGAGTGTTGCCATGATGGGAACATGAGAAACTTCTAAATTACACACGAAAATAGGCAATTATTTTGTTATTACAATGTTGTTCGGTTTGTTATTGTTTATGGTTAAATTAGTGTTTGTACTAAGTTTGATCTCAACATATTCGGAAAATGGTCTGGTAGTTATAATAAAAGGTGTGTCAAAAATGTTGAAATTATTTTTGTACTTGATATTACATTGTGGTCAAACCGAGTACACAACACAATGCGAAACTGGCACCTGTAAAAAAGTTAATAGCAATAATCTAGAGTTGCCATAACAAAACATTGTAAATATACGGGTATAATACACAGATTCTGAAAAAGTGGTTTTATTGTGTTGTAGTGGTTGATTTAGGATTTAAAAATAACGTAAGAATTTTCCAGAACCATTTCAAAAGTACCTGAATAACAAAAATAAGATTTTCGAGACTTGCAACACTGAATCAAAGTTAGATTTTATGGCAACTCTATTCTGAATTTCTCTTCAAAAATGTGTAAATAGATAATATAGCCACTAAATATATAAGTGGTTTTAGAAATACACATTTGGGCATTAAATGGCGCTGTAAGGCAAGCATCTACCATAGCGAAGTATCTACATATTTTAGGATCTCCACACACTAGCCACTATTCTGCCGCGTTAGCATCTTTTCGTCGCCCGTCATCGTTTTGCCGCCTTCTGACTTAAGTTCATGACACTGAATAAGTGATTGTGGGGCGAAAACTATGTATATGCCGCCAAGCAGTAGTGCGCAAGCATTACCGTGTTCCGGTTTGAAGGGCATTTAGCCAGCGAAATTACTGGGCATTATGAGACTCAAAAGCTAATTGTCTCAGGGTAACGAGCGCGGTGCAGCGCAGCGCAGGATTTTGTAAAACAAAGTTTTGGGTGGTGCTGTTATTGTTATAGGCTGGCGTATTGCTTACCATCAGGCAAACGACCAGCTCGTCTCATCAAACAGTTACAAAAAAAAGTATATCGCGGCTACCTCAGGGGCCCACTGAGTTAAAGAACAATTTACATACAGTCAGTGATCGGCTTCAGTGCCGGTGCCGAAAGCTGACTTGTACTGTTTACACAGATTCAGTCCAGCTAGGGAATTGTCTAACTGTCACCTATCCCGATCGCTTTAAAACATTTGTGATCGGTATTTGTCTGTGAAATCGTCAAACTTTTCAACTTAAGTCCGCGTCCCAATCCCTATCCCAATCGCTAAAATTGATCGACATTGCAGTTTGAAAGCTAATGTCTTTTAAATTTGAAATTGAAAGCGATTGAGATCGGCGCGAGTTTCACAAATTCCCTGCAGGTCAGTCGGCGCTGTACTGACTTGAAAATCAATTTAGACCAATCAGTACCAAGTCATCGCTGACTTGTCTCGATTTCACAGTTATAAGCTGACCGCGTGTAAACTGGCCATGCTAGACCTTAATGGCTGGCTGTGGTTTATCAGCTTCCTGTAAAAATAATACACATTCAATTTAATTTACATGGGCACAAAGTCTCGAAGCGTTAAAATCGTCTAAGATTATATGTTAAACTAACTGCGTCAATCATAATCATTTTATTTATAAAGCCAATTTACCCGTCATAAGATATAAAAATGAGTATAATTACGAATTTCACTCAAATCCGTTAAGCTGTTGCGGCGTGAAAAGGGAACAAACATACTTACACGTACAAACTTTCGCATTTATAATTTGAGTGTGATAGTTTACGTGCGAGTTATGTTCTGTGGTTATATGTACAATATTATGTACATCTTCGCTTTGGTTGATGCTAACCTCAATAGCCAACGTGGACGACCGATATTTATACAAGTCCGTGCACTCTGTCCATTGTTTTGACGTAGACTAAACAATAACCAATGACTCCTTGTTGGTACTTGGTATAGTTTAAACAGTTTCTGATCGAAAATTGCGCAAAATTCGGCGAAGGATGTAGGTTTTTTGGTGGCACAGGTCATATAAATAATTGTACCCGCCGATTGTTATCGATGGTAGGTCATGGGTTCGAAACTCGTCTGGAGTTTTATGTTACGTGATGATCGAAGGTTACATGCACTAACATTTTTAGTTTCTGCATGATTGATCAATATAATTGGTCGTCTACGTTCGGCTTTTATCTCTAAGGGCTGATGTTTCAATTCTCTTATAAGTGGTCAGATCGAATCATTTACCTACGTTAAATTATTCGATCTGTTCGAACAAAATGTGTTTGACGTTAATGTTTAATTTATCCGGCTGTTATATGCCGGCCGGCCGGCTGTATATGTGGATTGAAAAATTGGCCCAAAATTAGTTGTGATCGTTAAAACACTGTGCTTGGACTTACGCTTATCCCTTCGCGCCAAACGTTAGGTACTGTCTATAGTTGAAATACATAGTAAATCGAGCTTGTCTTACAATGTTTAGTTAGATTGAAATGTGAATACCCGTGTGTGGACACTTGCTTTAATTTTTAATTTCTTATACTAAGTGCCTCCACCGACGTCAGACTTTTTGTAGGCCGTGTGCGATGCAATATGAAACTCCGTATGTTTTATTTTAACAACAATAAAATCGGTGGCGATTGTCGGGCGTGGGCGGGCAGCCTAAGAATTAAAAAGGGTACATGAAGGATAACATCATGAAAAAACTGGCTTAACCAAAAAAGATAATAAAAAACTTACATGGTCTTTTAATCGTATTTAATACGATGGCTCTGAAAATTGTACAGCAATTTCGGACAGCTGTTAGCGAAGATGTTTATTTCGATTCAAGTTATGATTCAAGACAAGTGTCCATTCATGTAAGCCACGAAGAAAAGTTACTACATGTGTTCATAGTTCCAATTTTAGCCAATACTTAGATAATTTTGTTACGTCTTTCCAAGTGTTGTACAATTGTATCAAAAGTGGCTTTCTAAAAATGTTATTTGTTTCAAACTGTGAAAAATTCTGGCAAAATTGTGTAATGTATTCGCATACCAATCATTTTTATATTCTGTGAGAACAAACAGGAAAGTGTCTCAAAAATACCAAAAAATCAAATAAAGGATTTCGTACCGGAAATTACTTTTTATTTTTAACCGACTTCAAATGGAGAGGTTCTCAATTCGACTGTTTTTTTATTTTTTTGTATGTTACACGATTACTCCACCAATTATGAATTTGTTTTAAAGATTATTTTTTTTGTTTGGTAGATGATGGGGGAGACCTTTACCCAGAAGTGGGATCAAATAGGTTGAAAAAGGTCATACTTCATAGGTTGCCCATATAAATTTTATCGAAATTGATTCAGCGCTTTTTTAAATTTCTACTACAACAAAAAATATACCAATATTTATACAGATGACGTTTTGATTTGAGTTTTGGTGTAGGTCCTTTGTCCCCCTAATCCGTGTCCCCGTTGGAAACAGTGGTACTTAAATAAAATATTTAAAAATACGTCCTGATGTCCCCTTACTCTGTTTTCGTTGATACAGTAAAGTAAACTTTATATGGGAAAACTATTTTCTAGCGCTCGCTTGACTCGCGCTGTGTGGTCACAGTTCTGACATAACCTAACCTAGTGGCTGTATCTCTGTAGAGGGGACAATGGTACGAAAATTTAATGACGACCTGTGGTCCCCGTAGCGGGGACAAGGCCTACGGGGACACCGGGGACTTGAGTTTCAAGATTGTTTGTACATTTATGTACCTACTTAGTCTGGCCATAAATACCTACTGTTTTAGAATTTTTTTTTTTAAGAAATTTTGTTTATTCATTTAGAAATGTTGGTACAAAAAACTTAATATTAGAGCACTCGGAAACTTATTGTAAGGTTTACCTACAAATAGGGTAGGAAAAATAATTAAGCTATTTACGGTTACCACACCAGGATTCCCTGTGTCGTGGAACACTAGTCTCTTCCGTAATACGTTTTAATTAGTTACAATTAAACTGTTACAATTAAACTGTTACAATTAAAAATAAACAAAATATTACATTTGAATTTGGAATGTGTCATTTTTAAATGATTGTTTGAGTTTTCTCATTTTGGCGCCAATATTTTGCGATATTAAAATGGAGTGGCGTGATAAAGAGAACCGAATCGCTGTGATTGCATTACGCAAAGTAGGTATGGAGCCAAATGCAATTTTTAAAACTCCATACGCTTGGTATTAGTAATGTGTACCGGGCTATTAATAGGTACCTACAATGAGACCTCTGTTTGTGACAGAAAAAGATCTGGCCGTCCACGTACCTACTGTTCGTACGAAAAAGGTGGTCACAGCAGTAAGGGAAAGAATTCGAAGAAATCATGTCCGAAAGCAAAAGATTTTATCTCGGGAGATAAGATAGCACCTAGAACCATATCGCGTATTTTAAAAGATGACTTAGGACTTGCAGCCTATAAGAGACGTATACTGGTTATTTCTTAACAGATAATTTAAAAAAGAATAGGGTGGTAAAATCGAAACAACTACTGAAGCGGTACGCAAAGGGAGGTCACAGAAAAATTTTGTTTACGGATGAGAAATTTTTTACAATTGAGCAACATTTTAACAAACAAAATGACCGTATTTATGCTCAAAGCTCTAAGGAAGCTTCCCAATTAGTCAACAGAGTGCAACGAGGTCACTATCCAACTTCAGTGATGGTTTGGTGGGGTATTAGCTATGAAGGAGTGACTGAGCCATACTTTTGTGAAAAAGGTATCAAAACATCGGCACAAGGGTATCAAGATACCATTCTTGAGAAGGTAGTGAATCCCCTTAACAACACCATGTTCAATAACCAAGAATGGTCCTTCCAGCAAGACTCGGCGCCGGGTCATAAAGCTCGGTCTACGCAGTCTTGGTTGGAAACGAACTGTCGTCTAGTCCCGATCTTAATCCGCTGGATTATGATTTATGGTCAGTTTTAGAGAGTATGGCTTGCTCTAAACGCCATGATAATTTTGAGTCCCTAAACCAATCCGTACGATTGGCAGTGAAGAATTTTCCCATGGAAAGAGTTCGTGCTTCTATTGATAACTGGCCTCAACGTTTAAAGGACTGTATTGCAGCCAATGGAGACCACTTCAAATAAGCTTTTTATATTTAAAATTGTTTTATATTTATGTATTAAACTAACACACTGTAAAAGTAATAAATGTTATTTCCAATAGATTTTTTTATTCTTTGTTTCAGTATTTATGGCAAGACTAGGTATAGTCATAAAGTCAGTTATTTTTTCTATAATTAAATATTTCCTTGATTAATGTCGTGATTTATGTGCGAGCTCTAGATTCATGGAGTCCTTGAATATTCTTCGATAGCGGTCAAGGAAATAAAACTAGCTAAGTAAGTACATAAAGTTATACATAATAACTACTTAATACATACATATATATACATTTAAACTAATATTATAAAGAGGAAAGATTTGATTGTTTGTTTGTTTTTTTGTTTGTTTGCATTGAATAGGCTCCGAAAATACTAAAGCGATTTGAAAAATTCTTTCACTGTTGGAAAGCTACACTATCCCCGAGTGACATAGACTATATTATATTTTCAAAAAAATTAGGGACCCTTACTAAAACTCCAATAATATAACCCAAGGTGTCAAAAAATTACCTAAAATATTCTTTACATCTCGTGCGCTGCGAAAACTATTGATGGTAGAATAAAATAACGTACTACAACTTTGCAGAACACATCATTATTTACAAAAAGTGTCGCGAGAGTATATGTCTAACTATTATAGTTATGCCACAATAAGTGTTTTTTTAATTTATAAACTTAATTGAAATGCCGCCGCTAGAAAGGGCTCTTTATTTGTATCTTTGTATTAATCCTTATCAAAATAAATTACTTCATATTCAAGACTGCTTCAATACCTTCATATAACTTTTTGAATTATTCAATTCGAACATTTCATTTGAAAGACATCACGAGTTTAAAAATGTAAGTTTTAGAAAAAAGTTGCGTGGTAGCCGTTAACCCTGCTCGGTTAGCTAGGCAGCACCTTATGCAATGTAGGCGTCACTGGGGTACGGACCGCACAGGAGGGAAGATGTATGTGTATTTTTTTTTTGAAATTTTTGTTAAATACCCGTGCGAAGCCGGGGCGGGCCGCTAGTAATACATACTTAATTTGGTAGTTTTTTAAATGGTCTCTGTAATTTTGGTTAGATACACAATCGCGTAGAGTAATAGTCAAATTAAAAACAAGTATTAAGTTAGCTAGGTACTCATGTGCTTACTAAATATACCTATATAATTTAGCTAGTTGCGCCGCGCGGTTTTACTCGCTTAGTATTTAATTATAGTTGCTCCAATAGGAACTGTTCGTTTTCCGGGATTATTTATTTATTATTTGTTTATTTGGGTCAACAAACAGTTACTTCTAAAAAACTTAACTATAACTATATTAGCATGCATAGTGGTTTAAGAGTTACCCACATCGTTAACCGCTAGTTAAATACCGGATGAAAGTATCATAAGTCTTATGTCCTATTCCTGGACCTAAATTACCTTTATACTGGTCTCTCGGATGCGGGTGGTACCGTCTGGGTAGGTACCACAGTTTTCCCAGTTATTCTACCGCCAAACAGTAGTGCTCAAGCATTACTGTGTTCCATTTTAATGGACATTGTAGCCAGCGAAATTACTGGGCATATGAAACATAATACCTAATGTCTCAGGGAGATTCATATTCATTTGTTAATGCTCATACATATATTATTACAGACAGGTGTTAAAATAGTGATGAGCGCGATGCAGTGCTTTTATGGTGTTAAAAGTTCTGGATGGCACTGCAATTCTCATAGGCAGGTGTGGCGTTTACCATCAGGCGAACGACTTGTTTGCCTCAACATACAATTTAATAAAAAGAAACGAATTTCATCAAAATCCGCTCAATTGTTACGGTGTTCTGTGTATGTGTACACAAACACACAGACTGGCATTTATAATACATATGAGTAGAATAACATGTACCGTACCGACCCACGGAAAAACGGAAAACCACAGACCAATAAAATTGGTGGTAGGTATATTACGTACACTGTAACTATGTTTAGGTAATTGTAATATTAACGTATTCTGTGGTTTAGGTAAGTATGCGATAAGATAAGCACCTTTTTCATGTACCTAACTAAATGACGAGACGAGCTGATCGTTTTCCTGATGATAAGCAATACGCCAGCTCATAATAATAACAGCACCATCCAGAACTTTGTTTTGCAAAATCCTGCGTGGCGCTGCACTGCGCTCGTCACCCTGAGACAATTAGCTGTTGAGTCTCATAATGCCCAGTAATTTGGCTGGCTACAAAGCCCTTCAAACCGGAACGACGTAATGCTTGAGCACTACTGCTTGGCGGCTGAATAACTGGCAATGCGGTGGTACCCACCCAGACGGCCTCTCGCATACGAGAGACCTACCACCAGTAAGATCAATGTACCTACTTAGTTGAAATCTAAGTAGTAGTAGGTACAAGAAACCCATTACAGATTAAACAAGCGAATTTCAGTAAAATAGAAATTCAAAAAACCCCTGTCACAAAAAACCTATACAAGTGAAAAACGGCTTAACCGATTTTGATAAACCATATCTAAGAAGTGGTTCTTATTACTTCTTATTATTAGCGGTGGCGATAGATATAATTTTGTTATCTATCATATTCAAGGCCTAAGTACCTACCTGTAGCGAGTCACCGTTATAGATCGAGCAAACAAACATGCTGATAGATAACAATCCTTCATATTACGAGTGTGTGACTTACATAGGATACGAAGATAAATAGGTACCTACTTAATTAAATAACGGAGTCATTTATTGACGGTGAAAAGTATAGTTATATCAGGGCGTAGTTAATTAAAAAAAACTATGATAATGACGTAGATAGTTAAAGTAGGGGTAACTCGCGCCAAACTTGATGGCGGCTGACTGGCGCATCACGTGATCTGCGCAGAAACAATTTTGTATGCTATTTTGTTACTGCGCAGGTCACGTGGTGCGTGTGTCAGTTTGACGCGATGTATAGTAGTAGGTCCTATCATCGACCATCGTGAGTCGTCAGTTTTCTTACATACGAACAATATTACTTTGCCCATGCCATTTAATACTTAGAATAATAATTCTTTACTTGAGAATTCTTTGCTATTGTAGTCATTACGTCCTTCACTTTCGTAGCAAAGAAAAAGTGGGCATGGGCAGGACACATTGCAAGAATGGATGCGAGCCGTTGGGCGAAACGAGTCCTTGAGTTGAGACCCAGGGCGGACTCTAGAGGCCGCGGCCGACCACCGCAGCGCTGGGTGGACGATATCAGGAGACACGCAGGCCAGGACTGGATGCACCAGGCTCAAGACCGCCGGGAATGGAGACGGAGGGAAGAGGCCTATATCCTAGAATGGATAAATAAAAGGCCCCCATGATGATGATGATGATGACTTGAGAATACTGTTTGGTGTCATGGTGTCCAGTCTAGTCATGGTATCTAGTACTAGACAAGGGTGGTAGTGTTTTTATATTTCAGTAAACCTCCTTTTAACATCCTTGTGTGTGATGTTTGTTCCTCTTTCACGCTGTAACGGCTAAACGAATTGGGTAAATTTCGTATGGAAATACGAGTAGCTTATACCCTGGATTAACACATAGGCTACTTTTTATCCCGGAAACCACGGGTGAAACCGCGGGGCGCAGCTAGTATTTTATAATTAGAACGGTGTCCTCACATGTAGCACGTGTAATCGTACATTCACAGCTAAAATAGGGGTTCGGACAACTTTTCAGAAAGTATTTAAAATTAACCGTAGTTTATATAATATATAGCCATGAAAAATAATATTTTAATTAAATAAAGTCCTAAAAGTACCTAAACTATGTTTAAATGTTATGTTTTAAATCCCGCGCAAAAGGTCACCTCACAACGTATGACGTCACAAGGTGGCCAACGAAACGACACACTCTACGAGAGCAAACTTGCAAAGTGAAGTTTATGGAATTTAGGATCGTCATGGCATGAAAAACATATCGTTTTGATAAAAAGCAAAATATATAAAATAAACACAAGCTTCGCTCACGGTATTTACTTTAAAATGACGTCAGGCACTGTGTTGATGGTGTTTCGGAACAGATAAAAAACATCAGAATTATTAGAGTTTATTTAGTGATTGAAAAATATAAATTACTATTATTTACAAAAATATTGATTGAATGATCATTCTGATTCGACATACATTCGTTTAAACTACATTCTAGATTTTTTTTTCGATTACTGTCCGGTCCGGACCCTATTGCATACGTCAGTCATATGAGGATGCCTCAAACTCATATAACGTAAGTCAGTCGCTGTAGCCGAAAACGGCTAGGAATGCATCATTATATACCTACTTAATTAAAAACTACGTCATCGTCAGTGTGGAGAGAATTGGCCTTGCATATGACAGTGTGACGCATCTAAGGTAAATTGGTCTGTTTTTTACAACACATTGTAGCACCGAGTAGTTCGTATGTTTTCCATGTAGGTATGTATATGTATGTCGTGGCCCGATCGTAGTATTGATCAACGATGGACAAATCGACAAACGTCGACAATTAGGTAGAAATCGCACATTTCGATAAAGCCGCCCATTGTTCTACCACTATTATATGTAACTGTAAACTTTTATTTCCTGTTTTGGTGATCAATAAAGTATTATTATATTGTATTGTATTTTATTAGGTGCCTCCACCGACTTTTTGTAGGTCCGATAGTCGGTCCGATATTTTGTGACCGACTTTTTGTGGGCCGTGTGCGTTGCGATATGAAACTCCGTATGTTTTATTTTCACCGGCAAAAAATCGGTGACCGATTTTCTGACGTGGACGGGCAGCCTAAACAATATAGACAGTACCAGTGGAATCGTGCACTTCATGTTGCGAGCGAGTGTGGCTCAGTGGGAACACGTGCGACGTTCGATCCGACGCACCTGAGTTGGAATCCCGCTGGCCTCGCACCACTGACTTTCTTAAGTTATGTGCGGATTTAACACTAGCTCTAAAAACGGTGAAGGAAAACATCGTGAGGAAACCGGCATGTCCAAGAATTTATCACAAAATTTAAGACATGGGACATCCACCAAGCCGCACTGGGCTAGCGTGGTAGATTACGGCCCATACTCTCTACGAGGAAAGGCACGAGTCCCAGCAGTGGGAACGTAAATGGGCTGATGATGATGATGAAAAAAAAATCCCGTCAGTTTTTAAAATTCACAAGCTTAGCTCGCATTACCTCATGACGTCCTGAGCACAAATAAGGCAGTTAGTATTCAGGCTCAGGCGTCGTCTTGTCCAAACGTGGGCATGCCCGGCCGAGTCGGACCAGACGGCTTACCTTCGCGCGTCATGACGTAGCTTCCGCTTATTTCAGGGGTCGAAAACCTTTGTACAGACTGTACAGTTAGCCGATAGATAAATACGAATGGTACTAAAGTAGGTACCTACACTACACTACAATACAATACAATACAATACAATAATACTTTATTGAACACCAAAACAGGAAACTCAAGTTTACAGTTACATAACTTACATATAATAGTGGTTAAAGAATGTGCAATTTCTTATTTCTTACAGGCAACCTTTGGAGGGTATCCACTGTTTAAAGTGTATGTAGAGGTAGTTATATTATTTTTTTCGACTAATAAATCTATGCTATTATAAAAATGGAACTGGGAGGAAAAAACAACTGGGATCGGCTAAAATAAATATAAGCTAACGGAGATAAACAACATCAATATTTTGACCAAAGAATCAGCCTCGCTCTTCAGCGAGGCAACGCCCGCCGCCAGCATTTTGGGCACGTTGCCGGACGACGGGTATCGTTTGAATTATCTGTAGGTATTCAGTTGGCTCCGATAGCGATACCGATACCGATACCCGGCATGTATGTACATAGTATTTAATATGTTTTAGTTTAGTTTTATTTAGTTTTTAAATGATTAAGCCTTTGTTTAGTTTGTTTTTCCATTGCCAATATTGAATAATAAGCAACTACATATGAACAACTAGTATTTCGCCGCGTGCGCGAGCTGCTAAAGCAGCTCGCGTGGGGGGGTGGCTGCTGTTTTTTTTTAAAGCTGCCTATCGATTACGGTTCTAAAGTTTTGTTTACCCTTTTTGTTTTGAAATCAAACTTTTGTATGGCGGCCATCTTGAAAAAAAGCTGGATTTCAAGTGATTGTGTGGCGTGCGCGAGCTGCTAAAGCAGCTCGCGTGGGGGGGTTTTGCTTTTTTTTATAAAAGCTCCCTATCGATTACGGTTCTAAAGTTATTTAAGTTCAGTTGTTCTGAAAAAATGACTTTTGTATGGCGGCCATCTTGAAAAATGGCGAAATCCAAGTGATTTTGTGGCGTGCGCGAGCTGCTAAAGCAGCTCGCGTGGGGGGGTGTTGCTTTTTTTTTATAGACGCTTCCTATCGACTTCGGTTCAAAAGTTTTGTTTGGCTTATTTTTCCGGAAAAAAAACTTTTGTATGGCAGCCATCTTGAAAAATGGCGAAATCCAAAATTTTTTTTCATAATCGTAATTTTCGACCCAGAAAACCCCCCGATGCAAAATTTCAGTCGGATCGGAGCAACTTTCAAAATGGCCGCCATTTTTTTTTCTTTTTTTTTAATTTTTCCAACTTTTCCAAATTTCCCCCATCGCCCTCTATGACATTTGGTCGAGCACCCTATACCTATCTCTAACCATTCAAAAGTTATTTACATTTTTATTTTGTATGGCGGCCATGTTTTTTTGTATGGCGGCCATCTTTTTTTTCAAATTTTCAAAAATGGCCCAGGTTTTGGGGCATATTTAGTTCAAGCGGTACCCCCATCCGATTTATAGTTTCCGAGATCCCCTGAGCAGTTCCATCTCGGAGACACCTTTTCATGGATTTCGGATTTTTCTGGTTGGTTTCAAAACACCCTCTATCCAACGGTACCAAACACTCCCCCCCACCATATCGGCAAGTACCACTTCTATTTCTGTCAATTATATGTCAGTCAGTCAGTGGTCTTTCAGTTTTATATATTATAACTAGTATTTCGCCGCGTGCGCGAGCTGCTAAAGCAGCTCGCGTGGGGGGGTGGCTGCTGTTTTTTTTTTAAAAGCTTCCTATCGATTACGGTTCTAAAGTTGTGTTTACCCTTTTTGTTCTGAAAACAAACTTTTGTATGGCGGCCATCTTGAAAATAAGCTGGATTTCATGTTATTGTGTGGCGTGCGCGAGCTGCTAAAGCAGCTCGCGTGGGGGGTGTTGTTTTTTTTTATAAAAGCTCCCTATCGCTTACGGTTCTAAAGTTATTTAAGTTCAGTTGTTCTGAAAACAAGACTATTGTATGGCGGCCATCTTGAAAAATGGCGAAATCCAAGTGATTTTGTGGCGTGCGCGAGCTGCTAAAGCAGCTCGCGTGGGGGGTTGTTGCATTTTTTTTATAGACGCTCCCTATCGACTACGGTTCAAAAGTTTTGTTTGGCTTATTTTTCCGGAAAAAAAACTTTTGTATGGCAGCCATCTTGAAAAATGGCGAAATCCAAAATTTTTTTTCATAATCGTAATCTACGACCCAGAAAACCCCCCGATGCAAAATTTCAGTCGGATCGGAGCAACTTCCAAAATGGCCGCCATTTTTATTTATTTTTTTTTAATTTTTCCAACTTTTTCAAATTTACCCCATCGCCCTCTATGACATTTGGTCGAGCACCCTATACCTATCTCTAACCATTCAAAAGTTATTAACATTTTTATTTTGTATGGCGGCCATGTTTTTTTGTATGGCGGCCATCTTTTTTTTCAAATTTTCAAAAATGACCCAGGTTTTGGGGCATATTTAGTTCAAGCGGTACCCCCGTCCGATTTATAGTTTTCGAGATCCCCTGAGCAGTTCCATCAAGGAAACCACATTCTGGTGATTTTGGATTTTTCTGGTTGGTTTCAAAACACCCTCTATCCAACGGTACCAAACACTCCCCCCCACCATATCGGCAAGTACCACTTCTATTTCTGTCAATTATATGTCAGTCAGTCAGTCAGTCAGTGGTCTTTCAGTTTTATATTATATTAATAATATTTTAATTAAAGAAAGTCCTAATATTACACATCAATATATTCTTTTATTTAAATGTAAAATTAAAGTAGCTATGTATTAGTATGTAACGATAGGATGACACCACTGTCCACTCTATCATATACTTTACTGATAGCATCGCCATTTTGTAACATGCAATAAAGTACTTAGGTAGGTAAGTACCATACCGTGCAAGGCAACAGAGTAAATAATAGTACAAATATGGAACGGCTCGTAGTTTTCAACTAGGTAGGCACTTATTTTCCTTCTATGACCGTGCCACGTTTTGAGTCATAATACCAAGTTTTTTATTGTTTTCGTACTTTCCCACATAGGTAACTTATATAATGTATGTTTAATTCTTTATCCTTATTTTTCTATGTAGTTCTCGATCTTCTTTTGTTTAATTTTATTTGTTCGTTTCGATTTCATTGCACCTAAAAATAAATAGTTGATTTTACTAAATAACTATTCAGTGTAATCATCAGGAAAGTAGGAGACACGGAAAAGGAAATAGAGACAGCCTGTTTTTATTTCTATAAAAACAGGCATAAAATGTTAATTCCTTGTAAAAATCAAAATAATAATAATAATAAACTTCCTTGTAATAATAACAAGGAATAAAAAAATACTGGGAACAGGTACCTATTTTATGTTTTCCTTCTTATAATTTTCCATTAACACAAAATATAACCCCTGAGTAGGTATATGAGAGCGCGTACTACGGAGGAACGAAGAAGTCTTGTAGTCTCATTGCGTAGTATAAGTATCTCTATCTAGTCTGTGGTAGTCACAAGCCAAATGTTGCGAACTCATGCGCGAATCTGGCTCCGGTTTATTTGAAGAATGAATTAATAAACATGATGCAAACAATACTTGAAGCATTCCTTTTGAATTGTAGGTGCTGTGTGATTCGCATCAGATATTATAAATAATAAAATAAATAAAATTCATTTATTTCAGACTGATTTTGTTCATATATTGTTAGTAACAAAGATCTTAAAAACTAGGTTAGTAGAACATTGTAATTGTACCTAACTCATTTAATTAAATTAAATATAAATATAATTATATTGAATTCTCATTACCTGGAGACATGCAATTGCCTTAGCCTCCCCAGTACTGCTGTCTCCGGCTTCTCGGGAATCATCTGAAGGATTCCGTTGGTGCTACCTCGAATTCGGCGTATTAGTGAGGCTGATTTTTTGCTCATATTGGCGTAGGAATCATCTACCCTCGCGACGGCAAAAATGCTAAGGCGCTACAAAATCGAGGCAACCTCACCAGAATCCTAAAAATGTTATACTGTACGCGAAGAGCATTGTAGGCTTTCTGTGTAGTTGGTCCATAGTGCGCTAGTGTAGAAGCTCTGACAATAGGCTCTAAATAGAGTGAACCTTGACCTCCACTGAACCTCTCGCAAATCTATTTATATATAATTATGTATAAACCTAATGTATCATCAAATAATTTTAAACATGGACTTGCATGTCTAATTTTAAATAAAACAATTTCCTTACGTGTACCTACACCTACCTATATAATTACTTTAAAGTCCTACTTGTGATACTTACTATATCCTACATGCGAAAGTTTGTAAGGATCAGGATGGATGTTACTCATTTACGCAAAAACTATATGGAACGGATTTTGATGAAATTTCGTAAGTAGTACATAAAGGTACTTAGATCCTGCTGGACATAGGTACTTTTTATTCTGGAAAGTCCATGCGGAGGAAACCACGAGGCGCAACAGCTAGTATGTATGTAGACCAGTGGCGTAGCTACTGGAGGGCTAGTCGGGGCAGTGCCCCGGGGCCCCTAAGCCCCGGGGGCCCCCAAGCTCCGGAGGCCCCTCGGACTCTAACTTACAAACTATAAATTGAACTAGTGAACATTTCTCCCACATTCGAAATATAAATATACCAGAGTTCGAACGCGACGAATACGAAACAAACGATTTTAAATAGTTTACTTGGGGCCCTTGTTTATTTTTTGCCCCAGTGCCTTTGGTTACCTAGCTACGCCACTGATGTAGATATAATATATACCTAATACCTATACATATTAATGTGTAATGTATATGTACGTATATGCGCTATTTTTATTTCGATACTGTTGCGTTGGTACCTACGAGTTTGATACGATACGCATGACCCTGAGAAAGGTCAATGAATCAGACATACCTATATTTTTATATAAACACCTAAATATTTATTTAGATCCCATATCTTTAAATAAAACAACATTTGGGGAAATAGAAATGTTTGTTTTCATCATATAGGTCTTAAATAATATGGTAGGTAGGTACATGAGCTCTATAAGGGCATTTGCAATTGAGTGCTTCTTAATTTATGAGCTGATTTTTAACGTCGGGTTCAGTATAGCTTCAAGGTAGTCGCATTTAAATTTCACCTTGGACTTCGATGTTAAGTACATCAAGTAACTCCTTAAAAGTCGGTTTTTTCTTTGTTATGAAAATTATATATTATTATCAAGTTGTAGCGCTCGTAGTGTAGCTCGCCTAGCCGTTCGTAACAAATCTTCTAGGTTAAGCAACGTTCGCAGCGGTCACAACTTGGATAGGTGACCGTTTGTGTGGTATTTTCATCTGAGCGCTAACGTGCTTCGGAGGGCACGTTAAGCCGTCGGTGACAATAAAGCGTTATCTAATCTAATCTTTTTCAAAAAGGTCCCGACTACAGGGGGCTGTGGCAGTTCTCTAAAGTCCGTCAAGTTTGATAATCTGACACCGCCTTGCAAAACGTTTGTCGGATTGAAGCGGGGCCCTCTCACTCACATCACGTAAATGTTTCGGGAAATCCCCGAGGCGTCACTGAAATCATATAAATCTACGCAAACTTATAAATGTTATAATAAACACACGAGACTGACAAACAAACATCCCGCCCGCCTTACAGTATAACTGTATTATTAATAACACAAAGATGATCGAACGAATGCCCCACGTCAATGTGAATTATTTAACGTATCGTTCGCTCGCGCACAAAGAGTTTGATGTTTGAACCAGCCGGCCTACCTACTAGTCACTCAAGGGCTAATCGTATATCGTGTTGAGCTCAAATCGAGGCATAGTTTCACTGCGATTATTGAGATACGGTCTAATTATTGCCGATTTAGGAAAGAAACCGTATTTACGTCATTAATTTACACCAAAATATGATAACTACTCATCATTGTCATCAGCCCATCACGTTCCCACTGCTAGGACACCGGCCTTCTCTCATAGAGATAGTATGGGCCATAATCCGCCACACTGGCCCAGTGCGGGTTGGTGGATGTCACATGTCCTTGAATTTTCAGCTGGTGATAACTACTAATTGAGTTTTTTTTTACGCTTAATAGATCTATGTTTGGCCACTATCTCACCTGATGTGAAGCGATGATGTGGCCTAAGATGGAGCACATAGATCTAGAGAGAGACGGCAATTGCGCGGCTGCTCAGACCCGTCTCCCCGATGGTTCACCGAACATCATCCCGAAACACGACTAGGTCGCTTGACGGCATGGCTTTGTTCGGTGGGTGGTATTGCAACCACGGCCTAAGCCTACCACTCTAAAGCGCGTAAGTGGGTTTCATCACGATGTTTTCCTTCACCATTTTGGAGCAAGCGTGCAAAAACTGCACTTAACTATTAGTCATTGGTTCAGGGCCGAGTCGGGATTCGAACCCAGGTGCGTCTGATCGAAAGGCGCATGAGTTCCTGCTGAGCCACACTCGCTCTAAAAGATAGATATGATCAACTATACTAAAAGACAGGATAAACTTTCATGGGACAAGATGAAACCATAAGACATTGTCGCAAGGAATCTACACCTTAACCTGAGCTCAACACGATATACGATTGGCGCTTGAAGGACCAGTGGATACGTCGGCATGTTTAAACACAATTACTTATATACTATTTTATTTATAGTACTTATATTATTATTTACATTATATCAACATATCATATCAATTATATACATGGCTTTATGAATAACAAAACTATAAGGCAAACACGCCACCCGTGTATTATCGCCACCGTGCGGCAGGGTTCCCAGAATACTGGCGGCGTTACTCCTTTGTATCAAAGGCTTAATTTTTGGGCAAAGTACGCGCCAGCTCTGAGATCCCCCGAAGCAAGGACCATGTTTAGGTATGTACTTGTTTTATTTAGGTAGGTACGGTAGCCCACTCCGGTTGCATATTTTTATTTATACGACTTTGTTATACTTGTGCCTATTCATCATCATCATCAGCCCGTCACGTTCCCACTGGGACTCGGGCCTTCCCTCATAGAGAGAGTACTTGTGCTTATGTGCTTGTGCCTATTGCGCTGCGTCATCAAATGGTATGCAATTGGCAAAAACTTGCAAACCTTTTTTTAAATTTTCATGAACCTACGTTTGACCACCATCTCTCCTGATGTTAAGCTAGGATGTGGCCGAAGATGGAACACGTAGATTTAGAAGATAGTACTCACTCTAGCCTTGAAGATACCCAAAGTATAGTTATCAGGAAACAGAAGACGGCAAGGAGTTCCATTCCTTAGCAATATGCACTATAAACGTGGAATCAAAACGCTTTGTTCGAATTGACGGAATGCTACTATATAAGGATGATATTTGGCCGATTTAAAAGGGGAATTAAGCATGAGCAATGCCTCTGGTGCCGCAGATGTCCATAGGCGACGGTAACCGCTTACCATCAGGCGGGCTGTCTGCTTGTTTGCCAACATATTAAAAAAAAAGTTCTGTTCGTTCCATAGAGATCAGATTAAAGATCTCCGTTTCAATATCGGTGGAAGGGGGACGGTGAAATTAGGTCGTGAAGTTCAATGAAACAAAATTTGAATAATAATAATAATGAATACCCGAAATGTATCCTATGGAAGATTGACAGATATAAACTGCTAAACATTCTTACACGCTACACAATTATGATTTGTTAACCATAGTTGTAGCTCTATATAAATGGCGGTTACAATGGACACCTTATTTAAATTCTAACAACAACCTACATAATATTCAGCGGGATTACTCTATATATTTTCATTGCGTTTCAGTTCTGAGATGAATTTCCGGAAAGTCACGCCTGATTCCATTCCATGTTTCGGTACATTATACCTTACGTCGATGCTCAAGACATCATCGTCGTTGCATCGTCCGAATGAGTCGTCACCCCGGAAGTCACTCCTTACTAGTAAAACAGTAAATAAAATATGCCCTGCCTATCACCGACATGACATATTATGTATTGGCCGATATTCACATTCGTGACGACAATGTTTATCAGCCGGTGTCTGACTCACATTCTCGGAAAGCCGGTAACTAGGTAGGTAGCTAGTACGGCGAGGTCGAACGTTATTCAGATTTCTACGTTTTGTTTGTCTGCAGTGGACAACGGCACAGATTATTTAATAGTATAGGTAACAACGGGGAACTAGCGCTACGACTACGACCATAGAATATTCATAGTAGCTACCTCTACCTACTCCGACTATATCTATGCTATTTACTGAGCTATGGGCTACGGGCTATTAATGAAAAAAGAAGTCCGCATGTGTGCTAGTTCTACAATTTTATTATTATACACAAGTAACAAACATCCATCCATCCTCACAAACTTTCGCAAGCCGTGGATCGATAGTTTATTCTGTCTAATCTTATGATTAAACACACCGATTATGAAATCATAAAGTGCTTCACATTTTTTTACGCTATCTTGCATGGTTCTAGTATGGATTATCAGCTATGGGCGTGGCCCAAGCGTGATTATGGATGGAGATACTCTCATTGTGAGAAAAGGCCAATGGCTCAACAGTGGGCGCGTAATGGGCTACATGATGATGAACTTACAAACTATGAAAGTAGGCAAACTTCGCCATTGCCCTAATTTACCATGACCACTTAGCGATTCCTTGCTTCGAAACCACGCCGATTCCTTTACTTACGACATCTGCGAAATTTGTCTTCTCTATGAAGTTTAAACGAAACCGCGCGGAATGAACGCAACATTAACGAACGGGGTTTGAACTGTCTAAAATAACACATTTATTTTGACAATAGGGGATCGGACAGTAATCGAGAAAAAATCTAAAATGTAGTTAGAACGAATGTTCGTTGAACCAGAAAGATCATCCAATCAATATTTTTGTGATATAATAATGATTTATACTTTTAAATCAATACATGCAATCTAATAATTCTGACATTTTTAATCTGTTCTTCATCTCAAACGATGATGTTCTTCATCTCAGCACAGCGCATGACGTCATTTGAAGGCAAATGCCGTGAGTCAAGCTTGTGTTTGTTTTACGTATTTGCTTTTCATAAAATGTATTTTTGCAATTTTTTTCGTTCCATTACTACAATATAGTCCCGAAACTTCACAAAACGTATTTAAATATCTTTGCCAGTTTTATTTCGAAGAGTTTGTCGTTTTCTACCTTCATATGACGTCACTAGTTTTGACGGTGACCGGTAGGTGACCTTTTGCGCGGCAATATTTGAAACATAACAGGTTTTAGGTACTTTTAGAGTGTTATATAAAATAGTATTTTTCATGGCTATATATATTTATTGAAGTTAATTTAAAACACTTTTTGAAAATTTGTCTGATCCTCTATTGCGTGGAATTAGATTTGTTAGGGATTTCATCTATTTTCTGTGGCGGTTATGCTCAAACGGAACAATGATCGGACGATCTCAAGCTGAAGATTTGAAGAGGCGATGTTCGAGAAACAATGCTACCATTAAAATTATCATTGTGTACCACCTACTACTTTAGACGTACACCACTTAACGCCTCGTAGTTATAAGTTACCGGTATCACAGATTAATAAATAGTTACTACGTAACTGGTACATTTAAATAATGTGTCCATTGTAACCGCCATTATAAAGAGCTAGACAAGTGTGGTTAACAAATCATAATTGTGTAGCGTGCAAGAATGTTTAGCAGATTAGCTTGCATTGAAGCCTATCTGCTTCACACATTTACCCGAGACATGGCCATTATAAGGTAAGTACCTACTTATTATTTATTTATTATTTATTTATTTATTTATTTATTATTTATTTATTATTAATTGCATGCATGTACATATATTTATCATGTAGGTCTTAAATTACATCTTATGTTGGTACATGAGCCCTGTAAGGGCGTTTGCAAGTCAGTGCGAGAGTACATTTAGTCATTTTAATTTATATTGATTTATGTTTTATTAAAGTCAGTATATTTTACATGTCAGTATAGTGTCACGGAATTGAGTCATTTTTTTTCCACATGCTTGTTATTAACCAACTTGAAAAAAAGGAAGAGGTTCTTATTTGGTATCTTCAAGGCTAAAGTGAATAGGTATCTTCTAAATCTACGTGCTCCTCGCTTAACCTCAGGCGAGAGAGAAAAAAAAACAGTAGGATGGTTTTTTTGTTAGTTACGTCAGAACTCCGTTTATAATAAACCGATTTGGAAAATTATTTTTGCGATGGGTTCAGTATAGCTACAATGTGGTCCCAAATACATTTAATCGATATTCGATCTTCTTCGAAGATACATCAGAACTGAAGTCGTTTTTTTTGTTAGGTAGATATAAATATGATTAATTATATCGTGTTGTGTTGTCGCAACAAACACAACACGCGCAATGTGTATTATGTTCGCCACGACCTCTCGTGGAAAATATTATTTTTCTATAGCCACGATTCTGGCGTAGTGGCGAAAGATGGAGCAGGCATCATGGAGCAAGCAGATTTGAATTTGGAATGTATGAAACATTAACAGTAGAAGGCCGTCAATCGCCATACCTTCTATCCATTTTGAAGTTAGTCTTAGTACGTTAGTCCCAATTCGGTACAATTTTAAAATAAAATCAATAAAATCGTATATTTCATATCATATTTTTCACTGTTCCTATAGCAAAACGGGTATCAGCTGAAAATCAGCGCCGAGTTGTGTAAAACTCTTGGCATTTTATGCTGAGGTGAGCCCATTCGGCACATATATTTATTATTTAAGTTTTTATTTTTTATAAGTATTATTTGTTTGTCGTGTGCCGAATAAATGGTTTTCTTTCTTTCTTTCTATATCCCAGTTTGCCACAATTCTACATATTTGGACATTCTTCTTCAAGTACAGTCAACAAGAATACTGCACAACTGCTTCATGTTTATAGGGGCAAAGTATTAAAGATTTTCTTAAGAAATACTTACAATTATTGTCTAAGTTTATGTTAGGGCCCGTATATACAATTTTTATCTAGGGTTAGGGCCGCTGATAGTGTCAGTGTCAATCTATGAAGAAGTTTTTTTTTTCTTCTCCTCTTTGTGGGATTTGGCTTTGCACGTCTTGTGCATCTGCCAGAGTCAAGTTTCGTTCGTTGTATGAGGTTGAGGTTTATCCTTTATACTACGTAATTACGAAGAAGTTCATAATAAAAAATCTAAATGTTTGTTTTGTTGTTTTTGTTTTTAAGTTCGCCCGTTTGGGCAGGCTAAATCTCTAGGACCATAACGCTTTGTCTTACGTAGTTTTTATTTCATACTTTGAAAACATATATACAAAAGAAAACATTGTAGCTTTCTTTTGTATTGTAGTCAAAATCAATGTCATTCGTAGTGCTTCAATAAAGTGGTGGAACTATATTCAAGCTTTCCATGAACTATTTGGGAGAACATAAAAAGCAATGTGTTCCTCTATTTTGTTTCATTTGCCTACACTCGTGCACTTTTACGAACACATAATGGTTAATATTCCACCGATATGACATATCGACACTCGAAATAACACTCGTTTGGAAAATAAAACAAAATCGAACTGTAACACTTTTCACTACCCGCCAAAAAGTCTCAAAATGTTTTTGTACAAACTTGTTAGCGAATTTCTTGCTGATTTTCACTTTACATTCTTTGCACTTTACACTTTACATTCAAAAAATTTAAACCTTCTATAGTTATAACGTGAACTGCTGTAAGTTCAGTAGCCGCAACTTTTTGTTCGGTCGCCATTTTGAACCGGCCTTCTTGGATTTTTTCACCCAGATAACCCCAATGCTATCATTTCCTTTATTTGATCCTATTTTGGTAGAGCTATTCAACTTTTTAACTGAGTTTTAATAAAAAATAACGTAGTTAGTAGATACACCTACTAACGCAAACCGTTTGCTTATCTCGGTCGGATATGTTCTAGTCAAGACTAGGTACTTAGTTGCGGAGTTAATAATTACCTTTTTTTTTACACTTTATAGATCTATGTTTCGCCACTATCTCGCCTAATGTGAATGATGATGTGGCCTAAGATGGAGCACATAGATGATCTAGAGAGAGACGGCAGTTGAGCGGCTGCTCAGACCCCCGTCTCCCCGATGGTTCACCGAACATCATTCCGAAACACGACGCTTGACGGCATGGCTTTGTTCGGTGGGTGGTATTGCCACCACGGCCTGAGCCTACCTCTCCAAAGCGCGTGAGGGTTTCATCACAATGTTTTCCTTTACCATTTTAGAGCGAGCGTGCAAAATCTGCACTTAACTATAAGTCATTGGTGCAGGGCCTAGTCGGGATTCGAACCCAGGTGTGACGGATCGAAAGACGCACGAGTTCCCGCTGAGCCACACTCACTCTACACGTAAGCACAGAATATGAGAGTACTTAATAGTACCAAGTTAAGTATAAATACGTCGGTATACCTACATTTAAGTCATTGATGAGTTGTATTAGCGCCAAGCCATTTGTAACAGATCTGCTGTGTTAAGCAACGCTCGCTGCGGTCACAACTCGGACGGGTGACCGTTTGTGTAGTATTTACATCTGAGCGCTGCCGTGCTTCGCAGGGCACGTTAAGCCGGTTGTTGTCTTAGGTCAATAGTCGTTAGGCCATGTCGGACGCCTTCGGGCGGTCTAAAAGCACCACCACCAGGGTTCACACACTCCACACGAGAGAAGAATTAAGTCATTGACTTTCGTTACTAAGAGGCAGGGTAACCATTTGACTGATAAGGACGACAACCTGTTGACCCCATAGTGCAATAATTATACCACATACCGTAGCGCCCAAACATGAACTCTATGAAAAGGGTAATGAATCACCCATTGTGTCGGTACACGTCAAAGTAATACCTACCACGAGTAGGTAATGTCAAAGTTGATGTGTCTGTTTCCTCAAAAGAACCGGGGCACAAAATAGATAAGTATAGAAGTCAATCTACATACAAAGTGTGCTTGAGCAACGCACACATATACACCGCTCACGGACACGATATCTCGGATCAGTTGGGATTAGTGCGAGCGCGAGTGTCATCCGCTTGAGACACGCGTCTGTGAACTTTTTTGTGCAAAAATGGAGCAACAGAAAAAGAGTTATTATAACTGTTCAGTGGACGGTTGTTTAAATTCAACATTAAATGGTCGTTTTTTAACCTACCAGTTGTTTCAGAGAGGTAAAACGAACCATCGAAATACAAGCAAATACCTCCTGTATTTGCTTGTATTTCGATGGCTCGTTTTAACGTAGCACAGAACAGTTAGGTAGGTAAGTAAGCGCCCCGGCCCCCGGTCCCGCGCCGAACAAGCGAGCATGACTTTGTAGCCTTGTCATATTTTTACAATTTATATTAGATATTTATTGTAGTATAAACTGTGTTAGCCTTGTGTTCAATAACCTAATGAGGAAGATGTTCTACTAATCGCAATTTTTTATGTTTTTTTTTTTAAGTTTAATTAATTATAATAATAACTGCGAAAAAATATGTCGATGTCTCGTAAAGTTATTTTTTTTTAATCAATCTATTTTGGTCTTTCTAAAAACTTTCTGCGCCGTCCGAGTAACCGTCGGCGTCGCGACGCCGACGGTTACTGACAGTGTGACGCCACGACGCGTCGTGGCGTCACACTGCCGCGCCTCACCGGGTCGCAGGCAGCGGGCGCGCCCATTCAATTTAACAACCCTAGCGCGACCGCCGAGCGTAGGTATGAAAAGTGAAGTACATACATGAGATTGACTTCTGTACTTATCTGTTTTGTGACCGGGGTGTGACGTAGGTAATTTTATTTTATTATATTATATAAAAGTGAAAGACCACTCACTGACTGACTGACTGACTGACTGACTGACATATTGACAGAATTGATCTCCGACTTGCCGTTATGGTGGGGGGGAGTGTTTGGTACGGTTGTATAGAGGGTGTTTTGAAACCAACCAGAAAAATCCGAAATCACCAGAAAGTGGTTTCCAAGATGGAACTGCTCAGGGGATCTCGGAAACTATAAATCGGATGGGGGTACCGCTTAAACTAAATATGCCCCAAACCTTGGGCCGATTTTGAAAATTTGAAAAAAAAGATGGCCGCCATACAAAAAAACATGGCCGCCATACAAAATAAAAATGTAAATAACTTTTGAATGGTTAGAGATAGGTATAGGGTGCTCGACCAAATGTCATAGAGGGCGATGGGGAAAATTTGAAAAAGTTGGAAAAATTAAAAAAAAAGAAAAAAAAATGGCGGCCATTTTGAAAGTTGCTCCGATCCGACTGAAATTTTGCATAGGGGGGTTTTCTGGGTCGTAGATTACGATTATGAAAAAATAATTTGGATTCCGCCATATTTCAAGATGGCTGCCATACAAACGTTTTTTTTCATGACAAAATAGGTGAAAATAATATGCAAATAACTTTTAAACGGTTACAGATAGGTATAGGGTGCTCGACCAAATATCATAGAGGACCATAGGGGAAATTTGGAAAAGTTGGAAAAATTAAAAAAAAAGAAAGAAAAATGGCGGCCATTTTGAAAAATGCTCCGATTCGACTGAAATTTTGCATCGGGGGGTTTTTGGGGTCGTAGATTACGATTATGAAAAAATAATTTGTATTCCGCCATTTTTCAAGATGGCCGCCATACTAAAGCTTTTTTTCCGAACAAAGAGAATAACTTTAAAACCGTAATCGATAGGGAGCTTCTATAAAAAAAAACAACACCACCCCACGCGAGCTGCTTTAGCAGCTCGCGCACGCCACAAAATCACTTGGATTGCGCCATTTTCCAATATGGCCGCCATACAAAAGTTTGTTTTTAGAACATAAAGGCTTAGACAACTTTAGAACCGTAATCGATAGGAAGTTTCTATAAAAAAAAAATAACACCACCACCACGCGAGCTGCTTTAGCAGCTCGCGCACGCGGCGAAATACTAGTCCTTATTTAAAACTTAAGAAAAAAAGAATTGAAACTTTTGCATTTTATGTGTTCCAATACTTCCAATACGAGCGAGTATGGCTCAGTGGGAGCATGTGCGACTTCCGATCCGACGCACCCGAGTTCGACTCCCGCTGGCCCCGTACTTTCTTAAGTTATGTGCGGATTTAACACTCGCTCTAAAAAGGCTCTGAATACATCGTGAGAAAACTGACATGTTCAAGAATTGATCACAAAAATTCAAAACAGGTGACATCCACCAACCCGCACTGGGCCAGGGTGGTGGATTATGGCCCATACTCTAGCTATGAGAGAAGGCCCGTGTCCCAGTAGTAGGAACGAAATGGGCAGATGATGAGAGAAGTTTGTCTATCCGTCTGTCACAAGCTTTCAGTGACTAATCCTAATCTACGCGTTAAGAATTAATGCAGGATGACTATACGTTATTGATTTTACTGTTAACATATAGTCGAAACGAAAATAGAGACAGTAGATATAATCAGGCCTAGCGCACTCCGCACTGTAGGTACGAAGCTACAAGTACATAGCCGGGCACCGACGGCGGGTCGCGCGTCGTTACACGAGCCGCGTCAGAAGAGATAAGAGCTATGCGATAGAAAGAGAGGTGCTCTGTAGGTTAATATGACTGGTAGGCATGCAGCGCTACGCGAGCTGAACTGAATTTTATTGCGTCATAGCAAGAGTCGCTATTTGTTTAAATTTCTTTGCGGAGTAATGCTTCTGTCCCTTACTATTCTGTGATGCTTATTGCCCGGCCCCTTGGGTGTAGGTTTACCTATCACGGACTTCAATGAACGTAGGAAGTAATTCTACAAACGGGCTACGAACTACCTACTTGATTCAATAATGAAGACATAACCTTCTGACCCGTGAATATAGCCAATGAAAACGGTAGTGAATCACCCAGTGGCCCAGTACGCGGGTTTCTGGGTCGGGTGTTGATTTCCCATGGCTCGGGTTTCATGGGACAGTGGCCGCGATCTGAAGCACAGTTCATTACAAAGGATTAACATTTATTTACAGATATACTAGATACTTATAGAGGTAAAATAATTTAAATAGCTAAATTGACGTACGTAGGTACAAATACACTTATAAAATGAAGTTAATAAAATATACAGAGTTCTTGGCATTCTTCTTTATTTGTATTTTCGTATTCTTATTTATTCTGTATTCATTTTTTATGGTGTTTTTATGAGACGATCAAGTCTTTCGCTTGATGGTAAGCGCCACGCCTGACCATAACAATTAAAGTGCCACTGAGAACTTTGAATACCATAAAAAAGTACTGCGTAGCATTGCATTGCGCTCATCACCCCGAGACCTCAGATTTTAAGTCTCATATGCCCAGTAATTTCGCTGGCTACAATGCCCTTCAAACCGGAACACAGTAATGCTTGCGCACTACTGCTTGGCGCAGAATAACTGGCAAAGTTTTGGTACCTACCCAGACGGCCTCCCGCATACGACAGACCTACCACGAGTATTCTTCGGGTTGTTCCTGATATCCCCCAGTTTACGGCCCCAGTGGGGGACATCAGGAGGAACTTTATAAAAGTAGCAGATATCAGGAACAACAATACAATACAACACAAAAACTCTCTATTGTATACATAAAAAAACTATTATAGATAAACCTTATAACTTAGGGTAGTACAATGAGCGGTCTTATTGCTTAGAGCGATGAACAACCCTATTCTTCGATGTTGTTTGGATCGAGATAGTACTATTGATTTATTCTGTGGTAAGATACTTAATTGGTTTAATCATTAATATCCATAAATACAAGAACCATGAACTTTTCGTACGTTTAAGGGTAGGTACACAAAAAAATGACTCGATGGGGTGACCCCGTAACCCGCCTATAGCCGTCGGTTTCGATAACCAACTACTCCACCGGAGCAACGTCCTTTTGCTTTTTCTTTTCTTGCGCCGCTGGAACATGTATAACTGTAATAGTATAGAGCTTAGAGCTACATTTGGTCTTGAGTAAGATCTGAATGAAGTTGGCTGGGAACGGAGAGATGGAAAGAGGCAAGCTATTATTTACCTACCTGCGTGGTGAGATCTTGCTTGATGGCTTCATCATGCAATTGCCTACCTTGGTCTCTAGCGCCGCTATATATGCGACAGCCTTTGTGGTGTAGTGGTTGCGCAGGTTGGCTCAAATCACATACACCACAGACGTTGCGGGTTCGATTCCCACAAAAGGACAAACGTTTGTTCACAAAAATAAGCATTTGTTTCGCGTCTGGGTGTTGTGGGACCATGGTCCTCGTAATTCCTGGTTACCTAGTTACACGGAATCCTAGTTAGGGGCTTAGGATCTATGTTTGATCATTACGCGTATTAATTTATTTACTTATATGTACATGATGTTGATGATACCTTCAGAATGTACAGTCCGCGACGAAACTATTAAATACAATATGTATATAGTTAGTTATATGTTAAACTTCAGCTGTAACATAGAATAATTAGGTACAAGCAGTACCTAATAGATCATCATCATCAGCCCATCAAGTTCTCACTGCTGGGACACGGGCCTTCTCTCATAGGAGAGAGTATGGGCCATATTTTTTTCCGATACGGTGGCAGAGTTTTGTGATAATTTGACGTTCATAAGTGCGTCTGTGATGCCAAACATGAATAAAGAGATTTTGAGTTATCTGAGTTTAATCCGCCACGCTGGCCCAGTGCGGGTTGGTGGATGTCACATGTTCTTGAATTTTCAGCTAATGATAACTACTAATTGAGATAAACTTTCATGGGACGAGATGGCACCACAAGACACTGGCCCAGTGCGGGTTGCTTTATGTCACATGTCCTTGAATTTTGTGATAATTCTTGGAAATGCCGGTTTCCTCAAGTACGCTATTATTAATTCTGTGAAATCAGAATTTACTAAAACTTGTGTCCGTTACAAGCCTATTACGGACTAATTTAGTTAGTCACGAATTCGCTCGCTGGTTAGAATTTAGCCAGCTAAATAATTTTCCTCCTCCTATCCTAATTGACTTATTATGGAGTTATTAATGAGGTTAGTCATAGTCACTAGGTATGTATATAACTACGAAATGATATAATGAAAGCCGCAAAAGATTTCAGCCAAAAACCGGCGCTGTGGATTTATCCACAGCATTATGCTGACCTCAGACCTATTTTTACGGCACTGTGTAGTGCGCGGCAGTGATTTTCGTACACAAGCACTTAGTAGGTACATAATTTATTAATTGTTTTATCGTGTTGTTATCAAAGTTCAAAAGTTCTTTATTCATTTTTGGCATCACAGACGCAACTTATGAACGTGAATAATTATTATTACAATTACTCTACCACCGTATCGGAAAAAGATCCACTACTCGGAAGATACGGCAAGAAACTGAAGAGCGTTTTTTTAGAACGTTTGTCACTATATTTTATGTTTGTTTTTGACAATATTGTTTCTTATGTGCCAGTTGGCTACTTGGCAAAAGCGGAATCTTCCATACATCTTTGTCTTCTATGTAATTACTAACTGTATAGTAGAGAAAACTTTTCATTAGAGTATTGATGTACCGTGTGTAGTTTCGTCAGAAAATATGTTTTCTTTTTTTCTTTTGCAGGTAATTATTCTGTGAAGACGGAGTTGTGGATATCGGTACATATAAGTACATAATGCTGCGCTATAGAAGAAAAGCCGTGCCCTTCACGGCATGCTACACAATTTTCATACGTTAGTCGGTTCAAGCCGACCTCGGCATAAACAGCACTTTTTCGTTTGTCGTGGTATAGGCGACCTGAGAGCAGTGCCGCGGCGGCTGATGAAGACTTCCAATCCACAGATTAGTAAGAGATACTACGGTCCAATCTATTGCACGTATGGCACCGGCAGTATACAACCGGCTGCCAGAACCTGTGCGAAATGCATCATCGAAGGGTGCCTTTGAAAATCACCTCAAAAAGTAGCGTTCGTAGTTGTTGATCTGTCCTACTATAAGTTCGAGGATAATAATGAGTGCAAATTGATTATTATTCAATAATTCGTGTTTCCTGTAATTGAAAATAATTATTTATTATTAGGTACATTAATTCATTATTGACGATTATTTAAATAAGTTTTTTTTAGGAATGATTAGACGAGCCATTCGTTCGCCTGATGGTAAGCTAAAAGACTATGACTAAAGCCGACCTTGGCGGCCAAAATGTAAACATGGTAGTATCGGCTAGTAATTACATTACATAAGAACCTCACAGAAAATCAAAGAATGTAGGTACACTGCCGGATGGGTATCAGAAACTAAAGTTGCGTAATCCATCGGCCTTCAAGTCTAGATAGACAGATACTAGACTGAACAGTCAACTGGTAAATAGAGCTAGACGGTGGCCTTGAGTCTGTAGACGCCTTTATTTCAATTTTGTTTCTAGACTTGCTGGCGGAATATATATAAATAGTTTAATTTCTGTACAACATGTAATTTATTGGGTGATATGTGGAACGTACGATAAAGATTTTCTAGAGCGGCAATAGTATCATGAAAACGTATGTTTACTGACATTGCCAGTTCACTTTTTTTTACACTTTCATTGTTTCTTATATCCTCTTCATAAAATATGGTGAAATATCGATCCAGAAGTTTTAGTCAAGTAAAGTCAATAGATTTATTAAATAGGCACAAAAATGCACTTTTAAACGTCATATACGCGTAATAAAAATCAATTAAAATACTTTAAAAAAATAACTAAAGATATGATGATTTTGAAAAAGGTTAGAATGTCGACCCATTTCTTGCCATACTCAAATTGAAGTCCGGGTGCAGAAAATAAAAGCGACTGACTCTACCAGTGCTTCGGAAATACGCCCGCTAGAGAACATAGCACCAAGAAACAGCGGTGTATTCTGGTCCAACACCAGAGTGTAGTACCTATCTACTACTAAAACTTGTCAATAGCAACAGGAAAATGTCACTTTTACGATTACGTCCTGAATAACAAACTATATGCGAATTACATACTAGTTTATATATTTTATTTATCTCTCCTCTTCTCTAAATAGTACCTAGACAGGTAAGTATAAAACGAAGTCACTATCCGCGTCCTCATTTCTGTTTCTCCGTTTTGTTCTTAACGACGCAACGGATTTGGATACGGTTTTCTCTGTTATTTAGAGTTTTTTTTCCGGATGGTTAATATGATATTACATTCAAATTAAGATAATATATAGTAGAAAAATATATATATTTTTAAACAAGTCGTCAAAAAACGACACCACCTTAGCATCGGAGCCGGGGCGGGACGCTAGTAAATTATTTATTTATTCTTTTAGGAAAACTACAGCTAAACTTCGTATAATGTAGGTGTATAAACTTATGGACAGGTTGATAGCTTATGAAAGTTTCCACAAATGGAAAAGAAGTTCACAATACATGAATGCAGTCTATAAAACTTACGCATGTAATACTGTAACATATATAATTAGACACCTATCATGAGTCATCTGCATCAATTGCATCAAGCGGCTATGTTATACGATCCTAGGTTAAATAAGTATGTGAGAAACTACGAGCTTTGGATTAACTTTCATCAATGCCAAAAAAGTTTCTGTACATTTTGAAGATATAGTGTTTAATATTGAATATGTCAATGTCTTTGGAGTAGGTTTGATTAAAGTTTCTACACGTTCTAGGAATAAAAGAATTTTGTTTATAGTTGGTTTGACAGGTGGGGATATGAAGGTGAAGGTAGTTACGCCGTAGCGTCGTTCCGTTGGGAACCTCAAGGCCGATTGCAGATAGTAAGGCAGGAGTATCAACTCTGCAGTTCATGATGTTGTGCAGGAAAGTCAAGTCTGCAGCTTCACGCCGCTTATCTAACGATAGTAAGTGGTGGTGTTTGCAATTTTCTGAATAGTCTTTTGTGGGTAGTAATATTTTAAATTTGAAATTTAGATGTCTTACACACTCTTTATTGTAATTTTTCAATGCGGTTGATATGGGTTTCGTACTCAGATAAAGTATCCACTCAAAGGTTTCGTACTTTGGATTCCATACTTGAGTCGCATATTCAAGTTGACTTCTCACTAACGAACAGTAAAGGATTTTAAGGGACTTAGCAGACCTGAAATGTTTTGTAATGCGATTCAAAACTCTCCACTTACTTACACATAACATTAAAATAAGTTAAATAATAGCAGGCCTGGCGCACTCCGCACTGTAGGTACGAAGCTACAAGTACATAGCCGGACACCGACGGCGGGTCGCGCGTCGTTACACGTGGCGCGTCAGAAGATATAAGAGCTATGCGATAGAAAGAGAGGCGCTCTGTAGGTTAATATGACTGGTAGGTATGCAGCGCTACGCGAGCTGAATTGAATTTTATTGCGTCATAGCAAGAGTCGCTATTTGTTTAAATTTCTTTGCGGAGTGATGCTTGTGTCCCTTAGCATTTTGTGGTAATATTTAAACAAGTAGGTATACGTTTTATCAAACAAAAAAACCGACTTCAATGTATCTTCGAAGTCCAAGGTCAAATATGGATGAAATTTATATGGGACCATTTTGTAGATATACTGAACCCAACGCAAAAAGAATTTTCCAAATCGGTTCATCAATGATTACAGGCCTCTTTCGTCGGAGTACAAAAACATGTTGTTTTGTTTGATTATCTAATATTCGGAGCTTTTATTGTTTTTTGAAATACGGTCATATCTATAGGGTGGAAATTGGAGATGAGACATGAAACGTAGCCACTTGAACCGTTGGGTTGAGACACAGGAAAACGGTCTTCAGTGAATGCAGGTAAAAATAACCAAACCAAATTTTTTTTCAAATACCGTTTTCCTGTATCTCCAAAGATTCAAGTAGCTACTCTTCATGTCACATCTCGAATTTTAACTCTGTATATTGGCAGGAGGTGCAGAATAAAAGAAAAGTATCAATTTAAATAATTGTATTTTGAGAGTCACCCTGTATGTCTTGTATTTAGAATTTTTTATACAACAGTCGGTAATTATTACAGTGTCATACTACTCAAAGCAATACATTTGACGCTACAAAATAATAGGTCACAAACTATGTTAAACTATGTTATTGTGATTATGAGACCATTGTGCAGGCAATTAAAAAAGTAAGATCAATAGAGTCTAGTCGTAATAAACTCTCTCGAATTTCATGTTTTAGAACCTATTTAACCTTTTGAACGCCGCGCTATAGAAGCAAAGGGGAAAAATTATAATGACAATCAAAATAATACTTGAGATCCCCTTACACTTCTATCCAAAAATTGTATCGGCAGATCAAATTTAGTAAATGACAACCAAATCTTACCCGAATGGCCGCACGTCACTCTTCCGTGGGTCAACTCGCTCTTACCCCTAGACTCTAGGGGTAAGAGCGAGACTCTAGGGCCTAGAGTGTATATAAAAAGCGCGGAGCCACAAGCTCGCGAAGGTCTTGGAGGAAGGAGGAGCGACATGAAATGGTGACGAGCGAGACTTCAGTGGAGCCTACTGATCATTTACAATTTTTTTGGTGAATATATTTTTTTTAATATGGTGATATTTTTTGGTAATCATTTACTATTTTTGGATTTACATTTTACCATATCAGGTGGTCAGTTAAATATAAGTCGAAGCAAAGCTGCCATCCACGCCAAGATACACAATTTTCATACGATTAAGTCGGGTCAAGCCGACCTCGGCGTAGAGAGCATGACAAATAGAACGTATTCTAAAAACAATTCCCAGTTGTCACTGGGGACATTGAAAGTGGTGACCCGTTTGTCGAGTATAGTCGACCTGGCGGTCAAAGGGTTAATGTATAATAATTCGATTTTTCTTAAAAGGTTTTGTTAAATAAAGATCACGGTGAATCACTAACAGAGTTTAACTTTCGGACCGCATTGTAGTAATACTAGCTGTTACAGAATAAAAATGAAGTCACTAAGTATGCGACATTAAAATAAAATTACGTTTTTAAAAGTACTGCGACTATTTTCTTTTGTCAGGAATGTGTAGAAGCTTTTAAAAATGACAATAAAATATTATTATTACCATATTAAGGTCACAGCTCATTAGAGCCACCCGGCACCCACTCCGCACCGCCTCGCCTCGTGCGGTTAGTATTCTTGATATGGACTTGTATGGGTATGCGCTCACTACATCAACTCCGTAGCGTCACCGGATCGCCTCTATCGTAAGCCGTCCACGCGCGGACGGCGGGTGGACCACTCGGTGACAACTCGCTGCCCTGCGTTGACTGCGCATCGCCAACGCGCGGGTCCGAAGCGGACCGCGCGCTGCCCGCGAGTGATTCACGCGAGGATTTTTTTGTTGCGTCTTTCATTTTCTTCTTCATCAAGCGCGACTGCTATGAGTGCCAATTCAAGGCTTGTAAAATTTGACATTACGAAACACACGTGTAGACCTAATGCCAATTGTTAACAGACTACTCGAAAATTCGTGGACTAATCGACGTCCACTCGTTGACCACGCGGCGTTCACTCGTTGACCACGCGGTGTTCACTCGTTGACCGCGCGGGGTTCACTGGTTGATCGTGCAACGTTTTGGTGATAACGTGGCGTCCACCCGTGAACCACCTGTCGACAACGAGTGGACGCCGTACGACGAGGCGGTGCGGAGTGGGTGCCGGGTGGCTCTAATGAGCTGTGACCTTTAATATAATGATTATTATGTAACTTAATGAAGAGACGAGCTGGTCGTTTGCCTGATAGTAAGCAATACGCCAGCCCATAACAATAACAGCACCACCCAGAACTTTGTTTTGCAAAACCCTGCGCGGCGCTGTACTGCGCTCGTCACCCTGAGACAATTAGCTTTGAGTCTCAAAATGCCCAGTAATTTCATTGGCTACAACGCCAAACAAACCGGAACACAGTAATGCTTGCGCACTACTGCTTGGCGGCTGAATAACTGGCAATGCGGTGGTAACCACCCAGACGGCCTCTCTACTACCATCCGAATTGTCCCACGGCATTCTCTCAATGTGAGAGCATGTACCATAAAACACGCGGGCAGTGCGGGTTTAGTGCGTCACATGTTTTCGAGGTGTGAAAACATGGTTATCCTCACAATGTTTTCCTTTAGCGGTAAAGGAAAACATCGTGAGGAAAACAGACAGAGCGAGTCTAGAAAATTCGGACGTGGCCGAGCGCGATTCGGCAGTCGGGCATCACCGACCATTTTTGCTTAGTCATTATATTGGTAGCACGGCAATACATATGACTAGGTACTTAATTCAAAGGATTTTCATTAAGTAATATTCAATTTGTACAATGCGGCCCGTTGAGTACGAAGTCCCCAGATATAGTTCGCCTTTTAATTCAATGTAGTAAACTGACAGTGATCAAATGTTTTGGAAAATAATGTTTCTCATACTAAAACAATCATAAAAAATATAAATAAAAGAATGATTCAGTCAAAGAACTCAAGTCTTATTACTCAAACTATTCTTAGTAAATGCAATTTCATGATAATACAAAACAAACAGATGTACAGAAACAATTTAAAATACGGTGCGACATTTATTACCTAACAATTATAGAGATGTTTGTCTATACTATTATAAAAATGGAAAAGAGAAAATTCTGTACATTGAAGATATTATTCAAAAACCGACTGACTTGAAACGAATCTACGGCTTTTAGAATTTGTATCTGTCTGTTTGTATGTTTGTTATCTATATACTCAGAAACTGCAGAACGGATTTTAATGCGGGTTTTGGGTTTGGTAGCATTAGTCCCCACTTAGATTATAGGGTAGGTATGTAACATTGAAATTGGTTGGGCGACTACGAAGATACAGCTTGACCTCTTAGTAGTACGCGCTCCCATATACTGGGGACGTCTTGCTAAAATGGTTTTGGATAAAAGACAACTATGGGCTTCTGTCGTCTAAGTGGACGAAGTCGCGGGAAAAAGCTGGTTTTTAAATAAAACGTCATTTAACTAAGTCGGACTACATCATTTGTTCAATACCTACTGACAGAATTGCCAAACAAAATGTAAACAATAGTAATTTAACCCATTTTATAACTCGACTGGCTTGAAGTTTTAAATTGTTAGTTAGCCTAAAATATGACTGGATTAGAATCGAACTTATGACCTGCCTGTAGCTGGAAAGAGCTCGAACGTCTAGCCATCGGAGCCACCGATATTTTTAGATGAAGACAGCCTCTATGTGGTGTAGTGGTTGGGCAGGTTGGCTCAAATCTAGTACATCACCGAGGTTGCGGATTGTGGGACAACGGTCCTTGTAGTTCCTGGTTCCCTGATCTATGAATGTGATTGTTCGACGGGCGTTTATTATGATCTGACGTAATTTGACAGTTAGACAATGCCGTATTGATGACGCACACCCTTGAATTATTTTTTTTTGTTAGTCTGCTTAGCGAAAGTAATATACATTTGTGTGGGAGTGTACTTATGTCAGCGGTTAGGTAATTAAGTACGCCCTTGAACATGATAATTTAGAACAATTAGAAATAAGTATCAAGTACTCGAAGAGCGAGTGTGGCTCAGTGGGAGTGCGTGTGACTTTCGATCCGACGCACCGGAGTTCGAATCCCGCTGGCCTCGCACCACTAACTTTCTTAAGTTATGTGCGGATTTAACACTCGCTCTAACAACGGTGAAGGAAAATATCGTGAAGAAAGCGGCATGTCTAAGAATTTATCACAAAAACTCATGTGACACAAGGCCAATTCAAGGGACATGTGACATCCACCAACTCGCATTGGGCCAGCAGCGTGCTGGATTATGGCCTATTGTATATCATACTATAGGGCAGTCAAAACGGCGTGCTACATTTACTATGATGGGTATTGATAATAGCACATAATATTAAGTCATTTTTAAACGTTCGCAATTATTTCCATTCATTTATAATAAAACGGGAATGACTTGAAAAGCAATTGTTTTATTTACCAAGCAGTTTCGACCAAGATGCATTGGCCGTGGTCACGAGAAGACTCAATAATAGCATAATAGACGAATAGAATAGAAGAAATACTGTCGGAGTGTTTGCGTTTTTGTGAGAGGGATGTATGAATGGTTATTTCTATATTTTTGTTTTTTTATTTATTACTCGTTTTGTGTAAGTTTTGTATCTTTAATTAATATAATTGGATTGTCCGTTTTAATTAAAATAAAAAAAAAAATAGTATTATTTGATAGTACCTAGTATTGATAATTAAGGTTTGATCAGTCAGAATATAACCCTATTCTGAAACTAAAAGTTAGCGCGATGGTAACACATAAACAGCAAAATAAGAAATTATACAGTCACACTGTAAGAGACTGTACTATTTATTATTATATTGGTTCAGGTACATAATTTTATACAAAGTAGTAATATATTTTAAAACCTTGTTAATATTTTGTGGCAAGACTGTTATCGTGTTCATTTTCTTAAATAATGTGATTTACATTTACGCTAATATAAATTAATATACTAAACTTTTTAAACCAAATAGGAATCTTATACATCACATATCACAATAACTCCCAACTTAAAATTGTACTTGTCTTTTAAAATTAATTGTAGCTGTAAATGTTCACCAAACAGAGGTTTGAACTTACGTAACTTTAGATTATAAAGATTGGTCAGGTTTATAAAAAGTCGGTCTTGAAGCAAGAATTGCGTAAATCTAAACCGGCATAGTAGCATAGTTTAACAGGTGTCATACCGAGTGCGATACACACGAATCTGGCCTTATTTTGTGATGCCAACAATTACTTATCTAAATCAGTTGAATTTTGTAACTTTATCTATAAAAATCAATATAAAATTGCCTGTGATTTATCAGTTTCCTGATAAAAATATATAGTTTCATCAACGCGAATAGCAAACATTTTCTTTGAATATTTGAAAAAACATGAGCATAGATGTAATATGTTTATTGTTTTTATTTAAAGTTATATTTTACATTATAAAAATCAAACTGTGAAACGCGGCTGAAGGTTATAGTCTATATAAAAAAACTACTGAACAGGTTTAGATGCAAATTTTCCTGTTTCAAGATCTTATTTGGAAGATAGGTTTACAAAACACAAAAATCATAAAATAAAAAAGTTTCTGCAATGTCTGATTATTGTTTACGTAAGCATTTTAAGATTAAACCATGTCAAAAAAATATTTTAGAAAATCTTTATTTTAAATCAGCCTGAGTTGTTATAAATAAGTTTAATTAATTACTTTTTATTTAAAGACATACTCGAAGCAGCAGTTATCTGATTCCGATAAAGATTATCAAAATTGATACAGCAGAGCAGGTAGATTAAAATCGGGCTAAGCATTACTTACTAGATTTTACTGAATTTGTAATTTTAGCTATCCTAGCTTAGCCCTCGGTGGAATCGACGCCTATAAATAACCTTTTTCTGTACAGAATGGGTAAAGAAAAGCTTCTAATGCCACACTACATCCAAGATTCTTTTGTATACCTTATAAATCTTATAATTGTAGTATTATTCGTTTGCTACATTTGCATATTGGAGGTAAAAAATATTGAATAATTTGAACGTGTGATATTTGAACACGCCATTTTTCCCCTCACTATTTACACGATTAATTTCGGCAATTATGAAAGTTTGGACACATTATTAGTAATAATTTATGGGTGTCACTCACGTTTAAGTTGAAAAAGACTTCAGGAAACTAGTTGGGCAATTCACACTTAAACATGTCTTAAAAATATTATTAATAATACAAGTTATTAATAATATTTTTAATAGTTTTCCTCACCAGGACCCCAATTCACTATGACAACTTGGCGAAATCCCGTTGATTCCTTGGTTCGAAATCACGTCGATTCCTTCATTAATAAACGACATCTTCATGACGCATTCATATATTCATATATATGACGCGTCATAGAGAATACAAATGTAGCAGATGTCGGTTATCAATAATAATAATAATAGTTGTCATAGTGAATTAGGGCCCTGTTTCTCATTGTTTTCCTTACCATGTTTTCATGTGATGTTTAAAAGAGCGTGTTAAATCCACAAAAATACATAATTTTCAATAAAATGTTAGTTGAGTAGTTTTCTGATTCTTCGACTCTGGTACAGTAGTTATTATTCATGCAAGAAGCTATTATGAAATAGGTTTCTATGCACAAACCACCCAATTTTTAAATAAAAAAAAAAGCAGCAAATGTACCAAACAAATAAGCTCTAACTCACTGGGTTAAATTCTAAGTGACAGTTAACTTAACATAGCAGAATAAATAAAAAATTAAATCATTTTATTGTTTCTAGTAGAAACAGCAAAATGATTCAGGTTTTTTGTGACCGTAAGCACGTACACATTGATAATTTCAATGATAGTTGTACCTTATCTATCTATTAAACGATATTCATGATTATCTCACTGGTCGGAAAATATGGATGTTGCTTTCCACGTATTGTTATTGCCATGAATAATGTGACTCATACATTGGCAAAGGTAAAAAAGCACTTTCCTCTAACCCTAAATAGGTATATCTAAGCTTAAAACACAGCTTACACATACTCTAAGTTATGTTTTATATCAAACAAAATCACTGTTAACATTTTAAATTAACTGTCACTTATATTTACAAGTTATAGTGAAAATCACAAGTCGTTGACACATTATTTTGAGTAATATAAATGTATAGTACGAGTAGTATATTGAAAGGAAATACGTAGGAAGGTATTAATCTCGTAAACATATGTGGTTACAGGTTACAATTTTATGGATCAATTTACATATTATGGTCAGATGGAATGATATATTGTTTCAATAGAAATGTTGTACGTAAGTTGCACTTTACAAGAAGCGTAATACTCTTCTGTGTGGCTGTCATACATATTATAATGCAGTAAAACATGAGTAAAATTGGATATTACTAAATCACATATACTGATAGATTACGGACAAAAAAATGCAATCATACAATTAATAATGCTAATTTATTTTACACAAATTAATTACCTATTGATTGCGTATCCTGTTTCTCATAGGCAGTGATAATTAATTGTAGCTTTGTTCTAGGGATTTAGGGAACACCATAAATAAATAGTAGGTTATTAATACTTATTACATAAAAGAGGACAATAATTAATTGTTCTTGCATTAAGTTATGGTTTAATTATTATTTTAATTAATTGTTCTATGAGGAAAAAGATAGTTTTCCAATTATGTAATAGGTACATATGATATGAAAGGATAAAAGAGTATGGGTAATAAAGGCAACTTACGAACAAAATGACTCATTTTAGTAAAATTCAAGACTAGCAGGAAACCTCTAATGTTTCATGTTTAACCTTCATTGAAGTTTATTATTTTATAAAATAAACGTAGTTTTGTTACCTAATTGTGAATGCTCCACTCATCGAGTACTTAAGCTAAGGTATACGCCGATCCCTTTAGAATCACATATACGCAGTATTCGTCACACTGCCTTCTGATAAGTAAGAGTGAATCCCCTGAGTTTATGGCATGTACAACTTTTAAAGTTCTATCGATAATATTTACAATATCTTTACAAAACAATACACTAAAAATCACTGGCTGGTACATCAATTACTAAAAAAAATTAAACAAAATATACATAGACAATTCTTTCTAAAACAAAAGTAACAAATTATTCATTCATACAAATGAATGGCTAAAATAAAAACTTAACGCTAAGAATATCCACTATCCGCATGCTCAGTCACACGTCACTCACACTGAACAGAATCACATCACGAAATTAAAGCTTTCCAGTGGAGGAGGGAAGCGCTCAGAACTTGAGCTTGGGATTGAGCTCGTGGGCACGGCCGCCCCAGTCCAGCCGGTAGCTGCGAGTCCGCCACGAGATCTCTGGGTTGAGGAGGGCCCAGGCAAGCACGAAGGGTGCACAGCACTCACTCCATACCCAGCCTAGGAGGAACTGTACTTTCGTGAATGGCGGGGATCCGTTTTGCACCGAGCGCAGCATCAGCCAGTCTGACAGGAACCACACAAGGACGTGCACAAGGAAAAAGGCTAGAGGTTCCGCACCAAACAGTTGTCCAGCGGCCCAGGCCGCGCCAGCGCCTAAAGGCATGCACTCGCTCAGAGGCTCCAGCATACATGTAGTGGGGATCATGGCGATGCGCAGGCGCGCCCAGCGGGTCAGTCGCGCCTGCAGCGAGCGCACCGACCGCGTCCCGCAGTTCTGCAGCGCTGGCAGCGACGCCACGCGCATGCGCCATCCGCGTCCCGTGATCAACTTCGCCAGGAAGTAATCTTCCGCGAGATAGTCTGCGAAGGCGGCCAGCCCGCCTACCTCCTCCAACGCGCACCGCCGCACCAGTGAGGACATACCGACGTGACAGTTGATGCCGAGCAGCTCGGCGCACATGTACATCCGCGCCTGCGCCGTTCCAAAGAACACCTTCTCATAGACTGCCGCGAAGCCCTCCGCGTCGCACGTGAACGGCATCTGATGCACTATGGCCACGTCTTCGCGCATGTGCTGCACCATGTCTAGTAACGTGTCGTCTCGCATCCTGATGCCCGCGTCGCTGATCATGACGAGCGGGTGCTTGGCAGCGACGTACGCCGGCTGCATGTTGTTAATCTTCGGATTGACGCCGACGCGCGTGCCGCCCACGAACAGCCGCGCGTCCACGTGAGGGTACTTCTTCATCAAACTGTTCACCAGCATCACCGCGGGATCGTTGTCGTTTTCCACACAGAACAAAAGTTCGTACACTGGATAATCGAGCGTGAAGTAAGTTTCCAGGTTCGAGAACAGGTTCGGGTCAACGCCTGTGAGCGGCTTCATTATCGACACGCCGGGGTAAGGCTGCTCGGGCGGCGACCGGTCCACCGTTCGGTGCAGTTTCCACTTAGAGTACGACAGGGCCATTATGTGAATGAGCCACAGAACCACCCAAGCGATTATAAAAAATATGGCGAAACCGTACACTGTGTACACCATGGGCATCATAATTGTATTTTTTTAACGATCACACTTTCGGGCTGCATAATATCGACTGGTTTCGGGAGTCGCGAGACGTGCGCTATGACGCGATCATAACACAGAACTGAGGCCGAGAGGCTGAACGAGCGTATGATTAAAAATCGGCGTCGCGTCGAATGCAGGCTGCGCTTTATGAATCAACATTTTATAATAGCGCGTTATCACATTATTGCCATTTGCACGCGTAGGACGCTTCACAAAATTCTTCGAATCGTCGAGACAAAACGAAATTCCGACAACTTTGACGTGCGCGCGTCACTTTAGCCAACTGAATAAAAATTAGTAGAAAATAAAATGTCAAAGGGCAACTAGGGCTTGAATTGAATGTTAGAATTGTTAGAGAGTAGAGCAAAGAGTATTATAACTGTAGCTTTGTCTGATTCGCTTGATAGTTTTTTATTTATTGTGATTTCTATTCTAAAGTCCGACCAACGGCAACGCAAAGTGTAACTATCGCGAATAAGGAGCCAAGAGTTTTATCGAGAACCAAGCTCGATAAAACTATATGAAACTAAAGAAATGGATTCGATTTTATTCACTATGCCAGCACTGCGTGCCTCGCATGCCCGTGACATGCGGCACTTCATGGCACGCGCACGTTTAGATACTCGGACGTAAATTCGCGGGGATCGGACAACTTTTCAGAAATCGTTTAAAATTAACCATAATGTATATAATATAATTATATAGCCATGAGAAATAGTATTTTAATTTAAAAAAAGCCCTAGAAGTACCTAAAACTATGTTTAAATGTTATGTTTAAAATATTGCCGCGTAAAAGGTCACCTAAAAACTTTTAATTTTATTTATTGATTTAAAATGTAAGTCATTATTATATTAAAAATAAGTTAATTGACTGATCTTTCAGGTTCGACAAACATTCGTTCTAAGTACAGTTCAGATTTTTGTCGATTACTGTCCGATCCCCTATGGAGAATTACGATGCGTTTACAATATATTCCTTACTGGCGGCACTTAACGCTGCTGTGCGTTTTCATCCCTGAAATTGAGGGAAGAAGATGCAAAGCTTAGCATAGATGTCGCTACTAGCATATGAAGTAAACAAACAAATGTTGCGAAAAATCTCTGAAAATCTATAATTTACTGGGATTGTTAGTGAAAAATGGCTTGATACAGTCATAACCAGTGAATCAAATACAACACTTAGACAACGAAAGGCAAGCTTAAAAACCGAGACGAAAGAATAACTTGAAAGTTTGGTATACTTTGAGTCTTTTGAGCATCTCCAAAGCATAATTAATGTCATCACAATTATGTATTTTTAACTGTAATGAAACAAGTTAAATGCTCGTATATCTCATTAGCATCACTTATGGCCAGAAAAGCTGGTACTTAACCAAACTCTTATCAATTCTTTGTTTTGACAAACTATGGTCTGTCAAATTTAGGATGATAATTTTGACAGATCACACCCATCAAGTTTCGTATTGTTTTATTCAAACCATTGAGGTATTCCTCAATTATTCAAACTCATACAGATAATTTCGTACTTCATTGACGGGTACCGCCCACCAATGATAGTGCTACGCATAACGAACAACCACAGGCTATCAAATATCGGTTTCGAAATAAATCGAACATATAAATATCATAAAATATGTATTGGCATTGGCTCATCATTGACATAATATTTTCTATTAATAGTACTGATTTTTTGAGTTGATTAATCGTTTTTCCGTACAAAATATATGGAAAAAGTTTTTGGAGATTTCTGTTATTTCTAGTACCTACTCATATCTTAAATGGTTTCATAGAGTCATTTGACTCTCAAAAGAGGATCGATTGGCATACATAAATGTTTTCTGGTAATTTATCATGTTTTCGCTGACTGTACATTTTCCCCAAAAGCTGTGAATGCAGTTCAGTACCCGTAGTACGAGTTAGGATAGTTTTCGTAAACGATATGAGGTTTCGTTTCCTTCCATACATTTACCTGCAATGCTCTTAGCGGAAACGTGAAGGAACTAAAATCGGAAGTACGGGCTAGATGGAATCGTAGTTAACGAATTCGAAAAAGTTTGAGTAATTTATTGCGTTTTGGCAGTACGAGTCCCTACTTTGACTAGTTAGTGGTAGTAAACTTTGACGTATACGAAAACTTTCATAGTATTGATACTCGCTAATTAAATATCGGTGAGAGCTTGTAAAAAGTGTCGACTATTGCAAAAAAACATGATTATGAGACGTTATTTTGCATGGAGGTTAGCCGCGGAGGCTGTAGAAGCCGACCGTCGTGATGAGAAGCAACAGGAGCTCGTAGAGAGGCGGAGGTTAAACTTACCCAGCCGAATCTATAGTGATGAGAATGACTTGGTCGTCTATATAATAGCATGTACAACGTATTTAAACCATTTTTTTAGAAAATAGTTAGCTCTCCATGAAGTCGGCACTTATTTCAAATTGTGATGGGCTAGTCCTACTCATATTACTCTTTTTTTAATAAGTTATCAAAAATAATCATTGCATTTGTTTAACCGCGAAACGCAAAATACGTAACTCAAAACGTCAAACATACGAAATGCTTTGTCTCTTTTCTTTTGCGGTCGTGTAAGAAAGATAAATATATAAAGCATGAAGTTCGTTCAATCGAGTTAGACGATGGTCGACAACGAGTAAACTGTGTTTGAAAAGTTTAACTCGTAATACCGAAAACTAGTACCGTTTTCGTAATTTGTAAACTCATACTAGGGGTACAGAATATCTCAAAAAGTTATGGATGGTCTCCTAGAAACGTTTTCCTGTAACTATAACGTATTCTGTGCTATAACTTTTAAGGTACCTGCCCTTACTGCCCTGTCCCAAAAATCCATGGAAGCAGATATGCTTTTCTTCCGCTGACCCTAGCACATGTGCTGACTCTGTTGCCGATGTTGTGCTGCAGGGTATGGAATGTTTTATTCCTAACTCTGTTGTACGTGTCGGTGGTCGGAGTCAGCCTTGGTTTAACAGATCATGTTCTGATGCAGTTAGTTCCAAACTGGCTGCTTACAGGGCATGGTCTGATGCCTGTGCGACTAAAGAACTAGATACAACCGCTCTTAAGAAAAGACTGAATGCTATCTCCAGGTCCACAAAAAAGGTCGTTGCCAAGGCTAGAGTTGAGCATATCGGCAGGATTGGCGACCGATTAGCTAGCTATCCCTCGGGAAGCCGTGCATTCTGGTCTCTCGCCAAGGCTGCTGAAGGAAACTTTTGTAAGTCCACTCTTCCAGCATTGCGTAAGCCGGATAACAGCCTGGCCCACAGTGCCAAAGAGAAAGCTGATCTTCTTGGTACTCTCTTTGCCTCCAACTCGACTCTCGACGACAGGGACACTTCACCTCCTAACTTGCCGCGTTGTGGAAGTTCCATGCCGGAAATACGATTCTCCCAGAGATTCGTACGGAAGGAACTGTTGTCCCTTGATGTGCGAAAGTCGAGTGGGCCGGATTGCATCCCTGCGATCGTGTTAAAAACATGTGCTCCAGAGTTGTCCCCCGTATTTGCGCAACTTTTCTCGCTCTCCTACACTGCTAGGAAGGTCCCGTCTTCGTGGAAGATCGCCTTTGTTCACCCTGTTCCTAAAAAGGGTGACCGAACGGATCCGTCGAATTACAGGCCTATTGCCATCACCTCCTTACTCTCCAAGGTGATAGAGCGAGTGATTAACACTCAGCTCTTGAGATATCTTGAGGATCGTCAGCTGATCAGTGACCGTCAGTACGGGTTCCGTCACGGCCGTTCAGCTGGCGATCTTCTTGTTTACCTCACTCACCGATGGACTGAAGCCATCGAGAGTAGGGGTGAGGCTTTAGCTGTAAGTCTCGATATCGCTAAGGCATTCGACCGGGTCTGGCATAAAGCACTTCTAGCGAAGCTACCATCTTACGGGCTTTCCGAGGGGCTGTGCATGTGGATTGCCGATTTCTTGTCTGGTCGGAGCATTAAAGCCGTTGTTGATGGCTCCTGCTCCGAGACTATGTCAATAAATGCTGGCGTACCACAAGGGTCTGTGCTGTCACCGACTCTATTCATACTGCATATCAATGACATGTTGCAAATTAGCAATATTCATTGTTATGCGGATGACAGCACTGGTGACTCCCATTACGCAGGCCGCACAAATTTCCCTCGATCTGAAGTGGAGGAGAGCAGAAAAGGACTTGTGTCTGACATAGAGTGCTCCTTAGAACAAGTGTCGGAGTGGGGACGACTTAATCTAGTCCAATTCAACCCTACAAAAACCCATTTTCCATAGCTCCCCAGTTCCAAGGCGTTCCCCTTACCATCTCAGAGAGTCTCGGGATCCTTGGCATCGATATTTCTAGTGAGGTCCAGTTTAGGGGTCATTTGGAGAGTAAAGCTGGTCTCGCTTCTAAGAAATTGGGCGTACTTAACAGAGCGCAGCGATACTTTACATCGGGCCAACGCCTAACGCTTTATAAAGCGCAGGTTCGGCCCCATGTGGAGTACTGCTCCCATCTTTGGAACGGTGCACCAAAGTACCAGCTTCAGCCACTTGACTCCTTACAAAGGCGAGCCATTAGACTTGTCGGCGATCCCGAGCTCACAAAAGATTTGGAACCACTGAGTCAACGTCGAGACATCGGTGCACTCAGTGTGTTTTATAAAATCTATAAGGGGGAATGTTCTGAGGAACTATTTGATCTCATTCCTCCATCACGGTTTTATTACCGCACTGCCCGACATCGTGCGAAAGCCCATCCACATACCATAGATCTATGGAAATCGCATACTGTCCGATTCTCCAGATCTTTCTTGCCGCACACCTGCAAAATATGGAATGGGCTACCGCCCGAGGTTTTTCCGCAGAGCTATATCATGGGGTACTTTAAAAGAAGGGTGAAAAGGGTCCTTAAAGGTAGGCAACGCACCAGTAATGCCCCGAGTGTTGCAGGTGTCCATAGGCGACGGTAACCGCTTACCATCCAGGCGGGCCGTCTGCTTGTTTGACTACCTAGTCATATAAAAAAAAAAAAAAAAAAAAACCACCAAGTATACAATTTTTTTATAAAAATATGGACGAGGCGAAATCATAATTTTTATTAATTCAATAGACAAGAATATTTTTTAAATTCCAAATCCATTTAGCATAAACATGCAATTATCGATTGCAAGTTCCATGAGAATAATAATTGAATAGATTAATTAACGACTATACACTACCCCATCCCTAGAGTGAGCTGTCAAAATTATCAACCTAAATTTGACAGACCATAGATAGTCGTGTCTCATCTGCTGGCCGATTCAGAACCTCACGACAACTCATTTGTCGATATATTCGGTTTGATGTCGTACGATTCAAAATATTTTAAATTCACAATAGTCGAATCGACGTTCAAATTGTCGTAGTCGATAACCAATCGTAACCGTACGATAAACGCGTATTTATCGACCGAGAACGTTATTCACAATGCAGATATCGAAGCAAAGTTTTCGAACGTCCGATTAATTTCCACGACAACTTATCGAGTGCAACATATCACTCGAAAGCATTAGATTTGACTATCAATACCGAGTATATTCCGTGTGTTGTTAAATAAACTACATTTTCTACTATAAATAAAATAAAACTCACAGTAAAATTCAACATAAACTAATTCTATGTAATAAAGTATCTACCAAGTCTAGTATTTATTTATAGGTTAAGTTCGCTTTGATTGTTTTAGAACTATTTACCTACTACTATAAGATTACTTAATAAGATGCATAAATCTACCGAAATAAAATCACTGTACCTATATAATTATTATAAAGTACTCTGTGATACTATGTAATAATAATTTTGGTATTTACTTAACATTTCTAACGAATCTTGTTGAGACTCGTCTTCTCGCTCGATCTTCTTTTAATAATTTAAATAATTTCAAAACGTGATAAAGAAAACAATTTGCGATAGACATTTAAATTTGGCGGTTTGTCAATGTCAAAAGCATAGAGAATACATTAATGTCAAGTGGATATCAGCAGGTGGGTGTTTACGAAGCTCTTGTTTTTTTATATTTCTACCAATATCTGGCGCTTATAATTGTTAATTATTATTTAATTCGTGATAAACGTTGTTATAATAAATTTTGATAACTTGAAAATATTTTTATATCGTCTAGATAATAATACAATTTTCTGCGAGTATTGCACACAAAACGAACTCCGTAAATGCAACACGTCGTCGTATCGATTCCGATATCGTAACCGAAACCGTATCGAATCCTCAGGGCGGATGTTCTGAATAGCTCGAAAAGAAACCTACGACACGAGATCGTTATCCAATCGAATCGATTCGGTATGTTGTCGTGGGGTTCTGAATCGGCCAGCTGACCCTAACATATCCATCAATATCTTATAATTATATACTGTACGACGAAAATAACAACTTTAAACATATACGCGCCACAGCACCCCTAGAGCGGGATAAAGTTGAAGTATTTCTCCCTACGTTGGGATAAAAACCACATCTTTCAGCAAGTTCGCGCGTGAATGGGGTGGGTTTCGAATAATTCGAACCGGAAACCGCCAACTTTAAAAACATAATTAGCTGTCAAAGAAGCGTCAGTTTCGAATTTGTTTCGCGCCCGCGGCAAAATATTATCATTTTTCAATGCTACGCCAAAATGGATATTATAGGACTGATAAAAAACGTGAATAATGTGGATGAGTACATTTCTATTACTCAGAAAATTGCTGAAGAGTGCAAAGATACAAAAGTGCAAATAAACATGACGACTGTCTTCGCCCTGAAAAAAATTAAGTCTCTTGAGATTGAGGTAAAAGGTTTTTAACATCTATTTCCCTATATTTATTTCTACTGTAAAATGCAAAGCTAAACACTGTTTAAACATTTTTTTCGTGGTAAAATATCATTGTTCAACTTTTTTTGTTTGTTGCATTTCAGTACCTCAACAAATGTTACGAGAATGGTGCAGCTTGTATCTTATTTGAACGTCTGCTGACCCTGCCACCGTCAAAGACATGGGGAGTGCTCGCCAAGGAAATGGTCAGCCTTCTGCAATATTGGTTAGATGCTATCAGGAAGTATCTGATCAACCACAGTGTTCCCTGGTGGAGCTTCTTGAAACTGATATTGAAGTTTATCAAGGTTTGTATAATTAACTAGTTCATACCCGAGACTCCGTCTGTGGTCCATGTAGAATTCAGCTTATAGTTGTTCACTGTTCGGTTTTTCTAGAATGAATAACCAATGCTCTATTGCAGGACCTAGGTATAGTATATATATCAACATACCTTTCATCAAGATCCATTCAGTTGATATGGAGTTGTGTGATAACAAACACACATTACACACATACTGTCACAGTAGGAAATCTTCCTTAAATTCTTGTTAACTGTCAATAGTATCTATTCCTCTGTAGATAAGTTGTCAAAGTAATTGAATATTGATCTTCAATGTGCATGGATACCAATAATAAGAAATGCTACCTACACTATATTATACCAACTAAGTATGTATACATATGTAAGCCATGTAACTAAAACTGGGTCAGAAAGACCTCGACTTGCTTTGTAGACAGACACACCCTCAAAACATCAATTCATACCCAATGGACAACAGTGTTGTAGTCTCAAGGGGACTCAATGAAAGCTTTGGCATCACAAACACACTTATATAAGAAATAAGATTAAGTCATCAATTAATTTTCAATAAACAGTTACTGATAAAATATATTAATAACATCAAGAGTTAGCGGGGTAGCTAGTTCTGCAACAGAACCAATTCTTAATCATGCCTTGCTCTAACTTACTTAGCTGGCTCTTGTGGTTTAAATTTATGTTAAAGACCTTAACATTAAATATCAATTTTCAGGATATCTGTCTCAAAAACTCAAGCATACCCAATGTCCTTGTGGAGCTCACTGCGGAGTGTCTCTTCGACATAGCAACCCAGGACCCACCTGATGAGTATCAGCGACATGAGATCCTGCACTGCTTGAATGTCTTCTGTGCTGAGTCGAGTAGAGAGATCAGATTTGCCTTGAGGAACAAGTTTGAAGGCTATTTGTAAGGAATTCTGATTTAATTCTCTTTTAGCAGAAACATTTCAATAATATTTTTAAAGGATGATGGATTGGAGACAAGCGTGATATCCCCTGTTTTTGTCAAGCAGTAGTGTGCAAGCATTCCTGTGTTCCGGTTTGAAGGATATTGTAGCCAGCAAAATTACTGGGCATATGATATCTCGGGGTGATGAGCACAATGCATTGCTTTGCAGTGCTTTTTATGGTATTAAAAGTTCTGGTTGGCACTACAATTGTTATGGGCAGCCGTGGCGCTTACCATCAGGCGAGCGACTTGCTCGTCTCATCATTTAGTACCATAAAATACAATTTATGTTTGTCGAAAGTGGATAAAGATATAAATTATTTGAAATGAATTATAATGCACCACAGAGGCTATCAACTGGTGGTCGTGGTTTACTGGTGGAGATGGTAGGTTTCTCGTATGCGAGAGGCGGTCTGGGTGGGTACCACCGCTTTGCCAGTTATTCAGCCGCCAAGCAGCAGTGCGCATGCATTACTGTGTTCCGGCTTGAAGGGCATTGTAGCCAGCGAAATTACTGGGCATTATGAGACTCAACAGCCAATTGTCTCAGTGTGACGAGCGCAGTGCATCGCCAGCAGGATTTTTAAAAGCAAAGTTCTGGCTGGTGCTGTTATTGTTATGGGTTGGCGTAATGCTTTCCATCAGGCGAACGACCAGCTCGTCTCGTCACCGAGGTACATAATTTTTTTGGTTCTCTAGATACAGGGAATCCTAGTTATGGGCCAGGATCTATGTATGTGATCGTTGGGCGTTATTATTATGTCGCTCTTTCTCGCGGGTTATACACCCGGTCCTTTGGAAGGCTTGCGCGGTGATATGAGTCCAACACGTAGAGGCCTTTTAGAGCATTTAATTTAGATATGTAACGGGCAACACTTATCGGGGACTGTCTCTAAGTGCATAATTAAGAAGATGCAATCAAAGACAGCCCCCGATAAGTGCGAGGACTATTATTTGAGATATGGAAATGACTTATGATTGGGCTATTGAGGTGAATTTTTAATGGGTGGGGACCGGTCTATGATATGAGACCTCGGCACCTGCCAGTTCCGCCTCATAAAACAAATATTTAGGCAGGTGGTGACTCATCACCCACTAAACGGGCCCCCTTTAAGGGCCGCCGTACATAGGCGACGAGAGGGGCAACGTTGGTGTGGGTGGCTAAATGGTGTCGAGAGGTGTGCTGCAGTTTCACTTAAACGCTACTCCCGGCGTTATGCCCTTTAACTTTTCCACCCTTGGAGCTTAGTTCTTAGTGCTTGCATCTCCACCCCCGGACGGCCAGTTAAGGCAAGCCGGGGGTTAGGGGTCTCATTTAGCCCCAGGGAGTTATTATTATTATTGCGCTGACTAGACCTCGACTATATCACTCCCCTTGACTTAAAATAGATAGCTAGATCCATCCTTGTGTCTTTAGCACCAAGCTAGCGTCGCACATGTGCTCGGGCGGGTACCAGCCGGCGCAGAGCAGCGCGCTGGAGGCGCTGGTCCGCTGGCTGGTGCCGCGGGCGGAGCGCACGCTGCGCGCCGGCGCCGCCGAGCGCTGGTTCCCGCCGCACGCGTGCCCCGCCGCCGCCGCGGATATCTTCCTCAACGCGGCATGGATTAACTTCTTTCAGGTACTTTTTAACCCCCGACGCAAAAAGAAAGAAAATAACTTTATTCGGGACATCACACAACATTACACTGAACTTCCTTACTAATACAAGTATACATTTTATAAAAAAAAACGGACTTCAATGTATCTTCGAAGTCCAAGGTCAAATATCGATGAAATTTATATGGGATCACTTCGTATTCTGAACCCAACGCAAAAAAAAAACCAAATCGGTTAATAAATGACGGAGTTCTGAGGTATCAAACATAAAAAACCATACAATCGAATAGAGAACCTTCTCCTTTTTTTGAAGTTAATTTAAAACGGTTAATTATAAACGCGAATGTTTGTATGTATGGATGTTTGTTACTCTTTCACGCTGCAACGGCTATACGGTTTGGATTGAAATTTAGTATGGAGATAGCTTATACCCTAGATTACCACATAGGCTACTTTTAATCCCGGGAAACAGCGGGTGAAACTTCAGGGCGCAGCTAGTAGTATTATAAACGCGTAAAAGTTTGTATGTATCGATGTTTGTTACTCTTTCTCGCAAAAACTACCGAACCGACTTTTATGAAATTTGGTATGTAGGTACTTTAGGACTTGGAATGGCACATAGGCTACTTTTTATCCCGGGAAATCGCAGCTGGAACTGCGGGGCGCAGCTAGTACTAGAATAAGTATTATGATAAAATATAATAAAAATAATAATAATAGGTAATATGTATTATGATATTTATTTTGTTTTACTGTTAGTTCTTTTCTTTTTGATTTTTGATGCACACTTTGTAGGGTTCTTTTACCATCACTGGATAACTGGTAGAAAATGCTTTAGCATTAAGTTCTCCTTTTGTACATTACTTGTAATAGTGCAATAAAGAATTAAATAAATAAATAAATAATAAGGACGAAAAATACAATAAATACAACCAGTGAAATGTTGCGCGATGTCAGGAAAAGGCTCCGACACAGCATACGCTAAGGTGTTAGGCAAAAAGGAGGGGTGTTACAAGTTTGACCACTGTGTGTCTGTCTGTGGCACCGTAGCTCTTAAACGGGTGAACCGATTTAGTTGCGGCTTTTTTATTTGTAAGTAGGTTTTCTAGCGGTGGTTCTTAGACATCTTTTATCAAAATCGGTTCAACCGTTTTTTTACTTTTTATAGCTTTTTGTGTCGGGGCTTTTTAAATTTTAGTTTACTGAAATTAGCAAGAAGTACAATGGGCGGACTTATCGCTAAAAGCGATCTCTTCCAGTCAACCTTTGGATGGAGTTAAATAGCGGAACGAGAGAGGTCGGCGGTGTAAATAAAATAGATGAAAAAAAATTATATGTGACATTTTGGTAGGAATGATATTAATTCGATTTCTCGCCTGAATCGACAATAATTAGACCGTATCTCATTAGTCGCAGTGAAGCTATACCTTAATTTGAGCTCAACAGGATATACGATTGGCGTTTGAGGGACATATGGGTACGGGGGCAGGAATAGGACATAAGTATTTTTTTACGTTATGCGCACATAACGTAAAAAAGTCAGTAGCGTGGATCCAGTGGGATTCGAACTCGCGTCGCCGTCGCGTCGGATCGAAAGTCACACAAGCTCCCATTGAGCCACACTCGCTCTTTCTTACTTCTCTTAGGTTCTGCATACCTAATAGATATACAAAAATCATCTTCTTTTAAGAAGCAAGTACATAACTTTTTTTACTCGACCAAATATTTTTTCAGGATGCCAGAGACTTCTTGAATGCTCTCAACGCAGCAAATGGACTGGTCATTTCGGTGGTCTGCAGGAGACTTACCATCGGAAATTTACTCATCATTTCTGTAAGTATTGTCGTCAATTTATCACAAAAATTCAAGGACATGTGACATCCACCAACACGCACTGGGCCGGCGTAGTGTACTATGGCCCATACTCTCTCTACGAGGGAAGGTCCGAGTCCCAACAGTGGGACGTGATGGGCTGATGATGATGTAACAGACAACAATAATTCTGAAACCTTTATATTATAATTCAGTGACCTAGATAATCTATTCCAATGCAAATGCACTGGATGCTATGCTCCACATAGTGACAATTAAATTTTAATTCATTTGATATTTAATTTAATAAAATACAAATAATTACAATGTTCCACTAACTTAGTTTTTAAGACGTTACTAACAATATATGGTCAACTAGCTGCGCCCTGCGGCTTCACCCGCGGTTCCCCGGAATAAAAAGGAGCCTATGTGTTATTCTGATGTGTAATCTATATTACTGTAAAGTTTCATCAAAATGCATTCAGTAGTTTTTGCGTGAAAGAGTAACAAAGTTACATCCATATATCAATTCTTACAAACTTTCGCGTTTATAATATTAATATAAGTAGGAAGTCTGGAATAAATTAATTTTATTTATTTTTCAGCTATTGCATAGCTTCTATCGCGGGCCTTGAGCGTGGAGACCGAATCCAGAAATTCCGTAACGAAAATAACCTAACACCCCCCACTCCGAATGCTATGCAATAGCTTTACCGCGGCAGTCTCCGAGTGCCACACGTCTTTTTATTTTTTTTGCTAAAATACTTTCTAACATTTTTGATATTGAATGCATTAGTCGATGCTAGGCGAAAATCTGAAGATTTGAAATAATTAGGAAGAAGAAAAATGATAGCTCGGGCAGGGATCGTCCCCGTGAGACGATTTAAAAAGAATAGAAGAAATTATATATGACTTTTTACTGGTGGTAGGTTTCTCGTATGCGAGAGGCCGTCTGGGTGGGTATCACCGCTTTGCCAGTTATTCAGCCGCCAAGCAGTAGTGCGCAAGCATTACTGTGTTCCGGATTGAAGGGCATTGTAGCCAGCGAAATTACTGGGCATTATGAAACTCAACAGCTAATTGTCTCAGGGTGACGAGCGCAGTGCAGTGCCGCGCACGATTTTGCAAAACAAAATTTTGGGTGGTGCTGTTATTGTTATGGGCTGGCGTATTGCTTACCATCAGGCAAACAACCAGCTCGTCTTGTCATTCAGTTCTACAAAAAAAAAAACTTTTAAAAACACCTAATTATAAATTAATGTTAATGTATAATTTTATACAATTAAGTTAATTTAAAAAAAATATCACTAATTTGACATTTGTTAGACTAATAATATTTTGACATTTTCATTTTTTTAATTTATTATTTTTTATGACATTTAAAGCTTTTTGACATTAATTTAATAATAACAATTTGTTTGCATATGAGATTTAATGTAATTGAAATAATTAGTAAGACAGGTTATTGCACACCATTGTCGTGGTAGAATCTAAGGACTTATTTTTTTGAATTTTATCACCTCTATGTACTATATTCTCGCAATAAATTATTTGATTGATTGATTGAATTTGGTTGTTCGAGCAGTAGGCTCGGTGGCCCAGTGGTTAAGGCGTCGGGACGGTATTCCGAAGACGCAGGTTCGATCCCTTCCCGAGCAATATCATTTTTCTACTTTCTAACAATCCACTTTATTCCCAGGGTGCGGAGAAACAGCAGACATGGCTCGACATCAATTCAAGCGGGAAGTCCATTTCGATCCTTCTGGACCCGCGTGTTATGAAAACGTTTGGCGTTTTGGAGCACAGCGCGTGCGAGACTCTGCTGATAACCAACGATAACACTCAGACTGCGCGTATGGGCAGGTACCTCAACGTCCAAAGGTATGGTACTGCATCTTATGTGCTATTGATGTTTCCCTTATTTGATTATATATATGTCGGACCGCCGAGCTCTCCATCACGTTCACTCGTCATCATGGGTGTCAAGATGTGGGAAATCGAGGATGAAATACGAACGCCGTATTTATTTTAACAAATTATGTATTGTAATTTCACAAAACTTCACTAAGTAATATTCTCACTTCTTCACTATTATAAAAACTTCACTTCATTAAGTATCTCAATATCATAAAACAACACAGAGATAGTGGCTTTGCGAGCGTGCGCACAACGCCACAACTGTTCACAGACTGAGCCCTTCTACTAGCGCGCACGCGCCTCCAAGCCTTCTCCCCACCACTAATCGTTGGCGCCGCTCCCAACCCCACTCGAACGACTGCGTTCTCTCTGGTTGGAAATAGTCAAATGAGTGTCTATTAAATCAACAGATTACCATCTTACTTTGTCAATTACTCAAATTTCAATCTCAGAATAACAGTGATGTAAAATAAAATAAAATCTTAAATTATGTAAACGAAACAGATGAAAAATAAGATTTAATTAAACCATTAATTCAATATCAAAATAAACGCGCCGTCATTTATACAAAATATATATAATGTCACATGTCCTTGAATTTTTGAGAAAAATTCTTGAACATGGTTTCCTCACGAGGTTCTCCTTGACCGTTTTGAGAGCGAGTGTTAAATCCGCACATAACTTAAGAAAGTCGGTGGGCGGGCCAGCGCGATTCGAACACGGTTGCGTCGGATTGAAAGTCGCGCATGCCACTAAGCCACAATCGCTCTTGATCTTTTAATAGATATAGAATTTTCCGACAACCGACTTCAAAAAGGAGGAGGTTTACAATTCGACGGTATTTTTTTGTGTGTTTGTTACGCGATTACTCCGCCAGTTATGACTTGATTTTGATGATTCTTTTTTTGTTTGGTAGTTCATACTTCAGAGGTGGTCCCATATAAAATAGCAAAAACAAAAAATATAAGTTTAATCTTCAAGTCGGTTCTTGTTTTTTTTGTAACCGACTTTCTAAAAAGAGGAGGTTTGTATTTGACATGACTGCTTCACCCAGGGTTGACTTCCGACGAGGGTACTCCTCAACGGTGAATAGTACAGACACAACATTTTGTAAATGGATTTAACCATAATAACTCTGTCTGTTCTAAATTCCATCATGGTTTAATTTTTTTGAAAAATAATTTATATTACTATCGCAAGAACGCGGTTGAGTCATAGAATAATCAACAATGCAAGCCAAGTGCGCATATGCGTGCGTATTTCGCTTATAAATGTACATACCAAGATAATAATTCTGAAAATATCTATGTCTGACGATGTTACCCAATTACATAACAGCTTGAATGTTGAATCATTTGCCAGTTATTCTGCCGTTAAGCAGTAGTGCGCAAGCATTGCTGTATTCCGGTTTGAAGGGTATTGCAGCAAACGATACTGGGCATATGAGACTTAATATCCGATGTTTCTGGGTGATGAGCGCAATGCAGTGCTACGTAGTGATTTTTATGGTATTAAAAGTTTGGGGTGGCATTGGAATTGTTATAGGCAGGCGTGGCGTTTAGCATCAGGCGAACGACTTGCTCGTCTATTATGTCTATTTAAAAGTCAAGTCAAAAGATATTTATTACAAAGGCTCAAAAATGCATGGGTGTTGTGGGACCATGGTCCTCATAGTTCCTGGTTCCCTAGATACAGGGAATCCTAGTTAGGGGCCAAGATCTATGTATGTGATCGTAGGGCGTTATTTATTTATTTATTATTATTTTATTAATTAATTAATTAATTATATTATATAAAAGTGAAAGACCACTCACTGACTGACTGACTGACTGACTGACTGACTGACTGACTGACATATTGACAGAATTGATCTCCGACTTGCCGTTATGGTGGGGGGGAGTGTTTGGTACCGTTGGATAGAGGGTGTTTTGAAACCAACCAGAAAAATCCGATATCACCAAAAACTGGTTTCCCCGATGGAACTGCTCAGGGGATCTCGGAAACTATAAATCGGATGGGGGTACCGCTTGAACTAAATATGCCCCAAACCTTGGGCCAATTTTGAAAATTTGAAAAAAAAGATGGCCGCCATACAAAAAAACATGGCCGCCATACAAAATAAAAATGTAAATAACTTTTGAATGGTTAGAGATAGGTATAGGGTGCTCGACCAAATGTCATAGAGGGCGATGGGGGAAATTTGAAAAAGTTGGAAAAATTAAAAAAAAAGAAAAAAAAATGGCGGCCATTTTGAAAGTTGCTCCGATCCAACTGAAATTTTGCATCCGGGGGTTTTCTGGGTCGCAGATTACGATTATGAAAAAAAATTTTGGATTCCGCCATTTTTCAAGATGGCTGCCATACAAAAGTTTTTTTTCCGGAAAAATAAGCCAAACAAAACTTTTGAACCGTAGTCGATAGGGAGCGTCTATAAAAAAAAAGCAACACCACCCCACGCGAGCTGCTTTAGCAGCTCGCGCACGCCACAAAATCACTTGGATTTCGCCATTTTTCAAGATGGCCGCCATAAAATAGTCTTGTTTTCAGAACAACTGAACTTAAATAACTTTAGAACCGTAAGTGATAGGGAGCTTTTATAAAAAAAAGCAACACCCCCCACGCGAGCTGCTTTAGCAGCTCGTGCACGCCACACAATCACATGAAATCCAGCTTATTTTCAAGATGGCCGCCATACAAAAGTTTGTTTTCAGAACAAAAAGGGTAAACACAACTTTAGAACCGTAATCGATAGGAAGCTTTTAAAAAAAACAGCAGCCACCCCCCCACGCGAGCTGCTTTAGCAGCTCGCGCACGCGGCGAAATACTAGTATATTATATAAAACTGAAAGACCATCACTGACTGACTGACTGACATATTGACAGAATTGATCTCCGACTTGCCGTTATGGTGGGGGGAAGTTATTGGTACGGTTGTATAGAGGGTCTTTTGAAACCAACCAGAAAAATCCGAAATCACCAGAAAGTGGTTTCCTTGATGGAACTGCTCAGGGGATCTCGGAAACTATAAATCGGATGGGGGTACCGCTCGAACTAAATATGCCCTAAACCTTGGGCCAATTTTGAAAATTTGAAAAAAAAGATGGCCGCCATACAAAAAAACATGGCCGCCATACAAAATAAAAATGTAAATAACTTTTGAATGGTTAGAGATAGGTATAGGGTGCTCGACCAAATGTCATAGAGGGCAATGGGGGAAATTTAAAAAAGTTGGAAAAATTAAAAAAAAAGAAAAAAAAATTGGGGCTATTTTGAAAGTTGCTCCGATCCGACTGAAATTTTGCATCGGGGGATTTTCTGGGTCGTAGATTATGATTATGAAAAAAAATTTTGGATTCCGCCATTTTTCAAGATGGCTGCCATACAAAAGTTTTTTTTCCGGAAGAATAAGCCAAACAAAACTTTTGAAGCGTGGTCGATAGGAAGCGTCTATTAAAAAAAAAGCAACACCTCCCACGCGAGCTGCTTTAGCAGCTCGCGCACGCCACAAAATCACTTGGATTCCGCCATTTTCCAAGATGGCCGCCATACAAAAGTCTTTTTTTCAGAACAACTGAACTTAAATAACTTTAGAACCGTAATCGATAGGGAGCTTTTATAAAAAAAAGCAACACCCCCCACGCGAGCTGCTTTAGCAGCTCGTGCACGCCACACAATCACATGAAATCCAGCTTATTTTCAAGATGGCCGCCATACAAAAGTTTGTTTTCAGAACAAAAAGGGTAAACACAACTTTAGAACCGTAATCGATAGGAAGCTTTTAAAAAAAACAGCAGCCACCCCCCCACGCGAGCTGCTTTAGCAGCTCGCGCACGCGGCGAAATACTAGTATATTATATAAAACTGAAAGACCATCACTGACTGACTGACTGACATATTGACAGAATTGATCTCCGACTTGCCGTTATGGTGGGGGGAAGTTATTGGTACGGTTGTATAGAGGGTCTTTTGAAACCAACCAGAAAAATCCGAAATCACCAGAAAGTGGTTTCCTTGATGGAACTGCTCAGGGGATCTCGGAAACTATAAATCGGATGGGGGTACCGCTCGAACTAAATATGCCCTAAACCTTGGGCCAATTTTGAAAATTTGAAAAAAAAGATGGCCGCCATACAAAAAAACATGGCCGCCATACAAAATAAAAATGTAAATAACTTTTGAATGGTTAGAGATAGGTATAGGGTGCTCGACCAAATGTCATAGAGGGCAATGGGGGAAATTTAAAAAAGTTGGAAAAATTAAAAAAAAAGAAAAAAAAATTGGGGCTATTTTGAAAGTTGCTCCGATCCGACTGAAATTTTGCATCGGGGGATTTTCTGGGTCGTAGATTATGATTATGAAAAAAAATTTTGGATTCCGCCATTTTTCAAGATGGCTGCCATACAAAAGTTTTTTTTCCGGAAGAATAAGCCAAACAAAACTTTTGAAGCGTGGTCGATAGGAAGCGTCTATTAAAAAAAAAGCAACACCTCCCACGCGAGCTGCTTTAGCAGCTCGCGCACGCCACAAAATCACTTGGATTCCGCCATTTTCCAAGATGGCCGCCATACAAAAGTCTTTTTTTCAGAACAACTGAACTTAAATAACTTTAGAACCGTAATCGATAGGGAGCTTTTATAAAAAAAGCAACACCCCCCCCACGCGAGCTGCTTTAGCAGCTCGCGCACGCCACACAATCACTTGAAATCCAGCTTTTTTTCAAGATGGCCGCCATACAAAAGTTTGATTTCAAAACAAAAAGGGTAAACAAAACTTTAGAACCGTAATCGATAGAAAGCTTTTAAAAAAAAACAGCAGCCACCCCCCCACGCGAGCTGCTTTAGCAGCTCGCGCACGCGGCGAAATACTAGTTATATTATATAAAATTAAAAGACCACTCACTGACTGACTGACTGACATATAATTGACAGAAATAGAAGTGGTACTTGCCGTTATGGTGGGGGGTAGTGTTTGGTACCGTTGGATAGAGGATGTTTTGAAACCAACCAGAAAAATCCGAAATCCATGGAAAGGTGTCTCCGAGATGGAACTGCTCAAGGGATCTCGGAAACTATAAATCGGATGGGGGTACCGCTTGAACTAAATATGCCCCAAAACCTGGGCCATTATTGAAAATTTGAAAAAAAAGATGGCCGCCATACAAAAAAACATGGCCGCCATACAAAATAAAAATGCAAAAATCTTTTAAACGGTAAGAGATAGGTAGAGGGTGCTCGACCAAATGTCATAGAGGGCGATGGGGGAAATTCGAAAAAGTTGGAAAAATTAAAAAAAAAGAAAAAAAAATGGCGGCCATTTTGAAAGTTGCTCCGATCCGACTGAAATTTTGCATCGGGGGGTTTTCTGGATCGAAGATTACAATTATGAAAAAAAATTTTTGATTCCGCCATTTTTCAAGATGGCTGCCATACAAAAGTTTTTTTTCCGGAAAAATAAGCCAAACAAAACTTTTGAACCGTAGTCGATAGGAAGCGTCTATAAAAAAAAAGCAACACCCCCCCACGCGAGCTGCTTTAGCAGCTCGCGCACGCCACAAAATCACTTGGATTTCGCCATTTTTCAAGATGGCCGCCATACAAAAGTCATTTTTTCAGAACAACTGAACTTAAATAACTTTAGAACCGTAATCGATAGGGAGCTTTTATAAAAAAAAGCAAAACACCCCCACGCGAGCTGCTTTAGCAGCTCGCGCACGCCACACAATCACTTGAAATCCAGCTTTTTTTCAAGATGGCCGCCATACAAAAGTTTGATTTCAAAACAAAAAGGGTAAACAAAACTTTAGAACCGTAATCGAAAGGAAGCTTTAAAAAAAAACAGCAGCCACCCCCCCACGCGAGCTGCTTTAGCAGCTCGCGCACGCGGCGAAATACTAGTATAATATAAAACTGGAAGACCACTGACTGACTGACTGACTGACTGACTGACTGACATATTGACAGAATTGATCTCCCACTTGCCGTTATGGTGGGGGGGAGTGTTTGGTACCGTTGGATAGAGGGTGTTTTGAAACCAACCAGAAAAATCCGAAATCACCAGAAAGTGGTTTCCGTGATGGAACTGCTCAGGGGATCTCGGAAACTATAAATCGGATGGGGGTACCGCTTGAACTAAATATGCCCCAAACCTTGGGCCAATTTTGAAAATTTGAAAAAAAAGATGGCCGCCATACAAAAAAACATGGCCGCCATACAAAATAAAAATGTAAATAACTTTTGAATGGTTAGAGATAGGTATAGGGTGCTCGACCAAATGTCATAGAGGACGACGGGGGAAATTTGGAAAAGTTGAAAATATTAAAAAAAAGAAAAAAAAATGGCGGCCATTTTGAAAGTTGGTCCGATCCGACTGAAATTTTGCACAGGGAGGTTTTCTGGGTCTTAGATTACGATTATGAAAAAAAAATTTAGATTCCGCCATTTTTCAAGATGGCTGCCATACAAACGTTTTTTTCATGACAAAATAGGTGAAAATAATATGCAAATAACTCTTAAACGGTTAGAGATAGGTATAGGATGTTCGACCAAATGTCATAGAGGACCATGGGAAGAATTTGAAAATGTCCGAATAATTAAAAAAAAAAAAGAAAAAACATGGCGGCCATTTTGAAAAATGCTCCGATTCGACTGAAATTTTGCATCGGGGGGTTTTCTGGGTCTTAGATTATGATTATGAAAAAAAAATTTTGATTCCGCCATTTTTCAAGATGGCTGCCATACAAACGTTTTTTTTGATGACAAAATAGGTGAAAATAATATGCAAATAACTTTTAAACGGTTACAGATTGGTATAGGGTGCTCGAGCAAATGTCATAGAGGTCGTTGGGGAAAATTGAGAAAAGTTGGAAAAATTGAAAAAAAAGAAAGAAAAATGGCGGCCATTTTGAAAAATGCTCCGATTCGACTGAAATTTTGCATCGGGGGGTTTTTGGGGTCGTAGATTACGATTATGAAAAAAATTTTGGATTCCGCGATTTTTCAAGATGGCCGCCATACAAAAGATTTTTTTTCCGAACAAAGAGAATAACTTTAAAACCGTAATCGATAGGGAGCTTCTTTAAAAAAAAAACAACACCACCCCACGCGAGCTGCTTTAGCAGCTCGCGCACGCCACAAAATCACTTGGATTGCGCCATTTTCCAATATGGCCGCCATACAAAAGTTTGTTTTTAGAACATAAAGGCTTAGATAACTTTAGAACCGTAATCGATAGGAAGTTTCTTAAAAAAAAAATAACACCACCACCACGCGAGCTGCTTTAGCAGCTCGCGCACGCGGCGAAATACTAGTTATATTATATAAAATTAAAAGACCACTCACTGACTGACATATTGACAGAATTGATCTCCCACTTGCCGTTATGGTGGGGGGTAGTGTTTGGTACCGTTGGATAGAGGGTGTTTTGAAACCAACCAGAAAAATCCGAAATCCATGGAAAGGTGTCTCCGAGATGGAACTGCTCAAGGGATCTCGGAAACTATAAATCGGATGGGGGTACCGCTTGAACTAAATATGCCCCAAAACCTGGGCCATTTTTGAAAATTTTAAAAAAAAGATGGCCGCCATACAAAAAAACATGGCCGCCATACAAAATAAAAATGTAAATAACTTTTGAACGGTTAGAGATAGGTATAGGGTGCTCGACCAAATGTCATAGAGGGCGATGGGGGAAATTTGGTAAAGTTGGAAAAATTAAAAAAAAAGAAAAAAAAATGGCGGCCATTTTGAAAGTTGCTCCGATCCGACTGTAATTTTGCATCGGGGGCTTTTCTGGGTCGTAGATTACGATTATGAAAAAAAAAATTGGATTCCGCCATTTTTCAAGATGGCTGCCATACAAAAGTTTTTTTTCCGGAAAATTAAGCCAAACAAAACTTTTGAACCGTAGTCGATAGGAAGCGTCTATAAAAGAAAAGCAACACCCCCCCACGCGAGCTGCTTTAGCAGCTCGCGCACGCCACAAAATCACTTGGATTCCACCGTTTTCCAAGATGGCCGCCATACAAAAGTCATTTTTCAGAACAACTGAACTTAAATAACTTTAGAACCGTAATCGATAGGGAGCTTTTATAAAAAAAGCAATACCCCCCCACGCGAGCTGCTTTAGCAGCTCGCGCACGCCACACAATCACTTGAAATCCAGCTTTTTTTCAAGATGGCCGCCATACAAAAGTTTGTTTACAGAACAAAAAGGGCAAACAAAACTTTACAACCGTAATCGATAGGAAGCTTTAAAAAAAAAACAGCAGCCACCCCCCCACGCGAGCTGCTTTAGCAGCTCGCGCACGCAGCGAAATACTAGTTTATATATACAAATCAATTAAACTACATTAAAAATTGTACCTTAAAATGTCATGACATTGAAAAATAAAGGGACGCATTTCTACCCATTTCTTTCCTATACTCAAACTGAAGTGCGAGTGCAGAAAAGAAATGCGAAAACTGACTCTACCAGCGCTTCGGAAATACATCCGCTAGAGAAGATAGCACGATAGCACCAAGAAACTTTTAAAATATATCTTTTTAACCGACTTCAAAAAAGTAGAAAGTTCTCTGAACGATTGTTTTTTTTTTTATGTTATCTCAGAACTCCGTCATTTCACGTCGTCATTTCATTTCATGAACTGATTTGGAAAATTCTTTTTGAGTTGGTTTCAGTATAGCTACGAAGTGATCCCATATAAATTCATCATCGATATTTGACCATTTTTTCTAAAAATTAATTATTTTAAATCTTTTAAAATGTCCTAAAATGTAACACTAAATAACCACTACATTACAAAACAAAGTCGCTTTCTCTGTCCCTATATCCCTATATATGCTTAAATCTTTAAAACTACGCAACGGATTTTGATGCGGTTTTTTTAATAGATAGAGGGCCGGTTTCCGAATTGAGCATTCTAGAAAAACTCTGCTAAGTTTTGCTCAAATAGTTGAGAGAGAGTTAAGTTTTATACGTTTCACTTGATGGAATTAGATTTTCTCAAACCCCACTTAGTTAAGTATATCTCAATTCATTTTTAAAGATGTCAAACAATGTTTTGCGTTCTGTTAGACGTACAAAAACCGATAAACACCGATATTGAAGGATTTTGTCATTATTTTAACGCGATCGTAGAAAATGAAACGCATATCATATGTCAAAACGTCATTTAAGTATGTTGTCAAAATGTCATTTCAGTTTGATTCGAATTTTTCTTTATGTAAAGTTTTGTATTTTATTAATTAGTATTTCTTATTAATAAAATCAGCTACAAAAAATTTAAAAGGACAGGATATTCTCCCAATTTCACAAACGAAGAGGAAGAAACCATCGTATCGTAACAAAGTAAGTATGCACCTAATCCTTCGACGTTTAGCATTTTTATAATAATTACTTATGAAATTTACATTTCCCTCATGAAGGGAATTCTCCCTAGGTCCCTTAAGCACAGACTCATGGACATGTGCATTCTTCCCATCCTCACTTACGGTGCGCAAACTGGGTCTTTGACAAATCATCAGAGGTCCGACCTTGAGGTCTGCCAGCGAGCTAAGGAGCGCAGTATTCTTGGCGTAAAGCGAACTGACCGTATAAGAAACACCATAATGGGACTGGGCTGGACATGTCTGCCGCATGTCGGATGATCTCTGGGCCAAAACCACTACTCAGTGGACCCCACACGATTTCAAACGACTTCGCGGCAGACCAAAAAGGAGATGGCGCGATGAGCTAGACTCACACCTTAAAGATTGTTCTATCGTGGCAATGGATAGAGATAAATGGAGGGAGGGTGGGGAGGCCTTTGCCCTGCAGTGGGACAAAACAGGCTCCTAATAATAATAACTTATGAAATATATTGTTTTGCCTACAGATTCAAAGGTGTGGTAGACTGCAATATGACGGGAGCATTCTACCTACAAAAGAAAAAAGAAGTCCAAATGGCTATAAGAAAGCAATACTAAGGCGCAACTGGGTCAAGAGATGCAGATATACCTACCTAACCTTAATACCTACCTGTTTAACCTAATTATTGAAATAAAACAACATACTCATTACTATTATAAAACGATTTATTTACGTAGTACCTACATACTCCCATTAAATAACACAGGAAATACATAGGGAGTACTTGCTAATGATTTGCGATATAACTTTCTATATACTAGTGCTGATCTCACAGTATTTTGGGCCTGGGGTAAAGGTTGAACTTCATTTAGGTACTTCAATAAGTACAACGTTTTAGCAATATGATCATCAAAATCAAGGGCCATATTATGTTGTACCACGCATCACCTTTGACACCCTGTCTAATTTTAGCTGCTAATCTCCGGAGAACTCCAAAACATCTCTCTACAGTGTTCTGGTTGATATCTGGGCTCTAATATTATAGGCTTCTTGTGCTGGAGTGGCAGGATTTAGAAATAGTGTCATGAGATACCTAAGACCATGGGTATTGTTGTCACTAGACATTGTACAAAACAATAAACCCGAAGACCGCGGACACAAAAGCTAGTAGGTTATGCACAAAAAGTTTGTGTATTTTTAATAAAATAAACAAATTACAAGGTTCAGTAAGGTTTGAGTAGCCGAACGCCTTTACTTAAATGTATGTTACTCAATTATGCTTTGAGACTAGTTTGAGCACTGTCAACGAGTTCTGAAACGCAATTATGGCGCTGATCATAAGATGAGCATGAACTTAAGATCCGAACTGTCAAATTTGAGCAAATCTCAACCTCAAATGCTCAAACTATGCTTAACATCTAATCAGAAACAGAAAATGCCTTAAGTAGTAGTTAAGCAGCCTTTAAGAAAAACTCAACTTCGAATTCTCAATTCAGAAACCGGCCGATAGTGATTGAAGAGGAAGGTGTGTATAATAACCGTGCGAAGCCGGGGCGGGTTGCTAGTGAGGTATAAATTACTATTTACATAACACAATGTCAATGTCATTAATTTATTTCCGCAGCAAATCCGAAGAACTCACAATATCCCTGACCACCTTCCAGCCACCAAGAGTAGTGCCCATAGATATAGCCGTGGGGAACGAAAACGACGTCAGGATTGTGGTCAGTTCCCGAGTCGACTTGACGAAACTGGATACCGCCTTGAGAGGGGTCTTCGAAGTAAAGTATCAAGTAAGTACGCCTGATGGTACAATATAATAACACTTTATTGCATACCGCACACATTATTACTTTTTTTTATTGCTACTTGGTATTCGTTTGACCACTGTCACCTGATGGTAAGCGACGATTACATGAAAATAGATTAACTAGGGTAATGCAATTGGCGGTCTTATCGCATAAAGCAATCTCTTACAGACAACCTTTGGATGGATTAGACATGTAAAAAAGAAAAGACGGTGGTGCACAGCAAATAATAAATATAAACAATAATAAAAAATAACAATCATAGATATCTAAATATGTTGTTTATTATATAATAAATTACATACATATTTATATATAAAGCGGTTTAGCTTGCTTTATATAAAAATACAATGAATAACATTGTGTTAAAATTTCTCAAACTTCTACTGGTGGTAGGTTTTTCGTATGCGAGAGGCCGTCTGGGTGGGGAACCACCGCTTTGCCAGTTATTCAGCCGCCAAGCAGTAGTGCGCAAGCATTACCGTGTTCCGGTTTGAAGGGCATTGTAGCCAGCGAAATTACTGGGCATTATGACACTCAACAGCTAATTGTCTCAGGGTGACGAGCGCTGTGCAGCGCCGCGCAGGATTTTGCAAAACAAAGTTCTGGATGGTGCTGTTATTGTTATGGGTTGGCGTATTGCTTACCATCAGGCAAACGACCAGCTCGTCTCGTCATCCAGATACATAAAAAAATATATATACAGGGTGGATTTTTGAAACGGGACAGTAAGGGCAGGTACTTTACCCGTTATAGTTACAGGAAAACGTTCCAAGGAGACCATCCATAACTTTTTGAGATATTGTGAACTGCATTCACAGATTATGGAAAAAATGTAGTCAGTGAAAACGCCGGCGTGGCGCGCGGCGCGTAGTGGTCAAACTTATAACACCCCTCCTTTTTGCGTCGGGGGTTAATAAATTAAAACAAAACCCGATAAATCTGAAAATAAGACAGCCTCTGTGGTGTAGTGGTTGGGCAGATTGGCTCAAATCACATACACCACTGAGGTTGCGGGTTTAATTCCCGCGACGAGACAAATGTCTGTGCACATCAAAAAACAACCTAAGCATTTGTTTCGTGTCTGGGTGATGTGGGACCCTGGTCCTCCTACTTCCTGGCTCCCTAGATACAGGGAATCCTATTTAAGGGCCAGGATTGTTTGTGATCGTTGGGCGTATTTCGTAACTTAAAATAGTGAAAAAGCCGCATCCAAATGCGTTTTTTTTTAATTAAAAGCTGGTTTTGTAGCGGTGGTTCTTGTATGAAAGTTTTCGTGAGTTTGATTCATTATAAATATTTAATAACACGGCTAGGACTCACGTAGTTTGTCGAATTAGTCGACATGGGTTTCGAGCATGTCCGATGCTCCTCATCAGGGGGGAGTTTACGCTGCGAGATCGCGGCGACCACTGGCGGTGTCAATGTTTTATTGTGTCGGGGGTCTTAAAATTATAAATATTTAATAACACGGCTAGGACTCACGTAGTTTGTCGAATTAGTCGACATAGGTTTCGAGCATGTCCGATGCTCTTCTTCAGGGCGAGCTTACGCTGCGAGATCGCGGCGACCACTACGTGAGTCCTAGCCGTGTTATTAAATATTTATAATGAATCAAACTCACGAAAACTTTAATACTAAAATTGCTAATTGGTCTTAAATTTTTTTTTTTCAGTTGCTGTTGAACTTGGATACTAAAATTTCGTTGTCTCCTGAAATCTATCGAGACTCCAAGAAAAATCAAACGAGTTCTGTAAGTTCGTTAAATAAAGTAGATTCAAATTGCGTGTGAAATATAATCTAATGAAAAAAGCATACTATACAGTTAGTAATTACATAGAAGACAAGATGCATGGAACATTCCGCTTCTGCCAAGTAGCCGACTGGCACATAAGAAACATAATATTATTAATAATAATTTAAGGGTGACACTCACGCTTAAATTAGAAATTGCACTCGCCTTGAAAAATACCATCGGATGTGGTTGAAACTATAGTTGGATTATTCCAATTTAAACGTGAGTGTCACCCCTAAATTATTATTAATAATGTGTCCAAACCACGTTAATTTTCATAGTAAAAATAATATTGTCAAAAACAAAAGTTCTAAAAAACACATGCACATGATGAAATTTATATGGGACCACTTCGTAGCTATACTGAACCCAACGCAGAAAGAATTTTCCAAATCGGTTCATAAATGACGGAGTTCTGAGGTAACAAACATAAAAAAATAAACTTTCGAACAGAGAACCTTCTCCTTTTTTAAGTCGGTTAAAAATTCAATGTTGCTGTTGTACCTACTTACATTAAGGAATGCATTAAATAAATAATTTAATATAATTTAAAATTTAGTTTTAATCAAAATCGGCCCCGAGAATTGCTTGTTCATTACTCGCTATTCCTTTTAGTTTCGGATTTGGCCCTCGACGCCTATTTGATATAATGCTGTATAACTGAAAATATATTATTATTAATTAAATGCCCTTTGTTGGTAATCGAACTTAAGATACTTGAGAACGGCTGGATCGATTTGACAATATTATTTTTAAATGTTCGTAATATTCCGGATTTCGTTATTAAGGAAAGAAAAATTGGATACGTTACCGGAAAGTACGGTCAATTCGGTCAACAAATTATAAATATTTCTTGCATATTTTTACATTCCATCAAGAATTGTATGAAGTTTTTTGTCGTTTTCGAACGAAACATATTTTTATTTTGTTTTGAGGGTAGATCTAAAAATTGTTCATGGTCAACATTTATGTTTATTTACTTGTTTTTACGTTGTTGTGATTAGGAGGAAGACACGAGATTTTCGCATCCAGTCGAAGTGAAAAGGACAAAACATTCCGGTATAGATACTTTCAAATATACCTATAAATATATTTGATAATAGAATCGTATTTTTTATACATATATATATATTTTTTTATTGAACTGAATGACGAGACGAGCTGGTCGTTTGCCTGATGGTAAGCAATACGCCAGCCCATAACAATAACAGCACCATCCAGAACTTTGTTTTGCATAATCCTGCGCGGCGTACTGCGCCCGTCACCCTGAGACAATTAGCTGTTGAGTCTCATAAAGCCTAGTAATTTCGCTGGCTACAATGCCCTTCAAGCCGGAACACGGTAATGCTTGCGCACTACTGCTTCGCGGTTGAACAACTAGCAAAGCGGTGGTACCCACCCAGACGGCCTCTCGCATACGAGAAACCTACCACCAGTAGTTGTTTGTTGTTGTTGTTGTTTTGTTGTAGTAGTTTGTCATGTGTGAAGGAATGCTGTTAATGTAATATTTGCTCGGGGTATTTTTATAATACGCTCGCTTCTCCCCGCGGTTTCACAGTTGCATAAAAAGTAAGTAAGTCGTTTCCAGGACCTAAAAAAACCACATATTATACCAAAATTTCATCAAAATCCGTTCAGTAGTTTTTGTGTGAATGAGTAACAAACATCCATCCATCCTCATAAACTTTCGCATTTACAATACTAGCTACGCCTCGCGGTTTCACCCGCGCTTTTCCGGTATAAATAGTAATCTAAGTATTTTTCCTATTTTAGTAGCCTACGTACCTACAAACCAAATTTCATAAAAATTGGTTTAATTAGTTTTTGTGTGACTGAGTAACAAACACCCATCCATACATTCATCCTTACAAACATTTGCATATATTATTTTTATATTATAAGTAAGTACTTTAGTATAGGAAAAGCCTAGTGAAATATTTTGTAGCTTATTCTACAATATTTTTTCTACATTATTTTTTTGGGCCGACAAACTTATGTCATCCTGAAGGTTGTTACATTATTATAGTTTTACCATTTTATTAATTATTATGAATCATTATTATTTATTACTCTTTATTTCATGCAATATTAAAACAACAAAGTGAAATTAACAGAGGCCAAATAGAATATATACCGTACAGACTAACAGACATACAAAAATATAACAAAACATTTAATAAACCATGCACACTACTATGTTCTATGCATATGATCTTATTGCTGTGATCTATGTTTAACCAGTATCTCGCCTGATATTATACTGTGAAAAATATACTGTGGCGACCTCAGCTGCCACATATATCAACGACATGCTCACAGATGGCGCTGTCATAAAGTATCATAAACGCCCAAACAAAGTCACAGATTTCTATACAAATCCTGCATCGCGCAAACGAAGTTAACAACAGAAATAGTTGTTAATTGTTGATCCTTAATTGCGACCGTTTACTTAAACTATTGGCACAGTGACACTAGCAGGGTTAACCTATATTTTATACTTAGGAATTACTAGCATCTCATATATACATTAAATGCATGGAAAATATATATAATAATTATACATCTTATATACATAATTGTACATAATACATATTACACACAAATACCTACAAAAACATACAAACCTTATCTTCATACACAGCGTCATTCACTTTTCCTCACACACAAACACTACACACTACACACATCCACCACAAACAAAGCAAAATTTGTAATATGTGCTTCAAATGCGTATAGAATTACTTATTTATATATCGCGACTTTAATAAAATGTATAAAAAGCGTGAACCTGTTATTGGCAGTATGAGTAGCTTAATATGCAATGTTATTATTTTCTTAAAGCGCTGTTGGTTCTATGACAAATAAATAAAAAAAAAAAAGTTCGCACAACATATAAGATCTATAAAGTTCCAAGTAGGTCCTGTCGGACAGCTGTCCCCGGGCCGATAGGTCCTGGCTAGGTCGGAAGATCTTCCTTATTAAATGGAGGAGCTTCTACAGCGGATACCTACCTATCTCCTATCCACTACCCCCCTCTCCTCCATAGTACTGTTTTTTTTTACATTTCCAGAGAGCGCGACTGGAGGATTGGTTTCGCCATCGACGGCTTCAACGTCATCTTTGTTGCAAGTAAGTTTAGTGTACACTAGCTGCGCCCCGCGGCTTCACCCGTGTCATTTTTTATCCTATATTCTATTCTAGGAGTAAAGTACGTCCTTTTAAAAAAATCATCAAAATTCGATTTGTAGTTTTGCGTTTTTGAGTTTATACAAGCTTTTATTTAACTTGCAATGTTTGGGTCAAATCTTGCAAGTTGAATCAGTACCACATCCTACGGAGTTGAAACTTTGCTTACCTGTTAAAGTCCGATGACAATGCAATATTACGGTGAGAGCCAGCTGATCTGATGATTGAGACGGAAGGTGGGCATTGGTACTCCTTGATGGATAATCGTATTTGGGCGCATTTTAATCTGTCTCAGGTCTGTCAATTGTCTCAGGGTGACGAACGCAGTGCAGTGCCGCGCAGGAGTTTGCAAAACAAAATTCTGGGTGTTTCTGTTATTGTTATGGGCTGGCGTATTGCTTACCATCAGGCAAACGACCAGCTCGTCTCGTCATTCAGTTCAATAAAAAAATATATTTGTCAACAAAAATCTTGTTTTTATATATACTTTTTGGCGGGAAGTAAAAGGTGATACAGTTCGATTTTGTTTTATTTTCCAAACAAGTGTTATTACGAGTGATCATATGTAATATCGGTGGAATATTAACCATTATGTGTTCTTAAACGTGCACGAGTGTAGGCAAATGAAACAAAATAGAGAAAACATTGCTTTTTATGTTCTCCCAAAAAGTCCATGGAAAGCTTGAATAAAGTTCCACCACTTTATTGAAGCACTAGGAGAGGGTCCGGCTTGTTGCTGATGAACCTCATTCTCAACAAAAGTATAATAAATGGAATACATATTAAACTATCAAATAAAAACTACCTAAGACATGGCGGTATGGTCATAGAGACTTTAGCCTGCCCTAACGGGTGAAAATAAAAATAAAAAATTGTTTTTATATAGTAGTGATATGAGCAGGTCCTTCGCCTGATGAACGCTTTCCCATAAACATTGCAGCGATTACTCTTTTATTTTTGTTTTACAATATCTTGAGCGACACAGCACTGCGTTGCCTTTCTGAGACAATGGCTAAACTTTGTGCCCAGTAATTTCATATAAAACAGTGCCCTTCATACCAGAACAAAGTAATGTTTGCACACTACTGCTTGGCTGTTGAATATTAGGCAAAGGTACTGGATAAGTAGGAAACATTTACATACATTTATCCATCCTTACAAACTTTCGCATTTATAATATTAGTAGCTCTTAAAATTAAATGATTTCTCATAAGTTGCATGTATATAAATATGCTTTCATTATATCAATCTGATGAAGTGGTAGTAGGTACGTAAAACTACTCATATCATATCTTGTTAATATTGTTTCGCCGCGATACAACCCATTTGTATGGTTTAACAAATGACGTATTTTCATTGCAGCTGCACGATAAACTGGCTGCTTTGCCCAGATTCCCATTCGAGAATAAAGAAGTGACCGTTTGCAAAAAACCGCGACTACCAAGCGTTTCCGAAAAAAGTTTCCATTCGGTTACCACAGTCAAGTTTAGACCTTTCGGCGTTTGCAAAAACCTCAGAGTTAGTACTCAACCACCTCCTAACCCTACCACTAAAAAGAGATCAGAAAGCGACACCGAGACACTAAAGTTTAAACCAAAGCCGGGAAGACGTCTCTCTCCAGTGGTTAGCGATGATAATACAACTAGTTGTTTATTAGTTGCAACCGTAGGATCATCTGATGATGGTGTTATAAATGCAACTATCGAGCGTTTGTCCAAAAGCAAAGAATTTCAAAAAGATAACTTAGTTGATTTGCTTGTTCAAGATGCTTTCCAGGCTCAATCTGGCATTGAAGACAAGATAGTAGACAGTGGTATAAACAGTCAGGATAATAAAAGCCTAAACAACGAGGTAAACAGTGAAGCTATTGAAAATACACCGGTTCAGGATGATGTTAAAGAGATGAAGAAAAGTAGGATTGTGAGAAAGAAAATATGCACTGTCGTTAGCAGATCAACAACAACCGACGAATCGAATACAGAAGCTATAAATGAAACTCCAGCTTTAGTAAGTACTAGGAAAATTAAACTAAGCCGTAAACAAATTATACCAGAAGCACCTAAGCCCAAAGAACAATCAGAAAAACAATGTTTCGATGTTAATACAGTCGAAGAATTTTTCTCACAACATTTTGCCGAGACAAAAGCCGAAGAAATAGCGATTAGTCCGACTGTAGCGAAAAAAATTAATGAATCTAACTCAGAATCTAGCGATACTTTTGATGAACAATACTTGAATATGAATGAAGTTTCGAACACAGATGTAGAGCAATTTGAGTTTAACGATATTGAAATCATTGAATGTTTGAATGACATGGTTGATAAAGTGTGCAGCGACTTTGGGAAATTTACTGAGTATTTAAATAAAGATAATAATTTAGTTGGCAAGAACAGTGGAGGTAGTAGACTTCTAGATAATCAGGTTAAAGTGTCACAAGAAAATATGTCTGCAAACGTCTTATCACAGCAAACAGATTCAGCATCAAAACCAAAAAGGAAAATAAAATTAACATATAAGGCAGCGACTTCGAAGAAAGAAAAGAAAACTCAAGTAGTCGCAAAGAAAAGAAAAAATAATAACGATACCAAACCTACTGCGAAAATGTCTACGATTATTGAGCAAAAAGATGAAGACATTCTTGTTGATAGTCCTCCCAAAGACGACAGTGAGGATATTAACTTAACCAAAGTCATGAGTCCAGAAATTAAGAAAGTTACACAATCCTTGGCTAAAAATAATAGTATTATAGAATCGCCGTTATTGTCAAAAAAAAAACGCAAGCTGTACTCCCCTAAAGATGACGAAATGAAGAAGGAAAAAAAAGGAACAAAAGATTTTGACGAAGAAGATGACGACGTTACTCGGTCTGAATTTAAAAAAGCTTCCACCAGAAACAAGACACCTAAAACAACCGCTGCATGCTATAAGGAAATAGAGAGGGAAAGGCAAAATCGTATTGGTCTGCCGCGCTCAAGAAAGCCTCGTGGTAAAGTCGAACAACCGCCCTCACCTAGAACTTTAAAAATCAATACCGTGTTCGATAAACTCAAATCAACGGTTGAAAGTAATGAAAAAGTCATTTTAGCTGATACAAAGACTGGTCAAAACGATATTTACAATTTTACAAGTGATAGTGAAGACGATGATTTTAGAAAGAAGACAATTGAAATAGGGAAACGAACTAGCAATACTACAGTTGGAAGTTTTGAGTCTGCTATGTCTAAAAGAGCCGGTAGACCCAGAACTCGCATTAACTATTCTGAAAAATCTTCCAACGATGAAGTAAAAAAACCTAAACCTGTAAGAAGAAAGAAAGCAGTAAAAAAAACTAACAGTAAAAGTAAAGGGAATGTTAATAGTGAACCTTTTGTTGAATTGCTCGATGAAAAAATAAGAGATGCCGGTCCCGAAGTTTTAGACACATCTATTGTTGTAGAACACTCTAAAAAAACAAACCCACCAGAAGTTGAACTGCAAATACATGAGCCACAAATGGAACCAATAATTGAGGGTAAAGAAGCTACGGCGCCTAAAAACAAGAAAACCAAAAAGACTAAAAAAGCTGAAACACTATCGTTAAAAACCCTGAAGCATAATGAATCAAAATTAGCTTATGATAAAGAAGAAGATAGGACAGAAAGTCCGCTTCCAGGTTTAATTGTCGAAACAATGCCCACTTGTAATGATGCAAATGACTCAGTTACAAATGCGATGGTCCAAAAATTCAAAAAGATATACCAAGATGGTCCCGATGCTAACGAATCATCAAATACTCAGAATATGTTACTTTCCGATGGTGAAAGATGCAACTATAGCCCACAAAATGTTTCTGTAGGTATTGCAGATGAAATATGCATAATGGATTACAATAAAGAAAATATTGGAACAGAGTCTAAGAAAGAAAAGACTTTGAAAAATATACAGGATAAGCAAATAAATCAGAACATACAACTCAGTAACAGTAAAAAGAAAGCAAAAAATGTGAAACCTAACTTTCCAAAGGATGTAAATAACGTTATTGAAATCTCTGAAATACCTGATACTAAATCAGAAAGGTCTATCAACACCGATGGAATAACAGCTCATGGGGACTTCGATGAAGCTCCACCGAGTCCAGAAATGATAAGAAAAAGTATGTATCCGCGAGAAATAGTAGATCTAAATGAATCTATGAAAGATTACTTCTTAACACTTAACCGAGAAATTAACGAGTCTAGCTCAAAAGAACGTCGCGAGTCTAATAAGTCAGAAGTTGAGGTTTGTAGAAAACGATTAATCAAAAAAGAAAATAGCTTCAGCGACAAATCTCCAGTTGTATCTGTACTGAGGCTCTCATTAGATGATATAACCAAATGGTTGCCATCGCGAAGAACTTCAGAGACTAGCAACTCTTCAAAGTCGTCAGTTATAGTGTCTAGAGAATCTTCATCTAAACTGGAGAATATGCAGAAGAAAACGTCGCATGAATTCAACAGAGAAATTAAACGCTCAAAAATTGATTCTCCAAAAGTAATGTCGCCGGTAGTTTCTATAGCGAAAATGTCACTTGAAGAATTGCTACACTTGGATAAACTGTTACCAATGCCTAGAAGGTTGAAATCAAAAGGTAAATCAGAAACTAGTGTCAATTTGTTACAAAAAGGGAAAAGGCAAAGCAGTGTGAAACTGGTTTACAATACTAGACAGAAATCTAACACCGGAACAGTTATTAAAAAACTCGATTGTGAAACAGAGGAGGAAAGTACCACAAGTCCTAGACGAAGAACCAATGCAACTCCAAAACTTGCCGAAGCCAAATCTAAAACAAAGACTGCCCATACAACTGAAGAAAATTCCGACCATGCCAGTGACAGCGTAAAAACCCCTTTGAAAAACAAGAATACAAAAACGACAATAGCAAAGAAGCCTAAAGGAAAAAAGATAACGAATACAGACAATGACAGTGATCATTCAAAACCAGCAGGTAAAGAAAAAATATCTGCGAGTGAAACTAAGAGATCAATCGTAAGAAAGACAATTATCTCCCCCATCAAATCTTTCGAAAACTTCGTCCCCAACGTCCAAAATAGTGAATCAGAAGAAGACCCGTGTCTAAATAAAATCAGACACATGCTGTCTAAAGAGCGAACTAAAAGTACAGCTAAAGAAATAAGGAAACCCAAATCTATAGAACTGGATAGTCCAGATTCAACGTCAGCTAAAATAAATCACGAACGACGTCAAGACTCTTCCTTTCAAAAAGTTAAACAGAATACGATATCAACAAGAGAAAAATCGATAGTGCAACTAGATTTGTCTTCGTCGAAAAATGAGTCATTTAAACGTCCGATGAAAAGGGGATCCTCTCCTATACTTAGCGAGACTAAAAAGAGGAGATTTGTAGAACTCGATACTGTGACCATTGACAGCGGACCAAGTGTTTCCACCGTCAATGAATGGTTTAGACGAATGGAACCGTCAAGAAATCGAGGTAATTTAATACAAATCATTTGCATTTAAAAATACGTTAAAATTTTAACTTAAGATATCATGACTTTGACAAAAAAGGTAAGCATGTTCCATTTCTTTCCCATATTCAAATTGAGAGTCCAGAAAAGAAATGCGAAATCTTATTCTGCCATGGCTTACGAAGGATTTTAAAAAGTGGGAATCGAACCAGCCAAATGAAGAAAAATATCATTATGTATTTTTATGTGAAGATCGAAACGGTTAATCATAAAGATCAGTTACTTCTTTATTTACTTTTAAATATAAAATAAAGTAACCTTTAAATAAAGCTTTCTTATTCAATATTTTACGTACTTGCCGTTGATGTGGCATAACCGTGGGACACCCTGTGTAAATATTTTAAACCAACCTAAAGGAGGAAGTTCTCAATTCGATTGTATTTTTTTAATGTTTGTTGTCTCAGAACACTGTCAATTCATCATATTTGTTTTTTTTTTGTGTTGGGTTCAGTATATGTTCAACATGGTCCCATATAAATTTCATCGATATTTGACGGATATTGAAGTCGGTTTTTTTGTTATAGAATATATTATTTATCCTGTGTTTTCGTATATTTTCAGCAAATGACACAAGTCTAATGTACAAAGAGACGATACAAAATATTATGGAGAAATTGGACACCACACTTACCGAGATGAATCAAAACACAAGCAAGAAGTGAGTGGTCATCATCAGCCTATTTCGTGCTTACTGCTGGGACACGGGCCTTCTCCCATAAATAGGGTGTGGTACTATTTTGGGATCTGCTGGGCTTTTCTTTTGCAGTTAGAAAGATTTGTTTTTCGGGTATATCTTGGAGAAAATTTTCTGCATTTTTGCACTATAAAGGAAAAGTTCTAAAATTTTTCTCGCACTTCTTATATGGGAGAAGGCCCGTGTCCCAACAGTGGGAAAGAAAGGGGCTGATGGCTGATACCTACCCTGAAGATCCTAAAATGTTCCCACACCCTATATAGAAGTGTGGTCCATGGTCCAGTTGTTGGATATTTCTAAAATATGCCTAATTTCAATTCCAGGTTTTTAAACCTATTTGTGGAAGTCCAAACGCAGCTCAGTAATCAACAAGAGGAGCGTCGCAAGCGATACAAGTCAGTAGCGACACAAATAATTACTGCGATGGTGGCTGTCATGGATGAAAAGTTTAGTGAACTCGACAGAATGTGCGTAATCCGACTGTTATAATTTTGTAGCTAGTTTATGACTAGCGACCTGCCCCGGCTTCGTTGCGTGGTTTAAAAATAAGCGGAGAAACAGAAATGAAGACGAGGATAGCGACTTTGTTTTACTATGCCATAACAATGTTAATTTTTCACTGTTCAATATTTTCTTAATGAAAATCCCATCCATCCAAAGGTTGCCTGTAAGAGATTGCATTGTGTATAGCAAAATGCTGCCACCGTTGCCGGTGATATATACATTATATCTTGCCTAGACAGTGAAGTAAAGTATATATTTTATATATATTTATTATGTAAATATTCAAGTGTGTATTTTTATTTAAGCTTATTTTAGGTATATATTAAGTTTATGTGGTAATAATAGTTTATATTTCTACATACTATAGGTATGTAACTTTTTTAGCCAATAATTAGGAATATTTTTAAATTTCCTATCACGCACTTTACTGCACCGCTACAATTTTTCTTGCACGTCTTGGATGACTGGTAGAAAATGCTATCATTAAGCCCTCCATGTACTAACTGTTTTATGCGAAAGTATATATAAATAAATAAATAAATGTTCCATTTTTAGGTCACAAGAAATGAACACCATTTTCAAGGAACAGCTAAAGGAGAAAGCATTTGATCTCATCCGTGAAGACTGCAAGCAGAAACGTGCCATGGTGCTTCTCTTGAAGGATGAAGTGCAAGCGGCCTTCGACCATATTGAACGAAACAGTGCGGAGTCACCGTAAACAATTCAGGACCCTTCCAACTACTACATTTTTCCGTAAACTATAAGGCCCTACGCAGACGATGGACTGTTTCGTAACTTGGTACGCGAGAAAATGTACACTGATTATTTTTCGCAGACTCGTTTGTCTGTTGGTGCGTAATTTTAAGTATAGACGAAAAGATGTACACTTGATTATTTCTCGCAGACTCGTTTGTATGTATGTGTTGGTGCGTAATTCCAAGTGCTCGCGAAAAATTTACACTTGATTATTTCATGCAGATTCGTTTGTCTGTGTTGGTGTGTAATTCGAAGTGCTCGCGAAAAGATGTACACTGATTATTTCTCGCAGACTCGTTTGTATGTGTTGGCGCGTAATTCCAAGTGCTCGCGAAAAATTTACACTTGATTATTTCATGCAGATCCGTTTGTCTGTGTTGGTGTGTAATTCCAAGAGCTCGCGAAAAGATGTACACTGATTATTTTACGCAGTCTCGTATATCTGTGTTGGTGCGTAATTCCAAGTGTTCGCGAAACATTTACACTTCATTATTTTTCGCAGACTCGTTAGTGTTGGCGCGTAATTCCAAGTGTTCTATTTTCACGAAATAAAAAGTATGCAACTATTCCTGCACGGGCCTTAGGCCCAACGCCAACATGAAATCGCGGTTAACCCACGGTGTCAATTTTCAAATAGAAAATGAAGTCATTCCACGAGTTAACCTCGATTTCACATTGGTGTATAATTATATTGGGTAGTGGCAATAATAAAACGTTTATTGGTAGAAATGTTTACAGAAATTTTGGTAACGACAATCAGTAGGTATTTTAAAAGCTATGAGAAAACCCACACACCTTCACCCAGCAACCGTGTCTCCGCCGGAGATGCCCGCGGATGCAATAAGTGGACTATATCAAAGTACCGTATAATAGAAGACCTAATTATTGTTATTCAGATGTTATTATAAGTTTAATTCGTTACGTTATTAATTATTAGTTTTATTACCTCGTTAAATTTGTATTATTTCTGTTATATAATATGCTATGAAGTTTAATTATTTTTTTTGTTAATTTTATAATTAATGTCGATTTTTCAAATAAAAATGCTATAATTATCCAACGATTATTTTAATAACTTAAACTATATAAAATACACCTATAAACAAAATAACTATGTAGATCACAATGTACACAATAGTTTCAAGAATACGTTGCAGATTTAATATTATAATAGCCTAAAATAATAAGAAAATAAATCAAATAATACGATGCAACATGGGTAAGGTTTGTTGTACACATTGTTATACAAATATTCAGCAACAAAACTAATATATTATTATTCGTCTACACGTTGCTTGTACCGCCTGGATGTGCCGATTTTAACCCCCACGGTCGGCTATACCCGACAAACTAAAAAGTACTCTACGCCGAAGGCGGCTTGAGCCGACTTAATCATAAAAATTGCGTGGAGGGCACAGCTTTCGTTCTATAGCGCGGCGCTCGAAAGGTTAATGCTGACTCGAATGTGTATAGTACTCTTTACAAATAATAAAATTGGTTTTATTACAAGTAGGTAATATTTTAATGATTAGCGAATAAAACATCCCAGTTGGCAAAAAGGCATTATAATTTGGGAGTACACACATTTATTACTCTATTATTTTCGTCAGTTGAACAGAGATTGTAGACTAAACAAAATTAATAAATCTCTACCTGCAACCTTAGAACAAAAGACAAAACAAACTTAGCTATACTTCTAGGACTTAGGAATTGGGGCAATTGTCTAACTTTCACATCTATAGCGCTTCCTTTCAATTTGACATCTGAAGGATGTTTACAAACTTCAGCAGGGCGATCATGTATCTTTTATTTCAATCAATTTCAATAAGAAACCAGTTTGTCATGATGTTTTTGCGATCACGTAACCCGTTCGTTGCAATCAAACGTCAACGAAAGCTCCATTGAAATAAAAATAAGTTTTGACAAACAAAGTTTATATCGATATATGAACTATAGACAAAAGAGCCGTATTACACAGAAAAAAATTGAATTGATAGGGCGTATACATAACGATTCATAGAACAATCTCGCTTTGTAAATTTGTCGGGTTACCTTCGAAGTTCGATAGAAGCACATTGAAATGACATAAAAAGTTACGTGATCGCATTTTATCCATTGAACTAAATTTCTATTGCACGTAAATTCGCAACATGAGAAGTTTGCAACAGACACGTGATCGCCCTGCATAACAACAAACTAGCGATTGTAATTGCGATAGCGATCGCGACTCATTTTTGAAAGATAGACATTACGCTCATTTAATGTTCTTAAATTGTTAATTACCGGTATTTGGATAACCTGGCAGTAATAAAACGCATTTTTTGTACTGCTACGCGTCGATTTCTTTCAACTAAGTAATAAATTCGCTCTCATAGCGATTGTGAAACAATTTAGACAATTTCATTTGAAAATTAGTAATCGCTTTCTCTTTACAAGTATACGTTTTATTAAACAAAAAAACCGACTTCAATGTATCTTCGAAGTCCAAGGTCAAATATCGATGAAATTTATATGGGACCACTTCGTAGCTATACTGAACCGAACGCCTGAAGAACTTTCCACATCAGTTCATGAATGACGGAGTTCTGAGGTAACAAACATAAAAAAATGCAATCGAATAGAGAACCTTCTCCTTTTTTGAAGTCGGTTTAAAAAGGTATCGCGATAGATGTTAAAGTTAGACAAATAGCCCCCAGACCCTTTAAGTTGGCTCTAAATAATTTACCTCCACTATAACCTTTGCAATTTCAATTGGTAGTAAGCGACATAAGAAGCTGAAGTTTTACGATCTTTCAATAGTCAATAACACCAAAAATATACAAATTAAATGCACTTTTTTTAATTTCTATTCGCACAATATATTTACTTTTGCAATGCAACATTCAAAGATATAAAACAAATATTGAAGGTGTTGTCAATCAACGATTCACAAATATTCAGCAACTTTTGTCGTTGACCGTACCAACTGATATTGCTGATCAGTATCAAATCTAAGGAAAACATCGTGATGAAACCCGCTTATGCCCTTTGGAGTGGTAGGCTCTGGCCGTGGTTGTAATACCACCCACCGAACAAAGCCATGCCGTCAAGCGACCTAGTCGTGTTTCGGAATGATGTTCAGTGAACCATCGGGAGATGGGTCTGAGCAGCCGCTCAACTGCCGTCTCTCTAGATCTATGTGCTTCATCTTAGCCCACTTCATCGCTTCATTTCAGGCGAGATAGTGGCCAAACATAGATCTATTAAGAGTAAAAATATTGCAAAAACATGGCCGCACCATATTTTAAAGTAACACCAATACAAAAATATACACTAGACTTAGTAGCTAAGACCTAATATAGCCTATGAATCGTCCTGCGAAGCCGCCACTTGAGCTAGATACACTTGCTGTTGAGGTTGGTGCTGCGCTTGCGATGTTACCTGACAACAAGAGAATTTCAGTAAATTAACATTAAAAAAATACCCCGACACAAAAACCTATAAAAAATTAATACGGTTGAACCGGTTTTGATAACACATGTCTAAAAACCACCGCTAGAAAACCTGCTTTCAAATAAAAAAAACCGCATCCAAATGGGTTCACCCGTTTCAGAGCTACGGTGCCACAAACAGCACAACACACAGCTTATATAAAATGGACAAAATAAATATATATAAATATAACATATAAAACCCCTCCTTTTATGTCGGGGATTAAAAAAATAATTTAAAACTATCTTGAATCGACTGTCATTGTTCAATTTATAAGATGCTTTTAAAGTTGCATGTTTCTAAGACCGTTACATAACCGTTAAATCTAAAATATGAACTAGTAAATATGACGACTGACAGAATTTTGCTCCTAAAAAGTAACTTAAAAAGTAGCCTATGTCCTTTTCCAGGACTTAAAGTACCTACATACCAAATTTCATCAAAATCTGGTCAGTAGTTTTGGCGCGATTGAGTAATATCCATCCATCCATCCTCACAAACTTTGGCATTTATAATAATAGAAGGATTACAATGCAAAAGGGTTTCGAGCTAAAAGTTACCTGTATGATTTGTGGCGATTGCTGCGGCTGTGCCTGTATGATGATCGGCTGCGAGGGGTTGTTCTGGACTTGTAGCCGGATCATGTTCATCTGAGCTGGCGTTAATTGAATCTGCGACTGGAAATATTTAGATTAGACACAAAAGGAAAAAACAATCTCAATGCTAGTCTAATCTATTTTTTATGTAACTTAATGACGAGACGAGTTGTCGTTTGCCTGGTGGTAAGCAATACACCAGCCCGTAACAATAACAGCACCACCCAGAACTTTGTTTTGCAAAATCCTGCGCGGCGTACTGCGCTCCCCCGTCACCCTGAGACAATTAGCTGTTGAGTCTCATAATGCCCAGTAATATCGCTGGCTACAATGCCTTTCAAGCCGGAACACAGTAATGCTTGTGCATTACTGCTTGGCGGCTGAATAACTGGCAAAGCGGTGGTACCTACCCAGACGGCCTCTCGCATACGAGAGACCTACCACCAGTCTGTTATCAATCTTGATAGGAAGAAGGTACAAAGCCTTGAACACAGAATACATGTAGCTAGCCTGTCGATTTTTTACAGGCTACATTTCGGGGAGTGTGCACAAGACCTGCAACAGCTGATTCCTTCATCCCAATTCCATCTTAGGACCACCAGGCGAGAAATCACTCCACCCTTACGTGGTGCACAAACCGCCAGTCCGCAAAGCGCTTCGCTGACTCTTTCATTATACGTACTGCTAAGGACTGGATTTTTTTATCGGAATCTTTATTTCCTTCCAATAACAACTTGGGTCTCTTTAAGACAAGAGTGAATAGGCACCTCATGGGGAAACGTGTTCCACCTTAAACCGCAACTACGCTTACCATCAGGTGAGTTGTTGTCAAACGTCAGCCCATTTCATCATATAAAAAAGAAGTTATTTAATGGCCAAAGGTAGAAAGGACATATTGTATGCCGCTATAATATTGTGACGTCACATTAACCCACTGACCGCCAAGGTCCGCATTAGCCCACTAAAATATATGATAATTGGGTAGCTTGGCGTGGACGACGGCTTTGCTTCTATAGCGCGGCGCTCAAAAGGTTAATTTTATTTCTTTCTAAATAACTTCTGAATTTTAAATGGCTGTAACTATTTTAAATGGCTGAACTATTTTAAATGGGCGTAACTTTTTTAAACGGCTGAACTATTTTAAATGGCTGTAATTATTTTAAATGGCCGTAACTATTTTAAATGGCTGTAACTATTTTAAATGGCCGTAATTATTTTAAATGGTAGTAATTAATTCATTTTTTAACAAATTTTGATTATGCTTTCACATTGGTCATTACTATTGCTTTTCACATTCATATTCATATAGTCTATTTGTTTCATCGGGGAAGGAAAGGCACAGGGAAATGTTTGATTAGCAAACTTAGTAAACTTACAGGTATATTCTGGACCTCGCCGCCTTGCACGACTTGTTGCACGAGCGTCACGGGTTGCTGCACGTTGTTTGATGTTGACGCGGCGTTACCGGATGTCTGGCGGGACAAATTATAGTTAAAAAAAACAGCCGCAGTGGTGTAGTGATTGGGCAGGTTGGCTTAAACCTCATACACCACTGGGGTTGCTGATACATTCTTGAATGCCTTCTCAAGCTGTCACAATGGATAGATAGATAGATAAAACGTTTATTTGTCAACACAACACACATGTACATTAAATAGCAAATTCTAAGACACTTAAACTACAAGTGTGTGTTGCAGTTATGACAAATGGGCCATAGCTCAGCGAATAACATTGCTCAAGGAGCAAACACTGATTTTCAGCTATTGCCCTGTCTGAGGTGACGACGCGAATCGAGCGCATTACAACGATATACCTACAATTTATGGCTTACCTGTATAACTTGCGTGCAGGCCGGCTGCAGCACAATCTGCTGCTGTGGCTGCGCCTGCATCGTATGCTGCTGCTGCTGCGGCGCCTGCTGAAAAACCACAATACAATAACACTTACAATACCAGTTAGTTTATTTTTAAAAGTATTTACAAAATAACCTTAACGAAAAAAATCATTGTGTCTATTTTTAAATGTTACACTTTATTGAGTTAGTTTTAATTATTGTATTATATCTAAAAGTATTTAGTGATATTACAAAAATAAATAAATTAATAGTAATAGTTGATCATCATCATCACCACAGTCATCATAGTTGGATAGTTTAAACAGCGAATTACAATCCAACTACGACATATAGCGACCTAGTCGTGTTTCGGGATGATGTTCGGTGAACCATCAGTACACCATCAGTATATATATATATATATATATATATATATATATATATATATAGATAGAATACCTGTTCGGTTTTGTTTGACCAGACGGAGTCGAAGCGCGGCTTGGCTGGCTTCATCTCGTGTCTCGGGACGATGTCTATAAGGAAGTCAAACTGGTCCGACTTGGATATCGCCATGGCTATGTCGTTGCGCTGAAACAGCAAATTTTAATTAAAATTATATATACACGTTTCAAACAAAATTATCGAATTTCGGCATCACAGACGCACTTATTAAAATCAATGCTTAAAATTATGCAGATGCTAAAAATGTTATCAAAAAGTCTCTAGTGTCCGTTGTAAGTAATAAAAGAAGAGGTATTTCAAGATACCTATTTAATAAGCTCTTCTTTAAGGTAAGAGTCTCCCACAGACTTCTTCTGTGTAGATACTGGAAGAAACTTTACTGTTGTGTAAGTACCGAGTCTCCCAAAGAATTTTGATCTTATGTTTTAGTACTATTTAATACAGTTTTACATCGCATAGATCCCTATGTCCTGTTCAAATGTTGCCTGGAAGAGATCGCTTTGAGTGATAAGACCGACTATTGTTATGCTGATTACTGTGAAATGTACTAGTTTTTCATGTACCTAACAACAATTATTACTTATTTTTAAGGTTCTTTTAACCAATAAAGTGATGAGTTTTTCGGGAATTAGTTTATAGTGATTAGAGCGAGTGTGGCTCAGTGGGAGCATGTGCGACTTTCGATCCGACGCACCCGAGTTCGAATCCCGCTGGCCCCGCACCACTGACTTTCTTAAGTTATGTGCGGATTTAAGATTTAACACTCGCTCTAAAGTCGGTGAAGGAAAACATCGAGAAGTAACAGGGCAGTCCAAGAGTTAATCACAAAAATTCAAGGACATGTGACATCCACCAACCTACACTGCGCCAGCGTGGTGGATTATGGCCCATACTCTCTTTATGAGAGAAGGCCCGTGTCGCAGCAGAGGAAACGTGATGGGCTGATGATGATGATTATATAATTTATCTATGTTAGACTACTAAAATGGCCTGATGTTAAGCGCCAATGTGGTCGAAGATGAAGCACATAAATCTAGAGGAAGACCGCAATAGAGCGACTGCTCAGACCCGTCTCCCTGATGGTTCACCGAACATTTTCCCGAAACACGACTAGGTCGCTTGACGGCCTGGCTTCCTTCTGTAGGTACCTAATACCTATTACCTACTTTGTGAATTACGATGTGACTGCGGTGCTCCAGCGCAAACAATGCCAACACCTGCACTTTACAAGACCTGTATGAAGCTACTCCTCCTGGGGTAGCAATAGCTAAAGGGCTAAAGTTATTTAAAAATAAAAACTAATATGGACCATAGACAGGAAGAATTACCTACAAATAGCTTAATTTAATCTACCTGCAACGTCCTCCGCTTGTTGTCCTCAGTATGGCTCCAAGCTCTTAAAGTCAGTTCGTGGATGAAGATCTCGGCCGCCTTCGCGAACAATACTGGCGCTTCAGCAGATATCATCTTCACTTCCTCGTCTAGTTTCATGATTTTCTTGATTCGGGTCAGAGGCAGCGGCTGGGTCTTGAAGTCATCCTGGAAAATAATTAATTAAACTTTTTAAACACCCCCGATACAATAAAACATGTCTAAGAACCAACGCTAGAAAACCTGCTTTCAAATTAAAAAACCGCATCTAAATCGGTTCACCCGTTTAAAAGCCTCTTAAAAGCTACCATGCCACAGACAGACACACATGGTCAAACTTATAACACCCCTCCTTTTTGCGTCGGGGTTTTTTTTTATGTGACTGAGAGATGAGACGAGCGAGTCGTTCGCCTGATGGTAAGCGCCACGCCTGCTTGTAACAATTGCAGAGCCACTCAGAGTTTTAATAGAATAAAAAGCCATGCGTAGGACTGCATTGCGCTCATCACCCAAAACATCAGATATTAAGTCTCATATGCCCAGTAATTTCGGGGGTTGAAAATAAATGCAATCAAATTGAGAACCTCGTTCTTTTTATTAAGTCGGTTAATGAAAAAGTGAATTATCTACATGGGTCTCAGTAGATATAAAAATACTCACAGATGTGACGTTCTTCATATCGTCCATGACTTTAGCCCAGAACTGCTGCAGCGTCTGCTCCGAAGTCTCCGACTTGTTCTCTTCATTTAGCGGGTCTCCATCGATTTCTTCGGCTTGGGTATTGCCGACTTGGTCACTGAAATGATCAGATGGTCATGGTAAAGGACTTGGTCACTGGAATGATCAGATGGTCATTGTAAAGGGCTTGGTCACTGGAATGGTCAGATGGTCATGGTAAAGGACTTGGTCACGGAAATGGTCATGGTAAAGTACTCGGTCACTGGAATGGTCAAGATGGTCATGGTAAAGAACTTGGTCACTGGAATGGTCAGATGGTCATGGTAAAGGACTTGGTCACTGGAATGGTCAGATGGTCATGGTAAAGTACTTGGTCACTGGAACGGTCAGGTGGCCGTAGTTAAGGACTTGGTCACTGGAATGGCCAGATAATCATGGTAAAGGACTTGGTCACTGGAATGGTCAGACGGTCATGGGACCAGACTTAGTCACGGTAAAGGACTTAGGCGTTGCCGCATGATGTGTAACTTGTACTAAAAGTGCAGGATAAAGGATGTCTAGTAGGTATATACTACAATTTAATATGTATATTTTATTTTATTTTATAGGAAGGTACGATACGTATGAATTTGATATGACTTAGCTACTTAAATAAGTACCTACCCAGTATAGACTTGCAATACCAAACTATAATAAATCTTTTATTTTATCTCAAAACATAACTTTCTAGTGTGGTCACCGGAAAAGTTATGCTGAAAGTACTTTTCGTTTGATAAAATATAACAAACAGGAACTTACGCAGGTACAAAGAAGCACACCGACATCTTGTATTCGGCTCGCACGACCCGTCGACCTCGATATTACGCGTAAATACACAACTGTTTAAAGGAAATATATTATTTACTGTAATAGAATAATAGAAACTGCGGCCAAACTTAATGAAAACACAGTAACCAATAATCAGTGTAATATTTGGAGATCTCCAATCACCAATTACTGAAAATCCGCCAAACACACGATTCGTCCGCCGATGGCCAGTCACAGCTTGACGTTTCACTTTGGGTTGCTAGCTCTCAATAGCGTTTATTATACCAATAATACCAATATTTGATTCAAATTATTTTTAGTACTTAAATCGCTGATAGTTTTAAATGATTCCTGCCTTTCTTTCTTTGTCCTTTCTTTATTTTCTTACTGCGCTAATTTCAATGCAGTACTTCACATTTACGTCCTTAGGCATCATGTTGCTACCACACATTACTTACTCCTTACAATAGTAATAATTAGAAACTATTAGCTTGCAACATTCACCGGAAATCATCAAACATGACATGACGTTACCAAAGAGTGTGTTCCGAAGATGTCCGTTCCAATGTATGGTGGATGGCAATGGATGTGTAGTATGTCCACAAAATAATATATGTGGCTGTGTGAATGTGCGGATTAAAAGAGACAATTCTTTGCCGTGACACTTTCTCCTTTGTTGTGTTGTACAGTAAGTTCTTGTTTAAAGGTAGAACTCTCCCTTTGACTGCTTCTGTGTAAGTAGGTACCGAAATAAACATATCTCTCCTTAACTCTTCTCATAAGTACAAAGTCTCCCAAATCATTTTGTTGTTTTATGATGGAACTGAGTGATGAGACGAGTAAGTCATTCGCCTTATGGTAAGCGCCACGCCTGCCCATACTTAAAGAGTCACCAAATAGCTTAATTTACATGCAACGTTCTCCTCTAAGCTCTCAAAGTCAGTTCGGGGATGGATTGGAGTGTACACATAATAATATATGTGGCTGTGTAGATGTGGACTACTTTCGGATTGTGCCAAGCGAGCGTCACGTCAGTCGTCAATATCTTATTTATTTATTTATCTATGGTAGCGTCTGCTAATAAAATGGCGGCGGCGGAGATTCAGATAGCAAATCCTTCGAATTTAGCCAAAATCGAAAGGTAAATCTAGTGAAATATACACAAAGTAAATGTTATTCAAGAAAATAAATATTGCAATAAAAACGGCGATGAAGTTCAGTGTTTATAGTGATAATGGGTGTCGGCGAGTTTGATTTTCAATACTTTGTATGTTTTCAGTTTTCTCAATGATCCGAGCTACAAAGAAATTATCGAGAACTCCTCGACGTTCAACTCGCGATTATGTGCCGAAAGAAGGATGCGAATGCCTTTTATCGACACCCAAACTGGTCAGTATTGATTTTTCAAGTTAGGCCTTTTGTAAAGTTATGTGCTAAGTAGAGATGAAACGCCTATACAAATAAAGACAATACAGAATGTTATTTCTTCTAAGTAATAGTTTTAACCTTGTAGTTATTAGGCCAAAGCTAATTAAAATACAATATATGAATATACCTATGAATGTACATACCTAATAAAATAGGAAACGATTTATTTTCAAATTTAGTTCACAATAGTGATTATCTAGCAAATATTGTTATAGGTGTCGCACAGAGCCACTGCAACCTATTCATGACCAAAAGACAGCGCATGCCCGGTCAAAAAGAAGGGCAGGTTTACACATATCCCGCACAGAGGTAAGAGTATCTACAATTTAAATAGTTCTTTAAATGAAGTTTAGACATTGAATTCGTACCTACTAGTCTATTTATTACTTGCTGCCTTAGCGTATGCATAGACATTAAATATCATATTGGTATCAATTAATATAAGAGTAGTGATTAAAGTATAATAAGTCCGATACAATAAAAAAATTTAAAATGTCAACACTATATCATATAGATATTGATACACCAGCATTCATGCTGCTTGTCTATTATCAAATAAAAAAATAAATGAGCTCCAGTCTGAGGTAGCCGTGCAGGATGACAGGGGGACAAGTATCAAAACATCATAGAAAATAGAATTATACTGATGTCATGCATTGAAATGAAATGTCTATTGTTACTAGATTGTAGGTTTTATGGGTGTTAGAGATTTATAAATTCGTTCCTGTACAATCATCCCTATTCTGGGTGTGCGACATTATTAGTTGTATTATTTAATCTACATTATATTATTTAACATGTAGTCGTAAATTCAATTCCCTATTTATTAGTATTTCAATGTCCATTAAAAATATTATTATTGTACCTTATAGTCACACACACCCTTCCTGCACTGCTCAGCTACCTCAAGAGCTGAGTTATGCTTAACCTAAAGAACATAGAAAATCAATATCTTGGCATCCTCACACATTCCTACTTCTAATAATGTAAAGATGGAGAAAAGCACGCCGCCAGTACCTCACAATGTCTTCAACCCGATGGGGCTGGAGCGGGGCTCCAGACGCAGTGGACACCACTGGTGAAGGCGAGAACAGTTCCGGGATACCTGGTGAAGCACTGGGAGGTGATGACAGTAGAGACGGCTCACAGACTGCGGCTAAGGATGATCCTAAGGTAATATAGCTAGACTTTATTTATTTTAGGCAGACTATTGACCTTTGTTTATTAGTTCTTTATGGGCAACTGTGTACATTTTCATACTAGAATTCCAAAATTTATAACAGAGCTAACAGATAGTAAATTCAAATTACATGTTAAGACTGTTCTAATGAGAAAAGCATACTATACTGTTTGTAATTACATAGAAGACAAAGATGCTTGGAACATTCTACTTCTGCAAAGTAGCCAACTGGTACATAAGAAACATAACTTTGTAGACACCCAAAAAATTTTAACAAAACCTCTAAAAAAATGCCCCTCAGTTTCTTGCCTTATCTTCTGAGTAGGGTAGTAATTGAGATAATTTAACATTTATAAGTGTGTCTGTGATGCCAAAATGATTAAAGAGATATAGATTGTTAGACCTAATTTTGGTTATATATTATGTTATACAATAATATCTATATTACCAAAAATCTTGCCATGTGCAAGCAATCAGTAAGAACAGCAGTGATTCATCGTAGCTTAAACTCATCCTGACAAAGATTATCAGAAATGCTAGAGAAAATGTCAAAATCTGGTTGGAGAAATTCTACAAATTACATGAGTCCTAGCTGTTTCACTCTATACTAATAAAAGAGGGTTATTTTGTGAAAGAGGTAAAGCTGTAAGTAAGAGTTAGAGTTGTGAGGTGTTTGTAAGAGGTAATCTCTAGAACTTCTGATTCTGATCCAAATTCTTCCACTGATGGAAAGCTAAGCTGTCCCTGAGTGATATAGGCTATATTTTATTACGTCAACGCTGAAAAGTCGCGGGCGGTTGCTAGTGATACATATAAATATGTATAACCTTTTTATCTTCACAGGAATGGTTCTACGACGAGCTAGCAATGGAAGAAATGGAAACCGGAGAGGAACCGGAAGCGGACTCCGACGAGGACTACTACGACGATACGTACGCGAACCGGCGCCGGAAGCGCGGCGCCACCGCCACCGGGCCGGGCTCCCGCGGCGGCCGCACGAGGAAGTCGCAGCCCGACGACACCCCGGCCAAGAGGGGGCGCGCAGTGAGTATGATATATGAAATTTTACGTAAATGTACATAGATAGATACCATAGATAGATAGTTGAACGCTTTTTGCAAATATTAAATTAAAGACATTACATAAAACAGCGTTAAGGGAATAGAATGCCTTGCTGTCGTCTGTTTCCACATAAATACAATCTGGGTGTGTTCAAATCAAGAGTGAACAAGTACTGGGTAAGCGTGCTACAACTTTGACCACATCGCCACTTCCCATCTGGTGAGATCGTGGGCAAATGCGACTAAGTCTGTTGAAAAAAAATTAAAAAAGGCAAAGACAGTATTACACAGGGCGGCCTTATCGCTCTATTAACAAATTTGGCACCGCAAGCAGATTAAAATGAGCCCAAACACTAGTTTACGATTATCCATCAATCAGATCCGTTGTCCACCTTCCATCTCCATCATCGGATCAGTTGGCTGTCACCATAATATTTCATTATGCAAACAACACTACAAGTATGCAAAATTTCAACTCCATAGGATAAGAGGAATTGACTCTGATTCAACTTAAAACCAAACAAACAAACATCGCAAGTTAAATAAACATATAAATAACGCCCAAAGATCACATACATAGATCCTGGCCCCTAACTAAGATTCCCTGAATCTAGGAAACCAGGAACTATGAGGACCATGGTCCCACAATACCCAGACACAAAACAAATGCTTGCGCTTTTTTTCTGTGCACAATCATTTGTCCCGTCGCGGGAATCGAACCCGCAACCTCAATGATGTATGAGATTTGAGCCAACCTGCCCAACCACTACACCACAGAGGCTGTCATGTTATTTCAATAAATTTAAATAGATTCTTGTAAAAATATAACCTTTTGTGTTTAACAGGGTCGCGGGCGCAAGCGAGGCGGGCAAGGAACTCTGCCGTACGAGGTCCCCGGCGACGCTGAAAAACCCTTCGGCTGCGAACGTAAGTCTCGCAGGAGGCACTAACCGCACACTGTGGCTCAGGTCCCGGGCCATACCACGAATTGCTTTCGTTCCTTCGTGCGAATAAAAAGAGACACTTCCGTGCATTGCATAGCGCTGTCTCTTTCATCCGATGGAATGAATTACGAGTCATGGTAGGCCATCTGTCTCTTACCCTGTAGGTAGCTAAAGGTTACGGCTAACTGCTAACATTGGCGTTTAGAAGTCTGCTCTGAGTCAATGTCTCTTGAAATACAGTCTAATGAACTAGATATACGTATCAAGTTTTATACAACTGCAGGGCGATCACGTAAGTCTGTTGCGAACATCGCATGTTGCAGACTAACGTGCAATAGAAATTTATTTCAATCGATAAAATGCGATCATGTAACTTTTTATGTCTCGATTTCAATGTGCTCCTATCAATTACCCGACAAATTTACAAAGCGAGATTGTGCTATGAATCGTTATGTATACGCTCAATCTATTCAATTTTACTGTGTAATACGGCTCTTGTCTATGGTTTATATATCGATATAAACTTTGTTTGTCAAAACGTATTTTTATTTCAATTGAGCTTTCGTTGACGTTTGATTGCAACAAACGGGTTACGTGATCGCAAAACCATCATCGAAACTGGTGTCTTATTGAAATTGATTGAAATAAAAGATACATGATCGCCCTGCTGGTGTCAGTGAAGAGACGTCAACTGATGCAACTTATGAATTGGTCTAAACCTGTTCAGGTCATGAATATGATGCAAGGAGGATCAACTAAGAGCATGACTAGGAATTAAGCAATACCTATAGTTTTAGCATAACATTTAAGACATTCCCTAAGTGCAATACAAAAATATTTTACAGAATACTGCTGCAAATATTAAAACAAACTTATATTTGCGTGTTTTTAATCACTTACCATGCAATAAAGTAAGAAATAATGTATCAAATAATATAAACGTTTTTAAAAAATACATGTAAACGTAAGTTTGTTCTATGGTCATCAAGAATATGCTCAATAGCTATGGACACAGAAGGACCTGAGCTTTCATAGTATATGTGGTAATTTGTTCAGATTATAGATTAGTATTGTAAAATTACGAATCTCCCGTGAATAATTAATCTATGGCACTATGGCAGCGATACATAGCACATAGTTCTAAAATCGGCAAAATAGTGAATTAAAAATGTATTTGGACACCTCGATGTTGATAAGAATTTCAAAGATTCTTATGTTTGCATTTCAAAAAGAAAGATCATAGAATAGGGTATTGGAGAAGTGTACAAAATTAATTGCTTTCGATATCATTAAAAAATACTTAAATTAATAGTCAAATTTGAAAACAAATAAAATTTTTACATAAATATATCGCTTCTATTTTATAGTTTAGAAATAAGGTACAAGATGATGCAAGCTATGTTTAAACGTTAAATTTTATAATAGAAAGGTATGGATCCTCCCCACCACTGATGTTTATAACCTTAATTTTTCTTAGGATTGAGGCTGGAGAAATTTAGAAACAAAATTACATAAATCAACCCACATGAACATCCTGAAAATTTATCTGAAATTCTGAAACGCAATGAAAATATCTAGTGTAATTCCGCTGAATATGATGTAGGTATGGTAGGATGTAACGTATATTCAGCGGAATTACACTAGATATTTTCATTGCGTTTCAGAATTTCAGATAAATTTTCAGGATGTTCATGTGGGTTGATTTATGTAATTTTTTTGTCAAACTCGTGGTAAAAATAATTTTTTAAGTTTAGGAAGTGACAACTAAAAACTCGTTCAGAAAGAGAGTTCAGAGTGTTCAGTTGACGTCAAAATGTCCAAATACACAATTTACAAAATATTTTCAAATGAACTTTAGTTAGTCTGTAATCTGAACAAAAGAAAAAAACTCTATATCAAGTAACTACCTAAGCATCACATAGTTAAATAGAGAAAGGGCCAATGAGTACTTGTAATTCGTAGTTTCTATATTATTGTAACATTGGCAAGCAATATGACGTCGTATTTTGTTGGTACGCCTGTTGTTGTGGCTTGGTACATCGTCAATTGTTCAAAGAAAGTAAATTCTGCTATTCACCCGCGCATATTCACTTTGCACTTTCTGAAGTGTAAGATTGAAGCCTTGATTTGTTCCTTTTTTATTTAAATTAGTCAATTCAATTGATATGTTATTGTTTTTGAGATTACGATGTTTAAGTCAAAGCGTTGATTTAACAAATGGTTTTTTGCATAATTTTACTATAGCTACAATTAGTATCTTCCAAAACAAAGCGTGCATTACTGAATCTAAGTCTATTTAGAAAAGTAATATACTGTCCATAAATTGATATTTCAAAAGAATCTTCTTTTCGGAGTTATGGAATCATACTAGATTTCTATGTCCCCATTATATTATTTATATAAAAAGGTTTGCCTAACCTATACTTTCCTAATGTTTCTTAACACGTCACAAGCCAAACAGAGAGCGGGCCGGGCACGGCGCAGGCTCTATCGTATTGTTTGAATTTGTATGAAACACGTCACACAGAAAGCCCTGGCCGAGGCTACGCTGTCTGACATAGCCCGGTCCGCGCTCGGCCCGCCCTCGGCCCAGCACGTCCCCGGCCCGGCTTGTGTGTTTTAGCAAGAGAGGCGCTCTGTAGGTTAATATGACTGGTAGGTATGCAGCGCTACGCGAGCTGAATTAAACTTTATTCCCTCATTGCAAGAGTCGCTATTTGTTTAAATTTCTTTGCGGAGTGATGCTTCTGGCCCTTAGTATTCTTTGGTTTTACGCTTAATGGACTATGAGATACCATCCCACAACACCGCGCGTGTGTCAGTTAGTGTCGCAAATATGCCTTTTACTGTTATCTATGTATTTACGTATGATGTGAATATAAATAATTAGTTGTAAGCGAATCTCTTATCACTGAGCGCACATAGAGATCATAATTCGAAAATATATTTGGCCGATTGGTCCGTTGTGCGTGTAGGCGATATAACAGTCTGTGGCTTTCTTTTCTCTGGGATTTCTTAGTAGTCAAATGGTTGAGAAAATGTTCAAAGTTGTATGTATATAAATTACTTTCAGGACTACATTTTACAGGGCTTTTGTCAAATTATAGAGACTTTTTTTATGGCTACAACCCGACACGAATGTTGGCGATGCTGTGGCCGCAGCATGGTTACTGAAAACTTGTGTTTAGTAAATAAATTCCTTTATTCGTAAACCATAGACACTTGCAATGTTAGAAAAAGAAAACCACAGAGTATTCTAAATTATAAAAAATAGTTAACAAAAATTGTAGGAAAAATATTAGGTGGCTAAATTGAAACATGTTTCATACAAGTTTATTGGAACATGTTTACCAAAAAAAAATGTAGGTAGCGTATGTTTTATTTAACCTTATTTATCGAAAGTTTGTGCATTTAGATTGATTTGTAATTTAGGTGTTTTTAGTGTTATAATAATTACTTCATTTTCTGTATATCTTACCCTCTTGTTAGACGTGAATATCTTTACTATTCTTACGTACACAGTTTATTTATGGATAAGACCAATCACAAGATGTATTGTGAATTCTTTTGTAGTATATTTCTTGTGTTCATTTTCTCTCCACTATCGGGAATCTTGCAACTTTTTTTATCATTAGTAAATCTATATTTATTAGTAACTTAATCCTTTGGCAGTTACACACACGATAGCTTTTCTATTGTATTGGGCCAACCGGCCAAATTGCCAGTCAACGGGTTAACTATTTGTAAGGTCGACTCCCAAAATCTATTCGTAATTCAATATAAAAATGACAAGTTCTATTTCATCCCACCGCCACATTACCAAAAGCATAAAGGCGCCAAAACAAAATTTTAGACTTTTGATTTATGAATTACTAGCTGCGCACGGCGGTTTTGCCCGCGGTAAAAAGAATCCCATGTTCTTCCTACTAATATTATAAACGCGAAAGTTTGTAAGAATGTATGTTTGTTACTGTTTCGCGCAAAAACTACTGAACCGATTTTGATCATATTTTGTACGTAGGTACTTTAGGACTTGAAATAACACATAGGCTACTTCTTATCCCGGCTACTTTTACCGCGGGTGGAACCGCGGGGCACAGCTAGTTTTCAATAAATACCTAAATTACACACCAAATTTCATCCAAATCCTTTCAGTAGTTATTGCGTGTTAAACGCAAAAACTACTGAACAGAGTACAAGAACAAGGAAATACAAATAGTATGAAAGTAGGAATTAGGATTTTAGCCACATTCATTGTGATTCATGTTGACACCTTTGTTTTTGATAGTTAATTTATTTTAGAAACACTTCGAATATAAAATATATTGTTGGGATCGGCCTCTCCATACCTTCTATCTTCCCCGTTCAAATCTTCCAAGAGGGCTCACCGTCAATTACATCACAAAGTTCAAACATACCTCATTGGAGGTAATGAAATGTAACACCAATCTAGTATAGTAACTACACTGCCACAGAATATATTTGTATCGGGCGCGGTGTTACGTAGTTGGGTTATTTATGTATAGAAATAGATATAGGGAAAAATTGATGTATTGAATCTCTTTGACGAAACTGCACTGTCTCTTTCTAACATATTCGTTTCAACGTAAGTTGAACAGTGACAAAACATGTTAAACACTGTTTCGCTATTATTTACTGTTAAGTGTGGCTTAAGATTTTTAAGTATATTAGAAATTATCGTCCACAAACATAGTCATGGGAAACCCGCTGGGTAGTTTTTATCCGTATTCAAAAAAAGGAGGAGGTTCTCTATTCGATTGTATGTTTTTTTTAATGTTTGTTACCTCAGAAACCCGTTATTTATGAACCGATTTGGAAAATTATTGGGTCCAGTAACGCTACGAAGTGGTCCCATATAAATTATAAATCATCGATATTTGACCTTGGACTTCGAAGATACATTGAAGTCGGTTTTTTTTTAAATGCATACTTGTTGTCCAAAACGTTTATGTGTTGTCCCCATAAGCTTTTTCATGGTTTTTCATGGTTATCAAAGTCACCTTTAAATTCGCTAATATTTTACCACGTTACCTTACCACGTTTTTATTAAGTCACTTTCTTGTTTGTCTGTCTGTCGGTCCGGGTGGAATCTTGCAACTCAAATTTCGAGCACTTCCCGGTTAGCTATCCGGCTGTAACTTTCTGGGTTGCTCACAACTCGATGGCAATGCATTTTAACTCTATTTATTCTTTTTAAGGCACATAAAAACTTGATGTTTAGGGTTCTGTACCCAAAGGGCGAAACGAGACCCTATTACTAAGACTCCGCTGTCCGCTCGTCTGTCACCAGGCTGTATCTCATGAACCGTGATAGTTAGACAATTGCCTTTTTTACAGATGATGTATTTCCGTTGCCGTTATAACAACAAATACTAAAAATTAATAAAATAAATATTTAAGAGGACTCCCATACAACAAACGTGATTTTTGGACGCACTTGGACGATTTTTTTTATTATCTGTTTAATCTACATTATATTTTATCCAAGCGCAACGTGCAGATGTTGAAACGTCTCGTCAAAGAGAACCAACGCATCTCCTACGCGAAGTCCTCACGCGGACTCGCATCAACTTTTATTCTAAACAGAATCTTATGAATCACTAATATTTCGTTTGCACTGATTGGTTTGTATGTTCGACTCATGTGTCTGTGATAGTTTTATTTATTTTTCTTATCATTTTCTTGTGGTTTATATCAGGGTTGTGTATTGCAAAGGTTGACTGAGTAAGCGCTAGAGCTTAAAAAAGGAGTAGGTTCTTAATCCCATCGTATTTTTTTTATGTTTGTTACTTCAGAACTTCATCATTTATGAACTGATTTGGAAAATTATTGTGGCGTTGGGTTCAGTATAGCTCCAAGGTGGTTGGTCCCATATACATTTCATCGATTTTCGACCTTGGACTTCGAAGATACATTAGAAAGTCGGTTTTTTTGTTATATGATGTGTTTTTTAATCCACGATTATCCCTATTAGGTACAGTTTATTGTAGTGTAACTTATGTAATTAATCCAGTTTTTTTCATAAAAACGAATCAAAGTCAATGATAAATTTAACCACGACCGCGTGACCTAAGAGCGAACATCTGGCAGAAATTGATGTACCAGACAGAATAGGGGATCGGACAGTAATCGAGAAATCTAAAATGTAGTTAGAACGAATGTTCGTCGAACCAGAAAGATCATTCAATCAATATTTTTGTGAAATAATAATGATTTATATCTTTAAATCAATAAATAAAATCTAATAATTCTGACATTTTTAATCTTTTCTGACATGTGCATCTCAAATGAAATAACAATCACAGCGCATGACGTCATTTGTAAAGTGGTCCGATCCCCTATTGATGTATCATCACGTACCAGAGAGAAATGAATTCTTGGTAAAAAAACTTAGCCCTTACTCGGCCAACCTGAAGTGCTGGACGCGTTTGTAAGGAGGACTATCAGTCCAGCGAAGGGAAGCTATTAAGTTCTAGCCACTAAACGTCTACAAAAACTCCATATCTTTTTCTATAGACTTGGTGGCATGGTTAAGTCTTCTTGGTCTCAAACACATCCGGGCGCAATACAAGACTAGAAAGCGTTGCAAAATTAAAATAACATCGTGTCTTAACACTTAAGACCAACCTCCATCCATACGTTTTTACGCGTCTATGAAATTAAGGGTAGACTATTTATACAGCTTTACGCATCTTTGAAATGGAGGGTACTGTTTTCGTCTTGCATTTGCCCGGTATAGTTTGATCTTATGCTTTTAGGAAAATCATCTCACACAATGACTAAAGTTTTCAGCGATTTTTTTATATCAGTGACTAAATGTATAAATAATTCTTCAAACAACTTCACACCGTTTAAAATGTTATTTGGAATGTCAAGACGTGAACCAGAAGGTTCACGTCTTAAAATTAGAACACCACGTAGATTTTCGTTCAGGAATTAGGTTCACTACGTATTTCGTCACATCCTGTATATACTCTTTTATCCCACGGTTTTAAATGGATTAGAAGTAGGTTTTATATTTATTTGCGTATATTTAGTAGTTATTTTACATAATTAATGTTTTATGGATTTTGAATCTTGGGTTTCAAAGTAGTAATTTTTCTGGAAGAATTTTAGTGTTTTTATTTCTTTATTATGTATTTCTTATTTCTAGATATTTCTATGTACATGTGTGATTATTTTTAGCCTCTAGAGATAGTTTCAAAATTATGTTCCTCTTATTTTATGGTAAATAGTTTTGAACTGAAGGGTTGTAGGTTTTACAATGGAATGACGTGTTTATTGATAGATGACGCTTTATTGCATCAATGCGGGGAGGAAACTATGCTTGCTGGGCTTATAGCTTGAAGCGATCTCTTTCAGACAACCTCGATATGAAATAAATGCTTGCTTTAGTTTTTTTTACTTTTCCCCCAACGCGTTTTGGTTTTATACAACACGTTCGACTGTGATTGTGTTTTTTTTAATATGATATCAACACCCCACAGCCATGTCTTCCCTTACCTTTCTAACCTAAAAACAATTGGATTTAAAAAAACATATACTGGTCCTTCTAAATTTCAGTATTAAGGTGAAATTTTAGTCATTGTAATCATTCTTAATTTTGAAATTAAAATTTATCAATGGTATAATTTTTAATAATAATAAATTTCTTTTCTCGTGAATGTTTGTTACGAAGTTTCTTGTTCGAATGAAATTAAGTTTTTAATATACTGATGTAGTAAATATTATACAGGATTGTATACCAGGAATGCATAGTTGTCGCAATAGGCAGTTGCATTTTGGTATCATTCGCCTAAGTGGCCCTTACTATACTCGTATTCAATAAAAAAAAAAGTGTGTAACAGAACAGTAAAACAGGCGACTGGAAGTTATCCTAAGGTCCGAAATACAGTGGCGTGCAAAAATAATAACCAATTTTTGTAATATAAAATCAATTTTTGAAATCTATATAAATGTTGTGTAAACCTTTTAGATTTAGTGTAAAATAGTGCAATCGTTTGTTAGGTGATTTTGAAATTTTTATCCCCCGCTTTTTGCACGTCAATGTATTATTATCACCCAAAGATTGTTATGAATTTATACAAGAAATATTTATGTTGAATAACAAATAAAATTATGCAATGTATATATTTTATTCTTTTTTGAAAAATAATGCTTTGATTGGACTCCAAATCTTCAAAATTTGGATCTTTGTCGTGATATTACGTAGATTTTATCCATTTAGCTAAAAATCTACAGTTTCTTATGGATTTTCTTACGAAATAGTAGATTTTTTAATTTTGTACAATATTGCCCCCAAAAAGTCCTAGAATGGTTCAGTTTTAAAATCAAAAATCAAAGCCAATATCTTACCCATCCTCTCTAAAAAAAATAAAATCTACCAAATATCACAACATAAAAGTGCTGTATCGTTTTTGATTTGATTTACTTTGTTGTGTGTACCGTACGGGCGGATCCATTGATTTGAAGTCATCAATCAAAAAAGCCCCACGGAGCCTGCGTCTCTAGAACCGAACATAGACGGGCCGATCACGACGGGCGGCTTTCCAAAAAACATGGTTTTATTTGAACGCTCTTACCTTGCTTTCCTGTGAATCTTGTACCTATTTTCAAAAATACATACATTCCAAATCTATCACTGAAATCTATTACGAATAAAAAAAATGATTAAATTATATATATTTGCTGCTTAATTATAAATTAATCATCAAATATATATTATTTTATTTATAATTCATTGTTTTAAGAAAAAAGCCATATCCCGAAATATGATATTTTTCTGAAAAAAGTCCATCATTTTCTATTTATTGCTTTATTTTTTTTAAATATTTTCGATGGTTAAAATAAGAGCATCTTAATCTTCAATTTTTCAAATTGCTATGTCGTTAGTTTTATGTCTTGCCTATTTGATCTAAAAGAGCGTTCACATAAAATCTCTCCCTACCCACACATTTGATTGATGACGGATAATTTCTGGAAGGCTGCTACACCGTACATGTCCCGTGATCCGTCGTGGTGCCTCCTCTATGCTCTGTTCTGTTGACGCGGGCTTTAATACATAACCCCCTTTCGCGACGTCGAAGTAAGTGTCGGTACAGTGTTGGAGGAGGCATCACGGTAAGTTGAAGTTTTATTGTTTGTTGAGATTTTTCGTGTGGATATGGAAAATATTTATTATGACTGTATTGTGATATCGATTACATTCGTACTTACATAATTGATAATTATTGTGTGCTTTAGAGCGAGTCTGGCTCAGTGGGAGCACGTGCGACTTTCGATCCGACGCACCCGAGTTCAAATGCAGCTGGCCACTGACTTTCTTAAGTTATGTGCGGATTTAACACTCGCTCTAAAACGGTGACGGAAAACTTCATGAGAGAACCGGCATGTCCAAGAATTAATCACAAAAATTCAAGGACATGTGACATCCACCAATCCGCCGCACTGGGCCAGCGTGGTGGATTATGGCCCATACTCTCTCTATGAGAGAAGGCCCGTGTCCCAGCAGTGAGAACGTGATGGGCTGATGATGATGATGTGTGCTTTATGAAATTCAAGGAAATGATCGAAATTCTTTAGATAAAGTAACGTTCAAGACATCATATTATTTTCCATACTCACAAGATATTTTTTACTCTAGACGTAAGTATTTGTACTACAGTTTAGCTTCTCTAACAGTATGCGGCGCGAAGTACAAAACGCGGCCGGGGCTGACGTACCACTACACGCACACGCATAAGGACCCGCCCGCGGGCGGGAGCTCCGCCCCTCCAGCCGCGGGCTCCGACGGCGACTCGAGGGACTCCCGCGGCGGCGCGCACACGCCCCCCGCGCCGCAGCCGGCGCCCGCGCAGCCCGCAACGGAATATCAAGACAGTTACGTGACATTTCTGAACAACCCGAGCGTAGCTGCAGGTTAGAACATCGCCTTTCTCTCTTGGTTTGACCGATGGGGGCTAACAATTGCACCTAAGAAGAATTAGGTGTTAAATCTATTATCATCTGACCAAAATTAGATTACATTGTTTGAAAGAATAACACAGAACTCGTTGCTAAGAACCAGTTTCAGTAATTAGTATTATTTGAATTTGTTGAATCATTCATCACATTTTGGCATAATTCCTTTCAATGAACCAGTTTAATGCTTTACTAACAGTCCAGTTTGATGACTGAAAACTTTCATTACCATAGCTTAAGAGTGCTAAGTCAAGGCAGTGTCTAGCAACGTCTTGTCTAGGCCATAGTAATACATCATGTTAGCCCTCATACGTTTGTGGTAGCTGACACGGCTAACGTCAAGCTCTGATTGAAAAGCTGTTCCTGATTCGCTCTCCGCCCGTGCCTTAACCGATTCTTAAATTGCGCATGGTAGTTGACTAACATCTTGAATAATAAACCTTAGTTACTTGACATAAGTAACATATTTGTGAATAATTGACCTGAGTTACTCAAATATGTTCTAACATTACCTGAGTTACTAAACATAACTAACGTTTCATTAATTAACCTAAATTACTCATGTTTTAACATTTCTGAATAATGGACCTCGACTTAATCTAACATACATAGCACTGAAAAACCATCCAAGTGCGAGTCGGTCTCGCGCACGAAGGGTTCCGTACCATTTATCTATAAAAAGGTAAAAATATCACGTTTGTTGTATGGGAGTCCCCTTAAATATTTATTATATTCTGCTTTTTAGTATTTGTTGTTATAGCGGCAACAGAAATATATCATCTGTGAAAATTTCAACTGTCTATCTATCACGGTTCATGAGCTACAGCCTAGTGACAGACGGACAGACAGACAGACCGACAGACGGACAGCGGAGTCTTAGTAATAGGGTCCCGTTTTACGCTTTGGGTACGGAACCCCAAAAACAGGCTTTTACAACAAACTATGCATGAAATAAACAGACTAACCTTATAAATAGTTAGGTACTGGGTGATGGAGAACGCTAACCAAAGCAATGCATGTTTCGATTTGTAGTTATGATACAAAACTTTTGGTAAGACACCTCAAAAAAAGATTATCTGTAAAAATTAAATTAAAATGTTTGTGTTAGTGTAGCTCATACGCTGTGACAAATGGGTGGGGCTCTATTGATAACCTAAAAACAGTTGTCCTTTTCTTACGCATGGACACTGTATAAGTGCATCTCGCTTGCAGAGTTAAACAAATATTGGGCTAGATAACTATCTCACTACTTATTCAATAACAATGAGTTTTATCCTACTAAACCCACATTACTGTTCTAACTTTGCACTATGCTATTTACATATGTACGTCTACAGCGCGTTTTGTAGGTACGCGCGGTGAATAAAGGTACTCAGTCAGCAAATGCGTTAAACGCGTGACTGTGCATAAAAAAATAGTGCAAAGGCTCTTAATTAAAGAACAAGAATGCAGCGCCAAGCCTAACCTGATTATTTTATGGATACGCTCGCCAAGGGGCGATGTTCACGCCGTGGCGTCAAGCTACGATCATTCCGCTGCAGACGATTCGCCCCAACCAACTTAAAGACAATTCTAATGCTTTGGGTTTATTTTTATTTGAGATCAAGAATCTTCACAGGACATTTTTGCAAAGAATGACTCATTATCTTTACTGTTTTATATAATCGGAGATACACCTTTCCCCCTACTATACTCCCCGCTCCCACAGCAGGCGCAGCCGCCGCCGCCGCGGTGCGTAGGCCTTCGCCCCCGCCGCGGCCGGCCTCCGCCGACACTTCGAGCTCGGACTCCGCGCAGGCGCCGCTGCTGCCCGCGCCGCCCGCGCCCCCCGCGCCCGCGTCTGCGCCTCTGCCTGTGACCGAAGTCAAGCTGAAGCCTGACGCCGATAATAAGGTAAATAGAGTATAGATAGTATAGTATTGGTGGTAGATCTCTCTTATGCCACCAGTTATTCTGCCGCCAAGCAGTCCGCATTACTGTGTTTCGGTTTGAAGGGCATTGTAGCCAGCGAAATTACTGGGCGTTATGAGACTAAGAGCTATTGACTCCGGGCGCAAGCCAGAAGATTTAGCTTAACAATGTTCTGGGTAGTGCTGCAAGTGTTATTGGGCAGGCTATTGCTTACTATCAGGTGAAAGACCTGATCGCCTCGTTACCTAGTATTTAAAGAAAAGCAATTTTCTACGTAGCCGGCACGGCCGGATCATTTGTATACAAGTCAAGGGAAGTCAATCTGTCGATAGATAAGAAATATCTCTGTATTACCTTGTTGTAATCTCTTGTGCAAGCTGCTTACGATGACCATGCCTTCCACATCGGAAGTGATCCTGCCAACGCCCACTACATCCGCCCCCGCTCCTCCAGCGGTTATGGAGCTTAAGCTCAAACCGGAGCCTGATACCAAGGTAGGTATATATCTCCGCCCCCAAAGGGTCGGCAAAGCATTGGCAATGCCTCCAATGGCCCAATTATTCATTGGTGCCGGTGATCGTTTTCCATCAAGCCGGCCTGATGTTTCTGCACAGAAAAAAAAGCGCAAGCATTTATTTCGTGTCTGGGTGTTGAGGGACCATGATCGTCATAGTTCCTGGTTCCTTAGATACAGGAAATCCTAGATACGGGCCAGGATCTATGTATGTGATCGTTGGGCGTATTTATTTATTTTACTTTTTATTTATTTGTATGAAAATGTACACCTTATCTGTGGGTTGACTGCTATTTTATTAAGACAACAGTTTGATTGAACCTAACCAAAATAAACCTTCATTACAGGCGTCACCATCCCCCTACTGCGATTTCTGTCTCGGCGACGACCGCGAGAACAAAAAGACCGGCACGCCCGAACAGCTCGTCTCCTGTTCCGACTGCGGACGCTCAGGTAACCGCTGCGGACACGCCAGTGCGTGCGAGACGCACAAACACTTGCGGGACAACATCAAACTCAATGGCGTGGTGGAAATACTCACCTCTATGTCTTACTCGGCTGATGCGTTCGACACGTTCGCAACGCAGACGAAACTGTTGAAGGATGAGTATGTTAATGCGGTGTCGCCGCCATCGCGGCAGAGTCCTACGCTGTAGGAATGCTGGAAGTGTGTTTTGGTTCAAAATACTGGTAGATGTTTTTACGTGTACGGTATCTGAGTTCATATGCTATCGCCGTGTAGTATGAAATCCCATATTCAGTTGTGGACGTCACTCGTTTTGGTATCTACATCTACAGCGTGTGGCAAAATATGGATAACCAGGGTTGGTAGGGAAAAGTTCTTTCGGAATGTCCAAAAGCTTTTTGATTTGATGGTTAACTTTCGGGGAAACATTTTTGAACGAAAAGGGTCGATTACACCCATGTAATTTTTTGTAAAGGTAAACTTTCATATTGTAAACTTGAAAAAACAGTTTTTATTGTCTCCAAATTTCTTCCGATGTCTCTCAAAATTAAAACTTCCTTACTGCAAAGTTAAAAAAATGAAAAGGTCATCCTATAGATTACAACATTTTGCCACACATGTACATTATAATAATCGAAATCCCAATGTGAAATAGAAATGAAATAAAAATATTATTAAATCATCTCGTGATGGAAAAAGTCGTACCGCGTACGCATGTTATATCGAAACTGCGTATTATGTCCATTAATGTTAATCCTGTATTCAATTAGGTAGGACTCAGTTTTTAGGACTTCCTTCAATGTTTCATATTTTTAAGCAAACATTTAAGAAAAAATCTGATTTCTTTGAATGAACAGCATTTTGGACCAAAACCAACGTACATAATCGATATAATCCTACCAAAATTCGGTATACTAATAATTAATAATGTTACTTATTGCTATTATAAATAGAGTTTTATTTATCGCATATTAGTCACAAGTTGCGTGATGACATTTCGCTTTTAACGGCCGTTCTCGATCCCATGAAACTAACTTCATCTCTACAGCATTGTATTTCTACAATAGTAGATAACAATAATACATTGTACACCGAGGGGAGAAAACGATCTTCGAACAATTCTCGAGTTTCCTTTAAGCCCTCCGCTGCGCGTCGGGCTTAAACATACTCTCGAACAGAAATAGAACTTTCTCCCGAGTGATACATAGTGCTTTATACTACACCTACGAGGAAAATAAAATACAATATTTGTCGTATTTGGCTCGAGACTTCTCAGGAAGTAAGTTATTTATGACTTCTTGGGCTGTATTTTTTATTTCTGGTGGCGTCATCATTACAAAATCGTCGCTTTCACTATCAGATGACATTTTGGAAAATTATTTAGAAAATTAAAAGCTAGGTACTGTTAAATTATCAATTTAGTTAAAACAAAATTTAACGCAACGATATAAATTGCCGCGCTTTTTTTTTCGTATTGCAGAATAAGGTTGCCATCCTCATTTCATTAAAAATAGAAAACAAAAAAAAAAAACCGCCTCTTTTCTCTAATTATTTGATATAAAACCTTTTTGAGATTTGAGGTTTGTATGTTTCCCGCCTCTTTTTTCTAATTATTTCATACAAGACCTTTTTGAGGTTTGACGTTTGTGTTTTTTTTTTTTTATGTTCGCTGCTAAAAAACAAAAGAAAGCTAGCCGGGCAGTAATGGATTTTCATACAACATTCCTGCCCTGCTTCGGAGGGCAGTAATGAAATTCCATATAACTTTTCCCGCCGCACATTTTTAAGGGAGAAATTACGAACTTTGTAACCCGTTTATGAACGAGTAATAAGACACTTTCCGAGTGGGTGTGGTATAAAAATATAAAGATGGTAGCGAGCTACGCCATGTATAATCTTAGTTTGACAGCTTCTATAGTGTTGTGGTTGGAATGGTGGGTGGATGTTTGTGCACAAAAAACAAACGCAAAGATTTGTTTTGTGTCTGTGTGTTGTGGGACCGGTCCTCGTAGTTCCTGGTTTTCTAAATACACGTTGTCCGGAGGGCCAAGATCTTCGTGATCGTTGGACGTTATTATTTAAATATTATGTTGTAAATGTTCATAGACAAGCTTCTTAAACACTCCGTTAATAAAGGCGGCCATACACAAGCAGCTCGGGCATTTAGTCATTGAATAATTTACACGGACCTCTGGAGCAGTCATTGTCAACTGCTGCTGACCACCCGGAGCAATCGCGGCTGCTCAAGCGGTCTCGTTTATTCCAATAAATAGAAGGTTGTGGTTGCTATGCAATCGCAGCCTGAAGCGGTCGGTCATGACTACTTTAAGCAGCCCGTGTGTGACCGCCCTGATATAAAAATCCCTCCAATCAAAGATGACGTACTGTTTCATTGGGATACGGCCTTAAACATCTACCAAAGTTATTCAGATTTTATATTACGCATAGTTTTTATTAATATTCTCGTGTTATATGAACATTCCATTATAAAAGAGTTTTGGTTATTATAATCTCATTTTAGGTACTTATTTGATTAGAAAATTTACGTTTATGATAGCAAAGGCTTTTGATAGAATGCTATGTTAACATAATTGCACTTCATTGTTATAATTACTAAATTATGACTATATTATATAACTAAATTATATATTTATCATGCATGACAGGTCAAAAAATCTAAACAGCAGACAATACTAGCCCCAGACAGGGAAACGAGAAAAGATATCATTATAATACTTAATTGTATAAATATCAAATACATTATTATACAAAAGGGAATGCCTAATTCTGCCGTGGACGTGGTTGCTACGGTCGTTAGGTGGTTGTCGCATCCGCCGGTTACAGGGGGCCTACTCCAAGTTGCTTTTGTTCGTTCGTTCGTGCGGACTAAAAGAGACAACCTTATGCCTGTTGCATAGCGCTGTCCCTTTTATCCGACAGAACGAAGATCGTCTTTTTTTACGCGTAATAGATCTAAGTTTGGCCACTATCTCGCCTGATGTGAAGCGATGATGTGGTCTAAGATGGAGCATATAGATCTAGAGAGAGACGGCATTTTAGCGGCTGCTCAGACCCGTCTCCCCGATGGTTCACTGAACATCATCCCGAAACACGACTAGGTCGCTTGACGGCATGGCTTTGTTCGGTGGGTGGTATTACAACCACGGCCAGAGCCTACCACTCCCAAAAAACTATTCAGTAACTATTCGTAATTACTATTCAGAGTAAGGCCCCAGGTATTTTGCGCAGTTACCCTTAAATGTACTATTGTCATGTCTAGGTGCATAATGACCAGGAATATTCTCGTGTTATGTAGTTAACTATTGAATAATAGTTTATTATTTATTATATTTAAATTTTATGATTGCAAAATTGTCTAAATACCTACCTAGATTTAATGTGTTGTTATTTGAGATATAACATGTATCTTACGATATTGAAATATAGCATATCAATGTCAGTCGTGATCTTGGTGTTGCCATGTTAAATAATAACTTCGCAAGATGCCAAATTAAAAATAATTTCGTCATTGTTAACTGTTGTAATTTTAAACTTGTGTTAAACTAATGTGCCTTATTTTTTCTAAATTATCTGTTTTATGTTTAGATCTTATTCATTGTAAAAGATAGCTTCGCTTTGAACCAAATGAATTATAACTAAGCATTGTTTCTTTAAAAACCTTATTTTGTAGTCTGGCATAATTGGATTAAAAATACATCGCAAGTTGGTCTTATTAGATTATGCCGTGACTCCGTTCAAGAATATTTCAGCTGATCGTACCCTCTTTTGTATGCCAATAGATAGCTTCTAGCTGTTTTAAGGGGTTTCTGAAATCCCCCAGATTTCGGCCCCAGTAGGGGCGGAAGAATTTTTCCGTATGACAAAAATAATATCTCCCGCTGGCCTAGCTATTATGAACTTTTATAAAGTCGGGGACATTCGAAAAAAATCCTCCTGATATCCCCCCAGTTTTATAAATTGGGACACATCCGGAAAAAAATCTTCCGCGTGTCCCCAACGTGGCAGAAAAGTGGGGGATATCAGGAATATATGCAATTTTTTATATTGTTGGGAGAACATATTTATTTCACTTGCTTCAACATTATTGACCAGAGAACCAGATATTCTACTAGAAGTCGTGCAACTTAAATTACTATAGTTTTATTTTAACACCTAACATATTATTATTAAAAAGTCGTTTTAAAAGAAACGATAGTCATTCCATAATCCTAGCTTTTCTAGTCACGCGTCGCCAAATCAAAGTCATTATGTTAACGTTAAAATTGCACGCATAGCCTTTTTTATATTGAAGTCGTTTCGTCGGATTCCAGAGCTTAATTAGTGCCTTGAAGGTACGCGCCGAATGGCCCGCAACGCACGCACGGCACGCATACGTTGAATGGAATTGCTGAGGGCCGTGCCGGCCGGTACGGACAGTGGACGCAATCCAATTTTTGTTTTTATGTAACTGTATGACGAGACGAGATGGTCGTTTGCCTGATGGTAAGCAATACGCCAGCCCATAACAATAACAGCACCCAGAACTTTTTAAAATACAATTACAAAAACTCTTTGTTCTTTACCAGTAGCATAAAAAACAATTCGTATATAAACCTTATAACTGTGTTTCGGTTTGAAGGGCATTGTAGCCAGCGAAATTACTGGGCATTATGAGACTCAACAGCTAATTGTCTCAGGGTGACGAGCGCAGTGCAGCGCCGCGCAGGATTTTGCAAAACAAAGTTCTGGGTGGTGCTGTTTTGTTATAGGCTGGCGTATTGCTTACCATCAGGCAACCGACCAGCTAGTCTCGTTATTCAGTTACATAAAAAAACTAGGATAAAAATACAATATGCGGTCTTATCGCTTAGCGCGATCTTTGCCAGATAACCTTTGGATGGACAGTATCGGAAAAATGATGTAGACGGTGCTGTACAATATTTTATAATTTATGTCGAGTAAACCAAAATCCGTTTCGCGCCGTGCGTACCGTGCGTGCAGTGCGTGCGTTGTGTGTGAGCGGCTAATGGACGCGTACCACTATGCTTCATTTTGATAGTCCGTAATGTAGTTTAAAATAGTGTGTTGATAAGGTAAGCGTGCACTGGCTCACTGGAACGGACGGCACGGCACAAAATGCGTACTTCGCAACTTGTGTCGTACGTACAGAATTGATGGATATTTCAAAATCATTTTGACACGCAACGTATCAGTTCAGTGAGCGCTTTACCTTTACATATAAGCAGGCATAGTTGTACACTAAAATAATAAAAGGAAATCGGCCAAGTATAAACGTTTATATATAAATATATATAACTTTATAAAATTTGTTAGTTTCACAAACGAAAACGATAGTAATTCGTATTATATGTATATGAAGCATTAACGAATGCCAAGCGAAAAACTCAACAAGGTTTTCGGAAAAAGAAACAACTCACACCCATCTCAGTAGATGGGGTACACGTCACCCTTAAAACGGTTAAATAACGGAAGAAAAAATTCGACACTCGAGTTGGTGTCCACCGTAGCTCAATTGGTAGAGCGTCCCGCGCTGAGGGAAGATTGGGTTGCGGGTTCCCAGCCGATGGTCGTATTTTTTCTTTCCGAAAAACCTTGTTTGAAAACGATAGTAATTTTGTAAAGAAAAATAATATACCTCATAAAAATGAAGATTGAACGTAGTTGAGTCAAGGAAGACTCGATTGCCTGTCGTCCTTCTTTATACCATTCTAGAACCATTGAAATATCGAATGTGCACTGTTTTCACCATTGAACAATTGTAGGTAGAGTAGAAATATAGGTAGAGTAAAGAAAATTTGTGTCCATTTTAAACAACATCAATAAAAAAATACATCAATTAGTAATAATAATAATTAAGAATAACCGAAGTGTGCGTGAATATTAAAATACTGAGTCTTTGTTAACATTATACAAAGTTATACGATTTGTTAATGTAAAAATATATATTTTTATTTAACGAATTTAAAGTTACTGTGACTACATTTTAAATCATAAATAATTTAATTTCGAAGCGAAAACGAACCCAAAGATGTTTAACGAAATATTTTTTCCTAAAGTAGACAGAAAACTTTGTTATTTTAAAAAATATGTTTAATTCTATCATTCCTATAGTTTATTAATTTGTTTTATTATAATCGAAATTTTAGTTATCTACTATTATAAGAAAATATATCTCCTATCTGTAACTTAATATAATATATGACAATTTATATAGTAATACTAGCTAAGTAGTATATCTTTATAGGCATAAATTATGTTACCACGCGATAGTTTCTCTATAGATTTTACATTTTGACGTTGTATGTACTTACTTTGTAGTAGCGTTGAAATATACACTTGTTTGGTGTTTTTAATATATTTGGTGCCTTATATTGTGCAATTTACAACTTGTCTCGTCTAAATATCAGAGATAAATAAAAATGGGAACATATCTACTTTGGTTATTGTTGCATATCATGATTTGTTCCCATAGAAATTGGTTGAAGCGCCAGTATATTGTTCTGACCAACGCAGTATTTAATGTAGCGGTGCCTTATATTATAAAAAGATTGAAAAGCGTAGATTTTTGCTGAATTCGAACAATACAATATCATATCAACCAAGCCGCACTGGCACCGCGTGGCTTATCCACTCTCAGAGAGAAGGCCCGTGTCCCAGCAGTGGGAACGAAATGGCTGATGATGATTCGTAATCATTGATAATCAGTTGCTTGAAAGAAGTTGATCGGTTTCCATCAGACAATTGTCTCAATTAGTTTAAACTGATTAAAATTTGGTGTGTTAATCTAAATCATACATTTTATTGACATTTGAATAATATATGAGTGTATTGAATGTGTCCAACGTGTGAATCCAGATGTTGTTAAATAAAATATGATAAAAATGCTAGATATCTTTATAAATCTAATCAAAAACCATATAGTTAACGACCAGTTGTTTATGAATTCATTGTTGTGTATGTCTGTTGGTATAATAATAAATAATTAGGAACTTTTTAGTGTCAGGCGCTCTACAAAAATATAGTTGATATTGTAGATCAACATAATACCTAATCGAATTATGTAAATTATTGTATACATTGCCAAGATCAATATCACAGCTTTGTTGTGTGGTAAAAACAATGGCTCTCCTAATTACTGGTTTATTAGAAAAAGGGAATCCTAGTTACCGGCCAGGTTCTATATAATGTGAGAGTTGGAACGATATAATAAAAGAACACTTAAGTACACTAGAGAGTAAGATCAAGTCATATTGTACACTTGTAATAATATTTTTTACACTAATTTGTTGTATGCATGTTAAACAAAGTATAGAAAATGCCAGTTCGGAAGTGCATCTTCGCGTGAACCCAAAGATTCGAACACTGTTGTATGTTACACATTTTATTCCATATTTTGTCATAGCGTTATACCACAATATGAAAAGAGACGGGATATTTGATAAAACTAATTCTGACACTTTGAATTTACACGAATCGTAGATTATAAATGAAAATTTACAAGATTTACGGTAATTGCGCACTGTGTTGTCTAATTCTGATCGCATAGTCTGTATATTCTGTGCAACCACTTTTCATTGCGCATTCGCAGATCGCACGTAGTTGCACAAAATGTGTCCACAAAGGTGACAGTTTTTCCCTGCATAGTGCACGACAACCCTTGACAGTATATCGAGTCATGCTTATAAATAATACTTATTTATATTGTGGTAAAACCGAGAACATACCGTCGACGATTCTTTTTAATTTTGTAACGTGTTATAAGCATTAAATTCTCTAAAAAAACTCGAATGTTTAGTTTCATTCCGCGATGTGCTGAAAAATAGTGAATGTGTGCACTTCCTTACGACATTGTCTAATACTTTTCTTGTTGTAAACCTCTTCGTATTATTTTGTTGGCGGGCTGTTTTATTTTTTTTATTTCACTATTGTTCGGCACATTACATTTCCCCTTAATTTTTGTCCCTTTGGAATGATACAGTTGAATTATTGAAGATTTATGAAGATTTTTAAAGGTAAGAAAATGTTATGTGCCTTACAATTGCGATTTTACCACTTTATTAATTGATATTCATATCCATGGTGACGTTTACCTTAATGGCATGATTGGATGTAGAATTACCAAGAAAGTTACAGGTTAAAAAACTATAATCCACCTTTTTATGCACCTTTTGATGTTGGCATTGCATGCTAATAAAATGATTTAGAATGCATTGTCATCGAGTTGTGAGCTACCCTGAAAGTTTCAGTCGGATAGCTAATCGGGAAGTGCTCGAAATTTGAGTTGCAAGATTCCAACCCGGAACGACAGACAGACAAACAAGAAACTGACTTAATAAACACGGTTAAAACAACCCTGAACGACAGACAGACAAACAAGAAAAAGACTTAATAAAAACGTTGTAAAAAAAAAACAGAAAATCCACACAAGTGTTTCCAATTTTCTAGTTCTAAGGTTGATATCAATTAAAAACAAAAACTAAGATTATATTATTTAAAGACTAATCACTAATTGTTTGAGCACTAGAAATCTGTGACAGACTGAGACAGACAAATTAAACTTCATCCACGTAAACGTCGCCGACAAGCGTCGTCACATCTTGCTATAAAATGATGTACCCACATGTACCTATAGTGATAGTGTTACTAACACAAGTTGTCTCTCGCAGGACACCCGACGTGCTTGCAGTTCACCGTGAATATGATCGTGTCGGTCCGCAAGTACCGCTGGCAGTGTATCGAGTGCAAGTGCTGTTCCATTTGTGGCACCAGTGATAATGATGTAAGTTAATTAACATAGAAAATCATCGTCAGCCATCACGATCCCACTGCTGGGACACGGGCCTTCTCTCATAGAGAGAGTATAGACCTTAATCCACCACACTGGTCCAGTGCGGGTTGGTGGATGTCACATGTCCTTGATTTTTTGTGATCAATTCTTGGCCATGCCGGTTTCCTCACGATGTTTTCCTACGGCGTTTTTAGAGCGAGTGTTAAATCCGTACATAACTTAAGAAAGTCAGTGGTGTGGGGCCAGCGGGATTCGAACTCGGGTGCGTCGGATCGAAAGTCGCACGTGCTCCCCTCAGAGCCACACTCGCACTATACATCGAAAATAGTATTGTTAAAAGTTGAGATATTGGAACAAAGTCCTAAATAAAAAAAGACGTGTGGCACTCGGAGACTGCCGCGGTAAAGCTATTGCATAGCATTCGGAGTGGGGGGTGTTAGGTTATTTTCGTTACGGAATTTCTGGATTCGGTCTCCACGCTCAAGGCCCGCGATAGAAGCTATGCAATAGCTTAAAAAGGTCCCTCAGATTCTTGTCGTGACTTCTGGGTAGTGGTTGTTTTTTCCCATGCGGTAGTAGTCATTATAATAATTGACATTCATAAATCCGTCTGTGAAGCCAAAATTAAATCAAGAACTTTTGCACTTTGAACTCGGTGGAAAATGAAGAAAGGATTTAAATTCTATCCTTTATCTTTGTATCTACAAGAAATCGGTCTTGAAACACAGAGCAATTTGTTAAATTTTGAAAAATAAAAGAATTGTGCAAGAAAACGGGCGAAGCTCACTGTTTCTATATATTTGATATCAATTTGTCCGGATTTTTACACTAAATATAGGTTTAGATAATCAAAATACGGACATTATTTAATTCCAAAATATAGTTTAGGTGCATAAATTATAAAACTGTTTCATGTAAGACGATTTATGGTGACTTGTCTCGTTGTGGTATACCCTGTATAAACAGTACTATGAAGGTTTTATTTGTATCGTGTGCCATTCTGATCCCTTCCCCGTTACACCAGGACCAGCTCCTGTTCTGCGATGACTGCGACCGCGGGTACCACATGTACTGCCTGGCGCCGCCGCTCGACACGCCCCCCGAGGGATCCTGGTCGTGCGCGCTCTGCATCCGACAGTTCCACAAGTGAACAGGTGACGTCACACTACACATGTACTGCCTGGCGCCGCCGCTCGACACGCCCCCCGAGGGATCCTGGTCGTGCGCGCTCTGCATCCGACAGTTCCACAAGTGAACAGGTGACGTCACACTACACATGTACTGCCTGGCGCCGCCGCTCGACACGCCCCCCGAGGGATCCTGGTCGTGCGCGCTCTGCATCCGACAGTTCCACAAGTGAACAGGTGACGTCACACTACACATGTACTGCCTGGCGCCGCCGCTCGACACGCCCCCCGAGGGATCCTGGTCGTGCGCGCTCTGCATCCGACAGTTCCACAAGTGAACAGGTGACGTCACACTACACATGTACTGCCTGGCGCCGCCGCTCGACACGCCCCCCGAGGGATCCTGGTCGTGTTGCGGGATGATGTTCGCTGTACCATCAGGTAAACGGGGCTCAACTGAACAGTAGCATAATACTATAACGTTACTATTTGCCTCTCTAATCTGTCTTCCCTACGGACACTGTTAGAGTCATCTCTACTCATCTTACCATTTTTTTGTATGTAATAAAAAGTAGAGAGTATATCTATTCTATTTTTACTTATCCAGAGGTGAGAACTTTCTATACAGAATTTCATTAATTATTCCATGCCATCTTTTTCATATACTCTTTTCTCTTTTCCAGATTGCACACAGTACGATCGAGTGCGAGACAGAATGTCATGCTGACACTACACGATCGTTTAATTCCGAACTCTCAATCAATCCAACATAAGGTAGCGAACATAAACATCAAGGGCCAGCTCTAAACGTCAATGGCATACCTCATAATTAGTTTAAGAGGTTGACGAACTGTTTTAAGGTTTGACGATCGGCTCGGAAGTTTATCGATCAGTACGGAAGTTTCACGATCAGTTCGGAAGTTTCACGATCAATAGGGCGAGCACGAAGCATTTGCAAAATGTACACTATCCGATAATACAAATAATACAATACAAGCACATCATCAAGAAATACAAATTTTTACAAACATGAGAAAAAGGTACTATAGGCGTAATAGCAAAGCACCTAGTCACCTAAAGCACCTAGTGTACCGTCGCAAAATGCCTGTCCAGAACATCTCTTCTAGACATGCATTTTGCGAAGATACTACAGCTTTAAGATATGGGACTCCTTTTTGAAGTATACATTACGTATAGTCAAAATGTTTGTATTCGCCCTACAGTTGTGTCGATCGTCGATCGTATAGTGCCAGGTAGGATATAGCTAGGTAGTTAGCGCGTAACGAATGTCGGCGTACGTACCGTACAATCGGGTGATCAGGTGTATCTTGTCATTAATGTGTTAGCGGAGTTGACACAGTGTTGCCATAGTATAGAGTTGTCGGCCGGGGCTGAGTGTGGACCCTTTTTAGACCTTACACAGTTATAACACAGTTCAAATTCATATGTTTCTTCGCCTAAACAAGATGAAGATAGGAATTTAATTAATAAAGATAGTCTCAAGTATAGATACGAAATCCATTCCAGCGTCACGAGACGCATGTGTTTTTAATACATTTTATTAAAAAACATGTGTCTCGTGAAGTTAGAGGACCTAATAATATAAGGCACATCAGATTTTTAAACTTTTTCGTTCCAATATTGGGCAAAAGTCGACCAAACTGCTTTCTTATGCTGTGGCATAAATTTTATTGACTTTGTAAACCTTTAAGCGCTTGTTTACGTAAGAACAATAGATTTATGATTGAAAGTAGGCCGATGACTGTTAACAAGTTTCGTTTTGTTCACACTCAACCTTGGCGTTGTCTCAATGTATATTAATGCGTATTTTAACTCTCTTAAAACTTAAGCGTGTATAATCATGCATATCCATCTCATAGTAAAAACGAATGGTCATTTTCTTAACCGAACTTCAAAATAAGAGTTTTTAAAAGCCTGATTAAAATTAATCGTTGGTTAATAGTGTTGCTGTCTCGAACAATAACATACCATAATGTTTAAATCACTAAATATCTGTGTAATATCACTAAACATCTAATCAACAAATTTGACTGTAAATTCGCTTAGTATTTCAAACTGCTTGGTTGATTTTGATTTACCAACATTTATATTTCTTGAGGATAATCTAATACGTTATTATTAATCATCATCATCAGCCCATCACGTTCCCACTGCTGGGACACGGGCCTTCTCTCATAGAGAGTTTTATTAATTATTATTAATAATAATAGTAAATAGAACCCGTATAGAGCCGGTGCGGGTCGCTAGTCAACGATAAACATTGGTCAGACTTTCACTAACTCGATATTTTATCTATTTTGTCGATAATAGCTTGGATATTGTACTATCACATGGATATGCAGAAACAGCGCTCTTTCTACCTCTACCGGTGCTTGTTTTAGTATTCTGTAATTTATTTTATAACTCACCCCCAGGCACGCGTGACCCTTAAGTAATGCGAGATAATTAACGACAAAACTTAATCTAAAACCACCTTATCTAAACCAAGATAAATAAGTTGATCTTAAACGTTTTATGCTCCTTTTGAGGTTAGGTCGGCATTGCATGCTAATAAAGGATTAAGAATGCATTGTCATCGAGTTGTGAGCTACCCTGAAAGTTTCAGCTGGATAGCTAATCGGGAAGTGCTCGAAATTTGAGTTGCAAGATTCCACCCGGAACGACAAACAGACAGACAAACTAGAAAGTTAGTTACGATACTTGACATTTGTGGTTAGCGAATACCCCGTTTGGCACCATATATTTAAGTTTAGCTGTCTCTTTATACTATTTATTTATTACTTGTTTTTGTATTTCTCTTTTCTTAAAACAAAGTTTTATAATTTTACATTTTATATTTTCTCAAGCTGTCCAAACGTCACAACCCACTTTTTATAACCACAGACCAAACAGGCTGATTCTAAAGCAACCTCAAATAATTATGTTGTTAATTGATTTTGTGGTTGTCAAATAAACGTTTTTTCTTTCGTTCTTTACTTAATAAAAACGTGGTAAAAAAGAAGTATACTGCTTTAAAAAAAATGCAGCCCAAAGTTGAGTAACTCACAAATTCCGGAACCAAAGTTATTATGGAAAGTGCGCATACTATTAGAATGATAAATTCATTAAATCTTAATTTTTAAGAGGTAGTCGATTATTTTTTATGATTATATAAGTGTAAAATTTTTCTCGCATTACCTCCCCCCTTGACATTATTACACTTGGTATATAAATACGTAATCGTACGTAAGGCTCACTCTTGTAAATGTTGTAAATTATACTCTGGAACGAAGTCAGTGCCTATTCAAATAATATGTGCCCAAATGCCGAGAAATAAGGTGCATTATCTAACAAAAATTCAATCAATATGCGAATATATATGATGTATTAACAATCAATGCTGGATCTAATAGATACGAATAATATAACCGGCCAAGTACGAGTCGGCCTCGCGCACGAAGGGTTCCGTACGTAAATATTTATTTTGTTCTGTTTTTTTAGTATTTGTTGTTATAACGGCAAGAGAAATACATCATCTGTGAAAATTTTAACTGTATAACTATCACGGTTCACGAGATACAGCCTGCTGACAGACGGACGGACAGCGAAGTTTTAGTAATAGGGTTCCGTTTTACCCTTTGGGTACGGAACCCTAAAAAGGCGGATGAAATCTCGCTAAGCAACAACTGATACATAGCAATGGCGGTGGCGTTATGGCCGATCGGCATAGCACGATTTAAATGTGTGCGTGACGCTTGTGTACGAACGAGCGGACCGGCATTGGCATGGATTGAGTGCTTCTCTTTTAAATTTGATGACGAAGCGTCCGGTTTTTCTTTCGTTCAAGATTAGGCCCATGGGTTTACTTCTATCATGCGTAAGTTATGTTAATTTGTTTTATCGTCTTTCGTTGAAAGACAAAGTCGAATTTTTTTGAAGGAATTAGGCCCTGACTTCGTTCCGAAACAAGTTTTTTCACTGTGCTTGAACTGCATACGCATTTATCATACGTCTTGAGTATACCATTAAATAGTCGAAGATTTAGCAAAGTTATTGAAAACTGCATGTTTTAAAATGATTAATATAATTTGACTAAATTAAATCTAATTTACATAACTAGTTGCGCCGCGCGGTTTCACCCGCGTAGAATTTGGTTAACAGCTGCTTTCTCGTGGACTGTTCGTGTTACCGGGATCAAAAGTATCCTATGTCCTATTCTAGGACCTAAAACACCTACGAAATTTCATCAAAATCCGTTTAGTCGTTATGGAGTTTGTGGGAACAAACACACACAAAAAAACACAAACAAAAGTTCTGGGTGGCACTGCAATTGTTATGTGCAGGCGTGGCGCTTACCATCAGGCGAACGGCTTACTCGTCTCATCACTCAGTTCCATAAAAAAACACACAAACATTTGCATTATATTAGTAGGGTACCCTTTACCCCTATTCTTGCTAGTAGTTGCTTGAACTGAAAAAAGGTTTAAAACAAATAGGCCTATCTCATAAATGAAGTGAATACTACTAACATTATAAATGCGTATGTTTGTGAGGATGGATAGATGGATGTGAGTCAATCACCCAAACACGACTGATCTGTCTGTCGTCGATGAAATTTGGCATGATACTTGAGGTCCAGGAAAAGGACATAGAATACTTTTTGTCCCGGAAAACCGTTGGTGAAACCGGGTGTCCCTCTGAACTTCGACAGTTCATTATTTCGACACGACACTTATAATAAAGAACTGCTCTCACCTTTGGGATGGTTCAGCTAAATATCAACTTGAGGCACTTGAATCAATCGAGAGGCGAGCCAAGAGACTCATTGGTGATGACGCGCTATTCGAGTCAAGACTACACAGTCTTGAACATCGACGCAGAATTGCCAGGCTATCAGTTTTTTATCGGATACATTTCGGAGAGTGTGCGTCGGAATTGCACCAACTAATTCCCCCAACCCCATTTTATCATCGGACTACAAGACGTACGGCAATACGCCACCGTTTCATGGTGGACATTCCTCCCGCGCGTACTAAGCGCTTCGCTTCCACTTTTATTATGCGTACTGCTAACGAGTGGAACTCCCTGCCAGAGTCAGTCTTTCCCGATAGCTATAATCTGGGAATCTTCAAGTCTCGAGTGAACGGGTACTATCTTGGTAAGCGTGCTAGATCGTCGACCGCATCGTCGCTTACCATCAGGTGACATAGTGGTCAAACGCAAGCCAATTAAAAGATAAAAAAAAAAAAAAAAAAAACCGTCGGAAGTTCAGAGAGGCACCGGGTGAAACCACGGAGAGCAACTAGTTTTTCATATTACAATAAAGTTTTCACAGACTTTACTAAACCAGCGACAAAATCTATCGTAGTATTTGTTTTAAATCAATTATTGTAAGTACATTATGTGTAACGTTAAATTGTAAGAGTTCGCGGTCTATACAATGTGTGACATTGTACAAATCAAACTAACGTGTAAGATTCTATTTTATTTTTGTACTAATCCGTATTTTTTATGCTTAAGCGGCTCATCACGTTTCATGCATTCCAGTTTTAAATGTTAATTAAAATATCATGGAGTCATTTAATGTTAGATGTAGTTATAATGATTTGGAAATTGATGGGAATGTGTAAAAATGAGCGAGATGAATGCTCCAAATGTGCTATTTTTTTGTATGTCTAATCTATTACATCGATATCTACCATTTCAAGTATTCGTATACATTTATTTCATCACGAATAGGTTAAAAACGGTTGCCAGATATTAGTACGATGGTGAAGCAAGGAAGGAGTAAAAGTGGTTAATACGCGCAAACTGAAGGTCATTGTACAAAAGTTGCTTGGTACAGGCCAAAAGATGGCGTTGTTCGGTTATCGGACAAATGTGAGAGCTCAGAGTAAAGCGCGTTCTGGGACCATGATACTTTTAGGTCTTGGTCCTCATTAGATGCAGGGACTTCTTGACTGGGGACCAGAACCTATAGGATCATGTTCAGAGCTCATTCTATCTATATCATAGCTATGTCTAACATAATATGTGTATAAACCAAAAGGGGGCTTATTCTTCACGTCATGGCGAACAACGTTTGTTCATTGAGTTTTGGAATATCGGAGATTTTCAATCAACAAAAGTTTTAATTGAGTTTCAAAGAGTAGAAAAAACAACATGACAACCCTACAACAATAATACAGCAGTTTGAAATGAGAACTGATTCAAGTTAGGGTTGTCGCAAACATAAAAGAATTTTACTTTTATGTGGGAATTCTTTCTAAATACGCTGTATCCAACCTTTGAACACGTCAAGTTATTCGCATTCTCGGTCAGAACAGCCCCCTTCGGGTCTTTATACATATGAAGTTACACCTTGTATATGAAACGAATTTGAGTGACTTGTTGCAACGACGGGCGATTCAACTTTGTACAAAAACATAAATGTAGTATTCATGTCTACTTAAGAAATCAGATGATTTATTCCATTGACGGTCTATGAATTTAAGTTATATGTTTTACTATTTTACCAGAATTTGTATATATTTATTTACTAATGCGTGTATCAATATCAGTAGGTGAGAGCCAGTAATTTAAGAAATAAGAATAGTGCACACGTTACTGTTTCGAAATGGTCTTGGAATTACAAGCGCAAAAAGTGTATAACAATACGCTTTTCTTATGTTTTGTATTTCTTAGGCGTAATATTTACACAAGCATATTTTAACAATGTGCTAATTATCAACTTGATTTTTTATGTGTTTTTTTCTGTTGCGTCTGTACTATAGAGTATTGAAAGCCGACAAATTCTAGTAAAATTAAAGTAAATGTAATGTGTAGTGTGTAAAGCGACATGTTGGGCGCAACACAAATCGCGGCCGCAAATGTATGACGTCACTAATTTCTGTACGAAATGCGTTCGTTTGCTTTGGTCTGCGTTTCGCCTAACGCCCGGTTCCGATATTCAAGAAACAAATGGTTATAGCTAAGCATTAATTTGCATTAATTAGTAAAATGGGTGCTATTATAATTTTAAACAACATCCACGATATATCTAACGTACTGATTGGTAGGTTTTTCGTATGCCAGAGGCCGTTTGGGTGGGTACTACCACTTTGCCAGTTAGTCAGCCGCCAAGCAGTAGTGCGCAAGCATTACTGTGTTCCGGTTTGTAGGGCATTGTAACCAGCGAAATTACTGGGCATTATGAGACTCAACAGCGAATTGTCTCAGGGTGACGAGCGCAGTGCAGCGCCGCGCAGGATTTTGCAATCAAAATTCTGGGTGGTGCTGTTATTTTTATGGGCTGGCGTATTGCTTACCATAAAGCAAACGACCAGATCGTCTCGTCATGCAGTTACATAAAAAAAATCGTTGACGTCCAGAATGTCATCATGGAGAATTATAGAAGCATCTGCAGACGCATTTATAATTCTCCGATAATAAAGTACACACGGTACACGGCAAGGGAAGCTGTGTCGCAAGCGCAGACTCAGTCACACATTTAATATTCTTGTACGTGCACACGTATAGTAAACACACTAAAGTCTTAACTCTCAACAGGGAGACACGGCAACTGCACGTTTATCGACGACAGAAAAGCGTCTCACTACATTCCCATACATGCTTCCCCGTTAAAATGTGGCAGTAAAAAATATCGTACTGTGCTGTTGTCGTGGAGAATTATAAAAGTGGTCAGTATAACTATTAATAGATAAAACGGTATTTTTCTACAATCTCGTTCATTTTGCTTCCCTGTTAAAACGTGACAGTAACAAATACCGGGGTGTGCCGTTTTCGTGGATAATTATAAAGAAAAATCAAAATATAAAGAATTATAAATTCATAGCTAAAACGGTATTTTTCAACAAACGCATTCACTAAAGTTTGGAAACTAAGAGAAAGTAGAAAATTTGCCTCGGCAGCCGAACTGAGCAGACGTGTTAGTAAATTTTCTTAAAATTCATATATTACTACTATACAAAAACAAGCCGTAACATCCAGTGCTAAATGACGAAATTTGCATAGTTCTAAGTGATCAACATTCAACCTTTTGTCACCGAAAATAGAAGACTCGAGCCGCGCGCTTCGCTACGTCGTGGTTGCTGCACCCCACCTCACCTCGGGTAAAAGAAACAGTTGCATTTTTTGTTCTCCTCGCACCTAGTCTCACGCGTCATGAATGTCCATCGTTCGCCACAGAGTAAAGATAAAACAGTAAGTCTGGGTACTCTGGGTACCTCACACTCTCAACCGGACCTGTCCAAAGCTACTGAGCATGAGGCAGATATGCAAACCTCTTTCCGAAAAAGAAAACAAAGAGAGTGCGACTGTGAATGTAATCAGGCGTTGATAAGTGCATTGCACACTTTCCGTACGGAGATGATACTTGCTCTAGAAACAAATATGAAACCGATGCGTGATGACATATCTGCTATGAAAAATCAGACTAATGATATTAAAGGCTTAACTGAAAGGTTGTTAGCTGAAAACTCTGACATGAAAGCTGAAATTTCACAACTAAAAACTACCAGCTCTGCTGCGGATATAAAGATCAGCACACTCGAAAATGAGATTGAGAAACTCAAAACTACACCGATAACAGCAACGCCAGCTAAGTCACAAATATTTGAAAACGAGAAAATCATAAATGAAATACAGGAAAGGGCTTATAGGAGTAAAAATATTATAGTTGTTGGTTTACCAGAATCGACCAATGCAGATGAATCTATTCGCCGTGCTGAGGATATGAGCTCTGTCCAAAAGATTCTCCAAAATTCTCTCTCAGTCAATTCTAGAATCACTAAAGTTCTGCGACTTGGTACATTTTTTACTGGCAAAGTTCGCCCTCTTAAGATATGCCTTGAAAGTCCCCAAGAGGTTAAAAATATAATGAGAAATAAAAGCAAACTTCAAGGTGATGTCAGAATGTATTATGACCAGACCCCCACCGAAAAGAACCTACTGAAAGAGCTTAGCCAAGAATTAGCCCGCCGTAAGGAAAATGGAGAAAGTGATCTTACCATCAGATACATAAAGGGTACACCAAAAATCGTACAATCAACACCAAAAAACTAAATGAGCTGACGCCTAACCTGCAAAAAAACTCGGACGATACAGTTACTTACCAATTATGCCATACATATCAAGACTTGCACATAACCAAGACGTGCCTAAACTTCTTCTATGCCAATGTAAGAAGCATATGTAAATCAGGGAAATTCAATGAATTACAATGCACACTACGATCGATCGAAAGCACAGTTCACGTGATATTACTGACGGAAACTTGGCTAAAGTCAAATGAAGAAGCTCTAAGTTACCAACTCCCCAACTACACACATTATTACAACATCAGAACCGACTCCAGGGGTGGTGGTGTTTCCATTTACGTGCACAATGACTTGAAACATAGCTTGACAGAAGAAACCTACACGGGAGGCATCAACTACCTATGGATTTATCTTGAAAAATACGCATTAGACATAGGCGTCTTGTACAATCCTGGTAATAAAAATATTACTCAATTTCTAGAAGTCTATTCAACTCAGCTACTCGAAAGAAGACGAGCTATAGTATTTGGTGATCTAAATACTGACCTACTTGCAAAAAATCGAAATACCAAACGCTATCGCGAAATGCTACGAGAGTCTGATTATGGAATTATAAATAATATCGATGAAGAATACTGTACACGGGAATCACCAACGACGAAAACAATACTTGACCACGTTTGTTCGAACCTTAAGGACAAAAAATTTCATATGGCTATTATTGAGTCCCCTATGTCTGATCACAAACAGATCTTTTTGACAATGAAAAAATACAAGCCCCCGCCCAAGAAACGTGTGATGTACGAAGCAGTGGACTACAAAAAGTTATACGATTCCTTCAAAAATTGTATTTATGACTATATGGTTCCAAACTATGACAAAATAGAGAACATTATAAAAAGTAACCTCAAGGAGAGCAAAATCACTAAAACTAAAATACTGAACCCACCCCAACAAGACTGGATATGCAAAGAAATTACTACCAAGATTAGAAAGAGAAATGAATTATGGTACAGACTTAAACGGAATCCAGATAGTGAAGAACTGAAAACGCAATTTTGTACAGTGAGACATGATACCGCTGAAAAAATAAGGAAATCAAAGAATGAGTACTACTATGGTGAATTTATGAAATGCGTAACAAATCCAAAGAAGATGTGGAACTTGATAAATACTTTATCTAATAATAAAACCAAATCAGATTGTACTCCCCCAAAACTTCTAACTGAATTGGGTCCCATAACAGATGGAAATGCTATTTGCGCGACATTTAACAACTACTTCTCAACTATAGGGTCAACTCTGGCCAATTTGATCCTTGCTCGATATCAACAAAACCTTGCTTCACCTCAGATTCCGCAATACACAAATCAATTTTCTAATTTTACTCCTTGTCAAAAAGATGAAATTTCCAAAATAATTTGTAACCTTGATCCAAACTGTAGTGTGGGAATAGATGGTATCTCAACTAAAGTCATCAAATGTATAAGTGACTTAATAGGAGATGAACTGACTGACTGTATCAACAAACATCTAGCTGAAGGGACGTTTCCCGATGCCTTAAAGGTAGCTAAGGTCACTCCTATCTATAAGGCGGGTACTAAAACTGATCCAAGCAATTACCGGCCTATTTCGGTATTACCTGTTATTTCCAAAATCTTTGAAAAGGTCATTCACTCACGCTTAGACAAATATTTAACTTCCATCAATTTTCTTTTTGTACGACAATATGGATTCCGATCACACTCAAATACTCTGTCAGCGACAGCAGATTTGATAACCAAAATTAAAACTAATATCGATCAGAAAATGCTAGCCCTGGGCATTTTTATTGACCTGAAAAAAGCATTTGATACAGTCAGTCACTCTATTCTGCTCCAAAAACTAAACGACCTAGGTATAACAGGAACGGCCTATAAAATGTTCGAGTCTTATTTGACTAATAGATTCCAGATAGTTAAGATCGGTGAGTATCAAAGTAAACCACATAAAATATCCTTTGGTGTTCCACAGGGGTCCATACTTGGACCGCTGTTGTTTCTAATCTACATTAACTCCATTCACGAAATCGCATTGCACGGAAACATATCGTTATATGCAGATGACACCTGTCTTTTCTATTTTGGAAGTTCCATACCGGATATGCTAAACCAAGCTCAAGAAGACCTAAACAAACTCGTTTGTTGGTTCCAAGATAATCTCCTAACTATTAATGCGTCTAAAACAAGCTACGTCTTTTTTAAATCCAAAAACAAAAAAGTTCTTTTAGACTCGCCCCTCAAAATTGATCAGGAAATACTCCAAGAAAAATATTCCGAAAAATACCTAGGCCTACATTTAGATAATCACCTAAATTGGAATATACATATAGACCGTATTCGTTCTAAACTGTCGTCCTTATTGGGTTCTCTGCGTAATATAGTACGATGCCTCCCCCGTCGCGTGCGCCAAACGATATATAATTCATTAGTGAAGCCGCATCTATTATACCTGATTGAGATTTGGGGTAGCGCTCCAAAAACTAATCTTAAAGACTTACAGATTGCACAAAACAAACTTATTAAAATGTTATTTAATTATGACTATCTAACACCTACAATAAAAATATACAAGGAAACAAAGTACATGAATATTAAACAACTATATAACTACTGCACGTGTATACTTATAAGAAAAATTCTTAATAAGTCAATTCATACCGAAATTTCATTTACTAAAATACATGAGATACATAGCCGCAGCAGTCGTAGAAAAGACCACATCATACTTCCAAGAGTGCGAACCACCCATGGTACGAGAACCATAAGTTTTGCGGGAGTACAAATTTATAACAAATTACCAAAGGAGGTGAAGAATGCAGTTTCTTTTAACATTTTTAAAAATAAACTAAAGAGACACATACTGAACGACATAACATTACTAAGATAAACAAGTTATCAATCTGATGTTGCTTGCACTGTGGCGCCTACGTATATTCTTGCCTGTCATGTCAATATTATACGTCCAAACTAGGTACGGTTTTATCCCTGCGGGTAGTTAGAAAATATTTTATGATAATATTGTCTGCTTTATACCTAAGTTACTTTTATATTCACAAAATGTCGAAGCACATAATTTACTTTAAGCCTTTTTTTTTTTTTCTCATATAAGTGAAATGTAATTTCTTGTTGAGAAATAAATATTCTTTAACCCGAACTATCGTGAGTCGAAATATTCATTATAAATCTATATATGTCTGCGCCGCGAATCCAAAGCGTTAACTCTCGGAAGAAGGACAACCTAATTGTCCGAAACCCGGTCGGAGTCATCCGACACAATCATAACGTGAGGGTAGCCGTTTATATTTATAATAAACGCATTCATTTTGCTTCCCTATTAAAACGTGACAAAAACAAATACCGCCGTTATCGTGGAGAATTATAAAAGTGCCGAATATAACTGGTTTTTTCTTGGTAATAGGAACCGGGCATATGTTAACTGTGATCAGAACTAGGTGGTTGTGAACGTAGTGCGGGGTCTACATGAGTTTTGGATGCTTTTTTTAAGTCTAATATTAGTGTAGCGACAAAAACCGAATTTTCTTTAACGAACAATTTTATTCCTGCCAAATGATAAAGCTGCGTAATTCTTTATATTTTTTTATAACTTTCATAAGGTTGTCTCTCATCAACTCGGTCGTGTTAGAATGTTTGTTTGCTACGGTGTGATAGGCGTTCACTTTTGTATTTGGTGTAAATAACTCCAAATAGTTTGAATACATTTTAACCTGAAACTTATTACTGTAGTATATTCATCAAGCACAAATGGCTCGGCTGTATATTAACAGAGACAGCTATGCACTTAGACATGTTTAAATGTTGTAAAATAATGGTTAAATTCATTGAAACAGCATTTAAACATGTTCAAAATCGTGCGAGTTTGTCTTATTCTGAAACATAACTGCATCAGCTAATCTAAATAAGGCCTGCGCAGACGAATAAATGTTACGTAACTAAATCCGCGAAAAAATAAAGTCCGCAGCTGACGTTAGCGGACTCGACCCACACTACACTCGATCGTTTGTCCGCAAGAATCGAGGGCGATCCGTGTATAAAATGGTCGGCGGACACCCGCGGACTTTTTCGTACCTGCTTTGGAGCATACAACTTTAAGTATTCTATTTTAGCGGATTAAAAAGTCCGCGGCGGACTTTCGTCGTCTGTGTAGCCCTATATGTAAGTATATTGTTCAAATCTTTTACGCTATGAATTTCGTATAAAACGTATTCATGCCTCATGCCTATTCTTTCCAATAACTTGACTACTCTTGGGTAACATATAAATTGTGAAACATAAATCTGAATATTTATACTAACATGCAAAAAATCATAGAAAAGTTACATACACCTGTTAAACCTTACAAAGATATCCTTTATGTTAAGGAGTTTGGACCCTAGTACTCGGTCACTCTTGGTCATCACTTTTGGTCAAAAACATTCATAAAAAGGTTTTTTTCAGAATGTTTCTGGTCTCTTGCCCACAATTTCGTATGTTACTCCAAGGGAGGTTCTTTATTTGATAATGAATTTGTTAGATTTTACTGTAAGATATCCATCCTGTAATATGTGTCATACTATATGTGGTGACGTAAGAATAAATCGAAATGATGTAATTTTGTTGTTTTATTTACGTGTTTACTAAGGTCACTCACTTCCTTTTTTAGTATTTTTTATCGATCCATGTAGGGCTGAATACCATGTACGGCTTCCTTACGAAAGTTAGCTATTTTGTTTAGCTTAAAAAGTAAAAAATTGTGATAGGTTTGCTACCTGGTACATTGACTTGGCGACGTTGATCCTTCCGTTGCCACTAGATGATGCCTCCAAGACGCGGTTGTTCTTGCGGATTGATTGATTTTAGATGCAATATTAGTGAGACTTGTTTCTTATGACCCTTTGGATCCGTATCGTAAATATATAAGTGTTTATTTTCTACGTTTAGCGGGTTCGATTTCCGACTCTGGCAACTGACTTGTAAAAAATCTTTGAGCGCAGTTATTTTTATTTCTAGAAATAAAGAAATGTTTCCTTTGAGTAAAATTTGCTAACTTCAATATTCAGGGTACTTTTAACTACTTTCCTTCCGGGGAGCATTGGTTTGTTCCACCCTGTATATACCCTTACCTTGTATATACTTGCTTAATCCGCTACTGCACTTGTGTAAACGTGAACTCGAGGTTATTTCGCGGGTTGACACGATTTTTTACATGAAAATTGAAACGTAACCCGTGGGTCCAATATGGAATATAATATTCTAAAAATGGCCAACATGGAATCGCCTGTCAGGCGATAAGAGAGTCTGTAAAACCAAATAAAACGCAGGTTATCAACTATAGTTTATTTATTTATCGGAACATTCACTACTTTGTATCTAAACCAAACATATTTTGGCGTTAAATATCTGATTTGTTTATATTTGCTAAAATTGCACATTCTACGTTAAAACTAATTTTAGACTAATCTAAAATCTAATAATATACTTGTAATTATCATTTCTACAACAGACCTATAAAGGATAACAGAAGCATATAATATAGACAAAACATGACGTTAGATCTTTGATTGATAGAATATTATCCAATATCGAATATAATATCAATAATATCAAATATCAATATATTGGACAGATTCGATTTTTGATAGGTTTACAGCTAACAGAATTCGATTATAAAATAGTTGTGATTACTACTCGGTTCCATTTATTAATTATACATAACAAATATATAATTGAAGTTATTAAAATAAAAATCTTCAGTATTCCGTCTGTTTTATCGTCTACGGGTAACATATGTTATAAATTATTAAAGATCACTTCGAAGAGAATATCACTGGACACTAAATAATAATAAAATATGAAGTATAAAAGTAACAAAATTATAATGATATTTAATAAATAAAAATACAATATACTAGCTACGTTTTAATAAAATGTTAAAATTCATGAAAATTTAAGTTATTGTTATATATTGGGTTTAAACGAAATACTTATAACATGATAACTAATATCGAGACATCTATTTAAAATATTTCCATTGAAAATCGCGTAGGTGTTGTAGTTACATATTATTTAGGCACCAAGTCGTATTTCTTCTTCATTACTATTGCCTAAGTCAGTATATTGTCATGGTTAGGTCAAACATTAAAAATATACAAATATCGAAACACACCAAATGCTGAGTGACGATTAAATATTAAACATATTGTAATAAAGTATAAATTAAAATTCCCGCAGCAAATTAAAAGAATTACTTTGAATTAAAGGAATATAATATTAAGATTTTGTTTAATTGATATGAAAACAATGTCCATAAGTTATCAAGTTATCATTCTATACCTAGTTCCACATTTTGCAAAAAATGCTATTTATATTACCATATATACAGATGTCGATGTTGTATTTATACAGATGTCTGTTATACAATCGGTGTGTTTCAAATTCTTTAATTCATAAATAATTATCTACGATTTATAACAAATAAAGCAGCGACTTAATATACAAAACAAAATATCGAAGCTGAAAATCATATTTTATACAAAAATCAACACTTTTAAAACATAATATCAGCGATATTAAGAAAAAACATAAATATACATTTTAAATTTATAACTTGCTAAGTAACACGTACATCATCACAAAGTTTTGTGACAAACTTAACATAAGATTACTACAGCATTGGAAGACATTTCGATTTTGTTGTTTTCATCAATAATAGTAAATATTGATTAATGATTGAATAATATATAGTAATCCAAAATAACTATTACCTTACCTTATAATATATTTATGTATGTAACTTACAGTGTTCTTGTGAGTTATTTAAAATAGTGATTAAAGAATCTACTTTTATAGCCTACAAAATAAAAAAGATTCTACAATTTGGTCAGGCGTTCCATGAAAACAAGCGTCAAGGAACGCGAGGTTTTAATAAATGATTCAATATTTCGTAATTTTTGCTAATATTCTAGTGTTCCAAATTTATAGTTCGTGTGAGAGTTTATTTTTAATCTAAAGTAACAGAGTAGTATTGGATATTTTTATCCTAATTTTCCTGTAGAATAAGGGGCTCCAATTTTTTTTATATCTGCAATAATATCTTTTTTGGTTTTATTTTTAAATACTTAATAATAAAATATAATTGTAATTGAATTTTAAATTTATTAAGTTAATTGCTGACTAACATACTTTTAAATTAGTTAAGCATTTATACTATAATGTTCCTAAATCTTTAGTGCATCGAGATTAAGGTAACTACAATTTAGATCGAATCTTGTTTTTGATTATTAAAAAATCATGTATTCATTAATCTTTAATTTGAATAAGACGTCAGTTTTTAAAGTCAATCATTTGAGCTCAAAAATATAAATAACACTTCAATCTAGTTGTTGAGGTGCGCGATATGTTCTAATAAAAGATAAGCCAAACTTATTGCCTAACAATCTACTGGCCTTTCTTTTGGGCAAGGGTGCTAAAACTTTATCAAAACCATAGCAAAGTTTTTTTAAATTGATTTGAACCATTATTATTGCAATTAATTTGGCTTAACCAGCTTTACCTAAACGAGCAATCTAAAACTAAAAATGTGAGCAAATAAAAGCACACGAGCGATTGTGCTCACAGCAAAATATCGTTATTTTATGAGCATACTTAACACGAGCAAGCATATTGCTCATGTAGCGTAATTATATCTAAGCTTAAATTATGGCATATTTATTTATGGTTTGTATATTATAATTTATAATATAGTACTACCACTAGTTGAGCTTCGTCTTACAGTCTAAACGAGCAAGTGATAACGTGTTACAATATATTTGGTTTTAAATTTACGAAAATAATCAACAACAGCACCGTGTATATCACTGTATACTATTCGTTGTTTAAATGTATTTATAATATATTATATATTAATTTATTTTAACTTGATTATTCAGCGCAATTATTTTTGAAAATTCTGAAGTAGTTTAAAGGAACTATGCGAAATCGTTTGGCCTTTCAGTGGTAAGGTCTTAACGCACTGTTTTAAAATATCATAAGGATAAATACCCTACTTACCCTACGTGCCGAATAAGGCGTTACTTTAAAATAAATATGTGTAAACTTAATGAATTTTAGATTCATACATAGATTTAAAAGTCAACAAAGTGATAGACCATCTAATATTTAAAACAAAACAAGGGATACAGATAGTGTCATCTTGTAAGATAAAACAATGTAGTATTGTATATAATCTGGTAACATGTAGTGTTCTAGAATGTAAAAAGCATATCATACAAAATATACTTACATAATATATTATTATTGCTATTACGACATAATATTCTCATAATTAAATACTTAGTTTGTGTTACATATGCACCTTATAAACATTTTTAAAATGATTGTCAAAATAAAATAGTGATGCTTCGCTAGTAATGTTTGCAAAAATATTTAAATTTTATATTATGTTTTGCTTTATATTTGTATAAATATAAAAATAGATATAGATAATAGAATTATGCTATTAAAATATAGATAAACTTCTTAAAGTTTAAATAGTACAAGAACAAGATCACAGTAGATAAAAATAAGCACCTAAGAAATAAGTAAAAAAACTCTTGAAACTTAACGCTCGCATTAAATATGTTAAGCAAAACTCGTTTATACAAAAAAAATAATATGCTTAATATATTATAAAAATATTTTTTTCAAATATTCTACAAGATGATTATGACAATGATGCTAGGTTTATATATGTTTCGAACATGTCGTCACAATTTTTGCCATAAAAATATTACGTTTTGAGACTTGAACTCATGGTCTGCACATACTTATTCATTTGAATACTTCGTTAACATATCATTTTGATTTATGTCTATGGGATTACATTTTTAATATTTTGTGATTTCAATTTGGTGAGAATATTATAATCGATATTTTGGTATTAAATGACATATTAACATTTGCGACGTCATTTCATTTTGTGCCAAATTCATATTTTAGTGACATTTGGTTTTTTCAAATTATCTAAGTACTTGATGCTGTCACATTCCGTGACGGTGTTGATATGTGACGCCATGGGACTGGTGTTAGTTGACCATGAATATCGGCCATTCGGGACACGCGGCGGGCGGTGGAATGGGGATAGGTGAGCCACCATTCACAGATAATACTTCTGGCATCTGAAAGGAAAAAGTAGTCCATTAGTATTTATAACATTGGAGGTAAATACCTAGAAAGTAAACTAGTTTCTATTTATTTAATCATAATTCTAAAATGTAACGAAGAATTTAATTATGGTGTACCTATTTGGGAAAATAAAACTACAATTATGATGAAAAAACAGGTAGTCCATCTAAGCGGTTTCTGTTACTTGTAATATGAACCCAGGACATTTTAGATGCGATGTCTTTTTAATGTACCCTTAAAATGTAGCATGGCAATTTTTTTTATATAAATTGCGTTGGTCTGGAACTGTTAAAGACTACTATCATGTATAGTATGATATTTCAGTCGCAACATATCGCAACAATCACCTAACAGAAAACACGAAAAATTTATAATAAGTTCAAATTTAACTGACCTAGTCTTGCTCTTCATTTTGTCATTGCTACAGGCTCTTACCATGGGTTGCGGATGGTGCGGCTGGTGGTAGTAGTGTGCAGGCGACACAGGCGGGGTCGGGTAGCCCCAGTAGACGAGTGGCGGCGGCGGCAGCGTACCCCCCATGGCTGGGTAGTAGTAGGTTAGTGGACCTGGAGTATACCATTTATTGTAAGCTAGGGAAGTACTGAGAGGGACAGTGCTTAAAATACCTAATATATCTATAGTAAAAAATTGGGTGTATTAAATTAGTTTTTCGTGTAGTATTGTAGAAAATCTAGTTATGATAGATAATTTTATAGCCGATAATTACGCATTATTATCTCATGCAATTTTTTGTTAGTCACACTATGTAGGTGTCGAATATATTTTTGTTATAAATGTGTAGATTTACATTCTATATAACTTAGTTTTACCATTGATTACATAAATATATAATAATATTAGACGTGCTATAATGATCCACGTCATAAATGTAAAAATCCCTTTTTAACCAATATACCACCCGTTGTTTCCATACCCCAAATGGTTCTAATATGATACCCCGAATATTAAAACTATGTAGATTAATATCTATAAAATGCTGAGCCCACATTTCAGGTAACAGGAAGTAGAAGATTGGAAGCTGAGCATTTTGTGCGAATGTCGAGTAAAGACGTACACAATATGTAAAAATTAATATTAAAAAACAAGATGAACACTCACCAGGGTCTCAGAACGCATTAACAGTCCACCAAAGCAGTGCACTTACACCAATACTGATATTCTCTGATATTGTTTGTTACACACGTCGTCGCTTGCCTCCAACCACCAAGCTGCGGACTTTACCAAACTTATGCACGCCTAGTACCCTGGTACTTTAGCACCGTTTGTTGCGACCTCAAGTCCCCTCTTTCATATTTTTTCTAGTACCTGTGCTTCCAAATTGAGCAGTCTGTAAGCCAAGTTCATTGATAACTAATATAACTAAGCAGGTACAGAGTGGTGCTTTTATTTTGCTGTGCTTTTACGATCATGCGCCAATTACTTATAATAATACTTATACAAAAGCGAAGCTGAGGCCGCAACAATAAAATGCGAATAATATATCAAGAGATAAGAGAGAGTTTATTTCATATGATCCCACAACAATGACAGAATAGATACTTACGCTTTTGTTAAGTACTGATGGGACTCCAATGGCACAACTAAACAGACACCCAGCCTCTAAAAGGGCGTTTAGGACCTTATCCCATGACTGACTCTTTCCATAAATAAACAAACCCAAAACACTAACACAAGACGTCACCGTCATGACATCGTGTATCAAATTATAAGGTTCGTAGGTTTCTAGAAAGAGGGTAGTTAAAAGTAAGCACAATTTGGTTTGTTCTACGACACACTAAGCGTTGTTTCCCTTTCCTGACACGTTTACAGTTCTCTGTCACCTATAGTTTCCATGCATTGTCCAAAGCAGATCATAGTGTAGAATATGCAGGGGTAGGAGTATTTTTGACTAAAGTGCTGTTATAAGAAATTCAAGATCAAAGTAAAACTAATTCAACTAAATCTGTCCAGAATAAAATATAAAATTTTACCTCTTAGATTATAGATAATTTTATTATTATCAAAAATCAAATGATATTAATGATAATGTTGTATTCGATTTTTGATAGTTTTCTTTGAATCGCGTGCAGATAATTATCAAGACCAACTATCAGTGAGTGCCATTACAAGGTAATATTTAAAACTAGTTTTCTCAATTCTTGAATAACTTAAAAACACGATTAGTCCATTATGCTCCATCCCTCAATATTAATAGGTATAACATGAGGAAGCTCAAGTAGTGCTTACTGTGGAGAAACGTACCAACTTGTGTCCCTCAACTCCATGATTGTTTACAAATTCCCATACATTTGACAGACTAACGTATAGTTAATAAAGCTATGTTAGGAGGCAGGGTAAGGATGATTGTGCTAGGTATCTAGTATATCTTGTGAAGGAAAGTTATACTAAATGGTGTGTGAATGTGTACTTATGGTTATATAATTTTGTTCGTTTTACCTATCTAGTATTTGGAAAAAGATATACAAAATACAAAAAGAAAAAAAGGTGATAAAGTAAAATATTAGGATACATACAAAAATCTGATACGGCCGCATAGTTTTAATAAAAAAATGTACACCACTATAATGTTGATATATAGAAATCTATACATTCTACTAACATTATAAATGTGGAAGTTAAAGATGGATGTTTGTTACTCAATCGCGCAAATATACTGAACGGATTTTGATAAAATTAGGTTTGTAGGAATTTTAAGTTATGGAAAAGGATTTATGATAAAATATAATTATATTTATGTTAGATCTATGTGCTCCATCTTAGGCCACATCATCGCTTCACATCAGGCGAGAGAGTGGCCACATAGATCTATTAAGCGTAAAAAAAGGACAGCATACTTTTTATCCCAGAAAACCACGGGTGAAACGGCAGGGCGCAGCTTACATACTTAAATACTTACCAGTTGTCTTACCTCCCATCCACCCAGAAGATATTATGATCAACAGAGTGTTAGTAAACATTTAAGGACAATACGAGGCCTTTGGAAGTTTAAGCTTAAGTGTTAGTATACCCTTCCTTCACAAATACTTGTTTAAGTATATTGTTCTACGTAGTGATAATAGATACGTATAGCACAACCACGAACCAGAGAAAACTCGCAATGTTATTCTAACACGTAAATTACTGATTTATTTATAGTTTAAACTAAAATTAACCAACTATAATAGTTATAAAATCACTATAGATCTAACGAGACAATATAAACGTGATTTAGTACGATTTGTCGTTAGATATTAAACTTCATTGATGATTTAGAAGATTTATCAACAATATAAAGGTGTTACGCATTTTTGTCTATCTTTAAAACGAAAATAATCAATTTAAGAAAAAAATGCGCAATATGCTTATGCGCACACATTTAGTGGTCTGAATAAGTTTGTGACCCCAAAATTAACGCCTAAAAGTTCATATCCTCACACCACCTCCCCCAGTCACTAAAATAAAATGGAATAGATATTTCAATAAAATTTAGCACGCGATGAGTTTAATTGTAATATTTATAAATGTATTTTTATAGAAGTCGGTTTTCGTTATATTTAACTATCCAGAATTGAATAAAAAATATTGGTTATCAATTTTATCATCAAACGGCGAAGATATTAGATTTTTGATAGTTTTAATTTCGGGTCGATGCGATGTGTTAATAAAATTGTATTCAAAGTGAACACAACTAATGTCAGTTTAATTATGGGATAGGTAAGGAACTACCCAACTTTTCATTATTATTTTCTTTTTTCCGTTTTATATGATTAAATGCCTATAGCAATATCCACCTTAGATTTTATCGACAAAACCACACATAAAGTAATCAGCCTCAGCATGCACTAAACCTTATTGAAATACCCGTTTTTACCAACAATTCTGGGATAAGACATCGAATATAAAGCTTAAAGGAAGCTTCAGAAGAGCATAGAATAGGAAGCTGTGTAAAGAGAAGATTGCTTAATGACTGGAGGAATTTCGAAAACTTTAACCGCCTGACAGGACTCCTATTTGTCGTGGTACTTTAAATAAAAGCAGTTTGGACATTATTATATTAAATGTCAAATATTTTCAACAGTTATCTCAAATCGATCTTTGTAGTCAGTGTGCTAGAAATTATTTTAGGTAAATCTTGTGTTAAATCATCCAAAAAGCAAAGATTAAAGTACCAGCTCGAAGCTAAGGTTTTGTAGTCACTGTATACAAATTATAAGACGTATAGTTTCTTAACGTAGTATCCGGCCGCGATGTGCTGTGGAAAACGGTTGACTTCAGCGCGCGTAGTACAATGCGCCTTCTTTTTAATTATTTTTATTATTTAACACCAGGCGAGGATATAGTCACTAACCATGCAAGTCAAATGCCTTAAAGCAGCACATGCTTTATCCCTTTTAACGGTGTAAGACTTTAGTGTACACAAATATCCATTTTGTATATTAATAAAACGGGATTTTAGAAATCTGGAGCATGAATAAAATATTATCGATATTAATATCAAACTATCAAAAATCGAATCTGTAAATCGACTTTGGTATCAAAAGTCGAGTTCTAGATGTCTTCCCGTTACCACAGGACGTCCTGTAGGATTAAAGTCATTGTATAAAATACATTGTACCAAAACTTACCGGCCCTTTAAAACTCATGCACATTTTCCAAAACACACTCCCGTACGGATACACCAAAATACAACAGTTTTAATCCATAATGAACACAGTTTTCCATAAAGTACAAATAAATTCATTGAGCAAACTATGTATCCCACTCCCACACTCAAATTATGTAGAGTGAAATAGATAATTTTCGCTAGTTTCTAAAATGAATCTACAATAATATAACTATGGCATTATATGGTAAGTAAACTCAAGTTAGTCAAGAATTTAAAAATAATAAAATTCATATCTTACTTTGGTTATACCACGTTTTGATAATGCCGCAATTAAATATTGGACTCAATCAAAGAGATCTAAATCTGCAATATATTTTGATACCATTATACTGCTAGAATAACAGTTAATATTAAGAATATGACAGAACAAAAGATTAGCCATTACACCGTGTGTTTGTGACTGAAGCCCCCATAAACCTATTTTGTGAAATATTGAGACAATGGCAACACCATAAGACAATGACGTTAACTTAATTTTTAAATATCTATACAGATCACCCAATTTTAAATATATATCTCCGAAAACATACAAAAAAATCTCATGGTAAGCTTCGTTTTCATTCTGTAAATTGAAGTTTCGGAAATATACAAGTAAAATTGTATATTATAATATTAAAAATAGACAATGACTACACTATGTGGTGTGAGGTATATCATAACGATGACGTTAAGCTAGGTGGAGATGCGTTACTGTTAGGTGATTATAATTATAGTTTTTCAGGATAACATGGGCCAGGAAGGGAAAGGAAGTTTGGAAACGTACGCCAAATACAAATATTTAAGAAAAAAAAATGTAAACCTAACTTCAGCTCATAAATGTGCAAAAATGCAAACAAAAACAACACACTAAACACTTACCTATAAAATAAAGTGTATAACTAATCGCAAAAAGTGCATTGTACTCGAAAAACAAAAAAACATTTGTAAGTACCGATTTTGAAGTACCGTCATAAGTACTCATTTTTGTCAGACTTGTATTCAGCCTTCGAAAAATTGGCAAAAATCATTGTCTTTCAACTTGGAATGTCTATGATTAAAAATCACAACGTTATAAATCATCTTAATTTTAAATAAGAATAACTAAATAGCTACAAATAACAACCTCTGGTAAAGACCCAGCGTTGACCGTAAGTCCTAACGATAAAGGTGCCGAATATTATTAAATTTCATTCCTTTGAAATTTCAACATTTTTGATTGTTACCTATTTTTACATATGTCTTTTTTCAAGTGGCCGCTGGGCCTTAAAGTAAAAGCCTAATTCTATTTTTGGCCGTTCTCCATACCCTGACTTATTATGAAAATGTCATCTATTAAAATAAAACAACTCAAAAAAATTAACTGACTTTTTTTAGAAAACTTCGTTTTTACTTTTTGACTTCTGTAAAATAGTAGGTAAGCACTATTTTCAGATAATTTTATATGTCAAAAATAGAACTTCCCAAACTATCAATTATCCAATATCGAATATAGACATAACATTGATAGTTTGGTTAACCAGTCACGTGACTGGTTAGGTTTTTGATAATTATATTGGATATTAGATAGGCATGGAGATGGGACCCTAACAAAAATATTTCATGAGAGTTCAACAAACTTTAAAGTCGGTATAAATTCAACAAAGCTCTTAAACCTAATAAATGAAGCTGCTTAATAATAGATGCCTTTAAAATTAATATAACTAACAACGATTTATCGAATGATTTAAGTTTTTAAATTCATAAGTGAATTTGTAAAATATCAAAAACCGCGATCAAGGCACATCTTGGTCTATTCAGCATTTGAGCTTATTGTCATTTAGTTTTACCCTGTTAAAAAAATTACTGCTATTTTAGCAGCCTCGGTTTCATATATTTTTTGCATGTTTTGTACAGCATTTTAGTAGCCAATTCTATTTCTGAACCCTACGTTTGGACAAATGCACTGTGTGTCATGTATTTTCCTGCCATTGAATTGCCCATCTGTTTCTTCATTATGTACCTATTTAAGTAAACAATCCTATTTTTAACAATCATCAGGTACCTTGAGATTTTTGTCTAATCGGAATATTTAAAACATCAATTGAGTTGTTTCTTAACTACGTAGACTCGAATATAATGTAGGTATCGTACTTGTGGTACTTGTAATACATTGATATGTATGATAGGCGCTATTAAATTTACGTTTATGAAATATTTTATAAATGTAAGAAATGTGATTATTTCAATCAAAGTTTTCGGATCTAAATTTAATGTAATGACGAGTCTAAGACATCTGAGTTGTAACTAAGTTGAGCAAACCTTGAGTATCTAAACACCGGGATAGTACGGGTACGTGGGGAACATCGACAACCCTGACATCGGGAAGGGCGTGGCCATGGAAGCCGGCAGCGCGGCGGACAATGCCGACCCGTAGCCCGCCGGCAGCGCCGTCGGCATTGCCGTCGGCAGCGCATTGGCATAAGAAAGCATCGGACTCGAGTTCGCATACGAAAATATCGGAGCTGAACCGCCGTACGAAAAGACAGGGACGGACATGGGAGTCATCTGTGGGGGGACAGTGTACTGACGCTTCGCCGGCGTCGCGTCAGTGGGGGCAAAGGCGCGGTCGTACGACCTCTTAGTCGGCAGGACCGTCTGCAGCTGCGGCAGCTGGTACTGGGCCGGCGCAGGGGAGCGGATCTGGGCGTACGCGGGCAGCATCGAGGCGTGAAGCATAGGGGGGCGGAGGGAGGCGAGGAGCTGGTTCTCGTACTGGCGCGCGAGCAGGCTCTGGTGCGCTATGTGCTGCGCCAGCAGGCGGGGCGCGGGAGGCGCCGCGGCGGGCGCGGGGGGGAGCAACGTACCGGGCGAGAGCACCTTGGGGGACGTGGCGGGGGTCACGCCGCCGGTCAGCACCAGGTTCATATCTTCGCCGGAGCACTGGAACACCTGGAATTACAGTTGTTTGTTTGATGATCTCACCGCATCTGACACAATAATTATGCTGCACAGAGCGAGCATACACTCAGCGAGAATTTGCGAGTTAAGATTTGATGTCATAACCTAATGACCCTCCTGGATCCGCCCTTGTTTGTGTCCCGATCGAGCGCGCATCGATGGCTTAAACTTGTTCGTTGTAGGAAAACATGGTATAAAAACCCAAGGACATATGACATCCACCAACCTGCACTAGGACTTGGTGGCTCATATTCTCTCAAGAAGGCGCCTGTCCCAGCAGTGAGAACTAAATAGGCTAACTATTATAGTTAGCCTATTTAGTAGCTGGTCACAATAAAACCTCAATGTTGATTGATTCCCTCACGGCATACTTACTTCGATATACCGCTGTTTCTTCCCAAAGGTCATGTATCGGTGGTGTTTCTGCTGCGCGCAAAGGAAGGCCGAGGGTTCGCTGTCCATTTGGATGAAAGCCTCGCCGCTGGGGTGGCCTTGTGCGTTGTAAACCATGTGGACTCCTTGGACTACGATGTTCTTGGCAAACTCGTCAAGGAAGGTCAGGATGTGTTCCACCTGGAGAGATAATTGGAGAGTTATTAGATTGAGCGAATTGAGCGAAATAATGCGCATATACTCGAGTTTCGTTACAAGGAACGCTCCTATACGGATAAATAAATAACTATAGGGTCGAGGTTGCAACCGATCAGTACCCGATGATGACTCTCACCAATATCATGAAGCATAGAATAGAAAGCTCTAGAAGTGTCTATTATTTTGATTTAAAAAAATGTAAGGTAAAATGTAGTTATACCTACTTCAAAACCTTTGACTATGAACGAGTTTTACTGGGTGGTAGGTCTCTCGTATGCGAGAGGCCGCTTAGGTTGCTACCGTACGGCTTCGCCAGTTATTGTGCCAACAGATGCTGCAACTGTTATGGGCAGTAGGCTTACCATTAGGTGAAGGACTTGTTCGTCTCTCAATTGAATACAAATTAAAACATTTAACAACTTTTGCAGCTAACAGTATGCCGATTACCCTACGTAGTCTAAAGGATCAGCTCACCTGAGCTTCATACGGCAAGCCTCTCAGCCTCACGCAGTCCTTGGCAGTCCCCGATGTGATGACATGCTGCGGTACCAAAGCCACTGGCAGTAGGCCCTCGGCCGGGGCCGGCGCAGCGGCAGGCGTGCTGCTCTGGCTGCTTCTGGTCTCCAGGGACCGGTTCAGGACCTACGAAGTTGTGTTTACGATTGGCTGAGGGTAGTTTGGTGAAGTATATTTAAAGAGCGGGAACACATTGAGATTAATTGCGTAGTTAGATGTCGTTCGGTATATCAAGGAGAGGAGCGGCGGTCGTAACTGAACCAGTTATCGCTGTCAAAGTTGGAGTCAACGAGGACAACGAGTTTCAAGTCCTTCGTGCTCCGGCTTCCAGCGAAGTATAAGGAGATGTTCCTGGCTTCCTGGCGCTAAAGGGAGGCAAAGCCGAAATTAATTCCCTAATCGTAGTTTTAGTATTTATAAATTATTAGTCTCTAAATCTAAGGCATATTTTATGGGCCTCTGATACTTTTTATTTGTTAACTGTATTATTGCCTGAAGTAAATGAATTTATTATTTATTAATATTAATATATTTATTTGGATTTATTAATAAACAACTTGGCAAGTTGTTGTGTACAAACATTTTCCATCGCTGATCTTACGTCTCCTAACGCCGCGGCGACCTACATTTTATCTAAAATTATAAATCTGTGGTAAATATCCGTAACCGTAACCGTACACTGAAACCTATTTGCTCATGTGACAGTTCTCTTTCCTCGAGGGTTTGCTGGAAGAAAACTCTTTTTAGGGTTAAGCTCGCCTTTGTACATATAGTTTATAAATCATCGATGTAAAAATTTGAGTGTACAATAAATAATATAAGAAATATATTTGGACCATGCTGACTAGAATAAAATAATTCATTTAATTTCAATAAAATATATGTGACCACCTTGTAGTTATACTGAACCCAACGCAAAAAGAATTTTCCAAATTGGTATATAAATTGCGGAGTTCTGAGGTAACAAACAAAACAATAGAAATAGAACCTCCTCCTTTTTTTAAGTTGGTTACAAAATTACATGCATGATGTTCGACATAATAATGTAATACCACAGAATGATGGTTTTTTTATATACACAACAAACTCAAAAACAGAGAAATATCTAAAATTAAGCTAAAATTGCTTAAATAACTTAAATATATATACAAAATATAATAAAATGATTCTAAAAGGCCTATGGTGGAGGAGAAAGTGCCCAGAACGCTGGCCGCATTGCTACGCTGAATGACAATGCTGATTTTGATGACCCAAATATGAGCCAGCATTCTGGTCACACATCGCCTCCACCAAACGTTTTGCCAAGTCCCTATAGATTTCATGGGTGCTCCGCCCCCACGGTCCTAATGTTTCTACCACATAATAATATCTAGTACCTACAAGGTAACAGCTTGCACTTAATATTTGGACTAAACACATCCACCTTTTGACAGTGTGCTTTATCTAAGTAGCCAACTAAATCAATAGGAGCACCACCGACACAGGGGCAAAGTTCACCATAAATGTAAACAAAGTGTCGACTAGGCACAAACATTGTGTCAGTCACTTGCGATATTGTTGTACACTAGCTGACACTGAATACACTGATGTGTACTTCATAAGTGTGTTCATAAGCAATAGTTGAAATAATTATAAATGGACGGAAAAATATTATTTTTTCTAAGTATAATATTTAATATTTTGAACCACCGACGCAAAAAGGAGGTGTGTTATAAGTTTGACTATGTGTGTCTGTCAGTCTGTGGCACCGTAGCTGTTAAACGGGTGAACCGATTTGGATGCGGTTTATTTGAAAGCAGGTTTTGTAGCGGTCGTTCTTAGACTTGTTTTTATCAAAATCGGTTCAGCCGTTTTTTACTCTTTATAGGATTTTTGTGTATTCAAATAGATTATAACGCATCGCGAGTGCAAATTACGTTAACGCGTATGGCGCGGAATTCAGTGGGTTAATCAATATTAGTAAAAATATTGCTGTTCCGTATAAACAAGAACAATAGATTCAGTATTTTCAAGATTTTCTCAAACAAAAATGTTAATTAACTGCAAATCATTTAAAACACCTTGAATTACAAACGGGAAAAGGCCTTGAAACATGGCAAACATGAAAAAAGTAAAAAAAATTACGTGACAAAACAAATGCATTTAAATCACAAAATAGCATCGCATGCTGCTACTTACCAAACGAAGTCAAGGGCGGCTTGGAACATAGAACGTCAACATGTAGCAGATGTATACGAAATAATTCAAATTGAGTGATTTAGAACTCAAATCACTCAATTTACCTTTGGCCATGATAATGTTAGTTATTCTGTTTACAGCGAACTTTTTATGTTAAGGGGCCATCTCCACGGACGAGAGAATCGCAACGAGTCCGTCTTATCGTCGGATAATCTCCACAAACGAGCGATTATTCCGCCAGCGTATCGTCGCGACTTGTAACAGAATCACCGCGTTTCCACGACGGGGCGATGTGCAATAGTTTTGTTATAATTAATTTTTACAAAAAAACAAAAACCGACTTCAATGTATCTTGGACTTCCACAAGGTCAAATATCGATAAAATTTATATGGGACCACTTCGTAGCTATACTGAACCGAAGGCAAAAATAATTTTCCAAATGGGTTTATAAATGACGGAGTTCTGAGGTAACAAACATACAATCGAACAGATACAATCGAAATAGAACCTTCTCTTTTTTCAAGTCGGTTAAAAAGAGTTCAGTTAGGTTTAAAAACTACGTAACGTCTTTTCTTGGCAGACAGGCAACGCAGATATGACGTGCTCGTCCGTGGAGATGGTCCCTAAGGATGCTACTACGCTAGATTTATCAGCCTCTAATTTTTAATTTATCAGCCTCTAATTTTTTTTGTTTTAGAGTACAAAATTTTCTTTTATCTCAATATTTGTAAGTGGGTAGTACCTATCTATTAAAGAAAGTTCACCCTAATTTTGGCAGAAGGGTAAGAAAACTGGCTTACTTGCTGAATTTATGTAAGTATAGATTTTGAAATTCATTAAAATGCATAAACACCGTTTATGATACCGTTTGGACCTTTTGGAACTGAACTAAGGCTAATACATTTCATAGGATCACATGGATATGAAAACTTTAGCAGGAAAATACTAATCATAATGCTAAGTATAGGAATATTTGACAGCCTCTGTGGTGTAGTGGTTGTGCAGGATGGCTTAAATCTCATACTCCAACAAGGTTGCAAGCTCGATTCCCGTGAATCGACCCCGCAACCCTTCTGTGCACAAATGTTTGTGCACATCAGAAAAAAGCCCAAGTATTTGTCTCGTGTCTGGATGTTGTAGGACCATGGCCCTCTTATAGTTCCTGGTTCCCTAGACACAGAGAATTCTAGTTAGGGGCCAGGATCTATGTATGTGATCGTTGGGCTTTATTTAGTTGGTCAAAGATGAAATGCAACAAGTTTGCCTAATCCGAGGAAAAATGCATAATGCTTGGACAATTTTATACGCTAACCAGTCAGTACCGAAGCAACAGAGATAAAGTCATAAATACGTAATTCATAGTAAAAGTACATTGTTCTACTCTGGGCATTAAACTGAGACTTGCCAATCGCATTATAAAACGATTTTACTGTTTCCGATAACATTATATTTACGTTATAGGTACGCCCGTTTCGCATCAATATTGGTATTTCATACTTGAGGCTTTTTTTATAATATAACATTGCAGAAGTTTGTGAATTGCATATACAAACAAATAGAAATACATTCATATGCTTTAAAATAAACATGGTTACCTACAAATACCGCCCGCAATCTTATTTTGCGTAGATTATCTTAATAATAAAATAATAACAATAACCAGCCCCCCCCCCCCCCCTACCCATATGTCCCTCAAGCGCCAGTCGTATATGGTGTTGAGCTAAGATTAGGGTGTAGATTCACTGCGACAATGTCTTATAATGCCATATATTGTCCCATTAAGTTTATCTCAACTTGTAGTTATTGTATTTTGGTATAAATTAATGAGATTAGTTCGATTTCTTGCTTGAATCGACAATAATTTGACCGTATCTCATTAGGCGCAGTGAAACTATACCTTAATCTGAGCTCAACACGACACACGATTGGCGCTTGAGGGACATATGGATAGAGGGCTGGACTGATCTTAATTTTTTTATTCACACGCTAATTTTTATCAAAACTGATTAATTATTTAGATTTTTGAGCGTTCTATAAATTTTAATTTTATTCGATTTTTGATAGTTTAGAGTTGTATGGATAATTTATTCTAATCTATTTAAAATATAAAAAAGAAACACCCAACGATCACTCACATAATAAATCCTGGCTCCTAACTAGCATTACCTGTATTTAGGGAACCAGGAACTATATGAGGACAATGGTTCCGCAACGGAGACACAAAACAAATATTTTCATATTTTGTGCCTAAGCATTTTGTAATGTAGCGATATTCTCTATGCCAGAGAAGCTAAATAAGCCAAAGACTGAAGAAAACATACCTGCTGCACCTCCGCTGTAGTAGACCTGAACAGCTCAATATATCTAGCTCCAATCAGCTTCCTGTGTCTGCTGAGGGCTTTAGGGGCGTCTTCTTCCTTGGAGAACAGCACAAAAGCGTCGCCGGTCGCGCGGCCGTCGGCTCTCCGCACGAACAGTACGCCTTCCGCGCCGTCCAGGACTTGGACTGGCTCGTCGCCGGTCGTGAAGAAGTCCAGCTGTCCAAAATTACATCTAGTTAGGCCAAAGTCAGACAGAAGAGACGCAGCCCTGGATCTACGACTTTTTTAAACGAATCTTGATAGAGGCACCCCCTCTCCTCCAGCGTTTGAGATAAATTATTTCAAAATATCACAAATATATTGGGTGACCAAAAATTTTAACAAAATTTCTTAAAAATTGCCCCTCTTCTGAGTAGTGATTCTTTTCCGATACGGTGGTAGAGTCATTGTAATGATTTGACCTTCATAAGTGCGTCTGTGATGCCGAAACTGAATAGAGATTTTGACTTTGGTGGAATTTTTTGTGACAAACACAATAAATTTGCTTCACCCTTCAATTTTGCACTTTATTACTGCAACCGCCCGCGTGTCTGTTTCCGTCGACATGATAAAATATAGCCTATATGTTACTCAAGGATACGTAAGTAATAGCACAGGTAATAGTTAGTCTAGTATTCGTTGGTGTAGCTTCCTATCAGTGCAAAGAAAGAATTTTCAAAATCGGATCAGTAATTCCAGAGATTATACCCTAAAAACATACATACTTACAACTTTACCTTTGAAACATTTTTTTATTTTTTCAAACATGAATTTGGCGCTCCCTGAAATTGGCGACCGGGGCACGTGCCCCGGTTTGCCCCCCCAGCTCCTCCCCGAAGGTCGTAAGACCCTTATGCGTCGCAGACAGGGCAGAGACCGGGCACGGACGCGACTTTTCAAATTATATGGAAGAGACGAGACGCGGGCGCGGGCAATAATAGGGAATCGGACAACTTTTCAGAAAGTGTTTAGCCTTAAACACAATATATATAAGCCATGAAAAATAATATTTTAATTAAATAAAGTCCTAAAAGTACCTAAAACTATGTTTAAATGTTACTTTTCAAATATTGCCGCGCAAAAGATCACCTCATACTTATGACGTCACACGCTGGCCAACGAAACAACAAGCTCTATGAAAGCAAACTTGCAAAGTGATTTATATATGTTTTTGTGATTAAAGACTTTAGGGTCGTCATGGCATGAAAAACATATCGTTTTAATTTAGATAAAAAGCAAAAACATAAAATAAACTCAAGCTTCGCACATTGTATTTACTTTATGACGTCATGCGCTGTGTTGGTGTTTCGGAACAGATAAAAAATGTCAAAATTATTAGATTTTATTTATTGATTTTAAAACTATTAATTATTATTATTTTACAAAAATATTGATTGAATGATCTTTCGAATTCGACAAACATTCGTTATAACAACATTTTATATATGTTTTCGATAATTGTCCCTATTGACGTGACATTTTACTGTGAGTGCAACGAGGTAGACGTGATAGGCGTCGCCAAATTTTTTCAAAACATTTGTACACAACATGTCTTCTTCAGAGGATAAAGATGCGGTGGCGCTATTTCACTTGCTACGCACGTGGTATGCACCCCGCGCCCTATCCGTACCCCCGCTGCCTCTGTGTCCCGTCCTCGCCCCGTCTGCGCCTCGTCGCCTCTTTTTGTTTTGGACAAAGACGACCCGTCATAACTTTGCTTGACAACCACCAGTCGTGTGGTGAATTGACCTAAACTCTTCTCTCTATCAAAGATGATCTTTAAATTTTTCGCTCAAAAATAATGAAAGTATAAACAAAATCTTTATCACAGGGAACTGTAACCTGAAGAGCAATAATAAAATAAAGTAATAAAAGCATATCTACATTTGAACCCTGGCCCTGACACCATTTATATTACTTAAAAAACCTGCATTCTTATTTGCCCGATTAATTTTATGATTTTCTGATAAGCCAACAAATCAAGCGATTGGTCAAACACAACTTCATTATAAGTGATAGAGAAAGAAAAGGTATATTTTCTGTTGATTTCTCCGAATGCCTTTGAATGCCAACGTCGCGGTATATTGCTATATTGGCCGCGGTATTTGGTATAAGAGCGAGTGTACGTGCACACTGCACAGTGCACGTGTGACTTTCGACCCCACGCACCCGAGTTCGAATCTCGCTGTTCTGTTCTTTGTGCGGATTTAGCACTCGCTTATAAAACGGTGAAGGAAAACATCGTGAGGAAACCGGCTTGTCCAAGAGTTAGTCACGAAAAATCAGGGACAGGTGACATCCACCAACCCGTTATGGCCCATACTCTCCCTACGAGGGAACGCCCGGGTCCCAGCAGTGGGAACGTAATGGGCTGATGATGATGATTTGGTATATTGACCCTACCATGCCAATGAAACTCGGACAGTCTTATACTCTTCCGCGTATATCGAGCTCCTCACTCACGAAACATTAGCATGTACCCACTCATTTAGCTTATCTTAGAACTTGCAAATTCTATTGTTAATACCTAAGCTTTGTTAGGTTGTCTGGAAGAGATCGCTTTGAGCGATAAGACCGCCCATTGTGACACTATTATTAAGTTAGTTGTTATTTTAGTTTTTAATTATTTCTGTATTTTGGTATTACAATAAAGAGTTATTCTATTCTATTCTAAACCAAATTTCATAAAGATCCGATCAACGATACGCAAGTTATCGTCGAACAAACATACAAACGACGATTTGTCCCAGTAGACTTGGAGACTGAATCGTTTAGCCCGCGTCCCCACGGTTAGGTTGTCTGGAAGAGATCGCTTTGAGCCATAAGACCGCTCATTGTAACACTTGAGATTTTTTAGTTTGTTATTATCTAATCTAATCTAAGAAGAAAGCCGGCACTCACCACATGTTGCGGGGTGGCGTCGTAGGGCAGTCCGCGCATGCGCACAATGACCTGCGCGCCGCGTGACAAGAACGCGGCCGCTTCACACGTCGCCCCGCCGGCTACAGACAGGAAGTCCTCGCCACTCGCACGGTACACCTAGGAAGAGAGAGGTATTGTTGGAAGCAGTGGGAAAATGTCGAGTTGCTTTTCCTAAACTATCAAAAAAAGCAAATACAAACACACAACACAACAAAACATACCCTACTACTAGTCTTCACTAATTTGACATTTATTTAGACAAATTGATCACTTATTTGATATTTATTAGACTATAATTTACATATTGCATGTTTATTGATATTTCGACATTTTTAATTTTTAATTTATATGACATTTAAAGCTTTTTGGCATTAATTTAATAATAATAATTTGTTTGTATATGAGATCTAATGTAATTTAAATAATTAGTAAGACATGTTATTGCACACCATTGTCAATTTTCATTTTCATGGATGCAAGAAACTTCGAGCTATTATTCCGCCTGCATTCATGGAGTCTCAAAATACAGAATGGAGTATACCCTGTACACTTATATACATACTAGTTGCTCCCCGTGGTTTCACCCGCGGTTTTCCAGGATAAAATCTATCCTATGTCCTTTTCCTAGACCTCGAGTATCTAGCATACCAAATTTCATTACAATCCGTTTAGTAGTTTTTGCGTGATTGAGTAACAAACATCCATCCATCCATCTATCCATCCACACAAACTTTCGATTACTTTTTATTCATTACAGGCTTGCGTTTGGCCGCTATCGTGACGATGCGGTCGAAGATGTAGCACGCTCGCCTAGAAGAAACCTGTTCACTCTTATCTTAAACATACGCAGAAACACAGATGCCGGCAGAGTTCCACTCCTTGGCCGTTCGTATTATGAAAGTCGAAGCAAAGCGCTTGGTACGAGCAGGAGGGATGTCATCCATAAATTAAAGTCGGCTTGCCGCACATCTGGTCGTCCGATGATGAAATGGAGATGGCCGAATTAAGTCATATAATTCCGTCGCATACTCTCCGAAAAATTTATAATATTTGTAGGATAGGATTATGTGGGGATTTCCAAGATAGTAAGTAGTGTCTCACCTCGATGTACCGCGGACCGATGTGGTGCTTGTGCCGCTTGAGCGCCATGTCTCTGTGTTCCTGTGACACGAACCGCACTAGCGCCTCGCCGTTGCGTCGACCCTGTGGCGAGAGGCACAGAGCTACTCCACCCCTGGAAAACGAATTGTACAATCAGTTAAGGACATTTTAAGAGTGAAATTTTTTGATAGGCTATTGCATAGAGGCAGGATTTGTAGGAAAAGCTAGCTTTTGTCGTCATCCAGTCAGAGTAAATAAATATTTTACTCTGTTCAAACTTACAATTACTTAGTAGCTTTAACTTTAAAAGACCCGAGTAATAACACTCGAGATAGAGACTGGGTTTCACAACAAAAATTACATTCAGGGAACATTACCTACTCAGTTACAGGATATTTTGAGACTATTAGGTTTAGATAGACACTGGGTAGACCTTTCATACATCTGTGTAGGTAATGGATAATAAATAGATTTTCGATCTGTGTTTCGATGACGGTGATTGAAGATTGATTGGAATTACAAAATATAGTAGTAGGTTACCCTCAAATCTTGAGAACAGCTTTCTTTAGGGTGCCACTTGAGCTGATCATGAAAAATCCAGTATAGGTACGTGAATAGTAGGTTGACTTCCGCATAGTAACTTTAGTAAAAAAGCAAGAAAGTAAAGAAAATGAAGTCTGAAGATTTGAGACAATTTCTTTTGGTTGATCTGGTAAAAATGATAATCAAGGTATAATCTATCTAAATTCCTAAAAGATGAATTCCATAGAATGATCAATGAATATATTACTTGGCAACATTGAGTCCTCTGAAGAATTTGGCGATATCCTGGTCAGAAGACTGCCACGGGAGGCCCCTCGCTCGCACTATGCAGTTGCCGTCTATCTCATCGTCTTTTGAGCTGGAACAAGGAATGCAACATGTTAAACAGTTTTTGATAGGAAATGAGCATGACGACATTTCGCCCGGTGGAAAGCGAGGATGTGGCCTTAGGTGGAGCACGCGTCACACCCATAATATGCCTATTCACTATACACTTAAAGAGACACAAGTTGTAGCTGTTTCAAACAATGACTTTAATAGTTATAATAATGACATCCATGCAGATTTCGACTACAGCGACCAATTCTGTGATTTAATTAATTAGTTGAGCTTTGATGATATTCTCTTATATGGCCAATGAAGCCAATTTTGGCATTGAATGTGCGTGAACATTGCACACACGTTATGCCATTCACAAAGTTGTAATGTATGTTAGCGGGTGGTCGGCTCTTAAGTTCGTCGCGCTTTGCATCCAATTCAAGCCTCTCATTTTCAAACGCGTATACCTACATTTAATTTGCGCTTGACTACCCCACGATGTTCAGGCCAGTTCTCCGCCAATGATTCCCAACGATAGACCTTAATCTTGCATTTCTTCATGTGCTTCATCTTACATCTAAGTAAACTTCGAGTCGCTTTTTTTAGTCACAAGCTTTTATATAACTTGCAATGTTTGGGTCAAATCTTGCAAGTTGAATCAGAACCACTTCCTCTTGTCCTACGGAGTTGATTTTTTTTTATTTTTACTTGTCAAAGTCAGATGATGACAATGCAATATCATGGTGCCAGCAAGCTGATCCGATTATGGAAAGGGAAGGTGGGCAATGGAACTCTTAGACGGATAATCGTAAACTACTAGTGTTTGGGATATTTTTAATCCGCTCGCGGTTCCGATTATAATTTTGAAAAAAGATTGTCTTCAAAAAAAAAACCAAAAAATTCGTACGAAAGATGATGAAGGATAAACCTTCCTCTTGAATCACTCTGTCTATTGATAAAAGCCGCATTAAAATCCGTTGCGTAATTTAAATGATCTAAGCGTACAGACGGCAGGAAGCGTCTTTGTTTTATACTATGTAGAAAAAAGATGCATTTGTTTACTAACTGAAACTTTTCCACAGCATAGGTGCGACACCTATTCTGTTGTGTCGGGTCATCGTGGATGCATAGTGATTCCGTTATTGAGGAAACGATAATAATAATATAATTCTTGTTTATAACACAGTGTTTTGCCATTAACGACCGGTTGGATGATCTGCGGGGGAAAGGTCGCGATCTTAAACGATAGGCGCTATTGAGGAGCACTTCTAGTAGATTCTGGTATCATATATTGCATAAATTGATAGGTATTGACATACTGCACTGGCCACTGGATAATGATTTGATGACAAGAAGTCTCACAGATGATAGCTACAACAATACTGCTTGTTATCCACTTTTAGAACAGCAAAATGTTTTTGAACGCATCCTAGCTGCGAACTGCGGTTGCGGTTTTCCAGGACCGTTCAGCAATTTTTGTTTAATTGAAAAACGTTCGAACGTTCTGAAATCTGGTCGTCAGTTTTCAGATGGGCGCAGAAGGTTTTTTAATACAACATTACGTTAGAAGTTTTATGTACGTACTAGCTGCGCCCTGCGGTTTCACCCGCGGTTTCCCAGGATTAAAGTAGCCTACGTATTAATCCAGGGTATAAACTATCTCCATACTAAATTTCATCCCAATCCGTTAAGCCGTTGCAGCGTGAAAGAGTAACAAACATACATCCATACATTCTTACAAACTTTCGCGTTTATAATATTAGTAGGGAGTAGTAGTGTAGGATAGTAGTATAGTAGGATATTAATATGATATAGAAAAGAAAAGAAAGAAAAGAAAGAAAGAAAAGAAAAAACATTTATTTGACGACCACAATCATAACAAAATAAAGAAACACAGGAAAACATAATTGTAAAAAGTAAAAATATCTATATAAACAGTACGAAGAGATAATTATGCCTAAAATTACGTATGTGGTGCCAAAAGGGGATATCTGTATTGGTTACCAAAAAAAATCGAATTCATGTAGTACACGTTTTGCAAGTTGTCTGGAACAAATCTCTGTAAGCGATGAGACCGCACGTAGAAGTATTTATACCTACTAGGTATCTCGAATCTAGTATTCGATGATACAGCAAGATATACTCCATAGTGATAATGATAAGTGATAAATTTGCAAACGATTGATATAACTTAATCACCCATATCAAAGATATAAATATTCAGCTGCCTATAGTTAAGATATAATTATTTATTGATTGTCTCGTTATAGATTACATTGTAGGTACATACCTGACGCAACGAACAATGAGATAATTAGAAATAAGCTGGTGTAGGTACTGTGGAGTTTTATAAGATAGTAGGCCTAGCGCACTCCGCACCGTAGGTACGAAGCTACAAGTACATAGCCGGACACCGACAGCGAGTCGCGCGTCGTTACACGTGTCGCGTCAGAAGAGATAAGAGCTATGCGATAGAAAGAGAGGCGCTCTGTAGGTTAATATGACTGGTAGGTATGCAGCGCTACGCGAACTGAATTGAATTTTATTGCTTCATAGTAAGAGTCGCTATTTGTTTAAATTTATTTGCGGAGTGATGCTTCTGTCCTTTAGTATTCTGTGAATATAGTGCAAACAAAATGTAAAAGTAAATTAATGAAATTAATTTGATTTCTTGCCTGAATCGACAAGAATCATTATTCGCAGTAAAGCTATACCTTAATTTGAGCTCAACACGACGACGAGACGAGCAGGTCATTCGCCTGAAGGTAAGCGCCACGCCTGCCCATAACAATTGCAGCGCACCCAGAACTTCTAATACCATAAGAAGGACTGCGTAGCACTGCATTGCGCTCATCACCCCGAGACATCAGATATTAAGTCATATCACAGAATAGTCATATGCCCAGTATTGCCCAGTAATTCCGCTGGCTACAACTACAACGCCTTTCAAACCGGAACACAGCAATGCTTGCGCACTACTGCTTGGCGGCAGATTAACTGGCAAAGCTGTGGTATATGCCCAGACGGCCTCCCGCATACGAGAGACGTACCACGAGTAGGTACTTACTTAAATATAATATAAATGAGGAGAACATGGTCGGTATATCAGTACCTCTGAAACAGTGTAGCAGATTCTGGCTTTCTCTATTTAACGACAGATTTATTGGCAAAGCTGTGGCATCTACACAGACGGCCTTCCACAAGAAACCTACCACGAGTAAAAAAGAGTACGGATAAGCGGCACTCCAGCAATCGGACGATGCGCTAGTACACATGACACATTGTAAGTGTCAGTTATTCTGTGGTGCCGTGACAAGCATTGTGCTAAATGTTATGATTCGCCGTACGTCCGACCGTCCGTCGGTACCCACGGCCATGGGATTGTTCACACTTATTATTTTGATGTATTGACAATACTGCCGACCTGTGTGTGACACCTAAGCTATCGGTAAATCGGTACCATTTGTACGCGTTAAAGCTCGTGTTTACAAGAAATCTAAATGTGTGTGACTAGCAGTACTGCAGTTGGTTAAAGCAATTATGTTAAATAAATAGTCATCGCTTATTTGCTACGCAACTCAGAGAAATTTCTATTAGTATATCCTACTAATAATTACTGGGCATTATGAGACTCAACAGCTAATTGTCTCAGGGTGACGGGCGCAGTGCAGCGCCGCGCAGGATTTTGCAAAACAAAGTTCTGGGTGGTGCTGCTATTGTTATGGGTTGGCGTATTGCTTACCATCAGGCAAACGACCAGCTCGTCTTGCCATTCAGTTACATAAAAAAATAAACAATATTATAAACGCGAAAGTTTGTAAGAACGGATGTACCTTTGTTACACTTTCACGCAAAAACTACTGAATGGATTTTGATGAAATTTGGTATGGAGATAGCTTTCACCCTGGATTAACACATAGGCTACTATTTATCCCGGGAAACCGCGGGTGAAACCGCAGGGCGCAGCTAGTAATTATATAAAAAACTTTTAGGAGCTGCCCTAAAAGTTTCAGCCGAATCGGGAAGTGCTCGAAATTTTAGTATGTTTCGGAGCGACAGACAGACAAGAAAGTGACTTAATAAAAACGTGGTCATAAAAATAGGTATTGTTTGTCAACTACATACCTGATATATGTATAAAGAGTGTAATAGCGTGGAGAAAATTACCTTTGAGACTTCCGATCTTGAGCACCTGGGGGTTGAGTCCTAGCACCTGGGGGTTGAGTCCTAGCACCTGGGGGTTGAGTCCTAGCCCGGCGAATGCCTTGTTTATGCTTCGATTTCTAATATTAACTATCAAACTGAGAATCAAAACCCCAACAGAGTAACCCACATGTCCTAAGTCTACAGAAATCAAGGATAATATGACAGAAGACCGAGTACCAGCAGTGAAGGTTCTTCTTTAGATAAACTATTTGTTAAGGGCTGAATGTACAGGACTTCAAAACAAACTTTGTTAACTATAGGTGAACTAGGTAGGTATAGTCAGCGACAAAATTATCTGAACATTTGTGAATCTTTGATTGACTACACCTTCAATATTTGGCTTATTTCACTGAATTTTGCATTTAAAAGGCTGTTAATATCTTGTGCAAATAGGAAAATTGCAAACAATGCATGTAATTTGTATATTTTCAGTGTTATTGTCAATTGAAAGATTGTATAAGTTCAGCTAATTATGTCGCTGACTATACCTACCTACCTAGGTATTTCTTTCCTAAACTGCAACACGATATTTTGTGTGCGTAGTTTTTCTTCACACACGTAGGTACCCAATCGTGTACGTCATACATACCTACAAGTAGGTGGGTATGTACCTAGCTAGTAATCAAGTGCGATTTGTCAACTTCTATGCTTTAATTTTTTGCTGATTTCAATATAACCTCAAGGGAAATAAGTCGATTTGTCTTCAACCTACGCCTTCCAAATTATGCCTAACTAGTCTCGTACCAATCTTATACCTACTTACATAAGTTTTTGTTGTATATAGTACCTACCTACCTATACCCCCTCTTCAGATAGTAAAGTATGAAAAGGCATAGATAACATAGGAATAGAAAATAACAGAACTATTGTCTATTCCTAGGTAGATACTAGATACACTTACATTGCTTTTATAACACGTCATAGAATAATTAATAGTACAAGTAAGTACTGCGTGTGCTGTAGGCACATAAAATAAAATAAGAAAAAATTAAAACAGTACTTAGATAAAAACAAGAATCCGTAAAAGATTCAAAAATAATAAAAAAAAAAACACGTTTTTATGGATTTAGAATGCATTGTCATCGAGGTGTGAGCTATCCTGAAAGTTTCAGCCGGATAGCTAATCAGGAAGTGCTCGAAATTTTAGTTGTAAGATTCCACCCGGAACGACAGATAGACAGACAAGATAAAATAGATAAAGAAGCTTTGAAATTCGTGAACCTTATTTCAAATTAAAGATTTATGTGTTAAGAAAATAGCTGATTAATGATGGATCAAAATAGTAATGACATAATACCGTAAGATCATATTTATAATATCTTCATACGTGCATCCAAGAGGCAACTATGTCTTTACCACTAGGTAAGGGCAGACCCTTAGAAATATAAGAAATGGTTTAAAAAAATGAAACTGCTTGAGAAAGCGGCAGCGGCCAAACGCAAGCCTACACTTAAAAAAAATAAAAGTGAAATATTAGCTTATTAGTAGTGTAAGAATTGGCGGTGGTAGGTACGGTAGGTAGGTATATTATGGTGGTATACTAGCCCGCAAAATTTTGAATCGTATAATTTTTAGGGTAAAGACCGTAGAGATCAGTGTAAAGACCGTACTAAAAAATAAATTCCAAGAAAACAAAAGCTTCTAAGCCCGGGGCCTGCAGCATGGTCCAAGGTTACAGTCTCAGGTTTCGTGTAACCGTAACATTTGCACTTGAGCTGCGCTGAAGCGTGCTTTCGTGCCATAATTACATTTTGAGGTTAGGGTACGAAACTCTTTGATAAGATCTGATAAATTAAAAAAACATTTTTTTTACACTTAATAGTTCTATGTTTGGCCACGGTCTCGCCTGATGTGAAGCGATGACGTGGCCTGAGATGGAGCACATAGGACTAGAGAGACACGGCAATTGAGCGGCTACTCAGACCCATCTCCCCGATGGTTCACCGAACATCATCCCGAAACACGACTAGGTCGCTTGACGTCGTGGCTTTGTTTGGTGGGTGGTATTACAATCACGGCCAGAGCCTACCACTCCAAAGCGCGTAAGCGGGTTTCATCACGGTGTTTTCTTTTACCGTTTTAGAGCAAGCGTGCAAAATTTGCAATTAACTATAAGTCATTGGTGCAGGGACGAATCGGGATTCGAACCCAGGTGCGTCGGATCGAAAGGCGCACGAGTTCCCGCTTAGCCACATTCGCTCCAAAAGCTTTAAGATATTTTTTTTTTATTTCTTGACTTTTATCAGTTTGAACAAAGTATATAAAGTACAAACAAGAGAGTGATATAAGATAAATATTGTAGAATTCCTTAAAGTATTTGTATAATACACTCGAGAGCAATGAATCCGGGTCACTTAAAGAATCCTAAAAATCTCGGAAACTAAAAATGCTAGGTTAATGCAATAAATTGTATTTAATAGACAATGTAATACTCCTTAAATGAAGGTATTAAAACTTCTTAGTTATTGTAAAGTTATATCATAAAAAAATCAAATTTGAAAAAGGGCCACTTTCGAAGATGGAACTACGAAATTACAGCATTTGGTTTTGCTTTTGTTTGTAATCTGTCATTTATGTGGGTACATAAACCATGTTGATAGTGCTCTATATTCATTATTCAAGCTGAAATTATGTCGCTTACGCCTGAAGAATGCACCAGAATACTTACAATGCTGGAAACCGGCCGGAGTCAGCGCGATACAGCCAGGACTGTCGGTGTGTCGCTGTCAACAGTACAAAGAGTTCTCCGACGTTACGAAGAAACTGGTTCTAACCTACGCAGACCAGGAACGGGCAGAACCAGGTGTACCACAGCACGAGAAGACCGATACTTGGTGAACACCATGCTTCGAAATCGCTTTCTCACAGGAACTGAACTCACCAATCAGTTTCGACGCCTCGGAGGAAGTAACCCAAGTGCATGGACAGTAAGACGTCGGCTTGCTGAATCTAACTTAAAACCCCTTAGACCTGCAAACGGCCCTAAACTGGAGCGTGGGCATCGTATTTCGAGACTAAGATATGCCCAGAGCCACGTAAATTGGAGTATTGAAGATTGGTCAAAAGTTATGTTCTCCGACGAATCAAAATTGATGCTCTACAAGCACGATGGAAGACACAGAGTGTATCGAAGACCAGGGGAAAGATTCAAGCAAGCATGCATCGAAGAAAAAGTAGCCTACGGTGGTGGGTCTGTACTTGTGTGGGCCGGAATTTCTTCTGAAAGTCGCACAGAGCTGGTGATCATAGAAAACGGCTCTTTAACTAGCGTAAGATATGTGGAAGAAATCCTCAATGATCACGTTGGTCCATTTATGGTCAATTTAGGTGAGGATGCTATATTTATGCATGACAATGCCCGACCTCATACAGGTAGGATTGTGAATGACTACCTTCAAGAGATGAACATTACTCGTATGGAGTGGCCAGCGCGCAGCCCGGATATCAACCCGATCGAGCATGCTTGGGACGAGCTAGGCAGATGCGTAAAACAACGAAACCCTCCCCCAATCACGCTTCGTGAGCTCAAAATTGCTCTCACAGAGGAATGGCAGAATATTCCCCAAAATCGTATAAGGAACTTGGTGTACAGCATGCCAAACCGCGTAAACGCAGTAATGGAAGCACGAGGAGGCAATACGAAGTATTAAAATTCAAGAAAATCGTAATAAAGTTCAAAAATTTCATGTTTCCTATTTTTGTTTTAAGGAGAGATCAGCAGTTTTTTTCTTTATGTAATTTTGTGTTAATAAAATGTATGGTGACTCATATTTTTTTTACTTTCATTTAAGGAGTATTACATTGTCTATTAAATACAATTTATTGCATTAACCTATCATTTTTAGTTTCCGAGATTTTTAACATTCTTTAAGTGACCCGGATTCATTGCTCTCGAGTGTAGTTGTAGGCGACACAGGGCATGAAGTTTTTTTTCATTTATTCAACTTGTAAAAAATATATGAAGTTTTATTTTTCTTGCTAGTTCGGAACCAAAAGTTTTCGCATTTGCTGTAATTTTCGCAAATTAACTAAAGTATTCTTTGCCATTGGTACTATTAAGTCTTCTGTTATTTTACCTCGAAGAAGGGTGCTACTTGCGGCTCCTTCAATGATTTTTTAGTTAAACTTTTACGAATAAAAACCGGCCAATTGCGAGTCGGACGCGCACACGAAGCGTTCCGTACCATTATCTATAAAAACGGCAATATAATTATGTCTGTTGTATGGAAGCCTCCCTTAAATATTTGTTTTATTTTAATTTAATTATTTATTTATAAAGTGAATATATAACTAAATATTCTGTGAATATTTCAAGCGCCTACCTGTTGTCGTTATCAATCAATATCGAGCAAAAACGAGCAAAAAAAACACGTTTATTGTATGGGAGCACCCTTAAATATTTATTTTATTCTGTTTTTAGTATGTATTTGTTGTTATAGCGGCAACAGAAATACATCATCTGTGAACATTTCAACAGTCTAACTATTACGGTTCGATTTATGGTTGAGAAGTAATTTTAACTTTACGCGTAAACAATTTAATAAATCTAGTGCTATAAAAACCGTGTCAGATGTCAAAATACTAAAACACATTGAAACCAAATATTTTTTAAAAGCGGTCAGCTGACGTCAGGATCAGAAATAATAATTCTGTGCCGATAACGATTATTTTTTTAACCGCCTTCGAAACGAGGAGTTTCTCTATTCGGTTGTATTTGTTTTATACATATACTGTGGATTTTTTTCACATACGTAGGTCCTGGCCTCTAACTAGCATTCTCTGTATCTAGGGAACCGGGAACTATGAGGACCATGGTACCACGACATCCAGCCACGAAACAAATGCTTGCGCTTCTTTTATTCTATGCACAAACATTTGTCCCGTCGCGGGAATCGAACCCGCAACCTCAGTGGTGTATCACATTTGAGCCAACCTGCCTGAACCACTACACCACAGAGGCTGTCAACTGGTTTGGTGGATCATCGGTGGCACGGGGTGGGGGAACTCAATACCAAATCCGCCCGCGGTTTTGCGAGATAAAAAGTATATACCTATAGCTATACTTAGTCCTACCTTTTTCAGAACCTAAAGTCACCTTAAGACCTCAACAAATCCTTTCAGTAGTTTTGCATGACTGAGTAATAACTGTAATAATAATAACAAACATACATCCATTAATCACGAAATATAGACTAGTACAGAAGGCAATCTCATGTATGTACTTCACTTTTCGTACCTACGCTCGGCAGTTGCGCTAGGGTTGTCAACTTTGGCTTATGCACAAAAAACTATCGTAGTAGTGGCACTCGTATCTAATTGTTTGATTTATTATAATTGGAAAAAGTTTTTTTGAAGACAAAATTCCTCATTAAATTATTGAACACGGAGCTTATACAGCTTATATTACAATAAATATCTAATATAAATTGTTAAAATATGACAAGGCCACAAAATCATGTCCGCTTGATCGGCGCGGGGCCGGGGGCCGCGGCCGGGGCGCTTACCTACCTACCTAACTGTTCTGTGTTACGTGAAAACGAACCATCGAAATACAAGCAAATACCTACTTACCTATCTGAAACAACTGGTAGCCTAAAAAATGACAATTCACCGTTTAATGTTGAATTTAAACAACCGTCCACTGAGCAGTTATAGTAACTTTTGCTTTGTTGCTCCATTTTTGCACAAAAAAAGTTCACAGTCGCCTGTCTCAAGCGGATGGCACTCGCGCTCGCACTGGTCTCAACTGGTTCGAGATATCGTGTCCGTGAGCGGTGTCTATGTGTGCGTTGCTCGAGCGCACTTACTATGTTGATTGATTTCTGTACAGTCTATATTTTGTGCATTAATACAAATTTCAATAATAGCAGGCCTAGCGCACTCCGCACTGTACGAGTAGGTACGAAGCTACAAGTACATAGCCGGACACCGACGGCGGGTCGCGCGTCGTTACACTCGCCGCGTCAGAAGAGATAAGAGCTATGCAATAGAAAGAGAGGCGCTCTGTAGGTTAATATGACTGGTAGGTATGCAGCGCTACGCGAGCTGAATTGAATTTTATTGCGTCATAGCAAGAGTCGCTATTTGTTTAAATTTCTTTGCGGAGTGATGCTCCTGTCCCTTAGTATTCTGTGATAATACGCGAAATTTTGATAACTGCGCCCCGCGATTTCACTCGCGGTTTCTCGGGGTAAAAAGTAGCCTATGTGTTAATCCAGGGTTTAAGCTATTTCTTTACTAAATTCTGTTCAAATCTGTTTAGTCGTTGCGGCGTGAGAAAGTAACAAACACACTAACAAACATACAAACGTTCGCATTTATAATATTAGGTATATATATATATATATATGGCGAAGTAAAAATGGTATGGTGTGTAAAAAAATATAGGAAAGGAAATAGGATAGCCTTTCGTGAGGCCTTTTGTGTGTTTAGTCCTTTCCTATATTTTTTATTCTAAACTAGCGACCCGCCCCGGCTTCGCACGGGTATTTAACGGATGTTATTATACATATAAACCTTCCTCTTCAATCACTCTATCTATTAAAAAAACCGCATCAAAATCCGTTGCGTAGTGTTAATGATTTAAGCATACATAGGGATATAGGGACAGAGAAAGCGACTTTGTTTTATACTATGTAGTGATGATGATTGGCTTGCGTTTCACCACTATGTCACCTGATGGTAAGCGACGATTCGGCCGACGATCTAGCAAGCTTGCCGAAATAGTATCTGTGTTCACTCGAGACCTGAAGATGCCTAGATTGTAGCTATCGGGAAAACTAACTCAGGCAGGGAGTTCCACTCGTAGGAGTAAGAATAAAGAAATTGGAAGCGAAGCGCTTAGTGCTCGCAGGAAGAATGAAACGGTGGCGCGTTGCCGTACGTCTAGTAGTCCGATGATGAAACGGGGACGGGGGAAATCCGACGCACACTTTCCGAAATACACTCGAGAGCAATGAATCCGGGTCACTTAAAGAATCCTAAAAATCTCGGAAACTAAAAATGCTAGGTTAATGCAATAAATTGTATTTAATAGACAATGTAATACTCCTTAAATGAAGGTATTAAAAGTTCTTAGTTATTGTAAAGTTATATCATAAAAAAATCAAATTTGAAAAAGGGCCACTTTCGAAGATGGAACTACGAAATTACAGCATTTGGTTTTGCTTTTGTTTGTAATCTGTCATTTATGTGGGTACATAAACCATGTTGATAGTGCTCTATATTCATTATTCAAGCTGAAATTATGTCGCTTACGCCTGAAGAATGCACCAGAATACTTACAATGCTGGAAACCGGCCGGAGTCAGCGCGATACAGCCAGGACTGTCGGTGTGTCGCTGTCAACAGTACAAAGAGTTCTCCGACGTTACGAAGAAACTGGTTCTAACCTACGCAGACCAGGAACGGGCAGAACCAGGTGTACCACAGCACGAGAAGACCGATACTTGGTGAACACCATGCTTCGAAATCGCTTTCTCACAGGAACTGAACTCACCAATCAGTTTCGACGCCTCGGAGGAAGTAACCCAAGTGCATGGACAGTAAGACGTCGGCTTGCTGAATCTAACTTAAAACCCCTTAGACCTGCAAACGGCCCTAAACTGGAGCGTGGGCATCGTATTTCGAGACTAAGATATGCCCAGAGCCACGTAAATTGGAGTATTGAAGATTGGTCAAAAGTTATGTTCTCCGACGAATCAAAATTTATGCTCTACAAGCACGATGGAAGACACAGAGTGTATCGAAGACCAGGGGAAAGATTCAAGCAAGCATGCATCGAAGAAAAAGTAGCCTACGGTGGTGGGTCTGTACTTGTGTGGGCCGGAATTTCTTCTGAAAGTCGCACAGAGCTGGTGATCATAGAAAACGGCTCTTTAACTAGCGTAAGATATGTGGAAGAAATCCTCAATGATCACGTTGGTCCATTTATGGTCAATTTAGGTGAGGATGCTATATTTATGCATGACAATGCCCGACCTCATACAGGTAGGATTGTGAATGACTACCTTCAAGAGATGAACATTACTCGTATGGAGTGGCCAGCGCGCAGCCCGGATATCAACCCGATCGAGCATGCTTGGGACGAGCTAGGCAGATGCGTAAAACAACGAAACCCTCCCCCAATCACGCTTCGTGAGCTCAAAATTGCTCTCACAGAGGAATGGGAGAATATTCCCCAAAATCGTATAAGGAACTTGGTGTACAGCATGCCAAACCGCGTAAACGCAGTAATGGAAGCACGAGGAGGCAATACGAAGTATTAAAATTCAAGAAAATCGTAATAAAGTTCAAAAATTTCATGTTTCCTATTTTTGTTTTAAGGAGAGATCAGCAGTTTTTTTCTTTATGTAATTTTGTGTTAATAAAATGTATGGTGACTCATATTTTTTTTACTTTCATTTAAGGAGTATTAACATTGTCTATTAAATACAATTTATTGCATTAACCTATCATTTTTAGTTTCCGAGATTTTTAACATTCTTTAAGTGACCCGGATCCATTGCTCTCGAGTGTATATCCGATAAAAGATACAATTTCTTTCTTATTTCTTGTTTTGCTTTTAAATACACAGTTGGAAAGGCCGCCAGCACAATTCTACAACAATGTCAAGCGTTTACGTGACAGGACATTGGTTCTACAGTAGGTATTCCTGATAAGAGCTCTAATTGTTTGTACGCGACGCGCCGCTACTTCAAGAATTCATTGGCAATTCTGATTGATATAGCTAAGCAGGTAGGTATATATAGCTACATCAGGACTTTAGAACTGCTACATAATCTGTGGTACTATAGAAGTAGAACCACAGATTACTTAATAGTATAGAGCTGATAGCGATATGAAAATAGTATCAGCCAAGAAGTATAATCAGTCGTTCTTTTTTTTATTTAGACGTTCTGAAATAAATAAATAAGGCATTTATTCAGTAAGCGCACTCATAGGTCACAGGGTCACACGTACATAATATATTATGTAATAATAAACTTGTTTTTTTTAAACAAGAACCAGTCGGTTCTTGTTTTATCAAGACTAACTATAAAGTTTTTTTGATTTTGTTGATTTTTTCAAAAAGTGCTGAATCAGTTTCGATAAAATTTATATGGGACCTCATCCACCAAACAAAAAAAATCTTTAAAACCAATTCATAATTGGCGGCGTAATCGCGTAACAAACATACAAAAAAGCAGTCGAATTGAGAACCTCCTCCTTTTTGAAGTCGGTTAAAAAGAAGATATTAATAATAATTACATTGTTGCCTTCGAAAAGGTTTTTTCTTTTTACCGAATAGGCTAGCAGATGCTAGGCTAGGTGAGACTGCGGTCATCTGACCGCAGTCTCACCTGATGGAAAGTGACGACGTGGTCAAAGATGGATCATGCTTGCCTAGAAAATATCGATTAGAGTTGGTTAAATTCAGCATTGTTGTTTTTCAGGTTATGCCAGTGCCGTCCCAAACACAATATTCAGCATTTGTGCAGCAAATGTGGGTTGTATGCAAGGAGCATAAAACCAGGCTATCGTCATTGGTTCTATGTAATGTCACAGCTCACCGAGTAGGGGTTAAGTAAGTAAGGGTTGACAGACTTGACATAAGGGTTAGCTATAGTCGGGCCGCCCAACGTGTGCAGAATAGAGAATACCTATGCATGTGTTGTTGAAAAATCCGGAAATTAATTTTTATGATCTATTACTCCTGTAAACTTTTAGTAGTGATATAATAATAATTATTAATTGCTTAGTTTTTTTGTATTTTTTGGTAAAACGGAACGTAATCGCAAAATGCTAGAGTACAATACAATACAATACAATACAATAACACTTTATTGCACACCAAATAACATAGACGCAAAAAAAAATTAAATTTTAAATGTCAAATTTATACAATTCATAACTTGTCTATTTTAACTATAAATAATAAAATTTTAAATTGAAAAAAAAATATATATGACACAGTAGACATATAATGAAAAATAAAATAAAAGTCACAAATACATCTTAGTTTTGACGTACAATGGGCGGTCTAATTGCTTAGACCAATTTCTTCCAGACAACCTTTGGAAGGATAGAAAAGGTACGTGCAACCACATGTTGACATCAAGCGGCTCGCTGCTAAATAGCATTATTAGTCAGTTTTTGACATAGAGCCCGCCCTATTGGTAGATTATTGACACACACATGTAGCATACGGAGACCAATGAAAAGATCCTAGGTCCCCACATTTTGACGTCACACGCAAATGGTGCGTTTATGTTGATTTAAATTGATAAATATTTAAAAGGACAAATAATGTCTTAATTTCTTTTTTATTAATTGTCGTCAATAAGTAATCGATTCATGCCTTAAAAAATACATGCATAATATTCCCTATTGACAGTTTGGTCAAAACGCCACAGTGTAACAAATCGTACAGTCGAACTTCATGATGGATGTTGGCGAAAAAGGCAATGCCCAATAAGCATGTGATGTCCAAGTTCTAAAAATTGGACTCTCATAATTTTTACTAACTTAATTTTAGTAGGTAGGTTTCAATGCACCTTCTTCGTATTTTTATTAAAAGCAAACTTATTAAATATTTGTCTCAGCTCTTTAGGAGCCTACTATGCACTGCAAGATTTATTACACAGGGGAAATTAACAATTTTGAAACTATTATTTAAATATAATAAGAGCGAGTGTGGCTCAGAGGGAGCAAGTGCGACTTTCGATCCAACGCACCCGAGTTCGAATCCCACTGGCCCCGCACCACTGACTTTCTTAAGTTATGTGCGGATTTAACACTCGCTCTAGAAACGGTGAAGGAAAACATCGTGAGGAAACCGGCATGTCCAAGAATTTTTCACAAAAAAGTCAAGGACATGTGACATCCACCAACCCGCACTGGGCCAGCGTGGTGGATAATGGCCCATCCTCTCTCTATGAGAGAAGGCCCGTGTCCTAGCAGTGGGAACGTGATGGGCTGATGATGATGATTTAAATATCGGTTGTCCAATTGCTTCTCCATGTAAGTAGTTTAGGTTTAGTAAGTAGAGTGTAGAATTTTAGTAATAAAGGCTATAAGGCATTCGCACGTTTAAATATGAAATTGACGTCACAGGCTTACTGTTATAGTAGTTTTAAATTGTTAAATTTGATTTATTTCTATCCATAATAGAGTCTAACTTCGTTTGAAAGCACGTGTGCGATAAATCCTCTAGTTAATGAATTTCGCATAGTACCTGCCTATAACATGTATTATTTAGTACGTCTTCTGAGAAGTGCATTACAATCACAATACAAATTAATGGTTTTCTATAGAATATCATAGAAGTGTTTCTGTTGAGAAGTGTGCATAAAGTTCTTTAAGTGAGAATAAAACCTAAATAGATAACTATTTAAAGCTTTACGAGCATTACTCTTAGTATATAGGTTTCTCGTATTCGGAAGGTAGAAAAAATATTATATAATACTTGGGTAATATATGTATTATTTTTACACCAGTTGGAAACTTTGTCAAGTGAACATGACACTTCCAACAGCGCCAAAATATCGAGTTCTCAAAAAAACATGGTCACCATCGCATTTCTAAAGTTAATATGGAATTCTGAATAATACATGTCAGTAAATATCTATTTTATTATAGTTTCACCCGCGCGAGAAAAGACTCTCGAATTTCCCAATTTCCCGGGCAACTCTTAATTTTTGTCTTTCTATAAAAACCTAATTCGGAACATTAGGAACATTTAAAAAATAAAAAACCGGCCAAGTGCGAGTCGGCTCGCCACGAAGGGTTCCGTACCATTATAAAAACGGGGGGAAAATCATGTCTGTTGTATGGGAGCCCCTTAAATATTTATTTTATTCTGTTTTTTAGTGTTTGTTGTTGAAGCGGCAACAGAATCAATATCACGGTTCATGAGATACAGCCTGGTGACAGACGGACAGACGAGACGGACGGACAGCGGAGTCTTAGTAATAAGGTCCCGTTTTACCCTTTGGGTAGCTACGGAACCCTAATTATACAGACGGTCCAGCCCACTGATCCTATAACTTTTTTTATAGGATCAGTGGTCCAGCCGTTCTCAAGTGATGCGCTATACAATGAACAGCAGCATTTCGTTTTTAACCGACTTCAAAAAGGAGGAGGTTTACAATTCGACGATATGTTTTTTTTTTTATTTTTTTTGTGTGTTTGTTACGCGATTACTCCGCCAATTATGAATGGATTTCGATGATTCTTTTTTTGATTGGTAGGTCATACATCAGAGGTGGTCCCATATAAATCTTATCGAAATTCATTCAGCGAGGGAACTCCTCAACGGTGAATAGTACAGACACAAAATTTTGTAAATGGATTTAACCATAATAGCCTGTTCTAAATTCCACTATGACATGGCTGATACACCCAGGAATGACTTCCGGCGAGGGAACTCCTCAACAGAGAATAGGAGAGTCATGAATTTTTTTTGTACATAAATTTAATTATGATAGCCCGTTTTAAACTTCGTCACGATGTGGCTGCTAGATCATAAATGCTTGTCTTTAAAAACTTTTTAAATTAATTTAATTAAAACTTGTTTTGCACTAAAAAGGTTAAAATAAATTATTTTTCAAAAAAAACTTAAACCGACTTCAAAACCACAAATAGGCACTCAAAAGTGAAAAATAAATTAATATAATTATCATAAGCGCTGCCCACTCATATACTTGAAGTCGGTGCCAGCCAAGTCTAAAAGGTAGTAGATAGATACTACCTACAAGTAGTACAATACAATACAGTACAATACAGTAGTACAATAGTTACTATATACATAGTATTTATCTGCTACATAATAGACTTGGCTGGCACCGACTTCAAGTATATGAGTGGGCAGCGCTTATGATAATTATATTAATTTATTTTTCACTTTTGAGTGCCTATTTGTGGTTTTGAAGTCGGTTTAAGTTTTTTTGAAAAATAATATTATTTAAATAGAAGCTTTAATAAAGTAGGTACCTATTCTTGTAAAATGTAAAGCTAGGCACAATTAAATCGTGCAGTCAGGAATCTTCAGGTGTTTGCAATCCGAGCCATGCATGCGGAGTCAAATTAAAGTGGCAGCTTGGCGTTCTCGCAACTTTGGCTGACTTCACGACTCGATGTTGAAACTTTGAAAACGACACGTTTTGAGTATCCACACTAATAATATTTTCCGTTTGTATGTTTGTTTTAAGGAAAATGAAAATGGACACTCGTCTAGTGGAGGCCGCGGCTCAATAGCTGTTTGTTGGTATTGTTCATTTATTTTATTTTTCTCATAATAGCTTTTTTAAAATTTAATGTCTATTTATAAATATTTAGAGACGAAACAAATAGTACGTTTTGGATAAGTACTTCGTGTCTGCTAAATCCAGATACAAAAGAACACTGATCGAGTGGTCGAGGTTATGTAGGTACCCTTAATTTTAGGAAAGCCATCAGCAGGCGTATCACCATCTCTTAAACCAGTATTATTTTAAGCTTACTTCCGTTTTTCGTACCACGAAGTCCTAAAAAAAAATGCTTACGTTGATATTGTATTGTTGAGAAGTTTTGGTGACGTCATCGTAATTCAGGTGTTTTTGATAGCTGACAGGAACAAAAACATATAGTTTTATGAAGCTCATGGTACGAATCAGAGTAATATGATTGTAAGCTGGAAATAAAACGTTCCTGTAGCATGATTGTCTTGTAAAAGTTGGTGGTAAGCCCCCTGTTCTCTATAGCATTAAACCTAAAAACTCGGACGCAGTCGCGGGTGCCAGCTAGCTAGTAAATTTATACTGATAAGCATGTAAGTAGGTTAGTACGTAGGCATGTTTTGCTTTGGCAAGGAAATAAGTGGAATGTCAAGTTTATAATCTAGCGTCGGAAAAGAAGGAAACATGGCATGGATCCAGGGTGAAAAAAGGGGCAAATCCTTCATATGGAGGGGTTTCTTTTATGCCAGAGTTAGGGGCTACAGCAGATAAGTGATATACATACACTGCGGGTGGAGTCTTGGTTGAGCAGATTGGATTTTAGCAGAGAGAGTGCAGATTGGATACTCGCGACATGACGTAGGTCGTAGGAGTAGAGGGGAAGAGTGGAGGAATAAAAAATTCCAGATTATGTCCTGTGTCTGTTGTGAGACCATGGCCATCATATCCACTGGTTCAGCATAGAAACAGGTAATCTTAGAAACCAGGATAATTTTGATCGATGAGAGCTAATTTATAACAAAAACAAGAATGAACGAAGAACAGCCTTGTTTAAAGATGGACAATGATGAAATGTTTATGATTACAGATCATTGGAGAACATGGATTATGGATTAAACTTTGATTATATCTATTTATTATAAAAATATCATAAAGATATATTAAACTAGTAATAGTTAGAATTCTTTGCTTCAGCTGTAGTTATAGATATTTTCCTAAGGGAAGAAACGCCTGCCGTATTCATACCGGTGTAAGGCAACTTCAAATGGAACTGTTCTCTGGAGTAAATGATATTTGATAAACGTTGAAAACAATAACAAAGAAACTGTGCTAGAATTAGAAACGGCCGCACAAATTATCGTCATCCCTGCACATAATTATCATAAGCTATCGTGGCTCACCTCCTTATCTCCAAGTCGCTGCCGAAGACCGATAAACCGTTCCGAGTCCCGAAAGCACCACTTATCACTGCTCAAACACTTGCCGGTCCCTGGTGGCTTATCGCTTATTACACCACCACGAAAAACATAAAATTAAAGATAAGAAGTTATATTTTTTCTTTCGTGCGTAGACGTCCGTTCCTCACGGCTTCAGGCGACGGAATGTGGAGGGGTGAAGTAAAATGACGCGTGGTTTGGTGACGATGTGTGCGCTCGCGCCGGTTGATATTGGAAGGCAAGAAACAATGCTAGGTTGTTATGATTTGGTGTTGGTTTTGGCTGGGGATTTCTTTTGCTTTTGTATGGTTATTGGGACAGACTGACTCAAAACCTTGATTAGTTGTTCACATAACTATCTAAGTATGTAGTCTTTTTTAAGGAGTTCTATCTCATCTATTTTTCCTTTGCAATATAGGCAAAAAGCGAGTGTAACTTGGCGGAAACTCATGTGACTTTCGATCCGACGCAGCGGAGCTCGAATCCCGGACCAATGATTTTCACATGTGCGGATTTAACACCCATTCTAAAACGGCGAAGGGAATAATCATGGGGAAGTCGGCATAGCCAAGAATCATAAAATTCAAGGACATCCGACATCCGCCAAACCGCATCTGGGCCAGTGGTGTGGTGGATTGTGGCCTATAGGTACCGAAATCTAAACAATTATTTAGATTGAATTGCAAAATCTAAATAATTATTTAGATTTCTGTGGCTATACCTAATCTCTCTTTGAGATAAGGCCCATGTACCAGTAGTGGGAATGTATTGGGCTGATTATGACGAATACGCAGGTAGCCCAGTTAATGTTTATTATTAAATAGGGACAAGCAGCCATAATAAAATCCTTACTAATATTATAATCGCGAAAGTTTGTATGTATGGACGTTTGTTACTCTTTCACGCAAAAACTACCGAACCGAAAGTGATGAAATTTGGTATATAGGTACTTTAGGACTTGGAATGGCACATAGTACTTTTAATCCCGGGAAACCGCGGGTAGAACCGCGGGGCGCAGCTAGTAATTAATGTTGGTAATCTGAGGGGACATGATAGTACGTCCGCTAGTTTGACCAAAGTCTATCGCAAGGTATTAAATTGATGATTTAGAGGTTTGATTCAAGGTAATAAGTACGTAATAATTAACCACAGAATAATTAAAAGTTAATACTTAGCTGAGATGCGAATTTCGATAATACCTCTACCAATTTTAACTTGATCAACACAACACATAATTATGTGATACCAAAACAAGCTATTTAAATAAGCTGTTACTTTTATTGTACACCCGAAATGGGTAAGCTGTTGAAACTTTTTTGTAACCAAATAACATCTTATGTACACAGTTTTTACGCAATAAACGATATTCTATTCTATTCTATTCAAGATGTAATTTACAAGCTTTTATTTAACTTGCAATGTTTGTTTGGGTCAAATCTTGCAAGTTGAATCAGAACCACTTCCTCTTGTCCTACGGAGTTGAAATTTTGCATACTTGTCAAAGTCCGATGACAATGCAATATTATGGTGACACCCAGCTGATCTGATGATGGAGACGGAAGCTGGAAAATGGAACTCCTTGACGGACAATCGTAAACTACTAGTGTTTGGGCTTATTATAATCTGATCGCGGTTCCAATTACGAATTTGAAGTTCGTATTGAAAAACATACCTAATTTTCAAAAAATAATCTTGTTTTATTGATGAACACACACAACATAAAAGTGCTTAGTTGCTGATTTTACCATGTTTTTATTAAGTCACTTTCTTGTTTGTCTATCTGTCGGTCCGGGTGGAATCTTGCAACTCAAATTTCGAGCACTTCCCGGTTAGCTATCCGGCTGAAACTTTCAGGGTAGCTCACACCTCGATATCAATGCATTCTAAATCTATTTATGATCTAACCTCAAAAGGCTAATGTGTTTTAGAGTTCCATACCCAAAGGATAAAAACGGGACCCTATTACTAAGACTCCGCTGTCCGTCCGTCTGATAGTTCGACAGTAGAAATTTTTACAGATGATGTATTTCTGTTGCCGCTATAACAACAAATTCAGAATAAAATAAATATTTAAGGGGGTTCCCATACAACAAACGTGCTTTTTATGCCTTTTTTATAGTTATGATATAATGGTACGGAACCCTTCGTGTGCGAGTCCGGCTCGCACTTGGCCGGTTTTATTTAGATTATTTCTTTAATTTTACTTTATGTTTCATCATCATCATCATCAAGTTCCCGCTGCTGGGACACGGGCCTTCTCTCATAGAGAGAGAATGGGCCATAATCCACCACGCTGGCTTTCTTGTTTATAAATGCATTTTACGCAAGCCTACCATGTAAATCGCTCTTGTACAACGGCGCGGCGCGGCGGCGCCGGCGGCGCGGCTAGTCGATAGTTAACAACAAAATATTAAAATAATAAGGTAACGAACTGCCAAAAAGTGTCATTCAACAAGAACTTGGTATCCCATTCAACGCCCTTCAAGGAACACCTCACAACAAAAAGGTCACGTTCGAAACTGCACTTGTGTATTTTTTTCTAACACGTGTTCCCAACATGACACGCACGTTGTGAACGGCCGCCGCGCCGGCGAGTTGCTAATGACAGCAAAAAAATGTGTTTATGTAAAAAAGGTAGGTGTGTGTGTTAGTAGGTAGGTCTATAGAAGTGATAATATTGAGTGGAGTCTCAGGACGAATAGGTAAGTACTCAGACTATGCAGTATTTTGAAGTACTTTACAATACTACTAAATAAAAAATGTTATTATTACTCAGTTAAAGTTGTATTCTGTGGTTAAAGACTTTTTCAATGGCAATAATTTAATTACAGTTTGATTTCTAATTTGATGACAATACTTAATATAATATAAACGGCATGTTTTTATTTTGGTTTTTTTATCATTTTTAATTTCTCACCATGACTTAATTGAATGAATATACCTAAGTATTGACATTTAATATAAAATAAATAAACATTAATTATCTTACTCTAATAATAAAACTGTTCAATATTTGTACGCCTACAAGGCCGAATTTTGTTTAAAAAAACTACTGCTACATCTTGCGATATTGTAACCAAAATTCTTACTAATAAATTAATTTCATTTCATTTTAATAACTGTTAAGCGCAAGCCACACCAAAGCGGAGCTAATTTAGCTTAGCTCTACTCATGTGGCAACGGAGACTGATATAAAATATCAACACAAAATCCAATCTTGCGCATGCCAAAGAGGTTATTTGCACAGTGACAGTAGTTATTTAATATCGTTAATTTATTACATTATTAAGAAACTAAATAATAGTTTCTAATTATTTAGAAATGGATATAAAAAATCCTATTATGAAGGAACTTAAACTAAAGAACTAAAATTATACCTATAAAACTTAACAATATATACGTCAATAACGCTAGCTGCATTCCCGCCTTGAATGGGCTTTTTTAATTAATATTAATACACAAATAATTTACCTATGTAATAAATAGATATAAGAATTTAAATTACCTGACAGATAATTTAAATTCTTATTTATTTGCTTTTCCATAAAATGTACTATTAGTGTATAGGCAAATTGTAAATTTACTTTTCTTCGTAAAATATACTCGTAAATAAATCATAATAGTTGAAATCTCCTGGTAGGTACTTATTTTTTACACTGGCGATCTAGTGAACTCTTATAAACTACTCATGCAGCTATTTGTTGATCTATGCGACGTCTTTTTATACTTCGTTTTACACCGTAACTTAACTCTCAGCTACGATATTACACGATAAGCCAGCCACGAGTTAGCTAAGGGACGATTTCGGCGCGGTGTGGCTTGCGCTCAATTGGCAGTCGTGGCGATTGCCGACTAGCGCACTGCTCATGATCTCAGTCATTACACAAAAACTTACGCCATAGTTGAGGGACTGTTCAGATCCTTCTCCCTGATGGTTCACCGAACATCATCCCGAAACACCAATAGATCGCTTGACAGCATAACTTGGTGGTATTACAACCGGAGCCTACCACTCCAAGCTACTCTTCTACTGCATTTCCTTTAGCAACTAGCAATCAAATGATTGCAAAACATTTTATATGAGTAGGTGTATCTGTCTGATAAGGACTAAGTAGATATTTATAATTACTTACAATGTATAATCACTTGTAACCTACCTATTAATCTGAATGATAAGCTGAAAACATGCGTCGTACTGATACTGCTTACCTAAATAGGTATATAACTGTGCATGCTACTGGTAGGCAAGATTTTCTTTGGGATAGACACAGACAGGCAGAATTTTGTAATTGAATTCTACGAGTATGTAATGTAAGAACATGATTTTATTACTGAGATTCGTAGTTCTCTAAAAACCGATTGGTTGAAAAATATCCTTTTTAACTGACTTAAAAAAAGTAGAAGGTTCTCTTTTCGATTGTATCTTTTTTGTTTGTTACCTCAGAATTGCGTCATTAATGAACCGATTTGGAACATTTATTTTTGCGTTGGGTTCAGTATAGTTACGAAGTGGCCCCATACACCAAAATTTTATAGATATTTGACCTTGGACTTCGAAGATACATTGAAGTCGGTTTTTTTTTCATGAAATGTATACTTGTTTAATGTCACTTTTATTTATTTGAATTTTGGTGCCCTGGACCCCCAAATCGGACCAATGCATCCATACTCCCTCGTGACCACACGGTCCGAATTGACCGATCGATCAAGCAGCTCAGTTTCAACAAGGCTGGAAACCACCTTGTCTGAAAATTGCCAGAAAAGACGGACACAACTTGGAATAAATCATGAATAGAATAGTTTAATTTAGTGACCTTAAACAAGGTTTGCTATTTTAGTAAAGTCACAATTACAATATTTAAATAATTCATACATACAATTAGGTAAAGTTGACACTAGAATTAATTACATTAGAATTTGAATGGTATTGCATTGGATTATCTACTAGCTAACTGGAACTGCGTCCTCGGGAACGTTTCCCTTCCAGTCTAGAAGGGAAACGCTCTCAAGGAAGCAGCCCCACGCGTTTGTCCGACAAATTCCACAGCACATGTTCTAACGATTTACGATGCTCTGCCCGGTCACCGTCAAACGGAATAGGCACAAACTATTATTTATTCTGAGACATGGGGTATTATCGTAGTGTTACGCGACTCTCAGAAATGATAAATACGACACTCGAAGGACGAGTTTTATTTGTTCAGGAGACAAACAGTAAATCAGGTTAAATGTGTTCATGACGTGGTTTATTATTATTATTAAACTCTTTATTTCAGGCAATATTAAAGTATAATAAAGAAAAATTAACAGAGGCGTCCAAAAATATTATATAAAATTTAATAAAGCATACACACTACTTCACAGGGTCCATAAATTTCGCTCCTTCCTTGTATCACCGGTATACTACCCCTACAGAACAGAAATCAGAATTCAGGAACAGTTCTTTATGCACCTTTGGAATTTGGAGCCTGGACTTGAATTCAGTGGTTCTAGTCGACTCCAACCTCGACTATATGTCCCTGTGCTATACACGATGAATAATGTATTTTATTTACTGATATGACGTCACACAACTCTATTGCATGCTAGTGACCAAATTCAATACAAATATATAATTATAATGACAAACGCAAGCTATGTCCATCAAAATCCAATCATCTCATTTATTCGCCCGGTTGCCCTCTACCGACCTTGCAGAAACTTCCACTCCAAGTACCTATACGATTTAGTATCATATCGTTTTTACTAGTTCGACACTTTACTTCTTTTGTATAACTGGTTTTTCATGTAGTTATTGAGACAAGGTACTAGAATGAGTAGTTTCTGCCTTTACGTACTCTTATCTATTCTGTGCTCCTGGACTCTAATGTCATTATCTTAAGTACAGCTGTATCGTATTGCAATCTGCGATTGACGCAATGTGATTTTGTGGAGGTCATTCAATAGCGCCTGATCAATTTTTAAGAGCAAGATTGTTTTGCTTTAAGTTTTTGGTCAGGCGTGTTCTCTGCTCAATATAAAAATGGTAAATAGGTATATGCATCTGTACTCACCAAATTCCAGTCTCTAAAACTAAGTCGATGGTCTCTGGCAGTTCTAACCGGAAACCTGAAACCGAAAACAATAATTATTAGCTCATTTAGTTTATTCTTTGAAAAGTTCTTCGAGTAAAGTCATCAAACTTAATGGCGGCAGACAACCGCACCACGTGACCTGCGCAGGAACAAAATCGCATACAAAATTGTATCTGTGCAGATCACGTGATGTGCCAGTCAGCCGCCATCAAGTTTAGCGCGAGTTCTAGTTATCTTCAACATTATCATAAGTGAGGACTTGACAGGCTAAACACAAAAGACGTTGTATAGCAGCATATCTGCGATTACCATCGGCCCAGACCTAGCTCGACGTCCTACAACTGCTAGACTGCTACCACACTAGGGCCACTACCACAAAGTAGCTTTGCATGATATTACCAATGACAGTTTCAGAGTTACGGAATCATTAGTGCGCCGACGCCGCCGTCGTGTCGTAGCCGGTCTAAGAAACTGTTATGTATTCTGTGCCGCAGCGAGACCAAGCTTTTAGATTACAATATTAGCGCGTCACTCGTGTTCCTCTGTTTGAAACTGTCATTGGATATTACGCTTTACCTCTTCATTATTTCTTATCTCCTAGTACTTTGTTCATAAAGTATGGTTAAATATCGATTAAGTTTTAATTTTGATTCAAGCATATACTGTAGTATCGAGTATTAGCGGTGGGTCTACGGGACCCAATTAAAATTGCTTGTGTCGAGGGAACAAACATTTGTTCCATCACAGGTTTCGAACCCGCAACCCCCTGCATAGGTTTCAAACCTACTGTGGTTTTGTGGTACCTACTATAGAAACGTGTTTTGTATAATACGTTTTGTTTAATAAATAAAATAAAAAATATTAATCGACACCAGATGTACCACACCGAGGCTATCAAAACTGTTTGGATTATTAAATAAAAATAAATAATAAACACTCCCCACGATCACACACAAGATCCTGGCCCCTTTTTTTCTGTGCACAAACATTTGTCCCTTCGCAGGAATCGAACCTGGAATCTCAGTGGTGTATGAGATTTGGACCAACCTGCCACTACACCAAGGCTGTCAAATCAGTAGATATGTCAAGTATACAGATAGGTATGATTCCTACTCATCACATGTTTACTTTTTAAGCGTGATGGTGACAAAATGCAGCTTGGATGATGGTGATGAATTGATGATGGTCACACTCACCATCAGCAATTATCCTCTGTATAATGCTGGCCATGTCTTTTACTTCACCAGCGTAGATGTTGTCGCCCGTATATGGAGATATACCTAAATCTGTACCACGTTATAGGAACCTCATTGGTCATCAATCAGAGATAATCATAGAAGTAATCTAATAAATATATTAATAACGATGATAATAACATAATAATAGATGGATGTAATTATTTAATTATGTTGTCACACTAATATACTATATTCGCATTTATAATGCGAAAGTTTGTAAGTAAGTTTGTAAATATATGTATGTATTGGAATGTATGTTTAGGTATGCAGGTATTTATTATTGTAATTTAATTGCACACCGCCGTCTACTCCTTTCGATACTGTCCATCCAAAGGTTGTCTGGAAGAGATCGCTTTAAGCGATAAGACCGCCCATTGTACTACCATTGTAAGGATTTTGTGTTACTATTATTTATGTTGTGTTGTAACTGGTATGCAATAAAGAGTTTCGTAATTGTAATTTGTAATTTTGTTTGTTACTTCTTCACGTTATACTCAACGGACTTAAGTGCAATTCGGAATGGAAATCTATAAGTACCTACTATTATAAAAATAGAACTGAGCCAATTCTTTACATTGAAGATATTTTTTAAAAACCAACTAGGATCGGCTATTTAGAGGGTACTGAACATGATTCTACGGTTTTCAGAATTTTTATTTGTTTGCTTCTTTGTGTGTTTGTTACCTATAGACTCGAAAACTACCGAACCGTATTTAATGCGGTTTTCAGTGTTTGATAGCCTACTTCTTAACTTAAAAACTGATGTATATTTCATAGCGCTATGACATCGCAATGTTGAGATATAAATCTTTAAATAAGCGTACGAAGTCATACATGAAAAGCGAATTTTCACATTTTATGTTTCCGTTATTGTTAACTAATTTCAAGAGGTGCACGCGAACGAAGTCGCGGGCAAAAGCTAGTAGCTTATAACATAGTATAAAGACTACTACCTAATGCTGTGCTTTTACCCTGGATTAACATAGCCTACTTTTTATCCCGGGAAAACGCAAGTGGATTCCGCAGGGTGCAGGTGAATGAAATTGCAGCATGTTCAATATATTTGTTCTGTATTCTGAGTATATAGCAGGCTGATGGCTTCCGATCGAACTAAATAATAAATAAGCATGGTCTGCAGACTACGAAATCTATCAATGAACTCAATCAATCAATCAATATTATCAATCATTTATTACACAATTGACTTGCGATAATGTAGTTTGATGTTTGACTGATTGATTTGATTTTATTTTATTTGAGCTCGTAGTTTTTTATATTGACTGACTTTGTAGTGTAATTGTATTTTAATGGGTCTTTTATAACCTGATAATAAATTAATATAATTTTAAATGTAATAGATAGGTAATAGAATCGGGGCCCTGTTGATAAGTGACACGCCTGCAATAATAATTGCAGCAACGCAATACCCTGAACTTTATGAAAATTCCTCCGTTGAACTACGCTTATCTTTTACTCTTGGTAGGTCTCTCGTATGCGGGAGGCCGTCTGGTAGGTACCACCGCTTTGCTAGTTATTCTGCCGCCAAGCAGTAGTGCGCAAGTATTACTGTGTTCCGGATTGAAGTGCATTGTAGCCAGCGAAATTACTGGGCAAATGAGACTTAATATCTGATGTCTTGGTGTGACGGGCGCAATGCAGTGCTACGAAGTGCTTTTGAAAGTTCTGGGTGGCTACGCAATTCTTATGGGCAGACGTGGCGCTTACCATCAGGTTAACAAGTAGCTCGTTTCATCACTCATATCCATAATAAAACACCTTGATACAACTGCCATTTAAACCGGAACACAGTAATATTTGCACACTACTGTTACAAGGTGGTTGCGCGTTTTAGCGATTGCTAATAGTAGCAATCGCTAATACGCGCCATTTTGATACTTGTTCGCGAAAATGCTAATCGCGTATGAAAGTACATGAGTTATCGAAATATCTGGAAATTAATTGTTATGATAACTCTTGTAAACATTTAGTAGTGACATAATTATTATTATTATTTGCGTCGTTTTTTGTATTTCAATGTATCTTTTTCGTATTTTCTGAAAAAACGGAACGTAATTGCAAAACGCTTGAGTACGTGTAACCACATTTTGACGTCACGCGGCTCGCTGCTTATTAGTCAATTATTGACATAGAGACCGCCCTATTGGCAGATTATTAACACGCACACATGTAGCATAAACAGACCAATGAGATCTTATATGTATTAGGTCCCCACATTTTGACGTACTTGAACTTTCAAATTTTAGTGCCTAATTTAATGATTTAAACTTTCATTTATTTATTTTATTGACAAATGATGCCATAAAATAATATGTTTTTCCGTACCCAAAGAGTAAAATTACTAAGACTCCGCTGTCTGTCCGCCTGTCTTTTACCAGGCTGTATCTCATGACCCGTGATAGTTTCAGTTGAAATTTTCACAGATATTTCTGTGAAAATGATATTTCTATGAAATTTTCACAGATATTTCTGTGAAAATTTGTATTTCTGTTGCCGCTATAACAACAAATACAAAACCGCTATAAAAAACAGAATAAAGTAAATATTTAAGGGGGCTCCCATACAACAGACATAATTTTTTTGCCGTTTTTATAGATAATGGTACAGATCTCTTCGTGCGCGAGTTGCATAAAAAAATACATGCATAGTGTAAGATGACGATGATATTGATAGGGGCTGATTTAGTGATGGCGCCACCAAAAGGATACAATTCAGCATGTCCTGCAGACTAGTGGGGTGGTCCGGGGGCGGAGGTGGCGGGGGCGTCTGCCCCCGTGGGGGCGCCACCGCTCTCAAGGTGTACGCTCGGACGTATTCCTTGCGGAGGTCGTGGAATCGCGCGTAGTAGGCGGGCAGGTGCAGGTCTTTGCTGCAGGCTTCTGGGTGCAGGCATTGTCTGAAACAGGAATATGTATGTGAGTATATGAGTATTAGTGAGTGTGGAGGATGCAGGTGGTCACCAGCGAAGTAAAACAGTATATATACATACATATATGTAAAATTTTTGTTACTAAGCAATAATAATAGTTTAAAAAACTTGATCGAAACCACAGAATACCTAATAGTACTACACACTGAAACTGTAATTTAGACCTGTAGCAGGCCTAGCGCACTCCGCACTGTAGATACGAAGCTATAAGTACATAGCCGGACACCGACGGCGGGTCGCGCGTCGTTACATGTGCCCTTACTGGTACTGGACGAAGTAGGAGAATATGACTGGTAGGTATGCAGCGCTATGCGAGCTGACTTGAATTTTATTGCGTCATAGCAAGAGTCGCTATTTGTTTAATTTCTTTGCGGAGTGATGCTTCTGTTCCTTTAGTATTTTGTGCCTGAATTTTTTTATACGTCAAACTAGGCCTACGTTTGACCACGATCTCAGCTGATGGGAAGCAACGACGATGTGGTCGAAAATGAAGCACGCTTGCCTAGTATGTATTCATCTGATGTCGTGAGGTGATGAGCGCAATGCAGTGCTACGTAGTGTTTTTTATAGTATTTAAAGTTCTAGGTGGCACTGCAATTGTTATGGGAAGGCTTGGCGCTTACCATCAGGCGAAAGACTCGCTCGTCCCGTCACTCAGTAATATAAAAAAGAAGATTATATCACCACTTATCCACAATGACGCAGCAAACGATGGATACATCGAAACGAGTTCGAGGTCACACTAACAAAAGCATTCACATATTCTAAACCCAAAAACCCTGATCGAAGATAAAATAATCAATCTTTATTCCAAATTATACAAAACCATTACTGGTGCGACCTTTGGCTCCAAACTACGGGAAATAAACGCCTAACTTATTCACGTTTCCACGGTACTAACTACTGAATATTCTGTGGTGTCAAATAATGCATGAATACTGAATAGGATCAATGGGGTTCCGTGCCCATTGAACTACGTTTTAAATTGAACCAGTTCTTAAGCTTTTGTTGAACACATTTAAAGCATACTTAGGAAGTATGGGAACGTATCTTGACAAAGCTATAGCATAATATCACAGAATACTAAATAATAGTTAGTATTTTTTGGCTATAGGCTGTGCTATAGGAAAGAATAGACAAAGTTTATTGTAGATGTCGCCACTAGCAAATACATTAATCAAAAACAAATGTCAAAATAGGGGATCGGACAGTAATCGAGAAAAAATCTAAAATGTAGTTAGAACGAATGTTCGTCGAACCAGAAAGATCAGTCAATCAATATTTTTGTGAAATAATAATGATTTATATTTTTAAATCAATAAATAAAGTCTAATAATTCTGACATTTTTAATCTGTTCTTCATCTCAAACGAAACAACGATCACAGCGTATGACGTCATTTATAGGCAAATGCCGTGACTCAAGCTTGTGTTTATTTTACGTTTTTGCTATTCATAAATTGTATTTTTGCTAATTTTTTCGTTCCATTACCACAATATAGTCCCCAAACTTCACAAAACGTATTAGAATCTCTTTGCAAGTTTTATTTCGAAGAGTTCGTCGTTTTCTACCTACATATGACATGACAAGTTTTGAGGTGACCTTTTGCGCGCCAATATTTGAAACATAATATTTAAACATTGTTTTAGGTACTTTAAGAGCTTTAAGAGCGTTATTTAACTAAAATAGTATTTTTCATGGCTATATATATTCATTGTAGTTAATTTTAAACACTTTCTGAAAAGTTGTCCGATCCCGTATTGTTTGCAAAAAGTTATGATAAACGATTGATTACTGGAATTTTTAGTAAAAATTGGCTTAATAAAATCAGTGAATTAAATACAATACTTAGACAACCAAGTGCAAGCTTAAAAATCAAGACGAAAGTATAAATTGAAAGTTTGATACCGAATCGATTCGTCTGGATATAAATCTCGTGTTGTAGGTTCCTTTTCGAGCTATTCCGTCCCGAGAATTCGACACGGTTTCGGTTACAATTTCGGTATCAATTATGATACATTTACGGAATTTGTTTTGTGTGGAATATTTTGAATCATAAGATATTCAATCTAATCGGTCGACAACGAGTTTATCGTGAGGTGCTGAATCGGCCAGCAGGCCACCTTACAACCATACGTTTACTGCGGGTAGTTTAATAGTCCCTTGGGCCACATCCGGATGCCATGATTAGATCTGCCCCCGTACCCATGTCCCTCAAGCGCCAATCGTATATCGTGTTGAGCTCAGATTAGGGTGCAGATTCATTGCGACAATGTCTTATGATTACATACATTGTCTCACTAAGTTTATCTCTCTATCTATCTTTTAGTTATTGTATTTTGGTATAAATTAATAAGATTAATTCGATGTCTTGCCTGAATCGACAATAACTAGACCGTATCTCATTATTCGCAGTGACGCTATACCTTAATTTGAGCTCAACACGATATAGGATTGGCTCTTGAGGGACATATGGGTAGGGGGGCAGCTCAGTGGTAGGTACTCACACGTTGTATTGTCATCGGAATCACACAATTATAGACCAGTTTAATCGGATAGCCAGACGAATGTTAATTTCGAATAGAAGCAGGCCTAGCGCACTCCGCACTGTAGGTACGAAGCTACAAGTACATAGCCGGACACCGACGACGGCGCGGCGGGTCGCGCGTCGTTACACGTGCCGCGTCAGAACAGATAAGAGCTATGCGATAGAAAGAGTGGCGCTCTGTAGGTTAATATGACTGGTAGGTATGCAGCGCATGAAAGCGTATGAATGAATTGAATTTTATTGCGTCATGGCAAGAGTAGATATTTGTTTAAAATTCTTTGCGGAGTGATGCTTCTGTCCCTTAGTATTCTGTGATAGAACTGGAAAGACTCCGTGTACTCCAGTTGAACAACACACGTTCAACCACTGAACTACCTCGCCTGAGCTAGTAGGTAGGCCTTGTTAATAAAATTATTCTGTGCTTTAGCAGTATACGGTAATTAAATCATGCTTTAATACTGTAGTTACGAGAAAGTAAATGTAAAACAGGGCTGTAAACTCGTGCTTTATGATAATTTAATTAATTTTACATGTTGTTTTGTGTACTATTATTTAAACTGTAGTTTTGGTAGAAAGATCAGTTGGTAAGTGGTGGAACCAGGGATATTTCGGTTAGGGTTAACAACCGTAATATAAATGTATTAATCGATTTGAGATAACGGTTAACAGAAACTTTCGGTAACAGAATGATTTCGGTTAACAGAAACCGCAATGATATAGGTTTTTTCTCGCGTGTACATTTTACCAAAGAAAACTAAATATTACTACATTTTACTAGCCACTGCCACAAACTGGCAAACGCACCGCACGCGCGGCGTTGTCCCGCTGGAATCGTGTATTTCTCGCTCGCTCATTCGCAACGTACAAGTGCCCTATGGCGAAAGAGATAGATAGATTTGTTGTTGACAGTGTTTATGTCGCCGATGCGCCACGCGCCGGCCGTTTTTTTTCGGTCTTGTTGACAAGTTTATTTAGGTACTTACTCTTTCGCTCGTAATTATAAATCATTCCCCGCCCGGTAGATAGTTATTGTCTGATATTGTGGTTATCTAACTTGCAATAAAATAAAGTGTACCTAACACTACAACGCTATACGTAAATTACCAAGTTACATATTTTTTTTATCCTAATCCTAATTAATTTAATTAATTTAATTTAATTTAATTAATTTAATATAATATAAAACTGGAAGACCATAATAGCGACAGAAATAGAAGTGGTACTTGCCGGTGGGGGGGAGTGTTTGGTACCGTTGGATAGAGGATGTTTTGAAACCAACCAGAAAAATCCAAAATCACCAGAAAGTGGTTTCCAAGATGGAACTGCTCAGGGGATCTCGGAAACTATAAATCGGATGGGGGTACCGCTTGAACTAAATATGCCACAAAACCTGGGCAATTTTTGAAAATTTGAAAAAAAAGATGGCCGCCATACAAAAAAACATGGCCGCCATACAAAATAAAAATGTTAATAACTTTTGAATGGTTAGAGATAGGTATAGGGTGCTCGAGCAAATGTCATAGAGGGCGATGGGGGAAATTTGAAAAAGTTGGAAAAATTAAAAAAAAAGAAAAAAAAATGGCGGCCATTTGGAAATTTGCTCCGATCCGACTGAAGTTTTGCATAGGGGGGTTTTCTGGGTTGTAGATTACGATTATGAAAAAATTATTTGGATTCCGCCATTTTTCAAGATGGTTGCCATACAAACGTTTTTTTTATGACAAAATAGGTGAAAATAATATGCAAATAACTTTTAAACGGTTAGAGATAGGTATAGAGTGATCGACCAAATATCATAGAGGACCATAGGGGAAATTTGAAAAAGTAGGAAAATTAAAAAAAAAAGAAAAAAAATGGCGGCCATTTTGAAAGTTGCTCTGATCCGACTGAAATTTTGCATCGGGAAGTTTTTGGGGTTGTAGATTATGATTATGAAAAAATAATTTGGATTCCGCCATTTTTCAAGATGGCCGCCATACAAAAGTTTTTTTCCGAACAAAAAGAATAACTTTAAAACCGTAATCGATAGGGAGTTTCTATAAAAAAAGCAACACCCCCCCACGCGAGCTGCTTCAGCAGCTCGCGCGCACGCCACAAAATCACTTGGATTCCAGCAATTTTTAAGATGGCCGCCAAACAAAAGTTTGTATTCAGAACAAAAAGGGTAAACAAAACTTTAGAATCATAATTGATAGGAAGCTTTTAAAAAAAAAACAGCAACCACCCCCACACGCGAGCTGCTTTAGCAGCTCGCGCACGCGGCGAAATACTAGTAATATTATAAATGCGAAAGTTTGTGTGCGTGTGATGTTTGTTACCAGGTATCACCGTAACTACTGAACGGATTTTGATGAAATTTGGAATAAAGATAGTTTAAGCACTGAATTGAAACATAGGCTATGTTAATTTTTAAAACTCAACCCCCAAGAGGGTGAAGGAGGGTAAAGTTTGTATGGAGCATTTTTATTCCTTGGTTCAATTCGCTCAAAACTCAGTACAAATAAACTTTAATATAAATAATGAAATACGTATTTTTTATTTTTTCAAAACTACCCCTAGGAAGGGTGCCTGGGAGTTTTAAAGTTTGTACGGTTTTTTTCAGTGTATGCTTTATTCCGTGGTTGAATTCACTCACAACCCACAACAAATAAACTTTAACATAAATTTTAAAGCACGTGTTTTTTATTTTTTCGAAACTACCCCTAAAGAAAGCGTAACAGCGTTTTAAAGTTTGTATGTCTTTTTTTTTTAATTTTAGTTTTATTCATTCAAATTCGGTACAAATGAACTTTAAACTAAATAATGAAACACGTATTTTTTATTTTTTCAAAACTACCCTTAGGAAGGGTGCATGAGAGTTTTAAAGTTTGTACGGTTTTTTTCAGTGTATGCTTTATTCCAGGGTTGATTCACTGACAACTCAGAACAAATAAACTTTAACATAATTTTTAAAACACGTGTTTTTTATTTTTTCGAAACTACCCCTAATGAAGGTGTAAGGGCGTTTTAAAGTTTGTATGTTTTTTTTTAATTTTAGTTTTATTCATTCAAATTCGGTACAAATAAACTTTAATAATTAATTAGGCATTTTTTATTTTTTCAATACTACCCCTAGGAAGGGTGCATGAGAGTTTTAAAGTTTGTACGGTTTTTTCAGTGTATGCTTTATTCCGTGGTTCGATTCACTCACAACTCAGAACAAATAAACTTTATTATTTTATTATTATTATTAACATTAAATTTGGATACATGTTTTTTTTTAAACTACTCATAAAAATGTAATGGCGTTTTAAAGTTTGTATGGTTTTTTTTTTAATTTCAGTTTTATTCATTCAGAACTTGGTACAAATAAACTTGAAACTAAATAATGAAACACGTATTTTTTATATTTTCTATACTACCCCTAGGGGGTGTGCAATAAAGTTCTTACGGAAAATTTTATTGCTTGGTTCAATTCACTCAAAACTTGGTTTAAATCCTAATCATAATATGGTTTCATATAATATAGAACGTATTATGTAATATATAATATAATACATAATGTACCTAATATATAATATACAAAAAATTTTTTTCGCCGCTCGCTTGATGGCTAGCACAACGCTTCACCAGAACAATTATTGCAGTGCCACCCAGAACCTGAATACCATAAAAAGCAATGCGTAGCGTAGAGACATCAGATATTAAGTCTCATATGCCCAGTGATTTAACTGGCTACAATGTCCTTCAAACTGGAACATAGTAACGCTTGCGCACTATTGCTTGGCGACAGAATAATTGGCAAAGCTTTGGTAAAGTTTGTATGATATATTTTTATTTTAGGCTGATTCAATCAATACTTGGTACAAACAAACTTTAAAATAAGTAATAAAACATATTTTTATACCTACCTACCTTTAGAAAGTGTGCAAAGGAGTTATAAAGTTTGTATGTATTTCATTTTAGTTCGATTCACTCAAAACTCGGTTCCAAAATGTAATATAATTCATAATGTAAAAAATAATGTAATATTTGATATAATACATAATGTTATATATATAAAAAAAAATTCGCCGCTCGCCTGATGGCAAGCACAACGCCTGACCACAATAAACAAACTTAATACCATTAAAATCACTGCGGAGAGCTGCACCCCGAGACATCATATATTAAGTCTCATATACCCAGTAATTTTGCTGGCCACAATGCCTTTCAAACCGGAACGCAGTAATGCTTGCGCACTACTGCGTGGGAGGGTGGTTGCTGTTTATTTTTAAAAACTTCCTATCGATTACGGTTCTAAAGTTTTGTTTACCCTTTTTGTTCTGAAAACAAACTTTTGTATGGCGGCCATCTTGAAAAAAAGCTGGATTTCAAGTGATTGTGTGGCGTGCGCGAGCTGCTAAAGCAGCTCGCGTGAAGGGGTGTTGCTTTTTTTTATAAAAGCTTCCTATCGATTACGGTTCTAAAGTTATTTAAGTTCAGGTGTTCTGAAAAAAAGACTTTTGTATGGCGGCCATCTTGAAAAATGGCGGAATCCAAGTGATTTTGTGGCGTGCGCGATAATAATAATTAATAATTGTTATTATTATCTTATATCTTAATTGTTGTTGCTAAAGCAGTGGGGGGGGGGGTGTTGCTTTTTTTTCATAGATGCTTCCTATCGACTACGGTTCAAAAGTATTGTTTGGCTTATTTGTCCGGAAAAAAAACTTTTGTATGGCAGCCATCTTGAAAAATGGCGGAATCCAAATTTTTTTATAATCGTAATCTACGACCTAGAAAACTCCCCGATGCAAAATTTCAGTCGGATCGGAGCAACTTTGAAAATGGCCGCCAATTTTTTTCTTTTTTTTTTTAATTTTTCCAACTTTTTCGAATTTCCCTCGTTGCCCTCTATGACATTTGGTCGAGCACCTTATACCTATCCCTAACCATTCAAAAGTTATTTACATTTTTATTTTGTATGGCGGCCATCTTATTTTTCAAATTTTCAAAAATGGCCCAAGGTTTGCGGCATATTTAGTTGAAGCCGTACCCCCATCCGATTTATAGTTTCCGAGATCCCCTGAGCAGTTCCATTTCTATGACACCTTTCCATGGATTTCGGATTTTTCTGGTTGGTTTCAAAACATCCTCTATCCAACGGTACCAAACACTACCCCCCACCATAACGGCAAGTGGGAGATCAATTCTGTCAATATGTCATATGCTTTATATTATATTAATTAATTAATTAATATCGAACAGCCAAGGTCATTCGAGATTAGGTCGCTACCATGTGCAGCGCATACACTGCAAATGTGTATTAAGGACGCTTTATAGAAAGATCGAGAATCGGAGTCCATTATTGAGACATGCCGCCAAGCGGTCAAGGTTTTACGTCGCCCCCTAATGAACCTTAAAATAAGAAAAGAAAATTAAAAAAAAGCAGTTCTGGACTGCCCAACTCGTTGGACTTCGACATATTACATGTTAAAAAGATTATTAGAACTAAAGAAAATTTGCAACGATTCCGTTGAAATAACTGCTATAATAGACGAGGATACGAGTAATTATACATAGGTTAGGTCAAGACGTAAAATGAATTTAACTCGTGATAAAAGATCGCACACTACCGATCTCTTTCTAAATCAAATAAATGCGTTCACACGAGAAAATACCGTATAATATTGGTATTGTTTCGGTATACACTTTCATTTGGTAACCCTTTTATTTGGGTTTTTAACCGAAATAATTGTGTAACAGTTTTAATAGGTTATCGTTTCAATCGGTAATCGGTTCAAACGGTTAACCTTAATGAATAGGTTTTCCGATCCCTGGGTGGAACACGTAGAAACTCATTAGAATTGATGAAAATGAACTCTCACTTGTATGACTTTACGGAAATAATGTTTTTTTTTCATTGCTTCTAGTATATTTTCAATCTCGTTTCCTTCAGTAAGCGTGCTACTGCAAAGCCAAAAGGGAATGTAGGCAGTTCTACTAACAATTTTTTTTTAATTATTTTACTATATATCGTACGTTGCCTCCCTGCTTCCTAGAAGTAAGGTTGTTGCTCTGGATGTACTACGTATACTGGGTACCTACCTAACTAAATCTAAATCTAAATTGATATCCTTCTCCGTTTTATTACTATTAAGTATTCTGTGGTTTTATGTGGCTTTCATAAAACATTTTTTTTATCGGGCGCATAATCTACTTACTATAGCCACTTCTCCCCCGCGCGTTACCGCGACTAGATCGGTTTTCGACTGTTTTATTGTTTTAATGTGTTCCTTGGACTTTTATATCATTATATGTCTACATTGTTTGTTAATATTAAACAGTTCAAGTGTCATTACGTGTCGAATTTCATTTGTTCGCTCCACACACCGCTAAGCCAGCCGGGCATCACTAAACTGGTAGCCCAAGACCCACGACACTACATTCAAATTCGCCGAGCTAACTGTCTAATACTACTACTGGCGCACCGGCCTGTCCGCACACGTTTTGTGTGTGTGCGTAATTATTGTAGGGTTGAGCTAATACGAATCGAGCGCGACAAGGACAACGCTATACGTAAGCAACCTAAGTGTTTCCCTTTCACACCCACTATCGCTTGGCTGGGAGACGCGAAAAACCAAAAAATCTTCGATTCTATTTGTGTAAGTGGTTTCGTTGCATCCATACACAGAACAATAACGAACCATTTTAAAAGAGATAGGCAGACCTCCGTCAGTCAGGTCAGGTCCTGGTCAGCTCCACCGTCTTCAACCGTTCTCCGTCTTTTTCTCAATATGTTTCGTCTATATGTCAAAGTCAAATAGTCAGCCGACCTGCTCTACCTCTGTAAAGTAGGTCGTTATCGTCATCCAAAAAGGTCATAACAACCTCAAACAACATCAATTGATCGCACATATAAAATAAACATTTGATTCTCACTCATTAGTCATTCGCAGCGAGCGGTGACAACCGAGTGACGCAAGCACGGCATTGCCCATTTTTTCATCGGTTTGATGCGGGTGACGACAAATTAGCGGAGGGGTGGGAGTGTCGCTTCTTTACGTAGTAATATTTAGTTTTCTTTGCTATAGTTAAACTAACTACTTACACGGAGAAGCAATTGGATAATATATGTCAATATGACCATTAAAGGCCGAAAGATAGCACAAAAAAAAAATGTGTCTGCTGGGTCTATCATGATACAACATCGGGGCGAAATTCTTACTAATATTATAAACGCGAAAGTTTGTATGTATGGATGTATGTATGTAGGTATGGATGTTTGTTACTCTTTCGCAAAAACTACCGAATCCATTTTGATATGTAGGTACTTTAGGACTTGGAATAGCACAAAGGCTACTTTTTATCCCGGGAAACCGCGTGTGGAACCGCGGGGCGCAGCTAGTTGTGAAATAAAGTGGAGTAGTTGACACATAGAATAAATAATAGTGTTATAACATTAAAGTGCTTGTTTACTTTTTTGAAAGAGCATTTACTAAAACAAGTAGGTACACACTCAGGTTCACTCAGGCAATAAAACCACAAAACATTTAATAGTACAGGTACTAAAACTAACCTAACGTAACTACTTACAAGGTTAAGCAATTGGACAACCTATTTCAGGCTTATAAATACGCCCAACGATCAAATACAATAGATCCTGGGGCCCAATTCCGCTACTCTATGCCATGCATTCGTATTTGCAATCCGAATTTTATTTTCATCCAAATGTTTTTTTTTTTAACCTATGCTGTCCCACTGCTGGGCAAAGGTCTCCCCCATCCAGATGTATATCAGACTTTATAAGTGCGAAATATTTTGCCTGGGCCGAGGTTTGAACTCGGGACTTTTTCCTTCAGTACAGGAAACGCTCTAAACCAACTGAGCTACCTCGGCAGGACCTCGGTGTCGAAATATTATATGAAATATCTACCCAGTAATTTCGTATCTCGAAGTTTCGACTTGGAGTTTGACAACGAGTGCTGGAGCTAGTATTCTCGGAGTTAAATTCACCGGCCTAGTACGTAACACCATCTGCGCTCCAGATCACTGATGTCACTCAGATTGCTGCTAGGTTGAAATGGGACTGGGCTGGGCACGTCAGCCGCATGTCTTTTTTTATTTTCTTTTTTTTTTATGTAACTGAGTGACGAGACGAGCTGGTCGTTTGCCTGATGGTAAGCAATACGCCAGCCCATAACAATAATAGCACCACCCAGAACTTTGTTTTGCAAAATACTGCGCGGCGCTGCACTGCGCTCGTCACCCTGAGACAATTAGCTGTTGAGTCTAATAATGCCCAGTAATTTCGCTGGCTACCATGCCCTTCAAACCGGAACACAGTAATGCTTGCGCACTACTGCTTGGCGGCTGAATAACTGGCAAAGCGGTGGTACCTACCCAGACGGCCTCTCGCATACGAGAAACCTACCACCAGTAAGTCTAGCGAACTTTGGGCCAAAAGAACAAACGAATAGGTTCTCAACAATGAACGCAGACCAAGACAGAGGCGGCGCAGCGCGGCGAGACGAGCTGGATACATACATACTTAAGAGATTGGCTGATTTATTCCGACTGAAAACCAGTACTAAGGTATTTATTGTTATGTTACCTTAGTGCTATGCTGCGTCGGAGCTTTTTCCTGACATCACGCAACTTTACATTATACCTATGTATATTATTTATGTATTTATTATAACTTTTTTTTGTGTTTGATGTTTTTTTGCTTGTTCAGTTCAATGTTGCGCGTCAGGAATTATTAGGTATTTTCTTTCTAATATCCTAAGACCGCGAAAAATGGAACGGGGAGTCCTTTGCCCTGCAGCGGGACGACATGGGCTGAACATAACAATATACATTGTATACCTAGGTATAATGGAAACCGGCTCTACGTCATTAGTAACCGACTATTGAGTAGGTACTGACACCGGATGAACATAGATATGTATCTGAATGGCTTTATTGAACGTGTTTATGATTATGTAATGCTTCAATCCCTCTACCCTATCAGATCAAGGTTATCTTGATATTGGAAGCCAGGATATCGGCGAACTAGCTGAGTACAGAAATGCCTAAATAGGAGCATGGACTAAAGTTTGGTCCATGGTAGGAGAGAGACCATCAACCCAACAAAGGAACGGGTTAGGAAGAAATCAGTCTTGTTATTGGTTAATAACTTGTTATTAACCCCGACGCAAAAAGGAGAGGTGTCATAAGTTTTGACCACTATGTGTGTTTCTGTCTGTGGCACCGTAGCCCTTAAACGGGTGAACCGATTTGAATACGGTTTTTTATTTGAAAGCAGGTTTTCTAGGGGTGGTTATAAGCCATGTTTTATCAAAATTGGTTCAGCCGTTTATTATGTCGGGGTTCTTTAAATTTTAGTTTTCTGAAAACGCTTGTTAATGTTAACAGATAATAATTAAAAAATTGTATAAGTAAAAACCGTAACGAACCGTATAAGTAAGACCGTACAAAAGATGGGTAGATGATTTGAGAGCAACGGCTGGTGGCACCAGTGGACCAGAACAGCGGGTGACAGAAAATTATGGAAGCAATTGGAGGAGGCCTTTGCTATCCAAAAGCAAACAAACAGGGCTGTCGAGGCAATTTTGGAATTAGTATTAGAAATTATACGTTAACGACATAATAATTAATTATAAAATTAAATTAAATTACCTAAATGCAATTATATAAATGAATACAATAATTAACATGAATGTAGTGATATATGAAATTACAAATGTAAACCATGAAATCATTTTAATTGTGTGAATAAAAGTCTTTATTATTATTATTATATTATTATAAGTAAAAAATATTACCTGAGTGGCGGCTGGCCGTCTGTGACGAGCCTGAAGAGGGGGGAATGGGGGTCCACTTGTAGAGATCTCACGAAGTCGTCAAACTGAAATACGCAAAACACACACGGTTAGCAAACGAGCTACTTATTGAGGAAGTAACGGGATGGAGACTTGAAGCTATGCACCAATAGAAAGGTCGCTGTTTGTATACTCATAAGTATTGGTTAAGTTTCACAGTTGCGCTAAAGTCAAGGTAACGGGGAGCACAAAGTTACCTACTACTTACGCTTCGACTGGCCCGCAGCGTTCGTACGTAAGGCATGCACGGCACGAATCTAACAGAAACTAGCACCTATACTATGGAATATTATAATGTCTATAATGGGGAATGTTCTGAGGAACTATTTGATCTCGTTCCTCCATCACGGTTTTCTCACCGCATGCCCGACATCGTGCGAAAGCCCATCCTATCATAGATCTATGGAAATCGCATACTATCCGATTCTCCAGAGCTTTCTTGCTGCACAGTCTGCACACCCACAAGATATGGAATAGGCTACCGCCCGAGGTTTTCCCGCGGAGCTACAAGGGACTCTTTAAAAGAAGAGTAAAAAGGGTCCTTAAAGGTAGGCAACGCACCAGTAACGCCCCGAGTGTTGCAGGTGTCCAGGCGACGGTAACCGCTTACCATCCAGGCGGGCCGTCTGCTTGTTTGTCTATTATCAGTGCTAAGGTACCTACTTAAAAGTAACTTAGCGTCTGCTGAGTCGGTGTCGTGTCTTGTCTTTATTTTAGTATGTTTAGTGTAATGTTGTGTTATCCTGAATAAATGTTATTTCTTTCTTTCTTTTATATTATATTAAAAAAGATATTTTTTTCTGCACTGGTACAGATGACCTTCACCTCTCCCCGCGCTTTCCTTTTTCTATCTTTTTTCTCCACACCTTCTTCCTTCCACATTTCGTCAATACTTGTGGACAGTGACGCGCACCATCAGACAAGTCGAGGTTTTTAGCATAAAATTAGCATCTAACACGGACTTTAACCCGTCATTGACGTTGGCTCAAGTGAGGCTTACAGTTCGACTGCAGTTAATTACCAAATGATTATATTATGTATATATTAACTATCATAGGAAATAGGAACAGCACTCGCCACGCGGAAATGTGGTAACCATTCGTCAAATTAAAACTTCGTTCGAGTGATTAGCAGTTATTGAAACTTGGAATTGATGGGCCAATCGGAATAGTGATTTGATTGATATAGTCAACAACATGTGAAGTCATCAACAAAATGAGTAGTCATCAATAAAAACAGGCAAATTGGAAGAAGGATTTATTTTTAGACTAGCTGCGCCCGTCGGTGTCACCTGCTGTTTACCGGGATAAAAAGTAACCCCTGTGATAAACCGGTTATAAGCTATCTCCATTTCCAATTTCACTCATATCCGTTAAGCCGTTACAGCGTGAGGAAGTAACAAATACACTTACATACAAACTTTCGCATTTATTATATTAGTTTTGAGTGTGATTTAGATGTCATTTAACTATATTTTACGTCCTCACTGCACTGCTACCTGCGACCAAGCCATCTCTCACAAAGACAGATGCTATTCTCATATGCTCCCATCGGCTCAACCGAATTGGCGGATGTCATGTCTTTGAATCTTGTGATCCTTGAACATGGTGTTTTTCTTGCGAAGTTTTCTTCGGTTTTTAGGGTTGTAATCCATCAACCCACACCAGGCCAGGGTGGTGGATTATGGCCCATAGTCTCTCTGACAGTGAAGGCCCGTGTCTCAGCTGAGAACGTATGGCTGATGTTGATAGTGTTTACAGTGTTGTGTTTACAGTTCCTGATGACGAATTACTTTTTTTTTTACGTTTAATAGATCTATGTTTGGCCTCTATCTCGCTTGATGTGAATCAATGATGTGGCCTAAGATGGAGCACATAGATCTAGAGAGAGACGGCAGTTGAGCGGCTGCTCAGACCCGTCTCCCCGATGGTTCACCGAACATCATCCCAAAACACGACTAGGTCGCTTGACGGCATGGCTTTGTTCGGTGGGTGTATTACAACCACGGCCAGAGCCTACCACTCCAAAGAACTTCTTGAAAACCATCCCTTGATACCAGCAGATGGCTTGTAACCTTGTAAGTAACGATAGATTTTTAATTAGTGTTTTTGTTAGACTGGTGAGATTAAAGGATATGTGTAGATCCGGCATACGTTCCCTTGAACTAATAGAAAAACTCGTTGCGAAATTCAAAAGTGAAAGACTATAGTTATGCCGGTCCGCTCGTTCGTACACAAGACTCACGCACACATTTACATCATGCTATGCCGATCGGCCGTCACATCGGCATGACATCGGTCCTCCGTCCACTCAAACAAACATAACACCACCGGCATTGCTATGCATCAGTTTTTGCTTCGCCAGATTCCGTCCACCCTTTTTTATACGTTCAATGGTTCAAGTACGTTCCAAAATGTTTAGGGTTTCGTATCCAAAGGGTAAAACCAGAGCCTATTACTAAGACTCCGCTGTCCGTCTGTCTGTCTGTCCGTATATCACCAGGCTGTATGTCACCAGGCTGTATCTCATGAACCGTGATAGTTATAGACAGTTGAAAGTTTGAGAGATGATGTATTTCTGTTGCCGCTATAACAACAAATACTGAAAACAGAATAAATAATTATTTAAAAGGGCTCCCATACAACAGACAGGTTTTTTTGCCGTTTTTATATATAATGGTACAGAACCCTTCGTGCGCGAGTACGACTCGCACTTGGCCGGTTTTATATACGTTCAAGTAGGTTACATAATTTTTTAGTACCTACCTACGATAAATAATAAGATCGCAAATATCCAAAGTCAAAATTAAGTGCTAATTAACTTTCATATCACTAAACGAGTCCCGCATCCGTCTTACAGGAACCAAACAGCCTTCGAAATTATAGTCACAGTTTTAAGTTAAAGTTAAGTCGAGAACAACCGCTGTACAACCTACAGTTATGTTAGTAAGGTTGCGTCCACACCTTTTTGTTTTTATGTAACTGAATGACGAGACGAGCAGGTCGCTCGCCTGATGGTAAGCAATACGCCTGCCCATAACAGTTGCAGCACCACCAGCAGTCTGTTTTGCAAAATTATGCGCGGTACTGCAGTTCGCTCGTCATACTGAGAAAATTGGCTCTATCTCATAACATAATGCCCAGTAATTTCGCTGGCTACAATGCCTGCCAATTTGCCGCGAATGGCGCTTCTTAGAAAAATGTATAGGAATTGTTTTCAAAAATCGTAATTACGATTTGATTTGGTAGGTTACTTTGGGAAAAGTGTTTCTGATTGGAAATAGGGACAATTACGATAAACTTGATTTTTTGGACAAATGTAATTTTTTGGGCAAACCGTACTTATTTTGAAAAAACTAAATTGGCAATATTTTTTTCTTCGAAATAAAATAGAATGTTCCTAAGAACAAAACCTTCTAACTAAAAAAGAAAAGGTAGCTACCCTTAAGGAGCCAAAAATTGCCCCCTTGCAAATATGTAACTAATTAATCAGTTCCTAAATGAGGTCCAAGATGCCGACATACATATTGACCCCATTAGTCGTATATATAAGTATCTAAATTGTATCTAAATTTATCAGTATTGCAATCCAACGGGGCAATACTGCCAGCATCTTGGGTACGCTGCCAACTGGTAGTGGGTTGGAGCATTTGAGCTACCTATAGGCCTTTAATGGTCTATGGGTTGTCCAATTGCTTCTCCTTGTATGTAGTTAGTTTAGTTTTAGTAAGTAGAGCGTAGTTTGTTTTGAGTAATAAAGGCATTCGCCCGTATGAAAAAAAAAAGTATCTAATATTCCATTTAAGTGTAGCATTGTGAGCGTTTTGGCGTAGCTGTAAGTTCACAATTGTAAACTATGAATAAATAAATAAATAAATAAATAAATATACCTATATCCTTGGTACCAACAAAATATACATAAAAAAGTATACACTTTATCAAAAAATATACCGACTTCAACTGATGTATCTTCAAAGTCCAAGGTCAAATATCGATGAAATTTATATGGGACCACTTCGTAGCTACACTGGACCCAATGCAAAAAAATATTTTTATATATAAATGACGAAGTTCCGAGGTAACAAACACAAAAACAAAAAAAATACAATCGAATTGAGAACCTCCTCTTTTTTCTGAAATCTATTAAAAATACACGTGATGTTGGGTAGGGGAGGGGCTAGTCTAAAACCTCACCCGTATCACCAGAGAAGATGGACGACCCCTTTCTAAAATAAGTTTAGATTAGATAACATTTTATTGTTACACAACAACATGATTAAAATTGTGTATTTTTGTAGCACTTTCTATGCACGCGCCCTTACCGTTCCCAGCGTGGTCACAGACGTGTTATTTTCGTCAATTAAACCTCTCGTTGTGGCGTTATTAGCAGATAATTACTGTCAAATTATACTTTGGAATTCATTACCTTGTATTTTTATTTTATTTTAATGTTTTGATACGGTAAGCCTTGATTTATGCGTGTTGTGCAGGTATTGGAAACGTAAACGAACGTTCGCTCGCTCAGACTGTTCAGAAGTCAGAACACTAAGTGAAAACGCGGCTGTAGATTAATCAAAGATTTTAATTGTTTTCTTATCTACGTAAGTTTAGGTTTACTCGTGGTAGGTCTCTCGTATGCGGGAGGTCGTCTGGGTAGGTACCACCGCTTTGCCAGTTATTCTGCCGCCAAGCAGTAGTGCGCAAGTATCATTGTGTTCCGGTTTGAAGGGCATTGTAGCCAGCGAATTTACTGGGCATATGAGACGGGCCGGGTTGTAAGTAAAATAAATAAAATAAATGACGCCTAACGATCACATACTTAGATATATACCCCTAACTAGGAATGCCTGTATCTAGAGAACCAGGAACTATGAGGACCATGGTCCCACAACACCCAGATACGAAACAAATGCTTGCGCTTTTTTTTCTGTGCACAAACGTTTGTCCCGTCGCGGGAATCAAGCCCGCAATCTCAGTGGTGTATGAGATTTGAGCCAACATGCCCAACCACTACACCACAGAGGCTGTCAAAAGTAAGTAAATAATATATTTAAAGAGATTGTAAGCAAAATTCTTAAGTACAATATAACATATTTTTTTTGTATGACTTATTTTATTTTAATCTTATTTTATTTCATTTTATATTATCTTGACATTTTATTTTATTGCATTGTTATTTTTTATTTATATTTCAATATTATTATAAATTGTGTGATATGGTTTTTGTGACAGAAATAAATGAATTGAATTGAATAACAGAGCCGCCACACCATCTAACGACAAAATTCAAATAGCCATCGCCAAAAGGCAATACGTGACATTTTCTCAAGAAACTGTGATGGAATAAAAACGTCCGTCGGCGGGCGTCGAACCCGCGCCGCGTTATGCAACCCGGTACAGTTAGGAACCTGTTCCCGCGTCCCAATGGTGTGCGATATAACATGTGATGTCTGTCACAGCTGCTTGACGAGATATTTGTACTTGTGTTAGAAAAACGGCAACTGTGAAGTCACGTCGATTTTAGATAGCCGACTTTAAACTTTTATAACACGCCGTCTACACTATTTGACATAGTTCTATCACCATCAAGGAAGTCTTTTTTGTGCTGTTTCCGAAGATACAGGCTTTTCAAGTGTAGTTTCGGGAACAACAGACCTCACATACCTAATCATTTTTTTAGACACAGACACACACCCCACACATGAGTTTATATTTTACTAGCTGACCCGGCAAACGTTGTTTTGCCATATAAATTTAAAAAAAATGTTAAGGGTGAACAACCCTTATCACTTAGGGGTATGAAAAATAGATAGTAGCCGATTCTCAGACCTACTGAATATGCATATAAAATTTGGTGAAAATCAAGTAAAGCCGTTTCGGAGGAGTAAGGTAACTAACATTGTGACACGAGAATTTTATATATATGATATTGTTCCACGTTTTCCAGTGTATTATTTTTGGTAAATAAACTTAATTTAAACTTAAAACAGAAAACACAAATTTCATCGATATTTGACCTTGGACTTTGACGATACATTGAAGTTGGTTTTTTTGTTTGATAAAACGCGTATACTTGTGATCAAATTGTATCACTATACAGAATGAGGCAAAATTTTGGGACCTCCAGGGTAGAGGTACCTTTTCCCTTGCAGTGAGGAAGTTTTGTTCTCAAACTTGTTGCAAGTCTGAAACAAGTTACATTGCTATATGAGAGAGGAGAGTTTGCACTGAGGTTGCTGGTTCGATTCCCGCGACGACGCGACGGCGACGGGGCAAATGTTTGTAAACATAAAAAAAGCGCAAGCATTTGTTTCGTGTCTGGGTGTTGTGGAACCATGGTCCTCATACTTCCTGGTTCCCTAGATATAGGGAATCCTAGTTAGGGGCCAAGATCTATGTATGTGATCGTTGGGCGTTATTTATTATTATTTTATTGGTAGGAAACATCACCTGATGCTCGTATCATTGTGCCAGTCAGTAATTATGATACTGCTGGTAGGTTTCTCATATGCGACAGAACGTCTGGGTGGATACCACCGCTTTGCCAGTTTTCTGCCGCCAAGTAGTAGTGCGCAAACATTGCTGTGTTCCGGTTTGAGGGGCCAGCGTAATTACTGGGCATAACGGGGTGATGAGGGCAATGCAGTGCAACGCAAAGCTTTTTTTTAATATTAAAAGTTATGGGTGGCACTGCAATTGTTAAGGGCAGGCATGGCGCTTACCATCAGGCGAACGACTTGCTCGTCTAATCAGTCAGTTCCATAAAAAAATGGAGCTACCCAAATTGTATCGATCCGGTTCTTTCTGGATTACCTTTAACAAAACCACAGAATAATTATAGTAGGTGCACCGCAACGTTCGCATGCTCTGATATCATCAGTTCCCGGACAGAAAGTGCACTGATTTCGCAGATACAGTTATTCAAAACCTGTATTTCGGTAATGAAGGGTCGGGAGGAGAAATAAGTGGACCGCTTTCGCATCCGCATGACTGGTCCGGTTTTGATGGTGATTTTGGAGTTTCGATAATGTGAAATGATAAGGTCAATTTGGTTCATCGAGCTCGCAAACTTTTTAATGAACTATCGAAAAGTCTTCGGTTCTTCTAAATCAATATTAAAACTCGAATATATTTATTATATTAAAACTTGATTTCGCTGCGTCTTTTGCATCAACAACAAATCTATGTTGGTTTTTGTAAACTTCGTTAAAGATCTGGTTTTTAATTATTTCTAAAAATGTAAGGAAAACAGAAAATTTCGAGAAAATCCGAGGGCAAATAATGAGAAAACTTAATGAAAATGTCAAATTATTAGTATAAATATTTTTCATAGTCAAATATTTTATATTTTATTTTATTTTTATAAATAAAAAAATATTTATTACAATTTTTTCTATTTTTCTTTTCTTTAGTCAAAGTTAAATCTCTTCAATCATTTTGGCATCACAGACTCACTTATGAACGTCAAATTATCACAATGACTCTACCACCGTATCGGAAAAAGAACCACTACTCAGAAGATACGGCAAGAAACTGAGGGGTATTTTTTAAAAGATTTAGTTACAATTTTTTGGGTTTCTACAATGTTTTTTTTATATAACAATTTTACAACTTCCCTGAATCTAAACATTCTAAGCTAACACCGTTTAAACTTAAAATAATAAAGTATCCTTTGAGCTACAACATGGAGTCCTTAAGGGTCGGCAACGCATCAGCAATGCCCCTGATGCTGCAGATGTCGATAGGCGACGGTAACCGCTTACCATCAGGGGGGCCGTCTGCTTGTTTGCCGACATATTAAATATAAAAGGTTAGAAAATTATATTTATCCACTTCAAAATAATCTTTATTATGTTTCGCTATGAAATTCTTTCTTTTTTATCCGTTCACTTTTGGATTGTATAATATATGTATGTTATGTAGAGATGTATGTATGTTTATTAATTAGGTACCTATATAAGTTTTTTTATGTAGTCATATATATATATATATATATATATATATATATATATATATATATATATATATATATATATATATATATATATATATATATATATATATAAGTAATTAGATTATATATTGTATATAATATGTAAGCCCTTAGTATGTCTATTTCTATCACCACCGTCTGTGTATGTTTCGTTATTCCTCTCCATACAAAGGTTGTCTGGAAGAGATCGCTTTAAGCTATAAGACCGCTCATTGTTACATTGTAAACATTTGACTTGTACTTTATCTCTATTTTTTTTAGGTGAATAATAAAAATAAAGTGTTTATCTATCTATCTATCCATTCCTCTTCTGCTTACTTAGGCCGCGTTCAGAAATCACCCAGTTAATGTAATTATTACCCTAACGCCGTTCAGAAATGACTCAGGTGAACTTTGACATTTACCCTGAGCCGTTCAGAAAACCAATTGGGGAGAGTAAAAGTTCACCTGACAGGTGAAAATATTCACCGATTAAAAAGCGGGTTACGATTCTCACCTGTCAGGTAATAGTTGTCAGTTGTCATCCCTTACATTTTGCAATATTTTTGCATTGATTTTTTGTGCATATAAATAAAATAAGCGATTCGTGTATTTGAAGTAAAATATAAGGTAAAATTCCGATATTATCCGCCAAAATAACTCAATTAAATCTGATAAACAAAAGCGCGGGAAATCTCGGTCTTGAAAATGATTGGTTTTGATTGGCTGGCTCATTGTATTACTCGATGCCCGTTCGGAAAGGCATTAGTTAATTTTTAACTTGGCATATCACTGAGATTAACTGACAAGTATTCACTCGTGAACATTTACCCATTTCTGAACGCGGCCTTAAGTAAGCATAAAATAATACTTTGAATTTTTGTTAAGAGACATTTGAAATGCAGCATTATTAGGTACCTATTTTGACTTAGTTCGCAATCGCCCCAAATAGATAATTAATTAAAAACGTGTTATTCAAATGCTTCTGGTGTTGCAGATGTCGAAAGGCGAAGGTGACCGCCATATATAGTGATTCATTTATATGGTGACCGCTTTCTATTAAGCGGGACGTGTTTACCAGATTTTACATCATCATCATCATCATCAGCCCGTAGTCGTCCACTGCTAGACATAGGACTCTCCTAATGAACGCCATTTCATTCGGCTCTTCTCATCCAGTTTCTTCCGGTCGCCTTTCGCAGGTCATGACTCCATCTAGCCGGTGGGCGTCCTACACTACGCTTGCCGATTCACGGTCTCCACTCAAGGACACGTCTACTCCAGCGGTTGTCCGTTTTTCGTGAGATACGACAAGCCCATTGCCACTTCAGCTTGGTAATCCTATGGGCTATGTCGGTTACTTTGGTTCTCTGTCGGATTACCTCATTGCGGATCTTATCTTTTAGATAAACTTCGAGCATAGCCCTCTCCATAGCACGCTGAGCGACTTCAAGCTTGTGGATTAGTCTCACTGTGAGATTTTCATACAATTTTGTATATATTTTATGTTTATTTTATTTTATTTTATTCCAGCAGTCACATACATAGATCCTGGCCTCTAACTACGATGAACCAGGAACTATGAGAACACAATACCCAGACACGAAGCAAATACAGTGCATTTTTCTTTCTGTGCGTAACGTCGCGTGAATCGAACCCGCATCTCGGTGCTGTATTAGATTTGAGCCCACCAGCCCAACCATTACACGGAGGCTCACATGTAAAACAAAAAAGTCACGACATAATTAATTTTTAGAAAAAAAACAAAAACCGACTTCAACGTATCTTCGAAGTCCAAGGTCACATATCGATGAAATTTATATGGAACCACTTCGTAGCTATACTGAACCCAACGCTCCAAATCGGTTCATAAATGACGGAGTTCTGAGGTAACAAACAAAAATAAAAAAAATAAAAAGAACATCCCAATAGAGAACCTCCTCCTTTTTTGAAGTCGGTTACTAAAAAGGACTTTTCCCATGCTTTTGTTTTAATAGGCCTAGTGCACTCCGCACTGTAGGTACGAAGCTACAAGTACATAGCCGGACACCGACGGCGGGTCGCACGTCGTTACACGTGCCGCGTCAGAAGAGATAAGAGGTATGCGATAGAAAGAGAGGCGCTCTGTAGGTTAATATGACTGGTAGGTATGCAGCGCTACGCGAGCTGATTTGAATTTTACTACGTCATAGCAAGAGTCGCTATTTGTTTAAATTTCTTTGCGGAGTGATGCTTCTGTCCCTTAGTATTCTGTGGTTTTAACAAAATTGTCACATCGCCCTCGCGTCTGTTAGGAGCAGGATCTACCTGTGTGTTATAGATAATAAAATGTTATTATCTATACCTAGGTAGGTACTATTATAAATATGGATTTGCGCCAATTCTGTACGTTGAAGATATTTTTGTAATACCAACTGGGATTGACTGTTTATAGGGTACTGAACAACATGAAACATAGAACTTATATACATCTAATAAATGCGGGATTCAGAGCTCATAGAATTGATTGTACTACACGATTTGTATTTGCAATAAAATGATTGATTGATTGAATAAACATGTTTTAATTTTTTGCCATGGACCACAATTAAAATTATTTTTACATAGTCCAAGGACAACAGAACATCATTGTCCCACACCCAAGCACGAAACAAATGCTTGCTTTTTTATCTGTGCACAAACGTTCCTCTTACGGGAACCGATTCCGCAACCTTTGCTGAATATTGAAGCCGATTGACCGAATTACAAATATGATTGACTAGTTACGAATTACGATTAATCGTTATAATCGTAATTCGTAACCAACCGTAATCGGGAGGTTAACCCCATAGTAACAAAAAATATGATTACGCCATCCTTGACGAAGAGAAAGATCTCGTAAAGCGTATAATTTATAAAATAAACAAATAAGCAAGGGCGTTCAGAATTTAAATACTTGATTGACCACTCTACTGAAGCAGGCTTGATTAAGTTTGATTAAGTTAAGATTATAATGATAAAAATTATAATTCTTGTAATTGCAAAGAAATATGAATATGCAATTATACGTAATATACTTAATAATATGTAAACAAAAGCCTATACATAATAATAAAAAATAAAAACTACATATAAATGTATTTAAATATCACTACATAGTATAAAAAACAAAGTCGCTTTCTCTGTCGATATCCCTATGTATGCTTAAATCTTTAAAACTATGCAACGGATTTTGATGCGGTTTTTTTAATAGATAGAGTGATTGAAGGGGAAGGTTTATATGTATAATAACCGTGCGAAGCCGGGGCGGGACGCTAGTTATTTATATATAAAAAAAATGTTTCTGTTTATATATAAAAAAAACTTTCAATACCTAAACAGATCCTTATCTTATTAAAAATTGTATATTAAATGTAATAAGTTATGTCTAATTTAATTACAAAACGTTAAAAGGATTTCCTTTTTCTAATTTAAATCGAAATGAAAATAAATAATAATTAATAATAATAATCTAAATTTAATTTAAATATTTTTTTTATTTAATTAGTGATTAAAAACGACCTAAGAAAAATACAATTAAAAAATAAATTAAATAAAAATATAAAGGTATATTTTCTACATTCATCATGAATTAATGGCGCTTAGACACGTCACACTGCGCAGGCGCATGCAACTTATTGCATTGCGCGGGTTATGCGACTTACATTGAATTAACTTTTTAAAACTAGCAAGAATTGCATTCACCTAGAATATTAAAATATAACAACCGTAGAAAAAAGAAGGTAGAAAGGTTCTCGAGTGGCGACCACGGACCGGAAAGCGAAGCGTAGGACGCCCCCCCGCAAGGTGGACCGACGACCTGGTGAGAGTCGCGGAAAGCCGCTGGATGCATACAGCGAGCAACCGCTCGTTGTGGCGATCTTTGGGGGAGGCCTATGTTCAACAGTGGACGTCTGCCGGCTGATGATGATGATTAAAAAACAAATGAAAATATTACAAGTATAAATATAACGGGGTAATACTGCCAGCATCTTGGTCACTATGCCAACTGGTAATAACTTGGAGCGTTTGGGCTATCTATAGGCCTTTAATATCTCTGTCTGTGTCTCTAGTCTGTGGGTTGTCCACTTGCTTGTTAGTTTTAGTTGGTACTATTAAGTATTCTGTGGTTCTGTGGGTTTAGTAAGTAGAGTGTAGAGTTTATTTCAGTAAAGGCATTTGAATTTGAAAAATTGTATAATATTTGTCACTGCACGTTGTAGTTCGCGCGGGTTAATGACGCAGGCGCGGATAGTCCGCATCGTCGGCACAAGCTACAATCCATCTATGTTTCACTGTCAGTCACTGGACCCGTGATCATTATAGTCCACCGCTTTGCCAGTTATTCAGCTGCCAAGCAGTAGTGCGCAAGCATTACTGTGTTCCGGTTTGAAGAGCATTGTAGCCAGCGAAATTACTAGGCATTATGAGGTTCAATAGCTAATTGTCTTAGGGTGACGAGCGCAGTGCAGCGCCGCGCAGGGTTTTGCAAAACAAAGTTCTGGGTGGTACTGTTATTGTTATGGGCTGGCGTATTGCTTACCATCAGGCAAACGACCAGCTCGTCTCGTCATTCAGTTACCTACTTAAAAACTATAGCTTACACCAAGAAGCTTATTGTAGAAACCTACATGAGGCGTAGGTATATGTATTACCCTGCGAGAGTGACAATATGCGCATTTTCCTTAGTTCGCTTCGTGTCTAAGCGCCTTTATAAACCGAACTGATTCAATGCATGTCTCCTTGAAGCCGCGATTAAGTGCGGCAACGATGATTGTCAGATCATATAATGCACGGTCATCGGTCAGGGATGTAGACCGTCAAACGTGATTACAAGATTAATGGGTAAATCTATCAATTATTACATTGAAGATTATAAGCTTTTATAATGTTTCGGTCAAACCTTGCAAGTTTAATCAGAACCACTTCCTCTTATCTTACGGAGTTGAAATTTGCATGCGTACATGACAATGCAATATTATGGCGACAGCTCCTGAGCCAGCAGCAGAAGAGACGGAAGGTGGGCACTGGAACTCCTTGGCGGATAATCGTAAACTACTAGTGTTTGGGCTCATTTTAATTTGCTTGCGGTTCTGATTACGAATTTGTTAAAAGCCGGTCTCGAACGGTATATTTGTCAGAAAAAACTTACTTTATTAAAAAATATGGCAAACTGTGGCAGACGGTCCGCGTTAACCGTTGACCGCCAAGGCCGGCTATTCACGACATACGTAAAAGTGCTTTCTCCAAGATCGGCTTGGGCCGACTAAAAATAAATTTACGTAGAGTCCACTTTTATGAAAGTCGTGTAGAACCGACCTTGGCAGTCAAAGGGTTGAAAGCGGCCACCGTCGTCTATGGGCTTTGTACAACACTAGAGGCATTGCTATGTGTTGGCTGTGTTGCCATCTCCGACTGTTTAATGAGGGGAGATAAATGGGAAAAAGAGCAGGAGCTGCCCTCCTGCACCAGTCACGAAACACGTCAATGGAATTACGTCTACACTTCACGTGCACCCTTTGACAAACTTTTAACTTTTGACGTAATTTCGATAAACGTCTTAGTGCCTCCGCCGACGTCAGACTTTTTGTAGGTCTGATAATTGGTCAATGGTACCAATGCAACTACCACTAGTAATACTGTTACACTTACTAATGCAGTATTAAGAAAGATGAAATTAACAGTAATAGGTACTACTGTTAGTAGCGTTTTTTTTTACCGTCATTTGTCACCTTTTTTGCGACACTTTTAGTAGGACGTCTGCTTTGCAATATATAACTCCGTATTGCATTTGCATCGATAAATAAACTGCCAAGTGCAAGTCTGACTAGCGCACAAAGGGTTCCGTACCAAATCATCTATAAAAACGGCATAAAACGTCACGTTTGTTGTATGTGAGCCCCCTTAAATATTTATTTTATTCTGTTTTTAGTAGGTATTTGTTGTTATAGCGGCAACAGAAATACATCATCTGTGAAAATGTCAACTGTCTAACTATCACGGTCCATGAGATACAGCCTGGTGACAGACGGACGGACAGACAGACAGACCATAATAGGGTCCCGTTTTACTCTTTGGGCACGGAACCCTAAAACTCGGTGACCGGTTGTCTCACGTGGGCGGAAGCCTAGTTAGTTACCATTCATTTTTCTGTGGTTCTACCAAGGATAAAATGTGTTGAATTTTCGTTAAAAATGTGCCTTTCTCGTGTTATTGTTGGCATCAACACTTCCGCACAATATCAACAGCGTTTAATAGTTTATCGCCACATTCGAATCCTTTTCGTGTTCTCAGAAATTCTACGTAGATATTACTGATTTAATTGATTTTTTAAAAATTACTAGCTGCGCCCTGCGGGTTCAACCGCGGTTTAAAGGATAAAGAGTAGCCTATGTGTTATTAGATTAGATTAGATAACGCTTTATTGTCACACAACATGAAATAATTACAAAACAATACTTAAACCTAAAGTGTTACAATGGGCGGTCTTATCGCTTATAGCGATCTCTTCCAGACAACCTTTGGATGGAGACGACTCAAAGAAACAGTGAGGGACGGTGGTGTTGTGTATAAAAAAACTAACCAGTATAAAATAATAATATTATATATGTAGTCTATAATAATATTATAGACTACATAATCATCATCATCATCATCATCAGCCCATCACGTTCCCACTGCTGGGACACGGGCCTTCTCTCATAGAGAGAGAGAATGGGCCATAATCCACCACGCTGGTCCAGTGCGGGTTGGTGGATGTCACATGTCCTTGACTTTTTGTGGAAATCATAATAATATGTAATTAAATACATAATCATAATAATATGTAATTAAATATAAGTGTAATATAGGCACAAAGGTACCAAAAAAAAGTTATTTTGATATGTAAGCTATATGTTTGTAAAGTTTCATCAAAATCTTACAAACTTTCGCGTTTATAATACTAGCTGCGCCCCGTGGTTTTACCCGCGGTTTCCCTGGATATAAAGTAGCCTATGTGCTATTCCAAGTACCTACATACCAAATTTCATCAAAATCGTTTCGGTAGTTTTTGCGTGAAAGAGTAACAAACATACATCCGTACATTCTAACAAACTTTCGCGTTTATAATATTATAATAGGATTAAAATACAGAACTATCGTAGCATTGGCGGACAATATTTTAAATTTTATTGCCTGCAATTACGTAGAGCTACCATACTTGTTGTAGTGTACGGATTTCACTGAATTCCTGTGTGAGCAACATGCCTTTTGCGTTTCCAGTCAACCAGCGCTGGTCAAGTGGTCATAGGCCTCAACAAGTTAGAATAATATATTTGATTTGAGCACAGAATAATTAATAGTACAAAGTAGAGCTATAAGGAGCGGGAAAATATTTGTATACGGCTCAAGTCGACCTCGGCGTAGAGACAGGCCTAGCGCACTCCGCACTGTAGGTACGAAACTACAAGTACGTAGCCGGACACCGACGGCGGGTCGCGCGTCGTTACACGTGCCGCGTCAGAAGAGGTAAGAGCTATGCGATAGAAAGAGAGGCGCTCTGTAGGTTAATATGACTGGTAGGTATGCAGCGCTACGCGAGCTGTATTGAATTTTATTGCGTCATAGCAAGAGTCGCTATTTGTTTAAATTTCTTTGCGGAGTGATGCTGTCCCTTAGTATTCTGTGGCAGAGAGCACTTTTTAACCGACTTGAAAAAGGAGGTTCTCAATTCGATTGTTTTTTTTATGTTTGTTACCTCAGAACTCCGTCATTTATAAACTGATTTGGAAAAGTCTTTGCGTTGGGTTCAGTACAGCTTCAACTTTGTCCCTATTAAATTTCATCGCTATTCGAACTTGGACTTCGAAGATAGGTACATCAGAATTGAAGTCGGTTTTTTTTTATATATGTTAAAAAACCGGCCAAGTGCGAGTCGAACTCGCGCACGAAGTTTTCCGTACCATTATCTATAAAAATGGTAAAAAAATTACGTAGTATTTGTTGTTATATTTGAATGCATGTCGCAGTACGTAGTTCTTATCTTGATTTTAGCAAGTAGATTTTATCATATGTCAATTATTTGCACGAAAATAAACAAAGCAGGTAAACTGTTGTTTTTTTATGAAAAGCCTTGAAAGTGAACTTATCCGGCATTGTGGCTGGTGCAATTTAAATTTAATTTGCAGTTTCTGTTATTATTATGTGATATGTACTGTTTTTATTTCAGGCAAGGTGTGCAATGGGCTATTTATTTTATTAGTAAACTAGCAGCCCGCCCCGGCTTCGCACGGGTATTTAACAAAAACTTCAAAATTAAAAATTATAAACACACACATCTCCCCTCCTGTGCGGCCCGTACCCCAGTGACGCCAACACTGCATAAGGTGCTGCCTAGCTAGCCGAGCAGGGTGAGCGGCTACCACGCAACTTTTTTCTAATACTTACATTTTTAAACTCGTGATATCTTTCGAATGGAATGTCCGAATTGAATAATTCAAAAAGTTATATAAAGGTATTGAAGCAGTCTGAATATAAAGTAATTTATTTTGATAAGAATTAATACCAAGATACAAATAAAGAGCCATTTAGCGGCGGCATTTCGATTATTTTTTTTAAATAAAAGAACACTTATTGTGGCATAACTATAATAATAATAATAAATAATTAGACATATGCTGTCGCGACACTTTTTGTAAATTATGATGTGTTCTGCAAAGCCGTACTACATATTATTCTACCATCAATAGTTCGCGCAGCGCACGCGATGTAAAGAATATTTAAGGTATTTTTTTTACACCTTGGGTTACATTATTGGAGTTTTAGTAAGGATCCCTAATTTTTTGAAAATATAATATAGCCTATGTCACCCGAGGATAGTGTAGCTTCCCAACAGTGAAATAATTTTTCAAATCGCTTCAGTATTTTCGGAGCCTATTCAATGCAAATGAACAAACAAACAAACATACATACAATCAAATCTTTGGTCTTTATAATATAAGTTTAACTAAAATATAAATAATAATAAATACGCTCAACGATCACAATCATATACATAGATCCTGGCCCCTAGCTAGGAGTCCTTGTATTTAAGGAACCAGCAGGAACTACGAGGTCCTTGGACCCACAGCACCCAGGCACGAAACAAATGCTTGCGCTTATTTTTTTCTCTGTGCACAAACATTTGCCCCGTCACGTAATCGAACCCGCAACCCAATTGTGTATGTGATTTTAGCCAACCTGCCAAACCACTACACCACAGAGACTGTCTCATTATGTCTCACAACACCTTTCCTACTTTAACTAATAGTTACTACATATTTGAACCTTTTGGGGTCGAGACGCTAGGACCGTGGGGACCGGGGGCGCATACAGTTTTCAAAGATATATCAAAACTTCTTGTCGAAGCAACGCGTGACCGAAATGCTGGCCTATATTTTGGCCAAAGGATAAGCATTGCCATTCAACGTGGCAATGCTGCCAGCATTTTGGGAACGTTGCCCACTGGTAGTGGTTTATTAGATTAGATTAGTTATTAGTATTTTTAATTTGTTTTGTCTGTTTTTTTTTAATTATCTGTGTGTTTCAAGTAATTAAATAATAACACCTCTATAGGTATGATTGGTAAGAAAAAAAAATAGTTACTAATAATGATTTTGTTAACGTGTTTTTTTAATTATAATTAAGCAAACTATATTCCCTTTTATGGAAAATAGTGTGATATAGTATAATTATGATAGGTTTTTTTACTAGCCTACACTGTCTCACTGCTGGGCAAAGGCCGCCCCCAATGGTAGGATGAGTGACATAAATAATCACATTAGTACAATTAGTATTATGTATGGAACTACCTAACTATTGCATATTTTTTTTTAAATATTTTGAACAAAACTGAAACGCAATGAAAATATGTAGTGTAATAGGGGATCGGACAACTTTTCAGAAAGTGTTTTAAATTAACTACAATGAAAAATACTATTTTAATTAAATTACGCTCTCAAAGTACCTAAAACTATGTTTCAATATTATGTTTCAAATACTGTCGCGCAAAAGGTCACCTCAAAACTTGTGACGTCATATGTAGGTAGAAAACGACAAACTCTTCGAAATAAAACTTGCAAAGAGATTTAAATACGTTTTGTGAAGTTTGAGGACTATATTGTAGTAATGAAACGAAAAAATTAGCAAAAATACATTTTATGAAAAGCAAAAACGTAAAATAAACACAAGCTTGACTCACGGCATTTGCCTACAAATGACGTCATGCGCTGTGATTGTTGTTGCGTTTGAGATGAATGAAGAACAGAATAAAAATGTCAGAATTATTTATTGATTTAAAAATATAAATCATTATTATTTCACAAAAATATTGATTGACTGATCTTTCTGGATCGACGAACATTACAACTACATTACGCTTTTTTATTATATTTTTTTTAATTTTCGTTTCACTTTTGAGATGAATTTCCGCAAGGTCACGCCTGATTCCATTGCATTACCTATTATGATCACTAAAACTAGATTTTTGTGTGGAATCGGAACTCAAAATAAAGAGGTAAGTAGTAACTAATTGGTAAATTTCCCGATAGGTACGTAAATACCTACTATTCATTAGTATCGTGTAATGACGTCATGACATGTGTTGTTATGTTTTTAAACTATTTTTTAAGATTTTAGAAGACGACCAATTATGCGATACCAGGCCTAGCGCACTCCGCACTTTAGTTCTTTACGAAGCTACGAGTACATAGCCGGACACCGACGGCGGGTCGCGCGTCGTTACACGTGCCGCGTCAGAAGAGATAAGAGCTATGCGATAGAAAGAGAGGCGCTCTGTAGGTTAATATGACTGGTAGGTATGCAGCGCTACGCGAGCTGAAATGAATTTTATTGCGTCATAGCAAGAGTCGCTATATGTTTAAATTTCTTTAAAGTGATGCTTCTGCCCCTTAGTATTCTGTAGTGATACCTATTTTTATCATCAAGTAGGTTTTTCGACTCGTTTTCGCTAGAAGTCGGAGTCTTACCTGTTGTACAATGACTTCTAGGGGTTGTCCGGTCTGCAACTCCTCCGAGGGTCTTCTCGTCGGCCGCACTGCATATTCTCTTTCCCCTATAATCTGAAACAAGATAATACCTTTATTAAGGAATGCAATGGAATCAGGCGTGACGTTGCGGAAATTCATCTCAAAAGAGCGGCGGGGGTGGCCCTTGGGCCACCCCAACGCCGCGAACATGTATATTAGATATAATATAATGTAGAGTATCATCTATCACTTTAATAGATTATAATCTACTGAAAAATAATGCGACGCCGGTTAGAACTAGGTGTAGCCAAGAGTAATTGGCTACACCTAGTACTAACCGGCTAAAACTAGGTGTAGCCGCACTTCGGGTATTAGCCGTAACATATATAATCCATCTTAGGCCACATCATCGCTTCACATCAGGCGAGATAGTGGCCAAACATAGATCTATTAAGTGTAAAAAAAAAAAAAATCTCTCCGCTTTTTTTTTTGTGCGACGAGAGTGACTCACTCACTCGAGAGTGAGTTTCACTCTCGTTTCAGCGTTCGGCGAGTCGACACCTGATGATGCCTCGTGCAGTCGGCGAAACACGTGTCGTATTAGGAAGGTTGTTGTTAGGGCTTTCTTTATTTAACATTATTTATTATTCACTTAATTAATACATTATTTATCTTTTCTTATATACAATATTAAACTCATTACCATATTTATTATTAAATATAAATATATAAGAGCGAGTGTGGCTCAGCGGGGACTCGTGCGCTTTTCGATCCGACGCACCTGGGTTCTAATCCCGACTCGGCCCTGCACCAATGACTTATAGTTAAGTGTAGATTTTGCACGCTCGCTCTAAAACGGTGAAGGAAAACATCGTGATGAAACCCGCTTACGCGCTTTGGAGTGGTAGGCTCTGGCCGTGGTTGTAATACCACCCACCGAACAAAGCCATACCGTCAAGCGACCTAGTCGTGTTTCGGGATGATGTTCGGTGAACCATCGGGGAGACGGGTCTGAGCAGCCGCTCAACTGCCGTCTCTCTCTAGATCTATGTGCTTCATCTTAGGCCACATCATCGCTTCACATCAGGCGAGATAGTGGCCAAACATAAATCTATTAAGTGTAAAAAAAAAAAAAAAAAAAAATAAGAAAAGAGTAGGGATCAATTATATATATATATATATATATATATATATATATATACAACGTGTAACATAAATGTGTAGTAATAATTAAACCACGCATATAGAAGCTTTTTAATAATTCAAGTCCAAGTGCAAATCACCAGAAACTTTTTAAAATCACAAGATATGATAATTTAAACATTTCTGGTAATCAAGTTCATTTCAACCCTAACAATCAGCTGATAAAGAGCAATGAACTTGTGTCAAAGAATATTAGTGCGCCGCGTGTACAGATCTGACAAACAAATTTTATCTTCAGTTAGCAAAGTCCTACCAACCTTACTTTACAACTAACTTTCAAGCAAACTGCTTTTTACGCGACTCCCCAAAAAAGGAATGTAATGTTTTCGGGGTTAATGTATGTGCGTTTTTTTATTACACAATAAATGCCTCAACAGATTTGGATGTATGGGGTATCCTCGGAATCCTTAAATCATCCCAAGTGACATAGGCTATAATGTTTTTTTTTTTTTTTATTAATGCTTACTTATTAATTACAGCATTAAACATCATCGCTCCAATTAACATTCAGGAATAAGGATCTAATCAGTGTAAACGCCTAATAAGAGCGAGCATGGCTAATGTTCTTAAAAAATACGTGAGGTCACCAACCACCGTAGGAATAGGATGTAAAAAACATCATGCATGAATTTCAACAGTAGGAATGTAATAGGCTGATAATGATGGTTAAGACATTTCCAACATTTGATTTCATTGCATAGTAAAAGAGTGTTCGTAAGTCAGTAATCAATAAAGCGTCTTTCCTTAGTCAGTTTTCAGAAATAAACCTGTTTAATCTTTGACAAAACGCGGCAAACACTAAAGCTACCAAACATTCGCCGCCGCTTCATGATTCGCTAGCCTTGTTTCGTATTGCACCAATCATAAAGATGTAATCCTAATAAATAATAGCCGCTGCTCCTCATTGGTCGAGCGGCACAAACAAAGTTACCTTCTAACGCCGCCCTATAAAACTCCACCGAAAAGGACCGTTTTCGTTTCGGAAATTCTTTTTAGGTTATTTCTGAACATGAATTCTAAGACGTCAAGTTGGATAAAAAGTTGAAACTGATCAAGGCAAGGCTAAGTCGGGTACGTTCGCGGAGATTTTTTTGTATACCGGTTCCGGAACATGCAAAAAAAACTATGGTAAAAAAAACTTAAACCTATGTTTTTATTATGGTTTTAATGCATTCAAATCTGTCCAGCCAATAAGAAGTAATAGTGGAATAAATAAATACATACATACGTAAACCCTGAAATACTCCTTTTTGGGCAGTCGTGTAAAAATGTGGAAATACCCTTTTTTACGAGTGGGTTCCGGAACGGAACCGACCGAGTCCGAAGATCCATTCAGTATGAAATTCCGGTATTTGAGACTCGAAATCAAGCCCTTGTAAAATGTTCGGCGTTTTCAAAGACAGCGCCTAGGCCACAAAACAGATAAATACAGAAGTTAATCTCATGTATGTACTTTTCATACATTTCATACCGGACGGCGCAGGAAGTTTTTGGGAGGAAAATTGATTGATTTAAAAAAAATAACTGTACACGATATCGACATAATTTTTTCGCAGTTACTATTATAACTGAATAAAGTTTTTTTGAAGACAAAACAAATGCGATTAGTTTACATTAACATCTTCCTCATTAGATTATTGAACACAAGGCTAACACAGCTTATACTACAATAAATATCTAATTTTAAATTGTAAAAATATGACAAGGCCACAAAGTCATGTTCGCTTGTTCGGCGCAGGGCCGGGGGCTGGGGCGCTTACCTACCTACCTAACTATTTTGTGTTACGTGAAAACGAACCATCAAAATACAAGCAAATACCTACTTACCTCTCTGAAACAACTGGTAGCTTAAAAAACGACAATTTACCGTTTAATGTTGAATTTAAACAACCGTCCACCAAACAGTTATAATAACCTATTTTTCGTTGCTCCATTTTTGCACAAAAAAGTTCACAGACGCGTGTCTCAAGCGGATGGCACTCGCGCTCGCATCCCAACTGTGCCCAGATATCGTGTCTGTGAGCGGTGTCTATGTGTGCGTTGCTCGAGCGCACTTTGTATGTAGATTTCTGTACTAATCTGTTTTGTGCCTAGGCACAAAGTAGCTCGGTCAATGACTCGTACTACCGCGACTAGGCCACAGCTTGTTAGGATTGTCCAAAATAATTCAAATAAATAATTTTTAAACTTTGTATGGAAAATATAATAGTGTTTTTTTGGTTGTATATTCTGCCCGATGATTCATGACTAGATACCCATACATACCTTTCAGTATTACTACACATTAATGTTATTCCCTGTATATGTATATATTTAATTTTAATTCATTTTACATTTGCATTCAACCCCCATACATATTAGGTATATTATTCTAACAACAACCTATATAATATTCAGCGGGATTACACTATATATTTTCATTGCGTTTCACCTTTATTAAGATAACATAACTTTTTTATTTATTTCTCCCACAAAGGTTTACAATACTTATGGCTAGGACCATAGAAATCAGATTTCAAGTCAATCTTTACAGTAGAACTTTCAAAACCTATTTTGTGTGGGACTGGTGCCTGATGTAGGTTTTAAAGTCTGATGCTTATCAGTCTTTAAAACCTCACTCTGAGCACTCCTGTTGTAGTTGTAGCGCCTATTTTTTGTGCACCGATTGCGTTGAGCACCTAAGGTATTCCCATTTGGGCATTATTATTTTAGGTTTTTTACTCGTGGTAGGTCTCTGGTACGCGGGAGGCCGTCTGGGTAGGTAGTTCAACTTTGCCAGTTATTCTGCCAGCAAGAAGTAGTGTGCAAGCATTACTGTTTTCCGGTTTGAAGGGCATTATATACAGCGAAATTACTGGGCATATGAGACTTAATATTTGATGCCTCGGAGTAATGAGCGCAATGCACTGCTACGCTAAGTAGTTTTTAGGCATTAAAAGTTCTGGGTGGCACTGCAATTGTTATGGGCAGGCGTGGCGCTTAACATCAGGCGAACGACAAGCTCGTCTCATCACTACGTCCCATAAAAAAAACCTTGGTGCTCAATTTGGAAGAAAAAAATAGTTCATCTTTATTCCCTTTTGAGCGCGGTAGCTTATGGTAAAGACCTTTCATTGTTATATTAATCTTTTTTTAGATCTTGGAACAAAAGAATGGAGTACTTAGGGAATAACCCGATCAACTGTGCGGTTAGGTTACTGTGTCGTCACATGTTTTTTTATTTGTTTATAGTAAGTTTTCTCTCTTTTAAATATGATCTTATGATTTTATACATCTTAATTTTTTCTACTGGTAATACAATGCTCAGTTTCGACCTCAAAAAACTAATAAACCTAAGGTACAACCACAAAATAAATTTATATTTTGTGGTGCAACATAATGTCGAATCTGCCCCCCTACCCATATGTCTCTCAAACGCCAATCGTAAATCGTGATGAGCTCATATTAAGGTATAGCTTCACTGCGACTAATGAGATACGATCTAATTATTGTCGATTCAGGCAAGAAATCGAATTAATCTCATTAATTTATACCAAAATACGATAACTACAAGTTGAGATAAACTTATATGGACAATATATTATGGCGTCAAAAAACATTGTCACAATGAATCTTCACCTCAATCTGACCTCAACACGATGTTCGATTGGCGCTTGAGAGACATATGGGTTGGGGGGCAGCTCAGAATATGTTCCTGCAGTGCAGCCCCTTGAGCCTCTAGAATAATTCGGTTAGTGACAGTGACAAGTTATGCCAAATCTCTACGTACGTAGTCGAACCGTACCATATCTATTCTAAAATCGCCACTGAATTTAGCAGTTAGACTGCACATATACCAATTCCCAGCGGATCAGCCCACGCGGTTCTAATTTCAAACTGGGACGTGCTCGCTCCAGCCAATGAGAGAACAATGAGTTTAGGCATGCGCGTGAGTGGCCAATCAGGCGCCAGGGTTAATTGTAAACAATCATGGCGGATTGGGATTCCAGTAACTACTGTGACCGGTGTTATTGCAAGGAATACCTAACAGATTATCTACGAACTATGTTAGATTGTCCGCAAAGTAAAACGACGCGTGAATGGGCATGCTGTATCGTCAATAGAAGACACAGCCTGCTAAGGTAAAATACTATATCTATTGTGATTGGTGTTAGATTCCTTTCCGAGAGCTCACCTGCATTCATTGCGTAATGCGTCTCTCAGATGATGTCGCTTCAGTTCGGTGCGACAACTCTGCAGGGCGAACATATAAGTCTGTTGCAAACTTCGCATGTTGCGAAAATCAAACCCAGTTTCTTTAATAATAACAAAATGCCCTTGCAAATCAATGATTCACAGGTGACTAAGGGGGTCGGGGGTGGTGCATGCTTTAATAGTCGGTAAAAAACGAAATCCCTAGAACATTATCATTTAAATGGCTCGAAACCCAAATCGAATGTTTAGCTATAAAACTGTTTTCAGGGTAGTTGACGTAATAAAAAAATAAATGCGTCATTGTCATTTTGACATAACCAGCAAAAACCGGCTCATTTCCATTTTATTTTGTCAGAATTCAAGTTTCACTTTTTCAAGCCGCAGTTCTAGAATCGTAACGAGCAAGGTAAGTCAGTTCTGTGCTTATTTTTTTTCACATTGTATGTAAAGTGCGCGCGGGTCGCGACTCTCATTGCGCATGCGGCCGGTCAAATGTCACTGACAATGACGGGGCTTGATAGGGTTGCTACTTGAATGAAAATAAACCTAAAAGTTACAATACTTTTTAACCGACTAAAAAAGGTTGTGGTGTGGTGGTTGGAAGATACATTGAAGTCGGTTTTTTAATAAAATGTTTTATAATGTTAAACTTATTTTTCTTTTTTTTCATAAGCTTAAATCGTTAATATGAATATCATATTAGTTTTAACTGATATTTTTATAATCGAAAAGGGACAAGTATACATTTTTTTAAACCATAAACATTTACCTATGTAATTATTTTTTTTCAAATAAATAGATCAATTGAATACCTACTGGGGAATAGGATACCTACTGGGATACCTATTTATTTTCTCGGGGTTGTTGAATAAACCAAAAGAAACATACATTAAATTGGTTATATGTTTACCAATGTAAGTATAAAACTAAATAGGTAAATAAAAGTTAAATAGGTATAGTAACGATAAACAAATAAAACTACGGTTTTCAAAATAAACAGCACTTACTAGGTATGTATGACAATTGACAACCCTGACAACCTCAAGTGTCAGAACGATTATGTGAAAACAGTAATTTTCTATTTTTAAAATTGAATACAAATTAATATTTAATTTATTTTATTTTATTTTACAATTACAAGTAGCAGATAGCAGCGATGGTCGGATAAGGTTATGCAATATTTAAACGCGCTGCGCCAATTCGTATAACAATTATGTTTGCCTTTGCATTATTAATTTAAATAAATTAAAATTATCTAAGCGTGAAAATAATTACTAATAAATAAACAAATATTCTTTTTATACAGTTTATAACGTTAATTCTAAACTTAACTTAATTCCTACTTACTCGTATGTAAAGTAAATATATGGGTATAAAAATTATATGCTGAAAATGTTCTAACGACTAGGTATGTACTTCGTACAAGTAATTCAGCAGTACATTGCTCTTCATCCCTCTTGGATATTTTTTTTATTATGATTAAATGGGCTCACGTTTGACAATGACCACAGAACAACAACTCACCTGATGGTAAGCGTAGTTGCGTTCTAAGGTGGGGCACGTTTGCCCATGAGGTGCCTATTCACTCTTGTCTTAAAGAGACCCAGGTTGTAATTGGAAGGAAATAAGTAATCTGGTAGAGAATTCCACTCCTTAGCAGTACGTATAATGAAAGAGTCAGCGAAGCGCTTTGTGCGGACTGGTGGTATGTGTAGGTACTTAGTAGGTACAACATAAGGGTGAAGTGACTCTCCTCGCCTGGTGGATATTTAATATGTTATCCTTACTAATATATATTATAAACGCGAAAGTTTGTATGTATGGATGTTTGTTACACTTTCACGCAAAAATTACCGAACCGATTTAGGACTTGGAATAGCACATAGGCTACTTTTTATCCCGGGAAACCGCGGGTGGAACCGCGGGGCGCAGCTAGTAATATTATATACAATATCAAAGCTTTCTAAGTCCGGTATGAAATGACTAGGATTTCTATGAAATGTCTAAATTGCTTATTTTATTTTATTCGAAAAACAAAAAGTGATACATTTCTAAATTACTAATGTAAATATACATATAGACACTATCACAGAATACGAAGGGACAGAAGCATCACTCCGCAAAGAAATTTAAACAAATAGCGACTCTTGCTATGACGCAATAAAATTCAATTCAGCCCGCGTAGCGCTGCATACCTACCAGTCATATTAACCTACAGAGCGACTCTCTTTCTATCGCATAGCTCTTATCTGTTCTGACGCGGCACGTGTAACGACGCGCGACCCGCCGTCGGTGTCCGGCTATGTACTTGTAGCTTCGTACCTACAGGGTGGAGTGCGCTAGGCCTGACACCATTTAAACGTTTTCGCATATTTAATCTTAATGTTTGTTGTACATATCCTACAGCTACCTACTTGGACAACAAGTAGATAGAACTCTAGCGATTGTATTCCTTATTATAATATTAATAATGATGCAATTAGGCGTACATACTTTTGGAATGTAATTTAGAACAACAAATATTGATAAATAAATAAATATTGATAATTTATACATGTACAACACATACCTACTTAAGTCTGTTTATGTCTGTTATTGCATTCTGTTTTGTCTGCTATTGAATAAATAAATAAATATAATTTTTTTCTCTATACAAAAGAAACATTTTTGGGAGTGTGCGTCGGAATTATACCAACTAATTCCCCCGTCCCCGTTTCATCATCGGACTAGTAGACGAACGGTAACGCGCCACCGTTATATTGTGGACATTCCTCCTGCGCGCACTCAGCGTTTCGCTTCCACTTTTGTTATGCGCACTGCTAACGAGTGGAACTCCTTGCCGGAGTCAGTCTTTCCCGATACTTACAATCTAGGAATCTTCATATCTCGAGTGAACAGGTACTATCTCGGCAAGCGTGCTACATCGTCGACCGCATCATCGCTTACCATCAGGTGAGATAGTCAAACGCAAGCTAATACTACTAATATTATAGACGCGAAAGTTTGTAAGAATGTATGTTTGTTACTCTTTCACGCAAAAACTACTGAATGGAGTTTGATGGAGTGTACATAGTAGCCTATGTGTTAATCCAGGGTATAGCTTATACCCTGGATTAACACATAGGCTACTTTTTATCCCGGGAACCGCGGGTGAAACCGTTATATCAGCGCAGCTAGTATTATAAACGCGAAAGTGTGTAAGAATGTATGTTTCTTACTCTTTCGCGCAAAAACTACTGAATGGATTTTGATGAAACTTTACAATAATATAGCTTACACATCAGAATAACACATAGGCTACTTTTTATCCCGGGAATTTTCATCGCTGGTGAAACCGCAGGGCGCAGTGATGAATAAAAAAAACTGAAAAACTATGACAGTGCCGTCGTTTGCCGGCAACATACAAGCACTTCATACGAGACCAAAAATAACGCGAATTGTCTTATTTAATATTTTCCAAAAGTTCTCAGCGACCTTGGTATTGTTATTTTTTACCTGAATAATGGTTATGTGGGAGGTACGAGCCATTGTCTTGTCAATTTAAATAATAATTACACTCAATATAATTATGTTTCAGTTTCCTTCAGTTGAACGTTATATTTAGTATTTAGAGTTTTTGTGTCGGCGCAGTGATTACGTGGCCTGAAAAATAGAAAAGGTAACATAACGTAATGAAGCAATGTCTGTGGTAGTACGAGGATATAATTCTATATAATTCTAGGATATAATTCTAAATTTATATATTTCTGAATATATAATTCCAACATCAGAAGTTGGGTCCGACTTGGGTACAACCCCCATAAACCTATAAATTGACAGCCATGTAGGTAGGTATTGAACGTGTGATGCCTTAAAAATTATGTACCTATGTATGAAGGTATGTATGTATGTATGAATGTACCTATGTAGGAATATCGACTGAAAATTCTGGTTAAATAAAATAGGTAATTTTAACAGCCAATAAAATTGTCCAGGGTCCCAATTTGCTATGACAATTGGCGATTTCTTTGAATTAATAGGCTTTGAAATCACGTTGATTCCTTAATTAATAAATGACATCTTTATGACGCTTCATATATTCATCTAAATGATTCTCTATAAAGCGTCATAGAGAATACAAATTTCGCAGATGTCGTTTATTATTGAAGGAATCGACGTGATTTCGAAGCAAGGAATCGCCAAGTTGTCATAGTGAATTGGGGCTCAGTATGTATATAAACCAGGCGTTATATTTATACTAATATTAAGTAAAATTGTAAGTATGTAGGTATGTTTGTAGGAGGTAATCTCTAGAACTACTAATCCGATTAAGAAAAAAAAAATTCACTCATATTTTATTCCACGTTACGTGCGCGCAGTCATTTCTAGTGTGTTCGATCACGATGGAAAATGTTGCATTGCACGTTGCAATGCATGTTACGTTGCAAGCAAATCTAAATAATAAGGTACGCGGTTGCTATAGTCTGTACCTGTCTGTACTCTGTAGTACCGGGCTATAGAAAGCCACACTAACACAAACGAAATCGAAGGCGGTTGCTAGTAGCTAAATAAACAAAAATGTTGTGAACAAAAACACTGACCCGAAACCGCTGTTTGTATTTGAGCATTAAATAGGTATTTGCCTATTTAAATATCGTATTCTAGACTAGATCGTATACAGATACAGACGAGATTTTAAATTACCTAGTTCATTCTAGAACTACGTAAAAGCGGTAATTCCAGTGACGAGGCTGTCTGTGGCAAGCAGAAGGTGGTTAACGGGTATCACACGAGATAGTAACTAGCAATTTCCGAGATTTGCGACATTTGCACAGTTTTCTATAACAGAACTGTAGCTGGATAAGATTTTTTTATGATCGTTCTCTAAGTCAAAGTCAAATATCATTTATTAAATAGGCACAAAAGTGCACTTTTAAAGGTCATAAACACATGATACAAATAAAATATGTTAAAAATTGTAACTTATGTTAACATGACTTTGAAAAAAGGTAAGTAGGTATGTTTACCCATTTCTTTCCTATACTCAAATTGAAGTCTGAGTACTGAAAAGAAATGCGAAAAACCAGTGCTTCGGAAATACGCCCGCTAGAGAAGATAGCACCAAGAAACTCTGCGGGGATGTCTTTTTTCAGCTCTTTTAAAATGTCTCGAAAATAACAATGAACAATTCAATTCCAATACAATCCCAATCTCTCATGATGGAAAGAGATGACGCGGTCGACAATAATGGAAAATTTAACCTAGGTAGGTATATCGAATATCTAAGATTTGAATGGTAAGTACCTACCTAAGTAATAAAATTATTCCAAAGAAGCAGGTTCTAGAGTGGAGACCACGAATTGGCAAACGTAGTGTAGGATGCCCTCAGGCTAGGTTGAGCGACGATCTTCGCAGGGTGGATGGTAGCAGCTGGATGAGAGTAGCCGGGGATCGTGCTCAATGGCGTGCAATTGGAGAGGCCTATGTCCAGCAGTGGACTGCGATAGGCTGATGATGATGATGATGATGAGGTTCCGGAACCCCGATAGAGAAAATCATTACAATACAATACAATTACATGTTATGGAATAGCACAAACATAATTACCTATATGAAAAAAGAGAAACCTTGATTAGCGTAATACAATTGGCGGTCTTATCGCATAAAGGCCATAAAGCAATATCTAACAGACAACCTCATAATCATCTTAGGTAAATTTTTTTTATACGTATTAAGAAAATATAGTTTTATTTTAACCTGTTTATAAAAGCGTTTTCGTATAATAGGGGTTCTGACAACTTTTCAGAAAGTGTTTTTTATTAACTACAATTAATATATATAGCCATGAAAAATATTATTTTAATTAAATAACGCTCTAAAAGTACCTAAAAATATGTTTAAATATTATGTTTCAAATATTGCCGCGCAAAAGGTCACCTCAAAATTTGTGATGTCATATGTAGGTAGAAAACGACAATCTCTTCGAAATAAAACTTGCAAAGAAATTTAAATACGTTTTGTGAAGTTTGGGGACGATATTGTAGTAATGGAAAGAAAAAAATAGCAAAAATACATTTTATGAAAAGCAAAAACACAAGCTTGACTCACGGCATTTGCCTACAAATGACGTCATGCGCTGTGATTGTTGTTTCGTTTAAGATGAAGAACAGATTAAAATGTCAGAATTATTAGATTTTATTTATTGATTTAAAAATATAAATCATTATTATTTCACAAAAATGTTGATTTAATGATCTTTCTGGTTCGACGAACATTCGTTCTAACTAGATTTTTTCTCGATTACTGTCCGATCCCCTATTATGCTTTTTAGGATTTTTGACTTTGAATATTGTTTGAATTGTCGTATGTCTATCAAAATCAAAACGTGCATCGACTAATAGAAGAAGTAATAGCTGTGGTAATTGGTAAATTAATTAACATTTCACAGAGGCATGAGCAATGCGTGGGAATGCAAATCAGTAATCGATGCAAGCATAATGTCTATTAATTAGTTCAAAGGTAATACAAGCCGTTACGTAAGTTTCTGTGAAGAATGCCCATACCGCAGTTCCCATACATAGGTACCACAGGGAGAGAAGTCAACTATGTATTACTTTTTTATTTATAAATGGCTTCGCACGTTTCGTGGATTTAGCCAGCCTCAAGTTAAATGATAACAATTTTAAAATTATGTATTTGTAATATAGTTACAAACTTGGTAATTGTTTTGATAATTTCGCAATCGGTTCAGTTCGGAATACTTAACGGATGAATAAAGAATATTAAATCAAATAATTTCGGTCAGTTGAATAAGGAATTCAAATCGGTTCAGTAAGGATTTTTTTAGTTGGATGAGATGTCATAAGTATGTACGGCATAAACCCCGCCAATATTCGAAAAATACCTAAGTTAATTAAAAAAATGCTTTTGGTATAGGTTTCTAAGCAGCTAAAGGAACACTAGAAAGACTTGATAAAAAAAACAAAGTAGAACGAAATATCGAGAACTCAAAACAAAACAAATACGTGGTAAATACCCCGTTTCTAAATCAAACCCTTACTAATATTATAAACGTGAAAGTTTGTATGTATGAAACAATCATACAACAATAATAATAATATAGCTTATACCATTTTACATCAGAATAACACATACCTAGGCTATATTTTTCCCGGGAAACCGCGGGTGAAACCGCGGGGTGCAGCTAGTTCTAAATAAAGTAGAACTCCATCACTTTTCACTAGACAAAAAGTTCCTACAAAGATTTCCCATGCTTCATTTTGTCCGATATCTTAAACTATTGGTTTTGAAAAGAATCCAATAGCGCTAAGAACGGCCATCGTCCGTGGAAGAATGCTTTGTCAACTTCCGACCTATTGTACTCATACGAGTACACTATTTGACTTTGGTCACTCTGACAAATACGCAACAGTTTAAATATAACGGCAAGTTGAAGTTAACGGCAGTTAAAGTTTTGAGAATAGGTACCATTTGGTTCTCGTGCCATCAGCCGGAGTACCCACTGGTCCCTCAAGCGTCAATCGTATGCTCAAATTAAGGTATAGCCACAGACCACCGACGGCGACGGCGGCGGCGGGTCGCGCGTCGTTACACGTGCCGCATCAGAAGAGATAAGAGCTATGCGATAGAAAGAGAAGCACTCTGTAGCTTAATATGACTGGTAGGTATGCAGCGCTACGCGAGCTGAATTGAATTTTATAATGAGTCGCTATTTGTTTAAATTTCTTTACAGAGTGATGCTTCTATCACTTAGTATTCTGTGGTTTTTTTTTTTTTTACGCCTTATAGATCTATGTTTGGCCACTATCTCGCCTGATGTGAAGCGATGATGTGGCCTAAGATGGAGCACATAGATCTAGAGAGAGACGGCAGTTGAGCGGCTGCTCAGACCCGTCTCCCGTGGTTATACTTATTCGGCGACTCGCCGCTTCTATGGCTTTTTGTCAACCATCACCCCTTCCGTACCGCGCAGCTAGATACAGGAGTAATGCAAGTTCAACTCTAAACAACTTATTAAAGAAATAAGTGGTTTTATTATGAAACCTTATTAAGCATGAAGACCTTGCAGACCAACAATAATTGGTTGCTCAACTGCAGTAAGCAGTCGTAATCGTAAATCATATTGATTCTGAATTACACACCTGTTTCATGATTATTTGAATTGTCTGACGCGCCTGTTTTGGTGGAACGCGTAATTGAATAAGTTGCTATACTGCTGCTGCATGGCCTCTCTCCGTTCTACACCGTGGAGAAAGGGAACCGCTGTTGGTATTAAAGTCCAAGGCAACGATAAGGTCCTTCCCGAAGGCTAATAGGGATATGTCTCTTACACGTTTAACAGTCTAATCCCAGCGCGATTATGTCTTTTTTATTATTTATTGGTTTGTATTTGACCGCTATCTCACCTGTTAAGTGAAGCGGTCGAAGATGTAGCACGCTCGCCTAGAAGAAACCTGTTCACTCTAGTCTTAAAGACACTCAGATTATAGCTATCCGAAAACACCGATGCCGGCAGAGAGTTCCACTCCTTGGCCGTCGTTCTGGTACTAACAACAAAAAGGTACGCCTCTTATATAAACAAGACACAAAAACATATCACAACTGTCACACTTATATATTACTAGTAGATCCTTACTAATATTATGAACGAGAAAGTTTGTATGTATGGATATATGAATCTTTGTTACTCTTTCACGCAAAAACTATCGAACCGATTTTTATGAAATTTGGTATGTAGGTACTTTAGGACTTGGAAAGTTGGAATAGCACATAGGCTACTTTTTATTCCGGGGAACCGCGGGTGGAAGCGCAGAGTGCAGCTAGTACTTATATAGTTCTAAAATCTTAACGATACGACAAGAAAAAGGATAAGAGTGTTCGTCGATCTATACTAGAATGAGAACAGTCGACGTCGATCGATACTCAATGAGAGTAAGGATTGTCGATCGATGTCGACTGCTCTTCTTCTATGATGCCATCGATCGTTGTTGTAAGTCCTAAGATTGCTCTGCGCAAGGTTGTGCCTAGCTTAACGCCGATAAGACATCATAAAGTAAATCATGTACAGTTTTCAATATTATACCGTAATGTATGCTCAATCGCAGCGCATAGCATAAATATGACGATTCCAATTAGATAGATATTAACATTTATAGGGTAATTCGTTATTTATTGGTTACGATGACGTCCGCTCATCAACTAAAAGTGTTGAAAACCGCAACAAAGTATTAAATCATGATACGTGTTATTACGACAAAGTTGCATTAGAAATAAGCCAGGAATAGTTATTAAAATATTATTGACGTTATTTTTAGTATAATTATTTATGATTACAGTGGTTGGAAGTTATTATTTCACATTTAATTTTAATAGTCTACGAGAGGTTACTTTACGTAGACAAAGCTTAATGTAATTATGTTATAAAATAAAATATTAAATTATGAAATCGTATCTATCCCTGTCCTCTACCAAGTTTTTCTTAATTTTTGTAAAATTTTCAATCCCCTAGATTTTTTTTTTTTGGGGTCACGAATCTGTTCGAAGAACTAAAATAATATAAAGTACGTAATTCAGGTTTTCTATTTAGTTCTAAAAATACGTGTTTGTTTTACAGAATGAAAACTATAGGGATAGTTAGTCTGAAAGAATCAAATTGAATGGAGCGCGGGCCATTCGAACGTAAACAAAAATTGATTACGTTCCAAAGGACTGGTGATAAAATTAGATGCAGTAAATATAAGAGTTAGGTTGATACTAGGAGCTCCATGCTAATAAGGTTCTAAGAATATCTGAAAATTAACATAAAGATATATATCAATTTCCTCGTACCTAGTTCAAATTGCCATCAATTAACTCACTATTGTTAGTTATTTTAACCTAGCTTAGTTCTTTGAAGACGTTTGACCCTAGACCTGTCAGGCGTTTGTTTACCTTCAACTGTTAACTATTTGTGAAGTTATAAAAAGTACCAATAATACAGTGCTAGTTATATCTATTTGTGCCGTTCTATTTTAGCCATGGTATGGATGTTATGCTGTTAGTCTGCATATGCGGGCCGAGAAATTAGGTAAAGAGTGTAAGTACGTACTTACTTCACTATATATCTAGTATAATGCATACGACAAATGCGGAAATACATTAGGTGAAACACGCAAATAAAGTGAATATGGGGGGCCTTATAGGTCAATCATTTTTTTTATAAATATCGGCAACCAAGCATATGGCCCGCCTTATGTTAAGCGGTCGGTCACCATCGGGTTTAGATCAAAAAGCTCTTCAGATCATTACTCTGATTTATAGTGTTTTGGGGTCTTCATCCGACTATTAAAAGTTAGGACCTTATGTCAAAGAAAAAATTATGAGCCATAATTCACCACGCTTAGGTATACCTAGATACATTGTTGGTCGATGTTGACACTGTCAACATCTGACAGCATCTTTTAGTATAGTAAATAAAAATACTGCTAGGGGTGTAACTGACAATATTCAGAGCTTGAAAATATTACTCTCAAATTTAACTTGAATTTAAATTATGGCCATTGGCGCCAGCGTCGCCAGGATTTTTTTCAGGGAGGTGCATCTGCATTTTAAGTTGTCAAAACGCGCTGAACATCTATTATTTATTGACAAGGTCAAAAACAATTTATTTACAAGGTGATGAACAAATTTGGACAGCAACCTAGACCAAACTAGGCCTTCAACTAGCGCCGAGTAGTGTAAAACTCTCGGTATTTTATGCTGAGCTGAGCCCATTCGGCACATATATTTATTAGGTTTTATTTTTTATATTTCGTTTGTGTGCCAAATAAATGATTTTTCTTTCTTTCTCTCTTTTCTTTCCTTCAGTTGTTATTCAAACAGTAACATAATAAAAAACTATGTATTTTTTATTCTGACAGCGGGGTTAAGTGCACCCCCTTGCTCTCTGCTGCCGGCGACCTTGATTATGGCCTAAGATTTGATTGATTTCCTCTCGTTACATCAGGAGTAGAAGTATCTACAAGAAATGCAAAGACTCTAGTCCTGAAATGTCGTTTGCAACACTTCTAATGCCACAGCACCACAGCAGCGACCCAAACCCCAAATCCCTCCACTATGTGGTAGGAATTAGTAGCCCCGCAACAACAATAGGTATAGGTACCTATTTGTAAACCAAATTTATTAGATCTACCTGTCTCTTATGATTTCTTTCAAGTGTGTATTATGGTCAATAAATATTTTCATGTTGTATGTTTTGTCAAAATAAAACATCCGTGATCATTGTCATGGAGACCCTTGTGGTTGATACTATTAAGTATTCTGTGGTGTTACTTATTCTATGAGTAGTTAGGTAAGTACAGTATTATGCAAATCAAGGTGTCACTTTTAGTCTCAAGAACTTCCACGTTCGAAATAAATACGCTACAAAAAAGCTTGATAAGTTGGACATTGTATAAAGTAGACTTCAATTTAAATAAGTACGACAGGACGAGATTGCTTGACAAACAGCCAAGAGTCGAGGCTAGGCAAACAGAGTGCAGGGCCGTAGTAACTGTTGCATATACTGTGGCCGGGTCTAGGGTCAATACTTCAAGGAAGTATGCTGATGTATGAGAAGTAGGTACAAAGTAGTTATTGAGTGTTTGTCTTTAGGAGACAACGAGATGTAAAGCTTAAGTAGAATCGTAGAATCTAGAAGTCTTTTCCTAGTTTTGACAGGAAAAGTCTTTTGGAGAAATTCAAAGTACCTTATATTAATGCACATCCGCATCCAGTTCTAGTGATGCAGATATTCCTAGAAGACGTAGGTACCTACCTACCTAACTCTTTCACGTAGTATTGACACGTGCGCTTGTTTCATCTGTGCACGCATCTCTCCAAAATTTTAAAACGTGTCTGTTGCTCTTCGAATTTGGCTCTCACCGAGTGGAAATTGGTGGTCAGAGGCAAAATCTACTACATCAATGTGTAAAAGTAGCCAAAACAAGTTCCTTGCTTGTTTATTATAATCAGATCTGTCACGCACGGCTAACTGAAGTGACGAGCAATTTTTTGAAATTGAAAGTGGTCGGGGTCTGTTTTTGAGTTAGACGATTCCCCTATTAATTTAAGGCTAGCTAGTTTAACAGTAGAAACTGGGCGTATATCATCACCTCTATCACCACCATCTATCCATCATCATCTGTACCATCTGCTTTAACACAGAATCAGCTATGCCAGCGCCCCAAAGCCGTACTCTTTTACTTTAAGTATTGTAATTGTTTTATGTGATTGAATGATTTAAATTAGAAATTCAATTTTATTAATTTAATTTAATTTACATTAATCCATGCAGTGCAATTTAATTGAATCAAATTTTAATTGTGAGCATAGTGAGTAAGATGCATGTAAGTACATACTAAAAAATACTATGAACCGTCTTGTCAAATTTTTTTTTTTTAAGGAGTTGGAATAGCTTGGATGGATGTTGGCGGGGGAAATGCACAATACATCCCATGCGGGACGCCTCGCGCATCGCCCCCACAAAGAATAGGAATAAGAAGATGCAATGCAACCCAGCCTTATAGTGACAAGACGTAAATAAAGTTTTATACTTTTAACAGGTTTGACACCATCAACATCAGCTAGATGGCCTTTTGACCATCAATAAAAGATGCTAACAGCAACATCAAACATATCTTTAGGTTTAAGGTGCTGTTAATTACAACATAAACAGCCTCAAAACTGTATGCAACATATTAGCAGGTTCTGGGCTCTGACGCAATATTGTGGGTAAACTAAATATGCGGATTTGACACTCGTCTAACGTCCTTCTCACGAAGGATGATCTCCAAAGAACCAAAACATTACGTCAATGGTGAGGTTAAACAGCTAGTACAACTTAGTCTTGATCCGTCTCTTATAGAGGTAATAGGTGGTTCGGCAAATGTTTGTCTTGGGAAGAAGGTCACTACCACTAGCAGTAGTGTTCATTACAGTGTCCCGGTTTGAAAGGCGATGTTTCAAAGAAAATCACTGGGCAATGGGCATTGTGAGATTTAAGAGTCATTGTCTCAGGGTGATGTGAGCAGTGCATTGCTGGGCAAGATAACAAAACAAAGTTGTGAGTGATGCTGCAGCTGTTGCAAGCATGTTGTCTAACCATCAGGTGAACGACATGTTCGTCTCTCTGATGTATAAAAAAATTACTTGCCCATTTTTTACCACGTTTAACTCTAGTCTAGAAAGAGAGGCGCTCTGTAGGTTAATATGACTGGTAGGTATGCAGCGCTACGCGAGCTGAATTGAATTTTATTGCGTCATAACAAGAGTCGCTATTTGTTTAAATTTCTTTGCGGAGTGATGCTTATGTCCCTTAGTATTCTGTGCTGCTTGTTTGTTTTTCTGCACGGTACAAACTATGCAATCGATGTTAAACTAACTTCATGTGTTCTTCAAAAGGGTATTTTTTTTTAAATTTATTTATCTTTTTATGAAAGTTTTGCTGAGCAGATTTGTGTCGGACCAAAATTCACGCTCTCAAAGAGCTAAAGCTTCCGTTGGTCCAAGTTTATCTATTGACGCAGTTTCTTATGCGTCAGATGAAATCATCTACTTTACGCAAGACCAACACGAAGTTTGTACAAACACTTGGTCTTGTCAACATACTTTGGCATCCTACGTTAGTGTACATTTTGTTGGTTATTTTAACTTGTTGACAAGTAACAGCCAGTTTTTGCGTTGGTTAGGTCATGTCGTGATAAAGATCTGTGACGTACGTACTTACCTAGGTTTTGCATTGGACTGTCCTCTTACGTGACTATAATAAGTTTTATTATATTTACTAGCAATGACGTACTTCTAAGATTTTTTCAAGTTCTGGATGTGCGTTCTGTTTGTTAGTAAAAGGCGAGTAAGATAACAGACGAATGGTTACTGTGTTCCGGTTTTAAAGGTATTGTAGCCAGGGAAATTACAGGGCATATGAGAGTTTTTTTTTATGGAACTGAGTAATGAGACGAGCAAGTCGTTCGCCTGATGGTAAACTCCACGCCTGCATTTAACGATTGCAGTGCCACCCAGAATTTTTAATACCATAAAAAGCACTGCGTAGCACTGCATTGCGCTCATCACCCCGAGACATCAGATATTTATTAATTTAGAAGACCAACAGCATTATGATAAAAAATAGTACTAATATTAAAGGGTAACACTAATGCAGCCAATTATAGGTCTCCTTATATATGTTACGGCTAAAAGCCGAAGTGCGGCTACACCTAGTTTTAGCCGGCTACAACTAGGTGCAGCCGGTTACATGCGGTTAAACTTAGGTTTAAACTTAGATGTATCCAACTTATCTTCGATTAGAACTAGGTTTAGCCTTCATCATAGCGGCTAGAACTAGGTGTAGCCGCACTTCGGCTATCAGCCGTAACATATACATACAAAAGTTATTTCCGACATACAACTTTGTTGACATAGCTAATGATTAAGTATATAGTGAGACAGAAAAGGACAATATACGATAATAATACGGGTAGGTATAGTGTTTATGTGTGTATGTATGTGAGTGTAAGGACTGGAATGTGAATTATGGATGACTGTGTGTGGAGGTGTATGTATGGTGTTAGATATTATAACATTAATAAATTTATAATTAAACATGTATAATAATTAATAAATTAATTTATATATATATATATATATATATTATAATTAGTTATAATATATATAATTAACAAATAATACAGTAATTATCATATCTATTCAGTTCTTCTATTATATTAAGTCTCATATGCCCAGTAATTTCGCTGGCTACAATGCCCTTCAAACTAGAACACAGTAATGCTTGTGCACTACTGCTACTGTGTTACATAAATCGTCAAAAAATAAGAGTGAGATGATAGTGAAATGAAACAATCCTTGACCGCATTATCACTTCACTTTCAAAAGAAAGGTTAAGCCAAGTCTTCCAAAGAAATCTTTCTATAAAAAGTCAAAATATCAGTAATTAATGTAGTAATTCATTATCAGCCCATATGAATTACCCAGGAAATTAACATATGCCTTATAAAGCACGTTACAGAAGGTGATAATCATGCCGGCTTACCCACAGGTACACTACAGCCGGTGCCAGTGCCGATAGTATCTCGTACTGAACTTAAATAGCGGTGCAGAAAACTGCAGATTCACTGCGACTAATGATATAGTGAGGGATCGGAGAGTAATAAAAAAAAAATTAAAATGTAGTTAGAACGAATGTTTGTCGAATCCGATTTGATCATTATTTTTGTAAAATAATAATAATTTATATTTTTAAATGAATAAATATAATACCTATAATAATTTTGTAATTTTTTATCTGTTCCCAAACACCAACACAGTGCATGACGTCATCTCAAAGTAAATACTGTGTGCGAAGCTTGTGTTTATTTTAAAAATAACATTAATATTTGAAACATTACATTTAAACATAGTTTAAGGTACTTTTAGGACTTTATTTAAATAAGATATATATGTTCCATGGCTAAATATATATACATTATGGTTAATTTTAAACACTTTCTGGAAAGTTGTCGGATCCCCTATTGTTCAGCACATTCCCTCAAAATTATTTGTGTATATTGTAGTTACATGACTGTGCTTGAATTTTGTGAAATTTGTATTTATTTTTTTAATTTCATTGTATTGTATATTATATATTGGACAAAGGATAAGCATTGCCATTCAACGTAGCAATGCTGCCAGCATTCATCAGGCAACGTTGCCCACTGGTAGTGGTTTATTAGATTAGATTAGTTATTAGATTATTAGTATTTTAAATTTGTTTTTGTTTGTGTTTTTTAATTATCTGTGTGTTTTAATAAAGTTGAAGTATAATTTAAGATTTGATGTAAAATATAAATTATTATTAAGTTTGAGTTATTTACTTCAATTTCAAATTACTGTTTTGGAGCAATCAAATGCTTGAAATCTAATCATATATTATATAGTCACTTTAAAAAACATATTGTCAACATAATTTAATAAACTGGAAGAAGGCACTGGCTCCTGAAACACAGTTTCGACGATTTCGGGAGTCTATGGAGTCAATATATACGAACCTTATAAATGATTTATGATTATAATTAGTGAATAGAATTAATTTCAGTAATTCATACCAAAGTAGGTACCATAATTCCACATCAGTGACATTTAGATACCTTTTTGAACTCAATTCGATACAATCAGTATTTGTATGGCCTGTGGGTAGGCCGGCTGGTTGACCGCCATAGCTTTTGAATATTGCCTTTAAACCAAAAAACTTGTTAAAGAGGTCAGAAGTAAAGGCTCCGTGAAAACTGGTCTTCTTTTTCAATATTTCGAGTAAAAGTATGCCAGATTGTACAAACCAAGATTCGATGTCAATTCAAGTTTTCAAAAGTGAATGGGACTCGAAAATTGAGATTGACCTTTATATGAACATGAAAATTTTAATAAAGTACCTATAACTAGCGCCAAACTTAATGGCCGCTGACCAACTCACCACGAGAACTGGGGACCTACTCTGAGTTGCTTTCGTTCGTCCGTTCGTGCGGACTAAAAAAAACACTCGTGCATGTTGCATAGCGCTGTCCCTTTCATCCGACGGAACGAAGATTCGTAATTACGAATCAGAGTAAGGCCCCTGAGCAGTAGCAAAAATTGATATAAATACAAAATTTTATCTGCTCGGGTCACGTGGTGCGTCGGTCAGCGGCCATAAAGTTTAGCGCGAAGTATATTTTTATTTTGACTTTGAGAAAATTGAGAACTTTGAGAACACAGATTATACCTATTAATTTTGTACTATTTAAAAACCGAAACACGTAAATACAAACATAGAAATTTCGCGAATTCATTTACCAGGAACTAATGAAAAGCACTGCTTAGCAATGCATTGCGCTCATTACTCCGAAAAATCTGATGTTAAGGCTTATATGCCCAGAATTTTGGCTGGCCACAATGCCCTTCAAGTAATGCTTGGGTACAACTGCTTGGCGGCAGAATAACTGGCAGACCGGTACTACCCAGAAGGCCTCCCGCATACGAGTGACCTACCACGAGTATTATTTCGATAGATCGTTCTAATGCACTTACCCCACAAACCGTTTCATAACGACTTTAATCATCATTAGCCGCGAATTACCTAATTACTTAACGCCAGCTCATTCATAAGCGATACCGAGAATTACACTTTCTGTTTTAATTTTCCTCGTCAACGATGCAGTTAGGCTGAGCTGAAACAGCGTTGTGGATTTATCCACAATATTATCATGAGCTCTTACACAAGCACATAGTATATCATTTATCAATTGTTTTATTGCTTTATCATGTTGTGATCATTGTTGTCCCATGTGCGGTTTTGTCAAAATAAATAATTTCTTTCTTTCTTTCTAAGGTAGATTGATTTGTATGGAATGTAATGTCGACGCCGAAATGACTTTGCATGTAATTCAGTAACTTGCAAGGGTCTCCCAGGTTACCGAGCACCGAGCATAGAATTTACAATTCAAATATCTGGTGCTATCTATCATGTAACGGGCCGGCAGTTAAGAAAAATCACCCACGTGCCACAAAGAGCTTGAACAGTACTTAATTGCAGTGCCTAACAAAGTTTCCCAAGTTTGCTGACGCTTAACTGCTGTAAAACGTTCAAGATGGCGACAAACCCTAGGCAATTGACAGGATAACATTGTGAGCAAGGGGTATTTTCTAAGTTGCTTTCGTTCGTTCGCTCGTACGGACTAAAAGAGACACTATTATGCATGTTGCATAGCGCCGTCCCTTTCAACCGACGGAACGAAGATTCCTAATCACTACAAATGAGAGTAAGGTCCCAGAGCGCCTTGCAACTCCATCGTAATCACCCCACAGGACTTGTAACTACAGTCCCACGCCCAGAGCCAACGCAACCACTGCACCACAGAAGCTGTTTACCGATTACCACACAGGATATTATTTACCTACGTAGATATTTAATTATGCTCAGGGCCTATCATTACCTAGAGTCAAGGTGTGTCGTCTGTCACTTTCAGAGCAAAGTACTGCTGTAATTGGTCCATTAGCAAGCGTCATTAACAAGCCTGTTTGTTTGTCTGTTCGTGATCCCGGGTGACCTGAGATCTTGGTCTAGATAAGTCTGTGGAGACTAAAACAGTTTCATTACAAATGCCTATAATTAAGAATGTCCGTGGAAATATGGTTCACCTCCAAGTGAACTCTGTTCACGAACTGAACAGTAGCCATATAAAAAAAGTAATTAACGCAACCTGCGCCGAGCGGAACTCATTTCAGAACTGGCCACCATTCAGTACTTAACGACAAGATAGCCATCAACTTTTTTCTTTTTTTTTACAAGCTTTTATTTCACTTGCAATGTTTGTTTGTTTGGGACAAATCTTGCACCACTTCCTCTTATCCTACGGAGTTTAAATTTTGCATATTTGTCAAAGTCCTATGACAATCCAATATTATGGTGACAGCCAGCTGATCTGATGATGGAGAAAGAAAGAAAGAAAATACATTTATTCAGGACATCACACTACATTACAATGAACATACTAGAATAAGGAAAATACAGAAACAATAAATACAACCAGTGAAATGTTGCGCGATGTCAGGAAAAGTTTTCGACTCAGCATACGCTAAGGTATTTTTAAGTACCTTAGCACTGATTTTCAGTCGGAACCCTGTCCATAACATCACGAACAATTAGACGAAACATTACAGTAAAAAAACACACAAAATCACAAAAAATGGAGAGGGCAATGGAAATCCTTGACGGATAATCGTAAACTAATAGTGTTTCGGCTTATTTTAATCTGCTTGCGGTTCCGAATACGAATATATGTTAAAAGCTTATCTTGAAAAATATATCTTGCAACAGATCTTGTTTTTTCTTCCCTCCTTGAGGGATCGAACAATCAACTTGGAGGCCCCGTAGATATTTAGCCACGTCCGTCCGCGTCGCTCGTAAGCAATGAAGGATCAAGATTAGAAAAATATTTCTCATCATAGACGGAATAGTTGATTGCGAAAACGGTCCGTAATATGAAAACCTACTATAATGAGGGGAAAATTGAGCCCCTCAGCAAGAATAGACAATCTACTATAACTGGAACATACAGCTAGATTAGAATAGAACCACTATTGGTTAAAAATGACATATGCTTGTGACTCTACTTATATATCTGAAAATTGTGCGTTGTGCGCGTTTTGCTCTTTGTACCAGTAGGTGTAGGAATAGGAACCTATCATAACAATTAGCACCTGATCTTTACCAAAACTGTTTATGCATACAATGTTAAACTTTCACTTGCGTCAATGCCTAAAAACAATATAAAGAATTATGTTAAATTTGTAGTTATTTTCTTAAGTCATGCGTCATCACAAAAGCTGAAGCATTCCCATTTGAGCACCAAGGAATTCAGCACCAAAGGTATTCCAATTTGAGCACCTACGGTGCGGGAGCTTCTAGTGATGGGCTTTGGAACCTGAGATATTGGATGGATTCAATATACTGCGTCATCTGAATTCTGAACCTCTTGAATTTATATGACGTTAGCTTTTGTTTTGTTATGTATTTAGTAGGTATTATTATTTATTCTTTTCATTTGTATCGGCTCTAAAAATATCCCGGATGCGAAGGAGGAAAACCGCAGACTGCTTTTAAAGCCTTCAAGAAAGATGATGTGAATTCTGATGGAAACATCGATTTAGATACGTTATTACATTGTAAACACGGCGCCGATATGACGTTGGTGATTATGATAATAATCAATAGGCTTCGTCTTTTTTATAGCTTCGTACGGTTTGCGGATTCATTCAATGTAATAACAAGTAATAGTGTCGAGGGCTACGAATAATAATAATAATAATAAAGAGAGAGACCGTCCCCGGTTAGTGTTGCCCATTACATATCTAAACTATGTGCTCTAAGAGGCCTCTACGTAATGGACTCATGTCTCCGCGCAAGCCTTCCAAGGAACCGGGTGAATAACACTTGAGAAAAAGTGACATAATAATATCTACATATTATTATTAAATAAATAATAATATGAAGGTCATGGGCAAGGTTTTTTTTTTTAATGTAGCTGAGTGACGAGACGAGCTGGTCGTTTGCCTGATGTTAAGCAATACGCCAGCCCATAACAATAATAGCACCACCCAGAACCTTGTTTTGCAAATACCTGCGCGGCGCTGCACTGCGCTCGTCACCCTGAGACAATTAGCTGTTCAGTCTCATAATGCCCAGTAATTTCGCTGGCTACAATGCCCTTCAAACCGGAACATAGTAATGCTTGCGCACTACTGCTTGGCGGCTGAATAACTGGCAAAGCGGTGGTAAACCTACCCAGACGGCCTCTCGCATACGAGAAACCTACCACCAGTAAAACCTACATGTCGGACTATCCAGACTCCCCTCCTCTAGAGCTTCAGTGAAACCTGTAAAGCGCTGGAACCTGGAACTTTCATGAAGCTCCTTTTGGACTTATTGGTTGGAATGGGAGAACCAATATGAATAGCAATGACACATTTTTATATATGCGTACTACTTTTTTAATTTTTACATTTAATTATCATATTTGTGTACGTTTACGAATACTTCATGGTTTACCATTTACCGTTTATACATTAACCGCTCCACTTACCTGGGTAAAGCAATTCAAGTACCTGGGCCACTGGGTTACCGAGAATTTGTCTGACGACAAGGACATAGATAGGGAGCGCAGGGCATTGTCGGTGAGGTGTAATATGCTTGCCCGTAGGTTTGCGCGTTGTACTCGGCCGGTTAAAGTAACGCCTTTTAAAGCATATTGCCAATCATTTTACACGTGCAGCCTATGGACCAAGTACACACAAAAATCCTACAATGCCTTGCGAGTCCAATATAATAATGGGTTTAGGATGCTGTTGGGGCTGCCACGATTTTGCAGTGCATCAGGGATGTTCGCTGAAGAACGCACAGACGACTTCTACGCCATTATGCGTAAAAGAAGCGCTTCCCTGATGCGCCGCGTGTGGGGCAGTACCAACAGTTTCCTGAACATCTTTGCCGAGTGTGTGGATTCGCACTTTCTGAGACACTGGACGGCGGCTCACAAGCCGATGTCAATGTGTGTGTCTCAGTAATGTCGCAGTGTGTTTTTATATTTTATTTGTATTTTTTGTTTACTAACATAGGATAAGTGCTACTAACAAAATGGACCAATGTCTGAGTTGTACTTAAATAAATAAATTAAAACTCAAAGAAACACTTTTTTTGGAAAAAAAAGAACGCCAACACTTTTCATATAAGTACTTTTACTTTGTAATTTGCATACTAGTAGTTAGGTATAGCATAAGAACATCGTTTTGTATCATTAATTAAATTTACAATATGGCTATTGTAGTAACTACATAACATCTACGAAAATATCACCTATGATTGGTCTTACTAGAGATGTGATACAAATGAAACAAATGAAATGAAATAGTTCAGCTGAACAGTTCTTTTTAAACATGTTCGTATTAAAAGTAAACTACGTGTGGGTCGAGTAATCGATTTTTAATGTTTGTGACAAGTATTGGGCGATATTTTATTTCTTATGTGCTACCAGGCCTAGCGTACTCCGCAGTGTAGGTACGAAGCTAAGAGTACATAGCTGGACACCGACGGCGGGTCGCGCGTCTTTACACGTGCCGTGTCAGAAGAGATAAGAGCTATGCGATACAAAGAGAGGCGCTCTGTAGGTTAATATGACTGGTAGGTATGCAGCGCTACGCGAGTTGAATTGAATTTTATTGCGTCATAGCAAGAGACGCTATTTGTTTAAATTTCTTCGCGGAGTGATGCTTCTGTCCTTTAGTATTCTGTGGTGCTACTCACATAGGTCACTTACTAAGGTAAAGAAATAAGGCAAATAAATTTAAAATTACATACTGATTCAGAAGTTGAATGTACCTACAAGAACATGTTTTTGTGATATGACGCCGTGGAGAGGTTTCTTTTTTGCACTCTTTAGTATGTAGCAATGTTTACAAAATAGGTAATATAATATATGCAAAAATTTTTTTTTGTCTGTAAGATAAAAATATTAAAAAAAAACAAAATTTGTAACCCGTTACATATTGATATACATAATATACGCATATTACCTGATCAAATTTACATATTACTAGCTAACCCGGCAAACGTTGTTTTGCCACATAATTTAAAAAAAAATGTTGAGGGTGACCAACCCTTATCACTTAGGGGTATGAAAAATAGATAGTAGCCGATTCTCAGATCTACTGAATATACATATAAAATTTGGTAAAAATCAGTAAAGCCGTTTCGGAGGAGTAAGGTAACTAACATTGTGGCACGAGAATTTTATATATATGATTTATTTCATTATTTAAATAATAATTTTGTATTTTAGTATGATTATTTCATTTAAAGACCTTTGGGGAAATGTTAGAAAGATGTTTAATGTCATATATAATACTAAGATTTTGGACTTATCATCGCTTTACCTATTATTTTTGACTGTTTATAAGCAGATTGCAGAATACTCAAAGATTTATGCATCCGCCGTCGGCACCAACCACCAGCATAAATATCCTGCTATCTTGTCCAGGATCTAGTTCGTGAGACATCAACATTAAATAATTACCTACCTATTTATATTTTAAGAGCAATTTAGTTGACCAAGGTTTGACAAAAACTATAGGCGTCTCGGATATCCAGCAAAAACCAGTTTCAAAACTAGAATTCCATCTCTAGGACGTTGTTAATTTTATTCTGGGATTTATTTACATAGATATATTGATCGTTTTTGTGGAAGATTTAAAAAGAAATAATAACTACGGATTTTAGGGAAAAAATGTGTTTTATATCCGCGTATGAGCAATTATAAAAAGTTTGAGAAAAACAGACGTACCTGAGCTAACTTAGCTTATTTTTATACATTCTAAAACTGCTGATTCACCCAGATATTTTGACATAATTTGGTCAATTGGTCAATTGAATAACTGACACCCAGGCTAATGAAGCTGCCAATTCTAGTCTTACGTATTAAATATATCTACCTAACGAAGTTTCCTGATTGTTGTGTAAAACTTAATGATTTTCAGGATAATGTATACTAAAAATTCTATAATTTAACACCATAGATACGAACAGGCACTTAGAAACAAACACTGATCTTAAGTAAGTTGCATAGATTACCTATCTAAGGTATGCAACAACAAAACAATGGGGCACAAAGGTGATGACCATAGACAATGATACACGTGGAGAAGTAGCACTGCAATAACTATTACTTACAAAAATATTAAGGCATAACATACTACCTAGGTATTGTTTCAACATCATCTTTAATCCTTGCTCACCTATGACTGGGTAGGGTAATATGAACTAACATCAACTTTTTGATCCTACCCTAACTTTTAATTAAATGAAAGAATATTACTTTTTAATCTTATCTAACTAATGTTTATTTAAAATTCAATATCATGTAATAAAATAGCAGTAGGTAAGGGCTTAAAAATATATCTCAGCAATTCTTGTGATTATCTTTACGCAGATGATGCTTTGCTAATAGCCTTCGTTTTTACCGATCCAAAAGCTGCAAGGTTTGAAATAATTTACCCTCTCGACCATTAGCTCGATTATTTTCGTACTAGGAAGATTAGATAATAGCCACAATTACATTGCAATACACAGCTTGCGAATGGCTACTCATGACCACATAAACGCATTTTCCTCGCTATCATAATTATGCAATCGCAGTTATATAAAAATGTCACGCTATATGCGACTTCCTATCTTAATATCACAGTATTATAACAGTTCTTTACTTTACTACAACTAATAACAGAATGCGAAAATGATATTTTTTACCACGTTTTTATTAAGTCACTTTCTTGTTTGTCTGTTTGTCGTTCCGAGTGGAATCTTGCAACTCAAATTTTGAGCCCTTCTCGATTAGCTATTCGGCTGAAGCTTTCAGGCTAGCTCACAACTCAATGACAATGCATTCTAAATCCATTTATTATTTTTAATGCGCATAAAAACGTGGTTTTTAGAATCATTTAAGATGTAGGTCCATTATAGTTTTATTTTTGTCATACGAATCTGAAATCTGAAAAAAATATTTACAATTCTAGAATATATCATTTCTATGAAGATATAAAATATAACTATCAAAGTCAAAGTCAAATATCATTTATTAAATAGGCACAAAAGTGCACTTTTAAAGGTCATAAAAACATGATACAAATAAAAAATGTTAAAAATTGTAACTTATGTTAACATGACTTTGAAAAAAAGGTAAGTATGTTTACCCATTTCTTTCCTATACTCAAATTGAAGTCTGAGTGTTGAAAAGAAATGCGAAAACTGACTCTAACCAGTGCTTCGGAAATACGCCCGCTAGAGAAGATAGCACCAAGAAACTCTGCGGGGATGTCTTTTTTCAGCACAATTACGTATAAATTAGAATTAACAGAATGTCAAACAAGAAATGCGAGTGAGATGTCCCATAGTCATAGTATCAGTAACAGAAAAGTGTAAATAAAATATAAGTAGGTACGACAGTAGCAGTAGGAGTGACTAGAACAGACCAGTCCCCGCAAGCAGCACCCGTTCACGAATATGACTTGTGGACCAGCCATCACCCCCCTCAACCATATTGGAGGGAAGGGAGTGACCCGACACACAGAGCCGCCGCAAGCAAAGACATTTGAGTGAGCATGACTGTAAAACCTAGTCACTTCCAACTCAAATATCATTACATAGTATTATAAAACAAAGTCGCTTTCTCTGTCCCTATGTCCCTATGTATGCTTAAATCTTTAAAACTACGCAACGGATTCTGATGCGGGTTTTTTTAATAGATAGAGTGATTGAAGAGGAAGGTTTATATGTATATATATAATTATATGTATAATAACCGTGAGAAGCCGGGGCGGGTCGCTAGTAAAAGATAAAAATATAATAGATATGTACCACCTGCTACTTACTACTTACTTCTACCACTTCTATTTACTCCTGCTACACGTGTTCATTTTATAACTAAGCTAAGTCATTAGGTATATTTAATTTAATTACCAATCCTACTTATTCCACGAATATATATTATCTAAAGTAATCTTTTAAGTTGGGATTAGATATAAGCAATCGTTTGTATAGACGACGAGTGAACGCAAACCCTTTTATAATACAACCCTATTAAAAGAGTAATGCATAAGTTTTATTACTCCTTTACTTCACAATCACATAACTGGTGTGACAAGTTCGGGCAAACAGTTCTTTTTTAATACTCGCTCTTTTCGTAACTAGTTTTATCCCTTCTGTCATGTTCGTGTTTTCGTGCAAGTGTGCAATTCATGTTTTTATTGCAGTTTAATTTAAATGTATTTGGACAAATGACTTAAAATGTAGACAAAAGTTAAATTCATCATCAGCCCATTACGATCCCACTGCTTGCGTGACTCAGGCCTTTCCTCGTAGAGAGAGTATGGGCCATAATCCACCACGCTGGCCTAGTGCGGATTGTTGGATGTTAAATTAACAAAAGTATAATTAAAATATAATTAAAAAATATTATTAGAGGTCAACTAGGTATACTAAAATAATTTTCTAAAATAAATAAAAAAATAAGTTAACACCTACTTTCTAAACCACATATAAATCAAACAGTTCCGTGACTGACTGACAGAGAACACACAGCAGCCTAAACCACTGAAAATAGAAACATGATATAATGTTCCTGGTACTAAGAAAGGATTTATAGGAATCACTATACGGAAAAACCAGAGGGGCGGCCGGCCTAATGTTTAACATTATTTTTATATTTACAACTGTTGCTTCTCTAAAGGAAAGCGAATCAGCCACCGCGATATGAATCTACTACTCTGTCACGACACCATGGAGCCTGTTTCTTGACAATCAACTACCTTATTACGTATCACAGGTACCTTCTGTACATCCTTGATGGGCCCTGTGGTTAGACCAAAATTACTATAATTCTGCAACGCAAGGTAATTATTATCTACCACCACCGCGCCAGCATCGGCAGTGGCATGTTATTGAAATAGTAAACAATGGTCAGCTTAGTTCTCATAGTTAATTTTATTGGCGTCTTTTATCAGAAACGCTTCTTTTTTTCACGTTCACAGCGTATCATATCTATTTAAGTATCTATATTTTTGTGGTAAACATCTTAATAATATACTTACTTAATAAATTAATTAAAATATATAGCAATAGTAATAAAATCATAAGCGAAGCATAACTTTCTGATTTAAAGTTTTTATTTTTACTTTTTGAACGAAGCGAAGTAAATTGGATCAACATTTCATCTAAAAATATATTTATATATACTGTGCTTTTAAACAAAGCTATTTCTATATATTTACGCTTTAATTAAATCATTACACCCAACTTAGATAATAATATATTATAGGGTTTAATTTAAACACAACAGAATATAATAATAGCTCTCCAACTGTGAACGAATTTTAGCATATTTAGGTACATGTCACATATCGCTTCATATCGTCATTGGTTTCATACTTAATTCCGCATATTTAAAATATACAGACTACTAAAATTATCAAGTATATATTTTATCAAAGAAAAAAACGGACTTCCATGTATCTTCAAAGTCCAAGGTCAAATATTGATGAAATTTATATGGGATCACTTCTTAGCTATACTGAACAAAACGCAAAAGAATTTTTCATATCGGTTCTGAGGTAACAAACATAAAAAAATATAATCGAATAGAGAACCTTCTCCTTTTTTGAAGTCGTGAATATGTAGTGTAATCCCGCTGAAATTCAGCATTCATTTGAAACGCAATGCGAATTCAGCGGGCCGAATTCGCATTGCGTTTCAGTTTTGAGATGAATTTCCGCAACGTCACGCCTGTTTCCTTTGCATTTTTGAAGTCGGTTAAAAATAAGCACCTACACTAAATCACAAACTATAATTTCTAAGATATTATGTAAGTATGTATTTATATTTTCACCAAATGTTACAAAAAAACCTACTTAAATTACAGTTTTACAATTTATGTTTCAGTTTAGTGATCCCATAAACACGTAAGTACCTACATTACGTTATCTCGTTATCAGAATTCAGATGATTGCGCGATAACGCTAATCAGTATACAAATAACATGCTATTGACACACATACAATACTGAAGATGTGTCTTTGCGGAAGCTTCATGATGGACATTGACAAAACTTATGAAGGTAAAATAACATTTAAATTTATTATTTAGTGCAACACTTTGCGCTAAATAAATAAATACTCACCTTACGCCTATAGAAAGGGAAGGGGCTTAAATATCACGTTGTCTCTTTCACTCTTATAATCTACTGTTGTTTCTCGCGTTGTAATACTATACATACGTAGTACTCATGTACTTATTCTATAAAAACAAGTAAAGTGTAGCGGATGGAGAAAAAGTTGACAAAAAGTAGGTATGTAGGTATGTAGGTGGTATGTTTAAATTAAAAAGATGCCAATGATAGCAACGATCCTCTGATTCATTTCTCTCTGAACTTAAAAAATAGATCTAGTTCGCAACCATCTCACTCGGTAATGTCTCACCACTACTTTCCAAAATCAAACATTTAAAGAAAAAACGGCGCTTAAGTAATCTTGATCCTCGCAGTTATAAAATTAATTTATTTTCATGATTCGAATAATTTAATAATGCATATAAAGCAGTCACGTTTACACTCTTTTTGTATATCTATTTGCATATTTTATAATATAATAAAGTAAGTCATGTAAAGGACGTATTCTTTAAAAAATGCCCTTGCAGTACTGTAGGTGACTTCTAGACTTCTACTTACCTATAATAGTTATAATTACTATTTACATTAAGTACGTATTTGCAGTGGCTATTACCACAGAATAAATATGCTTTTATTATAAGTATAGATCTTGTCTGTTATTTATGTTCTTATTACATTTGCATTAAATATCAATAAATGAAGAAGGTAAATTGATATTTGTTTGATCTTTTGATTGGTTTGCTCAGTAGCAGTAGATCATTGTTTACTTTTAGTTGGCATATTTTATGACGGTTCTACTAGGATTTATAGTTGTCATATAAAACATTTTTATTGTAAAACGTACTATTAATTATTAAATGAATAAAATTAATACGCCCAACGATCACATACATAGATCCTGGCCCCTAACTAGTATTACCTGTATGTGTTTATTACATTCTAGGGATAGTTATTTCTTAGTAAAAAGATAGAGGAAGATACATTTACTATTAATGTAAAAAACAGAAAACATATGCGGGCTAAGCAAACCTCAATCGATAAGTGGCGAACTGGTTATTCAATCACCGGTTGCAGTCACATATCGAAATGTATTGAATTCATTATCGAATTCAAACATTATATTTACTGATACGTTATACGTATTTCCATTCTTTTGTAGAAAAACATAATACACAATTCCAATAGTTAGGCTACACCACATTCAGAAAAGAGTTGTAGGTATCTTTGTTATTTAACGTTGGCTCTGTTTAGACAGACAAGTGGTACTTATTACGTATGAGTTATATTTGTTTTTACTTTTTCATATACCTATCATAATATACTATATTAAATTAGTTGCACTGTGAATGCTTATACCTACCTATTTCCAGAATACTCTTGAACCGCGCAAGCGTATCGCATTAAAAGAACTTGCTTTTATTTGTAGTTTATTCATGAAGCATCTTACTTATATTATAAACCATTAGAATTAATTTATTTTGCTCACTGAGTCAATTTAAATTTTAGTCGACCAAGCATTTTAATTACTATTAGACTGTATTCGAAATACTGATTTCCTAAAATAACGCAATTCGCGTTGTATTGTAGTACTATTAGTATAAGAAAAGCAATAATTTATAAATTCTATATGCATTTTACCTTCATCGAAATTTTATCGGTTTTTATTAATGTGTTAGAATCAAAGCTTAAGAATACAAATTTGGAGGTTATGCTAATTCTGATTAGCATCTTTTGGAATAGTAATTACTAGAATTTAAGGATGTTGAATAATGTGAAAGTATTTGGACATTTTGCGGGGTCAAAAGAGATTTAAGCGTTTGAGTCTGTCTATAACACTAGAGTTTTATTTTGAATCCCGTTTATTTGACATACTTGGTGCCACTACCTTTTACAGCATTAACGAATATTAGGTACATATCAAACAAAACTGATAAACTCCTCTCATACTTACAGTATCTGAGGAATGAGAATTCCCTTTTGATTAGATACGATTCTAGTTTACCACAATAGATACTCTTACTTTTTAGTTTTAATTAAATAATTTTGTAAAGAAGTTAACACCTATATTCAAAACCACATGGATTCACAATATTTCTATGATAAAACTTATGAAAGAACAATGTGCGACGATATCTCAGTGAAAAGCCTTGTAGATGGTGTCAATGTCCTGAACACTCTGTGGTAAAAACCTACTAAAATAGACGAACACGTTACGTCAGAACACCGACTGGTCAGTCAGGACAGTTCGGCGTAGGTGGACTTATTGAATATGCGAAAATTCGTAGCTTCTATTAATTATTGTTATGTTTAAGAGAGCGGTAACTTTGAATAAACACTGAATGTTTTTCGAAATCACATTGAAAAAGTTTATTTTGGTCACTTTTAATTTTAATAGAAATGTTTTTCAGGGCTAAATGTAATTACTTAAATGCAAAAACTTTAATATTTAATTTGGGGATTTTTTTGAATACTAATATTAGACTTCTCAAGTTTCTGCATGCGTCAGCATCAGCATGAAGAAAATAGAAATATTACAACGGTACCAAGAGCCATTAACAATATACGATGTTTTCTATTACTTAATTGTCACTGCCGTAACTAGTTTAAAATGCGTTTTAAACTCTAGACTCTTAGCTTTATTTTGGCTTCCATAATAATAATAATATAATGACTTATTACTTATTTGCCAATTACTTACACAACAAGACCTGCAGCGTTGCGTGAGAAAGTGGCACGCCATGTCGTCATAATAAACACAAATGTGCTTACTCATGGTTACTTAGGTCTTTTCAAACTAATTAACCTGTACTAAGTATCCTCTGACTGGTATGGTACCGTGGAATCGTTTCTGGCTCAAGATGAGTATACGCACTATGCACATATTATAATTTTATTTATACCTTAAAGTTCTATGCTACCTGTGGCTGATGCCATAAATCATCAATCATCAACATAAAATATGAGGCATTACCAGTGACCTAATCAGCTTTCATTTAAATATTTCGAAAACATATTTAGACCATTCAACTCTTGTAAAATAACTACTTCATAGTTGCGTTGTGATGTTGATTAGTTGTTATTACCTAAATATTGAACAGTTGTTATTTATAGATCTTCTATTCTACAAATTAATAATTCTTTCTTTATTTCTACGTGTAAACACCAATTGATAATTACGTAAGCAATATGGTTCATAAAAGACCTAACGACACCAGAAACGTTACTAAATTAGAGGTTAGCAGTAGCTGAAGGTTAAGCCCAGACCTAGGTAAAGGCAAAATGCTAACATTAAATGTAACAGCTCCGTATCCGTCACAAGCAACAATCTTGCTGTCAATATGTGCTCTATCATGCACATAGCACAAATCACATATCTATGACATACATACACCATACACATCACAACTGATTCACAAGTGAGTACGTAGATTCGTCAAAACTAAGTACTACCATAATCGATAGGATAGAATACCATAATCGTTAAGCAGAAGCGTAATACCACCTTACGTAATAATAGTAAGTAATAAAAAAAATCTGTTAATGTTAATTTTTTTCTTTTTTTTAAGTGTTTTTCATGTCTTTATCCATTGATCTTCTTAAGTATCTTCTACCTGCATTATTTCTTCTTCAATATAAAATGTTTCAAGAACTTTACAAGACCTCTCATTGTTTAACTTGGGTTGGGGCTCAACTAGTGATGGTGTAATTTCTTTATAACAGCAGTAAATGGTAGTTTCTTTGTCTTCTATTGTTCTTTATGGCAATACCATGTTTACCTGTTGCTGGCACTAGTAACGTGGCTTTAAATAAGTGTTTCAATAATGCAACTGCCATGGAATCAGTTTCTGATAACGAAACGAGACAAAATTTGTAACAGTTAAGTGTTTTTAGTTCCAGTTTCACATTAAAATAATGTAAAATGATATATGGTTTTTATTTAATCATCTACTTTTTTATGATTATCGATTCAATTGACGAGTGACTATTATTCAAAGATCTATAGGAAGACTGCAGTTGACCTACTGCTCAGGCCGTATTTGGTCTAGTCAGTGTCAAACACAACGTGTAAATTTAATTTTGGGCTATCTACACCTTTGGCCTTTAATAGCATATAAGTTGTCCAATTATTATTGCTGTATCTTGTAAGTAGTTAAATTATCTTTAGTAGTAATTTTTAGTAGGTAATAAAGGCATTCACCCGTTTTAAAAGGAAATTTAGTAAGTGACTTTTTTTATAACTGAATGATTAATGTCTTTAGGTAAATAACCTGCTTCTTTTTTATTTTTGTGATTAGATTAGACGTAATTTTATAAAATTTCACTATCCCATAAAATTACTTTAAAATTTTGAATTCTTGCCATGGTAATACTGCTTTTTATTTAATACGTTAAAAATATTTTAACATTAAAATATTGCAAAATATATAGAGAGTAGGTAATTACCAATGTTTTTTATTTAAATTCCACAAAAAAGATTGTCTTCTTGATTTAAATAGCTATGCTGTGTTGGCTGTGTATACTTCTTTTCATTAAAACCTGCAAACACACATTTGTTTAAGTTATATAATTTCATTGTCTCTGTAACTTGGCCAGTGTTTACAACCTGCTGATTCTGCTGATAGTTTATCGTCGATAACATGTGAGATAAAAACAACGTATCTACAAATTCTAAAACATGACTTTTCACCCACAATACCACAAAATGGAATGACACTACAAAACTCTTTGTCGAAGTTTCATCAAATTGTTGTCAGATTGACCATCAATATCTAATTATTTCCTTTGTTTAGTTTTTTAATGAAAATAATTATAGTTACACATACGAATTCATGTTGAAGAGTTATTAGTTAATTAATTAATTAATCATATCTTAAATGTAATGTTTAATATTTATACATCTTTTGTAGGTTAAATTAAAATAAATAGGTACGGTATTGGTAGTCTAAAATTGGGAAAGTAAAAATCTTGATTCGAATCAAATAAGTAACGTTTTTGAAAGAATTTCGGTGGATAACTTGTTTTAAATATTTTGATAATCATGTTCAAATGTGCGTCAACAGCTAATTAATTGATGAGCATTGGGCATATAAAGCCTTAATAATTCGAGTTTGATTGAATTTAAAATGTAATTAACCAAACGTCGAATCAATCATACCTACTCATAATCAATGTCATTGCGTACAGCAAGTCAAAAAATAGTTTGGTACCTACCTACTTACATAATACAATTCAAATTATTGTCTAGGCTTACATTACAAATTAAATATTCTCTCATTTTATATTATGGTTCATAAACTATTGGTATATTTAAAATTAAAAAGAAATTAATAATTAAATAATATAAATTTTATAAGCTAGTATTTGTTTCGTGTCTGGGTGTTGTAGGACCATGGTCCTCATAGTTTCCTGGTTCCCTAGATACAGGGAATCCTCATTTAATTTAGATATGTAATGGGCAACACTTATTATTATTATAATTTTTTACCTTCATATTTTATTTTTTAGTAATATTGACTTGTAGATAAATAAAATTAATAAATTTACTATCTGTTGTCCCAGGGTAATAAGCGCAATGCAGTGCTACGCAGAGCTTTTTATGGTATTAAAAGTTCTGGGTGGTACCACAATTGTTATGGGCAAACGTGGCGTTTCCCATCAGGCGAACGACTTGCTCGTACCATCACTCAATTCCATAAAAAAATAATTGGTACGTAATAATACAATGTAATATTCAATTGATACTTACTTAATATTTACAAGTCTATTACTAGCCAAAAATGAATGTGATATATTATCTAAAATTAATGATTATTATTATTCAACAAAAACGCAGGTTATAACAGTACTAAAGTTAGAAGGGGATGATGATGATGGAGGCGATGATGAAGAGCATACTAACGACAATAGGCATCAAATGCTCGTATTAACTTACTATTTACTAATCTTTCTACTTAATAATAAATTTACGGGTAAGTAAAAGTAATCTTCTCATTATCAATGTAGAGTTAGAGTGTAGACTCTTTCATTGCAGTGTTATGAAAACTGAAAAATAATGAAAAGACTAAAGATTTTTAGGAAGAATGTAACTGAAGTCTTTGGAGCATTTTATTTATTTATTTTTAAATAAATTTATATTCAGAAAATACTCAGTTTAGATACCTACTTAAAATAAAGTGATTATCGGTTTTGCTGATATTGTGCGCCTGCACAATGTTCATCCATTTGGAAAACTTTTGCATGTTTCTAGTGCATAAGATAGGCTTGGCAGGTGCATTAATGTACCTACCTACCTTCTTATTAACATTATCTGCGAGAGTTGTGTGTGATATTAGCAAAACAATTTATTTCTTGAAAAGGTGTATTCTCTTCTTCTATTTTTTTCTTTACTTCCTATAAAATGGCAGTAAGCATACCTACCTACAGACAAAAAATTACATTAAATGAAGACCTATTTACATAAAACAGTATCCAAGAATATAGTATTTAGTATAAATTATTAAGTATATGTAGTATTATGTCACTAGAATAGTTGAAAACTTAAACTAGACATAACTCAAGAAGTTCTCTCGGTAGCCAGTCATGATATGATATTACCTCTTTTCTAACAGTATTTACATACATACTTATTTAATATCTGTTACTTTTACTTATTTTTATGAGAGAGTGTAGTATCGTTGGTATTCGGGCAAATTTTGATAATACGGCCATATATGGATATCGATAGCTTTTACACATAAATCTATCTAAATTTGGGCGTATTCGCAAATATTTAACCCAATGCTCTATGTTGTGTGTTACCATTACCGTCCAGATTATCTGACTAAATAGGTAGATAGTGAGTACTATAGTGGGAAAATCTAATTCGTGCACTTTTTACAGCGGATTTCTGCATGACTGACGCTTATAAGGGTCTCGCTCTAAATAGACTTACCTGATTAGTAAGTACATCGACGACCACAAAGGCTAGGTAGACAATTTCCTCCTCGTCTGAGCCCAGCGCCGCACCGCCGAGGCCCGCGGTGCTCACGTGTAGGGCGCAAACCCAGCCGCCGCTGATCATCGCGCCATGCACTGCACACACCCCGACAGTAACACCCCTCTCCGACACACTGACAACCCTAGATCACTCTCACTCTGTCCATCAAATTTTAAACATTCAAGCACTGTCCGAATTGTCAACTTTCTAACGGTAGTATCAAAACCTCTCGGACGCGCTATCGTAGGCGGAGTGTCACACAATCAACGTCCAAAATTTCACGTTCCGAGTGTTGTGTTCTTAAACGCGTCGAAAGCACTTTTTAGAAACCTGATGGTTACTCAACATGAAACAAGAAGTCGCGTGCGGCGCGGACGCCGTTTTACCGCTAGCCGTCTACGTAAGCCGTTTCCGCTGTTGGTGAAAATCTAGAATTAACTCACATTATTGGTTACACGAATACGCGACGGAGTCTAGTCCCGGCGGATTCCAAAGAAAAAGCCAGCTTTTGAACGGTGTCGACGAACCACGAACAATTCCAAATTCGAATGCCTCGAGTCCTGTGCACGTTTACAATTTTCACTTCTCACGCTCGGATGAGCACTCTCAGGTACGAATCACCGCGTGTTGTTTTCCCGTATAACGTTCAAAACACTGTTTTATGGAATATTTTTGATGTAAAAAAGGTTCGGACAGCTCGACACGAGCGTGTCTGTCGGATCGGAGGATCGACTGCCGCTCGCTGGCTTGCCCCCCTGTTGACACTGCGCAGGTAGCGCCAGCCAGGTGAGCGACGCGACGTTGCCAAACCGAACATTATCAATGATGATGAGATAGCTGCTCGTACCACGTCATTTCGAAATTCACGCACCGTTGCTAGCGCTTTAAATGGCTGTTTCTTCTAAACAGCTTAGCATAATCTAGCATTAGTACGCGTCAATGAACAGAGTAGATGTTTTGAGTATCGGGGTCGCGCGGTCGCTGTCTTTTTTAAGTACCTACCTACTATGAATGGCCAATATGACGTTTTGATATTCTATGATGTCAACGAGGCAGTTTTTGGCGCGTGCATTGGAATACATTGCGTCTGCAGTTTGTCGACCTCATTTACTTAAGTATGGGAAGTACAAATAGTTGTATAATTAGGCGATATACTTGTTTAGATTTTGCTTGTTCATTCAGCAGGCAAGGTCGATTTGTCGATTATTTACTACTATCGATATTTATTACTACATTGCTTCTTCAGTGTAGAACTTGTGTTTGCCGTTCTTTACAAAAGGTGACTTGGTGTGGAAATTTTTCAAAATTTGTTACGGTCGTGGACACTGGCTGTGCACAACATCCGTAAGGATTTATTGGATGAAATCGAAGAATTCGAATTTGTGGTTAACAAACCGGCTACTTACCGTTGTTTTGGTATTTACTAGGTATGCCTCCGGCTTCAATGAATAGGTAGATGTAGTACCTAGATGTACCTACCCTACCTACTAAGTACTTATACACGCATTATGGCGTTCTTTGAAGGTGGGGACTTTTGAAATATGTTAAGTACCTATTAAAGATTAATTAAATAAAGTATTTTTACTTAAAAAAATTGGGTAATTTTGTGCATGACTTTAAGCAAGTAGGTAGGCAAACAAGTAAAATTTATAACGAAAAACCGACTTCTAAAGAGTTTTCTGATGTATCTTCATAGTCCATATATCGATAAAATGAATATGGGACCACTTTGAAGCTATACCTACTGAACCCAACGCAAAGAATCATCAAAATCGGCTTATAAACAAAGAAGTTATGCCCGAACCTCTTCCTTTTTTTTGAAGTCGTGGTTTGTAAGTTTAAAGGAACAATAAATTTTTTTTTATGGAATTGCGTGATGAGACCAGCAGGTCGTTCGCAAGACGGTAAGCGCCACGCCTGCCCATAACAATAGCAGTGCCACCCAGAACTTTAGTCCCGAAAAAACCGCGGGGCATAAGTTTTAAAAGTCTTCACTATAAAATGCATCTGGCCATTTAGTTCTTAATTTTATTAGTCATTGTACATCACACCGTGGGAGCTGTGCTCTGGGGCATCATGCGACTTCTTAAGTTCAAAAAATGCGCGCAAGCATCAACAAAAACTACATTCTAACAAAAACCTTCGTTCAGAAGCAGAATCACTTTCAAGGCCATGCATGTCTATGTTGTATTTATTTGTCAATTACGCTTCAGTTCGGATTGTGTGTTTACATAATTAGCTAAATTAGCAAAAAATAAGTATAAATTGAAATTGAAAAATTTGATTTTGTAAAAATATCGTAGGAAAATTTTGAATTTTTTTTCATGTACATAATACATATTGTTGATGGACATATTCTTAGTTTTACTCTACAGTTTAAGTCAAAGTTAAATTACTTATTAGGCCAGATTCTAATGGCAACATTATACTAATCAAATCTAATTAAAATAACAGTGTGCAAAGAAAAACTACCATATTTTATCTTTGAACAACACATTTGATGAATGCATCTGAGCCATTGAGGTCTATTTCTCAATGCTCTGAGCATTGAGAAATAGACCTCAATGGCTCAGAGTAATGAATGACATTCATGTCATTGTCATCACGACATGACGTGACGACAATGACAACAACGAAAGAAATTATTGTACTTTTTCAAAATTGTCAATAAAACTACGTAAGACACGGCGGTATGGTCTACTAAGACTAACCTGCCCAAACGGGCGAATTAAAAAAAAAACATTACTATAAACATTTTTATTAAAATAAATACCGGATTACGGACGACCAACTCAACCCGCGGAACTGTACCCGCGCGGATCTAGTTTTGTCGTTTAAAAAATCCAAATCATTGCACTTTTTTTTAAACAAATTAAATATTAACAAACAAGTAGACGGCCCCATCGGTCGTTTTCGGATGTTCGGCAAGATTAGCACCCCTCTTCTTAGGTCTTAGTTATCGCCAACTGCTGTGAGGCCAGTTTCCCCATTTGGCCATTTTCTACGGAACCAATGGATCATTTACCCAATCCACACTTACCACTAATCATGAGCATGACAGTGTATTATGTAAGTGTCTAGGTACCCGGTACTGTTTTGACCTCATTGACCTCAGAATACCTATTGCATTGGGGGTTCAATGCTGTGACACCACTTTTGTAACTACGTAGGAAGTGGCGTACCTATTTACCTATCCATTTGTTTTTTATTTGAATATAGATTTTCATTAGCTCGGTTCTAGCTACGTAGGTCAGTGTTGAGTGATTTTTAAATGGAAATATTTATTTTGATCTAAAGGTTTGTAACAGCATCAAGTCTGAAAATGTTTTATGTACTTCTTCTTATTAATAATTAACGGCGTAGGCATGTTCTTGAGTGCAGACCGTGGATTAGCAACGCAGCAATTCAATTCAATTAAATCATATATTGATAAAACATTTTACAAGTCAATTAAATTTTTAGAAATATTGTAATAAACATTTTTCAATTATTAAATACAATCTTATAAAAATAAAAATACTCTGTAGCTAAGTATTGTCATAAATAAATATGTTGTCATAGGTAGGTACTCCATACATATGAAAAAAGTTTGTGTCAATGAGCAGCTTTTATATCTTCAAAGAACTCATCTACACTATAGTATGCTTTGGCGAGCAGCAGCAACCTGAGTTTTGAGAGGAACGAGCTCGAGCTCGGCGCCGGTATTGCAGCGTAGGAAGCCATCAGGCTGGTGCAGCGACAATCCTCGCAATGTAGTTGTGAGCAGCTGAATGAGGGTAGGCGGGGATCGAGATCAGGGGCCTGCAGTTGGTGAAGACTAGATATAGTCTAGTCTAGACTTTAACGTAGTGTAGAATGGGACACCCTGTAACGAGATGGAGCGACGATATACGCAGGGTTGGTAGTAGACTAGTAGGCTTTGTCCATCTAGTCACTGGACAAGTAAAGCCAATGATCAGGCTCAGTGGCATGATATGGGAGAGGCCTATGTCCAGCAGTGGACTGTTAGAGGCTGGTCATGATGAGACTGCAATAGGCTGATGGTATACTGTACCTACGATCAATTAATCAAAACTTTTAAGTATTCTGTGGTCAAACATAAAATAATAAAAACTGGTTAAGTACAACCACAGAATACTAAGGCACATTCAGAAATAAACATTACTGGCTATTTTTCGGCTTATTATTTCAGCAATCTGATGACAGATTGCAATTAACTGTGTCAAAGGCACAGTTCTATCTTATCACAATATAAATAATCCAAATTACCTACCTCCATTGTGCGACCCCACTTATCAAGGCGTAATCTCTGAGCCTGGATTGCAAAGTGTTGCTAGAAACAAGTATCATTATGCCCCGAAACGTCATCTAAAAGCTTTTGATCATCTTGGCAAAGAATACTAGGTAACTATTATTTGGTTTAAGACATTGTCTCAAAAATAGAATACAATTCACTTATATTGAGAAACACTTAATAACTAATAAGTAAAATTCTTATACGAGTGGCGGAACGGCAGCATCCGAGACCAAGTGAATTACAATTAGGCTAACACATAGATTGACAGTATGTAGAAAGTATAGAAGTAAGGCAAGTATTACAATAACATATCTCGTTATCAAATAAATAATACTTAGATTACATTAAAAAATAACAAACCGGATAAACATTATTTTTATTTTGTGAAGGTAGATCTAATAAAGCTGTTTATTATTAATCTTGTTATCAACAATGGATCTTGTTTGAGGTTATCCCATGGAGTACTTAAAAGGTATCTACATAAACTTGCTTGGGGCGGAAAAAGAAACCGGCGATTGTAACTGCCGGTAAAGAGTATGGTAGGTAAGTATGAACTGCTCTTATAGTAGTGTTGCACTATTTTATGAGTCTGTAGTTTTAGCACACAGCTAATGCGGATATAATGAGTAAAGCAAAACACGCAAATGTTACGAGAATAGATTTTGCATGACATGAAAAAAAAACAGTGTGAATAGGTTGGAGCAAGCACCCATTGTACATGATAGATACGCCGGGCATTTGAAAGATCAAAGAGAGATCGGAGACACCGCCTGAGAAAGCAGCTAGCTTCTGCCAAAGTACCTACTGTTTGGCGGAAGAATAACTGGCAAAGCTGGTAAAATACTTGCGCACCGCTTCCGATTTGAAGGACATTGTAGCAAGCGAAATTACTGGGCATATGACACCTGATGTCTCGGGGTGATGAGCGCAATGCAGTGCTACGCAGTGCTTTATATGATATTAAAAGTTGTGGGTTCAACTGCAATTGATATGGGCAGGCGTGGCGCTTACCACCAGGCGAACGACTTGCTCGTCTCATCACTCAGTCTCATGAAAATAACATGTACCTTTACCTTTCCTTTCATGGACCTTTCTGGTCAAGATTTTGGAGCTACATATAAGACATTTTATAGCTACAATGTTCAACATTTCCAAAATCTTGACCAAAATCAAGAAGATGTCAACGTGTATGGCAACACTGCACCGCCTGACATTGAACATTTCGGTTTCACTGAAGGATTTCTATCACAATGAGATATTAATGCTCGACGGATTCTCATGATTATGGGAATATACGACGGATGAATTACAATAACATTAAGTGAACTTGGACGTTTTAGAACACTGGTTCTTTTACTTATGCGATGACTTCATTCCATAAATATAATCGTGTAAAACTGGCTGCATAATTGAAAGGTATTTATTTCTATATATCTACTATTACAAAGATGGAGCTGAGCCAATTCTGAACATCGAATATATTTCTAAAAAACTAACTGGGATTGTCGACTATTTAGATGGTACTGAATGCAAATCCATGGTTTTTAGAATGTTTGCCTGTTTGTTTGTATGTTTGTTATATAGGTATGGACTCGGAAACTGCTGAACGGATTTTAATGCGGTTTTCAGGGTTTGATAACATTAGTTTCAACCTAGAATATAGGCTATGCTACATCAAAATCGGTTGGGTAACTACGAAGACAGCTCGACCTCTTCGTAGTACGCGCTTCCCATACTCTTCTATCCAAAGTATCGGCAGATCAAATTTAGTAAATGACCACCAAAGTATATAAAAAGCGCGGAGCCAGAAGTCCTGAATGAAGCGGCCGACTTCCGCAGCGGAGCGAAGGTCAAGTCGGAGGAGCGACTTTAACAAGTGACGAGCGTGACTTCTTCTGCTGGAGCCTACTTTGATGATCATCGACTATTTTTAATGATCCATGTTTTTGGTGATCTATTTTTTATATTTGGTGATTTTTTGGTGATTATTTACTATTTTTGAGAATATAAAGTATTTTTTTGCTGTTACATGTTACTATATCTGTAGTATCTAATGGTTTAATAGTATTATATTTATTCATTGTACACCACCGTCTATTTCTATTCTTCTGATACTGTCCATCCAAAGGTTGTCTGGAAGAGATCGCTCTAAGCGATAAGACCGCCCATTGTACTACCCTAGTTATAAGGTTTATCTGTAATATTTTTTTTATGTTATTGGTATACAATAAAGAGTAATTGTATTGTATTGTATTGTATATCTGGTGGTTAGTTAAACATGAGCCTTGCTAAAATGGTCTGCGAAAGTTACTATTGGGCTTGTCTTGTATATTGTAACAAAATTCTAAAAAAAATGCCCCTTAGTATCTTGCCGTATCTTCTGAGTAGTGGTTCTTTTTCCGATACGGTGGTAGTTATTGTAATAATTGACGTTCATAAGTGCGTCTGTGACGACAAAATTGAATAAGGAACTTTTGAACTTTGAACTTTGTCTACGCGCGCTAAGCGGCTAAAGCTAGTTCATGCATAAAATTACCTAATTGCTATAATAATAGATCTTTACAGAATATCTCACTATATACATTTTACGTGCTAACTCATGTTGCCAATGAGTGCCGCCAAGCAGTAGTGCGCAAGCATTACTGTGTTCCGGTTTGAAGGGCATTGTAGCCAGCGAAATTACTGGTCATTATGAGACTCAACAGCTAATTTCTCAGGGTGACGAGCGCAGTGCAGTGCCGCGCAGGATTTTGCAAAACAAAATTCTGGGTGGTGCTGTTATTGTTATGGGCTGGCGTATTGCTTACCATCAGGCAAACGACCAGCTCGTCTCGTCACTCAGTTCTACAAAAAAAAAGTTATTATTTAATTTTATTCCTATGGTAGGTATATGTAATATGTAGGTATAGGTGCGACTATAAGTATATACCTAATACCTAATATGTAGTAGGAATGCGTCACTATGTCACAACTATGTAAGTACGTCAAACGCTTTTTTTGTTATGACCGCTGTCTGGTCTTATTGAATATTCTGCTTAAAATTCTATTAATTCCTACTTTATATTATAAACGCGAAAGTTTGTGAGGATGGATAGATGTTTGTTAATCAATCACGAAAAAACTACTAATCGGATTTTGATAAAATTTCATTCTAGAAAAGGAACTACGGCTACTAAGGGCTACTTTTTATCCCGGGGAGCGGATGATACCGCGGGGAACAGCTAGTCGTCTATATCTAGGCGCCAGGCGAATATTGTATTAATTAATTATTAATATCTGATGTCTCGGGGAGATGAGCGCAATGCTGTGCTACGCAGTGCTTTTTATGGTATAAAAATTATTATTGTCTCTCTATAGCATGCGGCTGTCTGAAAGAGATCGCTGTTTAGCGATAAGACCGCCTATTGGACTTATCATGTTAAGAAAGAATGTTCAAAATGTAGTGTTTTGTATTCTATTCTACTCTATTCTAAAAGTTCTTAGTCGCACTGCAATTGTTATGAGTAAGCGTGGCGTTTACCATCAGGCGAACCACTTGCTCGTCTCATCACTCAGTTCTATAAAAATAAAACATATCCTAAATTCTTACTATACTAGACTTATATTTATTTATCCATAACTGTCCGGCCATGGCCAAAGTGGGCCCATGCGTGTTTGCACAAACGGTGAAAGCAGCGGTGAATTTCCCAAATGAAAATATAAGTGCGGTCAGACGTGGGATCTTTTTAAGTGGCTTATTTAATATGTTTCGTCACTTGATGGCGGATTTTGGGTAAGAACGGACTTAATTCTGCATGACAAGTTTACCTAAGTATTAAGTACCTGGTTGTGTGATCTGTCAATATTCTTGCGTGTTATGTTTACCAATACCAATTATTGAATGACATTTTAAAATAATTATTATTAACACGCGTATTTCACTTGACTAAAAAGAAAAACTAAAGCCCGACTACGACATAAAAACGACCAAAAAGTTATCACCCGGATCATAAAAACGAATCACAGAAATCTAAATTATTTAGATTCTATATAATGACACCTCATTCATTATGAGTATTTTAGGCGCTACGGTAATAGTACATTGTTCACCGAGAGGAGAAAATGACCGATTACCGTCGAGGGTGTCTTTAAAACACCCGAGATCGGGAATCGCACTTTCTCTCGAGTGATACATAGTGCTTTATACTACACCTACGAGGAAAATAAAAAACTAAATCTTTACTAATTGAAATTTATATTGAAATTGTTGCAGTTAGTGAAGCTTAATGTAACACTTTTTCCATTAATGTTTGTTTTTCACATGTTCTTTTTTCAAATTGTTTGACACCATCCAACACACAGCTAGTGGCCAGTGTCATTTTGCGAACTTGGAGATAAAAACTCACTGTAAAAACTTTTTGGCTTTTGATATTTAGGTTACCAGCGCATAGTCTTACCCAAAATTAAAAAAGAAAAACGACGTAAGAAATGGATTTTCATACACTTTTCTCTCCCGCTCAGATGCGTTTTCTCGCCGCATATTTGTTTGATATGCAATGACGTACTTTCTACCGTAAATTTGATAAAGTATCAAGGTACTTTCCGAGCAGGTGTAGTATAAAACATATTTAAATACAAAAATAGACTGTAATCCTTCTTTTAGCTTTGCAGAAAAAAAAATAAGTAGGTACTAAAAAAAGAAAAAGTTTCTTGCCGTATGAATTATGTAAATATGTTATTATTACATAGAAGACAAAGATGCTTGAAACATTCCACTTCTGCAGCCAACTGGTACATAAGAAACATAACATTATAGAAACCCAAAAAAAATTAACAAAATCTCTAAAAAAAGCCTCTCAGTTTCTTGCCGTATTTTCTGAGTAGTGGTTCTTTTTCCGATACGGTGGTAGAGTCATTGTAATAATTGACGTTCATAAGTGCGTATGTGATGCCAATAATGAATAAAGAACTTTTGATGGATTGATTGATTGAGTAGTTGGGTAAAAAGAACACGGATAAATCAATAGGTGACACGATGGCCGATCCATCGCTCAGAGCCATTTCTTCCAGACAACTTTGGCAAAAGCTTCCAAGGAGAGAAAAAAATAAAAATAAAGAGTTGGTCGCATTAAACGTTGAATGATCCCATCCGCGATTTGATTTGTGGACAGTAGGAACTTTTTGGCGGGTAGTGAAAAGTGATACAGTTCGTTTTTGTTTTATTTTCCAAACAAGTGTTATTTCGAGTGATCATGTGTAATATCGGTGGAATATTAACCATTATGTGTTTGTAAACGTGCACGAGTGTAGGCAAATGAAACAAAATAGAGAAAACATTGCTTTTTATGTTCTCTCAAAAAGTCCATGGAAAGCTTGAATTAAGTTTCACCACTTTATTAAAGCACTAGGAGAGGGTCCGGCTTGTTGCTGTTGACCCTTATTCTCAAAATTATAATAAATGGAATATTAAACTATCAAATAAAAACTACGTAAGACATGGCGGTATGGTCATAGAGACTTTAGCCTGCCCTAACGGCATAACTTAAAAAAATAAATATTGTGGACAGTAGCCACTTTTTATAAAAAAGTTATCTCGGTTATCTCTGTTTTGGCAGAACGTCAAAGGAAGTCAGTTTCCCGCGCTCGCGCCGCCCTCTCCATCTTATTGGCGGGCTAATCATAAAATCCAAGATGGTCGCCCGCCGTGTCGACCGCTCCGATTACAGGTATATATAACTTCATAAACAAATCCCGACGAATGAATTGACCTATATATCCTATTGCATGTGCAATGTATTACATAAACACAATTCCTACTCGTATGTAAATAATACTTTATGTTGCTGCTTTGGCCTTATATGGCCTTATTTGGCTTTGCAGCGCACCAGGAATGTTGAATGCTGAATCGCGGGTCGATTGTTTCTACACGACCATGCGAAAACGGTGCACATCCCTGGTGCGCAGAGTACGGGCCAACCCTGATGGGGTTGGCCCTATCCTAACAACTTTATGATATAGGTTTGACTGTCAGTACATAAACCATTGCTGGTTCATGTACTGACTAATATTATAAACAAATGATGGAATGTGACAGGGGAATAATATGGTAATAAATATATGATATTCTGTGACATTTATTATAATTATTAATTATTTGTTATTTATTTGTATGTTTGTTCTTTTTTAATCGTTTTAATAATTTGTTTGGATAATAATAACAATGTTATAGGTATGATCTTATGATTGAAAAAATGAAATTTAATTGAATTAAATATCATAAAATCATAGCAATCTAAAAAAGAAGGACTAACAGTGGCACCCTTAGATACACCTTCGTAATGGCTTCGATCTTTATTTAGTTTAGGCTATCAAATAAAATAAATAAATACGCCCAACGATCACATACATACATAGATCTTCACCCCTAAATAGGATTCCCTGTATATAAGGAACCAGGAACTACCAGGACCATGGTACCACCATTGAGGAATGACACTATAGAGTCCTCGACAGCGTAACACTTTTGGAAAGCAATAGTTTTTTGACAGTAATTTTGGAGTGTTTACCATACCTATGAAAAATTCTCCCATTCGCTTGAATGAAAATATAACGTGTTCTGCGTTGCATTGCAGCCACTATAACTTCAGAAGTTCGTGGTTGGTCTGTAAAAGGTAGGACATCTGTACTATTCTGTACCCCAGAGTGAAGAATAGGGAAATAGGGAATATGCATATGTTGTCGAAAAATCTAGATATTACTTTTTATGATAAATGTTATGTTATGTTATGATAGACTCCTGTAAACAGATCAAAAGGTGAAGGTCTCTTTTAGGTGGCCGAGTAATGAATACGTTCTAGCGTGGCCACAGAATAATAGTATAGATTTCCTACCTTTTACAGACCAACTACCTACGACTTTCTGAAGCTATAGTGGCGGCGATACAACTCAGAGCTCGAATGACATTGCGGTAACTACATTTCCTTACGGTATGCTTCTTATGCAATCATTAATATTTTGTTGTTAACCAGGTTTTATCTAGGATTAAACCAGTCAGGTAAATAAAATAATCAAATAAAATATATGACACATTTATACAATATACATACATTCATTATTTCCATACAGGTAAAATTTACAATAGAAGAACTAGTATTTTGACATAATTTACAAGACTGCAGCACAACTGATACTTAGGATATAGGTAAATAGATAAACACAATGTTAAAAATAAACACTTGAAGTATTCTAAATAGCACAGTGTCTCAGTTAAATGTCATACTGTCGGAGTAGATCACAGACGTACTTATGAAAGTCAATTATTACATTGACCATACCACCGTATTAGATAGCACTAACTATACATAACTGTCAATTCACTACACTAACCCGAAACGGTTTGTCCTTTTGTGTCCTGAACAGCCTTGACGTTCACATGATGATGAAGTCTACGTTCATGAACTCGTTCTCACTATGTGGCGTTAATTAGGATTAGAAATCCGAGATTCGTTGCTTACATTTTTATTGTAGGATTGTGATCCATCAATGGAATTGGATGATTGGCCATAGTAATCGACAGCAAGGACCTGTAAGATAAATTTATTACACAAAATAAGAACTTATTTACAACATATGTTCTTACATAAAAGGCGAATGCCTTTACTATTAAAACAATTCTACTCTCTTCTTACTAAACTTTAACTTTTTAATTTCAAATTAAATAAAAACTATAATCATTAACTACTTTTATTACCAATATCTTAATTAAATGGTTTAAGAATGCACAATTTTAATACATTTAACATTTTACACAAATATGCAATTTGTTACCCGACGTAATGGGAACTGAAATGTTTATACGATGGCCACACTGACACACGAAACTGGTCAATGTTGTTTTAACAAAATAACACCGAAAACTGAATATATCAAGCCAAATGCAGGTTCTAATTGTCGAACCCGATGTATAGTTACATCCACATAAATTATAGTTACCGAAAAACATCAATAAACACAAGAAAAACACAAACGTTTGAAAACTTAATCTTTCAGTACAATTTTCACTTCACCATGAATGGAACACCCGAATATTTTTTCACATTTAATTCTAAATTGTTTCTAGTACACATTCACAAAGATTCACTTAAAAATAATAAAAAATACCACAACACAAATTAAAAAACCACAAGCCGACCCTGCCGGGCCACTATTTTGACTTAACATGTCATGGCCAATGTTAAGAAAATGGGTTACGCGATAGAGACAATATGATAATAGTTCTACCTCGTTCTTTATAAGAGCCTGTTGTATAGCGCTATCCTTTTTTAGGTCGGAAAACTTCGTAATTATCCCTCTATAGTGTAAGACCTCAATGGGTACCACAATACAACACTGACACACGAAACAAAAGCTTGCACTTTTTCCGGTGCACAAACATTTGTTCCGTCGGAATCGATTCCGCAACCGCGGTGGTGTATGAAGTTTGAGCCAATTGATGATTTGAGGCTGCCATTACATACAAATATAATATGTAAGTACCTATATTGTACAGGTAAGTATACCTAGATTAATTTGAGTAGGTACCTAGTTCATTGTAATATTTTTAAGACAATTTTAAATCTAGGAATGGATAATTTCCTATATACTACATAAAGTGATATGTTTCAAAGCGTCTAAAAAACGATCAGCATCATTTTCAACATTATTTTGCACTTGATACAGTAGATTTAACCGGTTAATAGCTACGCTGCTACACCTACGTATCAGTAAATAAACACTAGTTTTCATGTAACAACCTTGTCTCAATAGTAATATATTTTTCACTCGCGGTTTCCCGGGATTAAAAGTAGCCTGTCTTTTTCCAGGACGTAATGTATATACCAAATTTCATAAAAAACAGTTCAGTAGTTTTTGCATGATTGAGTAACAAACATCCATTCTCACAAACTTTCGCATTTTTTTTATAGAACTAAGTGATAAGGCTAGCAAGTGGTTGGCCTGATGGTAGGAGCCACGCCTGCCCATAACAGTTTTGCAGTGCCACCCAGAACTTTAAATACCATAAAAAGCACTGCGTAGCACTGCATTGCACTCATCACCCTAAGACATCAGATTTTAAGTCTCATACGCCTAGTAATTTCGCTGGCTACAATGCCCTTCAAACCGGAACACAGTTATGCTTACGCTTGGCGGCAGAATAACTGGCAAAGCGGACCTACCCAGACGGCCTCCCGCATACGAGAGACCTACCATGAGTAAATGTAATATCAATATAATATTAATGGGATGAAATATCTTCGAGTACCTGCTAAAATTTGTGAAACTTTACTACGATAGAGTTCTGAACACTCAAGATATTCTTGCAGTAGATCATGTTCAGTATGTTTCTAGTTTAGCACGCGATTGAAAACAATAGCAGGTAAAACTTGAAAATAATTAGTTCAGCAAACACTTGTTCATTCATAAGTGGCATAATAGGCAGATTTATTCGACCGTAACAGAATTGCCTTCCCTTTTCCATCCTGTTGTTATTGTTTGCATTTTGTTGGCTGCAGTGGCTATGTGGGTAAGTAGGCATTCATCATTAGGTACCATCATTAGAAGTGAGGAGGCATTTATTGGGATATAAGAAAATATGTTCAATTGTTCCAAAATCCACAGAAGACAGAAGCTTTGATTCCCGCAGAGGAAAACAAGAACGTGACGAATAAAAAATTAATCTAAAAATAAAATAGGTACACGTCTTTATACGCCTTTTGAGGTTAGTTTGGCATTGCATGTTAATACATGTATTTAGAATTCACTGTCATCGAGTTGTGAGCTTCCCTAAAAGTTTCAGCCGGATAGCTTATCGGTAAGTACTCGAAATTTGAGTTGCAAGATTCCACCCGGAACGACAGACAGACAGACAAACAATAAATTGACTTAATAAAAACTCGTTAAAATATTTTCAAACAAAAATAAATGTAAACATCTGCGTGGATCTTAAGCACACTCAACTTATGATCTCAAAATATTTACTAAGCAATAAAAAAGATAGGATGAAGGGATGAAGTTTCTAGGTTTGTAGGTAGAGATACAACAGTGAGCTGATATAAGTTGGATGATGATGATGATAGCCACAAGTAAAGAATTAAAAAAATATCAAGACTGGCTTTAACTGCTATTCCTAGACCATGATCAGACTCTGATTACCGTCTCATCATCAGCCTGTATTCGTCCACTGCTGGACATAGGCCTCTTTCAATGGACGCCACTGAGCCCGGACTTATCGACGTATCTCTGCTATAAGTTGGTGAGGAGTTGGGTATTCTGCAAGTTCCAGATGATGCTGCAGTATCAGGTCAAAGTGACTACGTTTTTTGCAATAGGTATCACTGAAGTAACAGGATACCAAATTTCGAATCGATCAGACTTGTGGAAGTTGCTCACAACCCTTCCTCAATTAGAAAAGAAATGATGTTCTTCAAACAGCTTAACAGATTTTCAGAGCTAAGAACACTCTCGATCAAGTCACCCTTCAAACAAAAAAAAACTAAATCAAAATCGGCTCATCCGTTTCGGAGCTACGATGCCACAGACAGATAATACGCAAAACTAAGATATACAGATAATATCTGATGTCTCGGGGTAATAAGCGCAATGCAGTGCTTTTTATGGTATTAAAAGATCTGGGTGGCACTGAAATTGTTATGGGCAGGCGTGGCGCTTACCAACGATTTGCTCGTCCCATCACTCAGTTCCATTAAAAAAATACAGATACAAAGATACACAGATCTTCAGATACACAGATACGCACGTTAAACTTATAAATATTCCTCTGCTGTATGCGTCTGGGGTTAAAAATCAGGATCAAAATACATCATCACTGGACGTCTTAGATGATGTCATACTTCCGGTTACTACAAAGAGCCGCTCATCTTGTGTTAAAATCATCTACAGTCAATAAAACCTTCAAGTAAGTAATAAATAATTACATTACAAGAATCAGCTACTTAACTATTTTGTTTACTGACAACAGAAACCTGTTGTGACCTGAAGGCCGTGCCACTCAAAATATGAACAGCTGTTTTTGTGTATAAGAATTACCATGGAAGAATGAGATGGCGCCTTACAGAAAGATGAATGTGGGAAAGAGAAGCTGGGGTAGTGCATGTGTAGTTACCTAGATATAAGTACTATACCTATGTATTTATTTTGTGCTATAAGTAGGTATGTATAGTTTATCGTCTCGTCAGTTCTTTCATTATTAAACTTAGCTTATGTTCAACAATGTATTTATTACTTGCCCTTTATTTCCGTATCTTGCACATTAAGAGCGTTGGCTGCATTTTAATTGTGTTATAAAAATATAATTTTCGACGATGCATGACTTGACCGACCGCATACCCTTCCTAGGCCGACACGCCTGAGAAACTTGCTAAGCTTTTTGTGACGATGAACTTTGAGAGTTGCGTCACAGAATAATTAATAAAGCAAGTCACAGAACAAGTAACTAAGTAAGTGTGAGTGAGCCAAAAATATGTATGCCTATATAGCTATAGCCAAAGAGCTTAAACACCTATTCCATGGCGTAAGCCTAAAGCCTATTATTACCTAACAAGATACAAGTTTTTGAAATGCGCACAACTCGGCGTGCACTTTATCGTAAGGAATTCAATCTCGCGAATGCAACGATGATGGGTTAAAAGCTCGCATCATACGTCCAGAAAACTAGTTACCTCCTGAAAAAAATGTAGTTACTTTTTTAGCGTTATATTTTTTTACTATAAATAGTTTAGTACTAAAACCGTACAGTACGGTGCACCGTGTGTTTCGCCAGGTGCATTGTGCCGGGGCTACGGGAACACTTTCGCACTCGACTTTGCGGCCCCGACGGCGTAGGCCCTCAAAAGAAGGGTAGGGTAGTGTTGGGTTAGAGCTAGAGACCTCACCCCATATCAGAGGGATGCGCAGGAACACAGTGCGTACTAAACAATCTTAACAACCTTACGCAACGCAATTCATTTTTTTTTATTTGCCCGTTAGGGCAGGCTAATGTGTCTAGGACCATACCGCCATGTCTTTTATTATACTTAAAGAACATAAAATGCAATGTTTTCTCTATTTTGTTTCATTTGACTACACTCGTGCACGTTTACGAACACATAATGGTTAATATTCCACATGATCACTCGAAATAACACTTGTTTGGAAAATAAAACAAAATCGAACTGTATCACTTTTCACTTCCCGCCAAAAAGTCCTTACGCAACGCAAGTAATATTGGGAAACCGCATTCAAAAATGCCGCCATTTGGAGTTGGTGTGACCATTCGAATAAATGCTAAAGTACAATAAAATAATGCGCTATGAAATCTATGAATAATTTTCACCATAAAATATAACGCAGGAGCATTATATTTTTATTTTTGTACATATTGCCAAAGAAAGGTTTCAAAGCTGAGAAAGCAATGTTTTGTAGAGGTTTCTTAGAAAACTACTACATTTTTGTTTCTGGCAATAACGCTAATTGACAGGTGTTTACGCGCCAAACAACAATGGTTTCTTGACTTGCTGTGTAACGTTTGATAAAAGTTTACTTTATAAATTTTTCGATACTTTTACTAGATTTATTCGCTGTTTACCGCCGTGACGGCAATATTATATTGTGTAATTACTAAATCACTTACTAATTGTGACAGGACTATCGTTTTAGTGATGTAAAAGACGCGGTATAGCAGGTCTTGCCGCGCTTACTGGCCTGTGGGGGTTACATTTTTGTTATTTCTCCATTATCGACGAAGCTTTCAAGCTTTTTTCAAGCTTTGAATTATGGCAGCAACAACGCCGCGTCGTTCTTCGCGACATTCCTATAACCATACACCAAAAATGTCTGAAAGAAAGAAGGGGTTATTCCAATCCGGGTCGGAACCACCGAGGGAGTCCCTGACGAAGCACCGGAAGCTTCCTGTGGTGGACAGCGAGAGCGACAGCGAGGACTGTGACCTGGGCATCATAAGCACACTAGATTCCAGCTCTTGTGACGAAAACGACCATAGCACGCCCAAAACACCAGAAAGGACGCTGTGGCGTAAGTTCATCATTCATACTTCCTAGAATATACTTTAGCCCTGTATAATGTGTCCAAGATGATTGTAGTTTTACCTCATACCTGAATCTCAAGGTTCCATGTGGTAAATATAAGGTAAAAGTATTGTGAAGTCATCAAGGTTAGGTCCCAGATTGACAAGATTTATGGTCAATGACCCACAATCATCTTATTAAAGTCAATAAATATGTGTTTATTGTTTGTAAAGTATACTAATTTAACACATTACATTGTACTGAATTCATCAGAACAAAACACTGCGATGGCACATTCCATTATTTAGGTTAATTGGTGATTTGAGTGAGAGAAAGATACCTACTTACTTCAAAGTTGCTTACTGCTGCAATCAAAATATCTTAGCTCAGCTGACATACATTTAAAATATAATATGAAATAAAGGTAAATTTTACACTTAAAGTGTAGAGAGTAGTCTTTATTAGTTACTTTTTGTATGGATACAATTAAGATGTCTCCTACAAATCTATATAAAGAAGCCCTTAGAAATTCTCTGTGTCAGAAAGTGTTAAACTTACAAATCCAGAAGTACCATAAATGTAAATTAATTTTATACTGATTATCTTGGCTTAGAAAAAGAGATAAAAGATTGTTTATTATGTTATCCAAAATTTATTACTGCTTCAAGTTACCATTGTATTCAAATTATATTAATTTCAATATCACGATGTTTCATAATAATTCATTAATTTTAATATCTCATTGTTTGACTGAGTTGTTTTTATGCAGATGAGACAAGAAGCCAGACCCGGAAGCTGCTGATAGAAAACCAAGATTTGAAGAGTTTTATTAAATCTCCATTTACATTGAAAAAGTATCAAACCAGATATTCATGTCCAGATTCAAGATGCACCGGATCTGTGTCTACTCCGGCCACTCCACACTTGCAGCACCACCCTGCAACTCCATCTTCTACTCATTCCTGTGCCAGTGCTCACACAATGTCTTCTACCTCGAGTCGAGCTCGCAAAAGCTTGGCTAGTCTCATTGCTGATACAGAAAGCTGCAGCAGCTCATTAAAAGACCTGACCTTCGATACTGACTCTGGCACAGACTCTAAAGAAAACACACCAAGTAAGTCTGTGAGGCGTTCAACTCGCAGACACAAAATGACGCCGAAATTCAGCAGCTTTAAAGGTATTTTGATGGAACACAAGAAGAATCTGTCGCCTATGAAAACTACAGGTGTATCACCAATGTGTGAAATGAAAAAAGCCATGGTGTGTCTTACAAAGATGGACATGAGCAGCATGACTTCTCCATCACAGATGTTGAAGACTCCACAAACAGCTGAGGCCAATGACTCTCCACCCAAGTTGGGCCACAACCGTCGCTCCGTCATTGAAATAGCCGAAAGTCCAGAATCTAACTGCGACAGTGAGAGAAGTCACAAACGGCTACGTAACGACAGCCTTACTGAACATGGATCAAGCTCCAAATATCCCAGACTAGAGAATGCTCAGCCTAAAGCACGCCTTTCTCTCTTCAACAGTGACAGGCTGAAAGAAATCCTCTCAGCAAAATCGTTCTACGGCAAAAGCAACCCTGAACTCAACACAAATGTTACGGTTAAGATTTCTAATGCAATAGAAGCCAGTGCTGTTCATCACCGCAAGCCATTCAAGCACTCCCATTCCAGCAAACGTAAGCGTAAACCTGGTCAGATAAACTTGGGAGTCAAACACAGAATAAGAAAACCTAAGCACCATAAGAATAAAATTGTTAAATACAACACAACTGGTAATAGTACGGCAAATTCTTCAATGTTGAATAATTCAACGGTTACTAATGCTAAGGATACGTCAATGATTAGTCAAAATTCTTCTCAAGATTTGGGCACTGGTAAGTTTTATGTTTATTCAATAATTTTTGGTATAAAGTCTGATATTAAAAAACATGACTAAACATTAGTATGCCATTAGGATGATTAGGTACTCTTTTTCATTAATTTCCATTCAATTGAATACTAATTTGAATTACATTAACTGAAATGGCATGTTTGATAAAAAATTGAGGATTGACTTACAAAGGAAGTCTAGAACAATAGCTCTAGTCTACTTACCTACAAACTGACTGCCACAAAGGCTTAGTAATATACCTATTTATAGTATTTTTACCATGCTAACCAAAACATTTACATAATCCATTGTATGCTTTAATATAAATTACATAATTATTTTGTACCTAAAATATAATAAAGAAAATCTTAAATAAAGTACTCTAAAATCATTTGCATATTTTTGAAACAATGCCTATTAAATCCAAAGAGGCAATGAAATTTATGAGCAAAATAAAATAACAATATGTATATCTTTAAGAAATAATATTTTTACTGTGACTTTGCCCTTTTGCATATTAAATTACTTCATAATCCTTGAATAAGATATTATTAAATTAAATTTAAATTCAATTAATTCATTTCCAAAACAGACATTGTAGGTAATACAATTTTACAATTTTGACACTAGGGATCTTAAGTAAGCTAGGCTTGTAACGTATACATTAATTGGTGAGCAGAACCTTCATTAAGAATAAACTTGTGTCGTAGGTATCTGCTAACTCTTTCATTGTACAGTTTTACACAGCCTTATCGTACCATAATCCTTTACGTACCTATAATAAAATATTATTATATACTCATTACTTAATTTATTAATCTCCATATAACAAATAATAATTACGACGGTAATCTCATTCTTAATCTTAATTAGGAACCCATCTCCAAAAATGCAAATATCTATCAAAAAGGTTTAACATTTATTTCACAATTCACATTAATCTTTGTATAAATCTGTTTTGTATAAATGCATTTTTATTGCATCAAGTAGTCAATTATAATGTAGTTACTTCCCCTTTCAGATAAACTTGATCTATTCGACAAAGAGAATAAAACCATAGCAGCACTCCTCAGCCAATGGGATGAAGACGACGTTCCTGAATCTGAAATAACCTACTCCAAACCAAAAGAAGAACTCCCTTGCTTCAACAGTACTGTAATTGAAGAAACTAACCAAATATTCCAACCAGTAACAGCAGTACAAGTGACCGCTGTGAACTTGCCGAGAGATTCTGAAGCCGTTATAGTGGAATTGGGAGCTAAGAATGTGACGTTACCACCCCAAATTACGTCACAGTCCACGTCATCTCAAGCTGTAAGAAGTATAGCTACTTCTCACGTGACATTGCCAGAAAGTGTGGCAACTCCCCAAAAACGGGGAGTTTTGCCACAAACAGTGACTCAAGATGTGGTCATGGCAGAACCAGATAGCCATGAGAACCATCATGGTGAAGCGCCGAAGACTGGTCAGTTCTTACCGGTTGAAGGTGGATATATACTTGTGGAAGAGAATGGCTTTCCAGGTAACTTTGGTTTATCTACATCCATTTTAATTAAAAAAGGAGAAACTATATAACTTAGATTAATCTGTCTCCATGTATGTCCTGAAGACAATTTTTTCCTATGCTAGAAAGGACCTACAATCCAAAAATCCATCACAGAATAATGATTAGTGCAACACTATAATAAAGGAATTATCTTTATCTATCATCTATTTGTTATACCATATAGATACTGGATTATACATTATACACCTTAACAAACAGGAATTAAATTAAATAGCTTTATCTATCTAAACTAATCTAATAAACCACTACCAGTGGGCAACGTTCCCAAAATGCTGGCAGCATTGCCACGTTGAATGGCAATGCTGCCTTTCCTCCTTTGGCCAAAATATAGGCCAGCATTTTGGTCATGCGTTGCTACGACAAGAAGTTTTGCAGTATCTTTGAAAACTCGGAATAAATAATAAATACGCACAACGATCACATACATAGATCCTGACCCCTATTAGGATTCCCTGTATCTAGGTGACCAGGAACTATGAGGACCATGATCCCACAACACCCAGACACGAAACTATGCGACGAACGAACGATGCTTGCGCTTTTTTTCTGTGCACAAACATTTGTCCCGTCTCGGGAATCGAACCCGCAAACTAAGTGGTATATGAGTTTTGAGCCAACCACTACACCACAGGCTGACAACGTTAAGTTTCATCATGTCTTTTTCGTAGTGGGAATCAAACCCGCTTGTGATAAGTCAAATTCACTTAACCGCGGAAGTCTCATATATGTTATTAGACTTATTATATTAAAGAAGTGATAAAAATATCTTTTTGTCATAATATTCTTTCTGTCAACTTTTTCAGCTGAAGAAGATCTCCCTGATTTGGACGAAATTGAGCGTGAGCTCAAAATGCTTGATGAACAGATACTCAAGATGGCGGAATCCAATAACATCAACGCTAAAGCAGTACTCGCAAGCACTGAAACTGGCCTGCCTGTAGCTACGCCGATTGGTAAGAAAACAAGTACCTGTACATTTTATAATAAAAAAGAAATCAACTTCAATTCTGACATATCTTCAACTTAAGTTTTTTTAAGCTATTGCATAGCTTCTATCGCGGGCCTTGAGCGTGGAGACCGTATCCAGAAATTCCGTAACGAAAATAACCTAACACCTCCCTCTTCGAATGCTATGCAATAGCTTTACCGCGGCAGTCTCCGAGTGCCACACGTCTTTTTTTCTTCTCCCCTTTGTGGGATTTGGCTTTGCACGTCTTGTGCATCTGCCAGAGTCAAGTTTCGTTCGTTATATGAGGTTGAGGTTTATTAGGGTGCTTTGTAATTACGTAGTATAAAGGTAGGGAAACATTTTCGCGAGTAATTAGAGGAATAATTTAGAAAATTTGGAAAAAGGATCATGAAGAGCTGATTGAATAACAGTAATTAAATTATAGAATAATATGCAAGTATTACATTGAGGAATGACACACCTCAATGGTTCTTTATTTCAATTTTGTCGTCACAGACGCACTTATAAACGTCAAATTATCACAATGACTCTACCACCGTATCGGAAAAAGAACCACTACTCAGAAGATACGGCAAGAAACTGAGGGGTATTTTTTAGAACTTTTGTTACAATATTTTGTTTGTTTTTGACAATATTATTTTTCTTTTCAAAGTCCAAGGTCAAATATCGATGAAATTTATATAATAACTAACTGACCCGGCAAACGTTGTTTTGCCATATAAATTAAAAAAAAAAATGTTAAGGGTGAACAACCCTTATCACTTAGGGGTATGTAAAATGGATAGTAGCCGATTCTCAGACCTACTGAATATGCATATAAAATTTGGTAAAAATCAGTAAAGCCGTTTCGGAGGAGTAAGGTAACTAACATTGTGACACGAGAATTTCTATATGATTTTCATCCCAATTTAATATGTGGTCCGGAGGGTTTGCTACTTACTAAATCCCTGAGTGGAACTGAGGGAGGAGAAGAACATGTCGTTCGACTGATGGTGAGCGCCACGCCTGCCTATAACAATTACAATGCCACCCAGAACTTTTAATACCATACAAAGCACTGCGTAGCACTGCATTGTGCTTATCACCCCGAGATATCGTCTCAGATGCCTATTAATTTCGCTAGCTACAATGCCCTTCAAACTGTAACCTACTGTAATACTAAGGGACAGAAGCATCACTCCGCAAAGAAATTTAAACAAAGCGACTCTTGTTACGACGCAATAAAATTCAATTCAGCTCGCGTAGCGCTGCATACCTACCAATCATATTATCCTACAGAGCGCCTCTCTTTCTATCGCATAGCACTTATCTCTTCTGACACGGCACGTGTAACGACGCGCGACCCGCCGTCGGTGTCCGGCTATGTACTTGTAGCTCCGTAACTACAGTGCGGAGTGCGCTAGGCCTGCCGTAAGATAGTAACGCTTGCGCTATACTGCTTGGCGGCAGAATAACTGATGAAGCTGTGGTACCTACCCAGACGGCCTCCCGTATACGAGTGACCTACCACGAGTATTATATAACTAAAATAGGACATAATAAAAAAACATTATTATTTATGCAATTACAAGACAACTAGGCGATCTTAACAAAAGCAGGAAAATCTATCGCTACCGAGGTAACGAGCATAGTTAATAATTCCTTTGATTATTAATAATAATAGGATTATTAATGATCATTAAACACGACAAAATGATGAATCGTTAAATAATAATATACCTGTCAAGATTGACTGGATTATCCCATATCCCAACCTGCACTGGACCAGCGTGGTGGATTATGGCCCATACTCCCTAATGAGAGAAGGCCCGTGCCCCAACAGTGGGAATGTGATGGGCTGATGATGATGATGATATGGTCTATCATTATATCCATATCATTATCATATCATATCACTCTATTATAAATGTGAAAGTTAGTGTTTGTTAGTTCTTCACGCTTTAACGGATTTGAGTGAATATTGGAATGGAGCTTATATCCTGGATTAACACATAGGCTACTTTTATCCCGGGAAATCGCGGGTGAAACCGCGGGGCGCAGCTAGTAATCCATATAAACAGACAGAAAATCAGTGCTAAGGTACTTTAAAACACCTTGGCGTATGCTGAGTCGGAACCTTTTCATGACATCGCGCAACATTTCACTGTGCTGTATTTATTGTTTTTGCTTTGACCTTATTTTGTGTGTTCAGTGTAATGTTGTGTGATGTCTTGAATAAATGTGTTTTCTTTATTTCTTTCCATATAAATAAATAAATATAAATTTGTATTTAAATTAATCACTTCAATACAATTAGCATTTGCGAAAATCTCGTCATAGTTCTATTGTTAAATCTTTCAAGGCGTTCTAAACAAATTGCATGCCTTGACATACATCTATGCTGTGATCAAGTGTATTATTACTATTATTATAATTAAATTCTTTATTTCAGGCTATATTAAAGTGGTACAACAAGTACAAAAAGCCCATAGAATATATACCTTACAGACTAACAGACATACAAAAATATAACATTAGATTTATTAAGCCATACATACTACTTCACAGGGTTCAAAAATTTCGCTCCTTCCCTGTATAACCGGTATAATACTCCTACAGGCCAAAAGTCAGGATTCAGGAACAGTTTCTTATGCACTGCTGGAACTTGGAGCTTATAGGACTTGAATTCATTTTTTTAGTAGACTCCAGCCTCTAAGTAGTATAATAGGGGATCAGACGACTTTTCAGAAAGTGTTTTAAATTAACTACAATGAATATTATATAGCCATGAACAATACTATTTTAATTAAATAACGATCTAAAAGTACCTAAAACTATGTTTATATATTATGTTTCAAATATTGCCGCTCAAAAGGTCACCTCGAAACTTGTGATGTCATATGTAGGTAGAAAACGACAAAGTCTTCGAAATAAAACTTGCAAAGAGATTCTAATACGTTTTGTGAAGTTTGGGGACTATATTGTAGTAATGGAACGAAAAAATTAGCAAAAATACATTTTATGAAAAGCAAAGACGTCAAATAAACACAAGCTTGACTCACGGCATTTGCCTACAAATGACGTCATGCGCTGTGATTGTTGTTTCGTTTGAGATGAAGAACAGATTAAAAATGTCAGAATTATTTATTGATTTAAAAATATAAATCATTATTATTTCAGAAAAATATTGATGGTATGATCTTTCTGGTTCGACGAACATTCGTTCTAACTACATTTTAGATTTTTTCTCGATTACTGTCCGATCCCCTATTATTGGTTTGTAAAAACCTTATTTTTAACCGACTTCAAACAGGAGGAGGTTTACAATTCGACGGTATGTTTTTTTTTGTGTTTGTTACGCGATTACTCCGCCAATTATGCATTGATTTCGATGATTCTTTTTTTGATTGGTAGGTCATACTTCAGAGGTGGTCCCATATAAATTTTATCGAAATTCATTCAGTACTTTTTGAAAAAAATAGCAAAAACAAAAAATATAAGTTTAATCTTCAAGTCGGTTCTTGTTTTTTTTCGTAACCAACTTTCTAAAGGTGGAGGTTTGTATTCGACTGCTTCACCTGCTTCACCCAGGGTTGACTTCCGGTGAGAGAACTCCTCAACGGTGAATAGTACAGACACAACATTTCGTAAATGGATTTAACCATAATAGCCTGTTCTAAATTCCATCATGACATGGCTGATACATCTAGGATTGACTTCCGGCGAGGGAACTCCTCAACAGAGAATAGGACAGACATGATTTTTTTTTGTACATGCATTTAATTGTGATAGCCCGTTTTAAACTTCGTCATGATGTGGCTTCTAGATCATAAAAGCTTGTCTTTAAAAACTTTTTAAATTAATTTAATTAAAACTTGTTTTTCACTAAAAAAGGTAAAATAAATTATTTTTCAAAAATAACTAAACCGACTTAAAAACCACAAATGGCACTCAAAAGTGAAAAATAAGTTAATATAATTATCATAAGCGCTACCCACTCATATATTTGAAGTCGGTGCCAGCCAAGTCTAAAATGTAGTAGATAGATACTACCTACAAGTAGTACTTACTATATACATACTATTCACCTGCTACCTTTTAGACTTGGCTGGCACCGACTTCAAATATATGAGTGAGTAGCGCTTATGATAATTATATTAATTTATTTTTCACTTTTGAGTGCCATTTGTGGTTTTGAAGTCGGTTTAGTTTTTCTTGAAAAATAATTTTTAATACATTAAGAGCGTATATTCCAAAAAAGGCATTTACATGGGGTTTCTCAACGCTATTGTGACTGATATATTAAACGGTGCCTAAAGAAAGACAAAGATATAAAAAGTTTGTTTTTCATGGACAGAAATCCTCGGTCGTCTAAGGGTGGGTTGTTTTAAAGCATCGCCATCCGTAACTTACGGATGTTAATATTTGACGGTTACGTACGATGATTGGCGTTCGTTAAAGTTGTTCTGTTGTTTCATCAACCAAAAAACAGTTCGTGATTGTCATTCGGGCTGCCATTATGAAAATAAAATTAACCAAGTTTTTGGTTTTTTTTATTTTTATCTTCTACAAAAAATGTTTTATTTTCACGAAATTTGGTGAAAACTTACCTTTTTATGTCCCAAATACGCTGTAATTTATTTGATTAGAAATGTTTATTTTTTCACCTTATTTTGAATTAATAACGAAAAAGCACCCTAATTTTCAATCAAAAATTCACCCGTCAAAATATCAGCATTTTTCAAAAAGTTGGTATGTTTTCTGTCCGTCGAAATCTCTTCTTTCCGATGGTGAAAAAAAAAAGATGTTACTATAGTAAATCTTCTCAGAAAATGCAAAAAATCGAACTCGAACTCGAAATTTTTTTTTAATTATTATCTACAATTTTGAGCTATTTATTAAAATTTACACTTAAATTACTCGAAAAACGCTGGCCCCGCACCACTGACTTTCTTAAGATTGAAAACTCGCTCAAAAATGGTGAAGGAAAACATCGTAAGGAAACCGGCATGTCCAAGAATTTATCACAAAAAGTCAAGAACATGTGACATCCACCAACCCGCACTGGGCCAGCGTGGTGGATTATGGCCCATGCTCTCTCTTTTAGAGAAGGCCCGAGTCCCAGCAGTGAGAACGTGATGAGCTGATGATGATGAAAATGTTTATACTAAAAGTAATTTTTTATTTTCAGATACCACACCATTACCGGTGGCAAACAGTGCCTCGAATGCAGAGAAACCGTCCAAGCTGTTCCCGATTTTCAGTAACCCGAATCCCGGGACAAGCACACCTACTTCTAAAAGTAATAAAAAAAAGTCAAAATCTTTATTTATTTTTGGCATCACAGACGCACCTATGAACGTCAAATTATCACCATGACTACCGTATCGTAAAAAGAACCACTACTCAGAAGATACGGCAAGAAACTGAGGTGCAGTTTTTAGAGATTTTGTTAAACAAATTTGGGTTTCCAATGTTATCGTTTGATATGTACCAGTTGGCTGCAGAAGTGGAATGTTTCAAACATCTCTGTCTTCTATATAATAATAACATAGTTCATACTAGCGACATGCCCCGGCATCGCACGCATGCAATTTACTTATGTGCTGTAATTTTTTGATAATTTGATTACAAAACATTTGCATTTTCTCTATACAAAGTTTTATTAGAATGTACATGCATATTTTTTATATCCGTAAAAAAATCGCAAAATGACAGTGAAAACCGTATCAAAATCCGTTGCATGGTTTAGAAGTAAGCGGAGAAACAAATGAGGACGCGGATAGCGACTTCGTTTTATACTATTTAGAGATAATATACAACTAGGATTCCCTGTATCTAGGGAACCGCAGGAACCACGAGGCCCATGGTCCCACAACATCCGCTTTTAAACAAACTACCACTAATATAACTGAACTCACGTTATTTTGTCCAGTTTCGCGACATAGCTTTAAATCCTAATTAATTACTATATATGTCTGGAAGAATTTTTACTCTAAAACAATAATATATTTAATCATAACATTATTAATCACTTTCCATCAGGTGAGACAGCGGTCAAATGTGTGCCTATCAAATAATAATAAAAAAATAAAATAAGATTCACCACAAACTTCAGACGTGCTACATCTTCGACCACATCGTCACTTCCCATTAAGGCCCTAATTCACTATGACAACTTGGCGATTCCTTGCTTTGAGCAAACGTCGATTCCTTCATTAATAAACGACATCTGCGATTCTCTATGACGCGTCATATGTATGAATATATGAATGCGTCATAGAAATGTTTATTAATGAAGGAATCGACGTGATTTCGAAGCAAGGAATCGTCAAGTTGTCATACTGAATTGAGGCCTTGAGACTGCGGTCAAAGTGCAAATGCCTCAGGTTACGAAAAATATTAATATTTGATTACGTCACAGGTGACAAACCTACCAAGAAATCTCTGCTCAAAACCGGTAGCGACCAATACGTGATAGACGCCGGACAGAAGAAGTTCGGAGCGACGCAATGCGCAGAATGCGGGGCGATTTACCAGGTAAAATTTTTTTGGATCGTATTTAACTGTACCTCAATTTATTTCCCGTTCTTCCGCCAAATTTACTGATTGTGCACCAAAATAATATAATTTAGTATACCAAAATAGTATAAGAAGGATAGAAGAAATTTGGTTGCTCGAGCAGTTGGCTCGGTGGCCAGTGGTTAAGGCGTCGGGACGGTATTCCGGAGACGCAGGTTCGATCCCTGCCCGAGCAATATTATTTTTCATCGTAATTATTTAAAATCTTAAGTTAAATGTTCCTTTTTCCTTCCAGATCGGCGACCCTCAAGATGAACATGATCATCTGGTCCATCATAATGCTACTGATGTGCTGAAGTTTAATGTGAGTATAAAAATATTCATCTTTATCATCATCAGCCCATCACGTTCCCACTGCTGGGACTCGGGCCTTCCCTCATAGAGAGAGTATGGGCCATAATCCACCACGCTGGCCCAGTGCAGGTTGGTGGATATCACATGTCCTTGAATTTTTGAGATAAATTCTTGGATATGTCGGAAATTGAATATAACGGGAAGAAACTAACTATTAAGGCACAGGCCATACAGCTTAGTTGTTACAAAGAGAAATAAATGAATTTCAATTAATTTTTATTTAATTTTAATATTATGCGTTTCCAGGGTTGGAAAGACGAGTGTGTCATAGAGCGATCCGACACGTGGCGTATCATACGGCTTCGCTGCGGAGATTCCAACTGGAAGAAAGTGGAAGCGCTCCTCAGCCGCGTCATACATCCGCAACTTGGATACGAGGGGCCTATCAATGCGAGCAATGCTCAGTCGTTGACCGTAAGTACATTTTTTTTTCATATCCAGTAATTAAAATTCAATTTCTTTTTTTATACAGTCTCTGTGGTGTAGTGGTTGGGCATGTTGGTTCAAATTTCACCACCACTGAAGGTGTGGATTCGATTCCCGCGACCGGACAAAGTTTGTGCACAGAAAAACAAGCGCAAGCATTTAGATTAGATAACTTTTTATTGATTCACCACCAGAAAACATAATAATAAAAATAACAAACTTAAAAACTAAAGTGATACAATGTCATTTGTATCGGGTCTGGGCGTTGTGGGACCATGGTCCTCGTAGTTCCTAGTTAGGGGCCAAGTTTTATGTATGTGATTGTTGGACTTACCGACTTCAGCGCACCGTTCATACACTGCGGTAACTAACGCAGCGCAGTTCTCAATAGGGGATCGGACAGTAATCGAGAAAAAATCAAAAATGTAGTTAGAACGAATGTTCGTCGAACCAGAAAGATCATCTATAATGATTTATATTTTTAAATTAACAAATAAAATCTATTAGTTCTGGCATTTTTAATCTGTTCTTCATCTCAAACAAGACAACAATCACAGCGCATGACGTCATTTGTAGGCAAATGCCGTGAGTCAAGCTTGTGTTTATTTAACGTTTTTGCTTTTCATAAAATGTATTGTTGCTAATTTTTTCGTTCCATTACTAAAATATAGTCCCCAAACTTCACAAACCGTATTTTAGTCTCTGCAAGTTTTATTTCGAAGAGTTTGTGATTTTCTACATTTTTTGAGGCGAACTTTTGCGCGGGTAAATTTGAAACATAATATTTAAACATAGTTTTAGGTGCTTTTAGAACTTTATTTAATTAAAATACTATTTTTCATGGCTATATATATTCATTATAGTTAATTTAAAACATTTTCTGAAAAATTGTCCGATCCCCTATTGCTTACAGCTTGGTAAATATCTAACCCGCCCAGCTTCAGCCTAGCGAATAATAATCGCTAGAGAATTCACTCCAATGAAGAGACAGGAAGAGTGTTTTAAGCATATTATTAAGATTCCATACCCAAAGGGTAAAACGGGACCCTATTACTAAGACTCCGTTGTCCGTCCGTCTGTCGGTCTGTCCGTCTGTCACCAGGCTGTATCTCATTAACCGTGTTAGACAGTTGAAATTTTCACAGATGATGTACACTCGAGAGCAATGAATCCGGGTCACTTAAAGAATGTTAAAAATCTCGGAAACTAAAAATGATAGGTTAATGCAATAAATTGTATTTAATAGACAATGTAATACTCCTTAAATGAAAGTAAAAAAAATATGAGTCACCATACATTTTATTAACACAAAATTACATAAAGAAAAAAACTGCTGATCTCTCCTTAAAACAAAAATAGGAAACATGAAATTTTTGAACTTTATTACGATTTTCTTGAATTTTAATACTTCGTATTGCCTCCTCGTGCTTCCATTACTGCGTTTACGCGGTTTGGCATGCTGTACACCAAGTTCCTTATACGATTTTGGGGAATATTCTCCCATTCCTCTGTGAGAGCAATTTTGAGCTCACGAAGCGTGATTGGGGGAGGGTTTCGTTGTTTTACGCATCTGCCTAGCTCGTCCCAAGCATGCTCGATCGGGTTGATATCCGGGCTGCGCGCTGGCCACTCCATACGAGTAATGTTCATCTCTTGAAGGTAGTCATTCACAATCCTACCTGTATGAGGTCGGGCATTGTCATGCATAAATATAGCATCCTCACCTAAATTGACCATAAATGGACCAACGTGATCATTGAGGATTTCTTCCACATATCTTACGCTAGTTAAAGAGCCGTTTTCTATGATCACCAGCTCTGTGCGACTTTCAGAAGAAATTCCGGCCCACACAAGTACAGACCCACCACCGTAGGCTACTTTTTCTTCGATGCATGCTTGCTTGAATCTTTCCCCTGGTCTTCGATACACTCTGTGTCTTCCATCGTGCTTGAGGAGCATAAATTTTGATTCGTCGGAGAACATAACTTTTGACCAATCTTCAATACTCCAATTTACGTGGCTCTGGGCATATCTTAGTCTCGAAATACGATGCCCACGCTCCAGTTTAGGGCCGTTTGCAGGTCTAAGGGGTTTTAAGTTAGATTCAGCAAGCCGACGTCTTACTGTCCATGCACTTGGGTTACTTCCTCCGAGGCGTCGAAACTGATTGGTGAGTTCAGTTCCTGTGAGAAAGCGATTTCGAAGCATGGTGTTCACCAAGTATCGGTCTTCTCGTGCTGTGGTACACCTGGTTCTGCCCGTTCCTGGTCTGCGTAGGTTAGAACCAGTTTCTTCGTAACGTCGGAGAACTCTTTGTACTGTTGACAGCGACACACCGACAGTCCTGGCTGTATCGCGCTGACTCCGGCCGGTTTCCAGCATTGTAAGTATTCTGGTGCATTCTTCAGGCGTAAGCGACATAATTTCAGCTTGAATAATGAATATAGAGCACTATCAACATGGTTTATGTACCCACATAAATGACAGATTACAAACAAAAGCAAAACCAAATGCTGTAATTTCGTAGTTCCATCTTCGAAAGTGGCCCTTTTTCAAATTTGATTTTTTTATGATATAACTTTACAATAACTAAGAAGTTTTAATACCTTCATTTAAGGAGTATTACATTGTCTATTAAATACAATTTATTGCATTAACCTAGCATTTTTAGTTTCCGAGACTTTTAGGATTCTTTAAGTGACCCGGATTCATTGCTCTCGAGTGTATTTCTGTTGCCGCTATAACAAAAAATACTAAAAAACAATAAAATAAATATTTAAACGGGCTACCATACAACAGACATGATCTTTTTGTCGTTTTTATAGATATGGTACGGAACCCTTTCTGAGCGAGTCTGACTGGCACTTGGCCGGTTTTATACATTAATTTAATTTTTCAACACACTTGCTCATAAAGTGGCTCTATGGTCACCACAATTAGGCACAGAATGACACCCATAATCAAACTGTGACTTTTTCATTGCTATAACTCACTAGTGAGTTATAGCTTTTGTTTTTTAATTTTATTGGTTGAGGTGCTTTGTTCTTAAAACAGTGTTTATTCAAAAAAACATCGTGTTTAATAGAACAAATAAATTAATGTTCCTATTGCTTGCTCATTTCATGCAACTTTAACTCGTACGTGTTTAATAAATAAAAGTTTCACTCAAATATAAATTTTGTTTTCTCTGTAATAAAAGAAAACTTTAAATTCCCCATTTTGTACGTGGCAGAATAGGCGCAAACTCTATGCGCGGAAAATAAAAAAAACCTCATCCCTTTAGTCTGTGGCTGATCGCAATGCGCGTGCATAGGAAAACTGATTATAAATAAAATGAGTTTTTATTGTTATTTTATTCACAAGTGTGTTGAAAAACGTTGTATGATACACGTGTGTATTGATGATTACCGTCCTCGGCTCTCTTAAGACCCTCACCTAACGACTCGGGTCTCAATGGCGCCTCAGCGGTAATCACCAACATTACACACTAGTACCATAATGTACTATTATGTTACGTATGGCAGTTGATACATATAAGTATTGTACTTATCTTTTCCAGGCATACCTGTGCATAGAAAAAAAGCAGATAGTGGGGTGCCTTATCGCTGAGACGAAGCCGAGAGCTTACAAGCTGATCCCCGGAGAACCAGATTGCTGCAGTGTAGAGGATTACCCTGTCAAGTAAGTTTTTGTTTCTTTTTAATTATCTTTATCATCTAATTGTATTTTATACCTGTTGATCACACACCTAAATAAAATATTATTATTATGTCGCTCTTTCTCACGACTAGAAGAGATTGAGACGCTTTTAGCGATAAGTCCGCCCGTTGTACTATAGTCTGTAAGAATATTTCGTGTACCTTGTTAATTTCTTGTTTGGTGTACAATAAAGCATTAATTATTTAATTATTATTGGATTAGGAATGACTTGAGCGCCAGGCATTATTATTACGGTCGTCAGGCAGTATTTAAAATGGCTTACGGTCGTCAGGCATTATTTAGAAAGACTAGATCGCCAGGCATTATTTAGAAATGGCCTATTACCGTCACGCATTATTTAGAATGATTGTCAGGCATTACTTAGGAATGACCTAGAACGCCAGGCATTTAGTATGATCGTCAGGCATTATTTAGCCTGGCTTACGGTCGTCAGGCATTATTTAGAAAGACTAGATCGCCAGGCATTCATTAGAAATGGCCTATTACCGTCACGCATTATTTAGAATGATTGTCAGGCATTACTTAGGAATGACCTAGAACGCCGGGCATTTAGTATGATCGTCAGGCATTATTTATTTTTCATGAACTCTTCTCTACAGGTGCGGCATCTCCCGTATCTGGTGCCACCTGTCGCATCGGCGGCGTGGCGTCGCGCGGCGCTTGCTAAACTGCGCACGCGCATCATTCCTCTACGGGGAAGCGTTGCGTATTACTGACGTGGCGTTCAGTGCGCCAACCGCGGCGGGGAAAGCTTTCGCCACGAACTACTGTGGCACGGAGAACTTTTACGTTTATTTGGACTGAAAATCGGTTAAAACATTGAATTTACGTTGAATTGTCAGCTTTTTTAATTAATTTACGGTATGCGTCACCCGAAATTACTTTCATGATTTACTTCACTGACGGACATATTTACTAAAGGTTTTTTTTAATTATTTTTAGTACATAGTCGAATTCGATACTCCATTATCACTATCATAGAGACAGTGATGTTAGTTAACATATATGTTAACTTGTAATTGTAAATTATTTTGGGACCATTTTAGTATAGTTGAATATGCTCAACTTGTCTCGTCTAAGGCCGCCTTAGAAACATTTTTTTTTTGTTGATAGTCTAGAAGCTGCCTAAGTGCCAATGTCGTTTTAAGAAGTCATAAAAAGTGCCTCAAATTTAGATTAAGTTAATACTTAAGTTGAATTTATGTCAATACTTAAGTTAGTGTTAAGATTGCATGAGAATAATTTCTAATGTTTTGATACAATGTTTTAGAAAAATAATGTCTGATATTTGCTAAAAAAACTATACACAATTATGCCTATTTTTTCTAAATTTGGTATAATAATATGGCTATTTTGATTAGCAACAGTTTTTAACAAATGAAGAAATATATCTAAGTCTGTAAACTCCCCAACCAGAGAATGAAAAGCAGTCGTTTGAATAATATTTTCATATATTTTTAACCCAATTTAAAAAAAGGAGGAGGTTCTCTTTTCGATTGTTTTTATTTTTTTATTTTTTTTATGTCGGTTACCTCAGAACTCCGTCTTTTATGAACCGATTTAAAAAAATTCTTTTTGCGTCGGGTTCAGTATAGCTACGAAGTGGTCCCATATAAATTTCATCGATACGTGACCTTGGACTTCGAAGATACATTGAAGTCGGTTTTTGTTTTTTTCTAAAAATTAATTATTAGACCTTTTTGTGATTGTTTTAGTGAATTATGTGGTCAGTTTTAGCATAGTATAGTTGAACGCTTGTTTTTATAAGTTTTGACAAACTACCTAGATACCTCAAACGTGAACCTAGTTGGCATTTTCCTATATTATAATATATACTATATCTGTGTACGACAACCCTGAAAAAAGAAAGTTACACTTTTTTTTTACGCTTAATAGATCTATGTTTGGCCACTATCTCGCCTGATGTGAAGCGATGATGTGGCCGAAGATGGAGCACATAGATCTAGAGGCGGCAGTTGAGCGGCTGCTCAGACCCGTCTCCCCGATGGTTCACCGAACATCATCCCGAAACACGACTAAGTCGTACACTTATCATAACCAGCTAAAAAGATATGTCATTTAATAACTGCGATAAAGAAAAAATCTCGCTATCTGAAGAAGTTTGCTAATTTGTTAAAAAAGTAAAAATATTTTATTTCTCGTTAAGAAAAATAGTGACGAAATCGGAAATACGCGTTTCAAGTACATAACACAGTTTTTAATTATAAAGGAAAGTTCACACGACTCGTCGACGAACATTTAGCGAACCGGCCGTATTCGGATACGACCCAATGTAAACTGTCTTTATGCTCTTTGATAGTTTTTTTTTTACACTTAATAGATCTATGTTTGGCCACTATCTCGCCTGTTGTGATGTGGCCTAAGATGGAGCACATAGATCTAGAGAGAGACGGCAGTTGAGCGGCTGCTCAGACCCGTCTCCCCGATGGTTCACCGAAAATCATCCCGAAACACGACTAGGTCGCTTGACGGCATGGCTTTGTTCGGTGGGTGGTATTACAACCACGGCCAGAGCCTACCACTCCAAAGAAGGACCATAGTCACCAGGTCATAGTCCTTTCTCTTATCATATCAATTGAATTATCTTTCATCGTTATCTTTCATCTTCACCTTTTTTGTGAGAAGTTACGCTCACGTTTTCTTCATTCAAAGCTTAAACGAATAAAATAGGTGGACGCCGTGTCGGTCGCCAAATTCAAAAGTGTAGCACACGCTATGCCGGTCCGCTCGTTTGTACACAAACCTCACGCACACAATTACATCATGCTATGCCGATCGGTCGTCACATCGGCTTGACATCGACCCTCCGTCCACGCAAACAAATAACGCCACCGACATTGCTATGATTCAGTTGTTGCTCAGATAGATTCCGTCCTCCTTTTTAGGGTTCCGTACTTAAAGGGTAAAACGGGACCCTATTACTAACACTCCGCTGTCCGTGCGTCTGTCTGACTGTAGGCTGTATCTCATGAACCGTGATAGACAGTTGAAATTTTCACAGATGGTATATTTCTTGCCGCTATAACAACAAATACTAAAAAACAATAAAATAAATATTTAAGGGGGCTCCCATACACCAGACATGATTTTTTGCTGTTTTTATAGATAATGGTACGGAAATCTTTGTGCGCGAGTCCGACTCGCACTCAGCCGATTTTTTATTCGTTTAACATTCAAAGCTTAAAGAGAAACAAAAGTAAGTAAGTTAGTAAAGAAGAAAGTTAGTTAGTTTTGAAAGTTTTTTAGTTTTTTTTTTCTTAGTTTTGAAAGAGAAACAAACATACATACATTTCGATCATTTTACCACATTCTTCAACCAACTAGGTTCTCAAACCGTATTGTTACTGTTAGCTCTCTGATCAGGTCAGTTGAACACATACGCTTATATTTATAGTTAAACTTCTATAAGTAGACTAGTGGTCCGGGTTAGGACCAAAATGACTTGCTGTTTAGTCTTAAGAACTAATTCTGGAACTATCTCTTTATCTTGGACTAATGAGCTTAGTTCGAGCTGTACAAGACCTATATTTTAGTATGTTCTTACGTTCCATAGAATTTAGAAAATAGATCAATGATGATATTATATTTACTAGCCTGTTGCATTAAATAAAGTTTTGGTTGTGTAAAATATTACTATTTTAACCATCGACGTAAAAAGGAGGGGTGTTATAAGTTTTACCACTGTGTTTCTGGCTGTGTCACCAATTTGGATGCGGTTTTTTTTTATTTGTATGCATGTTTTCTAGCGGTGGTTCTTACACATTTTTATCAAAATCGGTTCAGTCGTTCTTTTTGCTTTTTATAGGTATATTGTGACGACAATTTTTTAAATTTTAGTTTACTGAAAGTTACTTGTTATGATTTCAAATGCTGTTTAGTAATGTCTTTTTACAACATAAAAGCAGACGACGCCGACGTCCGAAACTTAGTTTAAAATTTCAAGTGTTTTTCGCAGGCTAAAAAGTATCTTCAAAGGACTGTTCCGTCTGCGGAGGTCTTAAGATTGTGCTTCGTCTGATAATAATCATAATTAATGCTTTATTTTACACAAAACAAGAAATAAACAAGGTACACGAAATATTCTTACAGACTATAGAACAACGGGCAGACTTATCGCTAAAAGCGATCTCTTCCAGCCAATCTTTGGATGGAAAGAACTAAAGGAGTGAGAGAGGTCGGCGGTGTAAATAAAAAGTAAAAAAGGACGACTAAATGACACATAAAATATATATATGATGATCTGATGTATTTTGCAATGCAGCAGGCTAATAAGAATTGCACATTACATAATTAATTTATTGTATTCTAAGCAGTGTATTAATGAAGTTTTTATTTGTATGAAACCCGAACGCGGTCTAACCCTTTGTAGAATTCCTCAGTCCTTTTTCGATCTGAGTTTTAGAAATCTTTTATTACTTTTAATTTTTATAATAAATAACGTTACTATGATATTTACTATGGTATTTTAATATCTAACATTCCTTTTGATAAACATTTTTAAGTGTTCCGTTGATTGCATTATTTGTAGATTATGGTTCTAGCTTCCAAAGCGTTTTGGAAGATTTTCCGCTATTGGCCTTGTTTGTACTTACTATTTATATAAATATTTGCTACTGCTGTATTGTCCCGTCTTTTATATTTTTCACATTAGGTTATACTGATTTTGCCTGTCTGCTGGCCATCCAAAGATAAGATGTACCTTACGCATCGCCATACTTGTAAATAATATTTATTGTTTTATGTACGTTATTTCTATTTCATTCAATACCTATTTATATAAGACTTTATGCGCCTTTTCTGAAATTATTTCTTTTAGAATTGTTTTAAGGTACACAGAAAGTGTTATTTGGTTTTTATAATAAAAACTTATTTTTATATCTAGTTTTATTGACTTGACCTAACACTTCAATAAATTATTCAGTAGTTCTTGAATAGCGCTATACCTAAATCTTGACTTTGAAATCCTAAATTATAAAGGGTTTGACAGCCTCTGTGCAGTGGTTGGGCAGGTTGGCTCAAATCTCGTACACCACTGAGGTTGCGGGTTCGACTCCCGCTACGCTACGGTACAAATGTGTGACAGAAAAAAAAGTGCAAGCATTTGTTTCGTGTCGCTGTTGTGGAACCATGGTCCCATAGTTTCTGGTTCCCTTGATACAAGGAACCCTAGTTAGGGGCCAGGGGCCTACTCCGAGTTGCTTTCGTTCGTCCGTTCGTGCGGACTAAAAGAAACACTCTTATGCCTGTTGCATAGCGCTGTCCCTTTCATCCGACAAAACGAATACCGTAATTACTTTTTCAGAGTACAGGGACAGGGTCTATGTACATATGTGATCGTTGGGCGTATTTATAAACTACTACTAGGGGATAGGTAGGGGAACAAAAGTAAAAATCACAATTTAAAACAACATTTATTTTTACATACATTAAGTCGGATTCAAAATGCCTGAAACATACTGATTTTTGTACACATCAGTTATAGAATTATTATTAATTTCATGGACAGTAAAATTATATTATTCTCTTTGCACGAATCTGTGGAGACGATAAAAATGATAAGCGTTCGTTATAATCACCTCGCGGTACACACTACTATACACATAAATATTAAAAATTTCATTTTTATCTTTAGGAATTTCATTAATTAGGTATATTTTATTAAAATTAAATTTGTTAAAAATATAGACTTTCAGTATATATTTAAACGTAGGTATTAGAGTAGATACACCGTGATCCGCCACGAATGCTGGAGTGCTGACTTCATACAGTCGAACCGAGTGACGAGCTATGCTACAAAATATATCTAATCCAAAACAATCCTTCTACGGAACGAATTGAGAGAAAAATACGAGTTATTTTTGTGCTACAATGGAAAGAAATCTATGAGCACTAATTAAATGCCATCGTAATAATATCTATAGCGAGACAGATCTAACGTATGCGGACAGGAAGGTAAAACATTACCAAAAATATTTGCAGGCGATCGCTGCACTTTGTTACAAGAGGTACGAGTACTCGTCACCAGGGGGCGCCACTCTGGACTAGCCACGATTCAGTCCCAGAGTCGTCAACAAACATTCTTTAACTCGCTCTAAACTAAAATAAATGGTATAAAAACAATACCATTCATTTTGGCCGTTCATTTGGTTTCGTGACGTTGTTTCTTTCGAAAACGGTCCGAACCGTCGCCAATCTAGAGCGGGACCCCTGCTCCTTAAAATTGTGCGCAAGTACATTCACTTATCTACTATGAAGATATATTAAAAAAGGAGGAATCATTCAATACTATTTGGTTATTGGCAACGGACGTTACATTACCTACTCAAGGATCCGATCACGCGAAACAAATTTACTTTAACACTACGTTACAAGTCCGGCGTCGCAACCTTTGCCCAGCAGTGGGACACTGGGACAGTGCAGGCCCACGTATATAAATAATAGTGACGACAGTTCGTGAACGTAAGCCCTACACATTACATTTTTTATACTTTACGACACTGGCAGTAATTCTATAAATATTGAAAAAACCGAAATTTATGTTCTAAACTACCTTTATACATATTTTATGACTCACTTGTTTATTGCGATTTCTTAAATTGTAAAGGGGTGGGGGAACGGATAGCAATATACAATGGTTTCGCTTAAGCCCGCTTGTGAAACAAAACCGACAAAATTCTCCCATCTTCCAGTTCCATTAGCTCAAATCTAAACAATCATTCGAGATGTTCTTTCTTAGAGAATTTTAGTACATTCTTTCATTCGATCACACTTCGTCGATTTTTAATTAACAAGTCGGGCCTCGGATACATTTCGAAGTACAATTACACACATACCTATAGTATTTCTAAATAGGTACTATCTATCTGAAATCGTCGTTTAGACATTATTTCTCTATAATTAGAGGCATGTGCGAAGATGCGTTATAAATATATGGATATACAAAATCATTTACGTATTCATAAGTCTCTGTTGAGAAAATTAACAACCAAAATTGTAAGTGAGCGTAGAAAATAGCATAATACACTATTATTTTGAGCTAAAATTTAAGTAAGTAGGTACACAGATGGCGCTTTTAACATGCCGCTAGGTATTCTGAAATTGTTTTTACATCAAATTATTTCAAGATTTAAATAAAATTGTGTAAAATATAGCCACAAACAGATGTTCATTACGCAGCATGATACATTTTTGATTCACAACTATATAGTAATAAAAAAAAGATGCTGATTATTTATTTTTATTTATGCTTTCGCTATATTACGTACAGCTTTTCACATGCTATTTCAGAATCCTAGCGAACATTGAATCTAAAAGTAAGATTGTGCAAGTAATTTTGACAGTATGTTCCTTCCATGCATTTGGAATTTTTGGACTACAGAAATTGCAACGCCTGCCCATAACAATTTGCCGCGCCACCCAGTACTATGAATTAAAAATCCAAAAGCTTTTTCAAAAATATCACGTTATCCCGTCTCCATTTTTCTTATTAAGATCGACAGAGACAGAGATATCTCATCAATACATTTCCACAAATGGGACTCAAGCCTTTTTACTAGCGAAGGAAATTTTTGTAACCCAAAAACTCCAAAACCATCTCAAAAATGTCGTTCCATCCGACTGGACTGTTACTTCAAGGGTCAAACTCACAGCAGGCTAAGAACGAGATAAATAGTCAATGCTAAGACAGAGTAATTGCTTAGTATCTTTTGAAATTCCTTGTACAATATTTTGGCATGTTTTTTTCGATTTAATTTACGATTAGCTAAGACAGAAATTTTTTGGTAACTTAAGAACTTTAAAACCACTTAGTGCTAAGTCAGACCACTGGTTAGCAAAATCTATTTATCTCGACCTAAGTTAAGTTAAACTTTAAATTGTTATTTTGCATTCTGTTCCATACTTTTTGTGATACGCTAAATCTTACGTAAAAATGTAAGTAACTTCGACATTTGAACTGCACATGTTCTGATCAGTGTCGACAACTGAACAACTTTGTGACTTTTTTAAATAACCTAACAAAGTTTGGGATAGAAAGAATATAAATACCAGCAGGAGTCGAAGCTGCATCTTTAAAAATCTTTCACTATGTTATATTATTTTAGATGACAAGATTCATCCACAATAAAAATAATAATATAAAAAGAAAAAACTGGCGATTATATTCTTAAAAAAAACGTCTAAAAATTCATAAGTTCAAACTCATAAGTCAACAAAAATAGGACGTCAGTTGTTCGGCACCACAAAACACATTTACATCAAAACGCTAACCCCTAACCAAAGTTGGAAGTGTAGTGAAGGAGTCTGTATGATGGATGAAAACTTCCGGAGACAGTTAATTCAAATGTCAAATTAACTTTAGCTCCACGCTATAGAACAAGGGTCACCAATTACTTTCATTTGGGGTCCGTTTTTTAAAATAATATGACCGTCGCGGTCCGTAAGGTTGAAAGCCCCTTAAAGTCCGTAAGGTTTAAAGCACTGTTGGGACTGCCATGGCGTTGTAGCGCGTCTGAAGTGTTCGCCGAAGCGTGCGTGGAATGCTTCCACGCTGTTATGCGAAAAAAAGTGGCCTCAATGTTCCATCGTCTACGAGGTAGGTCCAACATTGTTCTGAAAATGATTGCATCCCGCTTTGATTGTCATATCCAGACATACTGGATAGGTATAGTCACGGGCAGGACCAAATAATTTCATGTATTTTTCCACTCTACTAACATAGGTTTTAAGAAAAATTCTTACTAACACGACTATGGATTTATCCGAAATAAATAATTTTTATTTTAAAGCCCCAAAGTTTGGACTAAAGTGTTGCAATAGCCTACACTTTAGTCCAAACTTCGGGATAAATCTTGGAGATGTTCATCGCTAAATCAACTTCGAAATTTATTTGTAATAAAGTTCATCATGGAAAATGCTGCTTCACAAATATCTGTTGACCCAAACAAAGTAACAAGTTTCAAGGCATTTTTTTTTAGTTCCGTGTATTTATTACCACACAAACATTTAGTCCAAAACTCTTGACAAAAAAAATCCAAATTATTGTGTTTTAAGACTGTATTTTCTTGGAATCGATAATTTCATGTGGAGAGTAGCTAGCACAAGTAAATTATATTATACTGACTTTAATGTTACTAAGTGTTGAGACGAGCAAGTCTTTCGCCCAATGGTAAGCGTCAAGCCTGCCTCTAACAATTACAGTGCCTGTTTCCTTAAGGTCCGCACAAAATAGGCCAGCGGTCCGTTATTTGGTGACCCCTGCAGAAGCAAAGCCGTGCCCTCCATGCCAAACTACGCAATTTTCGAACGTAAGTCGGCTCAAATCGACCTTGGCGTGTGTACTTTTTCGTTTGTCGAGTATAGCCGACATTTGTGGTCAAAGGGTTACCGACATTTATGAGTCCCCAAACGTCGAAGCTTCTTACACTGAATGGCTATATATAGATGTAAAGTATGTCATACAGATTTAAGATGCATATAACTGTATAGTGAATTAGTTTCCCTTACAAGAGGCCGTCTTTATCCGTCTAAAAGCGTAATTGTTTCGTGCATGGGTGTTGTGGGACCATGGTCCTAGATCCTGGTTATTCAAATAGGAGTCCCTAGTTAGGCTAAGATCTAGTGATCGTCGGGTATTATTTATTAGTTATACCGCGATCCCTTTGGGAACCACGTGTAAAAGTGGGTTCAAAATTAACCTCTCCTCCTCTGGACTATCTCTGTGTCAAATTTATTCAAAATCGGTAAACCCATGAAAAGGTAACAGACAGAGTCACTTTCGTATTTATTTAATTGTTTCCTCACTTTGATTAACACATTATATAGTAAGGCTTGACCAGCAATACTATTAAAAAACAAGACGCTGGCAAATGCACAACGTGCTAAGCCAAATTCCTCAGAAAGAGGAAAAGAAAAAAATACAGTTTTGCTATTTTTGACGGTAATTGAGAGTTGCCAGTAATAAAATTGGAATTCGGATTGTTTAGTGAGTGTTATTCATAACTGAATTTCAACGGTTAAGATTCAAGGTCATTTCGACGTTTAATCGTGAGTCTTAGTCGTTTTATATCAATTAAAACCAAATATATTCAATTTATTAAAATTATATTCGTTCAGGACATACTATATTAGATTTTAGTTTAAAATATAACGTCAAGGCTATATCCATTTTTGGTAATTGTAACATTTATTTAGTACTTCAACCACCCGAGTCTAGATGAAGATTTAGAAGTTACAACTTGTTTTATCTAACTATACCTAACTTGATAGAATTTGTAGAAAGAGAACGTTTTGTCGTTTGTCTATGGACACATAGATTGCACTTGTAAAGTGTAGGCTTACGTTAGAGGTACGTTATAAAAAAACCAGACGGCCTCTTCTGAAAGTGATTTTAAGATGATTTTTTATCCATAAAGTATGTTATATTTTCAATCCTACTTACATTTAAACTTAACACAAAAAGAAAAAAATCTTAGTTATATTAAAAATTAACGGTTACGATTAGAAAGCAAAAGATAGCGTTATTTTTATACAATAGGAAGGAATTATATTTCTTGCTCATAGTTTGTTGATTTTTTAAGTATGGTAACATTTTAGCGTATGGTGTTTCCGCCTGGCAACACTACTTTATGGCACATTACACAAAAATTAAAACTCCTGCTTCCAACATTCTTATATTAAGGACCATAATACGGATTAACATAAATTTAAACTATAAAGAATAACAAATTCATTATTCAACTATTTAAGGTACTAGTGATGTGATTATATCGATAAAAAATATCGACAGGTCACAAGTCCCAACCGTAAAAAGTAAATAATATAAAGTATTTGTGTCTACATTTAAGAAATAGCATTACACTAAATCAAAAATTGTTTTAGATTCATTCAAGAATTAAATAACGATAGGAAATATAGAAATAGATCATTTTACATTAATAAAGATTTCTTAAAATAGAACGTGGGTAAGTACATAAACCAATTTCTCCATAAATAATAATGCTATTTTTTTATTAATCATAATTATTAAATGTTAGGGCGAATAGGTTAGTAACATTTTGTACTTAGGGCTAAAAAGTGTTCTTAAAACGAAAGAAAAAATAGAATCTACTATAATCCGAATAATTATTCTTTGAAAATATTTGAAATCAAAATACTGCTACAATTACGATATTTCGATGATCGTATCACATACGACCGACATCTTGCATCTTTGGACCTTATATTATTACACTAGAAGCTCATAATATTAAAAAATATATTAAATAACCTAAGTTAAAATCTACAGCGAAGCATTTGCCTGTTGTTACATCATTGTTTTAGTAAAAAAATTGTGCTAGAAATAAACGTAGCTGTTATAATTTACCAACGCTTAGTCGTTCAATAAAAACAAAAATGTTAATAAAAATTATTTAAGACAATATTGGAAGACGTACAATTTATAAAATTAAAAATATAAAGTAAACCTATATCAAAACATAATCGAACAAAAATGTGACAAAAATTAAAGGGTCACTAAATAATAATAAAAATAAATCTTTTCTGTAATCAAAAATATACAGACATAACAATTTCATTACTTTTCATATTAGTAAATGACGCTCAACCAACAAAAAGAAAACAAGAATAAACTATATAAAAGTTGTATAATCGACTAAAAATGTTATTTTTGTGTGTGAAAAGTTGATATAAATCGGGCTAATAAATAAATAAGGGAAAATTAAATCATTTCGCCTAATTTGAGCACGACATGCTTGCACACAACTACTAATAAGTGATATGCATTATAAAATGCATGCAAAAAACATAGAAAACAACTTTATTGATAAACATGTGTTTTTTTCTACGGAGAAGTGAAGAATACTATAAACTAGCCTCGACTTGAACCGATTATTAATCGATGATCCTTAATATAAAATGGTATCGACACAGCGCGTTTGGCACATCCCTAAACACCGTTACACCTGTCCGCGAATTCGCAACTCTATTTTGCTCGCAAATATATTAGCAATATATAATGGTGAAAGTTATTGTTTTAACATAAAAACATATTTTTATCAAGTTATATCAACTAAACAACATTATATCGCCGGAATAAATAACTCGAGTTAAATAATGTCGAATCGATTTTCCAAAATCAGTCTCGATAAAACGTATAACCGAAACGTCACAACCCGCACTCGACAATGCGACGTCACCAACATTGGAAAAAAAACAAAGGACGGGGTTTTACTCTAATAAAAGAACAACGACTATGCTCTTCGAAACGGAATATATCGATTTTTTCCATCGAATTCGACAAAATCTTACTAGATCTTACTACTTTTTAAATAGATACATGGCAACAACAAAACTATGTTTGTATGACAAGCTATTTACAAAATAAAATTGTTCTAGAAGCATCGCAACATTCGCAACACGAAATTGTAGATTTATCTAATAAATATTCTTTATTATCATAAGAACTGAACTTTATTTAACATAAGGATCAATTTGTCTAAGACACAGGTTATGTTTAGTATATCACAGCGAGCAATCAAAAAAAAAAAATCGATAATATAATTCTTAGAGAGTACTTACGTGTATCGTTATGTATGTCCTATTTATAATATTATTTCGTTCATCGTTAAACTCGATAATAAATCGTGTGGCGTTAATTTTTAAGTAGCTCCATTCAGAACCTCACGATAACGAATACCGAATCCATTCGAATGGGTATAGATCCAGTCGAATCGATTCGGTATTCGTTCAATTCGATAGATCGAAAGATCTATATCTCGTGTGTAAGATTTCTTTTCGAGCTATTCCGTCCAGAGAATTCGATACGGTTTCGGTTACAATATGGATATCGATTAAATGACGCATTTAAGAAATTTGTTTTGTGCAATATTTTGGAAGATATCAAACCGACCACGAATTTTTCTTGAGGATCTGAATTGGCCGTCTTGTTGCGCTATCGAATGTTGATATTGTTGTGTTTGATATATATAATAACCGGCATCTTAGATAAATCTGTCCTTGTAGAAATTAAGCAAATAAATGCTAGTGACGTAACACATCTCATAAGATATCGACAGTTGCCAGCAAATCGGGTAAATAGTACGTTCGGAAACACCATCTCGTGTCGTTTTCACGTGGATTAATATCGATTCGGTTTCGCTTCGTTATCGAGTTGATTTATCGAATCGTTAAATAAAAATATTTGGTATAGTTTCAAAAATCAGGGTTTATAAAGCTTAAGTTTACGGTTTATAAGTCAAAAATTAATTGATAAGTACGAAATTAGATTCGATTGTTTCGACTTTACGAATCGATAAAGCGTAATCGTTTATTCGAGTTCAGTGATATCGGTTTTGTTTTGAAAATCGAAGCGAACCCAATCGAAGTGCCACGAAGAAGAGGGTAGTTATTTAAAATCACAGTGATACAAATAGGTTCGTTCCACTGAAGACCGCAATGATCACTGGCAACTCTTTACATGCCTTTGATGACTAAATATTATAGTAAAATATTACTTACTTCTTGGTAACCTTAAATGACTAAAACCAGCCATATTCGTGGTTTACAAAGTCATACGTAGTTTTAAGATAGGTGTTTGTGTCATTGCGTTCACTGAAGAAGTCACATGATTCGATTACAACTATTTTCGAGCGAAACTTTGGCTGAAATATATGATAGCCGATTCTCATTCTGTTGTACTAAAGTACGTTCAAAATTACATTTAGACTTCTCAGATATGATTAAGTCTTCAGTGAAACTCACCGCGAACCTCTAAAAGGCCTATAACCACGGAGATACAATATTTGGTATGAAACTTGCCCCGCGACACATCCGCAGTCCGTTCGGGGAATCGGTGAAAACAAGTTCATTCTTCACTAAGAATAGGGGCGAACTAGTTGATTCTTCTATAAGAATGTGGGCGAACTAGTTCATTCTTCACTAAGAATGGGGGCGAACTAGTTCATTCTTCACTACGAATGGAGGCGAATTAGTTCATTCTTCACTAAGAATGGGGGTGAACTAGTTAATTCTTCACTAAGAACTAGTTCATTCTAACTAAGAATGGGGAAATAGTTCGTGCTTTAAACTGGGATGCACAAATGTAACTCTTGAACAGGGTAAACTAGTTTTAGGATGTAACTGATTCTATCAAGAGTTCTGTTCTCTTTTCAAAGCTGGCATATTAAAGTTTCCATGTTTTTTTTTACGTTTTCCCCCTTTTTAGTTTCCACCTTTCCCCGTTCGGAGTGGGGGCGTGCCGCGTGTTTACCTAGAGTTCACAACAGTAATATATAGTAAAATATTGCTGTACGGGACATTGGTGTCATTCGGTGAGCGGCGGTCGGTTCGCCGCGGTACTTGCTACGCGCGTAGTGACACGAAGTCTGGAAAATAATGTACCAGACTTGTATTAGATTAAATTAAACACGTTTTTTTATGAAACTAAGTTATAAGACGAGTTGTTCTTCGTCTGATGGTAAGCGCCACGCCTGCCCATAACAATTGCAGTGCTACCCAGAACTTTTAATATCATAAAAAGCACTATATTACGCGTAGGAGTACATTGAGCTCGTCACCCCGAAACATCAGATATTAAGTCTGATATATGTTCAGTAATTTCGCTGGCTACAATGCCCTTCTAACCGGAACACAGTAATACTTGCGCACTACTGTTTGGCGGCAGAATAACTGGCAAAGCTGTGGTACCCAAATATAAAAAAAAACAAAATCTCTTTAATCATTATGGCATCACAGACGCACTTATGAACGTCAAATTATCACAATGAGTCTACCACCGTATCGGAAAAAGAACCACTACTCAGAAGATACGGCAAGAAACTGAGGGGTATTTTTTTAGAGATTTTGTTAATTTTGTTAGGGTTTTTACAATGTTATGTTTCTTATGTACCAGTTGGTTACTTTGCAGAAGTGGAATGTTCCAAGCATCTTTGTCTTCTATGTTATTACGAACAGTGTAGTATGCTTTTCTCATTAGAACATTCTTAACGCGCAAGTTGAATTTACTTTCTGTGAGCTCCGTTATACATTTTGGAATTTTATTATAAAAACGTACGCAGTTGCCCATAAAGGACTTACCCAGACGGCCGACCGCATACGAGAGATCTACTACAAGTTAAGTATTGGGACACTACAGTACAGTAAATTAATAGACAAAAGGCAGAGCAGTGCCAGTGATGCTACAAAACGAACAGTTCGCTCATCTGATGGTAAGCAACACGGCTGCCCATAGTTATGGGCAAAACAAACAAACAAAGTTTTTAAACTTCAAAAAAAAAAAGTCAAAACGGTTCAAAGTTTTTAAGTCTTTAAACTTTGTTTGCGAAACAAAGTTTTGTTTCGCAAATTCCCCTGCGGCATTGCACTGCGCTATTAGTTGAATGGTAATTGAGGTTTTTAGTTTTATTTGACCCATATTGAAAATTGCGGAAGTAGCGAGCTCATCAAAAAAAAAGTAGTCGAATTGGGATTGTGATATATACTTGTGTGTGTGTGTGTGTACTCACAGTGGTATGTTAGAGCAGCTCGTACTGGCGCAGATGCATGCGCTGGATGATGTCGCGACAGTCGTTGAACACGCGCTTTATGTTTTCGGTGTCGACGGCGCACGTGAAGTGCGGGTAGCAATAGTGCTTGCCGTCGCCGCTTGCCGTGCTGATGCGCTGCAATGTTTTACAAACATTAGTCAAAGGTCAAAAGTAATTTATTAAATAGACACACTTTTAAACGTCATATACACTTTATACAAATCAATTAAAATACGTTAAAAATTGTAATTTAAAATATCATAGAACTCACCAGGAACTCATCGCGGATGAAGTATTTGGCGCGCGCGACCTCGGGGTGGTCCCTGGCGTCGGGGGCGGCGTCCGGGGGCGGGGGGGTGACGTAGCGCGCGAACTCGCAGAAGTAGTCCTCAAGGCGCGACTTGCCCGCGAGCACCTTCTCCGCCAGCAGGTCCTGCTTGTTCAGGAACAAGATCACGGATATCGTGCGGAGCCATCTGGAAACAACAGAATATAATCTTAGGGAACTGAAAAACAGCAATGCTGAGTCTTCATTAGTCTTCAACTTAACTCTTTACTCGTGGTAGGTCTCTCGTATGATCGTGGTAGCCCGTCTGAGTAGGTAACCACTGCTTTGCCAGTTATTCTGCCGCCAAGCAGTAGTGCGCAAGCATTACTGTGTTCCGGTTTGAAAGGCATTGTACCCAGCGAAATTACTGGGCATATGAGACCAGTGTGATGAACGCAGTACAGTGCTACGCAGTACTTTATATGGCATTAAAAATTGCCTTATTTATTATGGAATAACAACACAAGTGTTAACAAGATGAGTTTAAAACAGTTCGATGTATTTGAATACTCTAGTGACTAGAGTAAGTTTCAAGTTCCTTTTCTGTAGATCTTTGGCCCCACGTTGGGTGCCAATTAGTCCGGGATAGCGTCATATGTAATAAAATCTTTCGCACTGTAAAATCGATCAGCCTTGAAAATTTCTAGCGACTTTAAACGGGCGCCCACGTTGGACTAAACATCTAAGGAATAGAAACTCATCTTCCGAAAACAGCAGTGTTAAATCAACCAGCGCTTTACGCACATCCAGAGAAAATAAAATATACCCGCCTATTTTTTCATAGACTTAAGGCGCCGAACGTGAGGCCAAAGATCTAAGCGAAAGATAGTCTTCCTAAAATAGCGCTATAAAAGCGATCAGCCATACAGAAGGGAAAATGTACTCGTCTATTGTTTTATAGGGAACTTTAAATTGGCACCCAACGTGGTGCCAAAGATTTTAGGAAAAGAAACTCGACTTCCTAAAATATCACTGTAAAAGCGACCAGCCAGAGGGAAGAGAAAGTGCACTCGCCTATTGTTTTGTCATGGTATAAAAGATCGTGTATGCGTTGGTTCTTCAGCGTCGTGGTTTTCCTTAGCGAGGGTTACTGCTATCGCAATGGACAAACCTCCATTTCTTATAGGGGACTTTAAATTGGCGCCCAACGTGGGGCGAAAGATCTAAGGAAAAGAAACTCGACTTCCTCAAATAGCACTGTAAAAGTGACCAGAAATAGAGAAGAGAAAGTGTACTCGCCTATTGTTCCATATGCTCTTGAAGAGTTCGAGCGACTCCCGCAGGCGGTTCTGCGTCGGATCCTCGCGCAGCACCATGTTGTATGAGGAGCAGGCGGTCACGAAGATGATGGCGGTCACGTCGTTGAAGCACTGGATCCACTTGCGGCGCTCGTCCCGCTGACCGCCCACGTCGAACATGCTGGAAGGGAGATCAACTTTGTTCAGGTGAAAGACATTATTAATTTATTACATTGACCACAGACAAAGCATCTCTAACATGAATAGTAGTAGGTGTAGTAGTGGTTCTTTTTCCGATACGGTGGTAGTCATCGTAATAATTGACGTTCATAAGTGCGTCTGTGACGACAAAATTAAAATAAAGAACTTTTGAATTGAATTGAATAAACTTGTCGAAATGGAGAGGACAATAAAATCAGCCGACCGCAAACGTATAGACAGACACCTTCGAGATGTGGTGGTGGACGGAATCTGCGTATATCGTAGACGGAACACGCAAACCGATGTAACATATTGTTTGTTTTATTATGGTTCTCTAGGTATCTCAGTTTTAGAGATATAGACTTAGTAAAAAAAATCAGTCATTGTCTGCACTGTGCACGGCAGCGATCTCCATACACACGCTGTAACTGTTTGTTTTATTCTGTCCTCCTGCACATGTGTATGTGCGTTGTTTGTTGTGTGCAGTTTTGTCAAAAATAAATTGTTTCTTTCTTTCTTTCTTTCTAGCTAGCTGTCTTTTTATTACATTGGTGTCGAAAAGAAATCAAAATCGAAAATCGAGAATCGAGATCTCTGCTTTCGGGGGATTTTTGAAATCGTTGGCCACATATCTAGTAAATCTGGAAATAACCTCCAAAAACTTATCGCTACCGGTAAAATAAAGGGTAAAAGACCAAGAGGGAGCCACATGCGCTGGTCGGATCAAATTCGCGCCACACTTGACATCAATGTGGCGGAAGCCGTGCACATCGCTGAAAGCCGTTACAGGTGGCGCCGAATCAGGGATAAGTAGTACAAGGGATAAGGTGATACCAGGACGCAGTCACGACTTCCATCATTCAATCAATCAAAAGTTCTTTATTCAATTTTGTCGTCACAGACGCACTTATGAACGTCAATTATTACAATGACTCTACCACCGTATCGGAAAAAGAACCACTACTCAGAAGATACGGCAAGAAACTGAGGGGCATATTCATTGGGGAAACGACGCAAGAAGGAAGACTTGCTAAGGAGTACTCTTGCAAAAGAGACCTATCATTAAATAACCAGCCAAGTGCGAGTCGGAATCGTGCACGAAGGGTTCCGTACCATTATCTATAAAAACGGCAAAAAAATCATGTTTGTTGTATGGGCAGCCCCTTAAATATTTATTTTATTCTGTTTTTTTTGTATTTATTGTTATAGCGGCAACAGAAATACATCATCTGTGAAAATTTCAACTGTCTCACTATCACAGTTCATGAGATACAGCCTGGTGACAGACGGATAGACAGAAAGACGGACGGACAGCGGAGTTTTAGTAATAGGGTCCCGTTTTACCCTTTGGGTACGGAACCCTAAAAATGATGATGAAGACATTTTCATGCTACAGTACTCACTGGAAATTGACTTTGTCGACGACGAACTGCGTCTCGAATATTCCAGAAGTCAGGACTCGGCAGCGCAGGATGTCCTGCTCACTCGGCGTGTAGTTCGGCTGCTTTATTATGTGCACCTGGTCCAGGAAACTGCAAGAGAGAGATAGATAGATGTTGAGAGTTTGGCCTTTTATTCGGAATTGAATATTATATTGTTTGGGGTTATACTGATTTGTTGAGTAATAATTTTATTTTATTTAATTGTTTCGCATAGTATTACTTGATGCAGTACTTACTACTTGGCGCAGTACATTTTATTGTTTGGCGCAGTACTTACTACTTGGCGCAGTCGATGAGCTGGTACTCGTTGCTGCGTTCGTAAGTGCGCTGGACGCCCTGATCCTTCCACAGTGCCTCCGTATGCTCGTAAAACTCCGACGGGTAATCGAAATCGGGCTGCGACGCCACGTCCTAGAAAACAAAAAAAATTTTAAAAATCTTTATTTCGCAATGACCTTATTCGTAGGTTACTTATGAAACTAAGCTTGTTGTATGAAAAACATACCACCTTCGCATACTAAGGAGGTACGTTTTTCATACAAAATTCAACCATTATTAACTTGTTCACTGAATAGTACAAATGCCTAAATTTATACGTGGTGAACTATTTACGGGTGGTTATTTACGCAAAATTAATAAATTGGTACATTTTATTAATAGGGGATCGGACAGTAATCGAGAAAAAAACTAAAATGTAGTTAGAACGAATGTTCGTCGAGCCAGAAAGATCATCCAATCAATATTTTTGTGAAATAATAATGATTTATATTTTTAAAACATTAATAATTCTGACATTTTTAACCTGTTCTTCATCTCAAACGAAACAACAATCACAGCGCGTGACGTCATTTGTAGGCAAAAGCCGTAAGTCAAGCTTGTGTTTATTTTACGTTTTTGCTTGTCAAAAAATGTATTTTTACAATTTTTTTCGTTTCAATACTACAATATCGTCCCCAAACTTCACAAAACATATTTAAATCTCTTTGCAAATTTTATTTCGAAGAGTTCGTCGTTTTCTACCTTCATATGACGTCACAAGTTTTGAGGTGACCTTTTGCGCGGCAATATTTGAAACATAATATTTAAACATAGTTTTAGGTACTTTTAGTTCGTTATTTAATTAAAATTGAATTTTTCATGACTATATATATTGATTGTAGTTAATATAAAACACTTTCTGAAAAGTTGTCCGATCCCTTATCGTAACATTTTATTAATTTTGCGTAAATAGCCACGCGTAAATAGTGAAAACATCCGTAAATGAGACTCCAGCACCTGCCAATAGGAAATATGCATGTGTTGTCGAAAAATCTCGAAATTACATTTTACGATAGATTACTCCTGTAAACATTTAGTAGTTATATAATTATTATTATAAATTGCGTAGTTTTTTTTGTATTTCAATGTTTATTTTTCTTATTTTTGGAGAAACGGAACGTAATCGTAAAACGCTTGAGTACGTGCAACCACTATCTGACGTCACGCGCCTCGCTGCTTATTGGTAAATTTTTGACATCGAGCTCGCCCTGTTGGTGAAATATTGACATACACACACATTTAGCACAGATGGACCAATGAGGAGATCCTAGGTCTCCACGTTGTGACGTCACACGCAAATGGCGCGTTTATTGTATTGTTGTTGATTTAAATTTATTCAAATTTTCATTTAGTTATTTTATTGGCAAATGATGCCGTAATTTTTTTTTTTCTTTAATAGTATTCAATAATTAATCGATTCATGCATATTCCCTATTATCACTACATAGTATAAAACAAAGTCGCTTTCTCTGTCCCTATATCCCTATGTATGCTTAAATCTTTAAAACTACGCAACGGATTTTGATGCGGTTTTTTTAAATAGATAGAGTGATTGAAGAGGAAGGTTTATATGTATAATAACCGTGCGAAGCCGGGGCGGGTCGCTAGTATTATAATAATATCACCCTGGTTTGTCCTAAAGCAGAAAAGGCCTCCACCTTCCTTAAAATTTTCACGTTTTTGTACATAATTTGCTTTGTAATTATTTAATTATAATATTTCGACTAGAACCTGCATATTAATTCAAAATATATTTAGTTTTAGCTTGGTAACTTCGATACACTTACAAAAGACCTAGAAGGCCCGAATATTTAATTTTCTTGATTCAATATATTAATTGAAACATCGGCGGACACGTGTTTTCTTAGGACAACAGTCGTTAGGCCATGTCGGAGGCCTTCGGGAGGTCTAAAAACTCCGACACCAGGTTTGGCTACACACACACACACTGGAGAAGAAGACTGCTTACCTGTATGTAATCGACGCGCGCCTTGTTCTCTGCCTTTTCAAGCGGTATGGGGGGCGTTAGAGTGCTCATTGCACCGGTAATTGTCTGAAACATTGTAAACAGTATGTATAAGACTATGGAAACATTATCAATATTATTTTTATCATTGGAAAAAAACTCATGTTTCCTCCACAATCGTCGACTTGTGGCGCCATCTATCGGTCGAAAGGACGAACTAACAGTCAATACTCGCAAGAGTCACAAGTATAACGTCGCATATGTTCTTGATGGCTTGATGTCCTCGATCTTTTATCGGTACTGACTGAGAAACCGTTGACTTGGAGGATGCGCATGTCCACTTGTAGCGCCCTCTATCGGTCGATAGGACGAACTTACAATCGTGGAGTACCTAAGGCAGCAGACCAAGCTCACTCTAAGGGTTGTACAGTTGGAATCTCGACATAATGTCAGGTTCAAGTAATTTCTGGTGAGAGTTCCAGCTGAGCGACTTGCAACCTTTTTGAGAGCTTTGGCCGTTTACTTATATTTTATATTGCATGTATGTCTATAAGGTATTTATTTATATGGGCCTATGTACTTTTGTGACTTGTTGCCTGACATAAACGATTGAATAGTTAATACTTACAAGTATGGCGTCGTTATGTTCTTCTTGATGTCTTCAATATTCTCGCAGCGCTCCTTGTCCGAGAAACCGTTAACGTGGAGTATGCGCATCTGCTTCACGATCGTCAACTTGTAACGCCCTCGATCGGTTGAGAGGAAGAACTAACAATCAATACTTACAAGTATGGCGTCGCGTATGTTCTTCTTGATGTCTTCGATCTTCTCGCGGCGCTCCTTGTCCGAGAAACCGTTGACGTGGAGGATGCGCATCTGCTTCACGATCGTCGACTTTCCGGACTCGCCAGCGCCGAGGAGAAGCAGCCGGTGCGTGGCGCGGTACAGCTGGAACACGTGGTGACAGGATATTAGGCAATATATATATTTTTATATGATATATAGACAAACAAGCAGACGGCCCGCCTGGATGGTAAGCGGTTACCGTCACCTATGTCCATAGGTGACGGTAACCGCCGACGACAACCTGCAACACTCGGGGCATTACTGGTGCGTTGCCTAGCTTTAAGGACCCTTTTCACCCTTCTTTTAAAGAGCCCCATGTTATAACTCCGCGGAAAAACCTCGGGCGGTAGCCCATTCCATAGCTTGCAGGTGTGCGGAAAAAAAGATCTGGAGAATCGGACAGTATGCGATTTTCATAAATCTATGAAATGTGGATGGGCTTTCGCACGATGTCGGGCAGTGCGGGTATTTTTTTATGTATCATACAAGATAGTCTGAAAATGTACCTGAAATTAGTTTTTCGATATCTCAACTCAACTAATACTAAAGATAAAGAAAAGGCTAGTGGTGGGGCTCCGTCCATATCTAACTAAACGTCTTTTGTATGTAGCGTTTTATCTTGTACGCCGTTACCAGACTTTGACGTCACCTTTAAGCTATTGCCATTTCTTTCTAACTCCTGAAATTTAAATGGCAGTAACTATTTTATATTCAACAAATTTGATTCTATTTTCACATTTGACCATTACTTATGTCTGTATTATACTTATATATATATATTAGCGACGCGTGACCAAAATGCTGGGACTTATTTGGCTCAACGTATCAGTATTGCAATCCAACGGGGCAATACTGCCAGCATCTTGGGTACTTGGTGGCTGCCAACTGGTAGTGGGTTGGAGCATTTGAGCTACCTATAGGCCTTTAATGGTCTATGGGTTGTCCAATTGCTTCTCCTTGTATGTAGTTAGTTTAGTTTTAGTAAGTAGAGTGTAGTTTGTTTTGAGTAATAAAGTCAACTTATGTCTACTTTTAATTACATTGAAAAGTAATTAATATTTGATACTTGTCAAATCCTCTATTGTATAAAACTTGTTTACTGTATTTCGGTTTTAGTGGCTGTCTGAGATTTATAAATGTGTGCTCAGCTTTGGATTATTTAGACTGTATTAGCAAAGAAAACTAAATATTACTACATAAAGAAGCGACACGCGTCAAGCGAGGGTATGCTGCAGCCAAAATATACACAGACTGGAGTTTTTAGACTTTAGGAAACGAATCGAGTAATGGAAAAAACTCGATCGTAGTCTCCAATCCGTCCCTCAATGGCTCATTGACGGAATATGCCCTTCGATTTAAGGTTCTGCTCAGTGCCAATAAAGTTCTTTTTACAACCAAACAGCAGTCTCACTTTACCTGCTTATCTTTTTGCAGCTGCTTGTTGATGATTTCGCTGCGGCGCTTCTGCGACTTGATGTCATCGCCCTCGCTCCCACTCTTGCCGCCCGGAGAGCCGAAGCAACCCATGGCCGACCACGCCGCCCACCTGGAAAGGAGAAAGCACTTCATTTTTATCATTATATTAGTGTAACACTGTTTATACGAGAACAGGAACCCAGATATTGAGATATATTGTCCAATGATTTTATGTACAGTCAGCTGCGCTGATATGTATACACTCCAAAGTTTTTAAATTTATATATACTCATAACTTTCAAAGACAAGTGCACGCGAACATTTCTCAAATATATGTAGTCATCTTATTTGTCAGAATGCGGTATAAAATTTATCAATAAAGTACCGATCTCGACCCCATTAAAACTTGGGAGTGTATACATATCAGCGCAGCTGACTTTACATACGATAGTCATTCATCTGTTATCATTTAGTCATTTCATGATAATTTTTTTTGGGTATGCAATAGAAAATACCACAAAATTTACTAAAATATCGCTTTACATATTTTATTGCTTAAATTAAAAAAAAATATATTTCGGTTCATTTGCGTATATAATTTCGATTGATATGCACTCCGGATTGGTGTCATTTTGCGATCCTGACGTATAGGTACGCCCACAAATTTTTGTTATTTAATATCTTATGTTCCACACTATTTAAACTTTATAGTAAACAAATTATAAACATTATTGAAATGTAGCTTTTACTAACATATGACAGTTGAGTCTTGTCTGAAACAGATTAGGACTTCGGACCTTAGTCACTTAGGTATCTCTGGGCCACGGGTGTTTCACGTGACGGAAACTGGGTCACATAGGTTTTCCCAGATTCGGGGACTACAATTATATTACGTAACGCCTGTTTGTAAATGTTTTATAAACTTATAATGACGTTCACAAATAAACAAACTTTTTCTATGAGGAAATTGCATTAGAGTGGTGCGGACTTTTTGGCGGGAAGTGAAAAGTGATACCGTTCGATTTTGTTTTATTTTCCAAACAAGTGTTATTTCGAGTGATCATGTGTAATATCGGTGGAATATTAACCATTATGTGTTCGTAAACGTGCACGAGTGTAGGCAAATAAAACAAAATAGAGAAAACATTGCTTTTTATGTTCTCCCAAAAAGTCCATGGAAAGCTTGAACTAATTATTACTAGAGCTTGAAAGTTCGACCACTTTATTGAAACACTAGGAGAGGGTCCGGCTTGTTGCTGTTGACCCTCATTCTCAACAAAAGTATAATAAATGGAATATTAAGCTATCAAATAAAAACTACGTAAGACATGGCGGTATAGTCCTAGAGACTTTAGCCTGCCCAAACGGGCGAATTAAAACAAAAAATGTGTGGTGCGATTAATGGGAAAGTCCCAGTACAGGCTTATTTTAATTTTAACATTATGGTAATTCCCTTTGAATTTATTTTACAGTTCGAAAGGCTCAACACCTGTTTAGATCATACCCCTTCGCGTACGCACATATAATCGTCAAGTTATCACACGAGTCTACCACCATTTTGGAATAATAGCCATTTTTTTTTTAAATGTAACTGAATGACGAGACGAGCTGGTCGTTTGCACAGCAATAACAGCACCACCTAACTTTGTTATGCAAAATCCTGCGCGGCGCTGCACTGCGCTCGTCACCCTGAGTCAATTAGCTGTTTAGTCTCATAATGCCCAGTAATTTCGCTGGTTACAATGCCCTTCAAACCGGAACACAGTAATGCTTGCGCACTACTGCTTGGCGGCTGAATAGCTGGCAAAGCGGTGGTCCCTACCCTGACTGCCTCTCGCATACGAGAAATCTACCACAAGTGACTACCGAAGTTACCGCGTAATAATATAAATATACTAGCAACTGACTAATAGCCTATGTCACTCAGTGATAGTGTAGTTTTCTCTCGGTGAAAGAAATTTTCGAATCAGATCAGTAGTACCAGAGATCACATCCTTTAAATATACGTAGGACTTAACCTCTTGTAGAGTATTTAGTATAGATAAAATCGAGTTCAATTAAGCCATTAGCCAAAATAGGATCATACATCTTGAGCAGCACTCTCACGTTAGTCTTCTTAAAATCGGACCTAATGATGCTTTCCATTTTATTCATGCATCAAGTAATAAAAGCATGTCCAAGAATAGATTATTGTTTTGGCTTGATATAATCTGTGTCAACTACGCATGTAAGATAAAATCAGAGAATGCAAAAACAATTACTGTTGTATTTTTAACAGGTTTTGGTAAGTAACTTAAATAATTAAAACTGTACTATATGTATAATATATCAATGTTATACATATAAATGTGTATAAATGTTTGTCGCAGATTAATAGCAGTATGTACTAGCAAACAAATACGGTGGTATGACAGCGTCTGTGATGCGGTGGTTGGGGTTTGGTTCATAATGAAGGGTGCGTGTTTTATTCTAGCGATATGACAAACACCTATTTGCACGCAGAGAATAAGATTCGCGCTGTGCCTGGGTGTTGTGAGGATATTGTCTGCATAGTTCTTCGTTTTGATACAGGGAATTGTAGAAAAATGCGCTTATTCTGTGAGGGCAGTTGCCTACTCGCAGCACCCGCCGGTGTCGGCGGCACTGCGAGAAGCAGCCAGCCGGACAAACACTATTTTAAACTACCCTCATTTCATTAACAATAAACCTTAGTATTATATATGTTTTTAAAATATTTAAGTGAGCCTGTATTGTTAGTTTCTTAACTGTTAATTTTGTTTTTCTAAAATAAGTGAATATACTCTTTTATTCTTTCGGAGAAATAATTTTATTTAAACCTGAAATGGCAAGGATCAATGTATGTAATCATTCGGCTTTGGTCACAGATTACAAAATACTTACTACGTAGCTTTGGTATCGTAACGGGCCAGACTATAATACAATGTACGTACCCCATGTAATTGACAATACAGGTCTAGCATTGAACACAACTGCTCCTGAAATAGTTGGTAGCTGCGCGGTGCGGAAAGGGTGAAGATTGTCGAAAACGAACACCCGACTAGTCTCGCGTCAGATTTTGAACCTTGTACTCATCTCACATCACAGTTCCACAAGTCTCCCCCACCACGTATCTTCCTCAGGTTAAACGAAAGAACTATATTGATCATTGCAGTTCCACTAGAGCTCTACATAGTACAGTTTTGCAGTGCTCGTCACCCTGAGACATTCGTTCTCAAGTCTCACATGCCCAGTAATTTCGCCGTCAAACGTTGTCTGATTGATGGAGCGAATGGCATCAGATTGTCTGGCTGCCAAGCGTGTGTTAAGTTACAATGAGTGATCTCTAGGCATGTAAAGCATAAAATGAATGAATGAAATGTGAAACGAATGTACGTCAGTTTGTGCGTAATTCGGATAAAGCCCGTTGCCCACCTACGAAGTGACAATAACAGGTGAAGATCCGACATTAAGTATCGAAATTTTTTTGTGGTATTTTTTCTAGTAAATATTTATTATTTTGATATCTCTGTGGTGTAGTGGTTGGGCAGGTTGGTAGAAATCTCATACACCACCGAGGCTGCGGGTTCGATTCCCGCGACGAACAAATATTTGTGCACAGAAAAAAAAGCGCAGGCATGTGTTTCGTGTCTAGGTGTTGTGGAACCATGTCCTCGTAGTTCCTGGTTCCCTAAATACAGGGAAACCTAGTTAGTAGCCAGGATCGTTGGGTGTATATATTTTTTAAAAAACCTGAAATAAATCCTACTAATATTATAAACGCGAAAGTTTGTACTTTGTTACTCTTTCACGCAAAAACTACTGAATAGATTTTGATGAAATTTGGTATAGAGATAGCTTATACCCTGGATTAACACATAGGCTGCTTTTTATCCCGGGAAACCGCGGGTGAAACCGCAGGGCGCAGCTAGTGAATAAATAAAATAAATAATGACTGATCGTAATTAAAACAAAGATTTTCTTATCGCAAACGCTTCGCCGCGACAGTGTGCGCCTGCCGTAAAGAAACTAACTCGGTCTTCAAAGACTATCGATACAGAAGAGTTGTCTTCTTGCGTCCGATGTCCGTGTGTAGGTTCTAAGTTTAGACACTGACGACGCGCTGAGCTACCGCATAAACAGAAAGATTCCGGTCAACTTGTAAATTGTATTGTAATGTATTGTTTTAACCGACTTAGAAGTCATAAATCAGGCTTTCTATTCGACAGCATTTGTGGTGTAGTGGTTGGGTAGGTCAACTCGCATCTCATTCACGGATGTTGCAGGTTAGATAACCGATATGAGAGAAATATTTGTGCAAGAAATAATAAATTTTTAGAAAAAAACAAGAACCGACTTCAAGACTAAACTTATATTGTTTGTTTTTTTTTTTGAATCGGTAAGATTGAAGTATGACCTACCAAACAAAAACAGAACCATCAAAATCTATTCATAATTGGCGGAGTACTCGCGTAACAAACATACAAAAAAAAACATATCGAAATGAGAACCTCCTTTTATGAAGTCGGTTGAAAACCGAAAATATTTGGTTGTGCATGCCCTTCGTAGTTCCCCTAGATACAGGGAATCCTAGCTAGGGGCCAGGATCTAAGTATATAGGTGAACATTATGACAGCCTAAGTGGTGTAGTGGTTGGGCAGGTTGGCTCAAATCTCATTCACTACTGAGGTTGCGGTTTTGATTCCCGTGACAGGACAAATGTTTGTGCACAGAAAAAAAACGCGACTATTTGTTTCGTGACAGGGTGATGTGGAATCATGGTCTTCGTCGTTCCTGGTTCTATAGATACAGGGAGTCCTAGTTAGAGCTGTAGTCCTGGCCTGTGTATGTGATCTTTAAGTGTATTTTTTTTATGAAACTGAATGATGAGACGAGCAAGTCGTTCGCCTGATGGTAAGCGCTACTCCTGCCCATAACAATTGCAGTGCCACCCAGAACTTTTAATATCATAAAAAGCACTGCGTAGCACTGCATTGCGCTCATCACCCCGAGACATTAGATATTAAGTCTCATACCAGTAATTTCGCTGGCTATAATGCCCTTCAAACCGGAACACAGTAATGCTTGCGCACTACTGCTTGGCGGCAGAATAACTGGCAAAGCTGTGGTACCTAGACGGCCTCCCGCATACGAGAGACAAGTAATTATTTATTATTAGTAGTTTAGCAGTTATTCATTTATTGATATCGCGGCGCGCGCGCCGATTTCGTAGAACGAAGAATTTAGGGCCCCAATTCACTATGACAACTTGGCGATTCCTTGCTTCGAAATCACGTCGATTCCTTCATAAATGACATCTCTATGACGCATTCATATATTACGCGTCATATAGAATACAAATTTCGCAGATGTCGTTTATTAATTAAGGAATCGACGTTTCCTTGAAGCAAGGAATCACCAAGTTGTCATAGTGAATTAGGGCCCAGTACTGTCACTGCAGTTCGCCGATCAAGTGGTTATCTAGTCTGGTCGCCTGGGAATAGTCATAGGCACTTAAGTGCTTACAATTGCTGATTACACCAACTAACTACTTTCTTAAGATAAGGACGAGATCGGAGATGACTGGTTGATTAGTCACTCGTGGACGGGTGCTATTGCCGTGTAAGTACTATTGACTATTTTGTGACTGTTTGAATCGAACTTCAAATAATCATCATTTCACAATAAAAATAAATAACCGGCCCAGTGCGAGTCGGACTCGCACACGAAGGGTTCCCATACCATTATCTACGGTCTTAGGTACGGAACCTTAAAAACCGACTTCAATTCTGATATATCTTCGAAGTTTAAGGTCGAACATCGATGAAATTTACATGGGACCACTTTGTAGCTATGGGTACTGAATCCAACGCAAATCCGTAATTTATAATGAATTTTCCAAATCGGTTTATCAATGACGGAGATGTAGTTTCAAAATTTAAAAAAAGTAATCCAAATCGAATTGAGAACCTCCTCCGTTTTATGAAGTCGGTTAAAAATGAGGAAGAATTTAACGATTTTTTATTATCATTAACTATACATTATAACATTTTCACACGACATTTCCTAGTTATTACAAGGAAATAATTCTGACGTCAAGATATAATGAACATATGAGCTCTAGTTCGACCACAGGCCATCCTGAAGAATAATTTGATGCTATTTATAAAGATACGTAATTAATTTTTAGAAAAAAAATCAAGAACCGACTTCAAGACTTAACTTCTAATTTTGGTTTTTGTTATTTTTTCAAAAATTGCTGAATCAATTTCGATAAACTTTATACGGGACCACCTCTGAAGTATGACCCACCAAATAAACAAGTATAGGTTTTAAAAAACAAAAAACCGACTTCAATGTATCTTCGAAGTCCACTGTCAAATATCGATGAAATTCATATGGGGCCACTTCGTAGCTATACTGAACCTAACGCAAAAATAATTTTCCATATCGGTTCACGAACGACGGAGTTCTGAGGTAACAAACATAAAAAAGAAAAAAATACAATCGAACAGAGAACCTTCTCCTTTTTTGAAGTCGGTTAAAAAAGAATCATTAAAATCAATTCATAATTGGCGGAGTAATCTTTTTTGAAGTCTGTTGAAAAGAGCAGTAAAACCAGACAAGTTTTTTTCCAGAGGAAATATACAACAAACCGCTTTTAAGCCGAGTCCCCGGTAAGTTGCAACATACCAGTTCGCAACAAGTACTGACGACCTGAGGACGTAGCTGTTGGCACAAAGCAACCAATCAGGACTCCGCATTTACACGCGTGCGTTTAATTCCGAGTTCTGATTGGTCGCAGTGCCTTACTTAGCCAAGTGTTTCGTCAATTTTTGTTAATTTGCGTTCTCTGTGGTGTAGTGGTTGGGCAGAGCTCATATCACATCGTATACCAATATGTTCAGGTTCGATTCCAACGTCGAGAAAAATGTCATTAAACAAATTATCAAGAAACAAAACCGACTTCAATGTATCTTCGAAGTCCAAGGTCAAATATCGATGAAATTATGTAATGATAATGGGACCACTTCGTAGCTATTATACGCAACCCAACGCAAAAAGAATTTTCTAAATCGGTTCATAACTGACGGAGTTCTGAGGTAACAAACATAAAAAAACATACAATCGAAAAGAGAACCTCCTCCTTTTTGAAGTCGGTTAAAAATACAAGTATTTGTTTCGTCTTTCACTGTTGTGGAGTCAAAGTACGAGTTGTTCCTGCGTCCCTACATATACGGAAACCTAGTTAAGAGCCAGGATCTATGTTTGTCACCGTAGGGCGGCATAGACATATTACTAAAAAAAATTACTGTGCTTGCTGCGCCTCGCATTTTCACCCACAATTACCTGGGATTATAAGTAGACTATTGAGCCAATAGCAGGCCTAGCGCACTCCGCACTGTAGGTACGAAGCTACAAGTACATAGCCGGACACCGTCGGCGGGTCGTGCGTCGTTACACGTGCCGCGTCAGAAGAGATAAGAGCTATGCGATAGAAAGAGAGGCGCTCTGTAGGGTAATATGACTGGTAGGTATGCAGCGCTACGCGAGCTGAATTGAATTTTATTGCGTCATAGCAAGAGTCGCTATTTGTTTAAATTTCATTGCGGAGTGATGCTTCTGTCCCTTAGTATTCTGTGCCAATAGTGAGAAGACTTATTAGAACTAAAGCGTATGAGGTGTAGTGCTAGTGCTAGTGAATTAGTGTAATGTACCAATTGTCACCTAGAAAGAACACATGAACAAAGTGTCTTCGCCTTAATAGAGACAATAAGAAATGTGTTAATGGACACATTTTTAGTATAATTCTATCTATCAGTTTAAGCTAAATTTAAATTACTTATGAGCCTTATTATATGGTTAGATTGTAATAATAATAGGAAGCAGCGTTATGTATTATGCTTCCTACACATGAAAAAAAAGTAGCTTATGTGTTAATCCAGGGTATAAACTACATCCATTCCAAATATGTTTAGTCGTTGCGGCGAGAAGGTAACAAACAACCCTAAAATACCAAATTTGGCATTTACAATATTATAGCAGGATTGTAAAAATTATAAAATAATGACCATAAAGTTTATAACCAGTAAATTCCTCAATGCGATATCCAAACTAAAACCTACTAGCAAAGAGGAAAACAAACACATGTTTTTCCTGACAAATGAGACGAGTTAGACAACATTTTCACTCGCTTTTGAGTAAAGGCAAAAAAGAAGAAGCCAATGAGTGCTGCCAGCAACACTGGCTCACCAGCATTGCTATAGAAGGTAATATGTAATATGTATGCATTTTTTCGTGCCAGCAGCGGACAGACTGGCAAAGGCAGCGCTGGTGTGACGGCATTGCTGGTTTAAAGTAAAGGGTGAAGGAGGGTAAAAAGGAAAAGAGAAACACCGGCTCAAAGTATCAACGTGTAGAGTGAAGAAGGAATAAAGAGGAAAAGAGAGAAACGATCTTTCATTCTAGCTGCATACTACAGGTGCAATCAACTTTCCGTACATACCTTTCCTCTGCCCCACTATCATCGAGATCGTCTTCCGATTCCGACATCTCGCAACTGACACTTCATTTACTTTTCACTGCATCCTTTACGAGCTTTTCAAAATACACTGTTTTCTGTTCCAAGGCGATATGTAACAAAACATTTGACGATCGCCGAAACGACGTCCAAGACACTCACTAACTTTGCTGGCAAACTATTGGTTTCTAACAGACAAAAGGCGATTCCGCGTCAATACGCGACTAGTCCGAACTAACCGATATCGTCGGCGTGCCACGGTTGACTGACTGCGAGTATACTCTAGATTCCAGCCTGCGGCTTTCCGTGTGGCGAACTCACACGCACACTTCGAAGCACACCCACACTACCGTCTTTTCAAGCGCACACTCACATTCTAAAGTACAAAAGGATTATACACACAGATACTAGACTGAGGATATTCATGACGTCACTAAAAATCCTTGCTTTAGACACAGAATAGATAATACGTTACTCAGGGATAGTGTAGCTTTCTATCAGTGGAAGAATTTTCAAATTCAGATCCTTAGTTCCAGAGATTACCTCTCACAAACATACTTAAATAATTACATTTTTAGCTCTTTAATATTAGGTATAGATAGATAGACTAGCTATACGAAATTTCATCAAAATCCGTTCAGAGTTTCTGTGTCGTCAAACCTCACAAACTTTTGCATATTTAATATATTTCATACATTACAGCTTTTTTGTGCAACTTAGTAAAGAGACAAGCATGTCGATCATTGAACAATCATTCAATGTATAACTTTGAATTGTAAAATCCTATGTGGCTTTGCAATGCTCTGAGACTACTTTTTACCCGGAAAACTGCGTGTGAAACCGCAGGGCGCAGCAAGAAAAAATTAAATGTTGTTCGTCAGTAAGCGCATCACTAGACAACCGGATCAATGTGTTTTTGAAGACTTTTTGGCGGGAAGTGATAAGTGATACAGTTCGATTTTGTTTTATTTTCCAAACAAGTGTTATTTCGAGTGATCATGTGTAATATCGGTGGAATATTAACCATTATGTGTTCGTTAACGTGCACGAGTGTAGGCAAATGAAACAAAATAGGGAAAACATTGCTTTTTATGTTCTCACAAAAAGTCCATGGAAAGCTTGAATAAAGTTCCACCACTTTATTGAAGCACTAGGAGAGGGTCCGGCTTGTTGCTGTTAACCCTCATTCTCAACAAAAGTATAATAAAATGGAATATTAAACTATCAAATAAAAACTACGTAAGACATGGCGGTATGGTCCTAGAGACTTTAGCCTGCCCTAACAGGCAAACTTAAAAAAAAAAACAATGTGTTTGTACAAGCTTTTATTTACCTTGCAATGTTTGTTTGTTTGGGTCAAAACTTGCAAGTTAATTCAGAACCACTTCCTCCTATCCTACGGAGTTACAGAGTTACAGAGAAATTTTGCATACTTGTCAAAGTCCGATGTCAATGCAATATTATGGTGAGAGACAGCTGATCTGACGATGGAGACGGAAGGTCGGCATTGGAACTCCTTGACGGATAATCGTAAACTACTAGTGTTTGGGCTCATTTTTATCTGCTCGCGGTTCCGATTACGAATTTGTTATGAATCTTAAAAATATATTTTTCCACAAAAATCTTGTTTTTAATGTTCGCAAAGAAAATTTGAAAAGTTGCCAGGAAAATTGGGAAATTCGGGGAAAACTAAAGGTGCTTTTTCGCGCGGGTAAAACCGCTGGGCGCAACTAGTTAGCGATAAATAAGACATTGTCAAACCTACTCGATTAGCATTGTAAGACATTTTAAATTATAATTATATTGTTATAATAATGCCGCTCTTTCTCACGGGTTATACACCTGGTCCTTTGGAAGGCTTGCGCGGGGATATGAGTCCAACACGTAGAGGTCTCTTAGAGCATTTAGTTTAGATATGTAATGGGCATAACTTATCGAGACATATTTTTATTATTATTTATTATGTTGTTTTATATTCTTAGTTTAGTGTTAGCAACTACAACATTCAATATTATTATATTGATTTACACTACCTCACGGAGAAAAACTTAGGTGTTTCAATTTTTCACAATTCTTGGTCCGATTTTCGGTGTCTTAATGTTCGGGAGTGCATGGATCAACTAGAAAAATAAAATTTTCATAATTAATTAATAATAATAGTAATTAATGATATTAATAAAAAAGAGTGGATAAAAGCAAGATTTTTAACCGCGTTTTAACATCTTAATATATTTGGGTGGCAAAACCACCTGCTTAGCAAAGATTAGGTACCTACGTACATTTAGTGTGTGTACGTATGTACGTTAGTGTAGTTGTGGTAGGTCTCTCGTATGCTGGAGGCCGTCTGGGTTTTGTACCACAGCTTTGCCAGTTATTCTGCCATCAAGCAGGAGTGCGGAAGCATTACTGTGTTCCGGTTTGAAGAGCTTTGTTCCACCGAAATTACTGGACATATGTCCAGTAATCTATGCAGTATGTATGTAGTATGTGTCGCATATGCGACAGAAAATATCACAATATTTTGTACATAAGAAATATAATATTGCAGAAAACCAAAAGCTTGTAACAAAATATCAAAAAAATAATGTCCCTCAGCTTATTGCCGTATCTTCTATCTTAGTGGTTCTTTCTCCGATGCGGTGATAGAGTCTTGGTGATAATTTTACCATAAGTGCGTCTGTGATGCCTAAACTGAATAAAGAGATTTTGATTCGATTTGATCTCTAAATATATATTTATTGATGTCTTTATATTGTAGCTCAATAACCTATAGTGCAAAGAAAAGATCAGCACTGAACTCAAAACCCACTTAGACAAAAATAAAATATTAACAAGCGACATTTAGTTAACTAAAATTTAAAAATCCCCAACACAAAAACCTATAAAAAGTGAAAAACGGCTGAACCGATTTTGATACAACATGTCTAAGAACCACCGCTAGAAAACCTGCTTTCAAATAATAAAACCGCATCCAAATCGGTTTCACCCGTTTAAGAGCTACGTTGCCACAGACTGACACAGATAGTGGTCAAACTTATATCACCCCTCCATTTTGTGTCGTGGGATAAAAAGATTTTTCTTCTCTAAATTCATATTTAAAAGGTTTTCTAATTGAATTTCCTCCAAAACTACAATATTCATCTAATAGCCAAGATAATGTTCAAAAGCGAGTAGAGCAAGACAATAAAACGACCTCACACGTCCGTCTCCGCATTGACTGGACATAGAGCTAAGCATTAACCGACATAGAGCACACATTTTTGGCAGAAGACGAACTCAGAAGAAAGGCCTTGAAAATATTGGTAGAGTAACTGTAGAGTAAGGTAAGAAATAAAGCCAAACGGTATAAGGAGAGCCCATGGCAGAGGACACTCGTATCCTAATCCTAGTAATATCCTACATATAATAATATATAATAACTGTTATAACAGACAACAAAAAAACAACTATGTTCCGGTTTGAAGAGCATTGTAGCCAGCGAAATAACTGGACATTATGAGACTCAACAGTTAATTGTCTCAGGGTGACGAGCGCAGTGCAGCGCCACGCAGGATATTGCAAAACAAAGTTTTGAGTGGTGCTGTTATTGTTATGGGCTGGCGTATTGCTTACCATCAGGCAAACGACCAGCTCGTCTCGTTATTCAGTTACATAAAAAAAACCGACTTCAATTCAAAAAATTCTGATGTATTTTCGAAGACCAAGGACGAATTTAATCTTTATTTCAGGCAACATTAAAATAAGTTACAGATGTTATTTACTTATTCTACGGCCCATATAAATATATACCTTAGAACTAACATAGTTACAATTTATATTAAAATATATGTGACAATGTTATACTGAACCCAACGCAAAAATAATTTCCTAATTCGGTTTATAAATGACGGAGTTCTGAGGTAACAAACATAAAAAAAAACAAAATACAATCGAATTCAGAACCTCCTCGTTTATTTTTAAGTAATGGATTTGATAATTTGATACTTTAGCTCCTGAAAAAGGACATCTATAGCATATTTTTTTTATCATGGAACTGCAATTGTTATGGGCAGGCGTGGCGCTTACCACCAGGCGAAAGATTTGCTCGTCTCATCACTCAGTAACATAAAACAAAAAGACGAACTTCTAAAAAAGTTCTAGAAAACATTGCTAGAGCTAACTCTAGAGTAAGGTAGAGTAAGGAAGCCATCTCCCTCCCACACCGCGCAGCTGCCGAAGGACGCTCTACCTGTGACCAAGGCGTTAATTTGTGCGTCAAACCTAAATAGCCCACGATTTGGATACGAACAAGCAATCAATAAAACAATAAATAAAGCATCCGCTTGTCCTCATCGTAATGATGATATAAAATTCATAGAAGCTATTACTTCCACAGAATATTGTTTTGATGGGCAGAAGGTAAACTTTTGCACATCAAAAGGGTGCGACCAGTGACGACAACCACTGTCGTAGTACTGTTTTTGTTAAACACATTCGTTACAATATTACTCCATACCTATAACCCTTATCCCCTTTAAAATATATTATGAGGAGTTGAGTGGAGACAGGTACAAGAAATAATTTAAATAATGTAATTGCATGATATGTTTTAAATTTAGAGGCGTTTATGGTATTGGTAGAGCTCTTACGTAGCTCGTTTGGTTGAAGGTACTAATATTTAACTAACTATCCCAGTGTCAGTTATTCCGTCATACATGTTTTAATGTCTTAAAAAAAATGCTGAGTATCACTACTAATGCTTCAGCAACACGTATGTAATAAAACACTCCATATCTGCGTTAACAACGACAAGGTGCGAAATCTGTCGAGTCGCTACTCTTTTACACAAAAAAATCATGTTGAAAACATTATTGTTCAAATTGGTACACATTTTACAGAGTTATGCTCCAACATAAAAAGCAACCTGACTCTGAATGTTCTTTTTATTGTCGGTTTCAAAGAGACTACATTACCTACTCAAGCAAATCCACTGTGACCCATTCATAGGGCCATTCTGTCGAGTATTACGCGGTGGTAATGCAACGAATATGCTAATAGACTCATTATGCGAACGCTTTGTCGTCCGGCGACGTATGCTAAGTGATTTTGGTAAACTATATCGGTGATGGTTGGAAAAAATGTGCTATTGGCTTGACGAGTTGTTTAAGAAGTCATCGACTTTGCAGAAAGGGTAAATTGAAGTCGATTTCGTGCCATCGACTTCACTTATCGTAACTAAATCGAAGAAGCTTGTTCTTTTGGTAGAACAAATAGTAGAACAGTTGGTACCCAATTTTAAGAAAAGGAGGAGGTTCTCAATTCGTATTTTTTATGTTTGTTACCTCAGAACTCCGTCATTTATAAACCGATTTGGAAAATTTTGTGTTGCGTTTAGTATAACTACAATGTGGTCCCATATAAATTTCATTGATATTCGACCTTGAACTTCGAAGAGACATAAGAATTGAAGTCGGTTTTTTTTGTTATAAAAATAATTATTATGACCTAGTCTTGCCTAATAATGATAGATTTGTAATTGGTAGAAATTCTGATTGTATGTTCGTAAGGCATTCACGGTTTATGAACAGACGAATTTGGTTTGGATAACTGACCAGAACAGAGTCTGTAAATCATCGGCTTTACTAATAGGATAACGACATCGAAGTAGCTATTACAAAGCGATTTTAGTTGTCTAATGGTATTTGGTCGATATTTTATTCATATTCGAGACGACGATGTATGATCAGAATTGTACATGGACAGGACATGGAAGACTGCATGCGTTATTTTTACAAGCTTTTATTGCAACCTTTATTTAACTTGAAGATCCTGAACCACTTCCTCTTATCTTACGGAGTTGAATTTTGATGAATTTTTCATACTTGTCATAGTCCGATGACAATGCAATATTATGACAGCCAGCAGATCTGATGATGGAGCCAGAAGGTGGGCAATGGAACTCCTTGACGGATAATCGTCAACTACTAGTGTTTAGGCTCATTTTAATCTGCTTTCGGTTCCGATTACGAATTTGTTAAAGGCTTGTCTTGAAAAATATATTTTTCAATATAATTCTTGTTACTGATTAGAGCAAAAGCAAAAAGGGCTATTTCCTTCAAATAAAACAGAGGAGCTATTTTGCAATTCAGCAGTCTGAAAGCGATACGGACCGCGATTTGACAGCGACACTTTTTTTTATTGATGTTTAGCTTGCGTTTGACCACTATTTCACCTGATGGTAACTGTCGATGCGGTCAAGCTTGCCAAGATATTACCTACCTGTTAACTCGTGACTTGAATACCTCCATATTGTAACTATCGGGAAAGACCAACGCCGGCAGGGAGTCCCACCCATCGGCAGTACGCATCATAAATGTGGAAGCGAAGCGTTTCGTGCTTGTGGAATGTCCACCATGTAACTGTAGCGCAATGCTTACGTCTGGTAGTTAGATAATGAGACACTTACATCAATATATATATATATATATATATATATATATATATATATTGGAAGTAGGCACCTTTGGAAGGAAGTACCCACATTTTTTTTATTATTAGTATTATTTATTTATTTCATTTGAAAATAGGTACAAGATAAATACACACTTAATCTATGTTACATTAATTTGATCATTATAGATAATTAGAAGTGCCAGTTAAACAACATTATATTAAATCTAACATGCAACATGCAGAATTGGATAATGTACGTATTGTTGGATCTGTGTGACCCTAGCTCTCACGGTAGGATTCCCTGTGTTTGTGAGAGCTAGTTCCCTTCCTAATGTTCTCCTTTAAGGTTAATCAATCAGTTCAAGAATAAATTGTGTGTGAGTAAGTTTGTGTAGTGTGTTGGTGAAGGTGCCAGTTGGTGGTGAGGGTATGTTGATGTGGATGTTTGTTGTTGTGTGTCAGTTATATATTTATGTAAAGCAATTTTTCTGTGCTGCTATAGTTAAGTTTTCTTAGGTGGTCCTTGACCTTTGTTATGCTTTATAAAGCAAGCCGATCAAACACGCAGCTACGCAACCAGATTCAAACATAAATTAGAACTGCCTCCATCTTAACTAAAAATGCACAGTTCCGGCCCAAACGCTATGTCAGTCAAAATATTTAATAAAATACCTGACGAAATAAAAAATGAAGAAAAGAACATTATTTTTATAAGACGGTTAAAATACTTTTTGACAAAGTAATGCTATTATTGTCTAAATGACTTTATTATTGACTGACAAATTTAAGCATAGTTTAAGATGAATTGGTTCGGTCCTACTACAAATTGCTACACCCTATGTGAGTCATAAATATGTTTTATACCATCTAGTATGCTTGTGAAATGGCATGTACCTATATATTTATGATGAAATAAATGATAAAAAAACGAGGATTTGGAGCAATCCCGACGCACAATCGCAAAAATTTATCCGATTAAAGACCGATAGACTGGCAACTCTGCATCGATGTTTAAGACGTGGAGTCTTAATTTGAATACTAAGCTGTTATTGGACGATGAAATATCCGGAAGCGAACGGTTAGAAAACACAGTCACAACCGGAAAATAGAATGTCAGCAGATCTAACAACTATCCTATTTCAGATACAATATTTCCTTCTGCACAAATATAGGGAAAATATAACTGTGAACCCAGATATTCCATTTGGTTGATATTTGAGGACACCTGCGTTTGTTTCCCTTCAAATAACAAAATGTAAGCGGCATCGATGTCAGCCCTCGAGCTTAATATAAGTAACATAATAAAATAAGTTTGTCGGTTTGTAAAGTCTTCACAGACGACTTCGATTTTGATTAGTAACTTGCAACAATTGTAAATCATCCCGCATTTTTGTATTGTATGATCTCGTAGAACTCGCAAAGGGCAAGTGTAGTCGATGTCAACCTATTTATATCTATGTTAACCGACCTACCTATTATAGATAGATAGATAGAAAAAAATACTACCTATATTCCATAAACAAATTTGTAGAAACAAGTGTGTAGAGAGCGAGTGCGGCTCAGTGGGAGCACGTGCGAGTTTTCCGACGCACTCGAGTTCAAATTCCGCTGGCCCCGCACCACAGACTTTCGCGGATTTAACATTCGCTCTAAAAACGGTGAAGGAAAAACATCGTGAGGAAACCAGCATGTCCAAGAATTAATTACAAAAATTCAAGGACACGTGACATCCACCAACCCGCACTGGGTCAGCGTGATAGATTATAGCCCATACTCTCTCTATGAGAGAAGGCCCGTGTCCCAGCAGTGGGAACGTGATGGGCTGATGATGATGTACCTACAAATTTTGTTTGTGCTATATAGATTTTTCTATCTGTCTATATGTGAATGAATTCCAAGCCCACGTGTACAAATTCGCGGGCATAAGCTAGTATATCTACAGCCCAGTCGATCCTGACTGAATATTTAAAAAGGAGAGTAGGATTTTCCGTATTAGTTATGCAGCTTATGACTCCCCGGTGAGCTGTATTCAATAACAGTTTGGAATAATTGGAAGGTGAACATAACGCAAAAATGTATCGTGCGGACCAAATAAGGGCATATATCGCACTTTTCTTTTGCATGATGAATGAAGACATTTGATGTCACTTACTGTCGTGCTAGCAGGTATTCACTGAGAATGTGATTAGTTTTCTCCAAATGATTTAGATTTAATAATGTAGAAATTCTTAAGTGAAATATTAAGTACTTAAATTGTAAATCCGCAATTGGCTTTAAGAATTAACCATTATGTTACATAACACGTCTCATTATAAAAAAAAATAAGTGCTGTGGATTTTGTAATAATAAATAGTTAAGTTAAATTCGAATTTGTTATTAGTCAAAACTTTTATTTGATATTCTAAAGAAGTACTATTTTATTGCTGGTGAGTATGAGTGAGTGTGGTGTGTGTGAGTGTGGCTCAGTGGGAGCACGTGCGACTTTCGATCTGACGCACCCGAGTTCGAATCCCGTTGGCCCCGCACCACTGACTTTCTTAAAGTTATGTGCGGAATTAACACTCGCTCTAAAAACGGTGAAGGAAAACTTCGTGAGGAAACCGGCATGTACAAGAATTAATCACAAAAATTCAAGGACATGTGACATCCACCAACCCGCACTGGGCCAGCGTGGTGGATTATGGCCCATACTCTCTCTACGAGGGAAGGCCCGAGTTCCAGCAGTGGGAACGTGATGGGCTGATGATGATGACTATTTTATTCTTTCTTTAGCAAAATCCTACTAACATTATAAACACGAAAGTTTGTAAGAATATATGGATGTATGTCTGTTACTCTTTCACGCAAAAACTACTGGAACCGATTTTGATGAAATTTGGTATGTAGGTACTTTAGGACTTGGAATAGCACATAGGCTACTTTTTATCCCGGGAAACCGCAGGTGGAACCGCGGGGCACAGCTAGTTATATATATATAAGTAATCTGTGGTAAATGTTAAAACTGCTGGTGTTACAATTAATATTTTTTAATTACTCTTAATGAACTTATTTTTATTGTACCTCTATTTGCACAGAATACTAAGGGACAGAAGCATCACTCCGCAAAGAAATTTAAACAAATAGAGACTCTTGCTTTGACGCAATAAAATTCAATTCAGCTCGCGTAGCGCTGCATACCTACCAGTCATACTAACCTACAGAGCACCTCTTTTTATCACATAGGTCTTATCTCTTCTGACGCGGCACGTGTAACGACGCGCGACCCGCCGTCGGTGTCCGGCTATGTACTTGTAGCTTCGTACCTACAGTGCGGAGTGCACTAGGCCTGCTATTTGTTTAACCAAATAAATGAAAATAAAATATTATTTCATCATCACCGCAATCGTCATTTTCCTCCACCTGTCAAACCTCCATCCTATTTTTAGCTTTTCCTTTTTAGTGTTCTACCAAAACCGATTCTTTACAACTCGCAAAATCGGGTCAAAACATCTGCATATCCAAAGACGCGCATTTAAAAGCGTGCCTATATATATATATATATATATATATATATATATATATATATATATATATATCTTTCGCCATATACAAGTATACGTTTTAAAAAACCAACCGACTTCAATGTTCACTTCTAAGTCCAAGGTCAAATATCGATGAAATTTATATGGGACCACTTCGTAGCTATACTGAACCCAACGGCAAATCAAAAATAATTTTCCAAATCGGTTCATGAACGACGGAGTTCTGAGGTAACAAACATAAAAAAATTAAACGCAATGCTGAATTTCATGTTTCAGTTTTGAGATTAATTTCCGCAACGTCACGCCTGATGACATTGCATAAAAAACAATAAAAAAATACAATCGAATAGAGAACCTTCTCCTTTTTGAAGTCGGTTAAAATGTTATTTTCCGCCAGGTGATACTGAATGTGAAATGAATGGTTTATATTTAGACCACGCGACGGAGATTCGCACGCCTCTAATTGTATTGTTCGTTGGTTTTTTGCTCGGAATGTAATCGATTTCAATTAATAGGCTAATGGTGAGATGGTCGAGCAAGTCAGTTACCATTTTGTTGTCTATCTGTCATTATTTATTTACACACGGGGCGTCTTTAACATTTTAATAATTCCTCTCCATCCAAAGGTTGCGTGGAAGAAATCGCTTTTAGCGATAAGGCCGCCCATAGTTACACTTTCTTTAATTTATTTTTATGTAATGTCTTTAATTTAATGTTTGTAATAAAGCGTTCATCTATCTATCTTCTCTCAAAGAGTAAGAGTAAAAATGAAAAGTAAATTGTAAACAAGAATCCGTAATGGATTAAAAATAATCTTATTACCACGTTATTTATAATGCATTGTAATCGAGTAGTGAGCTACCCTGAAAGTTTCAGACAGATAGCTAATCGGGAAGTGCTCGAAACTTGAGTTGCAAGATTCCACCCGGTACGTCAGACAAGACAGACAGACAAGAAAGTGATTTAATAATAATAAATTTTTAGAAAAAAATAAAAAATCGACTTAAATGTATCTTCGAAGTCCAATGTCAAGTATCGATGAAATTTATATGCGACCACTTCGTAGCTATACTGAACCCATCGCAAAAGAATTTTCCAAATCGGTTCATAAATAACGGAGTTCTGAGGTAAAAAACATAAAAAAAAATAAAAAAATCTAAAACTATAATTAAAAAAATACAATCGAATAGAGAACCTTCTCCTTTTTTGAAGTCGGGGAAAAACGTGGTAATAAAATGATTTTCTTTCATATTCAATAATACATCCTTATTAGCAACAGAATCTGTTGGTGTAATAATACAGCAGGGCGATCATGTATCTTTTATTTCAATCAATTTTAATGAGAAACCAGTTACCCGACAAATTTACAAAGCGAGATTATGCTATGAATCGTTATGTATATGCCCAATCTATTCAATTTTACTGTGTAATACGGCTCTTATTGAAATTGATTGAAATAAAAAATACATGATCGCCCTGCAAGTGTCATATTTTTGAAAAATCAATCGGTTTGATTTCCCGCTCAAAATGCAATTTTTGCTTGGTCGTAAATCGAGTTCATGTCTCCTTACGCCGCTTTGCTCTAGTTCTCATAGTTTCGGATTTGGCTATAGTCCCATTTCAAAAATCCACCCATGTATATTTCTATACAAATGGTTATTGTTGCGGAGCTGACTAGGGATTCAAACTCACTCATTTATGTTTCATGTTTATTATATATACATTTTAAAGATTAAAAAAAAGAGACATCCCGCTGAGTTTCTTGTTGCTATCTTCTCTAGCAGGAGTATTTCCGAAGCACTGGGCCCCAATTCACTATGACAACTTGGCGAAATCACGTCGATTCCTTGCTTCGAAATCACAATACAATACAATACAATAACACTTTATTGCACACCAAATTACATAATAATATACACAATTTTATAAAACAAAAAAAAATACACAAAATTCATCGTAATCACGTTGATTCCTTCATTAATAAACGACATCTCTATGACGCATTCATATATTCATATATATGACGCGTTATAAAGAATACAAATTTCGCAGATGTAGTTTATTAATGAAGTTTCCTTGAAGCAAGGAATCGCCAAGTTGTCATAGTGAATTAGGGCCCAGGTAGAGTCAGTTTTCGCTTTTCTTTTCTGGGCCCGGACTTCAATTTGAGTATGGTATATATCATGAAAGAAATGGGTAGACAGACATCCTTACCTTTCTTTTTTAAAGTCATGATATTTTAAGTTAACATACGATGTTTAAAAGTGCATTTATTTGTGCCTATTTAATAAATATCTTTTGACTGATGGCTGGTCCACAAGTCATACTCGTGAACGGGTGCTGCTTGCGGGCTTGGTCTGTTCGAGTCACTCCTACTCCTACTGTCATACCTACTTATACTTAATTAACACTTTTCTGTTACTGATACTATGACTTTGGGACATCTCACTCGCATTTCTTGTTTTACATTCTGTTAATTCTAATTTATACGTAATTATTCATTGTTATTTTCGAGACATTTTAAAAGAGCTGAAAAAAAGACATTCCCGCAGAGTTTCTTGGAAGAGTTTATCTTCTCTAGCGGGCGTATTTCCGAAGCACTAGTAGAGTCAGTTTTCGCATTTCTTTTCAGCACTCAGACTTCAATTTGAGTATTGGAAAGAAATGGGTAAACATACTTACCTTTTTTTCAATGTCATGTTAACATAAGTTAAAAATTTTAACATATTTTATTTGTATCATGTGTTTATGACCTTTAAAAGTGCACTTTTGTGCCTATTTAATAAATGATATTTGACTTTGATTTTGACTATTAGATAGATTTAGATATATAATTTGTATGAATTTAGTCATATGCTTTGTAATGTCGTTATTTTTCGAGTGAGTGAAATATTTTAGTTACTGCTACAAATTATTAATAGATTCATTAATCAATTAATTAATACTCTTTGGTTACAGATGTAATAGTTATATAAGGGTTCTGATCAATTAAAAAAACTTTATTATTATGATTATTGGCTCAAACCACCCAAACTCAACTTCGGTTCGTAAGGCGTATAAATAAGTTACAGCTGCTCGACTAGTCGCTCTAGACTCTTGGCTTCGGTTGTGCTTTTTGCGTTTCCCCGTATATGAGTAACGAAAAGTCCTTTAGCTGGAATCTCTATATAGAAGCTAAGACTGCCGAACTACAAGCTCGCATGTAGTTCTGGAGATGTTGTGATGAGTCAAACTAGTCTGGACACGTATATCGAATGCCAAACCAGCTGAGGGCAAAAGTCCTTAAAGACTGGGCAGCAGCCGGAGCAACACAACGACGGGGCCGACACCGCCGCAGGTGGCGTGACGACCTAGACGCTTACGACAAGGAAAGGCCCTTAATAGCAATGGACAGAGGGCCATGGAAATAGGGAAGGCCTTTGCCCAGCAGTGGGACGAAACAGGTTAATAAAAAATAATAATAATACGTAAGTCTATAAAACAGCCACACCCTCGAGCGTAATCTGACTGACTGTAAGCCGTGCGGTCGGCAAAGTTACGTCATCAGATGTTTGGAACAAATGGGAGAATTCACTCGCTAATCTGTGGTCCCTAAGTAGTTTGCTTAAGTATTTACTAAGTAGTGGCTGGGGCCGCCCCGCCCTGTCTGCTTTTATTTAGTTTTCTTCTGTGTCTGCGTAACCTTTAAGCGATGACTACGGAACCATCCTTTCAGGACTTATTGCATCGCGGATACAGTAATTATTTAAAAATTTGGTAGACTTGTAAGATTTTGGGATATAATAACAATGCTCCTAATTTTCTTGCCTTATCTTCTGCGTAGTAAATTTTTTTTTGCTACATTGGTAGAGTAGTGATAAATTGAAGTTCATAAGAGCGTATATGATGTCAAAACTGGGCCCTAATTCACTATGACCACTTAGCAATTCCTTGCTTCGAAATCATGTCGATTCCTTGATTTCACTTTGATTACTTATATCTGCGAAATTTGTATTCTCCATGACGCGTCATTTCACAACGTGAATTTTCGCAGATGTCGTTTATTAATTAAGGAATCGACATGATTTCGAAGCAAGGAATCGCTAAGTGGTCATAGTGAATTAGGGCCCAGAAGAGCTCGTAAATTTTAGATTTTTAAAAATCTTGAACAACCGACCTGGAAGACCGGTTAGATAATGCTAAATAGCATTAAGTCATTCCTTGTACCATTTTGTGCAAAACTATAAAATAAATAGATAACAGCTTCAACGTGGAAGTAGGCATCTCGCTTAAGCGAGATGCCATATTCACAGTTGATTTGTATTCACAGAATTTCATTTATTTGTATAAATTCGCTGTTTGATTTGTCCACCATCTTCACCACAAAGGCCGAGCCAGAATCGAACCCGCAACCTACGTATAAGAAGCCGATCAGCTTCACAAAAATCTGTCCAAGTCAGTATGTAAAAAAATAACGATACTATTATTAAAACTAGCGTGAGTATTATTCATATTATTGTTTACTAACCGGCTACACTCACGAGAATAAGTCGAGACACTCGACCGGTGTTCGAGCGGTACAGACGCTCATCTTCACGGAGTACGTGCGGTCGCGGCGAGCGCTTGCCATTTATCAAAGGAATAACGGATAAAATCGGATACCTTTTACAACGGAGATATGGCATCAAGACGATTTTTCGGCCGCAAAGCCAACTCAGACAGATGCTGCGTTCACCTAAAGACAAGGAACCACTCAACGGCCCTGGAGTATATAAAATACCCTGTGATTGTGGGAAGAGTTACATCGGGGAAACACGACGAAACATCGCAACTAGACTGACGGAACATATCAGGAGCATTAAGAATCTGGACACAAACAAGTCGGCTATAGCCGAGCACGTCCTTACCGAAGGGACGAAACATTTCATTAGGTTTGACAAAGCATCCGTACTTGCGAGAGAGAAGTATTTCGTGCCGCGGAAAGTACGTGAAGCCATTGAAATAAATCGTCATCCGAATTTCAATAGGGACTCCGGTTGGACACTACCACCCGCTTGGACACCACTTCTTAATGTTGCCTCGACCAGTGCTAAACCTTTCGTTCGCGAGTTCGATACAGTGTGCGATTACCCTACTCGGTGTGTTGACGTTTGTGATGCAAGTGGCAGTGACAATGACGGCGCGTCTGCTCTGTCACCCGAGCGACGTTCGCCGCCCGCGCCGGCGCCGCCTCTCTCGCGGCGGGCGACACGAGCACTGGCCCGCAGTTCGCGCCAAGCGCTCGCCGCGACCGCACGTACTCCGTGAAGATGAGCGTCTGTACCGCTCGAACACCGGTCGAGTGTCTCGACTTATTCTCGTGAGTGTAGCCGGTTAGTAAACAATAATATAATAACGATACTTTTTTACAATAATAACTAGCGACCCGCCCCGGATGCAATTTACTAGTAAAAACTCATACACAAATAAAAAAATATGTATTGACATAGTAAGTGTTACAATTTCATATTGAAGTCTTTAGCCCTCGACGTAGCTAGATGCTGTGTTCCAAGTACTAGCTCCTTCACCCAATTTGGATACATAAAAATGCCAAATCTGAATACATAGTTAATGTGGTGTAATTTTTTTATGACTTGATTACAAAACATTGAGTTTTCTCAACTATACAATTTTTTTATTAGAATGTATTGTACGTAAAAAATCTTTAACTGACAGTGTTAACCGTATCAAAATCCGTCGCGTGGTTTAGAAGTTACCGGGGAAACAGATATAAGGACGCGGGTAGCGACTTTGTTTAATACTATTTAAAGATCCAGAAGCAGGGTCATTCAAAGACTTGCCTGCTATTATACCGAGCAATGGCACGTCAAATTCCTAAATAGAACCGGCAAAAACTTTTAGGGTTTTTGTAGACGAGATAATTGGTCACTCAGTGAAGTGTGAAAGTTGAAAAACAGGCTTTTTTGTTCGAATACGTTTGCCTGCGGATTCGCCTTACAGCGTTTAATCGCAGTAACATTCTAGGATCATAGACACCAGGCAATTTGTACAGTCAGCAGCCTTCTAACTAATCACACTAGTATTATAAATACGTTTGTATGTAAGTGTGTTAGTGCGTATGATACTTCTTCACGCTGTAACGCCTAAACGGATTTAAGGGAAATTCGGAATGGACATAGCTTATACCCTGAATTAACGCATAGGCTTTTCATCCCGGAAAACCGCGGGACCTAGCTAGTAAATAAATAAACAAAAGTTATACTGCCATCTAATAGCATTTTACTTGCACTACTCTTTTAAGATAAAATTATATAACCACGAGAAAATCTGGATTTACAATATACATTTTATTTTTAGAACTATATGGTCAACCGCACATCTATAATAAGCACCGCTAAGTAGCTATATGTATACTATACATACCTACTTATATGTATGAGTACAGGAGGTCGTAGGTATTAAAATAAACTCCGATGATGACAGGCCCTCGCGCCACCCACAGATATCATCCCCTCACTTCAGGTGGCCATGAACCGCGAATTGGAACAGATACAAAATATAATGAGGGTGTGGGTGGTCTCCAATCATGATTGTAATTTGTCTACGACAGCGAATTTATTAGTTATGAGATTTAAAAGCTGATGTTTTAGTCCTGTCTATCAAAAGGAAGAGAAGAGATGTCGTTGAGCGAAAATACCGTAACACTTACGTTCTTTTGTTAATATTATTATTGGTAGTGTAATAATATCCTCCAGCCTCTGTGGTGTAATGGTTGGTCAGGTTGGCACAAATCATTTACACCATTGAGGTTGCGGGTTCGATTCCCGAGATGGGACAAATGTTTGTGCACAGAAAGCGCAAGCATTTGTTTCGTGTCTGGGTGTTATGGGAACGTGGTCTTTAATTCCTGGTTCCCTACATACAGGGAATTCTAGTTAGGGACCAGGAGCCTTACTCTGAAAAGTAATTACGATCTTCGTTCTGTCGGATGAAAGGGACAGCGCTATGCAACAGGCATAAGAGTGTCTCTTTTAGTCCGCACGAACGAACTAACGAAAGCAACTCGGAGTAGGCCCCAAGGATCAATGTTTGTGATTGTTGGGCGTATTTATTTATATTAAAACTAGCTGACCCGGCAAACGTTGTTTTGCCATATATATTTAAAAAAAAATGTTAAGGGTGAACAATCCTTATCACATAGGGGTATGAAAAATAGATAGTAGCCGATTCTCAAACCTACTGAATATGCATATAAAATTTGGTAAAAATCAGTAAAGCCGTTTCGGAGGAGTAAGGTAACTAACATTGTGACACGAGAATTTTATATATAAGAATAACAGTAGTTATCTAGGCATCTCTTATATCTATCTTTTGGGGTGACCACATGAGGGGTGGGTGAGGGTTGTTTAACATTATTTTGTTGGGTAAGGGTGGCGTTTAACATCAGGTAAAGTTGCCCATTAACTCGTCACTCTTATCAATTGAAAAGGCAAACGAGAGATAATCTTAGCAGTCAGTGTAACTTTTAATGTAATAGCAGCAAACAAGTACCAGGCGAGCATGACATGCATGGAGGTTGATTAACATTCCGCCACCGAGCCATCGCCACAGAATAACAAACAGTACCACCATCGCACAATGGGACCAGTTGTCCACACCATGTAGGATGAAAGTGTTAAGGCGCGTTCGGCATACTTTATGACCGCTTTCGGGAAAGTCAGTTAAATTTTTATCAGTTAACTTAATGGTTTCGAAGTACGTACGGTTGTTTATGGCACCCTGGTAGTTATGTGGTTTTTTGTAATGCGAAACTACTTCCTTACTGTTTAACCCATTGAAATTCGTGCGTAAGGAATACGATCTCGCGATGCCGTTTAAGTCTGTCCGAAATGGGCGAGCGATTTTCTTATAACATTTTTATTTTAGTTTAAGTGTCATCCTGACCTTTGAATTTTTTTTAATCAATATTGAAAGCTGAAGTGGGATTGGGCCAGCCACATCAGCCACATGCCCGAAGAGAACGTTACCACAAAGTGGAACCCCAGCACAGTAAGACGGCGTCGTGGCAGGCCACCCAAGAGATGGCGGGGCGAGCTTGACACTTTTGACAATGACTGGCAAACAATAGTACAGGACTGTAAACAGTGGAAAGATCGAGGGGAGGCTTTTGCCCAGCAGTGGGACACCGCAAGCTAACAACAACAACAATCAATATTAAGGAAAGCATTTCTAAATATGTATTATAAAACAAAGTTGCTATCCGCGATCGCGCTTCTCCGAATACTTCTTAACCGCGTAAAGGATTTTTCATCCCATCTATTCGAAAAGGACGACTTGGTTCGCCTTTATGTGCACCCAAAGGTGGTGTTTTCTATAAGAAACTTTTAGCGGCCAGTAATGAGTTTTTAATCCTCTTTATAAGTGCGCCGCAATTATCTTTGCCGCGCACTTTTTGAATTTGGAACATCTTAGTGTTCAGCACCAAAGAAATCGAACGCAAATATTGTTTGAATAAAGACTGGCTGGTACGACGGCCCATAACAATAAATTTTCATAATTGCGAAAATGTCTCAAATGTAAATATAAGTTTTTAGTTGTTTTAATAAAGGATACTATTTAATTTCAATTTAGTTGTTACTCTATGTTTTATTAAATAATAATATTACAATAAAATATGAGGCGCTTTTATTTTCTCATAGTGGGTGATGAAAAGTAGAGTGTATCACTCGGGCGCAAAATATATTTTTGGCTCGGGCGACGTACTTTGAATCCCTCGCTACGTTCAGGATTCTACTAAAGAATCTCTCACTTCGCTCTGGATTCAAAAAAGCGCCCTCGCCGTAAAAATATTATTTTGCTCCCTTATGATACAATCTACTATTGATACGGTTTTCACTGTCATTTAGAGATTTTTTCTTCTTAGTCGTTTCTTTCTTGTCAGAGTAGTTGTGGTCATCAATTAGAAAATGTTTACGATAGGTATATGCACAATACATTCTAATAAAATGTTTGTATAGTATAGAAAATTCAATGTTTTGTAATTAAGTCTTCAAAAAATATCACCACATTAGTAAATAGTAATTTGCCTTCCGTTGCCAATAGATGAAGATGCCTCCAAGGCGCGACTAAGTCTCTAGCAGGAGAGATACCCTACAGCATCACTTATTGCACTTTCCGAAAATCTCCCTCCTGGACACAATCTGCCTTGGCCGACATGGAAGTCTTTAAACAGACTCTGGACCCAAGTCGGCCGTAGCAAGGAAAACATGTGCAGGTGGGGCTACAGCTCGGATAGTGTATGCGAGTGCGGTGTCTCTCCCCAGACTATGGACACCTTTCGTCTTGCCCTGAGTGTCCCGCCACCTGTACACGCGAGGACCTGTACAATGCCACGGACAATGCTGTGCTTGTGGCGGAGTACTGACCGACTCGCTAAGAAGAAGTAAATTGCATCCGTGCGAAGCCGGAGCGGGTAGCTAGTTTGATATATATCCAATCCAAGCCCAATTGCTACAGCAAAAACATTGCAAATTGAAAGTAAGTAATTTTCTATTTATAGTCCCAGGAAAATCTATACTTTGCAGAGAAACCCAGCCTGTAATTATGCTTAGTATTGCATGCACATCTTTCAGTTCCCACAACTATTCATATCATAATCCGCAATTTATATGCCCACCTTATAACTTCTAACTAACTGATTATTTTTTATTAATAATCAGTTAGAATAATTATATCTTTAAGTACTTTACTGTAATTCTTGCATTGACTAGACAGTGCAACATTTGAGGACTACGCAGTTATGCACCCTTATACTTGTGGTAGGTTTCTCCGGTACCACAGCTCTGCCAGTTATTGTTGTTAAGTAGTAGTGCGCAAGCATTACTGTGTTCCGGTTTGAAGGGCATTGTAGCCAGCGAAATTACTGTGCATTATGAGACTTAAAAGATAATTGGCTCAAGGTGACGAGCGCAGTGCAGTGGCGCGCAGGATACAAATACAAAATGCTTTATTGTACACCAAACAAAAACAATCACAATCATAGTACATGAAAACAACTTACAAACTAAAGTAAAATGGGCGGACTTATCGCTAAAAACGATCTCTTCCAGTCAACCTTTGGATGGAGTTACATAACGGAGTAAGAGAGGTCGGCGGTGTAACTAAGAAAGGAAAAAATAGGTCGGCGGTGTAGGATTTTGCAAAACAAAGTTCTGGGTGATGCTGCAACTGTTAAGAAGCAGGCGTAATACTTACCATCAGGCGAACGACCTGCTCGTCTCGTCAGCCAGGTATATAAAATAGTACATTTACACCGAGGGGAGAAAACGATTCTCGAGTTTCCTTTAAGCCCTCCGCTGCGCGTCGGGCTTAAACATACTCTCGAACAGAAATAGAACTTTCTCCTGAGTGATACATAGTGCTTTATACTACACCTACGAGGAAAATAAACAAAATTTAACGCAACGAAATAAATTGCCGCGCTTTTTTTTTTCGTATTGCAGAATAAGGTTGCCATCCTCATTTCATTAAAAATAGAAAACAAAAAAAAAATCCGCCTCTTTTCTCTAATTATTTGATATAAAACCTTTTTGATATTTGAGGTTTGTATGTTTCCCGCCTCTTTTTTCTAATTATTTCATACAAGACCTTTTTGAGGTTTGACGTTTGTGTTTTTTTTTTTATGTTCGCTGCTAAAAAACAAAAGAAAGCTAGCCGGGCAGTAATGGATTTTCATACAACATTCCTGCCCTGCTTCGGAGGGCAGTAATGAAATTCCATATAACTTTTCCCGCCGCACATTTTTAAGGGAGAAATTACGAACTTTGTAACCCGTTTATGAACGAGTAATAAAACACTTTCCGAGTGGGTGTGGTATAAAATACTTTTTCTACTTTATCTTTACCGTTTGAGGAGATCAAACATCATTGTAGCGTGTGTATACAGCTAATTGAGAAAATATTTCCCACCATGTTTACATCACTAACAAATTGTGCAGTACACACCACACGCAAAAATCTAAAAATCTGTCCAAGTCAGTAAGTAAAACAAACTAACGATACTTTTTTACAATTATTACTAGCGACCCGCCCCGGCTTCCCACGAATGCAATTTACTAATAAAAACACATACACAAATAAAAAGTAGTAGTTTTTTGATGACTTGATTACAAAACATTGAATTTTCTACTAAATATAATTTTTTTTGACGTAAAGAGTGACTCGAGAAAGTGAGAGCACTGTTTGCAAGTTTGCTACCTTTGTTAGCTAGCAACAAGCGCGAATGTGCTTATATGCACCAAAATAAGATGGCTGCGCTGCGCGGTGAGAATGACCCATGAGTTAAGTAAATTTTTATAATTTCCTGTAAGGTTTATAACATTTTAGTGCGGAGAACATGGCATGTTGGCGAGCGACAGATTATAGGTAGGTCTGGATCTGTGTTTAATCAAATTTATATAAATTACTGCATCATTAATATCGAACGATCACATCCTGGCTCCTCAGTAAGATGCCCAGTATATAACGAAATTGTAACCAGGAACTAGATGCGAGGCTTCTGCCAAGTAGCTAACTTAACCTGCACTTATGTCATATACACCAAGTTGTAGAAAGCACATCATTAAAACTTTTTTACGTTGAGTCCCATTAAATTTGATGTAACGTTGCCAGATAATATGCGGCGAATCCTACGAATGAAAAACCAGAAATGGTACGAAGAGCTCTGAAAAGGTACGACGCTGATTCGCCGCTGACTTACGTAATAGTTTGGTTCCATCAGATGCATAACCCTCAGGTAATCTCGATAGAACGCCACGACAGAATGGTTAGAGAAGCTATTGAGAATTGATATATCAATGTACAGCAATTTCAACCGTGAGGGCGGGTTTCAACCTTTCAACTATCGAGAGTCTGGGATCCAGTGGTCCGACTATGTAAAAACCGAAAAGTCTGAAGTTTTCGAGCAGATATAGTTCGTTTTGTGTGTCGTGACCTTAATCGAGTTGTAAGTAACAAACAGGGGGTTTTTGTCTAACTTTAACAGCTATAGCGATACCTTTTAATGGGATAGCGATTATGATTTCAAATGGAATTGTCTAAGTTGTTTTATCACAATCGTAATCAGAACAAATGAACTACTAGGTAAAATAAATTACGCGTAGCTGTACGAATAATGCGTTTTTACTGCCAGGTTTTTCAAATACCCGGTAATTACCAATTATTAGCAATTAAATTTGAAAATTTAAATTAGCGCAATGTTCACTCAAATATATTTCAAAAATTAGTCGCGATCGCTAGTTTATCGATCTGAAGTTTGTGAATATTCTTGAGATGTTAAATTGAAAGGTTTCGCAATAGATGTAGGAGTTAGACAATAAGCCCCCAGGACTACAGTACCGGCGACTAACGCGAAAGGAACAAGGTAGATTGTTTTATCTGCGCTTAAAAACTACCCAGCTCCAACATCCTCAGTTCTTCGCGAAAATGGCGCTTGCAAAAGTGCCGAAATATAGAGTTCTCAAAATAAATCAAAAGAATGGTAAATATCCCGATTCTAAATTTAGTTCTAAGTCTCTTTGAAATAGGTACGAATCGTCGATGGTACAAAGTTACGAACATGCCCCAAAAAGTACGAGTTTCGTAGTTTTCGTAACCATCTGGCGACGCTGATTTGATAGATTTTTGAAAATTTGACATTTGGAAATATTTAAATGATCGTGCGAAGCTGGGACGGGTCGCTAAGGTTCGTTACAATACAACTATGAGTCTCCACTAGTCTGCAGTTATCACCGTGCGGAATCATACCTCAAACGTCACTTAACAGCAGGTGAGATAGCGGTCAAACGCAAGCCTATCATGAATACAAAAAAATAGGAATCATCATTTGGAGAAGCTCTTTCCGTGCAATGAAATCTTGGCTGTGCCATAATTATATTACTAATTTATGAAAAGAGGGGTGTCCGCTGGAATTTTCCCATCCTCATACTCCTCGTTCTATCATCGGGTAATAAAATAAGCCGCATAGAAGCGGCCATATTTTATGGTCTACATTCCTATGCCCACAAAGATGTAGGAATAAGAATATATTTCATTCCATTGTCCTTGTAACTGCGGCCGTAGTTTTTAAGGGTGCCGACTATAACATGGGCCTTTCAGCGATATTTTGGTACGTTTTTGTGAAGTTAGGTAAAACAGATGGCAGGTCCACAAGTCTCGTAAATGGGTGCTGCTTGCGGAGGACTGGTCTGGTCTGGTCACTAACTGCTACTGTATCTTCATATTATATATATATATATATATATATATATATACCTGTATATATTACTCATATTTTTCTGCTACTGATACTATGACTATGGGACATCTCACTCGCAGTGCTAGTTTGACATATTGTGTTATGTTAATTATAAATAGTTTATATTTAATTGTTCATTGCTACATGTTTAGACAATTTAAAAGATTTTAAGAAAGAGACATCCCCGCGGACTTTCTTGGTGCTATCTTGTCTAGCGGGTGCAATTTTGCCTATTTCATAAATTTTTAATTATAATTTAGCCTATTTACAAGATGTCATCAAAATCCGTTCAGTAGTTTTTGCGTGATTGAGTAACAACCATCACACAAGTTTTCGCATTTATAATAACTAAAAAGGATTGGTAAGAAGTAGGATGAGTTCGAAAACGAGCTGAATAGGGAATATATGCATGTTTTATTTTTTAATGCATGAATCGATTCAATAATAAAAAAAATGTTCAAAATTTTACGGCATTTTTTGTCAATAAAATAATTAAATGAAAATTTGAAAGAACTTAAATCAACATAAACGCGCCATTTGCGTGTGACGTCAAAATGTCGGGACCTAGGATCCTCATTGGTCTGTCTGTGTGTTTGTGTCAAAAATGTACTGATAAGCAGCGAGCCGCGTGACGTCAACATGTGGTTGCACGTAGGTACTCAATTGAATTAAAAAAAAACTACGCAATTAATAACAATAATTATATCACTACTAAATGTTTACAGGAGTAATCTAAAATAAAAAGTAATTTCCGGATTTTTCGACAACACACACAAATTCCCTATTCCCTCCCGTGCGCGGGATCGACTTGTTACCTCTCGGCTAAAAAGCTTACGTGACACCGTTGGTCCTTATTTACTAAACATGCGGTATCTGTTTATTTTTATTAAAAATCTAAAAGCAAATGATTCGTGGTGACGTTTGTTTCTGTAAATATTTGTTTGCTTGCTAGATTTGGTTAGATTTTTTTGTTATTGTTATTGCCTTAGTCAATGCATTGGACGTCGTAGACAAACAAATGACTTGCACATCCTACTACTTCCTACCACTAATATTATAAATGCGAAAATTTGTAAGGATGGATGGATGGATGTTTGTTACTCAATCATACAAAATGAATGGATTTTCCTCGAGGTACCTCAAGTACCTACTTACCAAATATATTTCAAAGGTGAGAAGAGGTGAGAAATGCACTTATAGAATTTTTGCCCCGGGAAACCGTGGGTGAAACCACGGGGCACAGTGGCTTTATATGTATTCTAAGTAGGAACAGTGTCATTGTACTTATGGCACTGCCACTGCCTGACCCACGACACGTCTAGCGAGGAACACGTGACGTCACAACGCGACTAGCGAGGAACACGTGACGTCACAACGCGACTAGCGGAGAAGATGTGACGTCACAATACGACTAGCGAGGAAGTCGTGACGTCAGACCCGAATAGCTCAGAAGACGTGACGACACAATCACAATACGACTAGCGTGGGAGACGTGACGTCACAACACGACTAGCGAGGGAGACGTGACGTCACAACATGACTAGCAAGGAAGACGTGACGTCACGACACGACTAGCAAGGAAGACGTGACGTCACAACAACTATCGAGGAAGACCGTCTTATTTTCATAGATTTTCTGACAGCCCACATTATTGGTACTTTTTTTCACACAGCATACCTAGAAAGAAAAAAAACAGGCAGACAATAAGGAGATATCTATGGCGTCACACAATCTGACGCCAGAATGATGCATTAATTGATTTCATTTAAAATTTCAATAATGTTCACTTTCATTTTACTAAATACTAGCAACAGCCCGCGACTTCGTTCGCATCGACGTATTGACGCGCTGCGATTAAGCTGCGCCCCGCGGTTCCACCCGCGGTTTCCCGGGATAAAAAGTAGCCTATGTGCTATTCCAAGTCCTAAAGTACCTAAATAGCAAATTTCATCAAAATCGGTTTGGTAGTTTTTTCGTGAAAGAGTAACAAACATCCGTACATCCATACATACAAACTTTCGCGTTTATAATATTAGTAAGGATATCCTGCGCGTGACCATCCCCACCCTGAGACAATTAGCAAAAGGTTCCATAGACTAGACTCAACAGGACCCTAAAATATCTCTAATACTTTATCAATAAAAGTCATCCTCTTTCGGCTTAGTCTCATATCGGTACCTTCCCACCTTGGCACACTCTATGAGCCGAAATAGGAAAGTGACAATATGGGACTAAACTCTCTTTCAATCTAAAAATAGGTAGATAAATAACAAGGTACTTTCGGAATGTAGTGACGTCTGATTATAATCACAGTTGTATATTAATATCCTGTATCAATGGAATCAGCTTATTATTTATACTTCTAGATAATAATTGTTATTTTTAGCGAGAAAGTAGGTACTTACGTAAATGACTTAACTTCATTGTTCTTAGACGGCTTCTGTGTAGTGGCACAGAATAATTGATAGTACAAGGCAGTGGTTGAGTGGTTGGCATATCTGTTCATAGTGTGGAGTTAGCGGGTTTAATTCCTGCTACGGGACAGATTGTATGTTTAAAGAAATTCACCCATTTGTTAACAAAAAAAGCCGACTTCAATTCTGATGTAGGTATATCTTTGAAGTCCAAGGTTGAATGTCGATGAAATTTATATGGAACCACCTTGAAGAACTCAACACGAAATAATTTTCCAAATTATTTTATAAATGTCGGAGTAATCGCGTAACAAACAAAAAATCATACACTCGAATTGAGAAACTCCTCTATTTTTGAGGTCAGTTAAAAAAAAACATACAGTCTAAATGTGAAACTCCTTCTATTTGATGTCGGTTAAAAAGCACAAGCATTTGTTTCGTACTGAGCGTTATGGGACTATTGGTCTTCATATTTCCTATTGCTGAGAATCTTAATTTAATTACGTAATCCTTATTTTTATAGTAGGGTTAATTGACGAGCAAGTGTGGCTCAGTAGGAGAACGTGCGACTATCGATCCGACGCACTCGAGTTCGAATCCCGCTGGTCCCGCACTAAACTTTCTAAAGTTATTTGCGGATTTAATTCTCGATCTAAAAACGGAAGGAAACCGGCATGTCCAAGAATCAATCACAAAAATTCAAAGACATGTGATATCCAACCCACACTGTGCCAGGGTGGTGGATTACGGCCCGTACTCTCTCGTAATCAGGCAGTCTCTGTGGTGTAGTGGTGGGGCAAGTTACCTGAAAATTTCATACACCCCCAATATTGCAGGTTCGATTCCTGCTAAGGGAAACATGTTTGTGCACAGAAAAAGAAGCGCAATCATTTGTTTTGTGTCTGGGTGTTGTGGGACCACGGATCTCCTAGTTCCTGGTCCCCTAGATACAGAGAATCCTGCCCCCCTACCCATATGTCCCTCAAGCGCCAATCGTATATCGTGTTGAGCTCAGATTAAGGTGTAGATTCACTGCGACAATTTCTTATGTTGCCATATATTGTCACATTAAGTTTATCTCAACTCATAGTCATCGCATTTTGGTATAAATTAATGAGATTATTTCAATTTCTTGCCTGAATCGACAATAATTAGTCCATATCTTATTAGTCGCAGTGAAGCTATACCTTAATTCGATCTCAACACGATATACGATTGGCGCTTGAGGGACATATGGGTACGGGGGCTGGTTAGGGGCCAGGATCTATTGTATTTGTGTGCAAAATATTCTTAAGAAATTTTAATTGGTTTGTATATTATGTATATGACATTTAAAAGTGCATTTTTTGTGCTTATTTAATAAATATCCTTTGATTTTTTACTTATTAATAATGCCAACTGTACCTATCCAAAGTGCTGAAACCTAGGTTTCAAAATGTATTAACTGAGCTGACTGTACACTAATAAAACACTGTAGGTGTACAATTGTACATCCCGTGACTGATTTTATGATACACATAGATTTTAGTTCAAATAAACATTACAGATGTATGCCTGGAGGCGATAAACTTTTTGACAGCTAAGATTGAGTCGAATGAACTTACTTCTAAATCAGAAATAGATTTTTGGATTATTAAAAAAATTTGTAGTATGTATATTTATTTCGTTCCCAAATATTTACAAACGGAAATTTAATAAAACCTATAATAAAAGATTTATTACATTTTCATTATTATCCAATAAATTTATTTTATTTTTATTTGTAGCCTTTATCAGATTTTTCTATTGTGTGTCTATGGCACCCAATTAACCAATTTGGATACGGTTTTTCTATTTGGTAGCAGGTTTTCTAGCGGTGGTTCTTAGACATGTTTTATCAAAATCAGTTCAGCCGTTTTTTATTTTTATAGCCTTTTGTGTCGGGAGTGTTTTTTAATTTTAGTTTACTGAAATTCGTTTATATATATATATACAAAGCAAAGAAAATGAAACACATTTTCTTTGCTTGGTCTTGAATCTGTGTGCACTTTGGAAAAGGTTACTAAGGATACTTTAATTTGGAAGAAAATATTCCGCTTTAATATTTTACTAGTAAATTTTATTTCTCTATTTCAATATTATAGATAGATAGATGTTGAGTATACACCACAATTACTGACGAAATTTAAACACTAGTAACTTTCAAAAAATCAACTATCTAACATATCAAAATTGGGTGAAATATACACTGACGGAAATACACACAGTACATTGGAGATCTTTGTAAGTAGGTATTTATTATAACTGATGTATACTTTTAATGATTTCGGTCTTTTTTTACGCTTAATAGATCTGTGTTTGGCCACTATCTCGCCTGATGTGAAGCGATGATGTGGCCTAAGATGGAGCACATAGATCTAGAGAGAGACGGCAGTTGAGCGAATGCTCAGACCCGTCTCCCCGATGGTTCACCGAACATCATCCCGAAACACGACTAGTTCGCTTGACAGCATGGCTTTGTTCGGTGGGTGGTATCACAACCACGGCTAGAGCCTACCACTCCAAAGCGCGTAAGCGGGTTTCATCACGATGTTTTTCATCCCCTTTTTAGAGCGACCATGCAAAATCTGCACTTAACTATAAGTCATTGAAGGGCCGAGTCGGTATTCGAACCCAGGTGCGTCGGATCGCAAGGCGTACGTGTTCCCGCTCCGTCAGTAAGCCACACTCGTCTCTTCATACAAATAGAAATACAAAACTCTTTATTGCATACCAGTTTACAAAATAAATATATAATAATAGGACATTAATTCCTTACTATAGTAGTACAATGTGCGGTCTTATCGCTTAAAGTGATCTTTTCAAGACATCTATTCATCATCATTAAAATCAGGTATAGGTATATCCTCTTTTTAAGAAAAAGTGAAAGGAATAACTATGAGATTGAACTACTTTAGTAATCTAATACATACATATATACATAATAAATAATATATAATGTACAACAACTAGATAATACTCTAATATATCAAAATCCAAAACAAACATTTTCATTGCGATGTGAGCAAAATCACACCTCTCAAATTAGTTGATAAAATCAGGCATAAGCATTATGATAATTTGGTCTCAGTGAGATCATTTCAAGGACAAATGTCTGCCTAGATCTATCAAGAGATGGTTTCAAACAATGTTTAAAAGCCATAATTAAATGAAGAAGAAGAGACGATTTGTTAGCTTTAAAAAATTTGCTACAAGACGTTAGGATTTTATCTGTTGAATAAGATAACCTAAAATTTGGTGACGTCTCTTTTAAGCTGTATAATCTTACATTTGTATAATTGATTTTAAAACCAAAATTTATGTGTGCCAATTTTTTATATATATATTTTAATCTGCAATCAGTTTGCATTTTCATTCTTGTGCGTTGGTTTGATATGTAAAGTGAGTCTTCAAATCTTAAATATGTATTTTACACTTAGATTATTTTAGGCCAATTGGATAACTTTTGCTCATTCGCATTTGTCTAATCCCTTAGTCTTTACATGGACTTCAGTAGATTTATGGAGGAAAGGAATAATTATAGCATACATTCAATATTGAATCAAATAAATGTGTTTAACATCAATAAAAAGCTATAATGTATTCATATGTGATATAGTTACATTAACATTCAGTGGCGACCATAGTCGCTTTACACTTGGGGCTAGAGTCGCCAAACTGACAGTGGATAAATAATAATGCATTTTATTGTGTGACATAAGTCTGGCATGACAAACTTTTGTGATTAGAAACCCTTTATTAAGAAGCAAGCAAAACCCAAAATGTTAATATGATATGATATAACCAGATTTGACTGAACCAAGGTCCTTCTTGTAAAGTATACAAGAACGACCTCTACAGGAACATTCACAATAGCAGAAACAATGATGGAGTGTTAAAGAAGGCATGGTGGGCAGAATAAATTTATTATATAAACAAGTTAACCTGCCAAGCGCATTTCGCACATACCATAGTGCATAAAAGGCTATGTTTATTTTTCTTATTGTGTGCCAGTGGTTCAATAATAGGTTGTGAAATAGTATAGGCAAATTCACTGGATATTTTTTCTAATTCCATAGATCTATCCAGACTTCACTTGTTGTTGTTTTATGGCTTCTGTGTCTTATTTTCACAATTCTGTCAATGTCCGTTCTATGCTAGTTTCATAAACGTTATAGAGTTGTTGTTTATGTACTAAGAATTTGGCCGGTGATAGTCTGAGGGAGAATCTGTCCGAATTTACAAATCCATCCAGTAGATAGCAGGTATGTACATTGTTATTTTTTATTATTCTGTTGTGTGGGTCAAAATACAAACTAAGAAACAATCAGACCATTTGACAGATTAAAATTCCATTACTCTTCTAGCTAGGAATAAACTCTGTTGACTATTTAGCCAGGAATTAAGTTTAAGATGCAAAGTAAAAACTAGCCTCTCTACAACAGTATGTCTAAGTATGTCTAATTTAAGTAAATGTATGTTTAAATCAGACACTACAGAATAAACTTACTTTTGTAAAGTAGCTTACTTGTATTAGTTAAATTTTTTCTTGGGTGAGTGTGTTGTTTGATATGCAGTAGGTCTTATTGCTTAGTGTTGGGGTAAGAAACTGGGGTGTTCTGAAGGTGATAGAGTAAGAGAGGATGGTGAACTCACCAGCAGGTGGGTGTGGCGTTATCCACGGTGTCCTGATTGGCCTGCGAAGGAGACTCGGCTCCCCGCGCGCCACCCGCCACAGACGAAGCCGTGGTGACGCTGTCCTGTCTCACTGTGACCGCATCATCACACTACAAACACGCGCACGTCTGTCAACTACACGGAACTGACACTAGTTGCATATCTACCCCGAACCACGTACCACACGCACTTCACAGACCCAGAAACTCTTCACCCTGCACTCCTACAGCATCCCACACACCAGATCACGCCCCGCGACCACAACACAACGCCAAAAATCCACTGAAAAATGGCAACCTCTACCAACACTGAAACTGCCCGAAACTACGGCACTCACGAGTCCACCATATAATACTGTAATATTTATAAACTTTCACGGTTTAAATATAGACCAGACGTTACTATTAACGTTTGAACATAAGTAAAAGCTAAGAAAATAATATTTATAAATAGCTTCAGATTATTTTGATACAAATCTATATCGGTCTATCACTGCATACACACCCCTGAAACGGGTGGCAAGGATCCTCTTCTTTCTCTTTGCGATACGTTTAACATATGAAAATTAGCACGGACCAGTTAATAAGACTACAATTATATGACCTACACCCTGATAACTACAAAGACATTTTGTAGCAATGACAGCGGATCCGTATCGGCTTCACAGAACCTATAGAAAAAAATCAACATGTCGCCTCCTGTGATATTGCAAGATGTTTTATCATTGACACTTCAAAATCGAGATAAAGGGGCGTGGTCAACTCGGAAGCTCTGAATCGATTAAATATTGATCCGTCATGTAAATCATCTCTAGAAATGTTTTAGTAATCATAAAATAAGACTAGATATAAATAAAATATAACTACAGACTTATATGAAAAAGAGAGATATTAAATTTCGAAAGTGAAGGTGCGTCCTTGAGGCGTTGCAAGCGTCGACGTCGACGAAGAGTGCGCCTGACGCCAGATGATTAGCTGAACTATCGTGGAGTTGACGTGTCTGGAGCGCGATTGTCCGTGACAAACTCGTGATATTTATTATTTCTGTGGTATAGGCTTGTAGTAGTAGGCCTCTTCTGCAAGAGTCCACCTTGGAAAACACATACTACACTTTTGCCAGATATTCAACCAACAAGAAGTAGTGTGTAAACATTTCTTTTTCTGGTTTCAAATGCACAGTCTCAAGTTGGGTATAATGAGACATAGGAGCCCCAGCGTGACGAGTGCAGTGCGGCACAAGACTTTGCAAAACAAAATTCTGGGGTCAGGGTGATGTTTCAACTGTTGTGGCGAGGTGTTTTCCTTACCATCAAGTTAAAGACTCGCTCATCTCGCCAATCAGTTGTAAACAACAAAAATGTTTGGTAAAAACTGTACTAACAATCATTAAATAGTAAATAGTAATAGTAAAGATGAGCGACCTTGTTTTATACTATTAACACATTATAAATACAGAAGAGAAGGGAATAGAAGAGATAGGGATAAAAATAAAGGAGAATAATACATGTACATGATAATGTCAAATCGAAACCATAATAATCGAGTCCTAACTATCGTTTCTTTTTTCTATACCTCCATCACTATTTGTCTATTGATTGTTTGTCTATGGTGCAAATGAATGAACAATATTGTAAACGTCAGATAAATTAGCTGTCAGTGTCAAGTGTCAATTGTTGCAATCGTTCATTCAATATCCTTTTTTTTAAGTTTTGAACATGACACGTGAGGTCCGAATCACACTTTTGATCACCAGCAAGTTCACTTGTGAGTGGTGGTCCAAATTCAAATTTTGATGGCAATATGAATGGGGAATCCCATTACTCATATTACACAGTTTAAATAAATAATACGAATAAAGTGAAATAAATCATTAAAGAGACTTTCATAACTTTTAAACATTTTGTTTAATTGAACCTTATGCATCTTATGTAGTAGGCACTTAAATGTACTGAAAGATGCATGCCTATTCAAAACGGGGCACGCGTTATACTCGTTATGATCTTCGTGACTTTCGTGAGCAGTTGGTGTGAGTCAAACTGCGCGCAAAAAATATCACTTGTAAGCTGTGGTTCATTCATTCATATATTTAATCTGTGATTCTGTAACTGACTTATAATGACAAGACTTTTTGGCGGGAAGTGAAAAGTGATACAGTTCGATTTTGTTTTATTTTCCAAACAAGTGTTATTTCGAGTGATCATGTGTAGTATCGGTGGAATATTAACCATTATGTGTTCGTAAACGTGCACGAGTGTAGGCAAATGAAACAAAATAGGGAAAACATTGCTTTTTATGTTCTTCCAAAATGTCCATGGAAAGCTTGAATAAAGTGCTACCACTTTATTGAAGCACTAGGAGAGGGTCCGGCTTGTTGCTGTTGACCCTCATTCTCAACAAAAGTATAATAAATGGAATATTAAGCTATCAAATAAAAACTACGTAAGACATGGCGGTATGGTCCTAGAGACTTTAGCCTGCCCTATCGGGTGAACTTTAAAAAAAAATTATAAGGACAACAAGATTGACGATGAGACTTTTTGGCGGGAAGTGAAAAGTGATACAGTTTGATTTTGTTTTATTTTCCAAACAAGTGTTATTTCGAGTGATCATGTGTAATATCGGTGGAATATTAACCATTATGTGTTCGTTAACGTGCACGAGTGTAGGCAAATGAAACAAAATAGGGAAAACATTGCTTTTTACGTTGTCACAAAAAGTCCATGGAAAGCTTGAATAAAGTTCCACCACTTTATTGAAGCACTAGGAGAGGGTCAGGCTTGTTGCTATTGACCCTCATTCTCAACAAAAGTATAATATAATGGAATATTAAACTGTCAAATAAAAACTACGTAAGACATGGCGGTATGGTCCTAAAGACTTTAGCCTGCCCTAACAGGCAAACTTAAAAAAAAAAAGGTTGACGATGACATTATTGACATTTTTGACATGAGTCGTTTGCGGTGGTTTGCGATTTGTTTGCAATTTACGTGCATGCACCGGTGGCGCGCATTTTTGCAAGTAAACGGAACAATGGTTATTTGAGTACCTATTGAATTAATGTTATTCTTAGCAGCTTAGTCCAGTCAAAAGACTTAAAATGGCGACTCACAATAAAACATTTAATTTGATAGCTTCGAAACTTGGACTTGCTGACGATGATAAAGTTTTGGGGTAAGAGAGAGAATAAAAAATATTTTTGTAATTCCAAAGTCTTTAATATGTCTTGCAGTAGCAATCTATGGCAAAATTTTGCTCTTTACGGCCTTCACCAATATTAATTGCTAAGTCCCTAAGCTCCTGATGATAGAACCAAATTGGCCTGCATAATAGTAACTCATGATGAAACTGTGACCGTAAATGACCAATGTATGGAACTCTCATTCTGTCATCACATCATCAGGTGAGATGGTCAAACAGATGTATGTATAATAAAAATAAAAAAAGCTCCGAAATGAAGTCTGAACAATGCAGAAGAGAATATTGTTGATAACCTTAGAAACTTAACATGTCTCCCTCACTCTTTTTGATTGAATTCTGTAGGCTGGTGAAGCCTTTCTAACATGGGATTACATGTTAACAAAACTAACTCACACTTTTTATTGATTTCTGCAGGCTGTTGAAGCGCTTCTTATACTTATGGGATTACTTATACGCTTAACTTGCTCGAAACTCTTAGGCCCTCCCACATTCTTTAGTGACACCAGAATGTATATAACTTGTAAGGCGGCCCTTACACTTGTAATTTTTACTCACGTAAGCACCTTATGTAATTGACTTACAAGAATTGTACAATATGTAAACACTTTTGTAAGTTGCTTATATAATTTTTCTTTGATTTCTTTCTCAGTCATGAGTTACTTACAAAAATTATATGGATGCAACTTACAAGTTTAAAAGTGGCCTTGGGCCACCTACACATCTAAATTTTACTCACGTAAGCACCTATAAATCTAATTAACGAAAGGCAGATGTGCTCTTGTAAGCTTATCACAATATTTCTCACTAGCGACGACCTGCGACCTTGTTTGCGACAAAATAATAAAATATAGCCTTTGTTACTCAGGGCTAGTGTAGCTTTCTATGAGTGAAGGAATTTTCAAAATAAGACCAGTATTTTTAGAGTTTATTTGTTACAAACATACAATAATACAAATCTTTCCTCTGATATTGGTGTAGATAAATTTTACAGAAGCAGTCAAATATCATTTATTAAATAGGCACGTAAGTGCACTTTTTAAAGGTCATAAACACATGATACAAATGAAATTAAGAAAAATATAAAAATGTTCAACTTAAGTTTACTTAAATTTATAACTGCAAGTGTGGCCTTATAGATGTATTTAAAACAACTATCATATTTTCTTTTTCTTAAATCAAAAGCCAACTATATATGATACTTGTATAAATGTAATATTACCATTTCAGCAAAGCAGCAGAGCTCGAGAGACTGCTACAGACGAAGACGATAGCGGGCAGCAATGTTTCAGACACCGGCAAAGTTGTGATATGCTTGGACTTGGCTGCTGGCTTGTTCGGAGCTGATTTGGATATGGTAAACATAAATAAGTAGTTGACATCTGTGACTCCTTCCGCATTGAATTCGGTCTATAGTTGTTCCGTTAGGAATTGTTGGTTTTTGCATTATGCAAAACTCTGTTCTATTCCAGAATCTAAAGTGAACCTATATATCATCAATGTTATGAAAAAGTAAGATATGGCTATGAAAAGCTGAAAAATATTTTCTTTTTCATGATTATGAAATATAATATGTAGTTACGAATGCGGAACAAAGTCTTCATTGAAGTTGTTATGGAGCTTGAACCGCACATACTTTTGTATTCACCACTAATTACACATAGGAACTCTATATCGGTATATGTATTTTCGTTAGAAGTGCAATCTATCTTTTATTATGTTATAAATTTTGTAATAAAATTCTTTTTTCAATGGGCAAATGCCTTTATTACTAAAAACAACTCGACACTCTACTTACTAAAACTAAACTGTGATTAATTCATGTTGAAATATTAATATAACTAATTTTTATTACATATTATCGTAATATGTTTTATTGATGACATTTTGACAGTAATTAAAATTAACTTAAAACAATCTGACAAGTTGAATATAAATTAATTTTGAAATTATGTTAATATTGCACATCATTGTTATGGTAGAATGTTAGAAATTATCTTTGTTATTTATCATCTTTGTATAACAACATTCTAGCAATAAAGAAATTGATTGATTGATTAATACATTTTAGAAAACAGCCATCAGATACTCCGGACTGAAGCCCTCAATGTACACAAACAGCCGCAAGATGATACAGAACCTTCTAGAACTGGACAGCGAGAGACTCACCACGTCAGTATTGTGTGCGGCACTGCAGTGTACGGGGGTGCAGGCACTGGCTGATAGGATATTGGAGGAGTATCAGAAGCAGGCCAAAATGGTACGTACCCTGCCCTGTTGACAACACTAATTCACACTAATTTATTTAGATTATAATAGTAAGCTTACAGTCTCACATCAATATTCAATGATCACATACAATAGATCTTGGCCCTTGACTACGATTCCCTCTGTCTAGAAAAACAAGAACTACGAAGACCGTGGTCCCGTAACACCCAGACATTAAACAAATGCTTGCACTTTATTTTTCTATCCACAAACATTTGTTACGAAGCGGGAATCGATTCCACAATAGTGGAGTATGAGATTTGAGCCAACCTGCCCACTACACAGAAGCTGTCTTGAATTGGGCTAGCTCAATCCTGATCAGCAAAAATAATAGAATTTTGAAAACTACTAAAATCTTATTATTAGCATAGAATAATTGATAGTACAAGCACAGAATACTAAGGGACAGATGCATCACTCAGTCAAGAAATTTAAACAAATTGCGACTCTTGATATGACGCAATAAAGTTCAATTCAGCTCGCGTAGCGCTGCATACCTACCAGTCATATTAACCTACAGAGCGCCTCTCTTTCTATTGCATAGCTTTTATCTCTTCTGACACGGCACGTGTAACGCCGCGCGACCCGCCGCCGGTGTCCGGCTATGTACTTGTAGCTTCGTAACTACCTACAGTGCGGAGTGCGCTAGGCCTGGTACAAGTTTTATTAGCATTAGTATTGTATATATATTATTAACGGGATATTTACCATAATTATTATTTGTTCATTGTGATCATGGCGCTTGTAACTGTGCCGAAATATCGAAAACTCAAAACAAATAATAAACATGGTAAATATCCCGTTAATAATATATACAATCCTAGTGTTAGTGACCGTGATAGTTAAACTTAATTCAATTCAAGTCTTTATTGCATCTGTAATGTTAAAATGGTGTTCATAAGTTATAAAAGTTCATTACAGACCCTGTTGGGTACAGCAAGTAGGAGAGAGGAAGCCAAATAAATTATTTTTCTAAAAAAAACTAAACCGACTTCAAAACCACAAATGGCACTCAAAAGTGAAAAATAAATTATTATAATTATCATAAGCGCTACCCACTCATATATTTGAAGTCGGTGCCAGCCAAGTCTAATAGGTAGCAGATAAATACTATGTATATAGTAAGTACTACTTGTAGGTAGTATCTATCTACTACCTTTTAGACTTGGCTGGCACCGACTTCAAATATATGAGTGGGTAGCGCTTATGATAATTATAATAATTTATTTTTCACTTTTGAGTGCCATTTGTGGTTTTGAAGTCGGTTTAGTTTTTTTTAGAAAAATAATTTATTTTACCCTTCTTAGTGCAAAACAAGTTTTAATTAAATTAATTTAAAAAGTTTTTAAAGACAAGCATTTATGATCTAGCAGCCACATCATGACGAAGTTTAAAACGGGCTATCACAATTAAATTTATGTACAAAAAAAATCATGACTGTCCTATTCTCTGTTGAGGAGTTCCCTCGCCGGAAGTCAATCCTGGGTGTATCAGCCATGTCATGGTGGAATTTAGAACAGGCTATTATGGTTAAATCCATTTACAAAATGTTGTGTCTGTACTATTCACCGTTGAGGAGTTCCCTCGCCGGAAGTCAACCCTGGGTGAAGCAGTCGAATACAAACCTCCACCTTTAGAAAGTCAGTTACAACAAGAACAAGAACCGACTTGAAGATTAAACTTATATTTTGTTGTTTTTGCTATTTTTTTCAAAAAGTGCTGAATGAATTTCGATCAAATTTATATGGGACCACCTCTGAAGTATGACCTACCAATCAAAAAAAGAATCATCGAAATCCATTCATAATTGGCCGAGTAACCGCGTAACAAACACACAAAAAAAAAAACATACCGTCGAATTGTAAACCTCCTCCTTTTTGAAGTCGGTTAAAAAATAGAAATCATCATCATATATATGTTACGGCTAAAAGCCGAAGTGCGGCTACACCTAGTTTTATCCGGCTACAACTACGTGCAGCCGGCCACATGCGGTTAAACTTAGATCTATCCAACTTATATTCGATTAGAACTAGGTTTAGCCTTCATCATAGCGGCTAGAACTAGGTGCAGCCGCACACCAATCAAACGTATAAGGGGCAGCCCTCGGTAGGTTAGGGTGAGGCGGGGGTGGCCCTTGGGCCACCCCAACGCCGCGAACATGTATATTAGATATAATATAATGTAGATTATCATCTATCACTTCGATAGATTATAATCTACCGAAAAATAAAGCGACGGTTCACAATATTTCGACAGTTTACAATCTCGCATAAGATACATCTAAGTTTAACCGCATGTAGCCGGCTGCTTCTAGTTGTAGCCGGCTAAAACTAGGTGTAGCCGCACTTCGGCTATCAGCCGTAACATATATATAAAATTCTCGTGTCACAATGGTAGTTACCTTACTCCCCCGAAACGGCTTTAATGATTTTTACCAAATTTTATATGCATATTCAGTAGGTCTGAGAATCGGCTACTATCTATTTTTCATACTCCTAAGTGATAAGGGTTGTTCACCCTTAACATTGTTTTTAATTTATATGACAAAACAACGTTTGCTGGGTCAGCTAGTAGTATTATAGAATTGTTAAAAACATGTCAATTTGTTAATTAATTTATCACTTTCGTCATTTATTATTACTTAGTATTACCATTATAGCATTGCATGTTATAAAATTAATTTCTTTAATATTTATTTCTATACATTCTCGACTTTTTAACTGCATTATAGATATCTAAAATGACGTCCTTTTAATTTCAGGAAATTGATCTAAACCTACCGCAATATGTCTGTATGGCAGTGTACCATGCATGCAGGTAAGATCATAGCAAATTTTGTCATTATGATAGTAGTGGCACTGCAATAAGTTCTAGGTGGCACTGCAATTGTTTTTTACCATCAGGCAAGATTTGGTCGTCTCATTACTCACGTCCATTAAAAAAACACGCTACTTTTAGCACCTTTTTCTTAAATTAAGCTATCGTCTTCTGCCTAATCACAAATCCTCTCCATCGAAAGGTTTTCTGGAAGAGGTCGCTAAACATTTTTGGAGTGGTAGGCTCTGGCCGTGGTTGTAATACCACCCACCGAGTAAATGCCGTCAAGCGACCTAGTCGTGTTTCGGGATGATGTTCAGTGAATCATCGGGGAGACGGGTCTGAGCAGCAGCTCAACTGCCGCCTCTCTCTAGATCAATGTGCTCCATCTTAGGCCACATCATCGCTTCACATCAGGCGAGATAGTGGCCAAACAAAGATCTACAAGTGCAATAAAAACCGATGAGATCGCACATTGGACAATTTATCTGCGAATCTCTTGACCCCGACATAAAGAACCTTGTGTCCCAAGAAATATATAAAACTAGCTAGCCGTTTCACCCGCAGTTTCCCGGAATAAACCGTGGCCTATGTGTTAATTCAGGGCATAAACTATCTCCATTTCGAATTCCACTCAAATCCGTTAAGCTGTTACAACATGAAGAAGTAACAAACAAACAAACTTACATACAAACTTTCGCATTTATAATAATAGTGTGATGTGATAAAGATGGACTATAATCCAAGAACCATGAAGAATGGGCCATAATCCATCACGCTGGCCCAGTGCGGGTTGGTAGATGTCACGTGTCCTTGAATTTTTGTGAAAACTTCTTGGACATGCCGGTTTCCTTACGATGTTTTCCTTAACCGTTTTTGAAGCGAGTGTTAAATCCGCAAATAACTTAAGGAAGTCGGTGGTACGGGGCCAGCGGGTTCAAACTCGGGTGCGTCGGATCGAAAGTCGCACGTGCTCCCACTGAGCCACATTCGCACATTCTCTCTCTATGAGAGAAGGCTCGTGTCCCAGCAGTGGGAACGTGATGGGCTGATAGATAGATAAACACTTTATTATTCACCTTAAAAATAGAAATTAAGTAAAAGTTTACAATGGTGTAACAATGGGCGGTCTTATCGCTCAAAGCGATCTCTTCCAGACAACCTTTGGATGGAGAGGAATAACGAAACATAAACGGACGGCGGTGATGGAACTTATAAAAGATATACTAAGGGCTTACACATGATAAAAAATATAATATTTAATGACTTATACATATGACTACATAAATAAACTTATATAAGTAGCTAATTAATATACATACATATATCTCTACACACATACAATATATAATTATAAATACACACACATATTATACATATATTATAGTGAACGGATAAATAAAATAATATAAATAAAAATATAAATAAAATAAAATAAAAAATCATATAAATTATTATTAAGTGGACAAATATAATTTTGATGATGGTGATGATGATGATGTGATAAAGATAAAATAAAATAATTTTAGGATAAGTAAAGTGAAAGTATCAAAGGTGAAAATCAACGAGAAGTCTCGCCTGAAGCCGGCGCAGTGGAACAAACTGGACGTGGACTGGGCCAAATTCGTGGACGAACAGTTTGCTGGGCCTAAGAGGAACAGAGGAAGACCGCCAAAGAAACAAGAAGCAAAGGGTATGTTATATAGCGCAGTAGGTATTATATGTGATCGTCATCACATATAATCCAGGATCCAGGATATAATCTATACCTTAAAGGGATTTTGCTTATATAAAACAATTTTACTGGTGGTAGGTTTCTCGTATGCGAGAGGCCGTCTGGGTGGGTACCACCGCTTTGCCAGTTATTCAGCCGCCAAGCGGTAGTGCGCAAGCATTACTGTGTTCAGGATTGAAGGGCATTGTAGCCAGCGAAATTACTGGGCATTATGAGACTCAACAGCTAATTGTCTCAGGGTGACGAGCGCAATGCAGCGCCGCGCAGGATTTTGCAAACAAAGTTCTGGGTGGTGCTGTTATTGTTATGGGCTGGCGTATTGCTTACCATGAGGCGAACGACCAGCTCGTCTCGTCATTCAGTTACATAAAAAAAAATAGTTTTTACCCGCGGCTTTTAATCAAACGGAGTAAAATAAAAATTGAGATTTCGAACGTTGTTAATTTTTAATGAAATAAAAATTGCGCAGTGGTAAAAATATTTAATTCTTTCGCTCATTTCAGTTAAGTGAATTATTTCATTAACTAAATTTGGTTACATAATTAATTTTTAGAAAAAAAAACCGAATTCAATGTAACTTCGAAGTTTAAGATCAAATATCGATGAAATTTATATGGGACCACTTCGTAGCTATACTGAACCCATCGCAAAAGAATTTTCCAAATGACGGAGTTCTGAAGTAACAAACATAAAAAAATAAAAAATAAATAAAGAAAATTACAATCGAACAGAGAACCTTCTCTTCTGAAGTCGGTGTAAAAAGCATAATGTTCTCTGTTCGATTGTTTTTATGTTTGTTGAAGGTACATTGAAGTCGGTTAAAAATACACAAATTTATTGGTTTTAGGAGATGTAACAGAATCTATACCGCAATGTTATTCATGGTTTATTTTATATTCCAGCGGAATCAGAACAAATGGATGTGGACCTACCACAAAAAGAAGAGCCCACTGACACTCAAATCGAGCCTTACGACGACTGGAAGCGGCGTGTGCTAGAAGCGGCTTACAAAGAACTACGAGAGATAGAGATACAAGAGTCTCTTGCAGAGTTGAGGGTAGAGATGACGCCGAGACGGTCCCCAAGGAAAACTCCCCAGAAGTACTCCCCTTACAAGAGTCCCGGTAAAGTAAAGGGAGTCAGACTCCTATTTCCTGTAGAATTATGATCAAATTCCCACATGTTTTCGTACTCAGGGCTTCCTAAACTTTTTTTTTACTGTGACGCCCTTGGGCATTTGCCATTTTTTTGCGACGCCCCTCCCCCCCTCTGATCAAAAACTACCTACCATACCAGTTGTAGTTCTAGCCTAGTAACAAGTTATCAGAAAAACTCCAAATAACTCTTATATTTTTTATTAGAAAATAAGAACGAAAACAAAACAAGAATGAAAATTAAAAGAGATATATATTTTACTTTGTTGAATGGCTACTAATGAGAAGGGTGTGCTTGCTTTTCTGAGCATAGCTTCTCAAAACGGGGCTCAAGTTTCTAAATGGCCACCCTCATCTCTATCTTTACATTTATTTTCGCTGTACTTGTTCTTTATTACTGCAACTGCAGAAAAGCCTGTTTCGCACAAGTACGATGTCGCAAATGGTAGCAGAACTCTCAATGCTGCAGCGCTGATGGCACGATATTCGTGAAAATCCATGTGGATCCATGAATGAAGCCAATCCATGTGGATCACCTCTCAACGCCCTCGGGATGATGCCGCGACGCCCCAGGGCGTCGCGACGCACAGTTAAGGAAGCCCTGGTTTTAACTAATTTATCCCACCATATCACAGTATATTTCATTAATTGAATTATAAATAATAAGAATTAATGAATTATAGTAAGTCAGTTAGATCCCCTAACGAATTCTCTGTATCTGGATACTCGATGCACAATGCAATAATATACAGGTGTGGCAATTTTTTGGGACCTCCAGGGTAGATAGCTTTTCCTTTGCAGTTAGGAAGTTTTGTTCTTAGGAAATATTGGTTGAATTTTGGAGAAAATAAAATCCGCATTTTTATTTTTGAAATTGTACAGTCAGGTTCAAAAATGTAAAAAAAGACGATGTGCTTTATCGATCCTATTTCCTTACCAGCAATGTTTCCCCCGAACTCATCAAATCAAATCTAAGTTCTCGAGAAATTTCAAAGAAATTGATATAAGAAATTTGAAAATTGATACGCAAAATATGCTCGCGGATTACCAGTATTAGGGAAAAAAGAAAAGGAACTTTGATATGTAGTATTTTAATTTAATGTAAGAATTAGGATTAATTCTTGTTCCTCATTATTAATATGGATACCCATCGCGAATATTGACCTAAGATAATAATAATAACTGACTTAAAAAGCCTATTTTGTAATGTTGTATTAGGATATTTTATTGACAGTGAATTTAATTTTTAACTTTATGTGTTCACTGTTAATTTAAAGGAATGATAATAAATATTTTTTTAGTATTTACCAGTTTCACTTTAACATGTCTATTTAACAATTAAGAATTCTAAATTATAACAAATAAGGTTTAGATTAGACACAAGATTATTTTTTATTCATAAATCAATAGTCTCCTTACAATTCTTACGTTTATGAATCCATAGGGCCGTGCTTGCCACATCAAAAATGGTTCGCATATTTATAATTTTGCTATTACTTTTACACACTGACGTAATATGCCAGAACGATACTACAGATATAGAACTAATGGAAACAACCACAGGTACAGATCAAGTGACCAAAGAAAAGCTAGCACTGAAAATCAATTCCACGGATCAAGTGATCACGTTCGATGACCCAGATCGGCCTAGCTTGGCTTATCCAGAAGCTCTAGGATGTCTGTTTCTCTTTTCTACTCTACTAGTGGGAGTAGTCGTCAGGGCAGTGATGTTATGGACGTCTCTCTGTATCCCGTATAGAGTAATAATGTTCACACTTGGGGGTTTGGCAGGATTTTGTGCCAATCGCTACCCCGCCTTCAAACCTTTCGTCAGCATATGCTATGTGAACGTAGATATAATCCTACTGACTTTTCTGCCCACTCTGATCTTCAGTACGTCATATAGCGTCGACTCCCATTCGTTTTGGCGAAGCTTTCCGCAAATCGTGCTAGTTGGCGTGCCAGGAGCACTGCTGACAGCTCTAATGGCCGCCTTCATGGCTTATTACTTAATAGAATCCTCTTGGAATTTCCCAACAGCTCTCTTATTCGGAGTGGTATGCTCCCCGATTTATCCTTTAGAAGTGGTGAAACAGTTAAAAGAGATGTCTAAAGGGAAAAACATAAGCGTATTGCTTTTGGGAGAAGGTTTAGTCGGAGATGTGACTGTGATGATAGAGTTTACAGCCATATTCGGATATTTGGCGATGGCTTTGACGGACGCGTCGCAGATTTCGTTGATGCTCTTGCGATACTCTGGAGGAGGTCTGCTATTGGGTATAGTAATGGGGAAGATCTTCTCAACGATACTATCAGTCACTTATTTCGACCTGCTCAGCGCTGTGATAGTGACTCTGTCTGGAGCATACTTGACGTATTATATCGGAGAAAAGTTCCTTTACGTGTCAGGTCTGTTGGGAACCTTGATTTCCGGAGTTCTAGTGAGCAACAGAAAGTCGTCAGTGGCTGGTGATGTGGAGCAAATGTTGTCCAGTTTCTGGAACATAATGGCGCATATGGCCAATACGCTGGTGTTTACAATGGTTGGTGTAGTGATATTCGAGAAAGTGAGCTATGTGATCTCAGTGAGACAGGTTTCGTTGATTTTTGTGACGTATACGACTGTGTATTGTTCTCGGTGAGTACCTTCTCATTTTCTTTTATTTTGTAAATCTATTCAATATTAGACAGTTTTTTTTGAAAAATTTTATTTTTGGGTAGATATTAAACAGACCATTGACCTGGTCTGTTTAATATCTACCCAAAAATAAAATACCTAAGATAGACAAGCAGACAGCCAGCCTGATGGAAAGTTTGATCATGCGTCGCTTATGGACATATGAAACACCATACAGGCTTGTGTCTTGTCGATATGAACTATATGGTCATAAACAGTAAAGAGGCACTAGTACCGAAATCATTATTGATCATTGAGCGTAGAAAAGTAGTAGTAGACATATATCGACACGTTTGCGGTATCGCAACCCGTTCCAAGGAGAGATTAGGAATGTGGCCTTACCCCAGTTTTGTTGCTTTTGTTTTGGAGTGGTAAACTCCGGCCGAGGTTTTGTTACCCACCGAAGAAGACATTCCGTGTTTCGAGATTATGTTCGGTGAACCATCAGGAGGACGAATCTGAGCAGTCGTATATCCTACAGATTCATGTGCTCCATCTTCGGCCATATCGTCGCTTACCTAATTTTACTATTAATTATTCTGTGGCTTAACATAAGGCAAGATAGTGGTCAATCATAGATCAATATAAGCGATAAAAACCAAAAAGCAACTATATCTATACCATTCATCTTCAAGGTTGATGGTATACACCGCCATGACGCCACTGCTGCGGTTCATAGGCTACGGTATGACGTGGGAACACTGTATGGCGTGCGTTTGGGGTGGGCTTAGAGGTCCGCTGTCACTGTGTCTAGCGCTGATTGTACTGGAGACGCCGGCTGTTGCTGATGCTGGGGAAGTAAGTCGTTTGTTGCATTCATTTGACAAAACAGGCAAAAAAGGGGCTACTTATTCGGATAGGCGTTGCACCCATCAGTCGCGACCCGGAAAAAGTCTTGTACATCTTTCATCGAATTTTTGGCTACTGTTCCATGAATGGTAGACAGTTTTTCTACGGATAAGGTACTTTGCTTACCTTTAACCAGCCACTGCAGTTTCTATTACCAGATTATATTCAAAAATAGATATTTATAGTTTTCGTTCTATCAAATCATAGAACAATAAAAAGACCAAGTTATAACTTAATAAATATTTTAGTGCTTAAATGGGCAGTCTTATCGCTCAAAGAGATACTGCCAAACAACCATGCGTTTAGCGAAATCGGTAGTAGTCACTTCTGTCATTATTATGTACCTACCTTTTCCAGATCTTCATAATCCAAACAGCAGGCCTTACCCTCCTGTCTCTCCTTATAAACGCAACCACCATGCACAAGGTCCTGAAAATCCTCGGTTTGACTGAAATTTCTCTGGCCAAGAAGGCCAACATGACAAACTGTGTGAAACGCATCATGATGACGAGAGACAGGTGCGTTTCAATGCTGAAGATGGACAAGTTCCTTGCTGACGCTAACTGGGACCTAGTGCAGGAAGGTAAAAAAAATCTTACTACCGGGCTTTACTAGGGTCATACCTATTATAGGTACGTTATATATTGCCCGAAACTTGGAAAACACGAACTAGAACCGTCATTAAAAAAATTCATTGACGCTTAAGGCCAAATTACATATGTCAATCCGGCACCCGACAAGCACTGTAGTCCCACTTGAACTTTAGTTTGTGTTAAAATCAACTTCTACAACACATAGTGATTTATATCGTCTTTGGTCATAAGTATTTTCCTCTCGAAGGTACGACAATTAAACACCCGTTCCAGCTCCAAATATCCAAGCGCGATGAAGACAGCGATGACGATACTTATATGGGGTACCATTATACGACTTGTCCTGACTGCGAGCGGGAGATACCTAATGAACCTACTAAGAAAGAATTTGCTGAGATGATGAGGTAAGCAAAAAATATGCCACTCTCCTTGAAAAATACCACCGGATTTGGTAGAAACTTTAGTTGGACTACTCCAACTTAAACGTGAGTGTCACCCAAGTCAAGAAGCTCATATGCGAGGACCTGTTTGAGACTCATTTACAGAGTCTCGACCATAGACGCAAAGTTGCAAGTTTGGCGGTAATTTATCGAGTGCACTTTGGAGAGTGTGCTCAGGAACTACATGACCTCATACCACCGTCTCCAATCCATCATAGGACAACCAGACGCACGGCTATGCGACATCAATATATGGTAGACATCCCTCCCGTGCGAACAGTGTTTTGGTGCCACGTTCATCTTACGAACAGCCAAGGAGTGGAACGCATCCAACATCTGTGTTTCCTGATAACTACAACCTGGGAGTCTTCAAATCGAGAGTGAACAGGTATCTTCTAGGAAAGCGTGTCACATGGAGCACATAGATCTAGAGTGAGACGGTAGTTGAGCGGCTGTTCAGACCCGTCTCCCGATGTTTCACCGAACATCGTCCCGAAACACGTCTAGGTCGCTTGACGTCATGGCTTTGTTCGGTGGGTGGTATTACAACCACGGTCAGAGCCTACCACTCCAAAAAACCTTTAAGGACGGAACTGACTGGCCTCCTGCACCAGGACCCTGGTGCACCAAGACTAACTCTCTTTTCCGAAATGACTTCTCATGCCCCTGCTAGTTTTCCTTCAGCACATAGGTACGTAAGGTCATTCAACTGTTCTTCAGAGAGGCAAACCAACGCGTTTTTAAAGCGATGAAGATATCCTACTGGCGGCAGTATGAGCACGGCAAGATTAGCAAGGAAGGGGTCAGACTACTGGTGCAAGCAGTGGAAGTGGCCGCGGACTCGGAAGACGGCAGGGTCAATCTGGACCAGCTTGGCAACTTGTGGCGGCCTAAGGTCGGTACTCTTCTTCTGACTAAGTTTACTTTTGTAGTTTCTGTTTGAAAGGAGTCTTCTAGGACGACAGGAGTGAGGTATTATTGTAGTGTTTTTTTTATTGTGAACTGTGCTTGCATCCATCCATCTAAGAACCAAGACATACAATGGTTAGAGGATTTCAATATGGGTTCTTGACTTCTTGAGTATCAAATGGCCAATACTAATAGCGGCTGCTTACCATGTTGAACGACTAAGTGACTGGGTTCAAATCAAACCCTCACGTCTCTTGCCCATGCCGCTACCACTACTTCCTACCTTATTCCTTTTCCTGACATGACGCAATATCTCACTGTCTTATGAAAAATGAAATGAAATAACTCTTTATTGAAACATACACATAAAATTTTGAATAATAAAAACAACGTAACAAAAGTGGAACAATTGGCGGTCTCATCGCTTAAAGCGATCTCTTCCAGACAACCATGCAGGGAGAGGAATTACGAAAAAATTGTGGACGGTGGTTTTCAATATCTCAATACACTTACATAAACCAATTACATAAAATACACACTAATAAAATAGTAAATAATCTTAATACATACAATTCAATTAAAATATAATAAACATACATTAACATTAAAATAAATATATATTAAATACATTACAATAACAGGATAAAGATGATTGTAGCTATAGCGAATGGTAAAAGACTTTTACTTGGTGTTTAAAAGTATCCAGGGAGGGTGCCCGTTTAATCTGAGTTGGTAACGCGTTCCACAAACGAACAGCTTCCACAGTGAAGGAACAATCATAAAAAGTTGTACGATAAGGTGGAGTCTTTAGCAGTAAGTTCTCTGATGACCTTAGTGAACTAGAGTTGGAGGCGTGAAGAAACTCGAAACGTTACTGAAGGTAGCGTGGGGAAGAGGGATTGAACAAAATATTGTAAAGGAGGGACAAGATATGAGCATTCCGGCGAAGACGAATAGGAAGCAACTTGAGTGTCTTATATATTATGTATATTTTTATTATGTTTGTTTTGTCTCTATTTTTTAGTATTTTCTTGTTTATTTCAGTGTGATGTTGCGTCGCTTCCATGACATGAATTTTTTTTTATGAACTGATATTAGACGAGCAAGTCGTTTGCCTGATGGTAAGCGCACGCCTGCCCATATCAGTTGCAGTCCATCCAAAACTTATAATACCATAAAAAGCACTGCGTAGGACTGCATTTCGCTCATCACTCCGAGACATTATATATTAAGTCTCATATTTGCCCAGTGACTTCGCTGGCTACCATGCCCTTCAAACCGGAACACAGTAATGCTTGCGCACTACTGCTTGGTGGCAGAATAACTGGCTGTGGTACCTATCCAGACGGCCTCCCGCATACGAGAGACCTACCACGAGTGAACTACTGTCCATTATAGATACTCCTTCACAGGCACACGCAGTGTGGCTCCGTCGGAAACTCGTCACCATGATGACGCCCTCAACGAGTGGGGTCCAAATCCCCCACGGCTCATGCCGACGTCGCTGCCATGACGTGGTGTCTTCTCATTGGTTCGACGTCTTCATCTACATCATGATACTGTGCAATACGCCGGTGATACTGTGCGAAGTGGCGCTGCGACCGCCTGTGTCTAATACGGCGATGTTCTCTATCAAGGCGTTGAACTTGTAAGTACCGTACCGACCCTTACTGATACCAGGCCTAGCGCACTCCGTACTGTAGGTACGAACCGTACACCGATGGAGGGTCGCGTGTCGTTACACGCGCCGCATCAGAAGAGATATGTAAGAGCTATGCGATAGAAAGAGAGGCGCTCTGTAGGTTAATATGAATGGTAGGTATGCAGCGCTACGCGAGCTGAATTGAATTTTATTTCGTCATAGCAAGAGTCGCTATTTGTTTAAATTTCTTTGCGGAGTGATGCTTCTGTCCCTTAGTATTCTGTGCTGATACTATGACTATAGGATATCTCACTCGTACTTTTTGTTTTACATTTTGCTAATTTTAATTTAGGTATACTTCATTGTTCATTAAGGTTTGGAAACTATCATGAGTCGAAATATTCATTATAAATATAAACAGCTACACACTCACATTATGATTGTGTCGGATAACTCTGACCAGGTTTCGGACAATTAGGATGTCCTTCATCCACCAACCTACACTGGGCCAGCGTGGTGGATTATGGCCCATACTCACTATGAGAAAAGGCCCGTATCCCAGCAGTGGGAACGTGATGGGCTGATGATGATGATGATGAGGATGCTCTTCTTCCGGGAGTTTACACTTTGGATTCATTGTTCATTGTTATATTTTGAGACATTTTAAGAGTTGAAAGAGAAAGAAGAGACATCCCCGCTGACTTTCTTGGTGCTATCTTCTCTAGCGGGCGTATTTCCGAAGCACTGGTAGAGTCACTTTTTGCATTTCTTTTGTGGGCCCGGACTTCAATCTGCGTATGGGAAAGAAATGGGTCGACGTGCTTTCCTTTTTTTTCAAGGTCAAGATTTTTAACGTGTTTTAATTGATTCGAGTCGAGCGGCGTAGTATATATGTCGCAGCCAACTAGCTTAACTAGCCGTTTAATCAACAGCCTAGCCTCTTTACTAGATAGCGCCGTTCAACTAGCTTCCTGAATGATATTCAGCCATTGCGTCTGTTACAACATTTAATAAACTGGCTGGCTAATGCTTAGGCCATTCGTACGATTAAATGTATCCTACGCGAGATTGTAAACCATCGAAAGCTGGTGAACCGTCGCATTATTTTTCGGTAGATTATAATCTAGCGAAGTCATAGATTATATTCTACTTACATTATATTATGTGTATCATACTTCGCATGCTTAATGGAATACTGACTTAACTCAAAAAAGACGTTCTAAGTTCGCGGCGTTGAGGTGGCCCAAGGGCCACCCCCGGCGCACCCTAACTTACCGAGGGCTGCAGCGATATTCACATTATTATTGTCGGTACACTCTTCCATTGTACTATTTTTCATTAAACTTTTGAAAACAGGCTTTATAAATGAACAGGCTAGGCAAGTAATTAAACGTCATCGATCAAAGTCATTTGCCTAGCTGTTTGATCAAATGGCTGAATATCATTCAGGAAGCTGGTTGGACGTCGCTGTTTAGTAAAGAGGCTAGGCTGTTGATTGAACGGCTGATTAAGTTAGTTGGCTGCGACATATATACTATCTCGACCTTCTTTGCTATGTAAGTTCCATTTAAAATGTTACGGGTTTGTAAGTACTGTATGTCGTGGAAAAGGACAGGATACTTTTGTCTCGGAAAACCGCGGGCGAAACTGCGGGAAGCCACTAGTTAATTATAATTCAGGCGACTGTTTCCAGATTCTTTTATATAATCTACGTTTTGGAGATGGTCATGAAAATGTTAGCGTTCGGATTTTGCGGGTACTTTAAGTCGCATTGGAACAAACTGGACTTCTTCATCATCGTCATGGCTACCGGAGGTTTGCACATTAGCATAATTTTCCCTGTTGCTCGTCTTCCCTATAATTTATTAGTTATTTTAATGTTTGCAGTTTATGTACTGGCTTTATATACATGTTCAATTGTTAGCTGAAAGCCACCATCTAACTATTATAGCTCTATTTCTCTCCTTGCATGGTTGTCGGTAAGAAATCTCTTTTGAGCGATAAGACCGCCTATTGTGACACATGTAATTTGGATATTTTTCAGTACTATTCGCGTCCATTGAACGATCGTAAAATGTTCATTTTAGTTCAGCTTTACTTGCGACTGTCTAAGCAAACTAGGCAAGCCTAATTGATCATGGCCCATAGCTCCATAGCTCTCTCTCTCTCTTGCTCCCCCATCTCTCTCCTCTCTTCTCTCACTCACTTTCTCTCCTCTTTCTCTCTCACTCACTTTCTCTCCTCTCTCTCTCACTCACTTTCTCTCTTCCTTCCTCTCGTTCCTTTACATAGACTTACACATACACGAGACACGTCCGTGTGGAAACGTTTATTATAATAAGGCCTTTTATATTTGAGAGCCTCTCTCTCTCTCTCTCTATCTATCTCTCGTGTGGGTGTGTGGCCAGCCCTGGTGTCAGAGTTTTTAGACCGCCTGAAGGCCTCATGGCAACATGGACTGTTGTCCCAAGAAACGGTCACCCATCCAAGTTGTTACCGCTGCGAACTTTGCTTAATCTAGCAGAGCAAATGGTCCAAGTCCAATGTTACAGTATAAAAATCAGTTTTTTTTTCTGTAAACATTTCAGTGAAGACGAACTCAGGGGTGTCAACAAATTTGTTATATTTCAGATTTAGTGCTAGATATAATCGACGCGTTCACGCCCTGGGATAAATGGAAGAACCTCAACTCCAGCGTTCTCACAGCCACCAAGTTGTTGCGGATGCTGCGCTTCCTCAGGCTTTGTAAGCTAGCTAGGTAATACTAAAAAGTACTAAGTTAACTTTTATGTCAACTAACAGAGTAGTTGTAAACTTTACATGAACCGGAACACAGTAATGCTTGCGCACTATTGCTTGGCGACAGAACTGGCAAAGCGGTGGTACGAGCACCTAGGGGTGTCCACTTAAAAAATATATCGATATTCATATTCGATGTAAAACATCGGACCTTAGCATATATTATTATGTTATCAAATTTACTTTTGTTTTTATTGTAACTATTAGTCAGAGTTAGTTTTTTAATAGATTCGACAATAAAGAAAAACAAAGATTTGATGTACCTATAAACTAATATATCAATATGAATTAGAATAAATATTTATCAAAACATCGAATCAATTCGATTAATCGTATGGCAAACATGGGGTAAATTCGATATTTTTTTTTCATAAGCCTACGTTTGACCACCATCTCGCCTGATGTTAAGCGACGATGTGGCCGAAGATGGAGCACGTAGATTTAGAAGATACCTATTCACTCTAGCCTAGAAGACGCCCAAATTATACTTTTCAGGAAACAGAGAAGACGGCAAGGAGTTCCATTCCTTAGCAGTACGCACATATAAATATGTCGATGTTAAGTGAATATCCCTATGTAGGTGCCCACCCAGATCTCTCACTACGAGAAACCTACCACCAGTATGAAACAGCTTCGCGGAATGAAACGATCCAGTGATGTTTCTCTCTCTTTCTAACAGTTACAAAATATAGTTCGTACCTCGCACTCTCGTCAGTATCACTGCTCGTTTTCAGAGTATCAGTGCCCAAAATAATGGCGTACATCGACCGTATGATTGACATTCAGCTGGCTTTCGGATACGACGTTGGGAAGGTAAGAACTTCAGAAGATACACATAATAAATAAAATTAATAGTAAACATGAGAGTGACTGTGGTTCGGTGGGAGAACGTGCGACTTTCGATCCGACGCACCCGAGTTCGAATCCCTCTGGCCCCGCACAAATGACTTTCTTCAATGGCCATCGGCTATCAACATTCCACACCCTTTTTGAAAATTCACCCGTTTGTATTTTTTTCTGGTTGTGGAAATCATTTCAAACTAAACTTACGTTACGTACGAATAAGATAAGGCGGACGGAATCTCGCTAAGCAACAATTGAAGCATAGCAATGGCGGTGGCGTTATGTTTGTGTGAGTGGACGAAGGGCCGATGTTACGGCCGATCGGCATAGCATGATGTTAATGTGTGCGTGAGGTTTGTTTACGAACGAGCGGATCGGCATAGCTTGAGTGCTTCACTTTTGAATTTGGCGACGAGGGTTCCGCCTGTTTTTATTAACCAACTTAAAAAAAGTAGGAGTATATCAATTCGAGTTACCCCAGAACTTCGTCATTTATAAACCGATTTGCTTTGGGTTCAGTATAGCTACAAGGTGGTCCCATATAAATTTCATCGATATTCGACCTAGGACTTCGAAAATATATCAGAATTGAAGTCGGTTTTTTTTAATATAAAATGAATTATTCGTTCACGATTGTAAATACTGCTTTTAGGGGTTCGTAACAGGGGAGCAAGAAGTATGCAATCTCTTACCCCAGCTGGTCGATAACAAGCAAATCCAGGAAACTCTTTACGCGAAACTCGAAGCTGATAGGTTGGCGGTGACGCGCCAACTAGGGCTCTTGCAAAGGGATCGTCCTTGGACGGCTATTACTGTAAAGACGCGGCAAGCTACCACTTCGACTCTGAATATTATGATGTTAGACGCTATGCAGTTGAAAGAAGAAGGTAATCTTGTAGATATTAAAGATCATTGGAACATCACTGTACAGATGCAATTAAAATAAAATCCAAAAAATTAAATCATCCTCATTTCTGCTCCTCCGCTTACTTCTAAACTTCGCAACGGATTTTGTTTTTTTAGGCAAGCATTTGACCGCAGTCTCATCTGATGGAAAGTGACGACGCGGTCGACGATGGATCATGTTTGCCTAGAAGATACCGATTGACTCGAGAGTTGAAGACACCTAGATTATAAGAATTGGGAAACAAAGACGCTGGCAAGGTGTTCTATTCCTTAGCTGTTAGCATTATAAAGGTCGAAGCAAAACGCTTTGTTCTGGCAGGAAGAATGTCAACCATGTACGGATGCCGAGTTTACGTGCGTCTTGTTGTCCGATGGTAGAAAGGAGATGGAGGAATTAGCTCGTATAATTTCATCGCACACTCACCGTGATGAATCCCATAAAATATCGACAGGCAACATGCTCCAGACTCTCGAAGCTTAGCTTCAACCAACGCATCGATTCCTATAAGATTTTTTGCCCGCCTTGCTATGGAGTCCAAGGCTTTGAGCTGATACGGAGCTTGATACAGCTTTTACTGCTATTTAGAGAACTTTTTACGAAAGGTTCTTTTTTATTTAACTAGCGACCCGCCCCGGCTTCGCATGGGTGCAATTTAATAATGTGGTGACATTTTTTGACTATTTTGACACCTACTTCATTACAAAACATTGAATTTTCTGGTATATTAGAATGTATCGTACATTACCCTTCCGTAATAAATTCTTTAAATGACAGTAAAACCGCTCACAGAACCAAACATTTTTAGGGTTCTTGGACGAAATGGAGTTCCGTCTCCTTGTGAACGCGATACAAGATAGAGTGCAGAAGTGTCGGCACAAAGGCAGTCTGGTCGCGCCTTCTTCACCCGAGGTAAGTTGTAGTAATAGAAATTATTACTAATGAAAAAGTTTAAAGTTATGACGTCACACGTTATCGGCAGGAAATTTTGTATGTCATAGCGAATAAGGGCCCTTATTGGGCCCCAAATTTTTTATGTCTTAGCGAATAAGGTATGTAGAAAGGTATTTACTTTTATTTATTCTGTACGACTATGCGAGAATGAAGGTACACGCATGCTGCCGTACGATCCGTGCTAAGCGATGAATTTTAGCATTCATCTAATTTCGCAACTATTAATTTGATTAATGCTAATATTTATGCAGCTTATTATTGCTGCCAATGCTAATTAGTCAAATGTATTTATTATCTGTTAAAATCAGATAAATATGACTCAACGCGCACTTTTTGCATATTACAGACATGACATGTTACTGATATTACCATTTTTTTATTTAATGATAAATATTGGCGCCCAAACGATCTTATATGTAGATCCTGGCCCCTAATTAGGATTCCCTGTGCCTAAGGAACCACGAAATTTGTAAGGGAACGTGATCTATATGTGTAATTGTTAGGCGTATTTTTTTATTATTATTATTTACACTACAAAGGAACAATAAATCATTACAAAAAATATTTTTCTTCCAGACACAACTCCGCTCTATCTCCTGGCTGCAAGGCAATGAGAGGGTGGCAGATTTCTTTCTGGAAAACTCTGAGATACTGAACTACAATTACAATGATATTCTTATATCACGAGGTAAGCTTCCTTTATGCTTCTATTAGGCTTTCTAATTCCACAGTCTGTACTATAATAAAGATAAGAAGGAGGTGATCAAGACTGAAGATACGAATAAAAATAATAAGTGCAGGTATTCCCAGTTTTTATATTACTTTATTATATCTAGACTTTATGTGATTCCTATCGCACCTAGGTTATTTAAATCCTTCATCTTCAGGTGACGAACCCAAAGGTCTGTACATCCTAGTATCAGGCATGGTGGAAGCTAGCTACTTCCCTCCGGAAGACGACATGGACGAGGCTATTCCTAACTACGAGTTTCTTACCGAGCTGAAGTTCCACGAACCCGCCACTGATTACATCGTGTCGGGAAACGCAGTGGGGGTGTTGGGGGTGGGTATTTTTCTAGTTTATTTTGGTTTTAACTGGTACTATGGTGTCTTTCTAAGGTCTAAGTGTGTTATCCTATCGACTGCGCCAGCTATTAGATTGTTCGAAAGAGAACAAAGCAAAGAGTGAAAGAGATAGCGCTCATCTTTAATGTGCAAGTATGTGTTATTGCGCCAGCAGTTCTGCTACATTATTAGAAATCAGAAAGATTTGCTTTGCCTGGCATCTGAAAGAGAGAAGGTATATTATGTGTGTGCATGAAAGAGAGAGAAAAAGAAAGCTATGGTGGTTTTATTGTGTCTGTGATGTCGTATGTGTTTGAAGAATATAGGTACAGGGTGTGGCAAAATGTTGGGACTTTTAGAGTAGGTACCTTTTCCTTTGAAGTAAGGTAGCTTTGTTTTTTAAAGAACATCGGGTGAATTTTGGAGAAAATAATAACTGCATATCTGAAAACTAGTGAACGGATTTTGATGAAATTTGGTATGTAGGTACTTTCTGTCCTTGAAAAAGAAATAGACTTTTTTATTTTTTATCCCCGGAAACCGCGGCTGAAACCGCGTGGCGCAGCTAATAGTAAAGAATAAACGTATTATAATGCTACAAAATAATTGTTTTGTTATCCTACTGACTGCGCCAGTCATTTAACTACGTAAAAGTTACGTAAAGGGAAGGGGATAAACCTCGTTTTAACTGTTTGCATTCTATTATACTATTTTATTATCATTCCAGATCCTAACAAATCGTCCATACAGCTACACAGTGCGATGCGATTCTTCTCTTCAAGCTTATTATATTACGATGCCCATACTGAAAGAAGCGTTTAACTTGGCGCCGCATCCGATCATGGGGTAAACACATCTTGCGTATTAGTTGCGCGTGTGGTATAATATATTCTATGGGCCTCTGTCAATTTTACTTTATTGTACTTTAATATTGCCTGAAATAAAGAGTTTAATGTCCTATTCCACGACCATACGTCAAGCAAACGAAACCTCTCTCTTTCATACACACACTTGTCTCTCAGATGTCAGGCAAAACAAAGCTTTATATCAAACATCCAGCCATACATGCAACATCGTAGGATTCATTGAACCTTTTCAGGCTAGAAGCGGCGATGTGGCGCGAGATAGGCATCAAGCTTTCCTTGCTGGTGCTCGCTACTGTACCAGCTTACCACAGCTGGTCGGCGGAGAAGCTTAGCATGCGGCTTGAGCATGCTTTTGTGCCGTGCTTGAAGGCTTTCAAGGTAACTTTTAAATAAACTAAAATAAAAAAAACCCAGACACAAAAAACCTATTAGAAGTAAAAAACGGCTGAACCGATTTTGATAAAACATCTAAAAAACGTCTAAGAACCACCGCTAGAAACCCTGCTTTCAAAACATTTCACCAAAAATTGCGAAAATTTCCGGTAATTAATAGATCTAGGTTTGCCCCCTAGCTCGCCTGATGTGAAGCGATGATGTGGCCTGAGGAGCACATAGATCTAGAGAGAGACGGCAGTTGAGCGGCTGCTCAGACCCGTCTCCCCGATGGTTCACCGAACATCATCCCGAAACACGACTAGGTCGCTTGACGGCATGGCTTTGTAATTAAAGTGGATTTTCATTTAATCATAATTTTTCCGAGATTCAATGAGGTAGGTAATTAAAATTTTTCGATATGAAAATCTGAGGATTTTTCCCTACATATTGGTATATTTTTCATCCCCTGCGGTCGGTCCAACTTGATATATAACTTTTTTACTGGACTAGTATTTCTTCAGAGTAGTGGTTATTTTTCCGATACGGTGGTAGAGTCATATATGTAGATCAACAAGGTCGTAAAACAATCCATGTCAGCGAGATATTTTGGGGTTATATCATAGCTCGAATATATATATATATATATATATATATATATATATATATATATATATATATATATATATATATAAATACCCGACCTTGTTGATCGGTCAGGATCACCGGCCAGGATGAATATGTACGAGGCCGGTTTCGGCCTCGACGATCAGACTTCGTTTCAATGCTAGATTAATAGATAGAGCCATAAGCTCATAGCTCGAATATCAAATTAATAAGAGGAAAGGGTCTGTAAATATAGAACTTGCTTACTACCATATCAAGAGAGAAGCATGCTAAAACCATAAAAAAAACGCAAGCATTTGTTTCGTGTCTGGGTGTTGTGCGACCATGGACCTCATAGTTCCTGGTTCAATAGATACCAGGGAATCTTAGTTAGGAGTCAGGATATATGTATGTGATAGTTGGGCGTATTTATTTATAAATTCAATATACTATAATCATCATCAGCCTATCTCTCATAGGGAGAGAGTAAGGACCATAATCCACCCCCCGGATTGGCAGATGTCATCAATGATTTTTGAACTTGCTGTCCTCTCAATGTTTTATTTTATTTATTTATTTTATTTTATTTGGGGGACTTACAGCTATCAATTACGAAAACATGAGTACAAGTAGCTAACAAAGAGCCAATTACAAGTCTCCACAGATAGTAATAAAGTAAGTTAAAAAAGATAACGTCCAAGATAGTGTCTTAATAGTAAATTTCTTAGTGATTAACATGCACAGCCACTACAATTCGTAGGCGGTGGTATACTTTTTGAACATTATTGCATTTGCTGACGCTATACTACTAGTAAACAGATCTATACTGGAGAGACACGGGTTTTCTTAGAGCGAGTGTTCAATTCCGCACACAACTTAAGAAAAACGTTTGGCCCCAGCAGGATTCGAACTTCGGTGCATATAATGGAAAGACGCACTAGCACTCGCTAAGTCATACTGCATAGCTATGTGGCACTCTCTTTTTGTACGGCAGTGAAGGTCATTATTATTCTATAAATATAAATACGCCCAACGATCTTATACATAGATCAAGGCCCCTAAATAGGATTCCCTATATCTAGGGATCCAAGAACTATGACGACCATGGTCCCACAACACTCCTATACGAAACAAATGCTTGCGCTTTCTTTTCTATGCGCAAACATTTGTCCCGTCGCGGGAACCCGTAACCTCAGTGGTGTACGAGATTTGAGCCAACCTGCCCAACCACTAAACCATAGAGGCTGTCATAAGTCAGATGCTATGCATTTGGTGTAACTTTTCCATTCCAGGTATTTGTCGTGAACGAACTGATGGAAGATATAGTACTTCTAGACGGAATCTGTCAAGACATGGCGACTAGAGAGATATTCCAACCGCCTTGCTATGTGCCAAGGTAGACATATATTTTTAAGACTTGCTCCTAAAATTTCGTAGCACGGCTTTATACGGCTATAGCATGGCGCTTAAAAGGTTAAGATGGATTTAAATGTGTACCAAGGTACCTTAGGTGAACAGTTTCTCCGAAATTTCTCAAAACCTTATCATCATCATCATCATCAGCTCATTACGTTTCCACTGCTGGGACACAGGCCTTCTCTCATAGAGAGAGAGTATGGGCCGTAATCCACCGCGTTGGCCCAGTGCGAGTTGGTGGATTACAAAACCTTATGATTTGATTCAATGAGTTACTTCATAGGAAATAGGGTCGATTAGACCCATGTTTTTTTTTTGAGAAATTGCATCCTGACTACATTTTTCATAAACCAAAAATATAGTTGTAATTTTCTCAAAAATGCACCCCAAGTTTCGTAAGACCAAAAGTTTCTCACTGCAAGGTAAAACCTATCCTGGAGGACCCAAAATTTTGCCTCACCCTGTACGATTTCACCTACAAATGATTTTTCAGAACAGCCCATAGGCTCGTTTTTCCAAAGTCGTCCCAACTGATCGTAAGCAGCAGTTGTCCAGAGACCAGGCTGCTCATCGTCCCGGCCAGAGACGCTGACCTGCTAGATATTATGGAGGATGAACTGGACGATACGCAGTGCGAACTGGTAAGTCAACTGTTAACTGGTAAGGGAACTGTTAAGTGGTATGTGAACTGTTAAGTGGGAAGTGAACTTTTAAGTGCTAAATAAACTTTTAAGTGGTAAGTGAACTTTACTGTTAAGTGGTAAGTAAACATTTAAGTGGTAAGTGAATATTTAAGTTGTAAGTAAACTTTTAAGTGGTAAGTGAGTGAACTGTTAAGTGATGAGTGAACTGGTAACTGGTAAGCGAGACACGGGCTCTCTCTTTAATGTGTAAGAACAGCTCACGGACTCGTATTCCCCAAATCTTTTTTAATTGATCGTAAGCAGCAGTTGTCCAGAGACCAGGCTGCTCATCGTCCCGGCCAGAGACGCCGACCGAGATAATATCAAGCAGATATATAAATAATTAAATAAAAATTAAATTTCAGATAGGTGTATCTTCTAGATCTACGTGCTCCATCTTCGGCCACATCGTCGCTTAACATCAGGCGAGATGGTGGTCAAACGTAGACCTATCTATTGTAAAAAAAAAAGATATTATGGAGTAAGAACTGGACGATACGCAGTGTAAACTAGAATTGAACAATACAATCTTTTCAGGTGTCAAACGTGTCTTCAAGGTGCCTCTACCACAAGGTAGCTCGGAAGCTATCGAGCGACTCCCGCGCGGTCGGTCGCCGCGGCAGAAACAAACGCAGGCGGATGAGGAGAGTCAACTACCGCGAATCGGTGTGGGGAGCGAAACCTTGTGAGTAGGTCTTACATTGTCAAAAACAACCATGTTGTTACAAAAGTTCTAAAAAGGTTGATAATTTAATGAAAAGAGGATGGATGGATGTTTGTTACTTAATCACGCAAAAACTAAAAAACAGATTTAGATTAAATGAGTGTGGCTCAGTGGGAGCATGTACGACTTTCGATCCAACGCACCCGAGTTCGAATCCCGCTGGCCCCGCACCACTGACTTTCTTTAGTTATGTATGGATTTAACATTCGCTCTAAAAACAGTGAAGGAAAATATCGTGAGGAAACCGGCATGTTCAAGAATTAATCACATAAATTCAAGGACTTGTGACATCCACCAACCCGCAGTGGGCCAGAGTGGTGGATTATGGCTCTCTCTATGAGACGGCCCGTGTCCCAGCAGTGGGAACGTGCTGGGCCGATGATGATGATCATGATGGTATGTAGTTACTTGAAGTCCTGGACAAGGACATAGGATACTTTTATCCCGAAAAAACCGCGGGTCGCAGTTAGTATACAGTATCCTACTGTCCTACTTATAAACGCGAAAGTTTGTAAGAATGCATGGACGAATGTTTGTTACTCTTTCACGCTGCAACGGCAAAACGGATTAGGATGAAATTTAGTATGGAGATAGCTTATACCCTAGATTAACACATAGGCTACTTTTTATCCCGGGAAACCGCGGGTGAAACCGCAGGGCGCAGCTAGTATTTTATAATCATATGTTTTGTGTTCTAGCAACCCCAATGCTGACCGGAGGAGTGAGTGAGAAGGAACTCAGCTCCAAGTATTATAAACCTAGCTTACTAGATATGGTACGCACCTTAAAATATAATTTTATAGGCTAATGTTTTGTTACTATAAATCACTACACAAGTACATTTCTAACTTGGTACTTGTAAACTAAGCACTTGATTGTGATATGATTTTCACCAGCGAAATGACATTGTTATACAATATATAATAAAAAACAACCGACTCTCTTCTGATGTATCTTCGAAGTAAAAGGTCGAATATCGATGAAATTTGTACGGGACCACCTTGAAGCTATACTGATACAGTGGTCAAAATGCAAACCTATAAATAGTAAAGCGGCCAAGTGCGAGTCGGACTCGCGCATGAAGGGTTCTGTACCATTATCTAAAGAAACGGCAAATAAATCATGTCTTTGTATGGGAGCCCCCTTATATATTTATTTAATCCTGTTTTTTAGTATTTGTTGTTATAGCGGCATCAGAAATACATCTGTCAACTGTCTAACTATCACGGTTCATGAGATACAGCCTGGTGACAGACGGACAGACAGACGGACGGACAGCGGAGTCTTAGTAATAGCGTCCCGTTATACCCTTTGGGTACGGAACGCTAAAAAAAAACGGAGATCCTCTTTTAAAGTTGTTTAAAAATTGGATATTTCTGATTCCAGCCCGAAAAGCTGGAGTCGGAGAGGCCTCGTGAAGTCCGGCACCCGGGCCCAAGCAGTTCACAGATGCTGACGGCTCCCAACGGAGCCTCCCAGCGAATGGAGTCCGAAGAAGAGGTAATATTTATAGCTCTTTTACCGGACACATTTCGGAGAGTGCGCGACGGAATATGGAATAAGCATGTATTTTTTTTAGTGCATGAATCGATTCATTATTGAATACTATTAATAAAAAAAAAGGTTTAAAAATTTTACGGCATCATCCGTCAATAAAATAATTAAATGAAAATTTGAATCAATTTAAATCAATATAAACGTGCCATTTGCGTGTGACGTCAAAATGTGGAGACCTAGGATCTTCTCATTGGTCCATCTATGCTACTTGTGTGTGTGTCAATAATTTACCAATAGTGTGGGCTCTATGTCAAAAACTGACCAATAAGCAGCGAGGCGCGTGACGTCAAAATGCGGTTGCACGTACTGAAGCGTTTTGCGATTACGTTCCGGTTAACCAAAAATAAGAAAAAGAAACATGAAATACAAAAAATCTACGCAATTAATAATAATAATAATTATGTTTACAGGAGTAATCTATCGTAAAAAGTTATTTCACGATTATTTGACAACACATGCATATTCCCTATTACATTTTTTTTTTAGAACTGAGTTATGAGGAGATAAATTAATCCTAAGATTTATAGTTCATAGTTTATTTATTAATAACAATGTTACATGTCAGATTATTTAAATGAATTACAATTTAATTACCAAGTCAATCAAGTTTATGGATGGACTAGCTGCGCCCTGCGGTTTCACCCGCGGTTTCCCGGGATAAAAAGTAGCCTATGTGTTAATCCAGGGTATAAGCTATCTCCATACCAAATTTCATCAAAATCCATTCAGTAGTTTTTGCGTGAAAGAGTAACAAAGGTACATCCATTCTTACAAACTTTCGCGTTTATATTAGTAGCATAGTAGGAAGTAGGATGTTTGATACTACAACGCTATAACTTTTTTTATGGTATTTAGTAATGAGACGAGCAAGTCGTTCACCTGATCGTAAGCGCCACGCCTGCGTATTAAAATTGCAGAGCCACCCAGAACTTTTAATATCATAAAAAAACACTGTGTAGCACTGCATTGCGTTCAACACCCCGACACATCAGATATTTAAGTCTCACTTGCCCAGATTTCGCTGGCTCTAATGTCCTTTAAACCGGTTCATAGTAATGCTTGCGCACTACTGCTTGGCGGCAGAATAACTGTCAAGGCTGTAACTACCCAGATGGCCTCCCGCATACAAATACTTGCATTTTTTTTCTGTGCTTTAACTTTGCCCCGTAGCAGAAATCGAACCCGCAACCTACGTGAAATATGAGTCAGTTGACCTGCCCAACCACTAAACCACAGAAGCTGTTATTATAAGTCTTCTTTAACCCCCGACGCAAAAAGGAGGGGTGTTATAAGTTTGACCATCATGTGCGTCTGTCTGTGACACCATAGCTCTTAAACGGGTGAACCGATTTGGATGCGGTTTTTTTATTTGAAAGCAGGTTTTCTAGCGGTGGTTCTTAGACATGTTTTATTATGTCGGGGGTTTTTAAAATTTTTAATTTTTTATTGGTATATTTCGTCTTCTTTTTTTTTCATTGGTCTTTTAATTCGTCCCATCGTTTTCAGATATATAACACGACTTTAATGAAGACAAAGAGCTACGACAGGCGGCGGAGAAACGAATGATTATTTGGAATACTATGTATAATTTTGTATACATTTTATTTATGAATAGATTTTATATTTTGACTATATTCACCTAGTTTTTGTTTCACGATGAAATTTGAATTTATTTGTAGTTAGTCTTGCATTTATTTGATGTTAGTTTAAACTAAGTTAGATTACAGACTGTTAGATTACAGACTAACTTTGTTTTTCCGTGTGCCAAGTCACTTGATGGATTTGGATGCGGTTTTTACATGGGCAACTGAATACCTAATAATAATTTTTTTCATCGAGTTTACGAATATGAAGGTTCTCTATTCGTTTGTTTTTACCCCAGAACATCGTCATTTATGAACCAATTTGGAAAATTATTTTTTTGCGTTGGGTTCAGTATAAATTCAAGGTGGTCCCATATAAATTTAATCGGTATTCGACCTTGGCTTCAAAGATATATCAAAACTGAAGTTGTTATTTTTTTTTTAAAGTATAAAATAATCGTATAATCAATGACAAAATCGATACAAATAGCACTGGTGGTTTTACATGAAAGCGTGTGACGGTGGACTGTGGTACGTATACCATAAAATGAAACACATAATGCTTTTTATAATTTTTATTTTAAACTAAGAAAAGGAATATAATAAAATACAAAAACACGTGGTCCCTTGCCAACAGAGAAGGAACCAAAGAAATGTACATACATATTGAACTGTATTTTAACGGGAATGTGAATAAATGCATCCAATTACAATAAGAAAAACTCTTGGGAAGGTTCAAGCACCTTACCTTTTGTAATAACAAAATTTTTAATATAAGAGGGAACGGCACGCTGAAATTTTCATACAAAAAGAGAAAACGTTTTTCTACCCCTAAACATTAACCAAATTCAATGAAATTTGGACATGTAAGAGATGTTCTCATTATTGAGGTTTGTAGCTTTTTATTTTTTCGATAATTCCTATAGGATTTGAATAAATGGACCCAAAAAACTCGATATTTACTCGAAAAGTTTTTTTTTAACATTGAAAGCTGTTAACTTTTCAAAATAGACATAAACTTAGAAAAAGGAAAACCTACAAACCTAGTTTATTGTCCATTTAAGAAATTGAGACCAAAATTACCAAGTTTGGTTGAGTATTAGTGTGGTAGAAACGTTTTCTCCCGAAACACAAATTTTAACAAAATTCTGAAGCATGATACGAATTTAGTTAAATTATTATTAAGTTAATTTAATTTACGCATTTTCTGCGAGACCGTTAACCATTATTCAAATACCTAAAGCTCGCTGGCCGCGGCTGTGCCAAATCCTCTTAAACGTCTTTAAAAATACATGCAGTCGTCGTAAAAACCACAATTTTTATAATTTTTCTGCATTTTCGCAAAATACCGAGTTTACTAGACGACCCTGTATAAAAATCTCTAAAAAATAAATGATAAATGTGCCGATTTTTAACATCTATAAAATCTCAAATATAATTTTAATTAATATTTAATTCACACACGAAATGTTATATTCGTTTACACACTTTAAAAAGATAACCTTTAACACAAAGTAGGATAAATAATTGAAAATTGTCAAAAACGAACTTTTTTTGTGCTTTTCTAACATAATGAAAGGATAATAAGATTTTATTTATTTTCAATTATAAAAATAAAACTGATGTGTTTTTCTTACACTTACGCACTAGCTAAGAGGTACTTTTTTATTTTCGTAAGAATTATTTTTTCGTTTTTTTGTTAGATTTTTAAATAAAATTCAGGTTAATTTACTTTACAACTGGCATCTATAAAAAATGTTATCGTAAAACTGGTTTTATTAGTTTAAAATATATATATAAAAAAAATAAACGGATTAAGAAGATAGTGAAAAAAAAACCATACAACATAACACAAACCAGTACAAGTGAAAAAAATTGTTTCAATATAATTAAGTACTATATAATATTTAATTATTTATGTAAGTGTATCATGTACTTATTCAAATTGATTCATAAGATATACAATTTTTTATCGAATTACTGGGCATTAATTGTCTCAAGGTAACGAGCTAAGTGCCGTGCCGCACAGGATATCGCTTAAGACTGTACTGGATGGTGCCACAATTGTTATGGGCAGGCGAGTTGCTCACCATCAGTTGAACGACCTGCAGGGCGATCATGTATCATTTATTTGAATCAATATCAATAAGAAACCAGTTTCGATGATGGTTTTGCGATCACTGAACCCGTTTGTTGCAATCAAACGTCAACGAAAGCTCAATTGAAATAAAAATAAGTTTTGACAAACAAAGTTTATATCGATATATAAATCATAGACAAGAGCCGTATTAAACAGTAAATTTGAATAGATTGGGCGTATACATAAAGATTCATAGCACAATCTCGCTTATTAAATTTGTCGGGTAATCGACAGGAGCACATTGGCTTCGAGACATAAAAAGTTACATGGTCGCATTTTATCGATTGAAATAAATTTCTATTGCACGTTAGTCCGCAACATGCTATGTTCGCAACAGACTTACGTGATCGCCCTGCAGCTCGTCCCGTCACTCAATTCCATAAAAAGGTCACATCTTGTGCAACTTTCATGATCTATATTGTATATCTTAAAAATGAAATATATTTTATACTTTGTCATTCACTAGGCTAGCCTTAAATTAGCAACATTTATTTATAGTAGGACTACGCTTTCCAAACGCAGAAAACTATAGATTATAATAGTCGTATCTTCATATCAGATATTAGTTTCGGCATTTTTATTTACATTAGGTGTTAAATGCCTTGTCAATAATATTTAAATATAAGTGCATTGCATATACATGTATATTTCCTAATATCGTATATATAATAAGTATCTAATCTAATATTTTACATCTGAAACTGTTTATATACATACGACATGAAGTCTAATGATGTTAAAACTGCTAAGTTTTTTTGAATTAAATTTATACATTAACTTATTTTCTCACATGAACTTAAGATTAAGAGTTTACTCTTTTGTGATCTTTATCTGATACTTTTTAAATATGTCGGGCGGAGGGTATTGGTATGCCAAAACACAGGTCTCCTAGTTTGGGTACCGATGTTCTCCAACCAGGAATAAAAACTTATTACAATCACTTCTGAATGTATATGGTATATAATGTTTGTTGAAATTCAAATAAATACATAAATACTAGGGAAGCGGGGGGGACTGGAACTGGGCTGGACACTGTCTGCCGCAAGCGAACAACCAGTGGGCTAAACTTACCCACACAACGTCAGACGACATTGCGGGAGGCACAGACGGAAAAAAAAATTACTACTAAAAGTAAACACTATAGCATCAGGTTTTAAATGAAAAATAAGAAGTAGGTGAAGTTAGCTGAAAACTTGTAACCAATTTAACAAGAATCAGGGTGACTACTTTTTCGTTAAATAACAAAGTAGATATACATATCTAAAGTTTACCAAAAACTGTCTGAACTAAACAAGAATATTGTGTAAACAGGTGTTATCGTAGATTACAGGAACGCTTTATCATAAATTAGTGTATGACTAGTTTCAACATAACAGAGAGAATTTAATATATTTCACAAACTGACCTAATTCATGTATAATTGTACCTGGAAGTCTCCATATTCTTGTAAATAATCCATAAAACCAATTAATGTTCATACACCGTTTTGTATATTTTAAACTCAAAATCAGCAAAAGCTAGTTCTGATACCTGCCATATTATTTAAAGACGAAACTAATAACCTATAGAAGAATAACTTACAGTGGAAATGTTATGAATCAATGATTAAATTGGTGGCAACTTTGTCTTTAAAATATACTTAATCAGATATTATAGGTATATTGCATAATACTATAGATAAATAAACACCTAATGTAAACAAGATAAGGATGCACAGAACTGCTATCAACACTGATAAGAATAGTTTAACGTTGCTCAAAGTAATGCGACACAGTATTATTATTAGGTATTGGCAGTAAAACAACTTCACAGAATGTAAAATATTGGCAATAGAAATTACCACCATTTTTTGTAACATTAAATTAATCACATTCCATTAAGGTTGAAGAATGTTAAGAATTTTTGCCATAACTAATCGGTGTAAAAAAATCTTGATGTTATTTTAACCATAATGGTTCGTTTATTTTCATTCTTAGTCCGAGTTATTTATTCTCTCAATTTTTTTTAAATGTGGTTAATGAGGTTTGTTACTATGCCTTCAGTTATTTATTACCTTTAAGAATTAAGTAGATTTTTCAATCTAATCAAGTACCAAAACGTATGCCAACATGTTAATGATATGCAAGTATATGAGTTTACGGGAACATTCTTTCAACATGGAACAGTTTGTACGACACCAAAATGCCACAAGTCTTGATCAGTCTACTTCCTTGGCTGTTGAATGTGAGGCTTGATATTCAGATTAATATGTGCTGGAGGCTTCGGGCTATGTGCCACTTGAGCTGCCTCCGGAGTGAAGTCTGCATTACCTTTATTTGGCGCCCCGGAAATGGATACAGGGTTCGATGGGACAGGAGACGGGCCGGCAAGACCAGTAAAGTCTTCGTTGGTAGACTCCTTTACGTCTTTCGGATGGGGAGTCTTGTGCTGAGTTATTCTCATGCCTCCTGCTTTAACTGCGAAGAATTTGCAAAAAACTTTGTAGGCATACCAATCATCTAAAGAAGCTTATACTACATTGTAATAATTAGTAATCTTGAAAGAAATAAAGCAACAGAACTTCATGTAAGTGTTAATAATTACAGAGGAAAAAATAGAGTAACATAAATCATTGACCTTGGAAAGTCTTTGTTTGACAACAGTCTTATAACAAGCAAAGCCGCCGTAGCAGAACAGTGACGTCATGTAAGGACAACCTCACTTATGCGATGCAAAGTAAAATAACTAGGTAAAAAAAACTTTGTTCAAAACGTACTGAACAGGTTTTGGCCTTTTGGGTGTTTTTATCTTATTGGTAATACTTGAGCTACACCCATATGCTTCTTATAAGATGTAAACAAGTTTTGAAATCGTATAAATTACGCGTTATAGTATCGGACACAAAGAAGTTAAAAGTAAAAGGGACTAAAAGTATTACCTGCGGGAGGGTGGCCAGCCTTTAGTTGGGCGGTTTCTTCTGCCGACGACATTGTTGTTTATGCTTTGATTTAGTAAATACTTGTAGAAAATGGTCGGAATACGCCGACGTCACGGCTATATTTGCGATTGTATACAACGTGTTGTAAAGTACACGACACGAACACAGGTATGGGCAGTGAAGTGTCAAAATATTAGTGATGTGCGTCGCGTACTCAATTTAGTTTATTTACTATCTGTGAGCAGATAGTAGTCTAGCTAATGCTCACACAATGCTCTCTAGCCAGTACATGTTAGATTTTCCACGAGACGATTTCTACCCAATTCTATTGCACGCACTGTAAGCTACGGCACAGTAAGTCTGCGCTAGCTACATTTTCATGTAAACCGCTTCATGTTGTCTTTTTCAAGACTAACTAACGGCCAGAAGCAAACCGGCTTTACGCCGGATCCGGTGAAATACCCCCTTCGTGGAAAAGAGACTAGACCACTCTGGAAGAGAATTAAAAAGCAAAGATAAGATAAGAAAGTCAACATTCTAATTTGTTATAATTAAATAATCTAAATTTTTATTATAACTTTCGGTCTTTTTATATTATAGTTACTTTCCAGAAAATAAATCCTCATAAACTATGTATCGCATTTATTATTATTAGGATTATGCTAGTTTTAAATAGTTTGATTTAGATATTAGTGGGCTTTTCTATTTTGAAATCAAGTAATCGACTATTTAAAAACTATTGGTCTCGATAAACTACTCAACCCTATTTAGTCGATTTTTGGACCCAGTCTGCCATCTATCGACGACTATCAGAACTATAATCTGTCAGCGCCATCTATCGTCGAGTAGCACTACTTTTGGTTACAGTGACATCTGTTGTTTAGTTTTCTAACTATTAAAAATTTTGGCGGGAAAACAAATCTTTTTTAAGGTAGATATTTATTAAATAAAACCATAAATGTTATTTCCAAGCCTTTATTCTTAGCCTCCTATACGGCGGTACGACAACATCTGCATCGTCTCTTCCCGGTTTTACCATATCTCTTTGCAACTCGACTATCATTCTCAATAAAAAGTTAACCACTTGACTGCAAGTCCCTTCTCTGAGTTTAGGAAAATCTTTATTAGGAAGACACTTTCCGTTGATAGCAACTGCTTGATGAGTTAAGGAAGCGACTAGGCGTTTGATTATGTCTACTTTTTTAGTTGCTGCGAGCGGGCGAAGACGGGTGACGAAGCGTAGTAGATATTCTATGAGCATGATGTCTTCCTGTAAAAGAAAATTAAGTAATGAAAATATATTTGATTCTGATCGTTTGACAATTAAATTTTTTATAGATAGTCTCCATAGTAGGCTCTTCATAAAGTTTTTCTATCATAGAGTATTTTACATCAAAATTGTTTGGGTGACTACTTAGATACTGCTGGACCTCTTCATAGTACGCTTTCATATACTTACTGGGGAGTGGGGAGGTCTAGCTAAAACCTAATAACTACATATAAATTAAATAAATATAAAACCCCCGACACAATAAAACATGACATGTCTAAAAACCACCGCTAGAAGACTTGCTTTCACATAGTGGTCAAAATTATAATACCCCTCCTTTTTGGGTCGGGGGTTAAACAGGTCTCTGAAGGCGACGTTATGGGCTTCTAAAAATTTTGGTCGAAGGCTTCCTCTGTAGCCCACGCGGACGAAGTCGCGGGAAAATGCTAGTCTATTTAAAGCTAAGTTAAGCTAGTTCTTACCATCTCCAAGGCCAGGATGCAAGCCTCGACGTTGTACGCCCTCGCGACGATGATGGAGAGGTCTGCTCGGTCCAGCACAGGGTGCTTCAGGCCTTCCAGCCACTCGAACAGAAGACCCGTGAGGACGGCTGGGTCCTCCTGAAGGGAGAACGATTCTAAGAATAATATTTTATTTATTTATTTGTATTTTATTTTGGGGGGCTTACAGCTGTTCTTACAAATTAATTTAACAATTCAATATAAGAAAGCCAATTACAAGCCTCCACAGATAGTACCTACATAGTTAACAAAAAAAACGTGGAAAAAATAAATGCGAAATGTAATATAGGAGTTGTAAAAAACCTCATCTTTTTTACCGAGTTTTAAAAGAAGATTCTGTATTCGACCCTTATGTAGGTACATAATATGTATAAGTATATTTGACCGTTAGGTATCATTTCAAAACCTAGTGAATCAATTTTCATGATTTTTTTGAGCCACGTGCAAAAGGGAAATGTGTCTTTTGATCCCTAGAAGAAACTAATGGCATAAAAAAAAATTGTTGGTAATTTAGAATTTTTTCGCTGACTGTAATTTTTTTCCAAAATCTGTGAATGCAGTTTAGAATATCTCAAAAAGTTATGGATGGTCTCCTAGGAACGTTTTCCTGTAACTATAATGGTTAAGGTACCTGCCCTTACTATCCCGTCTCAAAAATCTACCCTGTATACCTTAGCTTGTTATATTAATTGTTTGTGACATATGCTAATAGATTCGGGCAAGCAAGTTCGGTGTCAAAACGACAGTATTTAGAGTAAGAAATATACCTACCCTATAAATAGACCTTGAACCTTAGAGTAAACATAACAATGTTATGCCTTGAACGAATAAAGAAAAGGCGGACGCCTCGTCACCAACTTCAGAAGTGAATCACTCAAGGTATGCCGGTCCGCTCGTTCGTACAAAAAGCCTCACGCATGCTATGCCGATCGGCCGTCAGATCGGCCCTCCGTTCACTCAAACAAACGAACGCCACAAAACGACGACAAAAAATACTTAAGTAATTGCCTACGGACGGATACGGAAAGTAAAGAAGGGTTTCAGAAAGTCAAAAAGGGTTCAGTTCAAATCGCTTTGTGCACCTTGAGTATGCAGGCAATTTATACTAAGGTGTACAGTACATATCAATTTTTACCTCTTCGTCAATTTTGGCATACCCCTCTCTTCTCTGGTTGATCTCAGTTCGTAGGTTTTTGAGCTCCTTCTGCTTCTGTTCTGGAAGACTCTTGTGATCTATTGCGAATGCCTGGAACAATTTTTTTACGCTTCAACAATATTCTGTTCAATGTTGATCTCTCGCAAGATTGATGATCAAATGCAACTACAGACTTCAGACTTTAAAATTCCTTTGCTGTGTCTTCCTATCGTATTTAGTTAGGTGACCAATGAGCACCAAAATAACTGAGGGCGAGGGCTGAACATAAGAAGAGGCTTTTAAATTACTGGCCAGCGAAATTATTTATTTATTTATTAGTTTTGCACAAAATGGTACAAGGAATAACTTTGCTATTTAGCATTATCTACCAGTCTACTTACTGGAAATTACTGGGCATATGAGACTTAATATTCAGATATTAAGTCTCATATACCCGAGACATCATTGTCTCGGGGTAATGAGCGCAATGCAGTGCTACGCAGTGATTTTTATGATATTAAAAGTCCAGAACTTTTAATTGCACTACGATTGTTATGTGCAGGCGTGGCGCTTACCATCAGGCGAACGACTAGCTCGTCTCATCACTTAGTTCCATAAAAAATAAAAAAAAACTGCATGGACCACTTATATCTTCATTTCATGGAAAGCGACAATGCGGTCAAAGTTATGAACTACATTCAGAGTAAATCTAGAAGACAGAGTGCCAGGAAGTCAGTAAGTCAGTAGATACAGATCATGAACCTTACCTCATATATCCGTAAAGCCGGAATACTTCCGTTTCCGTTGCTGGCGCCGCCAGTTATCCTGCTGACGGTCTCCAGGTTCCTCTCGATGTCTTCTTCTACTGGATCCCGCCACTCCACCATCGGTAATGCTGTCACTTGTTCTGGAAAGCCACATAAACCACAATCTGTAGGTACAATTCTGTGCATTACACTCTCTTGTCACCACCCCCACTACTGGATTTACATTCAGAGAACATTAAAGTAAAGAAATACCACGTTATTAAAGGGTTAAGTGTAATGCTGTCAATATCTTACGGGTACGCTGCTAACTGGTACAGCGGGCTGGATGGAGCATTTGCGTTAGGTTAGACCATTAGGTGTCCAAGCGACAAGGCCGCCCATTGTACCCCAAATTGATTATGTCATGTATGTGTATCCTGTCGAACACAGACGGAAAGTTGGGTGTCTGTCGCTTTTTTATCGACTGCACTTCGGGGATTGTGCCTAGGAATTGCACGTTCTGATTCCTTCTTCTCCCTTCCACCTAAGGACTTCCAGGCGGGGAGAGTTGTTTTACCCGTACGTCGTGAATATCCCTCCTATCCGTACTAAGCGGATTAACCAATAAAACAAAATGTTACTTCATCTGTTTTGTATTGTGTCTTTATTTGGTGTGCAATAAAGAGTTATTGTATGGTATTGTACCTCTCACTTCTTCAGGAGTGGTCGGATCGGGCGGCTTGGTTTCCCTCAGTTTGTAGACCATGAATGCCTTGTAGAAGGCGCGGCTCCGCACGCGGAAGTCTACGCCGGCGCTGCTCTGACATCCACACAGCTTGAGAAGTCGTTCGCAGAGGCAGTATACTATCTGAGAGGGGGGATCATGTTGATATGGCATAGCAACAAGCATGCTTTTATTTACATTAATAGAAAAATAACATCATCGTCTTAAGGCCAATACTGTCCTACTGCTAAGACACATGCTCTCTTTACCAAGTATCTTTACCAACTAGTCAATTGGCTAATAACGATATTGTTAAAAACCAGCATATTGTAACAAAAGTTCAAAAAAACCCTTCAGTTTCTTGCCTTATCTATTGGTAATGGTTCTTTTTTCGACACGGTTCCGATGGTAGAGTCATTGTAATTGACGTTCATAAGTGATTACGTCTGTGATACCAAAATAAAATAAAGAACTTTTAAACTTTGAATATGGACTACTAAGACCTCAGCCCTGCTTAGGATTATAGGACATATCATTCACAAACATGTGGAAATTTTGCTCATAACCGAGGTTCTAATTCCAACCCTACCCAATTATTACAATTACTTTTAATTAAGTTGAAGAGGAGCTTGATGAGAGTTACTTTTGGCAGTTGACGAAAAGCCCGTTCCTCAAGGCCATGCAGCGTGGCTCGCTGCCGGTACAAGCACTGGCGTAGAGTGAACTCCGCGGTCCGGTTGTCCTTGCACAGGTTTAGAGTTTCCCTGGGAAACAGGAAATTTATCTGATCAAACAGTAATCACAGAAGACCAATAACCAAAGAAAAGTACGAAAATATGTTTTTTTTTCATATGACTTATAGGCAAACAAGCAGACGGCCCGCTTAGATGCTAAGCAGTTACCGTCGCCTATGGACACCTGCAACACTCGGGGCATTACTGGTGCGTTGCCTACCTTTAAGGACCCTTTTCACCCTTCTTTTAAAGAACCCCATGTTATAGATATAGGTTATGATGCGGTAATAGCGCAGCAATAGTTGATTGTTTTACGTATTTTTAAATAGCATTATGCAAAAAAAACTTCATTCTCCAATCAAGGTGCTTCTATCATAATGGGAGTGAGGAGGAGAGAGGAAAGGGCTGGCCTTTTGCATCACTGCCGATCATGCACGTGGATATTCCATCAGGCTGACCTTATAAACAGAGCTCTACTACCAGTTTAGTTTAAGCACCACCATTTTTGTTTAAGGTTTTATAAATAGCTAGAACCAAATGGAAAGTTGTTGTTGTTTTTAGCTAGAAGTGTACCACAGCTGGGCAAATACCTCCCCTCGACCCTTCCACTCTGGTGTTCTGTGCTTCCACTGTTTGCGATCTTGTATGGTACATTGCCAGACTTTGTCGAAGGTGTCAAGCTCGTCATGCCATCTCTTTTGAAATGTGCCACGTCGCCGTCTAACCATACTAGGTATCCATTCGGAGGTAAGTCGTTCCTTTAGTGGAACAAGCCTTATAAAACAAACAGCTAGAATACCTACTTGGAGCTGAAGACCACAGTCTGCGGCAGAAGGTAATGTTCGAACTGCTGGACGCACAGGATCTGTCCAGACGTCTGCACCGACCTCGGCCGTTTCTTCCGCACCAGTCGAATGGCGTCGTTTGCTCTCACTCGCATGGAGTACACCAAGTAGCAGGCGATGAGGACCCCGGTCCTGCCAAGACCTGGAAAAAAGGGAGCTGCTGGAACAGACAGCTACACAGAGTTCTATGCCTATACAGGATGAATTTTTGAGAAGTGTGGAGAAGAATATTATGAGAATGAAGAATGAGTCAGCGCCATTGACCATAAGAAACTATAGAGGACTTCTACCATTTAAAAAAGAACGTGTTGAATTAATAAATCACATAAAATAATACAAAATGGAGTAATACCCGGCCACCTTCTAGTACACACTTCATTTATTGTTGACCTTTAACCACAATACATATAAACATTAAACATTCACGGTGTGTTCCGGTTTGAAGGGCATCGTAGCCAGCGAAATTACTGGGCATTATGAGACTTAACAGCTAATTGTCTCAGGGTGACGGGCGCAGTGCAGCGTCGCGCAGGATTTTGGAAAACAAAGTTCTGGGTGGTGCTGTTATTGTTATGGGCTGGCGTATGGCTTACCATCAGGCAAACGACCAGCTCGTCTCGCCATTCAGTTACATAAAAAAAACAGAACATTTGAATAATCGCCAGAGAAGAATACTACGAGTCGAAAGTTGAACCGGAAATCGGTTCCGTCACTGTGACTCAAAATGGTCGACCTGGCCGAAAAGTGGAGCTACGTGGCGTCATCACAAAAACCTGGCCAATAAACGAAGTAACTATCGCTTCCTTTTTCTTTCATGAATATATATACTTTTTACTAGAGTGCAAAAGACACAAATAGTATTTTGATAGTTCAGTCTAAAGCCTTAAACACAATTAACCCGACATCAGTTGTAAACAAGAGAGTGTGCTCCTTATCCGGTGGCATTATTACGAAAATCGGAAACAGATTGTCGGACAAAGCTGTTGACGCTCGGATTTTTTTAAAAGCCTATTTTATTAAATCAGCAAAGAAGTCTAAATTTAGATTATATAGTCTATATTTAGATTACTTAATAAATGTTGATTATTAAAAAAATTACCATTATTTAATACGTTTCACCAGAAATTAACTCAATAAAAATTGTCCTAAAAAGGCTCTCTTACATAACAAAAAAAAATTCTTCGTCTGTCTCGAACTCCCGGGAATTCCCGGGACTTTGATTGTAGGCTGTCTCGTGTCCCGGGACTTTAAAATTGTCGGGAATTCTCAAACCCTAGTCGAAATATTCATTATAAATATAAACGGCTACCCTCACGTTATGATTATGTCGGATAACTCCGACCGGGTTTCGGACAATTAGGATGTCCTTCTTCCGGGAGTTTACGCTTTGGATTTGTCTGCGCCGCGAATCCAAATTGTAAAAATTCTTCATTTCTATTTAATTGTTACTTGCGGAGGCTTTTAATTGGCTTTCCTTATATTAATTTGTCAAACTGTTTTGTAACAGCAGCAGACCCCCAAACAAAATAAAATAAAATACAATTTATATGGGACCACCTTTGAAGTATGACCTACCAAACAAAAAAGAATCATCGAAATCAATTAATAAAATATGATTAAATTCTATAAAATTAGCGGAGTAATCGCGTAACAAACATACAAAATAAACATACCATCGAATTGAGAACCTCCTCCTTTTTTTAAGTCGGTGAATAAAATAATGACAATTATTTAGCTTCAAGGAAGTAGTTTATCTGGTTTACCTTATTGTCTTTAAGGCCGATTTCGCTTATTTTAAGAACAGACGCGGTCAGCATACCTTATTATTTCTTATACTTCTGTGGCACCGTATCTCCTTAACGGGTGCACTGTTTGAGATGCGGTTTTTTGTATTTGAAAGCAGGTTCTCTAGCGGTGGTTCTTAGAAATCAAAATGTGTCAGGGTTTTTAAAATTTATATTTTATTTTATGTTATTTTCTGTGCACAAACATTTGTCCCGTCGCAAGAATCGAACCCGCAACATCGCATCGGTAGTGTATTCGATTTGTGTCAACTTACCCAACCACTATACCACATAGGCCGTCAAATATATTTTTATGTTATAAATTGTTGGATTATTTATTAAAAAATAAAAATAAATATATTTATTAAATATTAAATAATTAGTATATTTATTAATAATCCTATATGTATATAAACGTGCAATTAGTTGTTGCTCAAAGGGCAACAACACGACAATCAACGGCTATTTTCCGAAAACAATTATGTCATATTATCTTATCTGCAGGTACAATACTATTAATAATTATTATGAAACTCACTTATCCACAACGTTTAAATAACTTATACAGCGTGTTAATAAATTTAAAAAACCTGAGACACCCTAATTGATTTTTTTAATGTCGTAAAATGATGAAATACTTTTCTATTTTTGGAGTGATAGGCTCTGGCCGTGGTTGTAATACCACCCACCGAACAAAGCCATGCCGTCAAGCGACCTAGTCGTGTTTCGGGATGATTTTCGGTGAACAATCGGGGAGACGGGTCCGAGCAACCGCTCAACTGCCGTCTCTCTCTAGATCTATGTGCTCCATCTTAGGCCACATCATCGCTTCACATCAGGCGAGATAGTGACCAAACATAGACCTATTAAGCGTTTAAAAAAAGAAATAATTTAATTACGTTAAATATTGCAAAAGATATTAGTGTTTTTGTATTCCTAAGAAATTCTAAATGTTTTTAACTCTGAAATATCCATATCTTGGTCCACGCACGGTTCACATAAAGATCCGTGCATATTTTGTTTTAAAGAAAGGTAAATATTGAAATATTCGCTTTGTGTGTCATTAAAAGTTTTATACCAGGCATCACAAAAATTTAATTTAGCAAAAAACATAAGCTATGGAAATTATCGGCTTATTTAAGTTTAAAATGTGGATGATTCATTAAAAAAGCGAAAGAAATACTTCATTGTATGTTTATTTAAATTATGTACAATAATTAAATCAAATCACATTGTTAAAAGTGTAGATAAAAGTGCGTATACCTCTTTCATTAGGAATAAGGAATAACAACATCCTTTTTTTGTTCAAAATATCATGTATTATGCATGTGGTGTAGTGGTTGGGCAGGGTGGCTCAAATCTCATACAACACTGAGGTTGCGGATTCCATTCCCGCAACGGGACAAATGTTTGTGCACAGAAACCAAAGTGCAAATATTTGTTTTATATCTGGGTGTTGTAGGACTATAGCCCTGGTTCCCTAGATACAGGAAATCCTAGTTAGGGGCCAGGATCTATGTATGTGATCGTCGGGAGTATGTATTTGTATTTATTTATTATTCTACTTTGAGTAAAAGTCCTAAAGATCCAACAAGGCTTTTGTGACATACCTATATACAGAACCAATTAACAATTATGTACAATTATATAGAATGACTAGCTGACCCGGCAAACGTTGTTTTGCCATATAAATTAAAAAAAAAATGTTAAGGGTGAACAACCCTTATCACTTAGGGCTATGAAAAATAAATAGTAGCTGATTCTCAGACCTACTGAATATGCATATAAAATTTGGTAAAAATCAGTAAAGCCGTTTCGGAGGAGTAAGGTAACTAACATTGTGACACGAGAATTTTATATATAGGTAAGATATATTATAGTTGTACTATAGTTTGTAAGAATATTTCGTGTACCTTGTTTATTTCTTGTTTGGTGTACAATAAAGCATTAATTATTATTATTATTATTATATAACAAAATTATCTTAAAGTAACACCGTCCATATATATTTTTGTCTACATTCCTTCACTTGTGGGTTGTCTGGAAGAGATCGCTTTGAACGATAAGACCGCCCATTGTGACACTAATATTAAGTCAGTTGTTATTTTAGTTTTTAATTATTTCTGTATTTTGGTGTTATAATGGAGTTATTCCATTCTATTCTATATTGTATTCTTAAAGATCACAAACTTCTCTGCGTCTTTATCGATACAATCTCTAAATACTACAACAAAGTCGTATATATATATATATGTTATTATAGTTTGTACTCTTTGTACATACATTTGTTTATTATGTCATTTACCCGGACCGGACTTTGTTTTCTTTTTTGCAAGTAATATTAAACTACCGACATTTTAGTTTATAAAATTAGTATTTGGATATTTTTTAAGTCTGCATTTTATATAATTATGTAGTACGCTTAGCCCAAAATTGTTTAACATGTATTGTTGTCTCATGTAAGTGAATTAAATCTTTTGAGAAATAAAGTATCTTAAACCACATTTATGTTGACACCCCCGTCTCTTACAGTTTCTTTAAGTCCTCCTCATCCAAAGGTTGTCTGGAAGAGATCGCTTTGAGCGATAAGACCGCCCATTGTAACACTTTAGTTTTTAAGTTTGTTATTGTACTTTTTGTTATTATGTTTTCTGGTGGTGAAACAATAAAGAGCTATCTAGTCTAATCTAAAGTCGCTGTCCGCGTCCTCATTTCTGTTTCTTTGCTTACTTCTAAAGCATGCGACGGATTTTGATACGGTTTACACTATCACTAGAGATTTTTATCAAAGGTTAATATGTACCTATAATACATTCAAATTAAGTTTTTCTATAGTGGAAAACAAACAATGTTTTGTAATAGAGTCGTCAAAAATTACACCACCGTAAATTGTACCCGTGACAAGCCGGGGCAGGTCGCTAGTAAATAATAAGTTAGTTATTAGTAATAATAAATATAATAAGGTAGGTGTTGCCCATTACATATCTAAACTAAATGCTCTAAGAGTGCTGAGTGCTACGTGTTCGACTCATGTCCCCGCGCAAGCCTTCCAAAGCACCGGTTGTATAACAAGTGAGAAAGAGCTATTTAATTAATTAATTAATTATTAATTTTTAGAAAAAAAAACAAAAACTAACATCAATGTATCTTCGAAGTTAAGGTCAAATATCGATGAAATTGATATGGGACCACTTCACTAGCTATACTGAACCCAACGCAATAAGAATTTTCCAAATCGGTTCATAAATAACGGAGTTCTGAGGTAACAAACATAAAATAAAATAAATAAAAAAATACAATTGAACAGAGAACTCCTCCTTTTTTGAAGTCGGTTAAATATAAAATTACAGGTACAATAACTTGTTTAACTGATCAAATAATTTACTTAAGCTATGCCTATTACACACCACTTAATTCCTTTTACTACGACATAGATAATGTAATTATAAACTATGACACACTTCCCTGATTATTTGTAATCATCAGACTTTTCTGCCAAACTTTATCTACGAAGTCCTCATCTTTGGCTTCTTTTGCCTCTTCAGTGATTTGACAATCTGAGAAGTATTTCCCTGAAACATGTTCCAGTTCTTCCGCCACTGCTGCATGTATAGTAGTCTGTGCTCCTTCTTCTGCTGATTTAAATATTGCTCCTATAAGAGCCAGGACGAGTTTGGTCGTGACGGGACCCAATTTGTTGAAAATTTCAGTTTTTACTACTCCTGGATGTAGAGAATTCACTGTCACTCCTTCAGGCAGCACTTTAGCCAATGCTTTTGCCCATAAAACGTTACAAAGCTTGGTGTTAGCATATATCGTATACCATGACTTTTTAGCTTGGCATCTAAGATCTTCCAGGTCTAGTTTAGCATAATAATGCGCCGTAGATGACACTATAAGTATGCGGCTCGGTTTCGATGCGATAACTTTGTCTAATAACAGATTCGTGAGAAGAAACGGTCCGAAATAGTTGATTTGTGTCACTAAGTCTATTCCGTCTTCAGTCATCCGATGCTTTAGTCCCCCCGTGCCGGAGTTATTGACTAATATGTCCAAACGATCGAAGGAGTTGTTAAATTCTTCAGCGAAACTCCTGACGCTGCTAAATTTCGCTAAGTCCAGATATTTGTACTCCACGTTCCTGTTGCCAGTCGTAGCTATGATGTCGTGGACAGCTTTAGCGGATTTCGCAACATCTCTGGAAGCGATGATGACCTTTGCTCCTCTCCTCGCGAAGTCCCTCGCCGTCTCGAGTCCAATGCCGGAGTTCCCTCCAGTTATCAAGGCGACTTTTCCGTCTAGTCTCGCCTTGCTTACACACTTCCCTTTTGTTATCATACTGTATATTTTCACACTTATCGCAGTTACAAACAAAAGTATAAATACATATGTATTGAGCGTAATAAACAAATTAAATATCGTGGACAACATGTTAGCCGGACTGGTGTCTGGCGGGTAATACAGCCGTCCAGTTGAACAAAGCAGTTTTAAACCGTAATAAAATGTATTTTTTTTTACGTACTTGGCGATAACACACACGTTCTACGCTATCGAATAATTATTATTACCTACATACACATACTAGAATAATAAAAACAAAACGATGTATACATAATTATGTATAGGCACTTCAATAAAATATGTTTAAATTATTTTCGTTGCAACACAAAATAAAATAAAATTGATTTTTTTTTAATACTTTATGTAGCCGGTACATAGACTTAGGTAGGTAAACTTTTTAGGATGCCCTAGATTCATGAGGGGAGTGGTGTCGTGACTGGTGCCTAGTGGATCTACATTAAAAGTGTGACCTAAAGAAAGGAGAATGGACTCTGAGAATGAAATAATAATATAAATATATTGGGTAGGTATATATATATATATACATACACACAAAAATACGGAGACATTGAATTCAAACTAGCATTGCTAATATTACCGGCACATAACTGTTACTCGCGATTCCTCGGGATTCTCGGGAACCACGTACAATAAACAAATACCATTGGTATTAGTTTTTGGTATTAGAAAGGAATAGATCGTGTTAAATTGAGATGAATATTATCCTAGGTAGGCATTTTTTAAACGTTTTAGTCTGAATTAGGTTTCTATGGAAAGAAAAATTTGAAAAGTTGTCCAGAAAATTGATAAGTTCAGGAAAACGCACTTTTAACAGACTTCAAAAAAGGAGAAGGTCCTCAAAACGATTGTATTTTTCTTTATTATTGTTACCGTCATTTATAAACAGATTTAGAAAATTATTTTGCATTGGGTTCAGTATAGCTACAACGTCGCCACATATAAATGGTGTCGATATTCGACCTTAGAATTTAAGATTAATCAGAAGTGAAGTCGGTATTTTTTGTTATAAAATGAATTATTTCTATTGGTTTTTAGGGTTAGAACGGGACCCTATTACTAAGACTCCGCTGTCCGTCCGTCTGTCTGTCTGTCCGTCTGTCACCAGACACAACGGGTGTATCTCATGAACCGTGATAGTTAGACAGTTGACATTTTCACAGATGATGTATTTCTGTTGCCGCTATAACAACAAATACTAAAAAACAGAATAAAATAAATATTTAAGGGGGCTCCCATATAACATGATTTTTTTGCCGTTTTATAGATTATTTACGCACCATTGTACGGAACCCTTCGTGCGCGAGTACGACTCGCACTTGGCCGGGCTTTTTGTATTTATAGGACTACGTTTGACGAGTCCGCTAGTGTAAAATATTTTTGAGTAGAGCTTCACTTGCCAACATGCATCATAGTTAATTTTTCGTATAAGTGGGTCTCGGGGTGGTCCCCTCTACCAAAGAAAACTAACTACCTCTACCCTGGCATAATCGCTCGGGGGCTTCTTCCCCGGGGAACTGGCAGGCCGCTGGCGGCTGCTCCGCTAGTCGGTGCGCCTCTCAGCGGCTCTGTATTGGACCGCTGTTGCGTGTGGTGAACACTGAACATACCTGCGTGACAGTGTATCGCGACCCTTCCTTCTTGCAACGCAAAAGACAGCACCTTGGCCATGTCCAGTAGTCCACTCAGACTGGCCTCGCCGTAGTCTGGCCATGCGAAGTTGTAGTAGTATACTAGAACAAGGACAAACTTGAGAAGAAATCGAAGATAGAAGAAGATGAAGAGAAGGATCAACTTTTTCATACTAAGGAAAGATACTTACTTACTTACTTAGATTTTACTGGTGGTAGGTTTCTCGAATGCGAGAGGCCGTCTGGGTGGGTACCACCGCTTTACCAGTTATTCAGCCGCCAAGCAGTAGTGCGCAAGCATTACTGTGTTCCGGTTTGAAGGGCATTGTAACCAGCGAAATTACTGGGCATTATGAGACTCAACAGCTAATTGTCTCAGGATGACGAGCGCAGTGCAGCGCCGCGCAGGATTTTGCAAAACAAAGTTCTGAATGGTGCTGTTATTGTTATACCCATAACAATAACAGCACTATCCAGCACTTTGTGGCGTATTACTTACCATCAGGCAAACGACCAGCTCGTCTCGTCATCCAGTTACATAAAAAAAAAGATGCAAAATTGCAGTATAATGTGGTATAATGCGATAACATTTCTTCAAATGTCTCTCAAGATTTTTTATGATATGACCGATAAAAAAAAACAATAGAAGAAGCTCATTTTGATTCACTTTTAATATATTTTAATTTTTTTTCTTTAAATATTACTTTTTAATTTTGTTGTAGGTTAGTTTATCACTGTATATATTTGTAAATAATTGTTTATACATACACGTAGGTATATTCGGTTTTAAATAAATTATATCAGGTTTCAAATAAAATTTGAAAAGCTAGAAATATGTGGGTTAAGATGCGACAAATATTAAATGAGATTCGATTTGTGGGATTCGTTGGAGCTACTCATAAAATATGCCTATAGCGGACAAGAGCAATGAACTACGCACCAGAAGGTCATCCACCTGCCGGCTGTATATACACTCGAGAGCAATGAATCCGGGTCACTTAAGGAATGTTAAAAATCTCGGAAACTAAAAATGATAGGTTAATGCAATAAATTGTATTTAATAGACAATGTAATACTCCTTAAATGAAAGTAAAAAAAATATGAGTCACCATACATTTTATTAACACAAAATTACATAAAGAAAAAAACTGCTGATCTCTCCTTAAAACAAAAATAGGAAACATGAAATTTTTGAACTTTATTACGATTTTCTTGAATTTTAATACTTCGTATTGCCTCCTCGTGCTTCCATTACTGCGTTTACGCGGTTTGGCATGCTGTACACCAAGTTCCTTATACGATTTTGGGGAATATTCTCCCATTCCTCTGTGAGAGCAATTTTGAGCTCACGAAGCGTGATTGGGGGAGGGTTTCGTTGTTTTACGCATCTGCCTAGCTCGTCCCAAGCATGCTCGATCGGGTTGATATCCGGGCTGCGCGCTGGCCACTCCATACGAGTAATGTTCATCTTTTGAAGGTAGTCATTCACAATCCTACCTGTATGAGGTCGGGCATTGTCATGCATAAATATAGCATCCTCACCTAAATTGACCATAAATGGACCAACGTGATCATTGAGGATTTCTTCCACATATCTTACGCTAGTTAAAGAGCCGTTTTCTATGATCACCAGCTCTGTGCGACTTTCAGAAGAAATTCCGGCCCACACAAGTACAGACCCACCACCGTAGGCTACTTTTTCTTCGATGCATGCTTGCTTGAATCTTTCCCCTGGTCTTCGATACACTCTGTGTCTTCCATCGTGCTTGTAGAGCATAAATTTTGATTCGTCGGAGAACATAACTTTTGACCAATCTTCAATACTCCAATTTACGTGGCTCTGGGCATATCTTAGTCTCGAAATACGATGCCCACGCTCCAGTTTAGGGCCGTTTGCAGGTCTAAGGGGTTTTAAGTTAGATTCAGCAAGCCGACGTCTTACTGTCCATGCACTTGGGTTACTTCCTCCGAGGCGTCGAAACTGATTGGTGAGTTCAGTTCCTGTGAGAAAGCGATTTCGAAGCATGGTGTTCACCAAGTATCGGTCTTCTCGTGCTGTGGTACACCTGGTTCTGCCCGTTCCTGGTCTGCGTAGGTTAGAACCAGTTTCTTCGTATCGTCGGAGAACTCTTTGTACTGTTGACAGCGACACACCGACAGTCCTGGCTGTATCGCGCTGACTCCGGCCGGTTTCCAGCATTGTAAGTATTCTGGTGCATTCTTCAGGCGTAAGCGACATAATTTCAGCTTGAATAATGAATATAGAGCACTATCAACATGGTTTATGTACCCACATAAATGACAGATTACAAACAAAAGCAAAACCAAATGCTGTAATTTCGTAGTTCCATCTTCGAAAGTGGCCCTTTTTCAAATTTGATTTTTTTATGATATAACTTTACAATAACTAAGAAGTTTTAATACCTTCATTTAAGGAGTATTACATTGTCTATTAAATACAATTTATTGCATTAACCTAGCATTTTTAGTTTCCGAGATTTTTAGGATTCTTTAAGTGACCCGGATTCATTGCTCTCGAGTGTATATCGGTTTTACATACTAAATGTCTTGAATATATTTAGCTTTGTTCCGGAACCCAGTCTATTTACCAACTGAAAACAATGTATGATACTAATCAACACATGACTTGTTAGGTATCTAATTAACAAGTACTTACTATCGTTCGCCATGAAGATGTTGGGGTCATACGTGAACCCCGACTTGGTGAGCGGGGGCCCGCAGCTCGCGTGCTCCCCGGGGGTCTGTAGGTTGATGACCGTGCGGATGCCCCAGCTGAAAAAAGAAGGGCTCAACTGACCACCAGATATAGTAAAATGTAACCCCAAAAATAGTAAACAATCACCAAAATATTGGTGATATTTACCAAATAAAAAAAATATGATCGCCAAAAAATAGTAAATGATCACCAAAAATCTCGCTTCTTTCACCAGAAGTCTCGCTTGTGATCCCTTCATGTCGCTCCCCCTACTTGACCTTCGCTTCGCTGCGGAAATCCCCGGCTCGCTTTGCTCGCCACCTCCTTTCGCTCCACTCAGCCTCGTAGGCTCACTTCATTCAGGACCTCCTTCCCGGGCTTCTGACTCCGCGCTTTTTATATACACTCTAGGGGTAGGGGTAAGAGCGAGTTGGACCACGGAAGAATGAGGTGCGGCAACTCGGGTAAGATTTGGTGGTCATTTACTAAATTTGATCTGCCGATATAATTTTTGGAACGAAGTGTATGGGGATCTCAAAGATTATTTTGGTGGTATTATATTTTTTCCAAAAGAAAAAAGAAGTACCTACCTATAATGATTTCGAGTGAACCACGCGTGTGATAAAAATATATTAATAACCGATTACCGTAATTGGTAATTCATATATCTATAATTTTCCTTAATCAAATAATTAATATAAAAACTATGGTAGAAATAACATTAAATTTTTTTTTTTAATTAGGATACTATATATATATATATATATACAAAGAAAACTAACTATTATGATATATAGGACTAGGTATATGACTTCGTCATTGTGAAGAAACTGAAAATTCTGACTGCACTTTTAGAATGTATCTACTTACCTATATTGCAAAATATTTGTTTTTGTTATTAAAAATAGTGCTGTTTATTTTGTATTGTTAAATACCAAACAATTTAAGATTACCTGTGGAACTGCTGGATAATGTTCCTGGCTGCGATGTTGGCGGTGCTGGGCCGTGCCATCGCCAAGATATCTTCTGTCACCCTATAAAAAGTAGATGAGATAACTTTAAACGTCAAAAATCAAAAGATATTTATTAACACGGCTCCAAATATCCACTTTTAAACGTCATATACATGTAATACAAATCAACTGAAATACGTTAAAATCTTAAAATATCTTGAATTTGAAAAAAAGGTACATGTCTATTGTCTACCCATTTCTTTCCTATACTCAGATTGAAGTCTGGGCCCAGAAAAGAAATGCGAAAACTGACTCTACCAGTGCTTCGGAAATACGCCCGCTAAAGAAGAAAGTACCAAGAAACTCTGCGGGGATGTCTCTCACTTCACTTCACTTCTTGTTTGGATGGCATTTGTGGAGTTGCCATAACACAATTCTGCCAATGTCATGTGGATAAATCAACATATCATGGAAAATTTGATCGGTAATTTTTCGGAAAATTCAGACAAATAAAATAATAATAAAGTAAGCCTAAATAACTAAATACACTTTGAAATAATAAATAAAAACATAAACATTGAATATAATTAAATACTACATCACAGGAGACCGAAGAGCTAGCAGCTACCTCGGACAAAGAATTAGCCTAGCTATTCAAAGGGGGAACGCTGCCAGTATCTTCGGAACCTTGCCTAAAGGGACTCCTTTTAATAATATATTTCAGTGATATATATCAGCAGCCGTTGAAGGAGCGGAGAACCTCAAAAAGCGCAAGTATAGTAGCCTAGATAGTGGCTACATATTTGAACCTTTTGGGGTCGAGACGCTAAGACCGTGGAGACCGGGGGCGCATACAGTCTTCAAAGATGTATCAAAACTTCTTGTCGAAGCAACGCGTGACCGAAATGCTGGCCATAATAAATGAAAATATTTTGGCCAAAGGATAAGCATTGCCATTCAACGTGGCAATGCTGCCAGCATTTTGGGAACGTTGCCCATTGGTAGTGGTTTATTAGATTAGATTAGTTATTAGTATTTTTAATTTGTTTTGTTTGTTTTTTTTTAATTATCTGTGTGTTTCAATAAATTTGTTAATATAAAAAAAAATATTTCAGTGACTATATCATATTTTTTAAGGTTTTTAGTTTTAGTTTCATTGTTCTAGTTTATATTTCATATTAAATTAAATGAACATAAAATGATTCAATAGTACTGTTGATTTTTTTTAGTATCCGCGGGTGATACCGCGCTACGCAGCTAGTATAGGCATATAATCGTATTTAGTGTTAATGGAACACTAAATAATACCTGTATTAAGTTTATCGATACTTTTCTTGCAATAGAATGTCCTAGAGAATTCCGGCAATTATTAAAGGGTCTACCACATTCATAAACCTAAACTAAGTACTAATAATTTGCATATTTATTTGTAAGTATTTTATTATTAGCTTGCATGTGAGAACTTATTAGCGCAGTAATAACATATTCGGAGAATAATAAAGTAGAGCATGACTTTGAACGAGCGAGTAGCTGGTCTATTGGTCTATACAGGGTGGATTTTTGAGACGGGGCACTAAGGACAGGTACCTTAACCGTTATAGTTACAGGAAAAGGATTCTAGGAGACAATCAAGAAAAAAAATATAAGCTTTTTTTTTACCCTTAATAGATCTATGTTTGGCCACTATCTCGCCTGACGTGAAGCGATGATGTGGCCTAAGATGGAGCACATAGATCTAGAGAGAGACGGCAGTTGAGAGGCTGCTCAGAACCGTCTCCCCGATGGTTTACTGAACATCATCCCGAAACACAACTAAATCGCTTGACGGCATGGCTTTGTTCGGTGGGTGGTATTACAACCACTTTTAGAGCGAGCGTGCAAAATCTGCACTTAACTATAAGTCATTGGTGCAGGGCCGAGTCGGGATTCGAACCCAGTTGCGCTATACTTACTATATTCACCTGTCACAAAAATAATTATCGAAATCGGTTTTTATAAATGACGGAGTTCTGAGGTAACAGACATAAAAAAAAATCTCTAATGATCAAACCGACTGTTATTTTTTAATTCGTGGGTCACAACAAAGAAACGATGAATGATAGTAAAAAAAATATTTAAAAACAAGTTTTTATGAGTGTTTTGAGGTTGGGTTAGGTTAACATGCTAATAAATGGATTGAGAATGCATTGTCATCGAGTTGTGAGCTACCCTGAATGTTTCAGTAGGATAGCTAATCGGGAAGTGCTCGAAATTTAAGTTACAAGATTCCACCCGGAACGAGACAGACAGACAGACAAGAATCAATCAATCAATCAATCAAAAGTTCTTAATTCAATTTTGTCGTCACAGACGCACTTATGAACGTCAATTATTACAATGACTCTACCACCGTATCGGAAAAAGAACCACTACTCAGAAGATACGGCAAGAAACTGAGGGGCATATTTTTTTAGAACTTTTGTTACAATATTTTATGTTTGTTTTTGACAATATTATTTTTCTTATGTGCCAGTTGGCTACTTGGCAGAAGCGGAAAGTTCCATGCATCTTTGTCTTCTATGTAATTACTAACTTTTGTAGTATGCTTTTTTTATTAGAATATTTTTCACCCTAAATTTGAATCTACTTTCTGTGAGCTCCGTTATACATTTTGGAATTTTATTGTAAAAACGTACACAATTGCCCATGAAGGACTTATTCGTTTTACTCAGTCTAAACCTAGGTACTGCAATTCTATCCTTATTTCTAGTGTTTATGTTGTGGTGGTCACTATTCACCTTGAATTTGTGCAGATTTTTACGAACATACATTATATTTTCATAAATATACAGAGAAGGTAAAGTTAATACATTAATTTGTTTAAAGACTTTTCTTAATGATTCGCGAGGACCTAACTCATAAATAGCGCGAACCGCCCGCTTTTGTAAAATAAAAATTGCTTCTATATCCGCGGCAGACCCCCACAGCAAAATGCCATATGACATTAAGCTGTGGAAGTATGCAAAGTAAACTAACCGAGCCGTAGCTATATCCGTTAATTGCCTAATTTTACTAACCGCGTATGCAGCAGAACTAAGTTTTCCTGATAGAGCATCGATATGAGGACCCCACTGCAACTTAGAGTCTATGCCTATACCTAGAAAGTGACTTAATAAAAACGTGGTAACAAATACTTAATATAATTGGTTGCTGGGAGCTCAATCAATTTGTAAGGACTGTCATTTACTCGTATGATAACTTCTTCCTTGTAAACCCACCGCTTTTCAACTGCAGTGTTATGCCTGGATATTAGCTAGGGAAAAAGAAATGTTATTATAAAAATTAGCATAAAAGTGGCCAGCATTTATTCCTTCGTGGCCAGCGCGCGACATTTCAGTCACGCGACATTTTTATCTTCACTTTTTATGTGAGAATTCAATGCCAAGTGGCATTACAAAAACGCAAGGGGTGGAAGTGTCTTCCTGTGAAAGCCTATGCGGTAACTGTGTGGATATGTGAAAGAATGGTGGCATGTCACTGCTTATTCAATATCGCTATATTGAATTAGCGTATTTTATATATATAACTATACATATAGGTAAAGAGTCACATTACAATCAAATCTGTGGTAAAGCCGTGCTGGAGAGAAGTGGCTTAGATTATATAGGTACGTTACTAGTACTCTTACTATCTATGTCTAAATAAAATATGCGAAAGTTTATGAAGATGTAGAGATGGTTCACGCAAAATCACTCAAAAAACTTCTGATCGGATTTTGGTGTTTATTGTAGGTACTTAAAAGTGCTTGGAAAAGGACTCCACGCGGTTTTCGAGATAAAAGACTTAAAGTAACAAACATTCATCCATACATCTATAGAAACATCCTCAAATCCTCACAAACTTTCACATTTATAATCCCATATAGTAAGACACCCCCGTCTCTTACAGTTTCTTTAAGTCCTCTCCATCCAAAGGTTGTCTGGAAGAGATCGCTTTAAGCGATAAGACCGTCCATTGTAACACTTTAGTTTTTAAGTTTGTTATCGTACTTTTTGTTATTATGTTTTCTGGTGGTGAAACAATAAAGAGTTATCTAATCTAATCTAATCTAATCTAAGATCTAGTAGATCTAGAATTATTAATAGAATTAAGTCGGTGCTGGCTCAGTGGTTATAAGAACTGGGCCCTAATTCACTATGAGCACTTGGCGATTCCTTGCTTCGAAATCACGTCCATTCCTCAATTAATAAACGACATCTGCGGAATTTGTATTCTCATGACGCGTCATAGAGAATCATATATATGAATACTAGCTGCGCCCTGCGGTTTCACCCGCGGTTTCCCGGGATAAAAAGTAGCCTATGTGTTATTCTGATGTGTAAGCTATATTATTGTAAAGTTTCATCAAAATCCATTCAGTAGTTTTTGCGTGAAAGAGTAACAAAGGTACATCCATACATCTATTCTTACAAACTTTCGCGTTTATAATATTAGCAGGATATGAATGCGTCATAGAGATGTCGTTTATTAATGAAAGAATCGACGTGGTTTCGAAGCAAGGAATCGCCACGTTGTCGTAGTGAATTAGGACCATGTTTGAAAAACAAACCAAGTCCAAGCCAGTTTTCCACCCTTATCACATCTTTTACTTCAATCATTTAGATAATAATCAAATGCAACCCCACTCAAAATAAATTTAAGAATTTATGAACCTGATGGAAAGCAGTGATGCGGTCGTCATAATTAGAACGTTGCGTGTTAGTCGTTATAATGTAACAATAAATATATAAGAGGGCTCATAAAGTAGGTGACTATATAACATTACCTACACTGCCGTGTCGTATATCTACAGGGGGTTAATTTATTAATGAGACTAAAAACACTGTACAGGTGGAGCCATGTGATTGTCGAGGCTGCACTCGACTAGGACTACTGACTTCAAGTCCTATAGACTCCAAGTTCCGGCGGTGCATAAAGAACTGTTCTGAAGTCTGAATTCTGGCCTCTAGGGGTAGTATACCGGTGATACAGGGAGGCATCGAAATTTTTGAAACCTGTTAAGTAGTGTTAACCTGTTAAGTAGAGTATGGATATTAAATTTTTGATTATATTTTTGAATATTGCTGACCTAGGGGCAAACCCCCAACACCTAATTAAATCGCTGTCAGCAATATACCTCCCCATATAAACTGATAATTTTTAGAATTCTTGGCTTTTTTCCTTAATCGTTCTTGAGCTACCTGACTACGGACCTGCTGGCCGATTCAGAACCTCACGATAACTCCGTGTCGACCAATTCGGTTTTATATCTTACTAGCTGACGCGGCAAACGTTGTTTTGCCATATACATTTAAAAAAATGTTAAGGGTGAACAACCCTTATCACTTAGGGGGATGAAAAATAGATGTTGGCCGATTCTCATAGATACCGGATAAGCACAAAAAATTTCATCAAAATCGGTCAAGCCGTTTCGGAGGAGTATGGCAACGAAAACTGTGACACGAGAATTTTATATATTAAAAAAGAAGAAGATGATCCAAAGTTTTGCACACAAAACAAATTCGGTAAATGCAACATGTAATCGATACCCATTTTATAACCGAAACCGTATCAAATTCTCGGGGCGGAATAGCTCAAAAAACCGGCCAAGTGCGAGTCGGACTCGCGCACGAAGGGTTCCGTACCATTTATCTATAAAAACGGCAAAAAAGTTACGTTTGTTGTATGGGAGCCCGCTTAAATATTTATTTTATTCTGTTTTTTAATATTTTTTGTTATAGCGGCAATAGAAATACATCATCTATGAAAATTTCAACTGTCTAACTATCACGGTTCATGAGATACAGCCTGGTGACTGGTGACAGACGGACAGACAGACGGACAGACAACGGAGTCTTAGTAATAGGGTGCCGTTATATCCTTTGGGTACGGAACCCTAAAAATAACCTAAAACACGATATCTATATCCAGTCGAATCGATTCGGTATTCATTATCGTGAGGTGCTGAATCGGGGGGCTGGTCCTCGGCCTGCCGGTCAGCCTGGAATAAGCACTCAGGTGGAATCGCTTCCAAAAATATAGTTTTTATACTGTGACGTGCGGGAAATGGTCCCTATTCGTGTATGTTAATTGTAGTAATAAAAATAAATGTGTGTGTGTGTGTGCCTAAAAGTAGTTTTTTATAACAACCAAGAGGCGCATCACAACTGTACGTACTTATTAAACGCTTTTATTTAACTTGCAATGTATGTAACTATTTTTGTTCGGGTGAAATCTTGCTAGCGGAATCAGAACCACTTCCTCTTGTCTTACGAAGTTGAAATTTTGCATACTTGTCTAAGTCCGATGACAATGCAATATTATGGTGACAGCCAGCTGATTTGATAATGGAGACGGAAGGTGGGCAATGGAACTCCTTGACGGATAATCGTAAACTACTAGTGTTTGGGCTCATTTTAATCTGATCACGAATTTGTTAAAAAATCGAAAATTTTATTTTTCAACAAAAACTTATAGTAGGTACCTAGGTACGCAGTTCCCTCTACCTCACAGAATAAATAACAGTACTACGTTTCGTGCATCAAGGGAGGGTTTATTTATTAATGAGTCCGCTTCGTTACAGGGCTGTTTCTTCATATTTTACATTACCGGCTGAAGGTTGGTATTTTAATGAAGTTGTTTAGGTCACTACGATGAAGGTGACGATGTTTTCTGATTTAATTTTTTACGCTTTTTAACTAAATAGGTTTGAATAGAAGATTAATAACATGAACATCTACGTACTTTAAATAAGTTTTTTCGTTGAAATATATATTTTTCAAGACAAGCTTTTAACAAATTTGTAATCGGAACCGCGAGCAGATTATAATGAGCCCAAACACTAGTAGTTTTCGATTATCCGTCAAGAAGTTCCATGGCCCACCTTCCGTTTTCATCATCAGATCAGCTGGCTGTCACCATAATATTGCATTGTCATCGGACTTTGACAATAATGCAAAATTTCAACTTCGTAGGACAAAAGGAAGTTGGTCTGATTCAGCTTGCAAGATTCCACCCGAACAAACATAGTTACATACATACATACAAACATACATTGCAAGTTAAATAAAAGCTTGTAAAAAAAAAACATTTAATACTGCCGACTGCCTACAGATTATATACAAACAAAGTGTATCTCTTCCCAAAATAGTATAAAAATGTCGCTATCCGCGTCCTCATTTCTGTTTCTCCGCTTACTTATTATAAACCACGAAACGGATTTTGATACGAGTCAATAAATATACCGTATATCAATAGTCGCATTGAAGGTAGACCTTAATTATAGCTCAACACGACATACGATTGATGCTTGAGGTACATAAAAATATTCTAATGAAAAAAGCATACTATACAGTTAGTAATTACATAGAAGACAAAGATGCATGGAACATTCCGCTTCTTCCAAGTAGCCAACTGGCACATAAGAAAAATAATATTGTCAAAAACAAACATAACTTCTAAAAAATATGCCCCGCAGTTTCTTGCCGTATCTTCTGAGTAGTTTTTAACCGACTTCAAGAGGTTCTCTATTCGATTGTATTTCTTTTATTTCTATATTTTTATGTTTGTTACCTCAGAACTCCGTCATTCATGAACCGATTTGGAAAATATTTTTGCGTTGGGTTCAGTATAGCTATGAAGTGGTCCCATATAAATTTCATCGATGGACCTTGGACTTCAAAGATACATTGAAGTTGTTTTTTTTTTGTTTGATAAAACGTATACTTGTGCTTTACGTTAAGGTTCTTTTTCCGATACGGTGGTAGTCATTGTAATAATTGACGTTCATAAGTGCGTCTGTGATGCCAATATTGAATAAAGAACTTTGATCATTGAACTATAAACTTATGGGTAGTGACCCGGTTGGACTTACCAGTCGGAGTACAAGCCCTGTATAGCAGCAGTGCGTTGCTGGGGCAGTTCGTACTGACACCTGGCTCCTCCGCAGAACAGTGCGCATTGCAGTGCTGACGGCGTGGTGGTCCGTATCCGTTCGCCGATGGCACTGTACAGCGCAGAGGGCGGCCGGTTGATCCGGCGCCGGGACTCGCGGCTCCTGGAAGAGAAGGAAAGATAAACAAGATTTTTGTTGAAAAATATATTTTTCAAGGCAGGCTTTAGACAAAGTCGTATTCGGAACCGAGGAGAATAAAATGAACGCTAGTAATTTACGATTATCCGTCTAGGAGTTCCGTCTCCTTCATCAGATCAGCTGGCTGTCACCATTGCATTATTGCATTGTCATCGGACTTTGAGAAGTATGCAAAATTTCAACTCCGTAGGATAAGCGGAAGTGGTTCGAATTCAACATGCAAGATTTGACCCATACATTGCCCGTTAAATAAAAGCTTGTAAAAAGATTGAAATGTAGTACATGATGACATGATCAAGATGTTTTTATTACTAAAAACAATTCTACATTCTACTTACTAAAACTAAACTGAAATTGAATTTTATTAAACTATATTGTATTTCATTATATTTTTTACTATTATAAAATTTATTTAGAAACAATTATATACAAATATATACAGTGATATAAAACTAAAATAACCTACAACAAAATTAAAAAATTAAATGAATTATAAAACACAGAATTTAGGTCACCGTCCGCGGGCAAGGTGCCCAAAAAGCTGGCGACGTTACCTCGTTGAATGGCCAGACTAATTCGTTGGCCGAGGTAAGCGCTAGCTCTTTGGTCACCTGTTGTTTCTATGAGGTTTCTGGCCAGCTCTTTAAACAGAAGCCGAGCGTTCGCTCCCCAAGGCCCCATAGTTTCGACCCCAAACGGAAGATATATGTATCCCTCGCCGAGTGTTGCATATTTCCTCCCCTAAACTAAACTAACTACTTACAAGGAAAAGCAATTAGCACCCATTGGCCATTAAAGGCCTATAGATAGCCCAAATGCTCCAGCCCACTACCAGTTGGCAGCGTACCCAAGATGCTGGCAGTATTGCCCCGTTGGATTGCAATACTGATACGTTGAGCCAAATAAGTCCCAGCATTTTGGTCACACGTGGATGCTTCAACTTCAACTTTTAAGAGCGAGTGTAGCTCGGCGGGAACTTTCGGTGCCTTAAGGTACGCCTTTCGATCCAACGCACCTGGGTTTGACTCCCGACTCGGCCCTGCACCAATGACTTAAATAAGCGACTTAGTCGTGTTTCGGGATGATGTTCGGTGAACCATCGGGGAGACGCGTCTGAGCAGCCGCTCAACTGCCCTCTCTTTCTCAATCTATGTGCTCCATCTTAGGCCACATCATCGCTTCACATAAGGTGAGATAGTGGCCAAACATAGATCTATTAAGCGAAAAAAAAACGTAATTGTTTAGGGGACCTGGTGGTCTAGAAATTTCAAAAAATGTTTTTTTTTTTTTCGATATTTCGAAAGTATAGTATCTTAAAAATATACTGTGAAATTTTCATGCGGAAATTCCCAATATTATAGCTTCTACAGCCCATTAACCAGGTAGAGAGCGGTCCGCGCGCTCCTAACGCGGGTTCAGCACTCGGAGCGCGGCAGCTGTCCCGACCCTTTTCCGCAAATATATACCTGTATATACTATATATAGCCTTCTCTTCCCCGAAATATGTATGCCCATTGTTGAACATTTGTAAAGGTACAGGTCATTTGGCTTTCCTCTGACTTGATCAGTGTAACGTTTCGTCTTGACGAAGTAACATCGCGCATTTACTTTAAACTCATTTATCTCGAAACGACTTTTTTCGGCACGGCGGGGGTGAAAATAAAAAAACTATTCAACCGAATGACTTGAAATTTGGATATGTTGTTCACAACATGTATGGCTATCGTCGGAACTAGAATTATAATTTTATTTTAATAATTTCCTATTGTTTACACTAAAAAACTAGTGAAAAAAACCCGATTTTACGAACTTTTTTTTTCAACGCCCGCCATTTTGTCAATTTTCAATTTTTTCGATTTGTTCTAGTTCCGACCATAACTGCACTCTTTCTGATTAAGAATGTCTTTGGATTTTTTGTTTCAAATGAGTAGAAGTCTCGAAATCACCTACGCGGTCCGGATCCGATTTTTCGAGAGGGTCATCTTTAGCGGCATTTTTATAATAATAGTAGTATGTTATTGGGCATTCTGCCTCAATTTCCGCTCCTCCAGGTTCACTGCGTTCACCTTCCGTCGCTACAATTGATGCAGAACGCCCAATAAACATAAGCGGTCCTGACGGAAATAAAATTGTTCTCTATTTTCAACGCAACGCGTTCAGTTTCATAAGTCTAATTGAGAAAAAATATTTCAAACTAACCTGAATTCTATATTTTCAACGCAATGCGTTGATTTGATTGTATATTTTCAACGCAAAGCGTTGATTTGGCTCTATATTTTCAAGGCATTGCGTTGATTTCATATTTTGTCCTGACGGAAACTAAATTGAGGCAGAATGCCCAATACCGGGGTTGGTTTCACAAAGCTGTTCTGAGTTCAGTTTCATAAGTCTAATTGAGAAAAAATATTTCAAACTAACCTGAATAATAGGAAAATGCAATGTGATGTTGTCTGCGCTGATTCTATATTTTCAACGCAATGCGTTGATTTGATCGTATATTTTCAACGCAACGCGTAGATTTGGCTCTATATTTTCAACGCAGTGCGTTGATTTCATATTCTGTTGATCACTATCACACGCGTTACGCAAACTGTACTTATAAAACCTATCTTTATGTTATTGGTTCTAAGGTATTTTGATTTCAATCTTGCCTATCATTATTACAGGAGACGGTATGTCAATGAAACAATTTAGAAGGTTAATAATTAAAAATATAATTTTACTACTTTGATAAACTTATGCCGACAGATAGGACATTTGTTATTTAAAGATAGTGCACACTTTGCACAGCTTACAGCATGACCACAAGGTATAAAGCACATACAAATTTCTTCATTTAAACAAATTTTACAAGTCATGTTCTTGTAGTTGTTCATGTTTTGAGCACTCTCAAATGTTTGATTCAATTGTAATGTGTCAGAGTTTCCAGATTGATCACATTTTCTTCTGTCGTTGTTGTTTTTATTTATGTATTTCTGTCCTTTCACACATAAAACATATGGACAATGTTGAAAGACACTTGCATGCTCTTCCCATGGCATGTCTCCAGAGTTCCAATCTTTAAGACCTCCACCACAAAAGTAACAAAGAACTTTATCACTTAGTCCGGTATAAAAAAATCCTGCATCGGCCATGTCTAGAGGCTTTTGAGTTAAACCTTGAGGCCAGGAGTCAAAACTTTGCAAACGTGTTGCTTGAAGAGTATAACGAGGGTGAGCAGGCTGTTTGAGCTCCATCAAGTTGTTAATTTTATCAATATTAAAAAATCACGCTCACAACACGAACTATTTACTGTAGTCAACAGGCTGTTGTGTTTCTTATTCGTACTAACTTAATTGAATTGAGAGAGCTTATTTTATAATAGGTATGTAAAGAGTTCAAGTATCTAACAATAAATAAAACAAAAATACCAAACACATCAATTTTATTATCAAAAAATACACATTAAAACTAAGTAGGTACAACACATTTGTTAAAACATAAAGAATCACATATTTTTATACATTATCGATTTCATCAAGCAAAAACAAATTCGTATTCTCATTATACCATTTTTTTATTATAATTACATTTTTTAATGCACACACTTTTTTATGAAACATACAATTTAGTAATGCCTCGTCCTTACAATTATATTTTTCATACAACATACATAAATTAGGACAACCTTTTTCACCAACATCTATAATAATAGAACAATTTTGACATATTGTTTTTACCCATTTAATTTTTTCCATGCCCTTTACGAGTATAATTTTATTTTCCAAAAAAGGTGAGATTATGCGTTTGAACTCATGACATTCAACATATCCTTCACGCCAGCGAGTACCCCGGTGTTTTTGTATCCACATTACATGCCTCTTTTCGACAGGTGCTAGATCAGAAAATGGAAATGGTGGTTTCACTAAAAACGCTTGTGTATATTCATCAGTGGCTAGTGCAAACTCGCTTACAATGAAGTTATTAGATAAATCTTTAAAACCTTGAACATCGACTATAACCAACTTTGAATTCATGATATTTTCTTAATGATATTGCTCAAAGGTTTATATTCTACAATGCAATCGTTAAGTATCAAACAATATGCAGTAGTATTTTCTGGAAAATTGGAATCGGACTCAAGTTCAACGCGTACGTCTATGGGTCCTGACTTCAAATTTTCATTTTGACGTTAAAGTCGTCGTAACTTAACAACGGTTCTGGACGACGCCCGTAATAAGACTGTTGAAATTTAGCATATTGCTCGTATAATATCGAGAATTTGTCCTCTTGAAACTTGACATTCATATTTTCATAAGGGAAATAACAAGAATTTAAAAATACTTTAACGTTACTAATATTACAGTGATCAAATTGAGACATATCAATTTCTGCTCTTCGCTTACGATTAGTTTGTAAACCAACTATTATGTATCTAGGTTTTTCTATTTGAGATGATGTTTTAATTGACCAGGTGTGTTTGGTGGTTTGTGGAAGTGCGGAATACTCATAAAGATCCCAAGTTCTAAACACTATATTAATGGAACGATCTCTTTCTAAGCATTTAAGTAAATTAATTCGTTCACGATCAGACACTTTTATATGAGGAACACGCCATGTAATTTGCTTTATTTCTATATCTTGAATAACTTCTCCAGTGTCTAACTTTAGCGAGTTGAGACTCGTATTGCTCCGAAGTAAAATAAGTTCATGTTTGCAATTCATAATTTGTAAAAATTTGTTATAATCTTCTGCAAATCCTAGTATTTTATTAAGAGGTATTGACACTGTAAAATTTCCCTCATGTTTGCTTGGATTACCGTTGATGTCCCACCCCCAACATTTCGCCATCTTAGACTCGTTGTCATTCATTGATAATAGAGACTTCATGATAGTAGTTATACCAGCATTTTTAATTTTATCTATTTCTACTCCATTAAGTTCATAGCGAATATCTTGGAAAAAGAAAAGCACTGGATTGTTTGTGAAATGTACTTTGCTTGCTTTGGTTTTTGTGTCTTTTTTATACACATTGACACAACCCTCCAAATACAACGTACTTGCTGAAGGTAATATATACAAATCTTGTTGATTGATTGGTATTCGTATCTCATCGTTTTCATTAAAACTAGTTACATAAGGTTTATATGAGTGATATTCAATACTTTGAATAGAATTGTCTTGAACAAGAGGTTCAACTATATTTAATATACTCATTTTAATAATCCAATTAATTTGAGAAACTTTTTGTTCTCTCTTGTTAATTTAATTTTAGGTCTGTTTTTCTTGATAATGTGTCTAGAAGTGACGGCTTTTGAGGTGGTCACCGAGTTTTTATTGAAATCAATCATTTTTTCTTGAGATGCAGATATAACTGAATGTCTTCACCGCGTAAATTAACAAGATTGTTTTTTGCGTCCACTATTCTGATCGATATAGAACTGATAGAGTTTTGACTAACAGGAAAATAAATAATATTCTTCGGAATTTCAATAATTCTATAACCTGGAGGTACATTTGGAGCGAATTCGTGAATAATATGACTAGGTTTTCCGTCTGTATAGGATCCTTTTATAATATCACATTCGATCCTTAGCACAGTTGACGATAGAATGTTGACTGGCAATCGAGATTCTGTTAATATATTAGCTTTTAAGGTTTCCTCACCGAACCCAAATATTTTTGCAAGTGATGGACTTTTTTCAAAATGTATATCTTTAGAACATATAATTGAAGTTCTCAAGGTGTTATTGTTAGAACTCAAATTGAAACTGCAATCTATAACATTCTCCCTTAAATAATCACTAATATCATTGAGCTCATATGAACCTTCAGGTATTTCTACAACTTGATCATTACCATAGTAAAATTTATTACTTTTACTATCGATATTAGGTATCGAATTAAACGTGGAGAAGTACAGCAACCCACATTCATATTCACCATCAAGTTGAAGAGCAGGTGAATAATTTGTAACCGATGTTGAAGTGCAGCTCGATATAGACAGTGTGAAAGACATGTTGCTACTGATTATTACTTATGGCGTTTTACAATATTTATACGTTTATTCCAAAAATGTCTTAAAAACTTTAAACATAAATGTCCACAATTAACAGTGTCAAAACTTTGAAACTTAGTATAGTTGTATAAAATTACCTTATTTTTCAAATATTTAATTATCTCTAAAGGGGGCTTTAGGTCACCAAAGCTATCGAAATACTCACAATATGTTTTATCTTTTACATAAGCTACCCAGTGAGTTCCTTCATTATCGCTATTATCTAAATTGACTATACCACATTCAATATTTTTAGGAAATTTCGGTAACCTGTCTCTCATGTAAACTCCTCTGAAGTATGGTATGTCACTCGCATGTTGCAAGATATCTAAATCTGTAAGGGCACGCCTGGGTAGCTTTTTATTTAGTTTTTTGAAGTGTTTAAAAATAACCCGTTTCCTTTTTTGTATGGCTTAATGTACATGCCTTTACCCAAAGCAATAGCCTCCATAGTTCTGTTATGACGTTCACATTCCTGTAGATCTTTTTGAGAAACTTTATAATCATTAACTGCTTTCGCTATACCTGCTGCACCTCCTGATAGGGCGCCTAATGCAGATAGACCCGCAAATATTGGTATTAAAGGTAATATTCCACCAATTTTTGGGATTGGTATAACTCGAGGTAAAATAACCTTCTTATTAGAAAATAACTTCTTAGCTACCATATGTGCCATTTTTATAGCTGATTTATTATTTTTTGGTTTAAATTTCTTAAGATGCTTATTTATTCTACCGATCACGGAACTAAATTTTTTTACACCTGCACCTACTTTCACTTTTGTTCTCATTACTTTATTGACTAACCAGGAAGCCAACTTTTCCCCTTTTGTAGCATTCTTTGCTTTCATCCTCCGCTTAGCCATATTCATAAGCTCTATATCAGCTTTGTGTCGATCTTCTAGATTTGAATAATTGGTGTAAGCTATATCGTGCTGCTTACAAGCTTCGTCTAGTGCGTTGATTCCTTTGTCACCACGCAATAAACGTTCTCGTAATCTAGTACCAGGTCCGCAATAATTATATCCTGGTAAATGTAGCTCAAACGGTAACTTATTAATAATTTTATCCACAAGTCCACCTCCTTCCATTGATATTAGAATAAGAATAAATTCTGAAACAGTTCTTCGTTTATATAATTTTATAGAAGAGCTTTTTTATCAATCCACGAATTTTCACTGTCCTTTAAACCTAACCATTTAACAAATAACTTGTTGCCGTTTTTTCTTATGACTTTTTCAACTAAATAAGCACCAGGGTGTTGTGTCTTCATTAGTTCCTGATCGTAAAACGTTCCTAGTATGTTTTGTTGTCGTTGATCCTGAATGTGATAAGTAACAGGTTTTGTATTATTTACTTTAACAATCGTGAACAGTTCAGTAGACCAGTTAGGAGTAAAACCTTTTTCGAAAATTCCCTTATATTTACTTATTCTCACTTGATCTCCTACGTTAAATTTAACTTTCGTAGGCTTCGATACCTTGTGAGATTTTATAATATTATTCAAAACCTGCAATTCATTTGAAGAATTGACATCCAAAGGCTTAAATTTTGTTATACGATGCACTGCATCATTATACTCATCTGTTATTTTATTTAATGGCTTCCCTACCCATTTATAGTTTCCGATTAAATGAAAGTATTTGTATAATTTGTTCTTTAAAGTTCTGATTAATCTTTCCACAATTGATGCCTTTTTTACCGAATATGTAGAATAATGATTAATTTTGTATCTTTTCATTAAATTATTGAAACAGTCGTTGTAAAATTCTTTTCCTAAATCAGTTTGTAAATGTTTCGGTCTACGACCAGCACTTAGTATGTTTTCAAACGCTATTGAAATTTCAGTTTTAGTTTTATTTTTAACGGGAATAGTCCATGCAAACTTAGAAAATGTATCGATAACAACTAAAACAAACGTATAATTCTTATTAATTTTTTTCAAATTTTGCATATCAATTAAATCCGCTTGCCACAAATCATCAATTCCTTTCAGAATCACATGACAACGTTTAAAGTTTTTTCGGGCTTGTCGGTGAATTTCATTTACTATCGCTTCTTTGCTCATTTTTTATATCAATTGGTTAACGGTATAGGTTTGCTCGTGTTTCTTGTGAACCGTGTTTGGCGACTGATGCAATAATGCTTGAATTTGACTTTTTATAATTTCAAACTGCATATCTATTTCAGATTTTGAATAAAAATCTGTAATAATATTATCAACATACTGTTTATTTATGACATCATCACTAGAAAATGGTATTTTAGAAATTTTAAGACTATTCAATTTCAGATCACATTCACCATTCAAAAGTTTTACCAATTTTTTATCAAGCAAGTCACACGTTTCCGCTGATCGCATCCGTTTGTGAACGTGATGTCCAAACTTGTCAATATTCATAATGTGTTTATCAGTTGACAACTCATACAGAACTGAGAAGATATTTCTTTTTATTTAATTTATATCTAATGAATTACACCCGCTTCACGTAATTCTTCGATAATGGAAATTATTTCATTATCCAACCCGGTGTTTCCAGCATCGTGCGAGGCAATTAATAGTTTTAGCCTTTCAACTAGTTCATTCGGATCATCCCAATAAACAAAGTCTACGTTAGGTTTTACTTGTTTTAGTAATGACAATCCAGAACCTTGCACTAGGCTTTCAGTACTTGTATGTTCTTTACAATGTTTAAATAACGGTTTAATAATGTTGAGGTATTTTGTACCTTTATTACTTTTTATAGCTTTTTTCGGACTGAATTCTCGTCGGTGAGCATTAGTATCTAATAAAATTTGTTTATAATTATTCAAATCGCTTTCAGATATCACATTTAAATCTAGAACCTTTTTAAATAACAGTTCGTGTAAACCCACCGTTTTATTATACGTGGAATTAGCAATAGTAATTGTATCAGAAGTTAGAGCAATACGTGCGTTTCCAACTTTCAGTTTCCCCCGATCTAATCTAGCGCCATAGGGAATATCTTTATAAACTTGCGAAGATAATGACCAAGAATAATCATTAGAGTCTAATGATTTAAAGGATATTTCACTCTCGTTTAGATTTTCATTACTGCTTATCGAATCTTCAGAACTTTCTTCTTCTATGTCTATGTTGTTGCTAGGAGTTTCATTATTTTTGCTAGCTTTAACATTCATATTAAAATAATTTGACATCATCTTTTTCTACTTCTTTTGTACACAAATCATGTAGATTCTGATTTTTTTCATTATTGGGTCTTAGTGGAACGTTTCTTGACCCCATTTTTTGTAGTGGTTCTGTAATTGGCTTCAACATTGTCTCAATGACATTATTGTTATCGATTTCTAAATTTCGCATCTGCTTAACTTTTCTTTTAACGCATTCAGCAGATTTTATAATTTGTTCTTTTAATTCTTTTTCGGTACTCATTTTGTTTAAAAGACTATACTCGTTGATGTCAGAATTAAAAATGATCATATAAGACCCCTGTTTCTCTATTAGTACTAACAAACAGACTATTAGATACTAAATACAACAAATGTGTCAAAGTTCTTTCTATAGCATCCCATACTTTTCTCGCAGTCCTTATTTATAACCAAAAAGTTATATGGAACTTTCCATATTTCTGTACATAACATTCGGAATTCTTTCCAGGTCATATCAGCATTTACATGCTCATCATATACATGACGTAAATTTATATCATCTTGTTTGAAAAGAATTATAAGATTTGCATTATCTCTAATGAGTTGTTTTGGTATTTTGCTATATGTTTGATTTAAATAAAAACTATCTATATTTTTATGTCTTCCCATGCAAAAATAGTCTCGTATGTTGTTCTGCTTTTCACAAGACACGTCGTCAAAAATTATAATAGAATTAGGTTTAGCTTCTAATGAACTTAACACGTGCTCATTTTCCTTAAATTTTGAGAATGTTACCTTAGGCACCAACTTCAACACATTTTCTAAAAAAATATATTTAGGTTGATATAAAGTTTTAGAATAGACATAGATATTTTTAAATTTCAGACCATTTTCATGTATTAACAAACCTATCAATAGATTTGTTTTACCACAGTTGGAAGGGCCGCATATTAAACATCGTATCGTATTTGGCAAAAGCTTTCCATGTCTGAACCCATCGTGTTTTTTAGATGCAATGCTAATATTTGGTAAGTGCAGTGAAAGAGATTGCTTAACAAATAGCATGTTTAGACTGTACAAGATAACAATAAAAAATAAATATTTTCTCTAATGTACATGACTTATATAGCCCTAGGAAATATTATAATAACTTATTCCATTTATTTTTCTATACGGCTAATACGAAAATGATAGATGCTAGGTACATAACATTAACCTACATACTTAAGTAACATTGGATGATTTAATGAAAAAAACAAGGAAATTAAATATTTAAATTCTTAGTCTAGTAAATAAATTATTATAATATAATAATATAATAATTTATTTACATTTTGCTTATATGTCTTATATTACTATTCAATTAATGACTGGCGGTAAATTGATATATGAAGATCCATTCAAGGGATTATATTTATTGATATTTACTTCGAAGTGTAAGTTAGATATATAAGCCCATCCGCTATCACGGCTCTGAAATTCTTCTAACTTTTTCTTCATATTGGCTATGATCTTTTCAAATAATTCATCAAAATTAAAATTCTGATGTAAGACTCTATTTTTAGTGGCAAATGACTTGATTTCCTGACTATCATCCTTGAACTGCAAGAACTGACAAAAGTGTTCAAAATTAACTTTAATACTTATGTGTTTCTCAATTGAGGTTCGCAAAAGATCTTCTATCTTATGCTTTATGCTACACAGGAAGGTTTCAGGCAAACAAGTTTCATAATCATCTATTGCTAATATCTTGTAAGAAACGATACGGTTTTTAAACGCGGATGCTATCTTAACAATACCATCTTGTATAGGAATGTTGCAGTTATTTTTATGAGCATTGCTTCGTAAATGACCCATCCATTTCCTTCCGACTACATCAACTGAACACGAAGTACAGAACGGCATATTTAAGGTTTGTAAATAAGTTTTATCTAAGAACGAGCTAAATTAAAGTCGTTGCTGGAGAAAGTGTACAAGCAAATTAAAACTGTTTACCTATCGTATTTAATTCTTAAATACAATTCATTACTGAGGCATTTTACTTTAGATTTAATTTAATTTGATTTTAACTAACTATTACCCGCGCAAGGACTGATTATATAGTTGAGTGCTAAGACAAGGTAATGATTATAGTCACTAACTATCTTGACCTAAGTAAATAGTACTCCTAATTAAGTAATGATACCTAAGTAAATGATATGCACCTCACCTACCTAATAATAAAAATAATGATTAAAGTCAATTATGTAAGAACCTTTATTTAAATCTTACTTAAAATTAATAAAATTACTGTAAAATTTTGGATCTGCCTCCCGCAAATATTTTTTAGTTATATTTATAACTTGTTGTAGGTGTTCCCATTGAGGGGAACCAGTATTTATGTATGTTTTCACACAAATAACAGCATTTTTCCAGCGATCAGCGGCCTTGGATGCAGCGTCAGCGGCAGTGTAGACGCGGAACTCTGCGTAGTATTCCCCGTCTGAATTTAGCGCGCGTCGAACTACACCGTTGGCCACGCGACTGGATATACTGGTAACGAGCTTCGTATTCTGACGTGTATTTGTTGCAGCACTGCTCTCGTCTTTCTCGGATAAAATTCCGAACACGTCGTAGTTCACCGTAGCCAAAGCTTCTTTTTTGGGTTCAGAACTGAAATAAAAAAAAGTTTTAATAAAAAAAAATGTAATACCATAATGCTCTCAAACAACAACTACTCTCAGAAAAACGTATAACTTCAAATATTTTTTTTTTCTAAACAGGACATTATTGATAGCATTTTCATCATCCATTTTAAACACTCTTTATATTTAGTTTAGTTAATAACTATTTTTATAAGAAATTGTAAATTTAAAACAAAAACACAAAGGGAACACACAAGAGTAAAGCATACATTACATACATATACAGACATGGTGGTACAGACCATCAAAGTATTATTAAACTTCAGAAGTTATGGGGTAAAATACAAGTATTTTGTACTACTCACCTCGGCGGCGACGTCTTAATTTTCTTTGGGGCGTTTTTTTTCTTGTGCGACTTTGGTTCCTTGCAGCGAACTTCGTTTTCAGAATCAGAACTAAAATGTAAAAAAAAAAATACAACATTAGTTCATATTAATGCTTATAATAAATATTTACGAAGGTACCTAACGTCCATTTTTAAACCATTGTAAACATTTAACTTGTACTCAATTTCTATTTGTAAGGTGAATAATAAAGTGTTTATTTATCTATTTAACGAAAGAGGACACGATCATCTGTGCAATAATATAGATTGTATATTTCACATAAACCTATGTAAGTGCTTTTGTATCACATTTACTGTTAATTTGACCTATTAAATAATTTATAAAAAAATGGGACAGCGAACTAATGCATATTAATCATATATATTATTTATTAGTTCACATAATTACAGATACATATCAGTCGTGACATAGACCATCAGCGTATTGTTCAACTAAGTCAAGGAATAATATATATATATATACTACTCACCGATATATTTCAGAACATTTCCTTTTCTTTTGAGTGGCTTTTTTCTCCTCACAGCGTTGAACGTCGGTCTCAGAATCAGACCTACAACGATAAACAAAATAATTTATTTTTTAATCACTTGAATAAATGAGTAGATTACAAAAAAGAACGTGATAACATAACGTAATACAAGAAACAATTCCTGAATTATTTTTTTATTAAATGGAAATTATATAGTATTTAATGTCAAAATATAGTAATAGTGAGTATAAACATAAATTTGAAAAAGTCTTACATGCAATTCGAATTCTGTTCAGCGCGATAACTATAACAACAATGGCTTTACGCTTGTGCATAACACATTAAGAAACATTAAGAAGTTAATTACATTATATTCATAACAATTTTCAGGAACCAGTTAGAATATCGAAGTATAAAAAAACTTACTTACGTACATAATATCAGAAGTTTAATTAAAACACTTTAACTTTCGAAGAATCTTGATCACACCAACACACTATGGAGCGCGGAGGATAGGTGAAGAGCAGTAGAAAAACCGAATACTTATGACGCAACTGAGCGCGTAAAATGATTTTATATGGATCAAATATGTTTCATAATCAAGTCTTGTTAGGGATGTCACATGACGTTTTACAAGCAGTTTTTGTATGTTAAATTAATTGAACTAAGCAAAGCTTTTTATTTTACCTACATAGATGGACGCTAACGATCGAGCTCATTCATGATCACTATTTTATTCAAGTACAGGTATGTCAAAAAAAAAACTTACTATTTTTAAGATAGTTATACTTTTCAATGATAATAAAAAGTATATACATATACAAAATACTTATTAAATTAATCAGAAAACCAGTTCATATTAGCATAATATATAATTTCATTACAAAGTTTTTGGGCACCCCTAGATGTTAGTGAAATACAGTAAGATTTTTTTTGTTTTCTATTAAGAATTTCGGGTTATTATGTATTATAGTTGTAATTACATTTATTTTTCTGAGATGATAAAACAATCTTTTACATCAACTGATATTATAATTTTCTAATATATTCACTACACAAATATTATATACCACTTCTATTTAGGCTTGGTGTGTACGCTACGCTCTCGATTTGGCATCAATTGAAAGTATTGATGTAAAAGTTAAAAATACAACAAATAAAATGTATTTTAGTAGGTACTACATACTACGTTATAATTGAGCGAAAATACTTTTATATATTTCTAACAGGTTAAGGTTTTGACTAAAACTACTAGAATTTAGATATTATACATTAATTTAAACATTCTGTATAATATATTTCATTTTGACGACTTTGTCTATGCACAAATTATATATATTGCAAAGACATAAAAAATGTATGTTGGTATGTAAATATGTTTTGTAAGGTATATAAGTATGTATGTAGATTGCAAAACTGTTGGTAAAACCGAAAGCCTTTTGCATTTTATTACAATATGAAATAGTCCTTTATACTTTATTATTATATCTTGGGGCATTTAATTAAGAAAACAAACTTAAACTTAACTAATAAGTAATTACTCGCTTAGTTAAAAGGAAATTTAATACTAATTTGATAAATATAATAATAAAAAGTACAATAACAAGTAAAACTGAGGCGTAATACTAGCGAGCTAATATATCATATTCCAGTTCTCACGCCGGAATACCTGGAAGCATTGCGCTTATTCGTCATTTCTTAGCGACACTGTGTTCAACTCAACTGATTTGACACAGCTAAAAAGTATAACAGTAGTTTTGCTTTATACAAAACCTCGCTTACGTAAATATACCAGTATGTTAATATGATAATTCTTCATAATTACCTACTTAGTAATGAAATTACATCAAATTTTATGTTTTGGTATCTTTTGTAATATTTGACATTGCATGTTCAATTTTGTTATAGTTACAAAATACGAACTTAGGATTAAACTAACCGTCTGAGTAGTATCGAATATTACGAAACAAACCTCATTTAAAAAAAATTAGCTTACGAGTTATCGAAAATGTGGGACCTATTTCAAATGTGTGTACATACTCTTCTTTCCTTTGGTAATTGTACTGTGGTCTTGCCACTATACGAACACTCCGCAAACTAAACTGGTCCCCATAGTCAGTATCTACAAGCTAGGAGTTAGGTCGCTGTAAAACATGTCATTCATAACCTCGTGGTTAATTTACAATATTTTATAATATGGTATCTACATATAATGAGACCTTGAATTTTAGATTAGTAGTCTTTAAGTCTATGAACGTTTTATCACAGTCAAACTTTCATACTCGATTAAATATAATATTATCTTGTAAAGATGGTTTTGTGATGTCGACATGACACAATCTATAATCATCCTCATTGAGATATCAAATAAATAATTGAAAAATAAACCATCAAGTTATGTTTGATAAGATTTGATGTTTTTGCAATTATGAAATGGAGATTTGTAGTCTATAAATATCTATGAGCGTTTATCACATACATGCACTCGTTGTAATAACTTATGTAATTGTTGTGAGCCGATCGACACAATCTCGTTCATAATCAAGAAATCGTCTTAATTAATCGATCGTCTATATTTGATGTTTTCGCAACTATGAAATGGAGATTTGTAGTCTATAAATATCTATGAGCGTTTATCACATACATGCACTCGTTGTAATAACTTAAGTAATTGTTGTGAGCCGATCGACACAATCTCATTCATAATCAAGAAATCGTCTTAATTATTCGATCGTCTATCTAAACTTATATCAAATTAATTTAACGCGTGTGATAGTGATCAACAGAATATGAAATCAACGCACTGCGTTGAAAATATAGAGCCAAATCTACGCGTTGCGTTGAAAATATACGATCAAATCAACGCATTGCGTTGAAAATATAGAATCAGCGCAGACAACATCACATTGCATTTTCCTATTATTCAGGTTAGTTTGAAATATTTTTTCTCAATTAGACTTATGAAACTGAACTCAGAACAGCTTTGTGAAACCAACCCCGGTATTGGGCATTCTGCCTCAATTTAGTTTCCGTCAGGACAAAATATGAAATCAACGCAATGCCTTGAAAATATAGAGCCAAATCAACGCTTTGCGTTGAAAATATACAATCAAATCAACGCATTGCGTTGAAAATATAGAATTCAGGTTAGTTTGAAATATTTTTTCTCAATTAGACTTATGAAACTGAACGCGTTGCGTTGAAAATAGAGAACAATTTTATTTCCGTCAGGACCGCTTATGTTTATTGGGCGTTCTGCATCAATTGTAGCGACGGAAGGTGAACGCAGTGAACCTGGAGGAGCGGAAATTGAGGCAGAATGCCCAATAACATACTACTAATAATAAATATTTGTTTAAAATGAAAAAAAAATTTTTTTGTATGATTAATAAACGTAATAATAAGCTCGAAAAGTTAGAACATCGTTTTTTTAATTTTTAATAGCAAATAAAAAAATCGTAAAAATAGGTGTCATTTTCGTGCGCTAGACCACCGGGTCCCCTTTATGCAACTGAGGGACGAGACGAACAGGTTGTTCATCTGATTTCAAGCAACAACGCTAGTCTATAACAATTACAGCGCACCATCAATAACTCTTACTACGCCTACTAATCGTAAAATTGTTTACTTGTGGTAGGTGTCTAGTATGCGGGAGGCCGTCTGGGTAGGTACCACAGCTTTGCCAGTTATTCTGCCGCCAAGCAGTAGTGCGCAAGCGTTACTGTGTTCTGGTTTGAAGGGCATTGTAGCCAGCGAAATTACTGGGCATATGAGACAATATCTGAGGTCTCGGAGTGATGAGCGCCATGCAGTGCTACGCAGTGCTTTTGTGGTAATAAAAGTTGTGGGTAGCAATGCATTTTTATGGACAGGCGTGGCGCTTACCATCAAGCGAACGACATGCTCGTCACATCACTCACTTCCATTAAAAAAAAACTCTACGCAGCACTGCGATCTTCATACCGGAGCAGAGTTGAATATCTGGCTAATATATTGTGGAGCCAAATATATATTATTTATGGCATGAATTTAAAAAATCGCTTTAATTTTGCAAAAACAGCAAGCAAAAATGTTTAACCGGTCAACTCTTTTAGAGATTGATCCTCTTTCTCGGTGACATAAAATAAATCAAATAAATCGATATTTTAATCTGTTTAAAACTACGCAAAAAATGTTTGAGATGTAGAAATTATGTCTGATAGTTACTTGTTGGGCCTAAAACTAAGAGAAATGAGCATTAAATATCTTAAATTTTGACACATTTTTATATAATTTAATGTATCAAAATTGAACGAACGTTGGTCAAAATAAACATACACGGCGTTGGGGTGGCCCAAGGGCCACCCCCGCTGCATCCTAACCTACCGAGGGCTGCCTCTTATACGTTTGATGTGCTAAAAACGTAAAAACAGACCAGTAACTAAAAAAGAAGATTAGATATTATTTTTGTATACAAAATATTAATTGAGTACGTTACAATATAATTATATTAATTATCATGTTACCTAGAATGCAGTTCATTTATAATTTATCCGTAGAAATATAGACGTAAACAAAAAAAACATCATTTATTAAAAAAAATGCACATTTGCAATAGATCAATTAGATCAGAGCGAGTGTGGCTCAGTGGGAGCTCGTGCAACTTTCGATCCGACGCAACCGAGTTCGAATCCCGCTGGCCCCGCACCACTGACTTTCTTAAGTTATGTGCGGATTTAACACTCGCTCTAAAAACGGCAAAGGAAAACATCGTGAGGAAACCGGCATGTTCAAGAATTTTTCACAAAAAGTCAAGGACATGTGATATCCACCAACCCGCACTGGGCCAGCGTGGTGGATTATGGCCCATACTCTCTCTATAAGAGAAGGCCTGTGTCCCAGCAGTGGGAACGTGATGGGCTGATGATGATGATGATGATGATGAATTAGACTTTAGAGGATCAAATAATATTGTCCCATTATTTATGTCGATCTGTCATATAGTTTTTACATAAGGTCTACCCAGAGGTTGTTTTAAAGTTATTGTCGGTAAAAATTGACAATAACAATTTGTAATTACATCGATTGGCCAAAAGGCTAATCGATGTAATTAGTTAATGATGCCAATAATTGAAAAGTTGCTTATGATTTTATATAATTTTTTTTTATATATGATGGGTTGGAATACAAATAATTTAGTACTAATTTTAGCCATTAATATTTTTTGTAAAGTCACTTTACTCGCCCTCGGGCTTTGTAATCATTATAAGGGTGGCAAAGTTTTAAGACCTTTTCCTTTGCAGCAGAACTAAAACATATGTAAGAAAACAATTAATCGATCCTATTTCCCACCAGGAATGCTTCCCCTAAAGTAACACACTAAATAAAATCGTATGTTTTTGAATATAATCATAAAAGGTGTTTCTATAAATTTTCAACTGCTGCCGGTATCGTCTTGAATATAATAGAATGGAATTTATTGGCCTTATAACATTGTTTTTCACACTGGGCAAGTTAAATTTACATTATTGGCATTTCATTAACTCAAACAGTACTCAGACATTATGACAAACTATGAAAATAAAAAATAAAAAACAAAAAACTGCAAAGGTACTTTTCCTGAAGATTCCATAGTTTTGTCACATGCTGCTTACTCGTAGGTTCGCCTGATATACACATTGTAGCAAAACACCTCAATCAAACAAACGAATTATATTTGATTTATGTCCAAATATCTATTAAAATGAATATATTTTGTCGCATCTTTGGGCTGCGGGAACTAAGCTATCCAACCGCTAACCGTCAGTCCGTTTCCTATATAGATACAGGGAGTCCGTCAGGCGCCAGGACCAGGAATATCCTATGATCCTTGGACAAAATATGAATAAAAGAATATTTTTTATTCACATAAATATTATATAAAAAAAATTTGAATGGATTATTAATTATTATTTACATACATGTTAATAAAGATATTCTGTTAGCTTACCTGTCCAGAAAATGGAACCTGTGGAAGTTGACAAAATTAATGCTCGACTTCCGTCGCTCTTTATTAAACACCACCTTTGACATTTTACTTAACTATCATTGACAGTTTCATCTACAATCTACAATGCAATTAATTATTCGTCTGTCGTCTTCTATCTCTAAATGAATGGCACAATTTTCTATTTTTTAATCGTCTCTCCTATTAATAATTGCGTTGCGGTGGTCAACACATCGAGAGCTGAATATTTCTTCCGTTATTGAAACTTGTCCACTGCAGCTCTAACGGGAAAGCCTTCCTTGTGTCCAGGGATTTGTAATACGTGCTCAAGGCCCGCCAGCAGTCGTATTTTACAAAAACTATTACATTTTCGATAGACATCTATAAAAGAAAAGAAAATCGACACTTAGCTATGCCCGGTATGCTACGTGAAGGCTTTTTTGACTATCACCTTTCGTGTCAGCTTAACAAACGGCCTAACTATACTGTTAAAAGCTCTATGTGTAGGTGTGTTTATTTTACGAACAGAAATAAACAAGGGACGGTGGTGTCGATGGAAAAACGAGTAGCGTCAGCATGAGAAGCATTAAAAAATTAAATTAATCAAGAATCCGTAATAGATTAAAAAATAATCTAAAACCTACGTTTTTTATGGACTTACAATGCATTGTCATCGAGTTGTGAGTACCCTGAAAGTTTCAGCCGGATAGCTAATGGGAAGTGCTCGAAATTTGAGTTGAAAGATTTCACACGGAACGATAGGCACACAAACAAGAAAGTGACTTAATAAAAACGTGGTAAAATGTTGAAACACCCAAGACTGACTATGATGATAGGTGATAGATCTGTAAGCTATAAAAAAATATTTTGCTAAGGAATCTAATGGACTCAGGCGTGAAGTTGCGGAAATTCATCTCAAAACTGAAACAATAATATTCAGCGGAATTTCACTAGATATTTTCATTTGGTTTCAGACTTCTTTTTTTTACGCTTAATAGATCTACATATGTTTTGCCACTATCTCGCCTGATGTGAAGCGATGATGTGGCCTAGGATGGAGCACATAGATCTAGAGAGAGACGGCAGTTGAGAGGTTTTTTTGCTGACCTTCCTTCCATTCGAAGGACAAATAAGGTTTTAGTGTAGTTTCAGTGGACAAGAGCGAGTCAACAACAACAAAAACACAGATGACAGCCGCGATTAGACCAATGGTAATGAAACGTACGAGGACTTAGCAGTTTGGTACTTGGGGTTGTTTTTTGTTAAATAGTATGAAGTTTTTAAAATCAAAATAATATTTTGACTAATCTCGACGTTTCGATCAAGTTGCATTGATCGTGGTCACGAGAAAATTGTTTTTAAATTGTGCGCGAAGATACCCGATGTTATCATAAAACATGAATATGACGGCGGCGAAGTGGTATTGCTGTAAACACCATGTGCAGCGGGCAACCCAACAAGGCAACGCGTCACCTACCCCCGCCATCAGACTGTAAAAAGGGCGATCGCAGCTTAGACTGGATCATTTGAGCCGAAAGCCCGGTGCACATGTTGTGCCGATTCTATTAAAATTAAATAATAAAATTGAAAGTGTAAAAGTTAAAATAATTTATGTTAAAATATAATTGAAATATTAAAAGTGAAAAGTGATTATATTGAAGAGTTTTGTGTTTTTTTTAAGCAATAACGAACCCTCAGCCTACATATACAATTCGCGAAAGTTTAAAAACTACTAGCTACTAGTATGAAGATACTTTAAATAACAATAAATACAGTTTATAGAATTTTTAATCCCAAGCAATGCTCAGTACTATTGCCAGCATCTAGGTATAGTGCGCTGTAGCAATTAAATTACCTATCTATAGGTCTTTAATTATTTATTTTTTGAGTATTAGGGTGTAGTATATTTTTAGGTAAAAAAGGCATTTACCCAATAAAAATAATTTTGTAGAAATTTATTTTAATGAATCATAATAACCAAATCAAAATAAATAACAATCATAATATAAAAACATACGGCTACCTCAGGGTAAAAAAATGAAGATAAAAAGAAAACTAAAAACCTTTTTACACCCCACCCAAGTGTCAAGTATTTTTAGTCCGCGTCTCGGCCCCTAATGTTTCAGAACGTGGAAGTAATGAGTCTCACGCAGTGTTACGTTTTGTTTTGTAATTGAAATAGTGTGTTATGAAGTTTTACCCAGCTTTTTAACGTCGTACGTAACTGTGTATTAAAAGTTAATTATATATAATTAATTTTTAGAAAAAACACAAGAACCGACTTCAAGACTAAACTTATATTTGTGATTTTGTAATTGCAAAAACTGCTAAATCAATTTTGATGAAATTTACCTATATGGGACCACCTCTAAAGTATGACCTATCAAACAAAAAAATGATCATCAAAATCAATTTATAATTAGCGGAGTAATCGCATAACAAACATACAAAAAAAATATACCTTCGAATTGAGAACCTCCTCCTTTTCTAAAGTTGATTGAAATTGTACATATTTTTTTTAAGTTTATGTCAGTGGTTAAAGAATGTGCAACTTGATTACGTTTCAATGGAAAAAGAAGAACATATTTTTTATAAAAAAAACTACACGCGTCCAGAAATTATTTAGAGTCTAGAGAGATCGTGTTTTACGTAATTTGATAGTTTCGATAGGTTTATCAAAGACTGGAGGAGCGCGCTCGCAACAAAGTCCTCTAAGTAGTAACAAGACACTTTCCATTCAAAGCGATCCATATTTCAGTTAAACAGTACAACAAAGTGAAATTAACAGAGAAAATACCTATATATAATATATTCTATGGGCCTCTGTTAATTTTAATAAGGTATATATTATATATATATATACCTTACAGACTAACTTATCATCATAGGCCTGTTCCATCTAAAGAAATTATTTAATCAGCGTCCGGAGTAACAATGATTGAACTTGAACGGCACTTCCGCTCACGAAGGCCGACACGGGAATAACAGATCCGGCCAAACCGTGGGCCGATGTTTGAATGCTGCGATCCCATAGCCGATGTGGGGTTGTTAATCCGGTCGTGCCTTTTTGCACGTTTGCTTGCAAGGAGCGCAAACCAAGAATCGTCGTGCGAAGTTATGCCCTCTGCAATAGACTTTCGCCAAAGGTCACGGTCTTCTGCTTCGTTCTCATCATATTGTGTAAAGAGAGGACATCATATTATTTAAATTTAATACTGAAAAGCGAAACTACAATTAAGACAATGTGGCGAATAGTTAATATTGAAACTGGAAAGAATAACGGCACAAAAATAGATTATACTGACATTATAAAAAAATCTGAACATTGTCGTTCAAAGTTGGACATAGTTAATCTACTGAACCGGCAATTTATTTCTGCCGCTAAACAATGCGGAGCCCCACAAGCGAATGTCGAAATGGTAGCCGACCTATTAAACCGAGCTTACCAACCAAGTGACCGCTCGCTGCGGCTGCGTGCTTTTACACCGAAAGAAATTCATCAAATAATTACCAAAAGAGTCGCTAATAAACCAACGAAAGACATTTATGATATTTCGATAGAAATTGTGCGCGTTATCGCTATTCCTATAGCAGAGCCCCTCGCAATATTATACAACAAATGCCTAAAAGAGGGAATATATCCAAACAATCTCAAAGAGGTCCGAATATGCCCGTTATACAAAGGCAAAGGCAAAAAAGAAGACCCGAACTGCTATAGACCAATTGCAATAATTCCAGCCATTGCAAAAATTTTCGAAAACGGGCTAACATCGCGTATAACAGATTTTCTTAAATCAACGCAAGCATTATCTGAACGCCAGTTTGCTTACCGTGAAAGCCGATCCACAACAATGCTAGCAAGAGAAGTGGTTCACAGAATATTGGACGCTAGAGAAAAAAGAGAAGAGGTCGCCGTGCTGTTTTGCGACCTCTCCAAAGCCTTCGATGTTGCAGATCACAACACTCTAGCAGTGAAACTTAATTATTATGGCATAACAGGAGCTGCGCTACATCTGATTACCAGTTTTATGTGCGATAGGACACAATACGTAAGTGGTGACCAGGGTAAGGGAAGATCCAATGGCTTAACAAACGAAATCGGAGTCCCCCAAGGGTCATCACTTTCAAATTTAGCGTTCTCGCTACTGCTTAACGACCTACCAAGAGCCACAACAGAGGGAGAAGTGTTTATGTACGCAGATGACGTCGCAGCAATCGTTACCGCTCCCAACTTAAACGACCTAGAACGACGTCTAAACATTGTAGCCTCTGAACTATTTTTGTGGTTCACGCATAACGGCCTGAAACTCAACCTCAGCAAAACCCAATTTATGGTGTTCAACCTGTCAGGTCGCAGCAGGCGTCCAATAGACATTAATGTCGATGGAGAACCTATAGAGCAGGTGAAGTCAGCACCCTTCCTTGGTTTTTACTTAGATCCCGCACTGACATGGGAATCACACATTGACCATCTATGTGGAAAACTGGGTAGGGCTTGTTTTGCATTAAGCAGAGTTGCCACGACATTGCCAAGAAACGAAGTTCGCTCTTGTTATTTCGCGAGCGTGCAATCCCTCCTCCAATATGGGCTCGAGCTATGGGGGCGTGCTTCTGACTGGGAGCGCGCCTTCCGTTTGCAAAAACGAGCCGTAAGAGTGATTGCACGCATCGCACAAGATGAATCAGCAAGACCTCATTTTACACAGTTAGGAATTTTGACCTTACCCTGCCTCCTCATACTCCAGGTCGCGTTATATGCGCGAGAAAACTTGGACTCATATACCAAGCGGGGAGAAACCCACGGATATAACACACGCAATGCAAATAAGCTCGCTGGCTTGCCGCGTCACTTAACCAAAACTGCTAAGACAATCCGCGTAATGGGACCAGAAGTCTACAACAAGTTACCCGATGACATAGTTAACACATGTAACATAAATATATATAAAATAAAATTAAAAAGTTGGCTTTTAAAGCAGTCATTTTACTCTTATAAGGAATTTCTAGCCATGAAACCTTTATAAGATTTAAATATGATTTATTTCATATAATATTATATTAATGGAAATTTTAAATTATTATTATTTTATTAATATTATAATACAATTTTTGTAATAATCTTATGTTTACTGACTTGTAATGAATAATTATGAATAAATTTATGTCTATGTCTATGTCTATGTCTATACATAAATATTTTCACCCTATACAGGTTAGCGTATAACTAGGATACTAAAAATAAGCTCTAAACCGCGAAGTCACGTCGACGAGTATACCATCATTAACCTATTTATAAATAACATAGCGTGCGTGCCAACTTTATGAACTGCGTGGACTCGCACGGAACGGGTCAGAGAGGCGGAGTGCAGTGTTAAATAGTCTTATGTGTAGAATAATGAAAATAGTTCCACTGAAAAATAAATTATTTTTCAAAAAAAACTAAACCGACTTCAAAACCACAAATGGTGATGGTGAAAAAGAGTGGGTAGCGCTTATGATAATTATATTAATTTATTTTTTACTTTTGAGTGCCATTTGCGGTTTTGAAGTCGGTTTAGTTTTTTTTGAAAAATAATTTATTTTAACCTTTTTAGTGAAAAACAAGTTTAAATTAAATTAATTCAAAAAGTTTTTAAAGACAAGCATTTATGATCTAGCAGCCACATCATGACGAAGTTTAAAACGGGCTATCACAATTAAATTTATGTACAAAAAAAATTCATGACTCTCCTATTCTCTGTTGAGGAGTTCCCTCGCCGGAAGTCATTCCTGGGTGTATCAGCCATGTCATGGTGGAATTTAGAACAGGCTATTATGGTTAAATCCATTTACAAAATTTTGTGTCTGTACTATTCACCGTTGAGGAGTTCCCTCGCCGGAAGTCAACCCTGGGTGAAGCAGGTGAAGCAGTCGAATACAAACCTCCACCTTTAGAAAGTCGGTTACAACAAAAACAAGAACCGACTTGAAGATTAAACTTATATTTTTTTTGTTTTTGCTATTTTTTTCAAAAAGTGCTGAATGAATTTCGATAAAATTTATATGGGACCACCTCTGAAGTATGACCTACCAATCAAAAAAAGAATCATCGAAATCCATTCATAATTGGCGAAGAAACCGCGTAACAAACACACAAAAAAAAAATAAAAAAAAAAACATACCGTCGAATTGTAAACCTCCTCCTTTTTGAAGTCGGCTAAAAAAGGAAGTTTTTTGGTGCAGTCTTGTCTTCTTTCGGTGGATGTACACAAAAGGTCACATAGCATAGAATAGCAGCCATAGCACAGTCCAACCTAGCAGATGTGTTACGAACTTTTAGGTGAAGTACGAGCGCTATACACTATGCTACGAGCGTTATACGCTATACTACAAGCGCTATAGGCTACGCTACGAGCGCAACGCTTCGCTATGCTATGAGCGCTCCACTACGCTATGAGCACTACGCTACGCTACGAGCGCTAAGCTACGCTACGAGCGCTATGCTAGGCTACGAGCGGTATGATTGACGTTTCATGTTGAAAATTGCTATGCAAAACGCTCATCGCGCCTCTGTCGTCAGCGCTCAAAATACTTCAGCATAAGTAAGCCAGTTAGCTTATTAAACTCAAGCTATATGTGCCATTTTCTTTTACGACACCTGCGACTTGGCCTATTATAAAAGCCGGCTTAATAGCCGTAATAACTGCAAGCTTAACCAAATGTCGTGACCGAAATACTTTTCTCGACTCCGACGGATCGGATATGATTGAGTAGGGCCATGGTAGTCCATGGTTTGACACGATAGGTCGGCTTACTAGGCTTTCAAATTAGCGTATGCTCAAATGTCGCCAATGCACGGTTTTTTTTATCCAGTTTACTGGTATAGTGGGTTTTTAATTTTAAGTCAACCTGTTAAGGATTCATTATTTAAAATATCCACTTAAAATGAAGGGCTTCCTGATGGCATGAAGATGAAAGTTGAATAAGAAGAGGTACCTAAAAATGTACGTACCAGTTGGTGTCAAGAAAATAGGTAATTCAATATCTATTGCTGGATTAATCGATGATTATTTTAAAACCAACAGATGCCAAGATGGACCAATCAATACATTTGGGGTGGGTAGGCAGTATTATGAGATAGATGGGTGTAATAGATCGTGTCATTAGAGGTACCTATAGATAAGTAGGTATAGATGGATATTTATATAGGTAGATGGGTTAGGTTATCCAGAGATACTGGATGGGTATTGTCACGGGCAGGACCAGATAACTCTTGTATTTTTTTTACTTTACTTACAAAATAGGTTTAAGAAAAAAAAAATATGAATCTGAGTGATGAGACGAGTAAGTCGTTCACCTGATGGTAAGCGCCACGCCTGCTCATAATATTTTCAGTGCCACCCAAAACTTTTAATACCATAAAAGCACTGCATAGCACTGCATTGCGCTTATCACCCCGAGACATAAGATATTAACTCTCATATGCCCAGTAATATCGCTGGCTACAATGCCCTTCAAACCGGAACACAGTAATGCTTGCGCACTACTGCTTGGCGGCAGAATAACTGGCAAAGCTGTGATACCTACCCAGACGGCCTCCTGCATACGAGAGACCTACCACTAAACACAACTATGAATTTATCCGTAATGAATTTATTTATTTTTTATTTTATTTATTTATTAATGCTCACATGTAATGTACCAGACAGGTGTTAAAGATGTCTTATAGACTAGATACATGAGCCCTGTGAGGACGCTGCACAAGTTTTGAGTGGAGTTGCTTTTTTCCTAGTCATTTGGTTATCTAATTTACCTATACATTTGTCAATTTCGATTAATTATTAGGCATAAATTGATCACATTGTTACTTAGGTCTTATTTACGTTAAAGTCACATTATAAATTACTGTTAATAATAAATAAAACTAAATAATTCTTTCTTTTTACCTGTTAGTGCTCCCGTTTGCCGGCACATGCTGCGGCGCCACCCGTCTTCTGCAGAGCCTTGCACAGGCTCTGGGCCAACGCAGGCGCGCCCATAATGGACACCGGGCCTCGCCGCTGACGTCTCCGTTCATAGCCGGTACTCACTTGTGACGTCACTGTTCATACCCTATAGATAAATCAGCTAGATGGAGTCTATCGCCTTATGGATTGGCAACATCGAGTACATTAGTCATTCATTGGCCAATAGTCATGGTTAAACACTTGCACGTCTTTGAAAGGTCGACACACACTATGTATATTCAATATACCTACTCTATAGTTAGCACAAGGGTTAACACAATGGCTATTATTTTTTTATTGTGGTAGGGGGCCGTCCATTAATCACGTGATGCTTTTTTTTAACATTTTTTAGTAATAGGATCCCGTTTTACCTTTTGGGTACGGAACCCTAAAAACTAGCGGTAATTGCCCGACTTCTACCCACTGGGATTTTTTTAACTTTTTAATTCTTTTTCGACTTCCCTACTGTACGTACAGTCTGACTGCGCTGAGTAAGTAGGTACTTTGCATTAAAATAATAATAATAATAGTTTCGAAGTTTTAGGAAAGACATTAGTCCGACCAGAGAAATAGCATTTTTCTAAGTTAAACCATAAACTTGTCTGATTTATTCGAATGATTACTTGTGTTTAATCAAACCTGCCTAGTATCGCCGTGTACGAAAGCTATGATGGATGCATCGGTGCTCTGAATAAATCACTAATATCGATTTTCGAACGTCTGGTACGGCAGTGCTCTGCCTAGTCTTGGCCATGGCCATAGATCAAAGGATACTCAGGGCTATTGTATTTTATCAAACCTCAGGGCAATTTGAAGCTTATGTTTAAGATCAGATAATTGAATTTTTGGGATAATTTTCTGACTTTTCTGAGATTTTATTGTAAACTGGCTGCGCCTCAAGGTTTCGCCCGCACATTTCTCAATTTTTCAGGCAAATCTTCTAATGTTTCCTTCCATAAAAACGGACATTAAAAAAATATTAGCAAAATCGTTCCAGCCGCTCTCTAAACTAATAACTGTAGCAGATAATAATTTTTTTAGGTAAATAAAAAATGGTGAAAAATTAATAGTAATTTTGAAATAAGTAATCCACTTGGGGTCTGGGGGAAACAAAGGAAATTACAAAATTATTGCCGTGTTGAAATGTAATCTTTGTTTAGTTACCTATGACGCGTCATAAAGAATCAAATATATATCAAATAAATATATGAATGCGTCATAGAGATGTCGTTTATTAATGAAGGAATCGACGTGATTTCGAAGCAAGGAATCGCCACGTTGTTATAGTGAATTGGGGCCCAGTTTTAATTTCGAAATCTTATGTACCTACTGGTTAGGACGTTGACCGCCTGTTGGTAAGGTGGCTGGCACGGGAAGATAGATGCCACAGGTACAAGTCTAGGTATGACATGTACAGGTAAAAAATTTTTTTTGTCTATTTTCGTACTTACTGTAGCGAACCATGTTTGATGGACGCATTGAGTGCTCACGATTCCCGTCTCCACTGAATAAATCAGCAACATCATATTTAAAATAAGGTTTTGAATCGTACATATCATAGTTTTTTAGGGATCCGTACCCAAAGGATAAAACGGGACCCTATTACTAAGACTCCTCTGTCCGTCCGTCCGTCTGTCTGTCCACCCGTCTGTCTCCAGGCTGTATCTCATGAACCATGATAGTTAGTTGACATTTTCACAGATGATGTATTTCTGTTGCCGCTATAACAACAAATACTAAAAAACAAAATAAAATAAATATTTAGGGGGCTCCATACAACAAACGTGATATTTTTTACCGTTTTTATAGATAAAACGGAACCCTTCGTGAGCGCACTTGGCCGGTTTTTTTTACTGAACCGAGTGTTGAGACGAGCAAGTCGTTCGCCGATTGGTAAGCGCTAAGCCTGCCCATAACAATTGTAGTGCCACCCCGAACTTTGAATAGCATAAAAAGCACAGTGTAGCACGGCTCTGCGCTCATCACCCCGAGACATCAGATCTTAAGTCTCATATTATACCCAGTAATAATGAAAATGACGGTCAGAAAAACCTTCATCTTACAAACAATACTTACGAAACACTCTGAAATGATTTACGACCCTAACCTTACTAAAGGTAAGCGCAGGAAAGGCACTGTCTGTCTAACTCAATCCTTTAACACTTCCTTCTCCCACAAGCTTTTCTGCTTTTTGGGCGAGCACATTTATAATAAACTCAACTCTAAGCTAAACATATATCCCCTTCCCTCCTTTGCCTGCAAAAGGGTAGTAAAGAAATATCTCAAATCGCTTAACTATCTTGAAACTGAAACAGTATTGACCACCATAAAATGACCACAAAAAGCTATCGAGCCCTATTACCTATTTATCTTGCCTTTCATTCTCCCACTCATATAACACTTTTTTTTATATTTGTATACAAACACATACTCCTTCCACACATTTATACTCGCACACTCACGCATAACACATAATTTTTATATACATGTATTTTATTAGTCTGCTCTGCACTTTAACTTTCCTTTTTTGTTTTTTTATATATTTTCTCGTTACAAACTATGTATTGTATAAAGCCACTATACCGAACGACGGGAGGGCACTGGTGACCTGTAATACAGGTTCTTATGAACCTACCACAGGCACCAGTCTCTCACAAGAATAGGTATTAGTAAATAAATTAGCCATAGATTCTCAATATTGTAATACTTATTGTGAGAGAAAATAAATGAATTATTATTATTATTAGTAATGCCCAGTTTCTAGTGCCTATTTATATATTTTAGTGGTGAAGGTTGTAATGTAACAGTCTTATTAATTATGTCCCTAACTATTTTGTGCTAGTAGGTAAGTTTGTTTCTTTTTGGAGAGATTTGGCTACGCACGTTTTGCAAAAACATAAGAATGATTTTTTAATTAGTCTTCTTCTTTTTTAACTCTATATATTTTGTTATAGTTTTTATTGAATTATTTATATGATCAATGTAAATATTGGTTTGTAATTCTATAAAATAGGTTTATTAATCGCCACCAACTATTAAATAACATTATTAATAAAAACTAACAATATTATGGTTAGTTTAAATATAGAGGAAATAGAGTACATTATATATTCTATTAGATATGTAGAGCTCTCATGATTTTGATTTATTTTCCCGCCACTTCATTAGTTGAGACCTATTGTAATCTATATGGGCAACCTAGGTCAATCTTATAAAGTTGTTGTAGACCTTTTTTCATAAATAAATATAACAATAATTATGTACTCGTATTTCTTCATGTATTTCTATGCAGTTTGGCGCGGCTAGCCAAAGCCAAAATCCAAAACACAACCACAAAGAAAAAATATTTCACTAAAGAATTCGAAAAAAGAACGCGATGTTTATTTTTTCTGCAGCGCGCGTGGCCGCTGTAATAGGGGCGAACCGCCGAGTAGGCACTGAAGAAATATCGACGACACGACCATGGGATACGAAAGGGTAACGACGGCAACGGCCTAAGTTATTTGTTTTTTTTTCTTTCCATTTGCTCAAGCGTCTTGGCGCTTTCTTGAAGCTAAGCTAAGCTTTCTTTTTTTGCTGAAAAGAGTCGACGTGAAGGTATGTACATTTAGCTGTCGCGAGAAATTACCTTTTTATGTATTTTATATGCCAATATCAAGGAGCATAAATCGTCATTGGCCAATTTGAATTGAACAGTTACAGTTTCAGCCTACTTAAAGTTGTCTTTGATATTAGATAATTATAAATAGTAAAATAAAATAATAATAATAATAAGGATATATTATGGTATACCATAATATAAAAAATCCAATAAAAGTCTAATGGAATAGATATACCTAGAATATATACAAAATTATCTTGATGACAGTAGTAAAATCTCGGCATCAGTGATTCTCTGAAGGCCTCAGTTGAATTTTGAAGCAATTCTAAGAGGACTCTGGCAGTTTAGTTTGTTGGTGAACCGATGTGGCTCGCAGACCTCCCACGGCATGCACTTCACTCCATCGCAGTAGGTTCCTGCACCGAATCCTGGAAATACAATTATAACTACTTAGATAATTATTTTACTACCTTTTATGTTACTATCATGGTCACTGACTTTGATTTAGTTTTTTTTTGTGCTGCAACAGTGCCGAAATATTGGGAACCCAAAACAAAACAAATACATGGAAAATATCCCGTTTCTAAATCAAATTCTAGTATGTACCTTTTTGTGTTTATATATTATACATATATATTATATTATATATGGAAGTCCGTAATTTTAGATAATTTTGCGGTAGTAACTTTTTTACGTTTCTTATTTAGTACCCTTATTGTTTAACCACAGAATACTAAGGGACAGAAGCATCACTCCGCAAAGAAATTTAAACAAATAGCGACTCTTGCTATGACGCAATAAAATTCAAATTAGCTCGCGTAGCGCTGCATACCTACCAGTCATATTAACCTACAGAAATAAGAGTATATATACTCTCTCTATGAGAGTATATATACTCTCTCTACGAGGAAAGGCCTGAGACCCAGCAGTGGGAACGTATTGGGCTGATGATGATGATGTTGATAATATAAATTCTTCGTGTATTCGCTAATCATGACGCAGTACCTCAGTACATTTATTTACACAATACACACAGCGCTCATCATCACTCTAAGACACCCAGTAATTTGAACACAGTAATGTTTGCGCATTAGGTACTTAATGCGAACGGCCTAGGAGTGGAACTCCTTGTCTACTGGCATCTGTGTTTCCTAGATAGCTATAATCTGGGTGTCTTTAAGACAAGAGCGAACAGGGTTCTTCTAGGCGAGCGTGCTACATCTTCAACCGCATCGTCTCTTAACAACAGGTGAGATAACGATCTACGCAAGACGACAATTAAAAAAAATCGGTTTGGTTGAATATTTAATTTAAATAAATACAATAGCTCTACTTACGCGTATTCCTGTAGTGATCGAAGTTGAGCCTTTTATAGCTTTTCATAGGTTCACTTTCCTCAAAGAGGTTGTATTCGTAATAGCGACTTAGAGGTACAGCTCTGTTCTGCTTGTAGCTCATAAACGTTGTCTTCCCATTTTTACCATATTCGACGTGTCTGCGAGGAGTTAGGTGCCTAAATCTGTTGATAGGCATCCAGTCCACGCAGTTCTTAGTGCCGAAGCTATTGGGGCAGCAGGGGCCTTTGCGGCAGTCGTATTGCTCGCGGCAGGGGGGGCCTCGCACTTGGTTCGGAGGGGGGCATCTGGCACTGGCCTGGAGAGCTGAAAAATACATTTTTTTATTTACAATTGAGCGACAAAATCACCACTAAAGAACATTTTATTGCCAAAAAGTCAAAAGATATTTATTAAATAGGCACAAGAAATGGACTTTTAAACGTCGTATACACGTAATAAAAGTCAATTAAAATATGTAGGTACGTTGAAAATTGTAACTAATAATATCAAGACTTTGAAAAAAAAGGTAAGCTAACCATTTCTTTCCCATACTTAAATAAAAAATTCGGTCCCAGAAAAGAAATGCGAAAACTGACTCTACCAGTGCTTCATTGTAAAGTCTTGTTCTTTTTGTCTGGTTTGTCTAAGTGCCTCCGCCGACGCGACGTCAGACATTTTGTCCGTATTTGGTCTGATAATTGGTCCGTCATTTGTGACCTATTTTCTCTGACCGGTTTACTTTACCATGTTTACTGGTGGTAGGTTTCTCGTATGCGAGAGGCCGTCTGGGTGCGTACCACCGCTTTGCTAGTTATTCAGCCGACAAGCAATAGTGCGCGAGCATTACTGTGTTCCGCTTTGAAGGGTATTGTAGCCAGCGAAATTACTGGCCATTATGAGACTCAACAGCTAATTGTCTCAGGGTGACGAGCGCAGTAAAGTGCCGCGCAGGATTTTGCAAAACAAAGTTCTGGGTGGTGCTGTTATTGTTATGGGCTGGCGTATTGCTTACCATCAGGCAAACGACCAGCTCGTCTCGTAAAAATAGAGTATTTGTAGGATGTGTGCGTTGCAATATGAAACTCTATATATATATTTCATTTTTACCTACAAAAAGTCGGTGACCAATTCACGGAGGTCGGCGTTAGCTCTTAGGGTGATGAGCGTATTGCTGTACTGCACAAGTTTTTTCAAAACGTAAGTTCTGGGTCTGATGGGCAGGCGTTATCATCAGGGTTACAATATTTATCTTTGTAGGTCCCCTAGATTCCCTTTGTAAGAACTAAGATGGTACTGACCTACTGCTAGGAGAACGAACACGACGATCATTCGGGTAGGACCTGTAAACATTTATTATTCATAAGTACTAATTACATAATTACAAATATGACTATTATTATATAATTATAAGCAACAATTAAAAGCGTCTACGAAGGCCAATAACCTTTCTAGAAAAAAAATATTTAAATGTCAAATAGACATTTTTTTTTAGGCTTTTTGGCGGGAAGTGAAAAGTGTTACAGTTCGATTTTGTTTTATTTTCCAAACAAGTGTTATTTCGAATGATCATGTGTAATATCGGTGGAATATTAACCATTATGTGTTCGTAAACGTGCACGAGTGTAGGCAAATGAAACAAAATAGAGAAAACATTGCTTTTTATGTTCTCCCAAAAAGTCCATGAAAAGCTTGAATAAAGTTCCACCACTTTATTGAAGCACTAGGAGAGGCTTGTTGCTGTTGACTCTCATTCTCAACAAAAGTATAATAAATGGAATATTAAACTATCAAATAAAAGACATGGCGGTATGGCAGAAACCTTTTGGAAGTATCTACAAACTTACCCATCGTATTCCACTACGATGAAAGTTGGCCGAATGTAAAATGGCAAATGTTCCGTCCAGGAAAAATCAAAATACTTATATATAGGTTGGTAAAGGCCAACACATATACCTAAATATGTAGATATTATATGTACATATAAGTACATAGCAGTGTGTATAGTGTTTTCCAATAATGTCCCTTCTTTATTGTGGTTAGAGAGGACTGTTTCCTCATGGGACATATTAAAAGATAGAAGCCCTACGTCAAATGCTTGAAGAAAATAACTTGTTTTTTCCTTACATTTATACGAGTTCATGTTAGTTGGTACTTACTTCCAGGCCTAGCGCACTCGGCTCTGTAGGTACAAAGCTACAAGTACATAGCCGGACACCGACGGCGGGTCGCGCGTCGTTACACGTGTCGCGTCAGAAGAGATAAGAGCTATGCGATAGAAAGAGAGGCGCTCTGTAGGTTTATATAACTGGTAGGTATGCAGAGCTACGCGAGCTGAATTGAATGTTATTTCGTCATAGCAAGAGTCGCTATTTATTTAAATTTCTTTGTGTAGTGATGCTTCTGTCCCTTAGTATTCTGTGGTACAAAGCTACAAATACATAGCCAGACACCGACAGCGGGTCGCGCGTCGTTACACGTGCCGCGTCAGAAGAGATTAGAGCTATGCTATAGAAAGAGAGGCGCTCTGTAGGTTAATGACTGGTAGGTATGCAGCGCTACGCGAGCGAAATTGAATATTATTCCATCATAGCAAGAGTCGCTATTTGTTTAAATTTATTTGCGGAGTGATGCTTCTGTCTCTTAGTATTCTGTGGTACTTCTGCAATGAGTAGATATAATAATAGCAATTAACATGTTACATACAATGTTTACTGTTTTTGTGGTAAAGTCAAAGAGCGCCGACAGACCCATGAACTAAATATACCTACGGTTTACTACGCATACGTTTACAACGTTTGTACTAGTGACACAAGTCATACTCGTGAACGGGTGCTACTTATAGGGACTGGTCTGGTCTGGTCACTCTAACTGCTACTGTATAATATACAGGGAATAACATTAATGTGTAGTAATACTGAAAGGTGTGTATGGGTATCTAGTCATGAATCATCGGGCAGAATATACAACCAAAAAAACACTATTATATTTTCCATACAAAGTTTAAAAATTATTAATTTGAATTATTTTGGACAATCCTAACAAACTGTGGCCTAGTCGAGGTAGTACGGGTCACTGACCGAGCTACTTTGTGCCTAGGCACAAAACAGATAAGTACAGAAATCAATCTACATACAAAGTGCGCTCGAGCAACGCACACATAGACACCGCTCACGGACACGATATCTGGGCACAGTTGGGATGCGAGCGCGAGTGCCATCCGCTTGAGACACGCGTCTGTGAACATTTTTGTGCAAAAATGGAGCAACGAAAAAAGGATATTATAACTGTTCGGTGGACGGTTGTTTAAATTCAACATTAAACGGTGAATTGTCGTTTTTTAAGCTACCAGTTGTTTCAGAGAGGTAAGTAGGTATTTGCTTGTATTTCGATGGTTAATTTTCACGTAACACAAAATAGTTAGGTAGGTAGGTAAGCGCCCCGGCCCCCGGCCCTGCGCCTAACAAGCGAACATGACTTTGTGGCCTTGTCATATTTTTACAATTTAAAATTTGATATTTATTGTAGTATAAGCTGTGTTAGCCTTGTGTTCAATAATCTTAATGAGAAAGATGTTAATGTAAACTAATCGCATTTGTTTTGTCTTCAAAAAAACTTTATTCAGTTATAATAGTAACTGCGAAAAAATTATGTCGATATCTTGTACACTTATTTTTTTTAAATCAATCAATTTTCCTCCCAAAAACTTCCATCGCCGTCCGGTATGAAAGGTATGAAAAGTACATACATGAGATTAACTTCTGTATTTATCTGTTTTGTAGCCTAGGCGCTCTGTCTTTGAAAACGCCGAACATTTTACAAGGGCTTGATTTCGAGTCTCAAATACCGGAATTTCATACTGAACGGATCTTTGGACTCGGTCGGTTCCGTTCCCGAACCCACTCGTAAAAAAAAGGTATTTCCAAATTTTTACACGACTGCCCAAAAAGGAGTATTTCAGGGTTTACGTATGTATGTATGTATTTATTTATTCCACCATTACTTCTTATTGCCTGGACAGATTTGAATGCATTAAAACCATAATAAAAACATAGGTTTAAGTTTTTTTACCAGTTTTTTTTGCATGTTCGGGAACCGGTATACAAAAAAATCTCCGCGAACGGTACTTTTAATCTATGCCTTAACGTACCCGACTTGGCCTTGCCTTGATCAGTTTCAACTTTTTATCCAACTTGACGTCTTAGAATTCATATTCAGAAATAACCTAACGAAATTTCCGAAACGAAAACGGTCCTTATCGGTGGAGTTTTATGGGGCGGCGTTAGAAGGTAACTTTGTTTGTGCCGCTCGACCAATGAGGAGCAGCGGCTATTATTTATTAGGATTACATCTTTATGATTGGTGCAATACGAAACAAGGCTAGCGAATCATGAAGCGGCGGCGAATGTTTGATAGCTTTAGTGTTTGCCGCGTTTTGTCAAAGATTAAACAGGTTTATTTCTGAAAACTGACTAAGTAAAGACGCGTTATTGATTACTGACTGACGAACACTCTTTTACTATGCAATGAAATCAAATGTTGGAAATGTCTTAACCATCATTATCAGCCTATTACATTCCTACTGTTGAAATTCATGCATGATGATTTTTACATCCTATTCCTACGGTGGTTGGTGACCTCACGTATTTTTTAAGAACATCAGCCATCCCTAGTAGCATTTTATGTTGGCATCCATTGGCCAACAGTGGGGAATCCGTTGGGATGTAGTTAGTTGGATTGCCTGCATAAAACTAACATTGGCACAATGCAGTAAAATAATATCATTAAGTCCAACCATTTACCAACGTTGGGCCAATGCGAAACTGCCTACCGTTAGTTAAAAACTGTTGGCATATCTGCAGTGTTTGTATCGTAGGCCCTGATATGTATCAATAAACATTGGCCCGATGCAGTAAAATATTATCATTACGTCCAACCGTTTACCGAAGTTGGGTCAATGCTACTGCTGCCTACCGTTAGTTAAAAACTGTTGGCGTTTTTGTAGTGTATATATCGTAGGCCATAATAGATATCAACTATCAATGGCGCAATGCAGTAAAATATTATTATTACGTCTAACCATTTACTAACGTTGGGCCAATGCTACTGCTGCCTACCGGTAGTTAAAAATGTTGGCATTTTAGCAGTATATGCATCGTAAGCCCTAGTACACATCAACTAACATTGGCTCAATGCAGTAAAATATCATCATCACGTCCAACCATTTACCAACGTTGGGCCAATACTACTACTGCCTACCGTTAGTTAAAACTGTTGGCATTTCTGTAGTGTATGTATCGTAGGCCATAATAGATATCAACTAACATTTGCCCAATGCAGTAAAATATTATCATTACGCCCAAAAGCAATTACCAACGTTGGGCCAAGGCAACAGCTTATTTAGACCAATAGTTATTTAACATGAAAAACTTTTTCCAAAAAAATTAAACCGCCTTAAAAAACTTAAAAGGGAAAAATATCCTAATTTCGTAAGTCGGTGGCCATACAAAACAACAAACAAAACCAAAGCCGCCAACAAAACAAAAGTTTTATATTTTTCACTTTTCAGTGCCTACTTCTTGCCATCCAAATCCATTTAGAAACGGTAACACTAATAATGCAACTATCGGCCCATGTTTAATATAAAAAGAATTTTCTTTCAACTCCTAACCGTTGAGGAGTTGTACCTTCCATCATCAGCTCATCTACATGAGATGATAATAATCAGACGCAAATATTTGAACAGCTTAAGAAAGTATATGAAAAACGTAATATGTGCCCATAAAATTGAGGTTTGACCTCGGTTTCCCTGGGATCCCTTCATCAGATCCTGACTTGGTGATAATGGGACCACCTTAAGAGTATACTCTTTCAAATAAAAAAAGAATTTTGAGAATCGGTCTACAAATGGGGGAGAAATCTTTGAACATAAATAAAAAAAAATTCCCAACATACAGACGAATTGAGAACCTCCTCGATTTTAGAAGTCAGTTAAAAACCGACAGCTTCTATAAAATTAGACGTGAATTATACTGAACTATCTAATACGTAGTTATTTATGTACCACATTTCTTTATTTATTTTAAATTAATCCGTCTCCGATAGTGTGATAAGACGAATTTAGACGAATACTTAACTATCTAATACGTAGGTATGTAGTACTATGTATATAGGTAGGTACCACATTTCTTTATTTATTTTAAATTAACCCGTCTATGGTAGTGTGCTATGACGACGACATAGTAAGTACCTACCTATTATAAACACTCGTTAAAGCTAACGTTTCGTTGTTGTGTGCGCAATTCAAGAAGAAAACGGTAAGTAATCTTACAAGAATTTTACCTACACAGAATTACTGGGAAATAATTGAAAGTTTCGTATAGAGTGTTAGTTTATCGAAGAATGACTAATTATTTAGTGAAAAAGTAGGTTAGAACGAGTTTTGTAGGTAGGTACCTAATGTACTAATTTTGATCCTATGGCCTGTGCAGTAGGTAAGTAATGTTTTTACGATAAATATTCTAGTATATTGTTGGAAATACACAATTAACTAGCTTGTTAATGTACGTTGTAACATAATTTGTTTGGCTAATAGCTATTGATATTGTTGAGTATTGAAATATTGATAACGTAATCGTAATTCCAAGAATAATCTGACCATTTCTCCGTACTAACCTATGCGTTACCGGCGCTGTCCAGTCGCGCGCAGTGTTGCCAACTTAGTGGCTTTTCCACTAAAATTGGTAGTTTCAACCTATTTAGCGGCGAAATATTTCTTTTAGTGGCTGGTGGCTTTTTCTAGCGGTTTAAATTCTTTTTAACCGACTTCAAAAAAGGAGGAGGTTCTCAATTCGACTGTATGTATAATATTTTTTTTATTTTTTTTTATGTTCGTAGACGATTTCTCCCCCGTTTGTGGACCGATTCTCAAAATTCTTTTTTTAATTGAAAGAGTATACTTTTGAGGTGGTCCCATTGCCACCAGTTAGGATCTGCTGAAGGGATCCCAGGGAAATCGAGGTCAAACCTCAATTTTTATAAGCACTTACTACGTTATTCATATATTTTCTTAAGCCGTTCAAGTATTTGCGTCTGATAATCATCATATCATGTGGATGAGCTGATGATGGAAGGTACAACTCCTTAAAGGTTATGAGTTGACAGAAAATTCTTTCAAAATTATACAAACTAATGGGCTAATAGTTGTATTATTAGAGTCACCGTTTCTAAATGGATTTGGATTAGCAGAAGTAGGCACTGAAAAGTGATAAATAAAAACTTTTTTACAAAAAATTGAAACCGCCTTCATAAACTTACAAGAGAAAAATAACTTTAATTTCGGAAGTCGGTGGCTTTGGGTTTGTTTGTTGTTTTGAATGGCCACCGACTTCAGAAATTAAAGTTATTTTTCTCTTGTAAGTTTTTGAAGGCGGTTTCAATTTTTTGTAAAAAAGTTTTTATTTAAACATTAAATTACACAAAATGCGCATATATTTTTTTTACAGCTATATTAAGGATATGATGTGCTTTGAGATTAGAAGGAAAATGCTGCAATGCATATGAAATAAACGTTGTAAAACGAATCGGTACCAAAGAATCATAAATAAATCCGAAACTGACGATGATGGTCCAAATAAAAATGATTCGCCTAAAGATGACGAACAAATTTAGAATAGCTTTTGTTTTTAAATAATTTGTAATAATTTTTAAATTTATCTGTTCATGTTAATTTGTTCTACACTAGGATACATTGTTTTATTACGGAGTTTCAGTGCCTATCTTCCAGCTTCTTCATCAGATCAGTTCGATCGGTATTATTTTCACTCGCTTCGTCGCTTCACTATTCGAGATATCTTATACCTATTCAAACAAAAAAAAATATTTTGAGCAACCGGCTGTATATGAAGGAGTTATATATAAACTGTTTTATACCCGAACAAAAAAAATAGAAACATCCGAATGACAACTTCCTCCTTTTGGGCAGCCGGTTATAAAAACTATTTTTTTAGTGGAAATTGCAGGAGTTACGCGTCTAGGACCATGTATGCATGTATGTTACTTTATGGAGTTCCAGAGACCAAACGCGTCAGCCGATTTTGATGATTCTTACGTCTATCGATTCTTCTTGACCTTGCGAGTGTCACTAGCTACTAGACATGCGCAAAACAGTGCATTGAAAAGTAATGTGATATGGCATCACATTTCGTACCGAGTAATATTTCATTACTTCATCACCCCAAACATCACCTGAGATGGTCGCGTCGGACGCACTATCTATCACTTGTGTGATATTGTAATGGAATGCTCGAATGCAATAGCAAGTGATAGTTATAGCGCATATACATGAGATAGCGAGTTACTTATTTTTTTGTGACTGGAGCGAGTACATCAAATCAAAATAACAATATCGTTTTGAGCGAGAGGTTCAAAACATTCAAATATTACGGGCGGGGGCGGTGCCAAAATAACCTATTGTCGCCTTAACTTTCAAGTAATACGGTTTTAAATGGAAGTTCAATCAAGTGGCAGGCAGGGCGCACGTGCGATGAAGCTCGCTTCCTCTCTCTCAGACGCGCGCGCGAATAGTGTCAGTGAGGCATAGACTCGATAGACATAATGCAATGAACAGAACAGTGCACTGTGTGATGCTATGGTGTGATGTGTAATGTTTAATTTAGTCGAGTAATATGTAATGCTACAGTACTCGATCGGGTAATATTACGCGTAATGCATCAATCGCATTACTTACACATGTCTACTAGCTACATTAAAATTGAAAAAAGAAAAATGGCGGCTTTTGGGCGCCATATTGTGGGGATCTAAATTTTATTTTCTTCCAAACCCATCGTGTGGGGAAAATGAAGGGTTTTATGAGGTGATTACAAAAAGATGTAACACTCATATGTTTAAAAGTAATACAAAAAAAATGCAACTAAAAAGTCGTGGTGGTTTGAGTAGTTGAATCTGGTGCAGATAAAGTTGAACTGTTGGCAACACCGGTCGCGCGGCCATTTTCTTTAGTTTTACCAGTATTTAATGTACTTTGTGGTTTTACCGCGCCATTTCTATTTCGACCGGGTTCGCACTGCATGTTCGCTCGCAAAGATACAAGATTACTTTATAATTATTATACTTTTATTACCTACTTTCGCTCGGTTGCATGGTGAAAATGTTTAAGGTGGTAGAATTTCAAGATGCCAGTGTAGGCATCATTCGAAAAGAATGGATGACTCCACGAAAGCGACAATGTCTGTGGCCGCCTCACAAAATAATTTCCAAGTTTAATAAGTGCTTAATGACCCAAACAGTGCCAGACGGAGATTGGCCGGTGTATCCAATTCAACGTACTTTTTACGAAACAGGTGAGTTAAAACTCCTCGCGGCATACGTACCTACCATGAACTCCGGGTTCCCGCTGGCATAAGTACCTACATGAATGCCACTCGCTTCCCGCCTAAATAACGACTTTCTTTTTGTTTTATGTGTAACACAAAGTTGTTTAGTAACGCGTTTCAACAATATCAAGCAAAGTCTATCCATTGTTTTATTTGCCTTTGATATCTATAGTGGTGGCTTTTAAAGTTGTACTGTTGTGGTGTGCGAAGAAAATAGAAAGCTGTTGTATCGTATCGTACTCTGTCCCTACTTTTCAGTAGGTACTTATCTAGCCAGTTTCAACAACTGATGCATACCTACTCGATAAGTATAAAAATGATTAATTATGAGGATTCATAGAAGCCCCGGTATCTAGGTATACACCTTACTAATAAAATATTATTTTACAGATGACATATCGAAAGCTAGACAAAAATGTAAAAAGGCTGAAAGCGAATCGGAATTGGCTTCGACTGATAAAGAAGTAGAAACGGAAAAAAGTACAAGGAAGAGGAAAGTTCGTCGTCTTCAAATTGACAGTGATGACCATGAAGAAAGTGATGATGAATGTCAAATCAAATATCCAATCCCGCCAAAAGTAATTTTACCACCAGTACGTACAACTAGTTCATCACCGAGACTTTTACAAGATTTTATGGTTGGTAAGTAAAAAAGTTTTTGGTAGATTATATCACCTCATATGATATAACACGAGTACAATACTTTATTGCGCTCTAAAAACAGAAAGTACAATTAAAACTATAATATATGTATACAGGTGAAATAAAATCTGGTAACAGTCGCGGCCTTATCACTTTTCTTCTAGACAACTAAGGTGATGTTAATAAGTTAAAGCTAGCTAGGATTTCTTTTCACTTTTATGTGTAAGTGTTCAATGAGATTGTTTATAAATTATCATTATAATAACAATAGTGCCCACTTTACAGATTCTCCAATATCTTCACATATCTCAATTCCAACTGACGAGGAAACCACACCAACGAAATTGTGGTCAAAACATACAAAAAAAACAGTCTTGGAAAAAATTAATTCTTCTTTAGGTAAATATTTATGAAGTTGTTTTTTACATCAGTGTTTTATGTAGTTTTTGGCCCAAGATTCAAAATGGATAAATTATTGTGTTAAATGGTCTGGTAAGATTTTAAAACAATGAGATGACTATGGTTTTGCAATCTACTTTATAAGAAATTTACTACATTAATAATATTTTAGATGTCATTGCCGAATGTCTCGGACACATGAAAAGCGAAATTGAGGAACTGAAGCAAACTCAAAATGATGTTTTATTGAGAATATCATCCCCTTCTTCAACTGCACTAGCCACTTTACCAGTAGAGATAGACTTGCCATTGAAATCAATTGACGACCTTAGAAACATTATAAATTGGCTTGAAAATGAAGAACACAAAGAACAATTGGTAAGTCTATTAATATTATAATAGAAATATACAAGAAAGCAAGGCTACTGGACCCACTGATGATGTATAATATACTATGTAGTTATAATATTACTATTATATAAATATAATTATCGATTACACATGCTTTTATTTATAACTAGCTGCTTCTGCCAGGGGTTTTGCCTGCAGAAAGATCGTTTTTTTTAAATAATTTATAGCCTATGACTTCCTGATAATTTAGCTTTTTGTACAGTAGTTTCGGAGTTTATTCAGTACAAACAAAAAAATCTTTCCTCTCTATAATATTTGTATAGATTGCTTATTGACTTTATGAGTTATGTTCTTTTTGTTGCAGATTAATAATTTGAGCTATATTGGTGGCAAAGGAACTGGCACAATTACCAGAAGAATTCTGGAACGTGTTTTCACCAACTCTTTGGCAATACAATGTAACTGGACGGGAAAGAATAATAAGTTCAGTTTGAAAAATTTACAACTGATTAATGTCATCATAGGTATGTACGTATATGACTATGGAAATTACACTTAGGCCCAGTTTTTTGATCCCGAGTTAACTCAACCAATAGTTAAATATGCTAATTAATAATGCTATTAACTCGGGATCAAAAACTGGGTCTTAGTATCTACTAAGACCCAGTTGAAAATAATACATATCATCATAACAAAAAATTTACCTATCATAGGTAAATTTATTGTTATGATGATAGGTATTATAAAAAATTTAAGTAGGTAGTAGGTAAAAAATTTACCTATCATAGGTAAATTTATTGTTATGATGATAGGTATTATTTTGACTAACAATTTAAAAAAAAAATTACATATAATCATATAAAACAAAACCATGCATAATTTTTAAGCAATTGCGACTAGGAAATTTTATGATATTATATTATCAAAAATAAAATTTAAATAAAATTGTTTGTTTATTGTGTCTCTAATGGTTACATTTACAAATGTGAATGAAACACTGGGGCTGTTTCATTCACGTTCAAGTAATTAATAATACTTGTATTAGGGTTGTTCCGCTCCTTCCTTTAATTGATAGTTAAACGATATTGAGACTATAGAATTTAAATAAATTATATTATAACTATGGATTGCGTTATTCTAAATCAAATGATGTTTACAGCCGCAGTGCGAAAAAACAAAGTGGCTGAGACAGCAACTGAATCTGAAATCACAGGTGTCATAACAAGCTGGTTTAGGTTTGCTAGAGACCGAAATGGCGGACGAGAGAACAGACGAACAAGATCAAGCATGTAACAGCAGCTCTACACGACAATATTCTGGATTATCTGCAAGAACAAAGAGGCGTCACCGAAAGGCAATAAAAACTGAATTAAGAGGTAAATTAAGGATACAAGATGAAAGTATTGTTACTAGTAATAATTCAAGTACTGATCCATCATTTATCAATGAACATGAAAAGATCCCTTTCACGCATTATATTTCTTATACTGGTAAAATGGAAAATGCAGATTTTAAGGGTACTGATCTTACCAAATCTCTTATTTCATGGTCTTTCAGGACATTACCCATACTGCTGTAGATGGTTTGTTGAAGATTTTAAAACCACTTCATCCGTTTTTACCTAAAGATTCACGGACTTTATTATGTACACCAAGGGACATTAATGTTATAGAATGTGGGGGTGGTTCATTCATTTATTTTGGTCTTTTCGCTCATATAATAGAGAGAGCTTCATGTGGCTTGATACAAGAACATTATCCTATAATTGATAGAAAAATGCGTCAAATGAATATTGATTTACTTTTATCTGTTAGCCTTATTATAGATGGCTTGCCAGTACACTCTAGTACAAATAAGTAATTCTGGCCTATTTTATGTGTGTTAGACCAGAGTATCAATACAAAACCCTTTATTGTTGGACTTTACTATGGCGAAACAAAGCCACAAGAAGTGAATAATTATCTAAAACCCTTTGTGGACGAATGTATTGATTTGGAAAAAAATGGTATTACATTAAATGAACAAAAATATGCTTTTCGAGTTAGTTGCATTGTTGCTGATGCACCAGCAAGAGCCTTTATAAAGTGTATAAAATCTCACAATTCTCTGCATGGCTGTGAGAAATGTACTCAAGAAGGTATTTATATCGGCAGGACTACATGGCAATATGAATCAAATTTAAATCAACTTAGAACCGATTATGCCTTTCACAATGAACAGTATGAAGACCATCAGTTAACTAAGACAGTACTTACAAATCTTGATATTGGATTAGTGACGCAAGTACCTTTGGATTACATGCATTTAGTGTGCTTAGGAGTAGTGAAAAAGTTAATCCGTGTTTGGATTGAAAAAGGACCAAAAAAGTGTAAGTTGAGTGCACATAAAGTGACTCAAATATCGGAGAGATTGCTACAAATTAGTAAAAACAATTACCCTACAGAGTTTTCTAGACGACCTCGACCTATACAGTTATTTAAATATTGGAAGGCTACAGAATTAAGATCTTTCCTTTTATACCTCGGCCCTGTTGTTTTATCAAACATCATGTCAAAAAAATATTTTACTCATTTTTTAACACTGCATTGTTCAATTTATATATTATGTAGTGATTTGTGTGCCGAATTTGAATGGCGGGAGTACGCAAATAAGTTATTGCATTGTTTTGTTCGTAACGTACCAATTCTATATACGAAAGAACTTCTTGTGTACAATTTTCACAATCTTTTACATCTTACAGCAGATGTTGAAAACTTTGGAAAGCTAGACAACTTTTCCGCATTTCCTTTTGAAAATTTTATGGCTAACATTAAACGAATGGTTCGATCGCACAACCACCCATTAGAACAAGTAGCCAAAAGAATGGGTGAATTGAAATGTATCGGTGAAAACCCTCAAATATCAACCGTAGTCAAAAAGAAGAATGTAATACATAAGATTATTTTAGATAATAATTGCAATGTAAATATTAATTCGTGTTTCAATACCAAAGATGGTGATATTGTTAGGATAAAAACCATTGAAAAGATTTCTGACAGTACCTTATTTAAATTGGGTTGTGATTGTTTTGTCGATAAGACTGATTATTACAAAGTACCTATTGAAAGTAGTCGCCTAGGTATATATAAGGTTTGTCGTTCCAAAAATGTTTATATTTGTTCATCGATTTTGGATAAAAAATGTTTACTTTTACCTAATTATAATGAAAATGAAACATTTGTATGTTTTCCATTTGTTAATATGATGCTAAGTCATTAAATAAATTAAGGGGTGTGAGTCTATCTGGCAGGCCTCAACGAGATTTATCAACAGGTGATAGCTTTCATAAAGACATTATTTTGTATTTATGTTTTTATTTTTTTGTTATTATGTAATTGTATTGCGCAAACGCAAATTTAAGCAGGTCCGTTGGTTGAATACTTATTTAATTTATGAATATCTTCTGAAGTATAGCTCGCAGAAAGTCGAAATTTTGGATTTAATTATTTCTTACTCCGAGAACTATTAAGCGAACTGAAAGTATATTAACAATAAAAATAATCATAAAAGGCCCGCTAGCTAGACACTTCATAATAAAAACACTATTTGATCAAAAACTGTCGAGGTACAAAATATATCTTATTTATTTTCTTTAGGCACAAAATAATGTTTTTATGAAAAGCTATCACCTGTTGATAAATCTCGTTGGGGCTTACCAGACTCATACAATTAAGATGTTTATTTAAGCAAAACTAGCGACCCCATTTGATTGTGTCTCTGCAAAATTTTTGTATGAATAAAAGCGATTTATTTTAATAACATATTTTATTTCTAATTATATTTGTTCCACAGCTAGGATACTGGAATACTATACTAAACCAAACCCCAACCGTTTGCCTATTGTAGGGTAACCGTCAATATTGTGTGAGGCCCAGCGAACACCGCTGGAGGCGCGGCGGAGCGCATTTGAAGACAACAATTTAATATAAACCTTAACTACCTTGACATACGGTCAATATAAGAATAAATTCGCACGCATGCTCTCGCTCCGAGTACCGCGTGCTAATTTATTCTTATATTGACCGTATGTCAAGGTAGTTAAGGTTTATATTAAATTGTTGTCTTCAAATGCGCTCCGCCGCGCCTCCAGCGGTGTGCGCTGGGCCTCACACAATATTGACGGTTACCCTACAATAGGCAAACGGTTGGGGTTTGGTTTAGTGTAGTATTCAATTCCAAGGCCCCACAATGCAAAACAACCATGGCCCTCAGTAGGAAATTCTACAATGGCCCTCTGTAGGAAATTCTACAATGGCCCTTTGTAGGAAATTCTACAATGGCCCTCTGTAGGAAATTCTACAATGGCCCTCTGTAGGAAATTCTACAATGGCCCTTTGTAGGCAATTCTACAATGACCCTTAGTTGTAGGTCACAACCAATGGCCCTCTGTAGCAAAATTCTACAATGGCCCTTTGTTGTTGGCCACAACCAATGGCCCTCTGTAGGAAATTCTACAATGGCCCTTTGTTGTAGGCCCTACCTCTATAAGATGGCCAAATCTAACCGTTGTCCAACTAACGACGTTTACGTGGCCCAACCAAATGCCAACAATAAATGCTATTAGGGATGCTCGCTCTTATTAGACGTTCATACTGATTAGATCCTTATTCCTAAATGTTAATTGGAGCGATGATGCTTAATGCTGTAATTAACAAGTAAGCATTAAGAAAAATAAAAAAAATACCCTGCCAAAAACATTATATGATAATTTATATTATTATTTATTTATTTATAACTTGCCTATGTCACTTGGGATGATTTAAGGATTCCGAGGATACCCCATACATCCAAATCTGTTGAGGCATTTATTGTGTAATAAAAAAACGCACATACATTAACCCCGAAAACATTACATTCCTTTTTTGGGGAGTCGCGTAAAAAGCAGTTTGCTTGAAAGTTAGTTGTAAAGTAAGGTTGATAGGACAGCTGGCTTTGCTAACTGAAGATAAAATTTGTTTGTCAGATCTGTACACGCGGCGCACTAATATTCTTTGTCACAAGTTCATTGCTCTTTATCAGCTGATTGTTAGGGTTGAAATGAACTTGATTACCAGAAATGTTTAAATTATCATATCTTGTGATTTTAAAAATTTTCTGGTAATTTGCACTTGGACTTGAATTATTAATAAGCTTCTATATGCGTGGTTTAATTATTACTACACATTTATGTTACACGCTGTATACTGTATAATATAATATAATACCTATTTATATAATATTCATATTTTACTTATATTACTTATATGTTACTGATACTATGTACGTATTAATATTTAGTTTTCTTTGCTATGACTATCGGACATCTCTCGCACTTCTAGTTTTAATTTTAATTAGATATAATTTATACTTCATGGTTCATTGTTATATTTTTTGACACTTTAAAAGATTAAGAAAAGAGACATCCCCGCAGAGTTTCTTAGTGATCTTCTCTAGCGGGCGTATTTCCGAAGCACTGGTAGTCAGTTTTCGCATTTCTTTCCTGGGCCCGGACTTCAATTTGAGTATGAGAACACGGTAACCTTTTGTTTCAAAGTTATGATAATTTAAGTTAAAATGTTTAACGTTATTTTAATTGATTTATATTATGAGTATATGACGTTTCAAAGTGCATTTTTTGTGCCTATTTAATAAATATCTTGACTTTTGAGATTTATAAAGCGGTGCGGTGTGGTAGCGGTGGGGCGCGCCTTCGTGAGTGAACACCCGCCGCCTTCTCACTACCTTGAATCGAACAATGCGGTCGATCTGCCAGTTACAAGAAAATAACAAAATTATTGTTGAAAATATATTTTTCAAGACAAGCTTTTAACAAATTCGTAATTGGAACCGCGAGCAGATTAAAATGAGCCCAAACACTAGTAGTTTACGATTATCCGTCAAGGAGATCCATTGCCCACCTTCCCTTTCCCTGCCCAGGTCACCATATTATTGCGTTGTCATCGAACTTTGACAAGTGTGCAAGATTCAATCTCCTTAAGATTAGAGAAAGTGGTTTGATTAACTTACAAGATTTTACCCAAATAATAAACATGGCAAGCTTGTAAAATGTGTCTGTGCATGGTGTGGGAGCAACGGATATTCACTAATAGGCCGTCCCACACTGCCCTACCTTGTTTGTTTAAGCCAATAGATTCTTGGTCAAGAAGTAACGACGTGTTTCTAGAACGAGTGGGAAATATATGGTTTAAGATACTTTATTTCTCAAAAGAATGGATTCACTTACATAAGAAAACATAATGTTAAACAATTTTGGGCTAAGCATACTTTGGCCGAGCAGCTCAAGCGGCGGAAATATGCTAACCTCGGTAGCGGATACATATTTGAGCTGTTTGGTGTGTAGACTTTGGGTCCGTGAAGACCGGGAGCCATCGTATTTTCAAAAGTCTGTCAGAGCGCCTGGTCGATGCGACGCGTGACCAAAATGCTGGGACTTATTTGGCTCAACGTATCAATATTGCAATCCAACGGGGCAATACTGCCAGCATCTTGGGTACGCTGCCAACTGGTAGTGGGTTGGAGCATTTGAGCTATCTATAGGCCGTTAATGGTATATGACTTGCCCAATTGCTTCTCCTTGTAAGTAGTTAGTTTAGTTTTAGTAGGTAGAGTGTAGAGTTGTTTTCAGTAATAAAGGCATTCGCCCGTTGAAAAAATAAGCGTACATTAAAATAATATCAATGGTGTAAGAACAATGCGGGAAATTATCAAATAATAAACCCAGGATAGCCAGAATTTAGGTTTATTTTATACAATATACATAATGTGTACTCAGATTCAGACGCTTCGAGCTGTCCGTTAAGGCTTATCTAGGCTTATCTTATCTCGGTCTTTCGGTGCAAACTCCTAAAGCGGCCGTCTATTCCCAGTAACATTCCCCTTGTTCTTCTTATACCCATCATAGTTATATGTACTATGGCCTATAGGTAGAGGTTTCTTGTAACTGTCGATAGCGGCGGTTTCGACGCAGTTTCGTTTCCCGAAACTGTTGGGGCAGCAGGGTCCTTTGCGGCAGTCGTATTGTTCGCGGCATTCGGGACCGCGGACTTGATTGGCAGGGGGGCATCTGGCAATGGCCTGGAGCGCTAAAAATACATACGTCCAATTTTTTTTTTTTTATGTAACTGAATGACGAGACGAGCTGGTCGTTTGCCTGATGGTAAGCAATACGCCAGTCCATAACAATAACAGCACCACCCAGAACTTTGTTTTGCAAAATCTTGCGCGGCGCTGCACTGCGCTCGTCACCCTGAGACAATTAGCTGTTGAGTCTCATAATGCCCAGTAATTTCACTGGATACAATGCCCTTCAAACCGGAACACAGTAATGCTTGCGCACTACTGCTTGGCGGCTGAATAACTGGCATAGCGGTGATACCCACCCAGACGGCCTCCCGCATACGAAAAACCTACCACCAGTAAACCAGTATTTAATTGATTGACAGTTTATACACTGAAGAGCAATTTATTGTAGTCTTGTTCTTTTTGTCTGGTTAGTCTAAGTGCTTCCACCGACGTCAGACACTTTGTAGGTCCGTTAAAATCGGTACGATTTTTTCACCGTCATTTGTCACCTGTTTTGTGACCGACTTTTTGTAGGCCATTGGCTTTTTTAGGGCTGGAAGAGGGAGTTGTTATAAGGACTCGTTTTTCTCACCGACCTTTAGTCCTGCCTGACCCTGACAACGTTTTTTGTACAGTACGCGCAATCTATGTTGACCGCCCGCCACATATTCATTCGGATATGGAATCCCATATAATCGAGGTACGTATAGACAATAATTAGTTAGACTACTTTGTCTAGATTAGTGATGGGAAATTCCCATCCATTATATAAAGCAATTTTTTTAATGGTTTTTGTACACGGGAGAAAAGGATAATATTATATAAGTATTTCCTTATATATATCATTTGTAATATAATTATATTTATAAAACACCTACCAATAGCCAGGAGAACTGATACGATGACAAGTTGTGCGTTTGGGTTTCCTGTAAATAGAATATAAAGTAATAAGTCCCATATAATCTGTCTGAAACTTTCAGTGTAGCTCACAACTCGATGAGAATGCATTCTAAATCAATTTCTTAGCATGTCATACCGACCTAACCTCAAAAAACGCATAATAAACGTGGTTTTAGATAAAAAAAATAATTTGTCACTTGTTTATTATTTAATTTTAAAATAAGTTTACAACTTACCCATCTTTGATCTACAATGTCAACTGATCGAATATAATAATAACAATGGGTGTTTCAGGCAAAAACAGCTTATTTATTCGCTGGCAGTCCCCTAAATAGGCGACGGGTGCGTAGGAGATAATAAATGCACTGAGTCGACTAGGTCAAAAGTGTCATGACTCACGAGGTAGTGACTCAGATACATTCATTGACGATTCAGTAGCAGTTCTCTGTCTACAACATAAATGTCAAAGCACAATGACATTTGACGCCATTTGCAAAAAATATGGCACATTACATAGGTAACATAGTTATAATTTTCTTGCTTCTCTTACTAATTTAATACCTACGGATTCAGTATACTGATTTATAAATCTGTCCCAAGTTTGACTGGCTTTGTAAATAGTGATACCGAATGAAAGAGACTGAATCTTATAACACAGGATTTATCCTAGTTAGGAACCCATAATTCAAATTCAAAATTTCAAATTCAAATTTATTTAATCAAGTAACCAGCCCCCGTAACCATATCTCCCTCAAGCGCCAATCGTATATCGTGTTGAGATCAGATTAAGGTGTATATTCACTACAACAATATTTTATGATGCCATATATTGTCCCATTAAGTTTGTCTCAACTTGTAGTTATCGTATTTTGGTGTAAATGAAGAGATTAATTAGTTTTCTTGTCTGAATCGACAATTACTAGACCGTATCTCAGTAGTCGCAGTGAAGCTATACCTTAATTTGAGCTCAACACGATATACGATTGGCGTTTGAGGGACATATGGGTTGGCGGGCAGGACTCATTACTTCAAACACAAATAATCACAATAACCAGAAAATAAAAATAAAATGGCAACAAATTCATACAATATAGGGAATAATCATGCAAATTAAAGACAAATACCTACCTACGGAAAATTTAAATAGAATTTAAGAATATAAATAATAAAGCTACCATTTTCTAACCGGCATTGGGACTGCGACATGCCTGTCGCAGCCCATCTAGAGAGAGACGGCAGTTGAGCGGCTGCTCAGACCCGTTTCCCCGATGGTTCACCGAACATCATCCCGAAACACGACTAGGTCGCTTGACGGCATGGCTTTGTTCGGTGGGTGGTATTACAACCACGGCCAGAGCCTACCACTCCAAAGCGCGTAAGCGGGTTTCATCACGATGTTTTCCTTCACCGTTTTAGAGCGAGCGTGCATAATCTGCACTTAACTATAAGTCATTGGTGCAGGGCCGAGTCGGGATTCGAACCCAAGTGCGTCAGATCGAAAGGCGCACGCATTCCCGCTGAGCCACACTCGCTCAAAAATCCGATTTCTTGCCTGAATGCGCGGCGCTTGAGGGACATAGGTAATTATGGCTAGCTTATAAAATTAATTGTACCATACGATTTGTATTTGCAATAAACTGATGGATTGATCGAATTTTATGATGTGAATTAATTTATGAAACCTTGACAACCTCATCAAAATCCGTCTCCTTTTTGAGTTTACAAAACTGTTATAAAGATTCCTGCAGAAGCGGGCTCAATCGTCAAGAGAAATAAGATTTTTTTTTTATAACGCAACGCCCAACGATCACATACATAGATCCTGGCCCCTAACTAGGATTCCCTGTAGGAACTGTGAGGACCATGGTCTCACAACACCCAGACACGAAACAAATGCTTGCGCTTTTTTTTCTGTGCACAAACATTTGTCCCGTCGCGGGAATCGAACCTAAGTGGTGTATGAGGTTTGAGCCAACCTGCCTAACCACTACATCACAGAGGCTGTCAAACTTGACAGCAGATGGGTGAGTTTTTGAACGGGATCTCTATGGCAGCTTGCTACATCATTTTGTTGTTAGAAATATTGAATTTTGTAAAATGTTTTTTCTGTCTGTTTAGACATATTTATCAATATAATCTGACCAATTTTTTTGCAGAAATGATATCTTCTCCAAAAGTGACGTTTTTTTAAAACTGTGTAGTTATTATTAGTGGACCTGAGAACTGCATCCCAGTAGTGGAAATAAAAAAGGATATATAATAAAAACATTTGGAGTTTGTAGTACATAAATTGGTCTATTTATTGCTATTCGTTCAAAAATTTTTCATGAACTCCGTTGCCGTTTGTATATTTCAGCTCACAATTCTACAACACTCGTGAAATATAACAAATATATTATTTAATATTTAGAACTCAATTGTAATTAGGTCTCAGAGTTACAGAAAAGATAATATATCGTCCCCTTACTGCAAAAACCATCTAAGTGCGCGTTTTAACAAAAATGAGTTACGAATACCATTAGAATCTCCTCTTCAAGATCTACATACTAATGTAAAAAGTGCAAAAAGCGTACTTAGTTGGTTTTTGCAGGAAGGGGACGATATATAAATTACCAGGTATACCCGTCAATGTAGGTATATGACATAAATGGCGGCCTTTAAAATAAAATTCAGCACATTTTTTTTTAATTGTTATCCGATTTCCAGATCGACAAAAGACACAGATGCTCAAAAAAAAGAATACAGCCTTATCAGTCACACTGGAGACATGCGAGCGTTTTTACGCGACGAACTCGCGGCGAGTTCGCCGCATTCCTTCAATATTGTACACTTGCACTCAGACGCCGCTAGCGCCGCCTGAAATTCCGTTATGGTGGATATGGGCTTATTCTGCTAGTGACTGTCCAAAAGACGCAGCCTAGTGTGATAAGTAATAAGGTTCATATAGTAAGTAGGGAAACCTCGAGTCACAATATAGTCTAGAATGTAGATTACTTCATACTTTGAATGTATATATAAATAGCAATAGGTTTAACTAAAATGTCATGAGATATCAGTTCTAGGCGCGACTGCACTTGTTCCTCTTGGTGGAAGGGTCCATCTTGCACACCTCATGAGGCTGACACTTCACGTTGTCGCAGTACACTCCCACTCCGCCTCCTGGAACAAACATGAAGCCACACCATCATTGATTCAAAAGTTGAAAGCTCTCCTATTAGCGCCACAACGAATGGTACCACCTCTTTTTTTTTTTTACACTTAATAGATCTATGTTTGGCCACTATCTCACCTGATGTGAAGCGATGATGTGGCCTAAGATGGAGCACATAGATCTAGAGAGAGACGGCAGTTGAGCAGCTGCTCAGACCCGTCTCCCCGATGGTTCACCGAACATCATCCCGAAACACGACTAGGTCGCTTGACGGCATGGCTTTGTTCGGTGGGTGGTTATTACAACCACGGCCAGAGCCTACCACTCCAGAGCGCGTAAGCGGGTTTCATCACGATGTTTTTCCTTCACCGTTTTGGAGCGTTTTCTTTGCCAGTTATTCTGCCGCCTGCCGCCCGGCAATACCTAGTGCAAGCGTTACTGTATTCCGGTTTGAAGGGCATTGTAGACAGCGGAATTACTGGGCATTATGAGACTGCTATGGTCTCAGGGTGACGAGCGCAGTGCAGTGCCGCACAGAATTTTGCATAACAATGTTCTGGGTGATGCTCAACTGTTATAGGTGTTGCTTACCATGAGGAGAACGGCCCGCTCATCTCCTCACTCAAATACATGAACAAGAAAGAGACAGATTAAAAAAAATATCTAAAAATCAAGTTTTTATGCGCCTTCTGGGGTTAAGATTTTTTGGCATTGCATTCTAATAAATGGATGCATTGTCATCAATTACCTACCCTGAAAGGTTCAGCCGGATAGATAATCGGGAAGTGCCTCAAATTTGAGCTGCAAGATTCCAACCGGATCGCAAGACAGACAAACAAGAAAGTGACTTGATAAAAGGGTGGTAAAGAAGAAAGTGTCGCGTCGGACAAAACATAAAATGTTTAGCTGAACTTGAATGACGATTACGACATAGCAGGTAAATAACCAAACTATTATCGTAGCTGATCGTAAACCATAAATAAAATCCATAAACAATTGCGATTTAACGGCTGCAAATGTGAGTTAACATTGAATTGAGACAGACTTATCAAGCTATTCTCATATATGTATGTAGGCAGGTTTAAGACGCGTCTTGGGGTAAACCCTTGCACCTAGACCACAAACCTCTCTATATACATATATATAAATAAATAACGCCCAACGATCACATACATAGATCCTGACCCCTAACTAGGATTCCCTGTATCTAGGTGACCAGGAACTATGAGGACCATGATCCCACAACACCCAGACACGAAACAAATTCTTGCGCTTTTTTTTCTGTGCACTAACATTTGTCCGACCATTACACCACAGAGGCTGTCTATGCAAAAACGACTAGATTTTGATGAAATATGTAGGTACTTTTAGGACTTGGAAGTATACATAGGCTACTTTTTATTCCGGGAAACCGCGGGTGGAACCGCAGGGCGCAGCTAGTTACTCATATTTTCATGTTACTGATGGGACATTAACATATCGTAATTTATGCGCGGGAGGCCGTCTGGGTAGGTACACAGCTTTGCCAGCTATTCTGCCGCCAAGCAGTAGTGCGCAAGCATTACTGTGTTCCAGTTTGAAGGGCATTGTAGCTAGCGAAATTACTGGGCATATGGGACTTAATATCTGATGTCTCGGGTTGATGAGCGCAATGCAGTGCTACCCAGTGCTTTTTATGGCATTAAAAGTTCTGGGTGGCACTGCAATTGTTATGGGTAGGCGTGGCGCTTACCATCAGGTAAACGACTAGCTCGTTTCATCACTCAATAACATAAAAAAAACTCAGAACTTCTTACCACCATGTTTGTTAGAGCCTCCGGTTCCCTGTCCCCCAGTGGCAGGCACCGTGCAAGACTTGGCATTGCAGCCGTTCTGGCAGCACACCTTGCCGTTGCCGCACTCATAGTCCTGCACGCACTTGGGGCTGCAACTGTACACCTTGGACGGGAGGGGGCAGTTGCCAGCTGGAACGCAGAAGAGAGGGTGAAATAGGGGTGCGATCATTAAGAGGTGTGATATTTTAGTAGTGATTGTTATGCAGATATTTCTAGAGCTTTGCATTTTTACTACAAGTAGGTGTACTTAGGTTTTGTAGTCAAATGTGTTTCAAACTATATTATAAATACTCATTTAAAAATTCTTCAAAGTTGTATATTTGTTTTTTTATATAAACGCCTAACGTTCAGAACTATGAGGACCATGGTCCCACAGCACCCAGACACGAAACAAATATATAGGTATTATACACTGTTTTTCGTGCATAAGCATTTGAATGGTATCGAACCCACAACGTCCATGGTATATGAGATAAGAGCTGACCTCCCTAACCAATACACCAACAGAAGCTTTCCACACCCACATAGTTTGCCCGGTGACTGCATGGATGCGGTGTAACCACAAAATGGTGTAACCAATATTAGAAACCGCTTCAATCACGATGTGTGAAGAGCGTTCAATTCACAGAAATGTACAATCAATGCATAACTCATAGAATGTAAGAAATGTTTATTCCCAAAAACAATAGGGGATCGGACAACTTTTCAGAAAGTGTTTTTAATGATACCAAATGTGTCCAATTTCGGAATAGTCAATAGTACTATGTATAGTTCAGTAAATAATCTTAATAGGGGATCGGACAACTTTTCAGAAAGTGTTTTACATTAACTACGTGAATATATATAGCCATGAAAAATACTATTTTAATTAAATAACGATCTAAAAGTACCTAAAACTATGTTTAAATATTATGTTTCAAATATTGCCGCGCAAAAGGTCACCTCAAAACTTTTGATGTCATATGTAGGTAGAAAACGACAAAGTCTTCGAAATAAAACTAGCAAAGAGATTATAATACGTTTTGTGAAGTTTGGGCACTATATTGTAGTAATAGAACGAAAAAATTAGCAAAAATACATTTTATAAAAAGCAAAAACGTAAATTAAACACAAGCTTGATTCACGGCATTTGCCTACAAATGACGTCATGCGCTGTGATTGTTGTTTGTTTGAGATGAAGAACAAATTAAAAATGTCAGAATTATTCGATTTTATTTATTGATTTAAAAATATAAATCATTATTATTTCACAAAAATATTGATTGAATTATCTTTCTGGTTTGACGAACATTCGTTCTAACTACATTTTAGATTTTTTCTCGATTACTGTCCGATCCCCTATTTGTCACATTATAAAACCAATTATTTGTTTAACTTATTCAATCTAATCTAATAAACTACTACCAGCGGGCAACGATACCAAAATGCTGGCAGCATTGCTACGTTGAATGGCAATGCTTATCCTTTGGCCAAAATATAGGCCAGCATTTAGGTCAAGTGTTGGCTCGACCAGAAGATTTGCAGTATCTTTGAAAACTATGTGCCCCGGTCCCCAAGGTCCTAGAGCCTCGTCCTAGTCACAGAATTAGATTTAATTAAAATCGTTCTAACTCTATGGCGTAAGTAGGTACTCCTTGCTCCTTGTTTATTTTAAGTAGAAGTCAACTCACCAGCAGCGCCTGTGTAGGCAAGGACGAACACCACCGCGAACACTGCCACAATCAAAGTTGTTGAACCTGGAAATGTAAACAATTGGTAGAGTGAGAAAAAAATAGTAAATGCACAGTTTAGTGGTAAATGTGTGCGTGAGGCTTGTGTACGAACGAGCGGACCGGCATAGCTTGAGTGCTTCACTTTTCATTTGGCGACGAGGCGTCCGCCTTTTTTTATTCGTTCAAGTTAAAAATATAACAAATCGAATAAGATTATCAATAACAATAATCAATAATATATCAAAGAAACTAGATGTCAAATAATTAAATTTTACAAATTTAAAACTTCTTGATTTATGAACTAATCAGAAGGTTTCCTCACCTTCTGATTAGTTTGCACAGCAGCGCCTTATTACCAAGGAGGTTTATAACTTTATATTAATATTTTTCTTTCGCCATTGGTGTTTACGCACCCTTCTGGCATTAGGTATACATATTTCTTATGCACGCTGTTCTAAGAGCTCAATGACGAAAGAGATAGTGTGGAAAAAGTTGCATAGTTCGTGAGGTGTTTTATAAGAAACATCAGTCTCTATAATGTTAGACGGGGATTATTACCTTCTGGCTTCGCCGCGCGGTTTTACCCTCGGAGAATTCGAAGTTGCTCCCTTCGGAACTATTCGTTTTTCCGTGATAAAAAGTCTCTTATGTGTTAATTCAGGGTTATATAAGCTCATTACTCCACAAGCTCACGTCGCTCAGCAAGCTATGGAACGAGCTATGCTCGGAAACCCTCCGAAGGATCGAATTCGTACCGAAGTGATCCGACAGAGAAGTGAAGTAACCGATTTCTAATTTCATCCAAATCCGTTTGCGGCGTAAAAAGGTAACAAACACACTTACACACAAACACGAAAGTTTGTATGTAGGTACATACAAACTTTCAAATTTATAATATAAGTGTAATATAGATTTCAAAAATTATAGGTACCAACTTGAATAGATAAATGTAAGTTTTTTTTAATAATTAATAGAAAGCCTAGCATAAGGTTCTTTTCAAAAGTGGGTGGACATAGAAGCAGCAATAACAGACTTTATGATTGTGTTTTTATTTATGTTGAAATGAATGGATAACAAAAGAAAGCGGACGCCTGAATTGGAGAGATTCAGAATTGTCGACCCTGAAAAAGGAAGGCGGGGGCAACATCACAATATTTTGATGATGATGATGATTAAACGTTGGAGTAGACGTGTCCTTGAGTGGAAACTACGAATCGCTAAGAGTAGTGTAGGACTCCCACCGGTCAGGTGGAGCGACGATCTGCGAAAGGCGGCCGGAAGAAACTGGGTGAGAAGAACCGAAGACCGGGCTCAGTGGCGTTCATTACGAGAGACCTATGTCCAGCAGTGGACGACTATGGGCTGATGATGATGATAAAATGATGAGTATTGAATTATATTTTTATTAGGTAGTCGTTTGTCTACTTCGTGTCATGTGTAAATTAACCATTACAATTATGGATATTATAATACATAAATTAGTGGTCAGATGCCTACTAGGTATTTGATTGATTGATCTATTATGCCTTTCCTATCTGCTATCAGAATAAACCTATTATTATTTTTAGCTTCCAAGTCCTATCATTATTATACAAGTAGGTATCATTATATATCGCTTAATTAGCATATACCTATAGCTATATGTTACATGGTACATGCAATGCCCCTCAGTTTCTTGCCGTATCTTCTGAGTAGTGGTTCTTTTTCCAATACGGTGGTAGAGTCTTTGTAATAATTGACGTTCATAAGTGCGTCTGTGACGACAATTGACGAAAACAATATTGTAGTGATGGAATGAATGTATATGACTTCGAATGTTTTGATTAGTATTCCGCCCCGAAATTAAGGAATCACTTAGGAATCACTTTTAAATACGGAAATTATTTAAATAAATTTCATCGATTTCGACTTTGGACTTCGGAGATACATCAGAATTGAAGTCGTTTTCTTAATAAAATCTATTCCTTGGTCAAAGAATACCTAATAGAAGAGAAGAATACATACTGGTGTGAGGCCATTAAGCGGGATTCGAACTCCTGTGCGTCGAATCGAAATCGCACGAGTAATCGCTGTGCCATATAAAATCTTTTCATAATTGACTAGATACTTATCCACTCCGCCACGGAGATTTCGCGTGTGGATGCCTTCAGGCTACAGGCAAATAATTGAGTAAACAGGTTGGACTGGTAAATTGTTTCACATCGCTTGCCCGGCGACTTAGCATATCCTTGAATTCATTGCGAAATAGGTTTCAATATACAGGACCGTTCTGAATATTAATTAGACAACCGTTTTTTTTAGTTTATAATGGCGCTGTGGCCAGACTGCCCATTATCAAGAATACTTACATATGTACTTATTCGTAAAGAGAGTTGTCTCATTTTATTATGATTTGCAAAAATCAACTAGAAAGTAGTTAGAACGAATGTTTGTCGAATGCGAAAAATGATGACATAGTAATGATTTATATGTTTAAATCAATAAATCAAATTAAATAACTCCGACACTTTTTATCTGTTCTTTATCTCAAACGAAACACCAACACAGCGCATGACGTCATTTAAAAGTTAATACCGTGTGGGAAGCTTATGTTTATTTTATAATTTTGCTTTTTATCTAAATCAAAACGATACGTTTTTCATTCCGTGACGACCCTAAAGTCCTTCAGCTTCACAAAAACGTATAAATCACTGTGCAAGTTTGCTTTCGTAAAGCTTGTTGTTTCGTTTGCCTTCATATGACGTCACACGTGCTGAGGTGACCTTTTACGCAGTAATATTTAAAATATAGCTTTCTGATAAGTTGTCCGGTACTATTACACGAGTAAACACAAAATGTGCGCTACGCCCGCCTCGACGGTACCAACAACTGGATTTATTTGAATGTTCATGTAGAGTTTCACAGAACGGTAATGGAGTTTGTGGAAGCGTCCTCGAATTTATGTAATATATTTTTTTATAAATTTTTATGTTATTTCATATTCAAACATTGTAAATTTTAGGTGATAAGGTATATGTAGTTTTTTAACCTTGGGTGGGTGAATTGGGAAACTTTAATGCCCACCCAAAGGTATAATATATAATTAAATAACAAAATAAACTCGAGGAGATGTCATACATACGAGCGTCGACGTCGGTTTGTTTACCTCGTCGCAGCTTTCTTTGTGTCAGCTTTCGTTCATCAATTTAAGTTTTCTTTAAAACTTAAGTACCGCTATTGTAACGATATCTATACCTATTTATCTATTCATATAAGTAAATATAACATACATAGCTATACGTATACCTACTTAACTCACGTCCTCATCCCAGTTGCTTGTTGCTGGATAATGTAATATTCCCAACTGCCCCATCAAGCTTCCCATCAATAGGGCAGGAAGGAATTTAAATTTCCCATCAGGGCAGATAGAAATTAAAATTTCTACCTACCCCATTGCAGCAAAACTTATTGATAAATCTCACCGGTTCCTTCTTATCAAATATTGCAAACCAAAACATTTCGCACATAGATAGAGCGACCTATCATATACCTACCTAACTATAAATGTTGCTAGGTAATATAATCTGTCAATATTTTTTTTAATTATTTTTAAGGACTTTTTAACTATATGTTTAAGCCAGTCAAATTGTGGCCTTATAATTAGATAAAAAACAATTAACTTACATACTATAAAAATTACAAAAATAATGATACAAATGATATGATTTACGCATTAAGTCACGGAGTAATCTGTCAATCTTAATATTGGAATATTCCCAAAACCTCCCAATGTAAACAATCACTCACCCATTATTTGTTTTATAAAGCAAGTCTCTGAGACCACTCGTAGATGTGTATGTGGTACCACCGGTTGTTACGAGTGCACTACACCGACTGACGCCAGCACCGGATAGAATCTCATTATGGTAGGGTATCGTTAAATGTAGGGTTATCAAATTGAACTTGTGAGATGAAAATGGCTGTAAAAATCTTCTATATAAATAAAATGAATCACCGAAATGTTTGTATGCGCAAACCTTGCAAACGACTGCACCAAATTGGATAAATCTTTCTTTTATGTATTCGTTATTGTCAGGTTTTTCGTTATTGTTAGGTTTGTATAAAAAAATATTAAAAAAATAATAGCAAATATTTAAAAACGGCGGTACCAAGTTCGCCGGTCAGATAGTTTATAATAAAATCCCGGATACCATAAAACGTCAAGAAAAAGATAAAATCTTTGAGATTAAACTAAAATAAAAACTCTATTATATATTAAAAGTTATTATAGGTTGGACGAACTTTTAAGGATATCTACATTTTGACGAGAAAGTAATAATAGAATTTGATATAGAAACGAGTTTTGAGTTTTCGATATTTCGGCACTGGGGGCCTACTCCAAGTTGCTTTCGTTCGTTCGTTCGTGCGGACTAAAAGAGACACTCTTATGCCTGTTGCATAGCGCTGACCCTTTCATCCGACAGAACGAAGATCGTAATTACTTTTGCAGAGTAAGGCCCCTGTTACAAGCACCATGATCACGACGATACTAAAGTTTATGCGGGTGGATTTTTAATGTTATAACGGGCAGACATATCTATCTACCCGCATCCTTACTCGTTTTTTGCGCGCGTCACAATATAGAGAACTCAAAACAAAACAAATACATGCTAAATATTCCGTTTCTAAATCAAATTCTAGTGTCAGTGACCATGTTAGTTTTAAAACGTATAAAGTAATAATATATCGGTCCGCTTCTACTCATATTGATATGACCTAAATTGGATTCATATGTGAATGTATATTTAAGATCCCTGTAACGTGTATGATGCAATAAATAATTGAATATGAATATCAAGTTAGTAATTTTTATAAATTTACATATTTTTAAGTGCCTATGCTAAACGCAAGGTATTTACTAAGTATATACTTCATTATTATCATCATTAATCAGCCCATCACGTTCCCACTGCTAGGACACGGGCCTTCTCTCATAGAGAGAGTATGGGGCATAATCCACCACGCTGGCCCAGTGCGGGTTGATAGATGTCTCATGTCTTTATCCTGCCGGTTTCCTTACGATTTTCCTTCACCGTTTTTAGAGCGAGTGTAAACTCCGCAGGATTCGAACTAGAGTGCGTCGGATCGAAATCGCACGTGCTCCCACTGAGCCACACTCGCTCTCGCACTTGCATATAAGCAGGCCTAGCGCACTCCGCATTGTAGGTACGAAGCTATAAGTACATAGCCGGACACCGATGGCGGGTCGCGCGCCGTTACACGTGCCGCGTCAGAAGAGATAAGAGCTATGCGATAAAAAGAGAGACGCTCTGTAGGTTAATATGACTAATAGGTATGCAGCGCTTCGCGAGCTGAATTGAATTTTGTTGCGTCACAGCAAGAGTCACTATTTGTTTAAATTTCTTTGCGGAGCGATGCTTCTGTCCCTTAGTATTCTGTGATATAAGTAAGTTTAAATATATACGATACAAGATACAGTAATGAAAACATGGATAAGATTATGATTGGACTACTACATTAATAACTATGAAAACCGGTCTATGGAATGAGACAGGTATTCTGCTTCACATAAATATAATGCAGGACAGTTTCTGTGGTGTTGTCGTTGGGAAGGTTGGCAAATCTAGTACAGCACAAAGGTTGCGGGATCGATTCCCGCGACGGAACAAATGTTTGTGCACAGAAAATAATGGCAAACATTTGTTTTGTGTCTGGGTGTTATGGGACCATGGTTCTCAGTTCCTGTTTCCCTAGATACAGGGAATCCTAGTGAAGGGCCAGGATCTATGTATGTGATTGTTGGACGTATTTAACTATTTATATATTTTATTACCACGTTTATATTTTAAGTACCTTTCTTGTTTGTCTGTCTGTCTGTCGTTTCGAGTGGAATCTTGCAACTCAAATTTCGAGCACTTCCCGATTAGTTATCCGGCTGAAACTTTAAAGGCAACTCACAACTCGATGACAATGCATTCTAAATCTATAAAAACGTGTTTTTGAGATTAATGTAATTAATAAGGTTTCTTGTTATTTATTTATTATAATAATATGCTGTTAATATGTCGTCCTGTTTTTCATTGTTTGACAACCCTGCAGAGGTGAATTACCGTATGAACTTAATTCAATAATGTGAAGCTATAACCTTAGTCACGTTTGTCTATTGTTGTTCTTATAAATAGTTGGTATTCTTTGCTCTAGGTTAGTATTTATCTTTGCTAAAAGCTCTATGCATGGGGATAAATTGATCAATTATTGTAAGCCGGTTTTAATATCTACCAACTCGTTAAGTGTCTCTATTTATATGTACTTACCGGTATCGATTAGCTAAGATATATCTAAGTAATAATGATTTAATTTCCATTTACTCGACCTCTACACAGTTATGATGTTAGTAATTATACCTAAGCATTTAATAATAGCAATAAAAAATATTTATTTGTATTTTATTATGTATAAAAACATCCATTAAGTCATCTGGTTTGTACTATTGTTTATCTTGTGGTATGTACAAATATAGTACAGGACACGACGACAATTTTATTAAGATAAATCCAACGATACCTCGTCTGTTGTAATCGGTCAATATTAATAGGCAATAGTAGTTTGGGCTATGCGAGAGAAACGAAAGTTATATAAAGTTATACGTACATACATACCTACGTTACTAAAATCATACTAACAATAATAAGGTACTTTTTACATTACAGTAGGACCCTAAAGGGAGAGGACTTGACTAGAATAATATAATATTAAGATACTGCAGCCACGATCGTCATCACTACTTACAGCTTACGGAGACACGTTAATAAAATATGTGTTCAAGAGTATATGTCCCTTGGTGTTCATGTGGCTGAATGTACAAAAAGTGCGATGACTAATGTATACATTGCTGGTAAGTTTATTTTTTACGCCATCTAGCATTTACTGAATGTAGTTATACTGTTTTTTTTTAAAGATGTACTACTCGCCGAGAGGTGTCGCTGTCATTTTAGTATACTGCCATCTATCAAACATTTTTGGGTCACGAAAGTGCTTCTACTCGTCACTAGATGTCGCAACAATAATATATAATACCATAACAATATATCATAAAATAAACAAAAACGACGTAGGTATGTAAAACGAAATATAATTATGTAGTGGTTTTTATATTTCATCAAAAATGTAAACCAAAACTTTAATTACTTTTTGTATATACCTATTATATTGAAATTCGGTTTGTAAACGAATCGCTACAAGAGCGCCGCCAACCGGATCAGTCACGTAAAAATTCAAAAATTTCGGTTTTGTTGTGCTGTCAAACAAATTAAATCTAACGGGTGAATTCATTCGTATTTTCTTGCTAGAATTTTGGAATATTGTAGTGAATGTGAACTGAATCTCTCAAAGTGAGCAGAAAATATGGTATTTATGTGAAAAGTGTTATAAAAGTTATCAGTTAAACCTCTGTGATGGATCCTTTTACTCAGGTATGGTGGCAGATAATTATTACCATTTCAACGGTTTTAAACGTCTAAAAATACTAAAATAAACACGTTTCAATCTTTCTACAGCGTATGTTAGAACGAGCAAAGGCTAGGCAAGAGAAAATCAACCAGAAATTAGTGGATTCCGGACAGACTCCGAAAAGGAAACCCCTGACTGAAAACTTGATCAAATCTGATGGTTCTCCTGTCAAATCACCGAGTAAAACTACGAGGACGTCCTTATCATCGCCTAGGAAGTCTATCAACGAGCCAGTAAAGTCGAATACACCAACAAAAACACCAAATAAATCTTCTAATGATTCAAAATCTATCACATCAGTTAAAACTCCAAATAAGAGGTCGAGCTTGCAGAAATCTGACCACTTAGCCGTGGTATCACCGCAACGAGCTCGTAACGACGTTTTAGTGACCAAGAAAGAGTTCAAGAGCCCTAGAAAAGGTAGTCTAATTAGAAGAAACTCAGATGTGTCAGTGGAGATCAACATATCTCATCGTAATGATATTCAAATTGAGGTTCAGGTGGAAGAGAGAGATGCTCCGATAAGTGTGGTGTATGATTCCCAGGCTTGTAGCGGTAATAATGTGATTATTCAAGAAATTGAAGGTGAGATTTTTTATTATTCATAAAGAAACTTAACTGCTAGGGAATTACTCTATATAAACTTGGTTTACAAGTGTCTGGATTATTCCAGAAACATTTTATTGAGCGTTCTCTACTATAGAACGTTTGAAAACAACTTAAATATTTTAATCTCGATTGTTGGAAGGCAGATGTTGCTATTTTATCTTATCTAAACTTTTTGTAAATGTTTTATATATAATTCCTTCCTCTCCTGCTTATCATTATCACCGCTTTGACACAGGCCTTACGAAGAGTCAAAATCCACCGAGCATTCCTAATACAGCTTGGTGGGTTTGGTTGTTACTTCATTTTATTAATTAAAACCAAAACAATGTCTTAAAACACCATTTAATAACTAAAACCTTTCCCTTATCAACAGTTAAATGTTATTACAAAAACAATTGTTTTCCTCAAACAATTATTAGTCATCCTCTTAGATAACACTTCTCCAAAGCAATTAGTTAATGTGACCACTTCAAGGAAGCACTTCTGAATGTAAACAGACAGTTGAAAGCACCGCTAAGCTTTTTAAATGTGGTTACGCTAAATTATACTTTAATTGGAGTTTACTTGGTTTTGGCTGAGACAGGACACTTCATAGCAGTTTTGTATTATGTTATTTCATTGAATTAAGTAGTGAGATGAAAAGACCATGGACACTTCATTTAGGGTAACAATAATTTTGTTGCGCTAATAAGAACTTTTAATTTAATCAGATCCACGAGGGACCCATAGCTTGCAAAGTTTTAAATAAAATCAGTGCAAAACATGAGTGAAATAGTGCAAAATAGCCAACCAGTGGATGTGTATGGTATGTCTGCTTAGAGACATTTACATTAGAATTATACAAAACCTGTTTTATACAGCTACTGGTTATGTGAATAGGCTCTTGTTGCTTTTCTTTTTAAATATGTCTCTATTTTTATAAGTCTTGCAAATAACAATGACTTACGATGGTATACAGGGAATCCTAGTTAAGGACCGGGAAGTATGTTTTTTTTATGGAACTAATTTATGAGGCGAGCAAGTCGTTCGCCTGATGGTAAGCACCACGCCTGCCTGTAACAATTGCAGTGCCACCCAGAACTTTTAATACCATATATTACATTACAATCTTACCACTGATTATTTGTAACAATAGTTGAATTGTTAACGTTTACAAAAATATTAAATAATTTTAATGTCATGTAATCTTACTGTACCTATTATTGCGATGAAAAATTAACTTTCTTCTGTTTTTGTGTTCCTAAAATTTGTCATTTAATTTCGCATATTCTGCCAATTTTCGTGCATATTTCAAGCATTTTTCATTTTCATTTTCAGCAACAAGCTTTTTAAGTTGCATATAATCCACTCTCTATTCATAAGTGTCTGTGATGTTGAAATCGAATAAGGAACTTTTGAATTTGAGCTATATATAATTGAGGAAGGAGTTCAAGCATTTATAAATATATATTTCCCCATTTGAATTTGAAATATTGTGTATTGCAGATGTCAAATCAAACGAAGACGCAGCCGACATGGAAAAGGTGACAGACATTGCAGAGTACCGGAGTGAGCGCGGTGGTCTCCGGAACAACACAAAGTCTAGACTGAACAGGCTTGGCAATTTGTATTCAGGTAAATAAAACCATGATTCTGTATTAAGCTATTATATAAATAGACTAGAAAGTCCTGCGGTTTCACCCACGGATAAAAAGCATGTGTTATTCCAGGACTTATAGTACCCAATTTAATCAAAATCTTGTTGCAGCGTGAAGAGGGAACAAACACACTAACATAACATTTTCGCATTTATAATATTTAATAGTATAAATTGTCAAACTTTAATACAGCTTATCTTAATTCAGAAGGCTTGTGTATTTCAGTTATTCTTTAATGCCTCTAAAAATGAAAAAAAAGTTTATGATTCTTTGTGCCTTGAAGAAACATGTTTAAAGCGCCCTCAGGTTATGTTCAGTTTATTCTTTATCAGAATCTACATCAGCAAAAGTTGAAACAATGAAACAATCCAAACTTCAATTTACATTTCTACAAATTTTTAGAACTGAATTCTTATATCAAAGAATACATAAGAGTTGAGAGCGGTTACTAAGTGAGAGCATGTGCTACTTTGGAGCCGACGCACCCCAATTCAAATCCCACTGGCCCCGCACCACTGACTTTCTTAAGTCAGGTATGTGCGGATTTAACACTAGCTCTAAAGACACTGAAAGCAAACATCGTGAGGAAACCGGCATGTCCAAGAATTAACCACGAAAATAAAAGGACATGTGATAACCACCAACCCGCACTGGGCCAGCATGGTGGATTATGGCACATACTCTCCCTTTGAAAGAAGGCCCGTGTCCCAGCAGTGGGAACGTGATGGGTTGATGATGATGATAATGATGACGTAACAGATGTACGAGAACAAAAGCAGTCAATGAAAAAGATGTCACAGTTTTACATTATGCCTGCTCACAATACAATACAATACAATACAAAAATGCTTTATTGTACACCAAATAAAAAATAAATAGGTACATGGAAATTACTTACAAACTAAAGTACAATGGGTGGACTTATCGCTAAGAGCGAACTCTTTGAATTTGAATTGAATTAACTTTTGAATGGAATTAATTAACGGAGTGAGATAGGTCGGCATTGTAAATAAAATTATAATAAATGATCTATTCTAGTATACTAAGTCTAGTATATAACAATATATATAAACATATGCATATATACATTCTGACATTACAGACAATCCCCACCTATCGTCTCCGATCCATCGCACTGAACAAGACTTCACCTCCGGCACTCCACCGCCACAGCTGGCTAAAGACCAGGAGGAACGGCCACAGGGCAAGAAGAAATTTGGACGGCTGGCTGCACTGGCTGACCAGATAAATGGATGGGAGGATGACCTGACACATCATAACTTTGTAAGTTTCGTATGCAGCTGAGCAATAAGACGAAAATTTCGATCGCCTGGTGGAAAGCGTCACGCTTGCCCATAAAAATTGCTTTTATGATATTTAGAGCAGGGATCGGAAAACCTATTCATTAAGGTTAACCGTTTGAACCGATTACCGATTGAAACGATAACCTATTAAAACTGTTACACAATTATTTCGGTTAAAAACCCAAATAAAAGGGTTACCAAATGAAAGTGTATACCGAAACAATACCAATATTATACGGTATTTTCTCGTGTGTACGCATTTATTTGATTTAGAAAGAGATCGGTAGTGTGCGATCTTTTATCACGAGTTAAATTCATTTTACGTCTTGACCTAACCTATATATAATTACTCGTATCCTCGTCTATTATAGCAGTTATTTCAACGGAATCGTTGCAAATTTTCTTTAGTTCTAATAATCTTTTTAACATGTAATATGTCGAAGTCCAACGAGTTGGGCAGTCCAGAACTGCTTTTTTTTAATTTTCTTTTCTTATTTTAAGGTTCATTAGGGGGCGACGTAAAACCTTGACCGCTTGGCAGCATGTCTCAATAATGGACTCCGATTCTCGATCTTTCTATAAAGCGTCCTTAATACACATTTGCAGTGTATGCGCTGCACATGGTAGCGACCTAATCTCGAATGACCTTGGCTGTTCGATATTAATTAATTAATTAATATAATATAAAGCATATGACATATTGACAGAATTGATCTCCCACTTGCCGTTATGGTGGGGGGTAGTGTTTGGTACCGTTGGATAGAGGATGTTTTGAAACCAACCAGAAAAATCCGAAATCCATGGAAAGGTGTCATAGAGATGGAACTGCTCAGGGGATCTCGGAAACTATAAATCGGATGGGGGTACGGCTTCAACTAAATATGCCGCAAACCTTGGGCCATTTTTGAAAATTTGAAAAATAAGATGGCCGCCATACAAAATAAAAATGTAAATAACTTTTGAATGGTTAGGGATAGGTATAAGGTGCTCGACCAAATGTCATAGAGGGCAACGGGGGAAATTCGGAAAAGTTGGAAAAATTAAAAAAAAAAAAGAAAAAAATTGGCGGCCATTTTCAAAGTTGCTCCGATCCGACTGAAATTTTGCATCGGGGAGTTTTCTAGGTCGTAGATTACAATTATAAAAAAATTTGGATTCCGCCATTTTTCAAGATGGCTGCCATACAAAAGTTTTTTTTCCGGACAAATAAGCCAAACAAAACTTTTGAACCGTAGTCGATAGGAAGCATCTATGAAAAAAAAGCAACACCCCCCCACTGCTTTAGCAACAACAATTAAGATATAAGATAATAATAACAATTGTTATTTATTATTATCGCGCACGCCACAAAATCACTTGGATTCCGCCATTTTTCAAGATGGCCGCCATACAAAAGTCTTTTTTTCAGAACACCTGAACTTAAATAACTTTAGAACCGTAATCGATAGGAAGCTTTTATAAAAAAAAGCAACACCCCTTCACGCGAGCTGCTTTAGCAGCTCGCGCACGCCACACAATCACTTGAAATCCAGCTTTTTTTCAAGATGGCCGCCATACAAAAGTTTGTTTTCAGAACAAAAAGGGTAAACAAAACTTTAGAACCGTAATCGATAGGAAGTTTTTAAAAATAAACAGCAACCACCCTCCCACGCAGTAGTGCGCAAGCATTACTGCGTTCCGGTTTGAAAGGCATTGTGGCCAGCAAAATTACTGGGTATATGAGACTTAATATATGATGTCTCGGGGTGCAGCTCTCCGCAGTGATTTTAATGGTATTAAGTTTGTTTATTGTGGTCAGGCGTTGTGCTTGCCATCAGGCGAGCGGCGAATTTTTTTTTATATATATATAACATTATGTATTATATCAAATATTACATTATTTTTTACATTATGAATTATATTACATTTTGGAACCGAGTTTTGAGTGAATCGAACTAAAATGAAATACATACAAACTTTATAACACCTTTGCACACTTTCTAAAGGTAGGTAGGTATAAAAATATGTTTTATTACTTATTTTAAAGTTTGTTTGTACCAAGTATTGATTGAATCAGCCTAAAATAAAAATATATCATACAAACTTTACCAAAGCTTTGCCAATTATTCTGTCGCCAAGCAATAGTGCGCAAGCGTTACTATGTTCCAGTTTGAAGGACATTGTAGCCAGTTAAATCACTGGGCATATGAGACTTAATATCTGATGTCTCTACGCTACGCATTGCTTTTTATGGTATTCAGGTTCTGGGTGGCACTGCAATAATTGTTCTGGTGAAGCGTTGTGCTAGCCATCAAGCGAGCGGCGAAAAAAAATTTTTGTATATTATATATTAGGTACATTATGTATTATATTATATATTACATAATACGTTCTATATTATATGAAACCATATTATGATTAGGATTTAAACCAAGTTTTGAGTGAATTGAACCAAGCAATCAAATTTTCCGTAAAAAGTTTAGAACTTTATTGCACACCCCCTAGGGGTAGTATAGAAAATATAAAAAATACGTGTTTCATTATTTAGTTTCAAGTTTATTTGTACCAAGTTCTGAATGAATAAAACTGAAATTAAAAAAAAACCATACAAACTTTAAAACGCCATTACATTTTTATGAGTAGTTTAAAAAAAACATGTATCCAAATTTAATGTTAATAATAATAATAAAATAATAAAGTTTATTTGTTCTGAGTTGTGAGTGAATCGAACCACGGAATAAAGCATACACTGAAAAAACCGTACAAACTTTAAAACTCTCATGCACCCTTCCTAGGGGTAGTATTGAAAAAATAAAAAATGCCTAATTAATTATTAAAGTTTATTTGTACCGAATTTGAATGAATAAAACTAATATTAAAAAAAAAACATACAAACTTTAAAACGCTCTTACACCTTCATTAGGGGTAGTTTCGAAAAAATAAAAAACACGTGTTTTAAGATTTATGTTAAAGTTTATTTGTTCTGAGTTGTCAGTGAATCAACCCTGGAATAAAGCATACACTGAAAAAAACCGTACAAACTTTAAAACTCTCATGCACCCTTCCTAGGGGTAGTTTTGAAAAAATAAAAAATACACGTTTCATTATTTAGTTAAAGTTCATTTGTACCGAATTTGAATGAATAAAACTAAAATTAAAAAAAAAACATACAAACTTTAAAACGCTGTTACGCTTTCTTTAGGGGTAGTTTCGAAAAAATAAAAAACATGTGCTTTAAAATTTATGTTAAAGTTTATTTGTTGTGGGTTGTGAGTGAATTCAACCACGGAATAAAGCATACACTGAAAAAAACCGTACAAACTTTAAAACTCCCATGCACCCTTCCTAGGGGTAGTTTTGAAAAAATAAAAAATACGTATTTCATTATTTATATTAAAGTTTATTTGTACCGAGTTTTGACCGAATTGAACCAAGGAATAAAAATGCTCCATACAAACTTTACCACCCTCCTTCACCCTCTTGGGGGTTGAGTTTTAAAAATTAACATAGCCTATGTTTCAATTCAGTGCTTAAACTATCTTTATTCCAAATTTCATCAAAATCCGTTCCTACCGGTGATACCTGGTAACAAACATCACACACACACAAACTTTCGCATTTATAATATTAATAGTATTTCGCCGCGTGCGCGAGCTGCTAAAGCAGCTCGCGTGTGGGGGTGGTTGCTGTTTTTTTTTTTAAAAGCTTCCTATCGATTATGATTCTAAAGTTTTGTTTACCCTTTTTGTTCTGAATACAAACTTTTGTTTGGCGGCCATCTTAAAAATTGCTGGAATCCAAGTGATTTTGTGGCGTGCGCGAGCTGCTGAAGCAGCTCGCGTGGGGGGGTGTTGCTTTTTTTATAGAAACTCCCTATCGATTACGGTTTTAAAGTTATTCTTTTTGTTCGGAAAAAAACTTTTGTATGGCGGCCATCTTGAAAAATGGCGGAATCCAAATTATTTTTTCATAATCGTAATCTACAACCCCAGAAAACCTCCCTATGCAAAACTTCAGTCGGATCGGAGCAACTTTCAAAATGGCCGCCATTTTTTTTTCTTTTTTTTTAACTTTTCCAACTTTTTCAAATTTCCCCCATCGTCCTCTATGACATTTGGTCGAGCACCCTATACCTATCTCTAACCATTCAAAAGTAATTAACATTTTTATTTTGTATGGCGGCCATGTTTTTTTGTATGGCGGCCATCTTTTTTTTCAAATTTTCAAAAATTGCTCAGGTTTTGGGGCATATTTAGTTCAAGCGGTACCCCCATCCGATTTATAGTTTCCGAGATCCCCTGAGCAGTTCCATCTTGGAAACCACTTTCTGGTGATTTTGGATTTTTCTGGTTGGTTTCAAAACATCCTCTATCCAACGGTACCAAACACTCCCCCCACCATAACGGCAAGTACCACTTCTATTTCTGTCGCTATTATGGTCTTCCAGTTTTATATTATATTAAATTAAATTAAATTAAATATTAAATTAAATTAAATTAAATTAATTAAATTAATTAGGATTACGATAAAAAAAGTATGTAACTTGGTAATTTACGTATAGCGTTGTAGTGTTAGGTACACTTTATTTTATTGCAAGTTAGATAACCACAATATCAGACAATAACTATCTACCGGGCGGGGAATGATTTATAATTACGAGCGAAAGAGTAAGTACCTAAATAAACTTGTCAACAAGACCGAAAAAAAACGGCCGGCGCGTGGCGCATCGGCGACATAAACACTGTCAACAACAAATCTATCTATCTCTTTCGCCATAGGGCACTTGTACGTTGCGAATGAGCGAGCGAGAAATACACGATTCCAGCGGGACAACGCCGCGCGTTCGGTGCGTTTGCCAGTTTGTGGCAGTGGCTAGTAAAATGTAGTAATATTTAGTTTTCTTTGGTAAAATGCACACGCGAGAAAAAACCTATATCATTGCGGTTTCTGTTAACCGAAATCATTCTGTTACCGAAAGTTTCTGTTAACCGTTATCTCAAATCGATTAATACAGTTATATTACGGTTGTTAACCCTAACCGAAATATCCCTGATTTAGAGTTGATTTATGTATTTCAGAACCCTGAACCCACAAAAAAGAAAGACGTCAAAAAGCCGGCTGCGAAAAATGAAAAACTAGAAGCGTCCACTTTGGATGTTTCCATTCACTCTCTCAATGACATCAACAAAGTTTTACACACGACGAAGTCTAAACAGGTTGGTGAATAATATTCATAAATCAATAAAAACAAGAATTGTTATGGGCAGGCGTGGCGCTTACCATCAGGCGAACGACTTGAACGTCACTATACCCAGTTCCATAAAAAAAATTTTTTTTTTTTTAATGAAACTAATGGTGCGAACTTTGAAGGAAAACATCTTGAGGAAACTGGCATGAATTAAGTAATTCAATTCAAATTCAAAATTAAATTGAAATAAAAAAATTCAAAGATATGCGACGTCTATCAACCCGCACTAGGCCAGCGTGGTGGATAGTCGGTGCCAGCCAAGTCTATTAGGTAGCAGATAAATACTATGTATATAGTAAGTACTACTTGTGGGTAGTATCTATCTACTACCTTTTAGACTTGGCTGGCACCGACTTCAAATATATGAGTGGATAGCGCTTATGATAATTATATTATTTTTATTTTTAACTTTTGAGTGCCATTTGTGGTTTTGAAGTCGGTTTCGTTTTTTTTGAAAAATAATTTATTTTACCCTTTTTAGTGAAAAATAAGTTTTAATTAAATAAATTCAAAAAGTTTTTAAAGACAAGCTTTTATGATCTAGAAGCCACATCATGACGAAGTTTAAAACGGGCTATCACAATTAAATGCATGTACAAAAAAATTTAATGTCTGTCCTATTCTCTGTTGAGGAGTTCCCTCGCCGGAAGTCAATCCTGGGTGTATCTGCCATGTCATGATGGAATTTAGAACAGGCTATTATGGTTAAATCCATTTACGAAATGTTGTGTCTGTACTATTCACCGTTGAGGAGTTCCCTCACCGGAAGTCAACCCTGGGTGAAGCAGGTGAAGCAGTCGAATACAAACCTCCACCTTTAGAAAGTTGGTTACGAAAAAAACAAGAACCGACTTGAAAATTAAACTTATATTTTTTGTTTTTGCTATTTTTTTCAAAAACTACTGAATGAATTTCGATAAAATTTATATGGGACCACCTTTGAAGTATTACCTACCAATCAAAAAAAGAATCATCGAAATCAATGCATAATTGGCGGAGTAATCGCGTAACAAACACAAAAAAAAAATAAAAAAAAAAACATACCGTCGAATTGTAAACCTCCTCCTTTTTGAAGTCGGTTAAAAAGGAAGTGGTACTACTTCAATTTGCAAGATTCCGAACAAACATAGTTACATACGTACATACATTGCAAGTTAAATAATAGTTTATAATATTTGTCCTAACTATAATAAATTTTACACCATAATAATGTTTTTCGTTTATTCTCAAACGATTTTATTATAAACTAGCTGCGCCCCGCGGTTCCACTCGTAATTTTCCGGGATAAAAAGCAGCCTATGTGCTATTCCAAGTCCTACATACCAAATTTCATCAAAATCGGCTCGGTAGTTTTTGCGTGTACCATAACAAACATACATTCATACAAACTTTCGAGTTTATCATATTAGTAGGAGGTAGGATTTTTAGAGCCATGGTATTTGGGCTTAAACTGTATTTTTAATCTTGAACAGGGCAGTATTAAAATATATTTATATCTAGTTTCATAACGTCGCGGTATGTCAATTTTTTGTCCAAAAATATTTGGTAATTTCTGATGAATTTGCAATTATCTTTTCTATTCCAGACTACAAAGCCAATTAATTCGCACACGTTTACGAAGCCAGCTGCGAACGAATGCCAGCGACTCGAGAGGCAGATTGTAGCGGAACTGGTAAGTACATAGAATTTAAGCATTTCCGGCTCTAATGCAAAATAAATAGTGACAGAAAGTAAGCGAGATCGTGCACTATATATTGTACACTATTAAAAACACGCGACTTCGTTGACATAATAAAACAAAGCCTATGTTACTCAGGGATAGTGTAGCTTTCTATTAGTGAAAGAATTTTCAAAATCGAACCAGTTGTTCCAGAGATTACCCCTCTACAAACATACAAACAATTTTACCTCTTCATAGATATACATACATTTGTTTTAGTGAGTATTCTCGTAGGCTTTTAGTAGCGCTCGTATCGTAGCTCCAGCCGTTCGTAACGGATCTGCTAGGTTAAGCAACTATGCTGTGTTCACCACTGGGATGGGTAACCGTTTGTGTGGTATTTGGGTGTGTGCTTCGGAAGGCATGTTCGCCTTCCGAAGCACACACCCAAATACCACGAGCTACGATACGAGCGCTACTAAAAGCCGTCGGTCCCGGTAAATGGTCGGTAGGAAATGTCGGAGGTCTTCAGGCGGTCTAAAAACTCCGACACCGAGGTTCGGACACACACCCACACGAGAAAAAGAAAGCTTCAATAATCAATATAATCACTATCAAAGTACGAATTTTGAAATTACATTGAAAGAAATTACTTTTAAAAACCCAAAAATGATATATAATCTAAAAACCCCGTTTTTATGCGCCTTTTGAAGTTAGATCGGCATCGCTTGCTAATAAATAGATTTAGAATGCATTGTCATCGAGTTGTGAGCTACCCTGAAAGTTTCAGCCGGATAGCTAATCGGGAAGTGCTCGAAATTTGAGTTACACTATTCTACCTGGAACCACAGACAGACTTGCAGACAAATAAGAAAGTTACTTACTAAAAACGTGATAAAAATCCTATAATAGGGAATATGCATGTGTTGTCGAAAAACCTGGAATTTACTCCTTACGATAGGTTACTCCTGTAAACATTTAGTAGTGATAAATGTATTATTATTAATTGCGTAGTTTATTTGTATTTCAATGTTTCTTTTTGTTATTTTGGAAGAAACGGAACGTAATCGCAACACGCGAGACGTCACGCGCCTCGCTGCTTATTGGTAAATTTTTGACATAGAGTCCGCTCTGTTGGTAAATTATTGACATACACACACATGTAGCGTAGATGGACCAATGAGGAGATCCTAGATCCACGTTTTGACGTCACACGCAAATGGCGCGTTTATGTTGATTTAAATTGATTCAAATTTTCATTTAGTTATTTTATTGACAAATGATGCCGTAAAATTTTTAAACATTTTTTTTTCATTAATAGTATTTAAGGTGTGGGTTAATCTAAGATAATTAAAATAAATCGATTCATGCATTAAAAAAATACATTCATATTCCCTATTATGATGATTCAATTTCCCCATTTGGTATTACGAAAGTCTATTTGAGTCTTGAAAACTATGATTTAAGATAAATGAGTGAGAATAGGGGAACTACTCACTTTACAGGGTATGTACAGAGCCCCAAAAGTTCAAGAGCGCGTTTTTTAATGTACGTGCGCGATCTCGCATACTATAAAATATGTAATTACCATATAACGACTATAACTTGTGCATTTGATTGTAATTATTTTCGAAGATATGTTTTTATTCGAGCATTTAAACAGATTATTAAATACAAGTTCAAAAACAAGTTTTTATGTCAAGGATCGAAATATGACAGTTAGATCATTGGAAAGTATTATATAACCAACAAGGTAAGTAATGTCGTTTTGAAAATAATATATGATTATTTTTGGCAATGGATAAATTTTGCAATCATCAGTATCTATCGAGAGTCGATCGATTCGATTCGATCATCGAAGATCGAGAGATCGATTAATCCAAACAAAATGAGTCCATGCCTATTTCTATATTAGATATTCTTCTATTGTAACTAATCCATCTTAGAACTTGTTACTTTTTGCAACTAACTACCCCAAGCTTCCTACGATTGGTCAAAGGTGTGGGTTAATCTAAGATAATTAAAATAAAAAAAACAACCCTATATAGTACTACAAGACGGGTTAAAAAACTGTGTAACATTACTACCAGGGTTGAATGTTCCTTTTCGGTGGAGGGTATAGGACGGCGAAGTTGCATCATTCAGATACTTTATATTATTATTAATAATAAATAAACCAATGAAATTCAAAGAAACAACGTCTTCAGATATCGATTAAGGCATTCAAAACTCGCAACATTTTATAATCAATGTTAAATCCAAATCACAATATGGTTCGATTCCAAACGAACTAATATTTGTTTAAGATTTTCTGGCATTTCTGGAAATTTATATTTTATAATTATAAACCATCACTGTAAGTTCATCATGCTTCGGAGGGTGCGTTAAGCCGTCGGTCCCGGTTGTTGTCTGGATAACAGTCGTTCGGCCATGTCGGAGGCCTTCGGGCGGCTTATAACTCTGACACCAGGCTTGGACACGAGACAGAGAAAGAGAATAATTTTAAAGCTATTTTTAGCATTTTATATTGTTCCAATTAAAGTTGCATTTTTGTTTAGAACTTTTGTTATAATATTTTATGTTTGTTTTTGACTATATTATGTTTCTTATGTGCCAGTCGGCTACTTGGCAGCGGAATGTCCATGCATCTTTCTCTTCTATGTAATTAATTTAAAATCGAAGCGTAGCAGTACAAATAATGCGTTTTGTTACTGCCTGGTTATCCAAATTGTATACCTGTATTTTCCAGTTATTAGCAATTAAAAAACATTAAATGAGCATAATGTTCACTTAAATATATTTCAAAAATTAGTTTTTATAGAAATATATTTTTTCAAAACAAGCTTTTAACAAATTTGTCATCTTAACCGCAAGCAGATTAAAATGAGCCCAAACACTAGTAGTTTACGATTATCTGTCAAGGAGTTCCATTGTCCATTGTCCGTCTCCATCATCAGATCAGCTGACTGTCATCATAATATTGCACTGTGATCGGACTTTGACAAGTATGCAAAATGTCAACTCCGTAGGAAAACAGAAAGTGGTTCTAATTCAGCTTGCAAGATTCCACCCGGACAAACATACATACATTGCAAGTTAAATAAAAGCTTGTAACGAGTCGCGATCGCTAATCACAATCGCTAGTTTGTCGATCTGAAGTTTGTCTTCCTTCCTTCATATATGTATATCAAATTGAATACCATCGTTATGGATGTGAAAGCACAGAATACTAAGGGACAGAAGCATCACTCCGCAAAGAAATTTAAACAAATAGCGACTCTTGCTATGACGCAATAAAATTCAATTCAGCTCGCGTAGCGCTGCATACCTACCAGTTATATTAACCTAAAGAGCGCATCTCTTTCTATCGCATAGCTCTTATCTCTTCTGACGCGGCACGTGTAACGACGCGCGACCCGCCGTCGGTGTCCGGCTATGTACTTGTAGCTTCGTACCTACAGTGCGGAGTGCGCTAGGCCTGGTGAAAGCTAGACCATAAGCCCCTGGATGGAAAAACCCAGCCAACCACGCCCATACCCATAAGTTGTAAGTAAACAATCTATAAACAATACAGTACAACGAGTTTTTTAATGCACCGTAGTCTTTGTATTTGGCTGTCAAATTTGCATATTAATTGTGCCACTAGGTATTGTGCGATACCTTTTATATAATAATTACGACATTGTAATAATTACATTTATTCGAATTTGATATTTTTGGTTTGACATATGTTGTTTTTAATATATGTTTGCTCTTATCTATATCAATAAAAATGAATGTTTGTTTGTCCTCTATGCGTTCCTAAACCATTGATCCGATTGTGGTGAAAATTGGTAAAACTGGCAAGGGTTCTTGGCCCAAAAACTTTACGTGGCATCGCAACGCATGCCGAGTACAGCTAGATGAAATCGCTGTTATTTTCGTAGTATTGTATAAAGTACTACTAATATATCATATGTGGTGTAAATTGGCTTCGTAAATAAAATTATTATTATTATGATTATAAAACCTTTACGAGTTAAGGTACCATTATAATAGTAATATTTAGTTTTCTTTGATTATATTGTATTCGAGGATCAAGTTTAAGAGAATATTTGAATGCCGAGAGATAGTGTTACTTTCGATTCAACGCACCGGTATTCGAATCATTGCTTGACCGCCGTGATAAAACTCGCGCTGACTGTAAGATTCAACATCCTTCAGTCGGGCGTCTCTGCTTCTATGGTGTTTCACGTCCGTCATCGTCAAAAGTTTATTAATAATACTGGTCACTATTGAAGGCACAGTAACAAGGCCGCGCAGATCCAAGTAAAACAATTAAATAATCCAAAAAGACAGGCGACTCTATTCATCTCCTATGCTTTCTCATTACAAGCGCCGACCGAGTTTAACACTACATTTATTTATTTATTGACAAATCCACAGATCTTAATTACAGTACAGTAACCATACATAAATATAATAAGAATAAAACTGAAACGCAATGAAAATATGTAGTGTTATTCCGCTGAATATTATGTAGGTTGTAGTTAGAAAAATATAATATGTATGGGGGTAGATAGGAAATGTGAAATTAATTAAAATTTACAAATATATATATATATATATATATATATATATATATTTGTAAATTTTAATATAAATAATCCATCCGCTTTTTAAAATAAATATGTATATTTAATAATATTCATTGCGTTTCAGTTTTGAAATGAATTTCCGCAACATTACGCCTGATTCCATTACATAAACGAATACTAAAAGGCAAAAAGGCACCGCGCAGATGAAAGTAAGAAAAAATAATTTATCATACTACAACTACAGGGGACTCTATTCATCTCGTGTCCTAATCACAAGCGCCGACAATGCCCGCGCCCGCCCGTATGGAATACTAAGCAGAAACGATTTACTAATCTACTCTATACATCTCGACATTATTAGCATGGCACTAGCCTAGTGCAATAAAAACGTGTGCGAATGGACATTACGTTGCTTTGTTTCAATCTATAAAAAAATATTTAATTTAAGTGGTTAAGTTCTTTTGCCGCAGCTCTAGTCGTTGAACCAGTTATTCTACCATCAAATGTTATTGAATAAATGAAAGAACTCTTTATTGAAACATCACAATTCAGAAAAAGTCCTACATTAGTATAATAAAATTAGTAGAAATAAATGCTAAACAAATAAATGAATAAATGGAATCTCGTTCCAGCGTTCGGCGAGTCGACACCTGATGATGCCTCGTGCAGACGGCGAAACACGTGTCGTACAAAGAGGGTCGTTGTTAGGGCTTTCTTTCTTTAACATTATTTATTATTTACTAAATTAATACATTATTTACCTTTTCGTATATACAATATTAAATTCATTACCATTTTTAATATTAACTATATATATTCTGGGTCGTAGATAACGATCCTGCAAAAAAATTTTGGATTCCGCCATTTTTCAAGATGGCTGCCATACAAAAGTTTTTTTCAGGACAAAATAGGCAAACAAAACTTTAAAACCGTAGTCGATAGGGAGCGTCTATAAAAAAAAGCAACACCCCACGCGAGCTGCTTTAGCAGCTCGCGCACGCCACAAAATTACTTGGATTCCGCCATTTTTCAAGATGGCCGCCACACAAAAGTTGTTTTTCGGAACAGAAAGACTTAAATAACTTTAGAACCGTAATCGATAGGGAGCTTTTATAAAAAAAAAGCAACGCCCCCACGCGAGCTGCTTTAGCAGCTCGCGCACGCCACAAAATCACTTGAAATCCAGCTTTTTTTCAAGATGGCCGCCATACAAATGTTGTTTTTCAAAACAGAAAGGCTTAAATAACTTTAGAACCGTAATCGATTGGAAACTGTTATAAAAAAAAAGCAACCACCCCCCACGCGAGCTGCTTTAGCAGCTCGCGCACGCCGCGAAGCACTAGTATATATATATATATATCCTAATAATATTATAAATGCGAAAGTTTGTGTGTGTGATGTTTGTTACCAGGTATCACCATAACCACTGAACGGATTTTGATGAAATTTGGAATATAGATAGTTTAAATACTGAATTGAAACATAGGCTATGTTAATTTTTTAAAATCAACCCCCAAGGGAGTGAAAGAGGGTGGTAAAGTTTGTATGGAGCATTTTTATTCCTTGGTTCAATTCACTCAAAACTCGGCACAAATAAACTTTAAACTAAATAATGAAACACGTATTTTTTATTTTTTCAAAACTACCCCTAGGAAGGATGCATGGGAGTTTTAAAGTTTGTACGGTTTTTTTCAGTGTATGCTTTATTCCGTGGTCAACCATACCAAACTAATTCACTCACAACTCAGAACAAATAAACTTTAACATAAATTTTAAAACACGTGTTTTTTATTTTTTCGAAACATCCCCTAAAGAAAGCGTAAAAAGTAGCATATGTCCTTTTTCAGGACCTAAAGTACATACCAAATTTTATCAAAGTTCCGTAATTTTTGAGTAACAGACGTCCATCCATCCATTAGAAACTTTCGCATTTATAATATTCTGCTATTCATAGACAACGGTTACCGATTTGCATTGCCGTCACAAAAAAAGCGATGCATCACAATTTTGCGAGCCGGTTTTCATACAAAACATCGTACATGCCGTATGCAAAACAAAGCGCGCGTGACTTGGCACACTTGGCACAGATACGACGGGGTTCAAAGCTGGTTATTCACTTGCGTAATGGCAAAGCTTAAACAAAGCTTGGACATTGTAACCAGCGAAATTACTGGGCATTATGAGACTCAACAGCTAATTGTCTCAGGGTGACGAGCGCAGTGCAGCGCCGCGCAGGATTTTGCAAAACAAAGTTCTGGGTGGTGCTATTACTGTTATGCCCATAACAGTAATAGTACAGCAGTGTTGATAACCATCAAATGAACGACCAGCTCGTCTCGTCACGCAGTTAAATAAAAAAACAAAGCTTCTTATAGTCTGGCATCAACAGAAATGCATATTATTGTACCTGTCAAATTTTTTTTTTTCAAATTCAAATTGTTTATTGCTAGAATGTTGTATATACAAAGATGACAAATTAAAATAATTCCTAACATTCTACCATGACAATGGTGTGCAATATTAACATAATTTCAAATAACATAATCAAATTAAATTCAAATTGTTAGATTATTATAGGTTGATTTTAATTAATGTCAAAATGTCGTCAATAAAAATGTCAGTATTCAAAATTTTATGAAAAATGTAATTAAATTTAGATGTATATAAATTGATGTCCAAGAGATAACAATTGAAATTTGACTAGAACAACGTAGAAAATCATAAATAAATGAAATGAAATTACTCTTTATTTAAACACACACATGTAAAATTATTAATAATAAAAACAACTTAGCAAAAGTGTAACAATTGGCGGTCTTATCGCTTAAAGCCACAGAATGCCAATTGTTATATAAGCTTCCAGACACCCGTGCAGGGAGAGGAATTACGCATAAATAATGGACGGTGGTTCAATATTTCAATACACTTACAAAAATCAATTACATAAAACACACACTAATAAAATAGTAAATAATTTTAATACATACAATACAATTATAATATAATAAACATAAATAAACATTAAAATAAACATTCTTTAATAATAATCATACTTTTATTATAAATGCGAAAGTTTGTTCGAAAGCAACTCTAGATTAGGCCCCCTGACTCGTGCCACTGCACAGCAAAGGCCTCCCTTCCATCTTTCCACATTTCGTGATCGATCGCCATTGTATTCCAGTCTTTTTTTAACCGACTTCAAAAAGGAGGAGGTTTACAATTCGAGGGTATGTTTTTTTTTTTTGTGTGTTTGTTACGCGATTACTCCGCCAATTATGAATGGATATATAAATTTTATCGAAATTCATTCAGCACTTTTTGAAAACAATAGCGAAAACAAAAAAATATATAAGTTTAATCTTCAAGTCGTTTCTTGTTTTTGTTGTAACCGACTTTCTAAAGGTGGAGGTTTGTATTAGACTGCTTCACATGCTTCACCCAGGGTTGACTTCCGGCGAGGGAACTCCTCAACGGTGAATAGTACAGACACAAAATTTTGTAAATGGATTTAACCATAATAGCCTGTTCTAATTTCCACCATGACATGGCAGATACACCCAGGAATGACTTCCGGCGAGGGAACTCCTCAACAGAGAATAGGAGAGTCATGAATTTTTTTTGTACATAAATTTAATTATGATAGCCCGTTTTAAACTTCGTCATGATGTGGCTGCTAGATCATAAATGCTTATCTTTAAAAACTTTTTAAATTAATTTAATTAAAACTTGTTTTGCACTAAAAAGGGTAAAATAAATTATTTAAAAAAAAAAACTAAACCGACTTCAAAACCACAAATAGGCACTCAAAAGTGAAAAATAAATTAATATAATTATCATAAGCGCTGCATATATTTGAAGTCGGTGCCAGCCAAGCCAAGTCAAGAAAAATAATTTTATATGAGTCCAATTCGCACAGCCATCTCCGTCGAGGTCTGCCGCGGGGCCGTTGTTCGTTGTTAGGAGGCCATTCAGTTGTTTGAAGTATTCCTGATTTAGCACCAAGATTTTCGGCACCAATGCGTTCAGCAACAAAACAATTCCCGATTCAGCAACCTTAATTTTAGCTAGATGCTGAATGGGGAGTCAAAAAATATTAAAAATTTATTCCCTTTTCAGCACCAAGCATAAAGTAGCTGTTAGGGATGTGATGTATTTATTTGGAATAAAATATGGGTATCGATAAAATCAGCTGCACTTTTATTGATTATAAAAAAGATTTTATTTCTGTAACTTACAGGTGGCAAAGTACCAGGCAAACATAACTGGAAAGAGCTTCTAAGGACAACTAAAAAAAAAAAAATCGTATTCGTAGGTGATTTCTTCCCCCGTGCTATTGAAAACGATGATGAATTTAGATGACAAAATAAATACAAAATCGGGAATACGTCAGTTGTTTTTAACCATAAGTTCTTTCGCCATGCGGTAAACATGTGTTTACTATTTAGATATAATCTCCGTGCGTACAGAGTATCCACACCATTATCCTGTTAATTTATTATGTATTTATTGCAAGCAATAATCAATTTTATCTGCGACCGGTATAGGAGTCGCGTCCTTTGGCCTTTGTCTTAACCTTGCAAAAGGACAACTGATTTAATCTTTATGACACGGACATGCATCTGATATTTGATACTAAGCAATATTATTAACGAGATTTAATAGAACAGGCTGATCATTTGATATTCAAACAATAATAAATTTTATAACAAAAAAGGACTTCAATACTGATGTATCTTCTGTAGTCGAATATCGATGAAATTTATATGGGACCACCTTGAAGTCCTTGAAGCTATACTGAAACCAACGCAAAAGGAATTTTCCAAATCAGTTTATAAATGACGAAAACGCCGTTTATTTGCATAGTAACTTATTTCCAAAATACTTAATGAATTTGAATGCAGTTTTCACTATCATCTATTCGTATCCGTGCGAAGCCGGGGTGAGTGGCTCTCTCTTATATTTTAACTGACTTAATAAAGGAGGAGGTACTCAATTCGACTGTACCTTTTTTGTTTATTTGTTACGCGATTTCTCCGCCAATTATAAATTGATTTTGATGATTTTTTTTTTTGGTAGGTCATACTTAAGAAGTGGTCCCATACAAACTTTATCGAAATTGATGCAGCGCTTTTTGAAATAATCAACAAAAACCAAAGAATATTTATATTCTTGAAATATAAATATAGGTATAGTCTTTAAGTCGGTTTTATTCTAAAAATTAATTGTTAGACCCCATTTTACATTTTGAGAAGATAGGAATTTTAATTGTCTCGATAGCTAACACATTGTCAGAAGACGTGTTTTGAATAACGTATGAGTATCAGAATGGGTGGTTTCACTTTTGAACGCCTCTGCGTGACGGTCAAGGACACGAGAAATTGTATGTTTTTGGGGAAACACCGTGAGAATGTATAATTTGAATTCGGTTGAAGTAACAACTAGCCGAATAAACTTTGAGCCTAGATAGCGTTCAAATCATTGCTTGGCAATAATAATAATAATCGGCGGCCAAGCGGCTGTCTGACCTATACTGTTTAACCGATTTCAAAAGAAGAGGTGCTCTATATGTTTTTTTTTTATTTCATATAGTATAAAACAAAGTCGCTTATGCTTCTGTCTGTTTATTTGCTTAATATAATTCATGGATTTTGACGCGATTTCTATTATAACAGAGAATTTCTTGATAGCTAGTGAAAGATAAAAACGTAACAAAATCAATTTATACAAAGTTAAATAATTTAAGACAAAACGAAATAGAGTAAACTGGCTCTTAGCTCTAAACAATAATAAATTAATAAATATATATGAAACGTCAGAAAAAGAAGCCACATTTACCAAAAATCGATAACAAAAAAGCTGTAAAAGCAACCGCAAGTAAAATTACTGCGACTCCTTCATTCTCTCAACAATGTACCCTCTCACTACCACACATGCGAAACAATGAAAGCCATAAAAAGACCCTTGAAAACTAAAAAATTTCGGCCAACACAAAAGGGAGTACTCGAGCGCGTATAAAAATGTCATTATTGCTTTCAAAAACTCAAAAGCGTGCTTGTATGCGCCTGCGCAGATTTTATGAAGCCTTAGGCACAATTTTGAACGGTGTGGGGTCACCACGAAATATCAAGGAAGGGAGTGAGTCAGTAAAATTCGATTGAGTGTATAATACGGGTGTACTGCCCTTTGGGCCAAATATATTTTTGGTCAAATTTCACTTCCCAAAAAACTATCGCCAAAATTATCGCCATTATTTAATTTCCCAAATAAATCTTTAGCATTTTATTCACTTCGTCATATTATCATTTTCAAATTTTATTACGTCATATGTTCATTATAGCAGTATTCTTTTTATGACCAGTGCAGGGCAAAGTCATACATAGGTACGACGACGAGCGAAGCGAGGAGAATAAGGTTAACTGTACTGTATGCCAAAGTCATATTAAAACTTGGTAAAATGAAACATGACCAGGCAAATATTTTTTAAACAATAACTTGCCAAAAAGAGTTTTGCTAACTGAAAAATTGCGATAAGTTGATTTGGCAAATGTTTTTTGGCCAAATGAAAATTTGCGTTAAATAGTTTACGATGTGATGATATTTTGGTGATGATATTCAGACAACCTTTGGATAAAAAAGGAGTAGACGGCGGACTACAATATAACTAGATTACAGCTACTCTTTTCTTCTGCGGTACATCACATTATTAAGAGTCGTATTGTCCGTAAGTGAATCTAGACTCGTGGTAGGTCTTTCGTATGCTTTGTCTGTTATTCTGTCGCCAAGCAGTAGTGCGTAAGCATAGGTACTGTATTCCGGTTTGAAGGGAATTGTAGCCAGCAAAATTACTGGGCATATGAGACTTAAGTGGTACTTAATATCTGATGTATCGGGGTAATGAGCGCAATACTTTTTATGGTGTCAAAAAGTTCTGGGTGTCACTGCAATTGTTATGGGCAAGCGTGGAGCTTAACATCAGGTGAACGACCTGCTCGTCTCATTAGTCAGTTCCATAAAAAAAACTAGATCCTAGATAAAGGTATTTGATATTCTTCTTTGAAGAATGACGTTCATTTGTCGCTAACAAGTAAATTGCTTGAGAACTTATAAGTCCAAATCGAAAGTCTTCACATAAAGTTTAGCATAACTCACGGTATTCTCTCAAAGATTTAAAACGAGCCAGTCATTCTATAGTTGTCGCTTAATCCCATCATCAGGAAGCTTAACGATAATCAAAATATTGAAACTACTGGGGGCTGTCATTCCATAGTCTCACATTATCTCTTGACCACCCAAACCGTGCAGCGAAGCTCAAAATAATCCTGATATACCTACTCTATTTTTTCATTTATTATTTATGTTAACAAACAGAGATCCTGGCCCCTAACTAGGATTCCCTGTATCTAGGGAACCAGGAACTACGAGGACTGTGATCCCACAACACCCAGACACAAAACAAATTTAATGCTTCTTGACAATGTTGCTAGAAACCTTGACAATAATACTAGAATCATTATTTAAAAAAAAACCTGCAATTTGCAGCCTTCCGTTCTAATAAATTAAATAGTAGTAATTTCCACACCAAATCCTTTAGAACCTTTCTAGACTATCCAAACAACACTGAAACCCAATGAAAATATGTAGATGTAATAGCCCTAATATTATGAAGGTTGTTGTTAGAATAATATAAAATATATATGTATGGGGGTAGATATATAAATGCAAATCCCTCCGCTTCCCCTCCGCACTCGCCGACGACGAATTAGTACATTAATCAATTGCAACTATGCGAAGCCGGGACGGATCGTTAGTTAGTTTATATTTAGGATAAGATAAGAAATTCTTTATTGCAACTACAAACAACAGATATATAGCTTCTTCGAGTACTTAGTATCTAATTAATAACTATACATAAGCAATGTACCTACAGTCAGAGTGCAAACGGAGTTGGTAAATTCAACATGTGCTGTGATCAGATCGTAGATGCGAACGCAGCGCTGTTTTTAATTTACATCGGTGCTCGAACTGGTTTTCGTCGAGATGGTATATAGCAGGTTACATTCAATACCAGATTATTAACAATAATTTATATTTGAAGTTACGTTTTCTTATTGAGTCGAATAAATAGTTTTTATTTCTTTCTATGTCAGAAAACTATGCAACAGTTCCACATTATTTCACAAATTTGTCGCCAATAACTCGCCGCTTGCATTTCCATAGCTCAGTCCCATAGTAATCCCTTTCGGCCACCCAGACACGCAAAGGGAACTTAAATATAGCCGGCGAAGCTTGAAATAGTCGTAAAACGACGCGTCGAGTTTTTATTTCTGAGAATATGCTAGCTTGAGCTCGAGAGAAGGATCGGCTGACATTGGCTCTTGGATTATTGTTGGAGATGGAACTTTAATCCAGTGTGACGAATTGACGATACTAATTGGTGCTTTTTATGTCACCCAATAGATCGCTATTATTACTAAGGCAGTGACGTTCTACGAATTCACTACCTATTATTATAATCACGCCTAACGGTCACATACATCCTCAAATTAGGTATATCTAATGCATACTCTCTCTATGAGAGAAGGCCTGTGTCCCAGCGGTGGGAACGAGATGGGCTGATGATTGCATAAACAACAAGGCCCGTGCATAACACCGACAGGTCCGACGAACGACTTTCTCGCCTCATCAATAAATTCCATAAAGAAAAACACGAAATAAACGGTGGTTACGCTTATTTCTATCTATCTATCTACTCTGTCTAATGGACCCACTGTTGTGTTATAGGCCTTCGTTTGTTCACGCCATTCTTTCCGGTCCTGTGCAACCTCAGCCACGCTTTTTACCCCTGCAACAGTTGTCCCGCTGTCCCGCTAGGATAGAATCTGCAACTTCCGGGTTACGAACTGACCTGCCGAACCACTACACCACAGAGGTTGTCGTATCATTTTGCAGGCGTAAGTCGTAAAAGCATTTTGCAGGCGATGTTCCAAACCCAATGCTCCAAACCGCGAGAACTCGTAAGCTATTTCCAAAGAACGCTGCTCGCGATCCCGCCGCGATAGAAGCGTGAAATCATTTCGCAATACTTGGACCGATGCATGAAATGTCATCATCATCACTGACGAAACCGGCACTGCAGTAAGTTTCCGCAAACGCGACCTATTTCTACACCATGTGTGTGATGTTACACATACACGTGTGTGTAAAGCTTACGGTTGTAGTCATAACATAACAAACGATGCGAGCTTGCAATCGCAACCGTGCATTTTCGAAGCTAAACTGTCGATTCATCATCATCATCAATCAGCCCACCACGTTCCCACTGCTGGGACACAGGCCTTCTCTCATAGCGAGAGTATGTGCCATAATCCACAACGCTGGCCCAGTGCGGGTTCGCGGATGTCACATGTTCTTGAATTTTTTGTGATATATTCTCGGACATGCCGGTTTCTTCGCGATGTTTTCGTTCACCGTTTTTAGAGCGAGTGTTAATTTACATTAACTGTCGATTATCAATATAAAAAACTCAACACATTTTATTACTGCCACCCCGATGACAGCACGGTTTATTCTAAAATATATAGTTAACACATAAAATCAGGACCCTAAAGCATATCGGTTAGGAAACTAATCCCAAGAACAAAAAGTTTTAAAAAGTATCCGGTTCCAATAGGTTCTCAATAATCACGTTTAATGCTTTACTGCTTTAGTTACTACAACAGTTCGTGCCTTATCAAGGTATCTAAACTCGGTTCGCATAGCTAAGCGTATAAAAATGGATACGTTGACGATTTACCTTTTTTATAGGGTATGTTTTTTATATACAAACGTGTTGGGCAGACTGAGAGGCGACGTCTGTAGGATTAATACTTGCATACCTGTTAAATGCCACCTTGGAGTCTTGAGAAGTCTTTTTCGTTTCAAATTAACAGCTACTTTTCAACAGACTTTAAAAGGAGGAGGTTCTCAATTCGACTGTATGTTTTGTTTTTGTAACATACAAACATTTTGTTACGCGATTACTCCGCCAATTATGTATTGATTTTGATGATTATTTTTTTGTTTGGTAGAGCATACTTCAGATGTGGTCTCATATAAATTTAATCGAAATTAATTCGATCAGCGCTATTTGAAATAATCAACAAAAAATATAGGTATAGTCTTGAAGACGGTTACTGCTTTAAAAATAAATTATAGCTAGAAAAGCACAAAACAAAACTGTACATTTAAAAGCTGGGTAGCTCATTGGACATATCAGTTGATCAATGTCGTTAATAAATATAATTTTTAGAAAAAAACAAAAACCGACTTCAATGTATCTTCGGAGTCCAAGGACACATATGGATGAAATTTATATGGGACCACTTCGTAGCTATACTGAACCCAACGCAAAAATAATTTTCCAAATCAGCTCATAAATGACGGAGTTCTGAGGTAACGAACATAAAAAAAAAATACAATCGAACAGAGGACCTCCTCCTTTTTGAAGTCGGTTAAAATATGACTTATACTCGTACTACTTGTACGGTATTTGCAATATAACACACTAATATTTGTAAAGGCTCAACGGATTTGAGTGAAACTCGCAATGGAGCTTATGCTCAGGGTAAACTCAGGATAAACTAACACATTTTATCCCGGGAAACCGCGGGTGAAACTGCGGGGCTCAGATACAATCCCTTAAGTAAAACCTAGTGCCTAGCCGATTTTGTAGGGCGCACTGTAAACCAACATTGCAATGTATGCCAAAAACTTAATTTGCTTAGATATATCAATAGAATTTGTCATTATCATTACCATCTCTATGTAGTCCAAATAAGGTACAGTATTCATGAGCGGTAACTGGGTCAGGTCATCATCGTTAGAGCCTTGTTTCTAATTTGAGTATCAGTTCTCAGCATAACGGTAGCAGTTATTTGACATAATCTGTTATGTAGTTATACATTATTCAATGGTTGTGAGAAATCAGCGATGTTTTTCTTGAGTGGTACTGTTAACAACTGAACGTTAGGTACTGATTGTACAAAGAAAATTCGACCTATATATACAGCCTCTGTGGTGTAGTGGTTGGGCAGGTTGGCTCAAATCTCATACACCACTGAGGTTGAGGGTTTGATTCCCGACGGGGCAAATGTTTGTGCACAGAAAAAAGCGCAAGCATTTGTTTCGTGTCTGGGTGTTGTGAGACCAGGGTCTGGTTCCCTAGATACAGGGAATCCTACATAGGACCCAGGATCTACTCATATGTATGTGATCGTTGGGCGTATGTATTTATTTAATTACCTATATTGTGCCACCAGAACTTAGAAGCCTTTTTTGCTATACAAATCTCTTTTGAAAAGTTATGCTGTCATTTTGAGACACACCTTTTAATAGGCAAGAATCGTTTCGGACAATATCATTGGTAATGCCACGAGTCGACCTCAAAAGTGGCGCAGTCACTAATCGTCTAGCCTCATCACCATCAGCCCATTTCGTTCTCACTGGTGGAACACGGGCCTTCTCTCGTAGATAGAGTAAGGGCCTTAATCCACCACGTCATCCCCGTGCATGCTGATTCATGTCGCATTAAAATTCTGACTTAAAATTGGAGCTATAAAAAGAATAGTCTACCTTATAAAATTTCCACAGTACACCGAGGTTAACTGGAAGATAATGCTCACTAGCTAATGATAAACTAAATGCGAACTAAACTATGCGAACTTAATAGAAAAGAAAAGAACCTATACTCCGTGACAGACTTTTTTAAAAATTCGCGCACCAACATATAAGTTATACCCAGACTGATATGATTTGATTGATTTTACTTAATTTTTTTTTTTTATTATATATTATTGACATATTATTGCAATCAAATCCATATTATGTAAATTAATTCAATTATGTATAATTCTATGATTGACATTGTAATTTAAATATAATAATAATGTAATTAATTAAATTAAATGTTATTAACCTGTTATTTTATGTATTGAATATTTTGCATGTCACTTATAATTGACTATGTGTTTCGGATCTGACCATATTTAAATTAACATCTTTAATGTATGTACCAACATGTATGGCAAATAAATGATTTGAATTTGAATAGTTCGCCCATGTACCTACAAATTTGTTTGTGCAACAAAGAATTTTCTATCTAACTATCTATAATAATTACGCCAATTCTTTATTACTAGACATACATAAAAGGCTAAGGTACCTAATAGGTATTTAGTTCGTGACTTAGTCTCCGCTGCCACAGACCATAAACGTGCGGTTTAGTACCGCGCCGAGCCACTGACCTGACCAACGGGTAGGTATTGTGTTCTTGCAAGCTTATGTTTACTTGCGAAGTTCTAGTCTAGGCGTTGCATACTTATCAACCAATCACCATGACTACCACCGTATCGGAAAAAGAACCACTACTCAGAAGATACGGGAACAAAGTAAAGGATATTTTTAACCGACTTCAAAAAAGGAAGGTTCTCTATTTGATCGTTTTTTTTATGTTTGTTACCTCAGAACTCCGTCATTCATGAACCGATTTGGAAAATTATATTTTGCGTTGAGTTCAGTATAGCTACGATGTGGTTCCAAATAAATTTCATCGATATTTGACTTTGGACTTCGAAGATACATTGAAGTCGGCTTTTTTGTTTGATAAAACGTATACATACTTCTTTAGAGATTTTGTTACAATTTTTTGGTTTTCGACGATTTCTTATGTACTTTGCAGAAGTGGAATGTTGCAAGCATCTTTGTCTTCTATATAGTTAGTCTTACTTCTAAATAGAAACTCAAGGTGAATTTAAGGTGGTACATACAGGGTGAACATTGAGACGGTGGTCATCATCATCATCATTATCATCCTCATCCACAGCCTTTCACATCCCACTGCTGGGATATAGGAACAGAATACTAAGGGCCAGAAGCATCACCCCGCAAAGAATTTTAAACAAATAGCGACTATTTTATTGACGCAATAAAATTCAATTCAGCTCGCGTAGCGCTGCATACCTACCAGTCATATTAACCTACAGAGCGCCTCTCTTTCTATCGCATAGCTCTTATCTCTTCTGACGCGACACGTGTAAAGACGCGCGACCCGCCGTCGGTGTCCGGCTATGTACTTGTAGCTTCGTACTTACAGTGCAAAATGCGCTAGGCCTGATATAGGCTTCTAATATGCCATTTGTGTCCCGTGGTTTTTGATATATCGTCGACCCATCTTGCTTCCGGACGTCCAACGCTAAGTTTACGTGGTCATATAAGCTTACATTTTATTCTAATAAAACCTATTTAGAAAAAACAACATGTAATTTCTGGTCAACGCTCCCATTATTCTAATAACTACCTATTTGAACTTTTACCTGCTTTTAAATGATTTGACTATTTGAGAGCTATTTGAGTGATAGAACTCAAAGTGTAAAAATAGGGGATATTGTTAGTGACCCTTTAACAGTAAACTGTGGCGTCCCACAAGACAGTATATTGGGGCCAACTCTCTTCTTTGTATACATTGACGAGCTCTGTACATTATCAATTAATAGAGGCTGCATAACAACGTATGCTTATGATACGGCTGTTGTGGTCCAGGAAGAGAGTTGGGTCGACGTGTTTCAAACTGCTCAAATGGTCTTCAACTCTATTTCATCGTGGCTATGAAATAACATATTGACCCTGAATGTGGAAAAGACCAAATGGCATTTTCCATCAAAGGCCCGCAACTCCTTGAAGCTTTTTCCCAGTTGAAAGTTGAGTAGTTCCCAGGTGGCTAACCGCCCTTGTGCGGAGTCGGGTCGTGAGGCGAGTATAGTATGTAAATAACGACGTGTCTCCCGAAAAAACTACGAAATCTGACTTAAAGGAAATAATTAACACTCAAGTTCTTTGAAGTTCACCCAAACGTCTACGCGCCTTTTGGTCCGAAACCGAGGAACTAATAAAGTTAAATTGTCTTTTTACAACCCGTTATAGACTACGTCGCCGCCTCTGCTTTTATGTCGCGTCGCAAATGTCGCAATAGGTGCGACATATAGGTGATATTCACTTGTGGTAGGTTTCTAGTATGTGAGAGGCCGTCTGGGTTTGCCAGTTATTCATCCGCCAAGCAGTAGTGCGCAAGCATTACTGTGTTCCGGTTTGAAGGGCATTGTAGCCAGCAAAATTTCATGACATCATTAGACTTAATCGTCTCAGGGTTACGAGCGCAGTGCAGCGCCGCGAAGGATTTCGCAAAACAAAGCTCTGGGTGGTGCTGTTATTGTTATGGGCTGGCGTATTGCTTACCATCGGGCAAACGACCAGCTCGTCTCGTCATTCGGTTACATAAAAAAGCCTTCTATTTGAACCAAATTTTTACACAATATGTACAGTTGTAACTTTTCATCCACAATTACAAGACAAGGTCGCATGGCTATCCTAGCTAGTACTTCAACAGACACTTGATCAGTGTACGTTCACAAGTCACTAATGTCTGCACTCTGTCCCGGCACCGTCACAAAAGTTTGTTGAACCAAGTTTTTGCGCACCGTTTACCGGTTCCTCTCGACTGTCTATCCGCAGTTTTTATCTGCGAATGCCTCGTAATATTTACTGCTCGAGTGCGTCGAACCTCCGCCAGAAGTTGGAGCTGGGATTGAGCTGCATTTCCAGCAGAAACTGGGAGGACAGACTGTTGTTTAAGAAGCTGCTAGCTTGTTAGTGATAGGCAGTTTCGCAACGACCTAAATGTTACCTATCCTTTACTTTACCTGAATAGGCTATGAGACTTGAAGGATAGTTCATTTATTCTTAACAATGTTATAAGTCAGATTAATATATTCTACTTAATTGAATAATATGTACACTAATTGGATTAAAAATATAAATAAGTAACATAAACAGTGATAATAAAAAAATCACATTAGCATAATTAAAAAAAAATTGTATAAATCTCATAACAATTCTTACTATATAAATCTGTATTATGTATACAATAAAAACTTTTATCTTCGGTCAGTACTTCAAATGAAGGAAGCGTTTTTTCGACGAGCCACGCTTTCATCTTGTTTTCAAAGGATGGCAATGATGATGATTCTCGAATCTTATCTGAGATCCGGTTGAATAAATAACTGCACGGTCAAGATCAACAGCTGCATCTATCGATAGATATTGAAAAATTATCGATTTAACATCGAGTTGCGGAGCTAATACGCCTTCGCTGGTTTGACGCAAGCGGGCCTAGCTAAATTGACGGATATTATCTCTCAGGATAACTTGTTCAAGTACTAACTTAATGTCTCTTCACGTATTCAAAGTATTCACATAGCTTTGACACTGAAGCTTTGAGGCGATGTCAATGACATCCAAAACTAGGGAGCGTCTATCACAATTCCGTAGGGTACCGAAGTTTAAGTACACAAAATTGGTTAATGGGCTTAATTCGAAGCTTGGCGTTTTGGGCTTTTCATAGCCCCTTCTTGCGCAATCAAAATCCTACTTAATATTATTAATGTGAAAGTTTGGGAGGATGTATGGATGAATGGATGAATGTTTGTTACTCAGTCACGCAAAAAATACTAAACGAATTTTGATGAAATTTGGTATGTAGGTACATTAGGTCCTGGAAATGGGCATAGGCTACTTTTTATCACGGGAAACCGCGGGTGGAGTGTGATTGGTTTTATAACTTGGGTAATATAAGTGTTATTCAGTTTTCAAAAAATTGTGTTAACCATCAGGAAGATAGGGTCTGAGCAGTCGCTCAACAGACCTACATGCTCATTCTTCGGCCACATCGTCGCTTAACATCATGATACTGGCCACACTTAGATCTTGTCTAGATTGCGATAAGCGGTAAAAAAATATTTTATTACTAAATTCATGTAATTTTTTGTTTACTCACAATAAAGAGTTTATCTCTCATCTTAACGCGAACGATGTACTTTAACTACATAATTATGAACATAGATCGTAAATTTTATTCGCGAAGTTCACTACGTCTGTTGCCGTCTTGTTTATTATATGCATAGCTGTTAAGGTATCTACAGCAGATGACTCATCTCACATTATTTTTCCACCATTATCAGAAACATAAATAAAGCATGTAAGTTTCATATTCATTTGGTATGTGGCTAACCCAGCATATTTACGGAGAACCCTTAAATATATAGAGAGGAGTCGCTATTTGTTTAAATTTCTTTGCGGAGTGATGCTTCTGTCCCTGTATTCTATGGTAATCCTTCATTATTCCTTAAATTACGTACCCATTGACGCAATTTATTATTGCTGGTAGGTATATATTTTTTTATATATGTAAATATTTAAGTAGCTATATATACATATATTATAATTAGGCTTATTTTAGGTATATATTAAGTTCATGTGGTAATAATAGTATATATTTCTACATAGGTACTTTACTTATTTAACTTTATAGGGAATAATTAAGGAATATTTAAAATGTCCCATCGCACGCACTTTACTGCACCGCTACAATTAATCTTGCACGTCCTGGATGACTGGTAGAAAATGCTATCTAGCATTAAGTCCTTGTACAAAGTGTTTTGTGCTATAGTCACAGAATACTAAGGGACAGAAGCATCACTCCGCAAAGAAATTTAAACAAATAGCGACTCTTGCTGTGACGCAATAAAATTCAATTCAGCTCGCGTAGCGCTGCATACGTATAAATAAATATTTTTTTACAATTGTACGATTTGTTTTTACCTACTATCTGCTAAGTCTAGGTAGGCCTTCAGTTACGCCATTTTAGTACTCTCTGGTTCACATGTTAAATGGTTTGTGCAATTAACACAAGCAGTTTATATTTTTGATTAGTATCCTGTGTTTGTTTCATAAACTTGTATATTTTTTTAATTAAGTTTGACGAAATATGAAGTTATTAAACAAGACGTGCCTAAATAAATTCATAGATGTATTCTTAATATGCATAAAAGTTACAAGCTAACAGATAATGTTACAAATTATACTTTCATAAAACCTAGTTCTTTATAAATAAACGGGTCCAAATAAATTCGTAGATGTATTACTAATTAGAATATTCATTAAAGATAGCTAACAGTTAGATAGGCTTACAAATGATACTTTTACAAAACCTTTGTCGTTGTGTCATTATAGTAGGCAGATGTGCAACTGTTACGCCCCCACTGCAAAAACATCTGCAGCAATTTTCAATATGCGACATCAACATAACAAAAACAGCAGCTGTTGGAAAACACGGGAATGTCCTTGAAACCAATATTTGTTTACAATAATAAAATTATAATAATGTTTTGCGTCCTACCATCCATACAAATGACATCTCATCAACCTCATATGAATGCGTACTTCCTCTAATTTAGAATAATAGATGCACACGTAACGCTCGCGTCAAAATAACATCAGCTGGTCCGGTTTCCACACGTGCGATCCAGCGGGCGTTCCACCCGTTAGTGGATTTAGTTAGTTGTATGTCGGACGCCTCCCGTGCCTCACGCGTTCTTGGTACACACGCAAACTGCGAGTGTAAAAACATTAAAAAAACTACGTCGAATCTTGAATGAATGCCTTTGTTTCTAAGCTAATTAGTACCGCGCAACGTCCATGATGCAACTTCGCCTAGATCTCGGGCCCTTTTAGCGGCGCGCGGCGCTAACCTACTTGCAACCGCGGCGTAACGTATTGACATGCAAGCCCGAGCACGTGCTCGCCCTGCGCAACCCGCCACCGTTGTCCAATCGTAGGAGGGCGAGGGATACCGGCGCGTCTCCGCCACCCAATCGCGGCTCGTCTACGACTTCAACACGAAACGCGCCGATCCCGACCGACAGGAGCCGAAGTGCGCCACAACCCCCAGTGCAGCGGCAGCCCCCAAGATGGCGACAATGGTGGCCGTCACACCGGCGCCGCCGGTTACGAAGAAACCCTCCATAAAGAAATACAAAGCGCCGACACCACCTGCTAAATCGTCGTCGGACGAAGACTGTGATAGTGATAAAGACAAAGAGAACAATGTTGTGCCCCGCGAGGAGAGCGACAACGACAATGACGCCGCAGATTGTAAACAAACAAAACCGGAGCCGGCGGAAGACAAACCGGTGTCCGACAAGGGATCGCCTTTACCGAAAAAGTTTGCCCCCAAATTGAACGGAAATGTGGACCGAAACTCGGTGTTATCTAAAGCTGCGATGTTCGAAGCGGGCAGTCCTCGAGCTAAAGACCCGGCGGAAATGTCCTTACGGGAACGCAAGGCTTTGTTTGAAAAGAATAAAGGCGCTGCTATTATCCCCAAGGCTCCCTTCGGCCAGGCACCCTCCGTCAAGACCCTGTACGGCGATAATAAAGGTAAGTCTATATCCATATTTCTTATTTATAGCTAGTGCCAACATTGAGGAGTATAACAATAAATAGTACAAATAATAACACCGGCACACAAACATAATAATGACGAGCTCTCACTATTGTGTTTATGATCTGTGACCGATTTCGCATGTTTTATCATCAATTATGTTAGTAGTTTCCTCTATTGAGATGGAACAAAATCAATATAAACCTCAACAGATCTTTGAATCATGAGTAAAGGTTTTGTCGGTGATTAGCCCACTTCTTAAGTTGCCATCGAGTGACGCACATAGCGAATTGTAAAGTAGCAAATGCTACCTGCATAACGGCGTGAGATATTGTTGAGTAACTCAAATCCCGAGGCAAATCTAAACACCACTGATTGACTCACTATGATGATGCACCTAGAAGTCAACAGGAACATACGTGACTTCACGTTTGTAGGCTTTATATCCGAGAATTTACGAGATTTCGTCATGAGTCAATGAGACCGTAGGACTGACAAGGATTGACAAAGGATTGGTTTGCCAGTTATTCAGCCGCCAAGCAGTAGTGCGCAAGCATTACTGTGTTCCGATTTAAAGGGCATTATAGCCAGCGAAATTACTGGGCATTATGAGACACAACAGCTAATTGTCACAGGGTGACGAGCGCAGTGCAGCGCCGCGCAGGATTTTGCAAAACAAAGTTCTGGGTGGTGCTGTTATTGTTATGGGCTGGCGTATAGCGGCTTACCATCAGGCAAACGACCAGCACGTCTCGTCATTCAGTACCTTAAAAAAAAAATATCAATCAAATATCCGACTTCAATGTATCTTCGAAGTCCAAGGTCAAATATCGATAAAATTTATAGGGGAGCAATTCGTAGTTATACTGCACCCAACGCAAAAAGACTTCCAAATCGTTTCATGAATGACGGAGCTCTGAGGTAACAAACATAAAAAAATAAAACATACAATCGCATAGAAAACCTTCTCCTTTTTTGAAGTCGGTTAAAAAGTGTAGGGTACTTAACAGAAGAGGAAATATCAGAATTTATAGCCATCACCGCTGTTCTCTTCAAAGTTGAAGTTGCTACGAAAAATCAAGAATCAATCGTAGTCGATAATATTAGATACCTATACGATTCCGATATCAACAAAGTTATTATAAAACTCGTTTTAAACATTATTATTTGAAAGTCACAGGTCATACCGACCAGTTTCTAAGATAATTCTAAAGGCTAATCAGTCGATAAGGTCATTGCCATATCTCAAAATTCTCTAATTATCATTTTATCAATTATAGCTCTTATCTCCTCTCCATCAGAACCTAATATAATTATGTCCTGTTAGATTAAGGCTGGTGATGTACCTAAGCGCGAACCGCTGTGCGAACCGGAGCGAGGAAATTTTAAGCAATACCACAGAATAATTTTCAATAAGAAAACCGTAATTTTTGATATTGAATGCATTAGCGCATGCTAGGTGAAAATCTGAGATTAAAAAAAAGAATTTTTGAAATAGGTTCACAATATTGGCGAAAATATCGATGAAAACACAAAAAAATAAAATACAGACGAACATAGTAACCTTCTCCTTTATGGAAATCGGTTAATAACTACACTCGAGAGCAATGAATCCGGGTCACTTAAAGAATGTTAAAAATCTCGGAAACTAAAAATGATAGGTTAATGCAATAAATTGTATTTAATAGACAATGTAATACTCCTTAAATGAAAGTAAAAAAAATATGAGTCACCATACATTTTATTAACACAAAATTACATAAAGAAAAAAACTGCTGATCTCTCCTTAAAACAAAAATAGGAAACATGAAATTTTTGAACTTTATTACGATTTTCTTGAATTTTAATACTTCGTATTGCCTCCTCGTGCTTCCATTACTACGTTTACGCGGTTTGGCATGCTGTACACCAAGTTCCTTATACGATTTTGGGGAATATTCTCCCATTCCTCTGTGAGAGCAATTTTGAGCTCACGAAGCGTGATTGGGGGAGGGTTTCGTTGTTTTACGCATCTGCCTAGCTCGTCCCAAGCATGCTCGATCGGGTTGATATCCGGGCTGCGCGCTGGCCACTCCATACGAGTAATGTTCATCTCTTGAAGGTAGTCATTCACAATCCTACCTGTATGAGGTCGGGCATTGTCATGCATAAATATAGCATCCTCACCTAAATTGACCATAAATGGACCAACGTGATCATTGAGGATTTCTTCCACATATCTTACGCTAGTTAAAGAGCCGTTTTCTATGATCACCAGCTCTGTGCGACTTTCAGAAGAAATTCCGGCCCACACAAGTACAGACCCACCACCGTAGGCTACTTTTTCTTCGATGCATGCTTGCTTGAATCTTTCCCCTGGTCTTCGATACACTCTGTGTCTTCCATCGTGCTTGTAGAGCATAAATTTTGATTCGTCGGAGAACATAACTTTTGACCAATCTTCAATACTCCAATTTACGTGGCTCTGGGCATATCTTAGTCTCGAAATACGATGCCCACGCTCCAGTTTAGGGCCGTTTGCAGGTCTAAGGGGTTTTAAGTTAGATTCAGCAAGCCGACGTCTTACTGTCCATGCACTTGGGTTACTTCCTCCGAGGCGTCGAAACTGATTGGTGAGTTCAGTTCCTGTGAGAAAGCGATTTCGAAGCATGGTGTTCACCAAGTATCGGTCTTCTCGTGCTGTGGTACACCTGGTTCTGCCCGTTCCTGGTCTGCGTAGGTTAGAACCAGTTTCTTCGTAACGTCGGAGAACTCTTTGTACTGTTGACAGCGACACACCGACAGTCCTGGCTGTATCGCGCTGACTCCGGCCGGTTTCCAGCATTGTAAGTATTCTGGTGCATTCTTCAGGCGTAAGCGACATAATTTCAGCTTGAATAATGAATATAGAGCACTATCAACATGGTTTATGTACCCACATAAATGACAGATTACAAACAAAAGCAAAACCAAATGCTGTAATTTCGTAGTTCCATCTTCGAAAGTGGCCCTTTTTCAAATTTGATTTTTTTATGATATAACTTTACAATAACTAAGAAGTTTTAATACCTTCATTTAAGGAGTATTACATTGTCTATTAAATACAATTTATTGCATTAACCTAGCATTTTTAGTTTCCGAGATTTTTAGGATTCTTTAAGTGACCCGGATTCATTGCTCTCGAGTGTAGATAGAAAAAAATATATTGCTAATTTAAATTAGTTTCGATAACGCTTAATTATTACACAACGACAAGAAATAATTACAAAACAATACTTAAAGCTAAATTACAATGGGCGGTCTTATCGCTTATAGCGATGGTCTAATTTAATCGTCCCCGTAGAGTAGAATAGAAAAACTCTTTATTGTTACCAATTTAAAGAAATAGATAATAACACAGTCTTTAACTATGGTAGTACAATGGGTGGTCTTATCGCTTGAAGCGATCTCTTCCAGACAACCTTTAGATGGATAGTATCGGAAGAATAAGTCGATGACGGTGTACAACAAAATAAGACGATATAAGAAGGATAAAAGAAATTTGGTTGCTCGAGCTGTTGGCTCGGTGGCCCAGTGGTTCCAGTATTCCGAAGACGCAGGTTCCTGCCAGAGCAATAAAAAATTTCTTCCTAATTATTTGGAACCGTAGATTTGCTTTTGTTTTTATATCGATGGGTATGAGTGGTTTATTGGTTTAATTTTTCCCATGGTTTGCTCCGCTTCGCCAAGCTTCGGTGGACCAACAACCTTAATCTGGTTAATCTAGCTACTTTTTTCTAAACATTCTTTATAGTCTGCAAATCTCGTCTCGACTGGCTTGTTTTTTTTTATCGAAATAAATGGCATGATAAAAAACCTAATTATGCATGTGATCGAATAATCGAACATAATAACTTTCAAACTTTTTCGATATGTCTTTTATGATAATTTACTATCGGTTTTATGTTCAAAAACTTACAGTTAGACTAATTACAACTTTATAACCACTGTTTATTACGGCAATTTGCTCTCTTTAGTCAATTATACCTTGATTATATCAAGTAATTATGTTTGACATTTATGTTAAATATACACTGTGAAATGTTAAAATGTCATGTTGCTTGTCAAATACAGCAGCTGATTTGTAAAATACAACCGTTTATTAGCTAAATGTCATATTGAAGTCGTAACTTATAATGCCACAAACATAATAATATACTACCTACACTCTATACAACCAGACTAAATACTCCCCCCACCATAATGGCATCTGTCAATATGTCAGTCAGTCAGTGATGGACACCCAGCTTTATAATATAGTAGAGTATAGAAAATATATTTATATTTATATTGATAATTATATTAAAGATACACACGACTATTTACTTACAAATAAATTCTAAATAAGGTAAATCCATTATTGGCCGTAACCCGTAAGTCACTAAAGTAAGTCTAGGTCCTAAAGCATCTTCTGTAATATGAAATTAAGGGCTGTGAATTTTGTTTATTAAATAAATTTTAAAAAACATAAGTGCGAATGTTTGTAAGGATGGATGGATGGATGGATTGACGGATGGATGAATGTTTGTTGCCTACTCAATCAAAAACTATTGAACGGATTTGGATGAAATTTGGTGGAATAGGATATCTATATGCTTTTTATCCCGGGAAACCGCGGGGCGGCGATAGTAATTGATATTTTCGAGGAATTGTTGAACTTACCAACACTTTGATGAATTGAATTCTGACAATGCTAAAATCCACAATTCATTAAAACAAAACAATGCCGGTAAATAATATATGTATTCTCCGAACACAAAGTATTTAACAATAGGTGTTCAATGACTCCATTACAATAAATTAGTCATTTTTCCATTCTCAATGCAAATATTAAAGTTAAGGACAATTTACACGCCGTCAGCGACTGACTCCAAAAGCGAGACGTCTCCGTCAGCGCTGTGTCCTGTGTAACTACCTATCCTGCTATGTTGATTATGTAGATGATGGCATGTTAGGAAATGTAAGTCTTAAGTAGTTAGTATATTTTTAAAATCCTTTAGACAAGGAAACCTCGTTGTATTGAGCTTACCACAGTTCAGCCAACGTACCCACTGGTCCCTCAAGCGCCAATCCTATTAATATTATAAATGCGAAAGTTATTAGTATGGATGTATGTTACTCAATCAAGCGTTAACTACTGAACGGATATTGATGAAATTTGGTATATTACCTTTAGGTCCTGGAAAAAGACATAGGCCACTTTTATCCCGGGAAACCGCGGGGCGCAGCTAGTTGTATAATAATTTTGAGCTCAAATTAAGATATAGCTTTGCCACAAGTAATGAGATTCGGTCTAATTTTATTGTCGATACAGATAAGAAATCTAATTAATCTCATTAATTTACACCAAAATACGATAACTACTAGCACATAATACTAAGGGACAGAAGCATCACTCCGCAAAAAAATGTAAACAAATAGCGACTCTTGTTATGACGCAAGAAAATTCGAAGCGCGACCCGCCGTCGGTGTCCGGCTATGTACTTGTAGCTTCGTACCTACAGTGCGGAGTGCGCTAGGCTTGCTACTAGTTGAGAAAGACTTTCATGTGACAATATATGGCATCACAATGAATCTACACCTAAATCCTCACCACAACATTACGATTGGCGCTGAGGGAGCAGTGGGTATGGGGGCAGTTCCGCGCAAAACTTCAAAGCAAGTGCAATACTTCTGCAGCTAAACTTTTAACACTGCTTCATTAAGCTGACTAGTTGATGCATATAATGTTTATTCCAAAAACTTGCAAAGTACAAATGGAAATAAAAATACAGTCAATTTGATCAATGCCCTTTAAATCAAACGTATTTCTATTGTACTTAAGTTCAAAATTTCGTTATTCAATTTTGGCATCACAGACGCACTTATGAACGTCAATTATTACAATGACTCTACCACCGTATCGGAAAAAGAAACACTACTCAGAAGATACGGTAAACACTGAGGGGCATTTGTTTTTAGAACTTTTGTTAGAATATTTTGTTTGTTTTTGACAGTATTATGTTCTTTCTTTGGCAGAAGCGGAATGTTTCATGCATTTTTGTCTTATATGTAATTACTAACTGTATAGTATGCTTTTTTCATTATAATATTTTTCACACGGAATTTGAATCTACTTTCTGTGACTGTCTTATTTATACTTACCTATGTAGTTTCCACGTAATTTTCCTCGAACGTATTCAATTATGGAAATGATTATGCAAAATCGCTACGTGCTGGAAAAGTTACCGGATTAAAGCCAAAGTAACCATAAATATACTGATTCTATCAATATTCAAGAAAGCTGTAGGTTTTTCCCGTGTACGTTAAGACTTCGTGTGTCATTGTTGGATCATCTTATCTAGATTTAAGAATCTTTCAAACCCCTTCAAAAGGCATTTAGAGAACTTTTTAGTATTTTTTTATAATTGAGTGACGAGAGGAGCCTTTCGTTCACCTGATGGTAAGCAACACGCCTGCCCACAACTACATTAAACTAAAATTTAAAATACCCCCGACACAAAACTCCTATAAAAAAATAAGCGGCTGAACTGATTTTGATAAAACATGTCTAAGGACCACCGCTAGAAAACCTGCTCTCTAAAGAAAAAACCGTATCCAAATCGGTTCACCTGTTTAAGAGCTACGGTGCCACAAACAGACACACAGAATGGTCAAACTTATAACACCCCTCCTTGTTGCGTCGGGAGGTAAAATCAATATTAAAATAAACGAATGTATTTGTTTATGTTTGCAGTTTTTATGCGCTAATTTAATACTATATAAATAACCTCGTAAACTCTTTCAAAGCGAAAACATAACTGTTTTTAAAGTAGCTTGTCAGTATTTATTCTTCACTTTTTATATCCTTATCATTTTCACCAAAGCAAGAATCCAGAAGCTGTACAATCAATTAGAGACATGTAGTTAAGAACTTTGTCACTGTATAAGAATTACCCACGTCCTTGACTTTTCCAACAATTTATACATCAACATAGTTTGACAAGGTACTTGATTTTTGAGCTGTGTTCTCTTTATTTGATTTGCGTAGTAACTGTGTCATCTATGATAACGGCTGTATTTATTAATACATCGTTTGACATACATATTCGTAATGTTATTATGACACAGATTTTGCAGTTTAAACAAAGGTAGGCGAACTGTTTGACGATGAAGATTCATGGATATAACCAATTAACCAACAAATTAATATTTTATTTATCTTATTTTGATTGGGAGGCTATTATCTATATAATAAAAGAACAGGGTTTTTTTCTACAATCATCGCACAGCCAAAACCGCTTAACATAGAAACCTGAAATTTGGACCACGTATTCTACAAGTAGTGAAGGCGTCATTTAAGAACGGATTTTTCGAAATTTGACCTTTAAGTGGGTCAAATGAGGTCATACAGGATGTATGGAGAAAAAAAATTCTTTTGTCGCACGATCACGAAACTTTGGCAGTATACTATGCAAATAAAATAAAAGAACACGTGTATCACAGTTTTTTGAAAATCAACCGTTAAAGGGGGGTTAGGGTGGTTTTTTAGATTGGAATGCGGAAACTATAATGTATGCTGTGGTGATTGTTTCTTGACCAATAGTTATCAAATTTTGTGTGAACATTAAGCATGTGAATACAAGGAACTTGTTTTTGGCATTTTTCGAAATTCAACCCCTAAGGTCATTTATTGGGGTCGCAAAGTTTCCATGGTGTAGGTTTTTTTAGTTAAGTTATGAAACTTAATCAATTGACTAAACATAAGAATATAAAAATATAATTTCAGTAACTTTTCAAAAATCAACCCCTAAGGTAATTAAATAGGGCCGCAAAGTTTGTATGGAGTAGAATTTTTTATTAATGCGACACTGTAGCTACAGTAAAGAAACAGGGTAAATAAATTAAGTTTGATCAAGTTTAAAAATAAGTTTTCAGCATTTTTCAAAAATCAACCCCTTACTGGGTTAAACGAGGTGGTAAAGTTTACATAAAAAAATCTTTGTTTATAGCGATGAAACTTGGTACATACCTGACAAAACATTATTAGAATGTGATTTACCATTTTTGAAAATCATCCCTTAAAAGGGTTAAACAGGGTGGAAAGTGAAGATTATTATTTTTAAGCTATAACGATGATATTTGGTGTACGTGGTAAGCTAATGAAATTATAGATGTGTACTTCACCATTCTTTGAAAATCATCCCCTAAAAAGCCTAACCGGGGTGGTAAAATTTGTATAGAAAATCTTTGTTTATGAATTTTCGTGGCTATGATAAAACTTGGTAAAAGAAGAAAATTAAAACGTGGTTTACAATTTTTGATAATCATCCCTTAACAGGGTTAAACAGGGTGGAAAGTGAAGATTATTATTTTTAAGCTACAGCGATGAAATGTGGTATAAGTGCTTAGCCAAGGAAATTATAGATATATATTTCACATTTTTTTTAAATCATCCCCCAACAAGCAGGGTGGTAAAGTTTGTATAGAAAATCTTTTTTATTTATGAAGTTTGTGGTTATGATGAAACTTGGTACACAAACTAAGAAAAAGGAGATAGTTAAAACGTGATTCACATTTCTTTTTAATCTACCCATAACCAAGTTTAATAAGGGTGAAATGAAGTTACATTTTTTGAAGCTACGACGATGAAATTCGGTTCATATACTCAGACAGATAAACTTTAAGCACCTGTTTCACTATTTTGCTGGAATCATCCCTAAACCGGTTCAAACGGGGTGGTTAAGTGTATATGGAGAATCTTTGTTCATGAAGTTATGGCAATTAAATTTGGTACACAGAGTAAGCAAAAGAAATAAACTTAAACGTAATTCGCCATTTTTTTTAATTCACCCTCTAACAAGGTTAAGGTGGAAAGTATCAAAAATTTGTTAATGCTACAATGTTGAAATTTATTATAAGTACTCAGCCAATAAAATTATAAACACTTATTTCACCATGTCTTGAAATCATCCCCTAACAGAGTGGTAAAGTTTGTGTGAAGAATTTTTTGTTTATGAAGTTGTAGCAATGAAATTTCGTATACAGACCAAACAAAAGTAATAAATTAAAATGAAATACGCTATATTAATTAAACTCTAAAAACGTTAAACAAGGTAGATAATAATTTTATTTCTAAACCTATGACTATGAAATTCGGTACATATATACTAATCGAAGATACTATACGCACATGTTTCACTACTTTTTAAACATCTTAAAAGGTCTAAACGGGATGGCAAATATTTGTGTGGAAAACCTTTGTTACCTTTGTAACCTTTGTCACCTTACAGGTGAAAGCGAAACTTTGTATTGTAGACTAGGCAAAATAAATGATTTCTAACGTTATGCAATTTTTTGCAATTTTCTTATTCGTACAGGATTTTAAAAGACTTTTAAAATGCAACATTCAGAAAAATAAGGAATACTAAACTTTTGTCATTGACCGTACGTGTCGCAGGGAAATGAGGATATCTGGGATATCGCGATATTCCTAGGGATACGACAAAATCATGGTATAATCATGTATGGTAAGGACCACTTCTCCGTGGTCCGACTAGCATTTACCCCTATAGTGTATATAAAAAGCGCGGAGCCAGGAGCTCGCGAGGAGTTCCTGAGCAGAACGAGTGCGCAAGGCCAGAACGAAGCGAGGGTGAGAGGTGGCGAGCGTAGCGAGCCGGCGACCTCCCGAGTGGAGTGATGGTCGAGTGCGCGAGTGGAGCGAAGGGATGACGAAGCGAGAGTTCTGGCGAGAGCCTATTTATTAAAACTGTACGTCGTATCCCTAGAGATTTCGTGAAATCCCTGGTATCCTCATTTCCTTGTGACATACAATATTTTTTCTGGAGCTACGACGATTGACTTTTGGCCAAAAAACTTACATACACTTAGCCAAAAAAACTATTGACACATGTATTATTACGATTGTTTTGAATAGCATCCCCTGATAGATTTAAACGGATGGTAAAATTTGTAAAGAAAATATATGATTATAATGTAAGTATTCTGTCTATTTAAAACGAGATAAGAGCTGAAAGAGATCGGAAAAGAAACGCGATGAATTCGGGATAGGATTGGGATAGAAGCAGGACAAAATCGACATAGAAGCGAGAGCAGCCGGAAATAGCCAGGAGCAAAATGAATTATTTTATTAAGCGTACAAACTCGCGGGCAACAGCTATGTATATGTAAATAGGAGATTTAGGTTTCAAAGTTTTCTGTAACTCAGGCTTCATGTATGTACATGGCGGGGAACTATAACACGGTAGGAGGTTCGCTATGGAGGACGATAAAGGGTTAGGATCGGAATATGATTGGTAGCAGAGCAGGACGATAATGATATAGGAGCGGGACGGAATCAGGACCAGAGCATTACGGTAACGCTATAGGAGCGGGAAGATAACAGGATGGGAGTGGGAAGGTAACAGAACAGAAGCGGTAAGGTACGGTAACGAGATAGGAGCGGGACGGGAACTGGAACGTAAATATGATGGGATGAAAAATGTTCGGATGCAGGATGAATACTCCACCACGCGGACGAAGTCGCGGGCATCAGCTAGTTACAATATAATTTACCAATTTAATATAAAAAGCCAATTACTACAAGACTCCACAAATAGCAGTTATCTAGAACATTTGGAATTTTTACAAGTAAATGAATAAAGAAATAATTTTTAGAAACAACAAAAACCGACTTCAATGTATCTTCGAAGTCCATATTCATTCTTCATATCGATGAAATTCATATGGGACCTCTTCGTTGCTATACTGAACCCAACGCAAAAATAATTTTCCAAATCGGTTCATAAATGACGGAGTTCTGAGGTAACAAACATAAAAAATAAAAAATAAAAATACAATCGAACACAGAACCTTCTCCTTTTTTTAAATTGGTTAAAAGAAATGCGAGATGGCACCATGCAATGCCATTTACAAATTGCAATGATTAGATAGTGATGACGTTGGGGCTATATTCACCGCAGCCGACTGCTTGACATGTGAATTAAGTGAATTCATCTCTTTTTCCATCTCGCCTTCCGATTTGGGAATATAAATAATATTTATTTATTTTGTTGACTCGAACACCGCGTCTGAGTTTACGACCGTTCGACATGGGAATGACCCATTTCCTTGAACTAAAAACCTAAAAACTGCCTTTTGAACTTGTTTCACCCGCGATTTCCCGGGATAAAAAGTAGCGTTTGACCTTTTTCAGGTCCTAAAGTACCAAATTTCATCCAAATCCATTCGCAGCAGTAGTTTTTGATTGATTGAGTAACAAACCCATCCATCCATCCATACATACATCTATCCATCAATCCTCACAAACTTTCGCATTTATAATATAGTATAGGCATATTAGTATATTAGTAGGATAGGCAGACCCTTCCAAAGCAGTTCTTGATTCTGCCACTCTTTACGACTCTTTAGATTTCGCAAAAGCTAGACAGTCACATGGGTCTATCTCCTCAAGAATGTCGTCTAGCTAGTACCACCTCCCCAAAAGGGTCAATTGACGGTTTCTACTATAAACTGTACTCGTCAACGCCTTGTCGAAGTTATTGCAAACGACTATTTATAGTGCCGCACGCCGTCGGCGCCGTGCCGTCCTGCCGCTTGGGACAAGGAATCATTTCTTTTGGGTTAGCGACTATTTCGTCTGCGACGGCAGTCTTATAACTGTTAACTTCGTATTAGTGATTTTACAATAAGCGCCACACCATACTTTACATACATTTTTTTTTTCTTTTATTTATTTTACACTTAATAGATCTATGTTTGGCCACTATCTCGCCTGATGTTAAGCGATACATCATCGCTAAGCCTAAGATTTTATTTATTTATTTATATATATATATATATATATATATATATATATATATATATATATATATATATATATATATATATATATATATATATATATATATATATATATATATATATATATATAAGATGGATCACATAGATCTAGAGAGAGACGACAGTTGAGTCTGAGTAGCCGACTCAGACTCGTCTCCCCAATGGTTCACCGAACATCATCCCGAAACACGACTAGGTCGCTTGACGGCATGGCTTTGTTCGGTGGGTGGTATTACAACAACGGCCAGAGTCTACCACTCCAAAAATTATTTATCAAAGATTTCCCGTCAAAATAGTGAAATGAGTCATTTAGAATTTTATACAGGGTCTGAAATGGTGAAGATAAACATCACGATCGTCGCAATCCGGCAGGCCCAATAATCATAAAATTTAAGGTCATGTGCCACCAAGCCGCACTGGGCCAGCAGCGTTGCAAATTATGGCATATACTTCCTGTGAGAGAAGGCCTGTGTCCCAGCAGTGGGATATTAATCTGATGATGGCCTATTTGTATTTTTTTCTTGAATAAAATCGTATTTATCACTTTCATTATTAGTTTAAATGGTAGGCTTGCTTTCTAAGATGCTAAACTTGTTATCTAGCTTCTACATTTAGGTAAATAAGATATTGACAGCCTCTGTGGTGTAGTGGTTAGGCAGGTTGGCTCAAATCACATACACCATTGAGGGTGCGGGTTCCACGACGGGATAAATCTTTGTGCACAGAAAAAAAATAAGCGCCATCATTTGTTTCGTGTCTGGGTGTAGTGGGACCATGGTCCTCGTAGTTCCTGGCTAATATCTATATTTTTGTAATCGTTGGGCGTATTTTTTATTCCCTAACGTCGACCACTACAATACTGGCGCCGCTAAGTCGACACGAACTCACGACTTCCCCCTCCCAGCTAAAATAAAAGCCGTTTACAAGACAATGTGCATCGATTGCGGTCAAGCATAGCCGTGCCCGAGGCTTTCGATGCTAATATCATAATTACTGGTTATTGTCTGCTAATCACTTCTATTTGTCTTGGATAGAAGATAAATGCTGAGGTCGTATTTGGATAGGAATGCCCCACTTCCTTCAGACTTAAAATTAGAAACTCACTTATTTAAGGTCTTTCAAAAATTTCTTAGATAACTATGACAATTTGATTCTAGGTTTTTGAGAAATATTCTACCATAGGTCAGGCGGTTCCTAGAGGTGCTGCGTGGTGAGGGAAGAAGTCTAGATGGATGACGAAACACCATTTATACTGACTAGAAGAATATTGTTAGTTTTCTTTGGGCAGAAAATATAGAACAGAAATAGCTACATCCGTTATAATAACCTAGCCGTGAATTCGTCAAATCTATAAGTGCTACGTAGTACATTATGTGGTCTTTGACACAACTTTTAAGCTAAAAATATAATGCTTTGAAGTTCCTGTTCCTGTTCCACAACCGGCCATAGGTTTGTTTACGTCGTCATTCATCAAAAATATCGACTGTCTTAACATTCATCATCATCAGCCCATCACGTTCCCACTGCTGGGACTCGGGCGTTCTCTCATAGAGAGAGTATGGGCCATAATCCACCATGCTGGTCCAGTGCAGGTTGGTGGATGTCGCATTTTTTTTAATTTATGTGATTAATTCTTGGACAACATCGTTGTCGTCCATCGTCGATGTTTTCCTTCGCCGTTTTTAGAGCGAGTGTTAAATCCACACTTAAGAAAGTCAGCGGGACTCGAACTGGGGTGCATCGGATCGAAAGTCGCACATGCTCCCAATGAGCCACTCTTGCTCCAGTATTAAGCATCTCCAGCATTAACTTCAATGAAGTGGAAAGAATCATGACAAATCAATGTGTATTCAAGAAATTCAGAACGATACTAATTACTAAGTAATTACTTGGATGTGTTCTTAGAAACGACTTCAGCCTAAGTCGACGTACAACATTACACCCGAAAAATTATTGATAAAGATTAATTTTCTTAGATTTAGCACGAGTAAATGCAGAGGCGTTACATTTCATTATTAATTATGACCGGCTTCAGAATCATCTTAAAATAACACTTCATCATCGTGATTTAACGATCATTAACCGGCAAGATAACTAATTAACACCTTCAATCTTTCAAAGATTTTAAATAATTAAATAATGTGTTAAAAGTGTACGCCAGTCCTATATTGTCAACTAGTTGCGCCAAGAGGTTTCACCCGTGGTTTCCACAACAAAACGTAGCTTATCTATGTGTATATCCAGGGTATAAGATATCTCCATTTCATATGTCATTCAAATCCCTACAGTTGTTGCAGCGTGAAGAAGAACAAACAGTTCCACACTAACATACTTACATACAAACTTTCGCATTTATAATATTAATGTAATGTGATGTGATGAGTCATTTAGAAAATGATTCATTTTGACAACAACTAACGAGAGTTCAATGGTCAATAGTTCTATTAAATAGTTTTCTAAACTGGCTCAAAGATAACGGTGCGAATCTTTTAACTGTGACACTATTTATCTAAATGATAAAAAAAAATATTAATTTTGACAACAACCAACGACAGTTCGATGGTCAATAGTTCCATTGAATAGTTTTCTGAACTGGCTCAAAGATAGCGGTGCGAATTTTTTAACTGTGACACTATTTATCTAAATGATAAAAAAATGATTAATTTTGACAACAACCAACGAGAGTTCGATGGTCAATAGTTCCATTGAATAGTTTTCTGAACTGGCTCAAAGATAGCGGTGCGAATTTTTTAACTGTGACACTATTTATCTAAATGATAAAAAAATTGATTAATTTTGACAACAACCAACGAGAGTTCGATGGTCAATAGATCCATTGAATAGTTTTCTAAACTGGCTCAAAGATAACGGTGCGAATCTTTAAACTGTGACACTATTTATCTAAATGATAAAAAAAATGATTAATTTTGACAACAACCAACGAGAGTTCAATGGTCAATAGTTCCATTGAATAGTTTTCTGAACTGGCTCAAAGATAGCGGTGCGAATTTTTTAACTGTGACTCTATTTATCGATCTGGAATTCCTAAAAGTGACGGGTCAGAGAGAAAGGCAAAGTACACTTTTGAAGTGTGCAAATTGTTTACTTACTTGCGGTTCTAGTTGGACTATTAAGTCTTCTGTGGTTCTAGTTCTAGATTCTTATCTGTGAAGTGATGCGACAGGAGATGACCTCAAACTTGTGTTTATTTTATACTGGCAAATCTGGCAATGTGTACTGTACTTTTCACGTGTCATATAAAGAGGGACTATTAAATAAATAAAGCCTTTGTGAGTTTTTGCCTGGTAATCTCTTAACTAGGCGAAGCTTTTTACCTGATGTTAAGTTAAAAGGTAAATAGTAAATACCTATAGTGTTCTTCTTTGTTTAGCAAAAGTAGAGTAGATGTTTACCGTATATTTTGTTTTAATACTTGGGTGGGATAAATATAAAGATGCTCTCTAAGAACTCTCTGACGGCATCTGTGTTTCCGGATAGCTATAATCTGGGTGTCTTTAAGACAAGAGTGAACAGGTTTCTTCTAGGCGAGCGTGCTACATCTTCGACCGCATCGTCACTTAACAACAGGTGAGATAGCGGTCAAACGCAAGCCTATAAATAATAAAAAAAAATACAATTAGTTGAATTCCAATAAATATTACCTATCAAACATTGAACATTGATAATCAAACTAGGAAAACCTGTGTTTTCTCATACCTATACCCCTGCCGGACATAGTCAAAAAAGATACAGGAACAGATTACAAAACAGTTTGTTTGTACTTAGTAAGGATACTTTGATAGCTTGCCATTTGGGATGCTTCATCAACATAAGCCTGCAATAGCTGCACTATCAGTTCACCTTCTGCACATAAAAAGGCCTCTGAAGCAATGAGATCGATCTTCGGGTCGGGAGCTTAATTCAGAGAAGTTCGAATAAAGATCCAGCAAAATATCTTCCTCAACAAAAAACAACTTTCCTACATCTGACTTCCCAACAGGGTCAATTGAGGAACTTATTCTTTTATCCGCTGTATACTGTATTCACAGGTCTGCTTTGTCATTACTAATACCGGAATGTAGCCTACTTTAGATATAATACTACACCGAACCGTATAATATACAAGTACCCACATCGTTAGGGACTTTTCACTTTTAAAGGAACCATTATTTCAAAATTACTGTCGTTGGAGTGAAGCACTAGTTATTAGAAAATAAGCAGTTGTGGCTCCGTCATTAGCGGTATTACAAGCAATAGCGAAATTCTGAGTTTCCTTTAACTATGCGGTTCTACGCGATATTTCGTATATCGTAAAAAAAAATTACCTGATAGACAAGCATTTGACCGCAGCCTCACCTGATGGAAAGTGATGACGCCATCGACGATGGATCATGCTTGTCTAGAAGATACCGATTCACTCTGGACTTGATGACACATAGATTATAAGAATCGGGAAACAGAGACTCTGGTAAGGTGTTCCATTCCTTAGCTGTTCGCATTATGAAAGTTGAAGCGAAACGCGTTCTGGTAGGAGGAACGTCAAACATAAACGGATGTTCAATTAAATTTATTTATTGACCAAATTATAACAATGTACGTTATTAGGCATGTCATAATATTTATACAGAATTACCTAGTTAATTATATGATGCCGAGTTTCCGTACGTTTTGTTATCCGATGATAAAAAGGAGATGGAGGAATTAACTCGTGTAATTCCATCGCACACCCTCCGTGATGTATCCTGTAACCTGTGTTAAAACGTGATATCTTTCTCACACTGTCGGATTTATGTAATCATTCTTGCTCCTCGCGAGATGTGATATCAGCTACCTGGTTACCAATAGAGCGGAGTTACAATGAAACAAAATTGGGTCCAATATAGGCTACGCTAACTGCTTACCATCAGACAAGCCGTTTAGTTGTTTGTCTCCATATATTTTTAATTAACCTATGCTGTCCCATTGCTGGGCAAAGGTCTCCTCCAGGTCTCTCCAGTAGTTTCTTCTTGAGCCACTTCGCTCCAACCCTCTTAGCCTTAGTCCCCCTAACTGATATTAATAAAAAGTTGGTACCTACGCGTACGCTCTAACGCCATTGACAAAGATGAGCTTTGACCTCTAGAGTTCAATCAGTGTCAAAGTACACAGCTGCTCTGACAAAATGAGTAAATATCAGAAATCATGATGAAATTTCGCCTACGTGACGCCGAAGCGTAAGACCTTTATGAGGAAAATACATTATGGAAAGTTTTACTGATACAGTAGGTTTACCTAGGCACTGGAATTAACATTAAACGGTATTTAGCATAACTGCGGGTCTGCAGGGCATTTGCACGACTCCAGTATTTTATTTTATTCGAAAAACTAACAGCTAGTTACAAAACAAACACGTACAAGTACTACCGATGTGATACTAGGTGCGCCCCGCGGTTTTACTCGCGGGTTCTCTAGATAAAAAGTAATCTATGTCCTTTTCTAGGATATAAAGTACCTACATACCAAATTTCATCAAAATCTGTTTAGTAGTTTTGCATGATTGAGGAACCAACATCCTTTCATCCATCTATCCATCCTCACAAACTTACACATTTATAATATTAGAAGAATTGTGTTGTGCTTGTGTCACATTATAAAATCTTTTGCAAACAAACTTTAAATAGAAACCAAGTTTTAACCCTAAACGGGATGTCAATATCGATCTTCACCAAATTCAGGAAATATTCATCAGTGCTTATAATGTTTTAGCATAAATCCTACGCTATCTTCTAATAAAACATATTTTACAAAACAAGTTTTAAATTATAATATAAAGCAAGTTTACCTTGATGACTTGGCATAATGAAATCATTTACAAGGAAAGAGAACAATTGCAAACATTTTGCAAGCCTCATATGGTGAGTCAGGGGTGTTGGCTGCTAGCTGAGCTTCAACTCTGTGCACTTTTCCTTGCAATACCTATACACTTTTTTTATGCAACTGAATGACGAGACGAGCAAGTCGTTCGCCTGATGGTAAGCAATACGCCTGCCTAGTTGAAGCACCACCCAGAACTTTGTTTTGCAAAATCCTATGCGGCACTGCGCTGCGCTCGACATTCTGAGACAATGAGCTCTTAACTCTCATAATGCCCAGTAATTTGCTGGTACATAATAATATAGAGTGTCACTAGCTGCGCCCGCGATTTTCCGAAATAAAAAGTATGTCCTTTCCGTGACTTAAAGAACCTACATACTATTTAATCAAAATCCGTTCAATAATTTTTATCATCTATTCTCACAAACTTTCCCATTATTATCATATTAGGAAGATAGTAGAATTTAATTATTATTCTTCTAGACTAGAGTAGTAATGATTGGCTGCTCTTCTTGAGGAAACCTTACGTACACGAAACGTTTGACTTTTAAAGGATTTCCAGTGTATCTATCATTTTTTTGCTTATGAGCCTTTTTGTCATATATTCGAGTACAATACGCCACAATAACACGACGAATAAATTCAGCTTATCGTATATTGTCACGATAAGCTGAATTTATTGTGATTAAAAAAAGTTATATTGACAAGTTTGAATCCATGGCCGGCGTTTCTCAGGCAACCTTGGTTCAGGTTTTGTTGAAATACGTGTGAGGGCTGCCCCTATACCAGAACCAATTTTGATGCAATGGTTTTTCAATTCTATAAAAACAAACCTTGGGTAACAATTTAAAAATGCTTGCAAATTCAAAATGACCTCGCCAAGGTATATTTACTATTAAGTATTCTGTGGCAGAGGCGCCATCATTAACCACCTACCATTAAATCACAATCAATGATGCACCAATTAAAATCCAATTAAATACTGAGCGAATTTTAACTTAAAACAGTGAAACAGACTCTGTCACTGGCCATTGACACAGAATAAATAATAGTACAAGTTGGTATTATAACAGGTCTGCTGGGAGCTGGATAAAAAGCGGCTGGTGATGCGTGAAACTGTGACAAAAGTGCGGACGTACTAACTGGTACGTTAGCTGTGGCTGTATTATTTGAAATATTGAATGAACAATAGAAAAAAAAACAGTAAGGATAGTTATATCAGACGTATCCTCACTCAATCAGTAATCTAGAGAAACAATAGACGCTTCACAATGCCAGGAAAAGTCTCTTGTTCTATTGGCTCATACTAAAACATGCCAAGATTTTCTTAATCTTCATTACTATCAGCCGTTTCTAACTTGGTCTGTATGTACACCATCACTATTTTCGCCTATTATCTGACTAACTGCGGCTTTTGGACATGCAATATAATATGCAATGACAAGATCGTCGCCCATACTGTAAGTATTGTATAATGTTAACTCTTCTGTGACACTATTAATAAAGGCATCGAGTTACGAAGTGACTGTTGTCAAAACTGTGACAAAGTACAAAAGATCAAAAGAATTTTGTGATATCGGGCGTGGGACTTCGGAAGTTACGCTATCCGGTGGTTAATTTCGTAATAGCGATTGCAGTTGTTAATCGCAAAAAGCATCTGATTTTAGGTTCCTAATAGTAGCAGGCCTAGCGCACTCCGCACTGTAGGTACGAAGCTACAAGTACATAGCCGGACACCGACGGCGAGTCGCGCGTCGTTACACGTGCCGCGTCAGAAGAGATAAGAGCTATGCGATAGAAAGAGAGGCGCTCTGTAGGTTAATATGACTGGTAGGTATGCAGCGCTACGCGAGCTGTATTGAATTTTATTGCGTCATAGCAAACGTCGCTATTTGTTTAAATTTCCCTGCGGAGTGATGCTTCTGTCGCTTAGTATTCTGTGATAGTAGTAGAATCGCTAGTTACTGATCTAGTGAATATAATAACGTTAACTTGTTAATTACATCTAATTAAAAGTATAACCGTGTACACAAAATTAATACCCAGTAGTAATTTTGTAAAACAATACCTTAAAAATGTCATAGACAATGTATGTAGATTATTAGGGTACTTTACTAATTATATAATCAAAACGTCTCTTTTTTACAATTGGTAAAGTTCATACGATAAACGTTTTGTATTGCCTGGAGATTCGTAAACCAGTTCGAGTATTACTGATGTATAAGATAAAGGTATCACCTTAAGCTCATTATGCAGTCAAAATTAATGTCACATTTCAAACCTACGCCCTACCTACGCCATAAGAGATAAAACAAAACATAAATATAATTTAATAGATTGACATGATTTGCTCAATCATGACTAATCATGAGAGAAAGTTACACCATAAAACTTAAGCCCAGCTCTTTTAAACCGACTTTAAAATAGAAATTCAATTCAATTCAAAAGTTCTTTATTTAAATTTTGTCGTCACAGACGCACTTATGAACGTCAATTATTACTTACAATGACTCTACCACCGTATCGGAAAAAGAACCACTACTCAGAAAATACGGCAAGAAACTGAGGGGCATATTTTTTAGAATGTTTGTTACAATATTTTATGTTTGTTTTTGACAATATTATTCTTCTTATGTGCCTGTTGGCTACTTGGCAGAAGCGGAATGTTCCATGCGTGTTTGTCTTCTATGTAATTACTAACTGTATAGTATGCTTTTTTCATTAGAATATTTTTCACACTTAATTTGAATCTACTTTCTGTAAGCTCCGTTATACATTTTGGAATTTTATTGTAATAACGTACACAATTGCCCATGAAGGACTTATTCGTTTTACTCAGTCTAAACCTAGGTACTGCAATTCTATCCATATTTCTAGTATTTATGATGTGGTGGTCACTATTCAACTTGAATTTACGAACATACATTATATTTTCATAAATATACAGAGAAGGTAAAGTTAATACATTAATTTGTTTAAAGACTTCTCTTAATGATTCGCGAGGACCAAACTCATAAATAGCGCGAGCCGCCCGCTTTTGTAAAATAAAAATAGCTTCTATATCCGCGGCTTCTACATAGGAAGAGGCTCAATTTGATTGTTTTTTTTAATGTTTGTTACCTCAGAACTCCGTTATTTATAAACAGATTTGAATTTTTTTTGCTTAGTTTCAGTATAGCTACGAGGTGGTCCCATATAAATTGCATCAATATTAGACCTTGGACTTCGAAGATACATCAGAATTGAAGTCGTTTTTTTTTTATAAAATGATTAATATTGTACATGTCTAATTTTATCCCACGCCTGTGCCCTTAATATTAATATATTGTCTATATTGATTACCTCAGTCTCTATTTACGTAATGGCCGTATACGTTAGAGTAAAGAATCATTTGTAATTTATTGATTACATGATTTTGTTCAATCAAGAAAGTAAATGATTTGTTTTAAAATGTTACGTTGTTCCTACGCCATTGCCCTGATATATCCATTCCAATCCCTATAAGTATCACCAGAGGAAGTGACTACACAAAACTTAATGACCTCACTGGTGCCCGAGCTTTGAAATGTGCTTAAATTTTATCAGAGATATATCACATAATCTCCCACGATAGTGCCCTTAATATCGATATATATATTTTATCGATAGTCGCAGTCGCTATTTACGTAATCACCATACGGTATCGTTAGAGTAGAGGTGGTCCCGCGTTTGTCGATTTGTGCAATGGCCATTCCGCGTTAACCTGCGCGCGCGCATACCGACTGTCGGAATTCGAAGTTTAAATATTTTATCTTTTTCGATATTGGCCAGTGCGAATAACTGACAAGCGACTGCGGACTTTTTGAAATTAAAGTACTTTTTCCCTAGTGAATGGAATATCAGTTTTTCCGGCCAGTGATGTGGATGAAAGTTATGCTTCATTAGATTTTTGTTACATGAAAATTAATTGATAGTGGTGACCTTTCGGATTTTTAGGAATAAAGTATTTTATATTTTATCGTGAGTATTTTGTGATTTAAGAATTATAGTGTAGTAAGATATTATATAAGTCCTATTTTTGTATGCATCTAACTAAGTAATGAGACCAGCATGTAGTTCGCCTGATAGTAAGCGCCACGCTTGGCAATCGCCCATAACAATTGCAGTGCCCCCCAGAACTTTTAAAAAGTTCCATGCAAAGTACTGCGTAGCACTCTGTATATTCAAAGAAAATTTCTTCTTATTTAAATTACTGACTTATTATAAATCTCTCATCTATATTACGTTTAATTGTTCCAATGCCATCCTAGTCACGATCCTACAGAATTAAGATAACAAAACGCAAAAGCTCTTTGCTACTTCAATTTATCTCGTAATCGGCAGAACTTAAAGTTTTATATATACAGATAAGCGAAAGTCCTACACTTGCTATTAGAATATTTAGAATACCATTACGTACGTCTAGTAAGTAATTTGAATGCACCAATCAGGACAGTCCTTTCGCTGCGTCCAATTTAGCCACTATTTTGTTAAAATATCTGTGAAAGCAAGGGAGGAGCCCCAGGGGTTGTGAACATCAGGGAAGAATACTTTGTAAACCATTTTTTTTTCAATTTCTCTAATGATCTTCATATGTACGTAGTAGACATAGGTATTTTAGGCGATCTTATTGCTAGGGAGCATTATCTTTCGGTTAACCTGCTATAATATAATTTAAAGAACATAATAACTGTTCGAACAATATTACAAAGGCAAACTAAACGTTAGGAAGCGTCGTATTTCCATTTAACCTCGGTTTATGGTGTTATGTTTGAGTATAAATAGATTTGAAATTATAATGATGACAGGTTCATCATTTGGTCATCATTTATCCAAGTCATTATCTTGATGACTACAAATACATAAATGATATAAAATGTAGTTAGCAGTAACTGGGTAACCAGTAACTACACAGTCCTAAGTAAAGGACAACGCCAACAATTTACTTTAAACATTAAAACTATTTCCGTTATCTTCAGTCGCGAGCTTAAGGGCATTCCACACAAAAGTCGGCGGCATTGCCCGCATGGCTAAGTTGCAAAAGCCAGAATGGAGGTGGCTTCGCTTCAGCAAGAGTCGAGAGCTGCTTTTGAGTAGCAAAATCCTGAATGCAAACGAATTCGTGGCTCTATGAAGCAAACTATGGTAATTAAAGTAGATTTTTAAGTCAAAAGTTCATTTCTTATAATTGCCATAGAAAAAAGTGTTACCCAATTTGTCAAAGGCCTAAGGCCTCCCTTTCCTCTTTCCATGACTGTCCATTGCTTTTAAGGGCCATTCCTTGTCGTAAGCGTCTAAATCGTCGCGCCACCTACGGCGGGGTCGGCCGCGTCGTCGTGTTGCTCCGTTTGGAACCCAGTCTGTAAGTGCTTTTGCCCACAGCTGGTTTGGCATACGACATACGTGTCCAGCCCAGTCCCATGTATTCACTGAAACACTTTCAGGCCTAGTAGTTGAACACTCGACTGCTAGTTTATCAAAGTATGCTCGACCGGTCTGAGTTGGCGCGCCGGCTTCAGTGTGCATTGCCCTTTAGACATTGTTTCGTCACGTACCAAGGTGTTAAAGTGCCACGGAACCTCCGTAGAACAATGTAGTGATTACACAGTTTCCGCTATTTAAGTTAATCCCTTGGCGAAGGCAATTATTACCAACATCTGTCGTAGAGCAAGTTAAAGAAGTATGTGAAAATTAGTATTAGCTGCGCCCAGCGGTTTCACCCGCTATTTAATAAAGTATTTATTAAAAGTAGCCTATGGGTATAAGCTATCTCCATTCCGAATTTCACTCAATCCGTTAAGTCGTTACAGCGTAAAGAAGTGACATACAAACTTACATTAGAGCGAGTGTGGCTCAGCGGGAGCTCATGCGCCTTTCGATCAGACGCACCTAGGTTCGAATCCCGACTCGGCCCTGCACCAATGACTTATAGTTAAGTGCAGATTTTGCACGCTCGCTCTAAAACGGTGAAGGAAAACATCGTGATGAAACCCGCTTACGCGCTTTGGAGTTGTAGGCTCTGGCAGTGGTTGTAATACCACCCACCGAACAAAGCTATCAAGCGACCTAGTCGTGTTTCGGGATGATGTTCGGTGAACCATCGAGGAGACGGGTCTGAGCAGCCGCTCAACTGCCGTCTCTCTCTAGATCTATGTGCTCCATCTTAGGCTACATCATCGCTTCACATCAGGCGAGATAGTGGCCAAACATAGACCTATTAAGCGTATAAAAAAAAATACATACCTACATTTCGCATTTATAAAATTAGTGTGTTCTTTTTCATTGTAACTGAATGACGAGACGAGCTGGTCGTATGCCTGATGGTATGCAATTCGCCTACCCATAACAATTACAGCCCCACCGAGAACTTTGTTTTGCGAAATCCTGTGCAGCGCTGCACTGCGCTCGTCACCCTGAGACAATTAACTCTGACTTTCATAATGCCCAGTAATTTCGCTGGCTACAATGCCCTTCAAACCGGAACACAGTAATGCTTGCGGACCTCTGCTTGGTGGCTGAATAACTAGCAAAGCGATGGTACCCACTCAGACGGCCTTTCGCATACGAAAAACCTACCACCAGTAAAGATATAAGAAAGGTTTTATAAACATGTTCGCATTGTTTAAAGTTACGAAACTAGTTCGCTATTGTTGATACAGTTGCACTTTTTTTATTTCTTAGAATTTGTAGCAAGTTTCGTTTACTTTGATAAAATTGTAAAGAGAACATCAACCATATCTTTATCAGTGAAGAAACCTTCCATATCAATTTGACTCATTAACCAGTGTGGTTGATTAGGTGCCGGTTACGTTTGTATTTATAGTCAGCCACATTTTATTTTTTCTAAGAGTATTTTATGTTTTTTTAAATTAATATTTGAGGAGCTTCTTTGCAAAACTTGACTATTCCACTTTCGACAAAATTGTTTGTTTTTTGTTTGTTAACATTTAAATTTACACTCCGCGAAAATAAAATTGGGCTAAAACTTGATAATTACACCAGAAAAAAAGATTAAAAGGCATGATTTCATCTAAAATAGATTATTCCAATACAAAGCTGCATACCTAAAAAACTATTTTCTCAGATTGTGAAAAAACACAAAAAGTGCAAAAGTCAAGTTTTAAAAAGAACCTCATTTATACTTTCAAACAACTAACCTCGAATGAGTATTGAGTTTGAGAAAAAAATAAAATATACAGTAACTTATGTCGGTCAGTATAAATTTCGATCGACACCTCAATAAAAAGGCCAGTTTTACGACAGCCTGTTATCTTAACCCGTATCTTGCTCATTCACCGTGTAACAGATGTTCCCAAGGTTGACCCTGGTAACCCTTACCATAAAAGTACAGATATTACAACAACTGATCAATACTTATTAACCAAGGAATAAAAAGGGATAATTTTTAACCGTTCACCAAAAATACTGATTGTGCACCAAATTTGGTCTGTTTTTAGCACTAAAACGTATAAGGGGCAGGCTTTTGGGCCACCCCAACGGTATAAGGGGCAGCCCTCGGTAGGTTAGGGTGCTGCTGGGGTGGCCCATGGGCCACCCCAACGCCGCGAACCATGTAGGTAATATTCATAAAATAGGTGCTCATTATGAAATATTTTAATGAACATATTTTGGTGCACAATCAGTATATTTGTCGGAAAAACGGGAATAAATTGATTGATCGTGATTGGTACAGTTAAATACGATCCAATAAAAATAACTTTTAACTTAAATCTGTCAATCAATCTTCTAATCACCAAGCAATGACATTAGTCCTTACTTCTAACTTGCACTGAAGGAGTCCTGATTCAGAGCAAGATATTTTTTTTAATCCTCTCAGGACCTAAAGAACCTCCCACATAGACGTGGAACACCTATATTTTGTGTATTACTTTGTCTACATCGTTCCACGGCAAGTCAAAGGGCTCCGCTTTCCACAACTCTCTTTTGTTTTCTGGGGCCAGTTTTTATATGTAGAAGTCCAGTTTGTCCTTCTGACTCCATCTGGGCAGCCAAAATTTTATGTTTCATTGTCCAAGAGTTATTGCACGGTTGGAATGAGAATTATAAAGAACAGTTCAAATGTACCACATCAGGCAATTATACAATCGTACCGTAACCCGTATTTCTCGCGAAACAGATGTTCCCCAAGGTGCTTGTGCCTGGACAAGTCGTACAACCAACACAAAACTGATCAACTACAGGGTTCTGTACTCAGGTTTTCAATGCAGCCCTTTTGTTGTCAGTGTGTTGTATATCTGAATTGTATGAGCAGGTCTACATTGGCACAGATTCTATCTCATTGACCCAAAAAACAACCAATTTTAAAACTACGGAACCCCGAATGCGTGAGGTACGTCTTGCACTATACTGATTGAAGTATTTCAATTGAACACTTCAATAAAATGTCGTTTTTACAAGCATTTATTTACCTTGTAACATAGACTCAAGAGTGACAAGTATGCGTAGGAACTAATCGGCGATAAACTGATATATTATTACTTACTATCTTATCTTATATATTTTTTATTTATTTTACTATCTTATTATCTTATATATTTTGTATATTATATTATTATGTATGTTTATAATTGGTATATATTATTGTATATTTAATATAGATAATAGTATATATTATTATAGTTTGTACTCTTTGTACATACATTTGTTTATTATGTCATTTATGTTGACACCCCCGTCTCTTACAGTTTCTTTAAGTCCTCTCCATCCAAAGGTTGTCTGGAAGAGATCGCTTTGAGCGATAAGACCGCCCATTGTAACACTATAGTTTCAAGTTTGTTATTGTACTTTTTGTTATTATGTTTTCTGGTGGTGAAACAATAAAGAGTTATCTAATCTAATCTAATCTAATCTTACTCTGGGGTAACGTAACGTGTTTGATCTACATATCTTAGCTGAGGTTTCATGTAGGTACATTTTCAAAGACGTCACCGTCGTCGTTCACTCCGTTCTTTTGACTGAAACTTCTCTTTTTATGGCTTGTGTGTCTTATTGTCACAATTCTGCATCTTGAACTGCCTTCGTGGTTCTGTCGACCAATGATACTGGAAATGAGTTTCTGTTTTACGTGCTACGTTCAATCAAAATCAGATTCAGTCCTATAGTAAGCACACAACATAAACCCGTATCATTGGCATAACAGATGTTTCCAAGGCTTAATCTGAACCATTAACCTACAGCAAGACAATCAACAGATACACCTTTAAACAACATAAAAGTAAAAGTTATTTTAACGATGCGACTGACCGCGTAATCGAGAGGCAATTGTTTTTTATTTAATTTGTAGCTATCGCGATTGCTTAAATATTTAAACGATTTTGTCACTTGTGTAGAGAGGTGTGGTACAGTGACAAATTCTTAGTACATTTAGTACTTATACATTTTCAACTCGCTTCTTATTTCCTTGTAGCTGCAAAGCCTGCGTTTTCATCTGATTCCGATTGTGTCATTTACATTGAACTACTTCAAAATGTGAGAAAGTATTGTCATCCCAAATGTCACACAAATTTGTGGTAATTGACAAGAGAGCGTTAGGCCCAGCTTAGCAAATATTTGACGTCCGGGTAATGAAGTGGCCCATCCGACCAAATAACACAGACCATTTTCGGTGTAAATGATATTTAAGGGCTTTACTGTATATAATAAATTGATAAAAACTTGAGAATTCAAGCCTCAAGATTGCAAGTTGAGATTCTAACTTTGTAAGTGACCTCATTGATTGCTATAATATTCATCGAATGTTTCCGCCTACATTTTTCTTATTTGGCGAATAAGCCGTCTGCCGTGTTTAATCCTGTCCAACCAACAGTTGTCTGAAAATTGAGAAAATACAGAAAAACGTACTTTTCCGTACACCACCAACTACGCATGTTGTTGTTGGTTGCGAGAGAATAATTAATTTCGACCGAAAGGCGGACTGTTCAGGTCAATACCGTCGTTGTGCGAAGCGAAGCGATAAAATGTTATCCAATATGAGAATCGTCGATTCGCTTTTGTTTTGAAGGATTTTAAGCAATTCTATTGGTTTATCTTTCCTCTCTATTTCGCTTCGCTCCGCACAGCTTCAAGTAACTAATATTTTCTAGGCGCGTAACTAAGGCTTCATTTCGCTTAGAAGATCTTTCCCTTAGACTTTTCTTTACTAGCTTAATAATATCTTCACTATTTCAAAAATCAATAATAATTATCTTAAGTCGTTATACTCCAATCCGAATCTAATTTAATTCATTACATCCGTTAACAAAATGCAAAATCGTCTAAACATGTATGAAAACAAGCTAGTACCATTCCACAATTAAAACTGTTCTGAACTTCATTAATTCCTAAAGAATGTTTAAAAAATATCATCGCGACATAGTTCTAAGTAATAACTGTGAATCCAAACGTGCCGTATCACTCAATATATTTTTTGCATTACCTCCTTACCTAATCAATATCTCATGCCTTATATTCTAATTTAAACTGTAAGTTAATCTCATTAAGGTGCATTTTGAAGTGGATGCAAAAGGAAACCTCTAATACCGTATACGTCAAAGATTAAACACAAAAACTCCTCATTGTTGGTCCGAAGTACGAAGTCGTTGGTACTTAGGAATTAGGATACATTGACCTCGGCTTTAATGCTACAGGGTTTATGAGATCTTATTTAGTTGTAAGCTATTTTATATTTATTTTATTTGGGGGCTAACAACTATTGTTACAAAATAATTTGACAATTGAATATAAAAAGCCAATTACAAGCTAACGAGATTACGAGAAAAGCAGGTTTGTGCCTGGTGGTAAGCGCCACGCTTAATAAGTAAACTTTCCTAGAATAGATAGTTTTGATAGTTGTTTTGCTTGAATGACACGTACGTCGACAATATTTGTTAGTAATCATACCGATACAAAAAAATGTGATGCAAACGTGCACTTCTATCATTACGTGCATTGAACGTAGACGTAGTAATTTAATAAGTCAATCGTAGCTAAAGTAATTTATATTCTATAAATTGTATTTTTTTATTTAAAATAGTAATACGGCCGCCTTATGGAAAGCCCTCACCTCTATAGTTATAGACACATCTGCAACACCAGTCTAATAACTTACAGGTCGCCGTAGGTGATTGGACTGGCTTTCAATAAAACAAATTAAAAAAAACTACATACCTATGTATGTGTTTTTTGTGAGCGTTTAAGTTTTCAGGTACCTAATCGATAGTGCACAAAATAATAATACCATAACTAATTCAAACTCTTCACTTTCAGCCGACAAGCAAGCAGCGAAACCTCTTATACAGCCGAAACCACAGCTAAAATCTGGCAATTCCACCCCGACTAGTTCAAGAACTAACTCCAAAGAGGAGATACCAACCCGGACATCTTCCAAGGAAGAGACACCTAGATCCCGAACTGCGTCCAAGGAAGAGATAGCTAAATCCCGAACAGCTTCAAAAGAAGACATTCAAAGATCTAATGAGATCGTAAGATCTAGAAGGACTTCCAAAGAGGAGATCCAGGAGGATTCAATCAGTCAGAGCTCTCTTGGTGGTGGAATAAAGGGAAAGCTAGCAGCTTTGTTCAGCAAAGAGCAGACGATTAGTGAATCGACGATCACTAACAAGTTCAGGCTGGAGAGAGAGAAAGAAATGGAGATGCTCAATAACAGGTTCCAATATAAGGTGAGTCTTCAAGTACTTATGATATATACCTAATAACACACACACCCTCACACACACACCGTTATTGCACAGAAAGAAGCTCGGGTATTTTGCTTCTTGTCTGGAGTTGTGGGAGTCAAGGTAGTTACAACACTCCTAGTAGTTTCTGGTTCCTTCCATAAAGAAAATCCTATTTAGGGGCTAGGATCTAAAAATAACTATCCTCTTGCCGGCTATAACCCGTATGTATATTTTGCGCATATGTTGGTATGCGCAATAAAATATACATACGACTTATAGCCTAATCAATATATCAATGAATGTTTTAAGATTCTATTCAGCACAAACAGTTTTTATAAAGAGTACCCCAGTAAATGTAATGGGTAGAAGTAGCTACTATCATCTGCCTACCTTAAAGGCGTAACAGAACTTTGATTTACTTTTTATTATTTTTTTGCACGATTGCTTTTGCATCTCTGTTATTTGATTTTACTCTCTACCATTCCCTTTACAACAGTGCCTAAGTATCTGAAACAAAAGAAGCAACATTTTTTTTCTACAGCTAAATCCAATACTTGTTCTATACTTTACGAGTATAAGTACCTATTCGTACGCAGTTTGAAACCTGTTACTCGAATTATCCAATCTCGTCAGTCAATCGCTTTTTATTCACTAGGGAATGTCTGCCTTTAATCCGGCTTAGACTCGACTAATAAGGATTTCTCTTAGGATAGGTACAGTCGGCGAGAAAAGTCGCTAACCATTTTCAGTTTTTCATAAACTTTTGCGGTACGCGTCAAAAATCATCATTAGTTTTATTTATTTACAGTCTAATTTTGGTTATTACTTACGTATCTAAGGATTTTTAAATTTAGCAATTATTTTGTCGCTGACTGTACTAGAATTTATCCTTCTTAGTTCAGATACCGTATTTGGTATACATTGATTTAGTCCTTCGAAGTCCATGGCGACATTTTTGTACAAACGAGGAGTTGTAAGTTTTTATCAACAATTTAAGGCTTTGATACCATATGCTAGTAAAAAAAAAATACATGGGCAAGATTTACTACTAGATGACTTTGTACTCAAACTAGTTAAAAAGTTAAAAAAAAAATAATATCGAAAATATATTCAAACGTCATTGTCAAGTATTACACCGATTTCTGTTTCAAATTTGGAAAATGTATACTAAAAGATCTTGCTTATCAGCTGATCACAGAATAAATATTTGCTAATCAATCTGATTATTCCTACAAATGATCAATAAGGACTAAAAACACGGCGGCGATGATGGACACGGCGGACGAAAAAAACCCCAACCCATAACCAGTACCATATTTTTATTTCCCAATACATTTGGACGAACTGTTAAACTACTTTCCCTTTCAAAGACAATTTGTTCTAATCCCTACAGCACAGTCATTTGTCTTAATTCATCTGTTCACGGCTTAAGTTTCTATTCATATTTATATTGTAACAGCCGCTATTGTTACTTGGTACTTTATGGGTCAAGAGAAGTACACATATTCTAGTGATGTAACAAAACATTTAGTGTTGAATTTTTTTTCGAATATTTGTGCTTTATTTATGAGTGAGACTCATGGTGACGCCAGGGCCCCAATTCACTATGACAACTTGGCGATTTCTTGCTTCGAAATTACGTCGATTCCTTAATTAATAAACGACATATCTATGACGCATTCATATATATGACGCGTCATAGAGAATACAAATTTCGCAGATGTCGTTTGAAGGAATCGACGTGACCTCGAAGCAAGGAATCGCCAAGTTGTCATAGTGAATTAGGGCCCAGGTCTGCCCATAAAGATGTTTATTTTATGTATGACGAGATGAGCAGGTCGTTCACGTGATTGTTAGCAACACCATAACGTTATTGACTAGCGACCCGCCCCGTTTTCGCACGCATGCAATTCACGAATGTGGTGTAATTTTTTGACGATTTGATTACAAAACATTGGTTTTTCTCAACTATACGAAACTAAATTAAATAATGTATTGTACATATTAACCTTCCACAAAATAACTCTAAATGACAGGGAAAACCGTATCAAAATCCGTGGCGTGGTTTAGAAGAAGTGAGCGGAGAAACAGAAATCAGGAAGCGAATAGCGACTTTATTTTATACTATTTAGAGAAGTTAAGATAATAAATAGTACCTATATGGTTGAGCCACTGCAGTTTCATAGTCAATTGTTTTCGAAAAATTAAAATGTTGAGTACTGACAGCTTTTAAAAAGGTTAAAGTATTTATGTATGTGCTAGCGTGTACCCGCGACTCCGTCTGCGTAAAACTCGGTTTATAGTTGTCCCCTAGAGATCTGTCCGTTTTTCCGGGATGAAGTATCTATTCCAAATTTCACCAAAATCCGATCAGCTGTTATGGTCATAAGTGTTAACAAACACACACACTTTTTTTGACTTTTGCATTTATAATATCAGTAGGTTGTTGAGTTTCACCATGGCGTTAGCTTGAACGAATAAAAAAAAGGCGGACGGAATCTCGCTAAGCAACAACTAAAGCATACCATGGCGATGGCGTTGTTTGCGTGAGTGGACGGAGAGCCAAAGTCAAGCCGATCGGCATTGCATGATGTAAATGTGTGCGTGTGGCTTGTGTACGAACGAACGACCGGCATAGGTTGAGTGCTTTTGAATTTGGCGACGAGGCGTCCGCCTTTTTTATTCGTTCAAGGGTGTTAGGTAATATGTGTGAATTTTTACACACCTTTTTGGTTACGTTGTGTTGGCGATTTCCCCCATAGAAAAAACTTTTGTATAGGCTACGCAAAATGTTTTAAGTTTTCCCTCAATATTGCCAAGCTAAATGCCTTGTAGATTGCATAATTTAACTGGCCAAGACATAGTTTTGCACTACTTAGTGGTTTTTCCTCAATTCACTCGTAGGCACTACTTACTAGTAAAACGGCTATTAGTTTTAAGTATTTAAAGGTATTTAATACGTTAATATATCTTTGGTATAGGTGTCTTTGCTATGTTCAGTAAATTAAGTATTACGCAGAACATATCTATAAGTTATATATGATTATAAATAAAGATGTATAGGTTAAAGATTTTAACACCAAAATTTTACTCGTGGTATGTCTCTCGTATGTGGGAGGCCGACTGGTTTGGTACCACAGATTTGTGCCGCCAAGCAGTAGTTCGCAAGCATTGCAGTGTTCCGGTTTGAATGGCATTGTAGCCAGCGAAATTACTGGGCGTATGAGTCTTAATATCTGATGTCTCGGGGTGATGAGCGAAATGCAGTGCTACGCAGTGCTTATTATTGTATTAAAAATTCTCGGCGGCACTGCAATTGTTATGGGCAGGTGTGGTGCTTACCATCAGGCGAAAGACTTGCTCGTCTCATCACTCAGTAACATAAAAAACAAGTACATATTTAATCTTTTTCATATTTGGATATTTGACTAACCATATCGTCGTTTACTTTTTATACCTTTTGAATATTAAGTAACATTTTTTTTTATTTATCAGACATTATAAGTCCATGTTAGTAAAATATTTAGAACATAATTAGTAGATACAAATCCGTATAAAAATACATAAAACATATCAACTCAATTTAGACAGATTTTATCCATTACAAATATACACCTGAACATAACTAACAAAAAACAATGCGCAAAATGAAACAAATCAAACCTTCATAAAGCGCTACAATCTCCACAATCAGCTAATTTATATTCACAATAAAATCATTTTCACAATCTTTTATCAAATTCCAGCCTCAACAAAAGCCGGCTGAAGCGCACAATGACTCGGATGACGAGAGCGACACGGAACCGTCAGACAAAGCGCCCCTGATGAGAAGCACCGCTAGTCTGGCTAACGCTAGCAAGAAACCGGAAATAGTAGCAAACGTACCTAAAGTCACCTTTGAGAAGACTAAATCGGAAACTGCGCTGAATAAAGAAGGAGAAAAGGAAGAAAAAGTGATTGGGTCACAGCCTATTAAACGGAGAAGTAAGTATCAAAAATCTAGTAATACAGAAGAAGGAAAGTTAGATAGCTAGATAGATAAACACTTTATTGATAAGAACCATAAGAATAGGTACCATCATTAAGACCATTTCACAGTAATTAGCATAACGATAGGCGGTCTTATCGCTCAAAGCGATCTCTCTAGACAACCTTTGGACGGAGAGAAATTATCAAATTGTTAAATACGAGGAAATAAGGTCTATAATAGTAATTAAAAATAAACAATGTCAATAAAATAAACTACAATACTAAATTAATATGTAGATACAATACTACAGCAACATTATAAATGCCTACATAAAACAATACTTAACATATATATAGGTTTCTCGTATGCGAGAGGCCGTCTGGGTACCACCGCTTTGCCAGTTATTCACCGCCAAGCAGTAGTGCGCAAGCATTATTGTGTTCCGGTTTGAAGGGCATTGTAGCCAGCGAAATTACTGGGCATTATGAGACTCAACAGCTAATTGTCTCAGGATGACGAGCGCAGTGCAGCGCCGCGCAGGATTTTGCAAAACAAAGTTCTGGGTGGTGCTGTTATTGTTATGGGCTGGCGTATTGCTTACCATCAGGCAAACGTCGTCGCTCGTCTCTTCATCCAGTTACATTAAAAAGGTTAAATATCTAGTAAAGTCGAAGCTCAAAACTCGGAAGGCTACGCGGGTAGTGCTATGTTTATATACATTATACAAATCAATTAGAAATAAGTTTAAATAATGCTACAATAATTATAGTTAATTCTTTAGAGCCTTTTAAACTATTCAAGTGAAAAGAAAAAGTTTCCAAAACAAATGTCATTTAGCGAGTCAAACAAAGAAACCTCTGTGTCAACAGCTCGTCTCTACATTTTCTGTTTTATTTTAGTCACGATATTTGTACTGACTCACCGTCATTTTAGCGTATCCTCGCGAAGTACCTTTGGCCTCAAAGGAAATATATTTTTCGTCAGTAGATGTAGGTTAGGCACGACGCTTAAATTAGCACAATGCAAAGACACGTTCTAAAAATGTAAATTCCCGTCTTCTAAAAACAAAAGTCCAATGAAAAAGGAAAATATTGGGCATTAGAACTTTATACCGATGTGTTAGGGTGATGAATGATGATCGAAGTTAAGTTCTTTAACAATTCGAAATTCTGAACCCATTGTTGTTGTTAATAATAAAGCGTGATTCTTGTTTACCATCCGGTAAACGACTTGCCGGTCCCTTCAATCGAAATAGTCATGGCATTAGCAAAGTCCACTACAAGGCATAATAAAAATCAAATGTTAACTGCGTATAAAATCATTTGTTTGATAACACACCGGGCCCATTGCGCGGAAAGTTATACTCAAAATTGTATTTCTTTTCTTATCGATCAGTTTGTTTATCTGGCCTTAAGAACTGAAAACTGGTAATCCATTACTATGCATTTTTGCAAGAATACCGGTTATTGTAGAAAATCTTGACTTCACAACTTTGGCAAGACTGCTTTGTCATAGACAGCTGACATTAGAAAAATCATTGCCGTCTCTTAAATCTCTCAATAAAACAAGATAAACTGAAAAACAAACGTTAAATAATATAGATGATTATTTGTATTGTGTTGTGATATATAAAACAGCTGTGTAATAAACGGCAATTATATGAGGTTCAATATTTGTATTCAAACGGAGTCCTAACGATTAGTTTCAGTTAACAAAGTTGTACAACATCTTACGCAAACTCTGTCTTCGGAGAACGTTTCAACAGAATCTCGATAGTCTAGCTTTCTAAATTGTTGCTTTACCGTACTTATTATCACCTTAAAACTCTTGTAATCTGTAAGGGCTGTGGCACACCAATCCACCATCGTGTTATTTTGCCATTATTTTTAAATCACAAAATGCGATTTCTCATAAACTACTAAGAATTACTAAAACTAAGATGTTACGCACCTAGCTTCCATTCCTATAAAGAAACTGTGATAACCCGCCCTTTGGGAAATTTTATAATTTAAATCGAAATACACACGCACGACACAATGTGTATGTAGTACGTCTTAGCATAACAACTACGAAACATGGAGTATATAAATCAATCCAGTTAATCTGAGCGATATTGGACTATATACGGCAAACATAACACTCTGCTGACTTACCTGTTTAACAATTTGTTTACTCAATCATTTGTATCCTCTATTTCAGGTTCCCAAGACACTCCAGTGGTTTTATCCGTAGTTGACGACGTAAAAAGGATAAAAGTTAATAACAAGGCACAAAACGGCACAGTACTGCAACAGCCACGTCTGTACCCTCACCTGTCAGACATAGAGACCGACCAGACGAACTCTCACGAGGAATGCGGAGGCTCAAGGTGTGGACACTACACGCTTGAATGTATATTCTTTTTTTTGTGTATTTGAGTTTGCAGGGTAGTTGTGACGCGGAATTCAAGATGGCGGTCGACGCGGCGCTGCACTCTGAGACTGTTTTGGCTTGACGGACCTGTGCTCTGTGTTAAATGAATTTGTACTCTCAGGTCTTAGTAAGTCTCAAGTTCCTTGAGGTCAAATTGCCATGCCATTTAAAACACTACCGACAAGCTATAACAGTTTTCGAAGACACATCGGATGATGAAGTTTTTAGTTTTTATGCTAAGAAAGTGACGCAAGCTGGCCATAGAGTAGGTTCGGTGTTTTCTTCCCAGTTATGAGGTGGATCTTTTATTAAAACTTTTATAAGTAGTCTCTGAGAAATCATTGAATAATTTATAGATTTATCTCAGATGACTCTTCTTAATTTATTTTTCTACTTAAAATATTTATAACAGTTTATTCTTATGGCCAACTTGTATCTACTACCGTATTATCTATTCGTATTACTAAGTAGAACCATATTGGGTGTACAAAATCAGAACAAAAAAGAAATATACATAATATTTGACATCTTCCGATACTATAAAAAGACATACTTGAGAGATTTGTACACCCAATGTAGTTAGGCTAAGTATAGACTAAGATTGACTAACAACCTGCCTATCAATGTTACCACTGCCATACATTCTAAGCACTTGACGCCGTACTTGGCTATTGCCCATATCAGGCTATCACGTGATACTATGTAGGTTACTAGTGATTGGCTTAGGTAGTACGTAGTACAGTGGTACTAGTTGACATTGAAGTAAATGCGGGTCTTTATCGACAATAATGACCTAAGGGAACCTATGTATACTTGCCTGTCTTGCGTAGTCCGACAAACTGCATAACATGGATAACATATCTGCATGTGAACACAATCTTATGGTAAATAATGATAAATTACTCCGCCGACGTCAGACTTTTTTTAGGTCCGATGGTCCGTCCGATTTTTTTCACCGTCATTTGTCACCTATTTTGCGACTGACTTTTTGTAGGACGTGTGCGTTGCAATATGAAACTCCGTATGTTTCATTGTGACCGACAGAAAAATCGGTGACAGATGTCTCACGTGGGCGAGGACCCTTAATGCTGTTTGTGTGAGTAATAAATTCAAACAGATTGTCTCCCGTGGGCGAGGACCCTTAATGCTGTCTGTGTGAGTAATAAATTTAAATCTTCACTGATATTAGGTAAATTCTTTTTATATCAATTTTGGATCAAAACGAACCAGTTAAGAAACATTTTAAATCAATTTGTACCAAACATTTAAATCAGTTCTTCCCTACATGAATTTAAGACTTACCATATACCTACACATATATTCGTTTCAAGGGACCTTTGGACCTTGACAAAGGGAACTACCGGTTCTGTGGTTAACCAGAACCGGTCTTGAATGCAACAAGCACAGAGTAAACACTGTTTACGTGTTTACATTACGATTGAGACATTGCTTTGCAACATATTTACTGACTAGCTGCGCCCGCCAGTTTTACCCGCGATTTCGCCTATGCCTATGTGAAATGATATTGGAAACACGGTCATATAAAGTTTACAAATCTTTTAGAGTTCTGCCTGTCTCACCATTTCTGGCATAAAAATTTTCATAATATTAAATTATTTAAATTAATTGAAATAAAATGTCCCATGCATATAATTAGTACAGAAAATGAAAAAGTAATTAGAAAAATACATAACCATTAAACAACAAATTCATTAATTATTCACACGCACAATATGTCAAATACAAAAAAAATATATAAAATATTTCGATAATGTCACTTGTCTTTGCAATTAATAAAATAATTTAGATTATAAAAACAGTGATTTAAGCCATTCATGTAATTTATTTTTACAGAAGTTTAGAGGCAGCTCTCTTATATTTCTGTGTAGTTCTATTGCAAATTTATGTTCTTCTAAGAATTTATTAGTAATGTGCTCTAATACTCTACTGCCGAAAGTCTTACCCAGTACAGCTACATGATACGGCGATGTGTAGGCTCGCGTGAAATTTCACAATTATTTGCAACGTTATATTAGTTCGTTGAAGAAAGGGCTCTGGTGTCACGTGTCGGGATATAATACTACACAATAGCACTAGCGCACACCAAATAAAATAAAGACACAATATTTAAAAAATGAGAAATACATCATAGATTTGCCGTGCAATGGGCGGTCTTATATTCCAGACAATCTTTGGATGAATAGAACAGGTATGAGATCTAAATGTTGCCTGGGGTAATAATAAGCGAATATTATAATCACAAGTAAGTTTAAGGTTACAAACATGTTATTTCTCACATCCTTTAATTTAATGTGTAGCTGGTAGCTAGATATTTTGAACTTCTGACGCGGTGACCATTAACAACTTGACTGAAAGAGAAAGCGTTATGTGCTTAGTAACATTTTATAAGATGACGCTTAGACAATTTCCCGGGACAAAAAGTATCCTACGTCTCCAGGATCTAAAGTACAATCATGGTATCTTCAAGGCCAGAGTGAATAGGTATCTTCTAGATCTACGTGCTCCATCTTCGGCCACGTCGTCGCTTTACTTTAGGTGAGATGGTGGTCAAACGTAGATATATCATGTGTAAAATATAAAAGTATATACAAAATTTCATCAAAATACGTTCAGTAGTTTTGCGTGATTGAATAAAAAACATCCTAACAAACTTTCGCATTTATAATAATAGTAGGATGAACCACAGAATAATGTATAGTAGAAGGTCCAACGTTTAAAATTATTAGGTAAACCCCGTACATAAAAATAAACACGTAAGTATGTGTACATTCAAATGTTTTCCTTAACTTTTACAGTTATTAATACCAGTGACAATTTGAGTTTTGCGAAGGTAACTGTCATGAATATGCAACACCGCCATGCTAACTCGTCCTATAGTGTCATTTCATTAAATGACATACTATGACATACTAAATGTATTGAATACATAATTTTATAGTGAAGACTGCGTGCGAACCCGTTGTGTTCAATATCTTAGTTCAGTCAATCTTTAAAATGTTATACTAAATATCAAGGCAAGTTTGCCGTAGGGTCAACTCTGACATACCTATAGGGTGTGGCAAAATTTTTCCTTTGTTGTTAGATCTGCCGTCTCTCTCTAGATCTATGTGCTCCAGCTTAGGCCACATCATCGCTTCACATCAGGCGAGATAGTGGCCAAACATAGATCTAAACAGCGTAAAAAAAAAAACAGTTAAAAGTATGGAAAACTTTTTTAAGAATTATTCCTAAAAGTTACGATTTGATTTGATGGATTACTTTTGGGTAAACATTTCTGATGGGACGTAGGATCGATTAAACCAATGTCGTTATATTTTATTTTTTGGATAATTTCCCAAAAAACCTTTTTGAACCTGACTGTACTTTTTTTTTAAATCCAAAAATGCAGTCAAATCAAATCAAAATCTCTTTATTTATTGTTGGCATCATAGATGCATAATATTCGACTGATATTGCACACGATTACTCGAAATAACACTTGTTTGGAAAATAAAACAAAATTGAACTGTATCACTTTTCACTTCCCGCCAAAAAGTTCCTGATCCTTAAAGTTGTCATAATTACTGATTTAAAGAACATTTGACATAACATTAACAGAACGTAGCAATAAAGAAGACTTAATACCTATGTTATCATAAAGTAGGTAGATAATGTATTTGTATTGTATGTAAATCTATATTCAAAGCACAATAATTTTACCACTTCGCTGTTTTCTACTTATATACCTATGTATTGTATACTTGCTTGAACGAATAAAAAAGGCGGACGGAATCTCGCTAAGCAACAACTGAAGCATAGCAAAGGCGGGTGGCGTAAATTTGAGTGAACGGTCGATGTGACGGCCAATCGGCATAGCGACGAGGAGTCCGCTTTTTTCTTCGTTCAAGTCTACTTGTAATGTCCTTTTGGAATAATGGATAATAATATCATAATCAATAATTTATAAAAATATCAAAATAACTACTTAAATAAGACTGTATGTTGCCTGTTTTTCAATATAGTCTGATTTATACTCGTTTTGTAAATATCGAAATGTAGCCCGCCTTATGCTAGCACTTGTTATCTTGATAGATGTTAAACTAAACTAATTTTGATGAAATATCTGTTTGATAAATCTTAATCATCTTTTTAATCGACTGAAAAAAGGAGGTTATGCATGTTAGTATGTTCGGGCATAACTTCTTTGTTTTTGAGTAGATTTTAATGATTATTTGCGTTGGGTTCAGTATAGCTTCAAGGTGGTCATATAAATTTCATCGACACCAGGAAACTCTTCAGAAATCTTTTATAAAAAAATATTATTTACAGTTGATAACGAAATTATCCTTCACATTCAATAAATAAATAATAAATTTAAAAAAAATAAGTTAATTGTAAAGAAGTACAGAAAAAAACATAATAAGTACAACGTGTTACACTTATTAGTAGATAACGCAGTATTTTCCATTTAATTACAAGTTTTAGGCCCACTAGAACATGAAATGGCGGTTGACACGCGGGTTGACTAGTTTTTTGTATGAAAAATAACGCTTAACCCGACTTTGACGCGCGATGAAACTTAGCACAAATGGACCTTAGTTCGGTATACTTTAGGTTTAGACTACCACTATTGCTACTCTAATTGATAAAACATAGTGTACATAGATAATAAACAATAAAGTGACAGATTAAAAATCATCTAAATACCACGTTTTTACGCGCCTTTTGAGGTTAGGTTGGTATTGCATCCTAATAATTGGGTTTAGAATGCACTGTCATCGAGTTGTGAGCTACCCTGAAAATTTCAGCCGGATAGCTTACAAGGAAGTGCTCGAAATTTGAGTTGCAAGATTCCACCCGGAACGACAGACAGACAGACAGACAAACAAGAAACAGACCTAATAAAGACGTGGTAAAAAATATAGTAAAACCTATTTAGACAGGGTCATTTGTAGAATAGCAGATAGCTCCTAACCATAATTTTATTATCGCTTACCGAACCTAACTTGGTTCTATGACTAAAAAACTGGATATTTTTCGCAATATTAAAGCCTAAGACCCTTATTATTAAACACTGTTTAAAACCTTATAACCGACTTCAACAAAATCACTGAATACTATAATAGAAAAGTTGACAAAAGCAGGCCGATCTCACTTTGATTGAATTTTTTTATCTTTCTTACCTCCTTCATTTATAAACTGATTTGTAAATTGGTTTTTGCGTTAGGTTCAGTATAGCTTCTACAAGGTCCCATATAAATGTCATCGATATTATATATGCATCAGAATTGAATTCGGGTTTATGTAATAAAGAGTATACTTTATTAATGGTGTTAGGTTTAACATTTTGTCTCTTTCTAAAATATTCATTTCAGCATAAGTTGAACAGTGACAAAACATTTTAAACATTGCTTAAATATTTAAAGTTTATTAATAAGCGCTTAAATGTTTTTACAATTATGTAATTACGGTCGGGGAGCTTCCTGGTATTTTATAAAATGACTATGTACTCTATTTTAAGACATAATAATATATTTTGTTCGATCTGTGAGAAGTAAATGAACCTAATTTTAGTACCTAAGTATCTTTTTTGTTTTTCGCAGTGAATGTAATATTTTCATTAAATATGATGCGTATTATTAAAACAAAAATCTTATGAGTAAATTCCTTTAAGTTAATTTATTACGTTAAGAACTAATAATAATTACTTATTAATTTCAGGTTAATTCTAATGTAATTATATTATGTTGTCTGTGATAATGATAATAATACGACCGTTTTTCTAATTACTTTTTTGTAAATAAAGATTTTTTTTAAATATATATTGTATTTTATTCCCCTTGTTTATTGTGAAAATGACTGAAATGAAAGTAAATTAAAAAAAATATTGGTTAAATCCTTTTTCTTCTCTACACGTGCTTTTTGAATTAACCTTTTTTATATCTACGTGGCTCTGCGCTATCTTTTAAAATTATCTTTCACCTATCTAGTTGGCTCAGTTAGCTGAAAGCATACTTCATTGGCGCAGCGACTCAAAATTAATCTTGGCATCCGATAGTAAAAGTCGCCACTATTAGCGTGTTTGCGTGAGGGTGTGTGTGAGAGTGTGTGTGTGTTTGTTAACATTTAGATCCTTAACGATTGAACGGATTTGATGAAATTTGGTATGTTGATGCCGTTGACTTTTCAACGAAAAGGCTAGCTTCATCATCATCATCCACAGCTTTCACAACCCACTGCTGGGTATAGGTGTCTCTCATATCATGCCATTAGCCTCGGCTATGTGCCATTCTCATCCAGGTTCGACTTGCGATTTTCGTGATATACCTAGGTAGGTTTAAATAAATTCTATTCTCAAAAAAGACATAATACAGTCACGTACATAAGAACAATATGTATTTAACATTCGTAGTGTTTAAAATGTCGTTCATTTGATATATATATAAGTAGGTAGATAGGTACCTACTCTTCTAAAGCATTCATTTCTATACTTAGCAGGTAGGTAGGCTATTTTGTGTAATCGTCGATCCATCTTGCTTTTGGATACCCAACGCTACGCTAAGGCTTAACTTAGCTAGTGTAAATAAAACAAATAATTTAATCTAAGTATTTACTTGTGGTAGGTTTTTCGTATGCGAGAGGCCGTCTGGGTGGGTAACACTGCTTTGCCAGTTATTCAACCGTCAAACAGTAGTGCGCAAGCATTCCTTTGTTCCGGTTTGAAGGGCATTTTAGCCAGCGAAATTACTGGGCATTATGAGACTCAAGAGCTAATTTTCTTAGGTTGACGAACGCAGTGCAGCGCCGCGCAGGATTTTGCAAAACAAAGTTCTCAGTGGTGCTTATTATTTGTTATGTTATGAGTTATTGTTATGAGCTGGCGTATTGCTTACCATCAGGCAAACGAACAGCTCGTCTCGATATTTAGTTAGTTACATACAAAAAAAACTAAGTATGAAGACAGTCAACGTAGATGTATGTATGTGTAACTTAAGCTTGCTACATTGGTAGACGATATAAAATTGGATATTCATCATCAGCCTGTAGTCGTCCACTGGACATAGGTCTTTCCCAATGAATGCCACTGCGCCCGGTCTTCGGCTATTCTCATCCAGTTTCTTCCGGCCGCCTTTCGCAGGTCGTCGCTCCATCTATTGGCTACTGGGGGTACCTAATATAGGTTTACGACGCGACTTCATCCGCGTCTAAATACTATCAATAATATACAAACTGAGAAATCGAGATACAAAATGTATTGGAAATAGAAAAAGGTGCGCACCCTTGTCATTCAGGCATTAAAAAGTCAATTCTATACAAAGATCGGACTAGATTTCTAAGATACTAGCACAGTTGTGTCTAGTGGAGTCTAGATTAGTCTCAGCGCGTCGTCAGACGTAGGTATTTATGTTTATAGTATGCCTACAAGACAAAGACATCGTGTAAAATGGCACATTATATTTTATTTTATTACATACCGCTTAGCTATTATAGGTATTGATTATAAAATCACAGATATAGGTATGTTTTTGTTAGTTTGACCATCATCTCGCTTGATGTTAGGCGAGGATGTGGCCAAAGATGGAGCACGTAGATGGACCATGAATATAATTTAATATAAATGCTTCCATGTCGTCATAATTCCGACTTTCCATATATAATTACGACATGGTACTAAAATGTATTGCAAATTTCTTTATTGCAAAAATATGTGTTACATGTGGTTGTTGTAACTCTGCCTTTTGTTTAAGTAAATTAAAACTGTATTACAAAAGACAGCGTCTTTCCAAGATCAGCCTGCGTTTTTACAATAGTAGAATAATAAGTACTTATATAGTGAACTTAGTATTTATACCTGATTTATAATTTAATATTAACATGTAGGAATTTGTGAGGTACAGAAATGAAAATTATTTAATGAAAAATTGTATGAAAGGTGTTTTTGGAAAAATAATAAAATCTAAGTAATTGGAATACAGCCGTGTAAAACCTATGCATGAATTCAAAAATTATGTGGTGTGTGTGTGAATGTGAGATAGGGCGTGTGGGAGAGTGTGCAACTGTGGGTGAGAGAGGGAGAGAGTGTGTGGAAATGTATAGGTACATATTACGGACGCTGACTGAACGTACCAGTAGTATCATAAATAGTCGTTCCGTTCAAATTTAGCACATTATTATACCCAAATCTTGTAGGGCCGTTACCTACGCAACGGCCTAACCGAAATATAAATTACGTTAAAAACAACACAACTGTAACCGTAACCGTATACAATATAAGCTAACTTTTACCCTCAGCTTCGCTCGCGTAGGAAACGCTCGTTAGCTGTACATGTGGCGCCATCTAGTTTGACTAATAACAGTCTTGGTGTCATTGTGTTTTCATTATTGCGTAGGAACGTGATATTTTGTTGCGGAAAATAAGAAGGAGCCTCCTCCATCTGCCTAGGAAGACGAAGAAACTCGCTTTCGCATTTTTAATCAGGAATTCGGATTGCAAAAATGATATCTAGGTACTTACATCGAAAGAATATTTTTTGACAAAAATAATTCAGCGAAATAATAGTCATTTTCACAGTAAACAAGAGGAATAAATAGGTTTATTTTTCAGTTCATTTATTTGGCTAAATAAAAATTCATGTAGTAAAACAAATTTTAACAATTTTACAGCTCTGTATCCCACACTAGGATTTAGTCTCTGATTCGGTAATTTAATTGCTTATGAAACAATAATTTTGCAAAAAGTTTAAGGGATTCTTCTGTTTACAGTATGTGTCTATTCTAATAATTTAATTTTGAATTTCATTTTATTTCATTTTTATATTTATTTTTAATCTATTGAATTGATAATTAATTGTCTTTGTTTTTGCTATGTACATTGATAATTGTATGTATGGGTATTAAGAAACTCGAAATAAATGCATTTTAATTTAATAAAAATGATAAACTTTTCTAACAATGTTTCTTGTGTTTTAGTGACGAAGAAGATGTTCCTGTCAGAGTGAACGACAAACTCAACAAATCGGACAACTGGGCGGAGACCTCCTTCGGACGGGAAGTTATGAATGTAAGTTGGAACAAGAAATTACGTATTAAGTATACGTAATTTTATATCTTTAGAGGATATACTGGGCCAAAATTCACTACGACAACTTGGCGATTCCTTGCTTCGAAATCACGTCGAACCACGTCACGTCGTCGCCTGGTTCCCTCGATGCCTACAGGGAATCCTAGTTAGGGCCCATAATGTGATCGTTGGGCGTATTTATATAATTATATGTATCGTTGTAATCAATGCTTTTTAGTTTAGGGTTTTTTTTTGGTTCTATATACATTTTGGGCATTGTTCTTTGCAGCTTTTATTTATGTGTTTGTCTGCTTGTCATCAATACAACCTCTTTCGTTCAGGTTGTAAAGAAGAACAACACCAGCTACAGAAAGGCGGTTCGAGAGAGCGATTCCGACAGCTCTGCATGTGACAGCGAATTGGACGACATGCTTGACGAAGCGCTGGCCGATGACAGCGAAGGACCGACGCCGCCTAAAGTTAATAAAGTAATATATTTACAATGTGGAGTCCTTACAATATTTACAAATAGCTGCGCCCCTCGGTTTTACACGCGGTTTCCCTGGATAAAAAGGCTATGTGTTAATCCAGGGTACAAGCTATTTCCATTCCAAATCTCACTCAAATCCGTTGAACTGTTACAGCATGAATAAGTAACAAACACACTTACACACGTTAAAACTTGACATGACTACTTGATATATGGCTTCTGTGGCTAGTTGTCACAATTCTGCTAACGTCCGTTCATGCTAGTTTCACAAATCGTATGGAGCAAAGTAGACTAAAAATATGATCGGTATATTTCTGGGAGAATCAACTAGACTTTGATAATCACGATGATTTATTTACTAACTTTCGCACTGATAACATTAGTGTGAGTATACGGTGTAGGTTAGTAGTATTCAGTCTATTCGGCAAGTGATAGATAGATAGATAACACTTTATTGCACTTAAAAAAGAAAACAGAATTACAGTTGATAACACATAATCGATAAGCACAATAGGCGGTCTTATCGCTAAGCAGCGATCTCTTCCAGACAACCATAGGGTAAGGAAAACAACACTTAAAAGAGGATAGTGTGCAGTAGCAAAAAAAAACTGACCTCAATTCTGATATATCTTCGAAGTAAAAAGTAAGTATAAGGTAAACTAAAGGTCGTAACGAATATCGATGAAATTTATATGGGGGCACCATGTAGCTTTACTGAACCCAACGCAAAAAGAATTTTCCAAATCAGTTTAGGTATAAATGACAGAGTTCTGAGGCAACAAACATAAAAATTATATTAAAAAAATACGATTAAACTGAGAACCTCCTCTTTTTTCAAGTCATCTAAAAAGTACACTCCGACCAATCCGGCCAGCCATAGATCATGTAAACATAGAATAAGGAAAAGTCCAACATTGCTGACTAGATAGCTGATAACATTACATACTACATTTTCCTCATCATATTTGCTAGTTCACACACGACTCCATATCATAAACCATAAGTTATATAAATTAACATCAAATGAAACTATGTTATTAAATAGAAACATCAAATTCCAGAACGGTCTCGCTTCATCAAGCTTTGTCTACCGGGAGAAGACTTTCAAGTCACCTGAAAAGTTCAAGTCGCCAGAGAAGAGTAATTTCAAGACTCCCGACCAACACTTCAAGTCGCCGCTAAAGGCGCAACCGAGTACGCCAGCTTCTCACAAGGATAAGGGCAGTGAACTTGTTCACAGTGTCAGCTTTTACAGAAGGATGCAGAACGCTGTAAGTACGATTACAATAACACGGTCTTCCAAAGAATAGTCTTATTCCGCAGCGCTGAAGGGCTTTTGAGTTGAATTCTATTTTGCCGATACTCGACATTATTTCAGCTTTATCTCTACATAGTATAAAACAAAGTCGCTTCCCGCCGTCTGTACGCTTAGATCTTTTAAACTACGCAACGAATTTTCATCAATAGACAGAGTTATTTAAGAGGAAGGTTTAAATGTATAATACATGCGTATAAACCATCCTCTTCATCCGTGCGAAGCCGAGGGGAGTCGCTAGTTCTTTTTATCGTTAAGACATCGTGTAAGTTTTACAGCCTTTTTAGCCATAAAAGATAATCCTTGTGGTAAAAGAATTTATCACTGAGCATGATGGAAGTTTAGACTGTCACTACACCGCACCGGGTGTTTGAAAAATTGATCGAAAACCACCCCTCATCATGTTTTTCTTTACTATTCAAATATGATCGTACAAAACACATACTTCCGCAGATAACTAAGTACAATTGCCCAGCATAGCTCAGACCCGAATTCCGGTCCAACTTAACGCTTCGATCGTGCTAACTTACCTTTACTTTATTAACGATCTTCCAGTCGTCAACCCCAACGACGCCTCTCCGCGTGGTTCGCCACACGTCGCCAGAGCGAGAACCTGCAAGCGCGGCGCTCGGCGAGCCGGCCGCCAACGTCACCACCGTCAGGCAGAGGATCAAGGAACTACAGAACGAGATCAGCAAACAGCAGACTGTTATCTCGCAGGTAAGCGCACTATACACTACTAATAGGACATGTCGGTTGAACTCGTCAGACAGAGCAAGGAGTCGCAGAATGAAAGCAAACAGCAGACTGTTATATCACAAGTGAGTGAATTAACGGTCACATTACTGTAGTAGCTTATACTAAAAGTTAATACGTTCGACGGTGAGCAAGCATAGTTTGTATGAAGAAACGACGTAGCTTGGATGATGCATAATTCGCCGCTAGAATCGGAAACGAATATAGAGCCCTCTACTACGTTTCTTTATGTTTGTTACGGATTCTTTAGATACAGAGAATTCTAGTTATGGACCGAGAGCTAAGTATGATTGGGAAAGTTGCGCATTAGCAGGCCTAGCGCACTCCGCACTGTAGGTACGAAGCTACAAGGACATAGCCGGACACCGACGGCGGGTCGCGCGTCGTTACACGTGCCGCGTCAGAAGAGATAAGAGCTATGCGATAGAAAGAGAGGCGCTCTGTAGGTTAATATGACTGGTAGGCAGCGCTACGCGAGCTAAATTGAATTTTATTGCGTCATAGCAAGAGTCGCTATTTGTTTAAATTTCTTTGCGGAGTGATGCTTCTGTCCCTAAGTATTCTGTGGCTTTAGGTACTTATTTATGTATGTTTTGTTTGCAGGCGAGTCAAGCGCTCAATCTCTGTGCTGCTACCATCGAATTCAGTGGATCGACTGAACAAGCGGAGGGGGAAAGACTGCTTTTGCTAGCAAGTAAGTACTCGGTGTAGTCATCGCTTTTAGGACAGCAGACCAGAATACTTATTTCCTTCCAATTACAACCTGGGTCTCTTTAAGACAAGAGTGAATAGGCACCTCATGGGCAAACGTGCTCCACCTTAGACCGCAACTACGCTTACCATCAGGTGAGTTGTTGTCAAACGTGAGCCCATTTCATCATAAAAAAGCATATAGAATCCTCAATATCATGACAAACAATCGCAATGTATGTCCGGCTTTGGAGAAATATGTTTTGTAAAGAAACTATTAAATAATTACTTCTTTTACGGCCATGTATAGAAATGATTTCATTTCATATTATGTCTTCACTGGTAGAAAATGCTGTAACATTAAGAACTTCTTCGATTCTCTTGTTTCTCTGTATACGATTTAGATAAAAGAACTTGGTACTTTAGGCCCTGGAATAAGATACTTATAATACTTTTAATCCCGGAGAAACTAACACTTCCACAGCTATAGGCCGACCGTTTAACTCGCGTATCGCCTGCGCGGTAAGAAGGGAGCGAGGGGAGATGTTAGCGGGTGGGTGAAAGGGGTGCGCGGAGCAGAGACGTAAGCTCTCTGAGAACTTACGTCTCTGCTCCGCGCACCCCTTAACTTAATCATCGTCATATCATCTTTGGTCAAGTCTGTAATTGCTCTCAGCCGAGTAACTGAGTTTTGGCCGTTTGCTTATTATCAGACGCTAAACTGCCGTCTGCCTCTGGATCTATGTTCTCCATCTTTGGCCACATCGTCACTTAACGCCAAGCCAAACATACTACCTCTATAAATAAAACTAAATTGTTCAACCTATGTCCGTTACAGACTTTGAAACCATCCAACCGATGTGTCCCAAACCGGTTTCATTAGAAAAGCAATAATGCGAAGATGGTTAAGACCATTAAAACAATAAACAAAATGTATTTCCTTTTTAACGTATTAGCACACGTCGTGTAACCGCTAGTAACCGATAAAAAAATACATTCCCCTTGCTTCTGTCCCAGCTCACCGGCGCAGCGCGAGCGTGCAAGAGATGCAACGTCTGCAAGTGGAGGGCGCCGGCGTCGCCGCCACCGCCGGGATGGCCTCGCTCCACATCAACAGCCTCAGTGTGCCGCTGCGCCGGGACTACGTGCGCCAGCTTAACGCAGGTAACGTCCGATATAAAATTCGATTCAGATTCATTCGAAAAGAACGATACAGTATACTACCGCTTCTTTAGCGACCGAATACTGAAACGATCTTTTTAGAAACAGCATTAGTCACACTGGACTGGATTGTAGCGAATGTGGCTCAGTTCAGTGTGACTTCCGATCCGACGGCGACGTACCACATTTCAAATCTCGCTAACGCCGCACCACTGACTTAAGTTATGTGCAGATTTTACACTCGCTCTTAAAACAGTGTAGTAAATCATCGTAAAGAAATCGACATGTTCAATAATTAATCACAAAAATTCAAGGACATGTGACATCCACTTACCCGCACTGGGTCAGCGTGGCGGATTATGGCCCATACTCCCTACGAGAAAAGGCCCGTGTTCTAGCAGTGGGAATGTAATAGGCTGATGATGATGAGGTTCGAATCCTGGCCGTTTCATTTTAATTTTTCATCTCGGAATATTTGTATCTAACATCACTTGTATGTGCTATACAGATGGAGCAGTAGGTCACCACGCGGTGTGCCTCGTGAAGTGCCGCGACCGCGTGCTCGCGACCAGCATGCAGCTCACGCAGCCCACCGGCGCGCTGCTGCACTTCCCCGACGAGATACAGATGGAGGGACTCACTAGCGACTTCAAGGTAACGCGACCTGTCGCCGCCCCGTGACGTGCCGCGACCGGCAGGTACACTATCTCGCCTGATATTGAAGCGACGATATGGCCGAAGATGGAGCACATACATTTGTCGGAAGACGGCTCTACAGCGACTGCTCAGCATTGTAATAGTTACTATAGCTCGTTGCTCTTGTTTTTCAGGTTACAGTCGAAGTGTATTTGCTGCAAGCATCAAAAGAAGTCCTGCCTCACGATGTCAAATATCACATCTTCAACAAGAAGGTAAGATTATATTACTTGCCAATCTTGCCATCCTACTTATATTATGAATGCGGAAGTTTGTGAGGATGGATGGATGGATGTGAAATGGATGTAAGTTACTCAACAATCTCAATAATGCTCAATAAACTGACGAACTACTACTGTACGGACTTTGTTGAAAGTCCATCTAACATTTCCTGGCATATTTACATGCCGCCATTTTGAAATTTCGTGAAATCGCAGGTAATTCAAAATGGCGGACAGTACACAGGCCAAACTCCGTAGTAAAATTTTACATGCCCTTTGGTATCTCTGTAGATACTTAGTATTAGAAAAAGGATATATACTTTTTATCCTGAGAAACTATCCCAAACACGATCGCTGAAATTGGTCGATATTTTAGTTTGAAAGATACTAACGCCTTCCAAACTTGAAATTGAAACCGACTTCAATGTATCTTCGAAGTCCAAGGTCCAATATCTATGAAATTTACATGGGACCACTTCGTAGCTATACTGAACCCAACGCAAAAGATTTTTCCAAATCGGTTCATGAATGACGGGAGTTCTGAGGTAACAAACATAAAAAAAAATACAGTCGAATAAAGAACCTTCTCCTTTTTTGAAGTCGGTTTAAAAGTGTTGTTTCCATTACAGAACAGCAAGCACCTGACGCCCAAGTCGAAGTCCGCGTCGCTAAAGACCCCCGCAGTACAGAGCCCGGCGGGCCCGCTGGCGGTGCGCTCCCCGCAGTTCCAGCCGCACGGGTACTGTATATTCGCGCTGCCGCAAGCAAACAGGAAGAACTTCACTCTTAACAAGGTATGATCTTAAAACCTTGACATCTAATAATGACATTACTAACTTTGACATTGCATGTTTTTATATGAATTCAAAATGACCCTTATAATATTTGTACACCGGGAACGGTAGAGCTTTAATCAGATCTCTATGCGGTAGAGTGTTTGAAACATAAAATGTAATAATATATCTATGGTACACAATACTCTTATGAATAAATGAATTATGTTCCTTTTAAGTAACTGAACAACTTTTATACAAACACTAGCTTTTTTCACGATTTCGGCGACAGAGAAAGCTCATAGTCGTCCTTTTTCTAAGACCACTTCGAAATTTTTTAATCGTTTTACGTACTAAGTATAATACTTTTGATCACAGTAAGAAATAAGATCGATTGGCATAAAAAAATCGAGTTGATTAATCATTTTTCCTTACGAAATGTATGGGGAAAGTTTTTGGAGATTTCTGTCATTTCTAGTACTCATACCTTAAATAGTCCCTACAGTCTTTTCATCCCTACAAGAAACAGGATCGATTGGTATAAAAAAAATATTTGGTAATATAGCTTTGTTTTCTTGTCTGACTGTACCTGACTGTACTTTTTTTCCAAAATCTGTGAATGCAGTTCAGAATATATCAAAAAGTTATGGATGGTCTCCTAGGAACGTTTTCCTGTAACTATAACGGTAATAAAATCCACCTGTATAATTGAACCCTAAGTAAGTATTAACAAACTTCTTAAGTATGCAATATATTTCGCCGTAGCCGAGGTTCGAACTCGGGACCTTCTCCTTCAGTATAGGAAACGCTTTAAACCAACTGAGCTACCAGCTAGTCGAAATACTTGCACGCCTTTTCTTTACCGTGTTGGGTGACAGGCGCGACATCTATGGAAAATATTTCACATTTATCAAAGGACAGGTCTGAATTAAGATTAGATCCAATGTTATATTGATGAAGCAACCCTTTAAATTTATAAACCTCTTGCTCTATCTTGCATACGTCATAATTAATTTTTAGAATATAACAAAATTCGACTTCAATGTATCTTCGAAGTCCAAGGTCAAATATCAATGAAATTTATGTGGGACCACTTCTTAGCTATACTGAGCCCAACACAAAAAGAATTTTCCAAATCGGTTCATAATAATTCTAATTCATAACGAATTCTGAGATCGCAAACAAACATAAAATACAATCGAACAGAGAACTTCCTCCTTTTTTGAAGTCTGTTTTAAAAGTTTGTTAAATTCTAGCATGCGTTATGGTTTAGAAACAAAAATCTATATTCTCTCCTATATATCTCTCTCTCTTTCTGTATTGTAAATTTTTTTTTTTTTTGTTAACTGCAGGTGCCGGCCGGCAGCCCACTAGAAGGCTCCATCAACATCGACATCCGCGCGCGGCTTCGCGTGCCGCCGCCCGCGCCGCACGCCGCCTTCCTCACGGCGTTTGACGACATCTCCGGGCTCGGCGCCTGGCACCGCCGCTGGTTCCGACTGCAAGCGCCCCGGCTGGCCTACTGGAAGTACCCCGACGATGTGCAGAAAAAGGTTAGTATTAATTTATAATAGGTTGCTCCCAGTGAATTATTAGGACGGGGGTGGGATCGGGCTGCCCGATCCCACCCGATCTGTCCCCGTCTTTTCTCTTCACTGTCCCGCTCCTATCCAGAAAGATTTTTTTTACGCTTAATAGATCTGTGTTTGGCCACTATCTCGCTTGATGTGAAGCGATGATGTGGCCTAAGATGGAACACATAAATCTAAACAGAGACGGCATAGTTGAGCTTGGGCTGCTCAGACCCATCTCCCCGATGGTTCACCGAACGATTACTTTATTACTTTCTTACTTTCGTAGCGGGCAACAGCTAGTAATAAAATATAAGCCTATGCTACTCATGAGTAATACTACTCACTTACTACTCATGAGTCCCTGGGTTCTATCATTGAAAGAATTTTCAAAATCGGATCAGTAGTTCGAGAATCGATAGACACTCTCTATCGACTTTCGACTTTCGATGAGACGCACCCGAGTTCGAATTTCGCCGGCCCCGAACCACTGACTTTCTTAAGTTTTGTGCGGATTTCTCACTCGCTCTAAATACGGTGAAGGAAAACATCGTGAGGAAACCGGCATGTCCAAGAATTTATCACAAAATTCAAGGAAATGTGACATCTACCAATCCGAACTGGGTCAGCGTGGTGGATTCAGGCCCATAGCCCATAGCCCAGGCTCTCTATGAGAAGAGGCCCATGTCCCAGCAGTGGGAACGTGATGGGCTGATGATAACGTCGAGTTCCAAAATTACCTCCTACAAACATACTTACAATTTTACCTATATAATTTAATATTAGTATAGATTTACAGCAACTCGTTGTTCTTTCAGATGCCGATCGGTGACATCGATCTCGCGACGGTCGTTTCAGAGCGCGCCATCCGAGCGCCGCGAGACCTCTGCGCGAGACCGCACACCATTCTCCTCGAGACATCCGTCCCGGCTGGTCTAGTCCCTGACGGCGGCTCTCTCGTCTACGTGAAAAGAGGCGAGGGCGTGGTCCGGAGACACCTACTTGCTGCAGATACAGCGGGTGATCGCGATGTCTGGTTGGACAGGCTTAACAGTGCGCTGGAGTATGTCAGATGCTGTTCCACTGATGATGAGTAATAACTGATTGATGAGGCGAGGGTGAGGAACGTCGGTATCGTCGCTGACGGTGGGTCGCTAAGTAAACCGTATGTGTTGATTGATGATGAGTAACACACACGTGTTGCTTGATGATGAGTAATATTATGTAACATACTTATGATGAGTGAACCGTATGTGTTGATTGATGATGAGCAACACACACGTGTTGATTGATGATGAGCAACACACACGTGTTGATTGATGATGAGTAATATTACGTAACATACTCATGTTGAGTGAACCGTATGTGTTGATTGATGATGAGTAACACACATGTGTTGATTGATGGTGAGTAATATTATGGTACATACTCATGATGAGTGAACCGTATGTGTTGATTGCTGATGAGCAACACACGCGTGTTGATTGATGATGATTAATGTTATATAACATACTCATGGTGAGTTGAACCGTGTGTGTTGATAATAAGTAATGTTATGTAACATACTCATGATGAGTTAACCGCGTGTATTGATAATAAATAATTTTATGTAACATAATCATGATGAGTAAACCGTGTGTGTTGATTGATGATGAGTAATGATATGTAACATACTCACAATGAGTAAACCGTGTGTGTTGACTGATGATGAGTTATCTTATTTAACATACTCATGATGAATGAACAATATATTGATTGATGATGAGTAATGTTATGTTACATTTGATTGATGCTTAAACTAGGGAAGGTACAAAAATGCAGCGTATGTTAGCGTTGATTTAGAAGGCCTGTCCATTAAAGCGGATTTTCCTGATGTCTCAGGGTGCCTAGGAGTGGAATGGAGCAAGTAAAATATATACAATATAAAATTGCTCCAATGCAACAATTTAGAAACAAAAAAATCTGTTTTCGAACTCCGGATCCATTCCGCTTATCTATGCGCACGTCACTGGGGCCTTTCTCCGAGTTGCTTTCGTTTGTTCGTTCGTGCGGACTAAAAGAGACACTCTTATGCCTGTTGCATAGCGCTGTCCCTTTCATCCGACAGAACGAAGATCGTAATTACTTTTCAGAGTAACGCCCCTGGTACTGCCGATTGTAAAATAGAATATTGGTTCTGTACAACTAGTGGAATAACCGTTATTTTTGTATTTTTCTCTATTATTAGAACACCTATCTATTCAATATAATTAGAAATTTCACATAAATATCCAAGGATGTGTGATGCCCACACTCGACAGATTTGGCAGTGCCAAAAGTACACCATGTTTAATTGATTAATTAAATGTATGCCTTAAGACAAGTTCAGTTAATCTCAAAAGATTGCTTTCACGTTTATCAATTTAAGTTTTAGTGGTGTAAAATCATGACAAAACTCTCTCACTTTTGATATTAAAGTACAATTTGTACTTGGTTTTTAACCTTAGACTTAGTTTGACTGAACGATTTAGCTTTAATTTTATTAAATCGCTAGATTTTCTGTCACTAGCTTTTATACTAAAATCTAACCTTGTGTACCTTAAATTAGTTTATAACTAACATTTTCACTCAATTGCAGAAACGGTAATATAAATTTTAAAGGCTTTAAGCACTAATCTGTCATCAGCGTTGTAGTAATCTGTCATTAAATTTTGGTCAATTGTCAAATTTTCAATGATCCATCAAATCAGCGTTGCCAGAAGGGCACAAAAACTACGAAACTCGTACTATTTTGGTCATATTCGTACTTTTGTATCATGTTATTTTGGTATCTTTTTTAAAGAGACTAAACTGTTTGGTTGTTTGTGACCTCACAAAAAATCGACAAGGCAAATCCAACTTTATATCTACAAAAAAATATGCAAATTTACTTATTTATTTAAAATAGCATACTCGAATGTACCATACCGCTCGCGCTCGTGCTCCATCTGCGTTAGAGCTAGTCTTAAAGTTAGCGTCCAACTACGCACTAGTAAACGTTTAACGCCATTAAAGATGCCGTTTAGAATTAGCGCGCTAAACATCTGTGTAGTTAGCGTCTTAGCATTCTAATTAACGCGTTTAAAACGCAGATGGAGCCAAACCATTACGTAAGTCAGGCATCAGCGTCGTACCTATTTAGAATTCGTCGTACCTTTTTAGACCTTTTTAGGCCGTATATTATCGGGCAATGCTGCATTAAATTTAATAGGACTTAACGTAAAGTAGTTTGAATGGTGAGCTTTCTGCAAGTGGGTGGAGTGTTGTGATTAGCTTAATTTTTAGTGTTGCTTATTCTGCAGTAAGCATTGTATTGGATTTGTATTAGCAATTATTATTATTTTAGTAATAGACAGAGTTAACGATAGAATCGTGAATATTCAATTTTAATACTATTATCACATTGAAGATAATTATAAAGATTTTACCACAATAGATACTTTATGTATTGGTGTAATAACTTGATGAGACGCGTTTCGGCTGTTTGATCGTTAACTTTATACAAGTAAACAATGGGATCCAAATATATTAGACTGTCTGTAAAGCAACAAAAATGTTATTGATCTTGTTTTGTGCCGGTATGAGTTGCCATGATAAATATGAAATCATTTACTATGAAAATTAACGTGGATTGGACACATTATTAATAATAATTTACGGGTGACACGATACAATACCCCACCCCCCGCACCAGCCAGCGTCGACGCTCACGCAGCGAGCGGAGCGTGCAGCAGCCCGCAGGGCGAGGCGTGACGCGCGAGCGAGCGTTCCGCACTCGCCTTAAAAAGACCACCTTCTGTGGCTTTCTTTTTTTTTATGTAACTGAATGACGAGACGAGCTGGTCGTTTACCTGATGGTAAGCAATACGCCAGCCCATAACAATAACAGCACCACCCAGAACTTTGTTTTGCAAAATCCTGCACGACACTGCACTAAGCTCGTCACCGTGAGACAATTAGCTGTTGAGTCTCATAATGCCCAGTAATTTCGCTGGCTACAATGCCCTTCAAGGAACACAGCTGAAACTATAGTTGGATTACTCCAATTTAAACGTGAGTGTCACCCGTAAATTATTATTAATAATGAAATCATTTATATATGTCATCAAAGTAAATATATATTTTTATGAAATTATCGGGTTTATTCACACACAAATTTAAATCTAATCGCTTTGAGCGATAAGACCGCCCACTAACACTTTAGTTTTTAAGTTTGTTATTATTTCATTTTGTTATGATTTCTGGTGGTGTAACAATAATGAGTTATCTAATCTAATCTAATCTAAATAACATTTTGATTAACAAATAGACCCGATAATTTCATTAAAAAAAATAGAATTCGCGAAAGTTTAAAAACAACAAATATTTTTATGCCTAAAATGACATGTCATAGCAATTATATTGGCCAATGGATACCCTAGCCGACATGTATCTTGTTATATAAATAGCAGCTCTGTAGTACAATGTCTAGGCATTGTGCGTTTGCCCAATACGCCATTTTAATATATCGTAGATTGTAATTATGTATTGTGTAGATTTAATTATATTTTATGCAATTTGTACATAAAATCAATTTATTCAATGACAATAAAATTATGTGTAAGCAACATACGTTTTTATTATTTTAAACTAGCTGTAAGGAGGTTATCCAAAATTTTTTTCTAGTCTAAAGTGCCTACATAAAACTTTCATTAAAATCATTTCTGTAGATTTTGCGTGAAGTAACAAACATCCATCCAACTATCCTCACACATTCACATTTAACACGTTATTATTAAATCGTCGTCTGTCCCAAATAAGCAAAATTGACCTTCAAGTTTAATAGATGCAAAATTGTATTTTTATATTGTATGTCTTTTTTGTACGTCACGTTTTTCTTTACTGTACAATCATCCTAGCACTTCCAATGCAAATAAGAATCCGTAATAGATATAAAATTAATTTTAAAACTACGTTTTAATGGATGTAGAATGCATTGTCATCGAGTTGTGAGCTACCCTGAAAGTTTCAGCCGGATAGCCAATCGTGAAGTGCTCAAAATGTCACAGCATTCCACCCGGAACGACAGACAAGAGACAGACATAAAGTGACTTAATAACAAGATTTTTGTAGAAGAATATTTTTTTTTTTACTCTTTATAGATCTATGTTTGGCTACTATCTCGCCTGATGTAAAGCAATGATGTGGCCTAAGATGGAGCACATAGATTTAGAGAGAGGCGACAGTTGAGCGGCTGCTCAGACCCGTCTCCTCGATGGTTCACCGAACATCATCCCGAAACACGACTAGGTCGCTTGACGGCATGGCTTTGTTCGGTGGGTGGTATTACAACCACGGCCAGAGCCTACCACTCCAAAGCGCGTAAGCGGGTTTCATCACGATGTTTTCCTTCACCGTTTTAGAGCGAGCGTGCAAAATCTGCACTTAACTATAAGTCATTGGTGCAGGGCCGAGTCGGGATTCGAACCCAGGTGCGTCGGATCGAAAGGCGCACGAGTTCCCGCTGAGCCACACTCGCTCTAAAAATATCTAATATATTTTCCCAGACAAGCTTTTAACAAATTCGTAATCGGAACCGCGAGCAGAATAAAATGAGCCCGACCCTAGTAATTTACGATTATCCGGTTAGTGTATAGAAGTTATAGGAATAGTCGTAGGGATTATGAAAGTAATTTATATACATAGTAGCTTGTAAATAATACACAAATATATTGGACTTTTTCCAATTTGCTTTATCATATAATAATTATATACAGTTATAGATATCATAAATTAAGTTCACTCATTTCATGTCACTTCAAAGTTACTAGAGCTAAAGTATCATAACGTCTTTAGCAAGTCGTGCATTTAACTCACATTTGTAGCGATATTTACTAAATTATAGTTTTTTTTCTAGAAATAGTTGCAATTATTAATACAAGGTAGGTAAATAATTGACAGTATAGGATATAGTCAAGGAGAGCACACGTAAATGGAGACCCATAGCGAGTGCCGAGTGCCGAAATTGGTGACGGTTAACCGTCACCAATTTCTGCCACATCATTGTCACGGCAAGGAATTTAATTTTTAAACATCACAATTTTTGTAACATTTATCATTTTAAGCACGTTTTTAGGTATGCAAAATATTTCGCTGCAGCCGAGGTTTCAACTCAGGACCTTCTCTTTCAGGATAGGAAAAGCTCTAAACCACCTGAGCTACCACGGCAGGTACCTCGGTGGTCGACATACTTGCATACCTTTTGTTTTACCGTCTTAGGGGGACATTTATCTGTAAAGTACGAAGTACCAGGAGTGCAGAAACTGAGGGGGTATGTTATTGTGTGTATTTCAAAATATCTATACTCTGTAAAAGTTACAACGTCAAAGGCCGACGATACGTGTGATATAATCCCTAACATTACTTTTACCATATAACATAGATGCAAGGGTCCTGTGATAGTTGGAGTTGATCAAACAACGTGTGGTTCTCCAGTTGTGGTTTCTAATTGGGCCGGGGAGCAAAGGTTATTCGTCGTCGTAGAGCGGTGGTTTGTCAATGTCCGCGCGCTGTCGTTTGTTCTCCATCGCCGTTGTCATCGCTTGCTTCAGCTCGTGCTATAAATAAAAGATATAATTTAATGCCAAAGTTAGTAACATCATCATCATCTTAGCCTAAATCCACTGCTGGACATAAAGCTCCCCGATAGCACGCCACTGAGCCTGATCTTCGCCTTTCTTCTCCAGCCACTATCAGTTACCCTGCGTATATCGTCGCTCCGTCAAGTCGCAAGGCGTCCTACACTATCTTTGCTATAGGCGAGGAAGAGACCCGATGAAATTTCCCTAATGCTGGTCAGTCTAGCTGAATTCTTCTATTAGCTTCCCTCTCGAAGTGTTTTTACTTAGTTGCAGCTTGCAGCTTCTGTTCGAAGAAAGTTCTTATGCAGACGGCAGACGAAGAAGGTATGTACTGGACTTTATTAAATTACTCACTACAAAATGCCAGTAGAGCCTCGTGAAATATGAACGCACGGACGAGTGTTGTTCAGCCGTCATCCCTCCTGCCCCTCAGTCGCGACTGAAAATTCTTACGCAGACGGAAGACGAGGTAGGTATGTACTAGACTGTACTAACGTACTCACTAAAAAAAGCCATGCAGAGTCTTGCGAACTGCAAACAACCCACGAACGGGCGATGTTCAGCCCTCGTCCCTCCCGCCGATCAGTCGCGACTGAAAATTCTCACGCAGACGGCAGACGAGGTAGGTACTCAACTCGATACTTAATTGTTAATTGCAATCATATATGTATGTACATTTGAAGAAGTCTTATGACAGGGTTAGTTAACATATATGACCCTCGTGAATTGACAGGGTATGGCAATAGAATGAATAGGATCTATGGTATGTGCTGGACTGTACTAAGGTACTCACTACAAAATGCCTGCAAAGCCTCGCGAACTGCGAACAATCCAGCGATGAGTGTTGTTCAGCCCTCTTCCCTCCCGCCGTCCAGTCGCGACTGAACGTGATCTGCGCGGAGACCAGTGCCGCCGCCAGCGCCCACACCCACACCACTGCTATGTTCCTGAAAGAATAGACAAATGTCTTACAACTACTTAATAAACGCCACCCTTAAGACGGTTAAACAACGGAAGAAAAAATTCGACACTCCAGTTGGTGACCACCGTAGCTCAATTGGTTGAGCGCTTCCCGGGCTGAGGGAAGAGATTGAGATGCGGGTTCAAGTCCCAGCCGGTTGTCGTATTTTTTCTCTCCGTAAAACCTTGTTCTACTTAATAAACGGTTGCAAAACTTGCACTTTTATTGGAATGAAACTGGTGGTAAGCGATTTTGTCTTCCAGATAACCTTTGGGTGTACAGGATTTGTGGTACGGCAGAAGATGTGCTAATTATATTGCGTCCACGGATACATCCTTCTACACGATCCTTCTTACTCCTACGGATCCTACAGCTAAGGAGTGGAAAACCATACCAGCTTCTCTGTTTCCCGATTCTTATAGTGTTAGTGTCTTCAAGTCCAGAGTGAATCGGTATCTTCTAGGCAAGCATGATTTATCGACGACCGCGTCATCCTCCGTCAGGTGAGACTGCGGTCAAATGCTTGCCTAACAGGTAAAAAAACATGGATCGAAGAAGAACAAATCATTCACGAATTTAGTCGTAAAACAACTTCCCTGGTTCACGCAAATGGGCCTTATAGTTGATGCTAGTCTAAGCAATTTATTACTTTGTTTTTCGTGTATTTTTTTTATCATTGCCCATGAACATTTTTTGTAAAAAGTTAAATTTAGTCTTTAATTAACGGCAAAATTTTCAATGCCCGTAAGCTCTTAGCAAGGCTAGAACGGCTTAAAGTTGAGGGAAACAGAAGAAAGAAACCAAGCATCACATCGCATCGTGGTTCACGCACGCCTGTTAAAAACTAAGCAGCAATTTAAGATGAAACTACTATCCTACATTGTACTATAATTCTAAATTACTTACTGTTCGTTTATTAAACACAATATTATTATTCATAATATATTGTATGTGCTTAATATAAAACTTTAAGTATCTATAGGTACATATATATATATACCCACAAACGAACGTAAAACTTCTTTCTTTTAGAAAATTTCGGCACACTGTCACCACATCAGAATTAATCACTTCTTGAAATGAAAACTATTTTTAATATTATTTTGTTTCACTATTACCTTTTCTACTTTATTCCGAATCCAAAATCAACACACTCTAACACAACGCACACAAACTTAGTATAAAAACTCACCTACCCTTCACCAGCCACATTGCAAAAGCGTTGTGTCACCCCCCCGGACTCCAGCGGCACAGTGGGCTCGGGGACGCGCCACCATCCCTTATATACCATCCCTTAACACCTACTCGACGATATACCACAGAGGTGTTAAGCATTGTCAATGGGACGTTAAATCTAGAGATTCTAGAGGTGTGAATCCAGTAGGTGATGTTGGATAATAAAATAATATACTATTTTTACTCAGTTTTACTATAAGTACAACAAAACTGAAGAACTTGACCATATCTTTTTTTAATAAAACCACTAGATGCGCCGCTTCGCCCGCGTAAAATTCGGTTTAGTCACTCCCTCAGGAACTGTTCATTTTTCTGGGATTAAAAGTATCCTGATATATGTCCTAAGTACATAGTTACTTACTTATTATTTTTTATACTCTATTAAATAAGGCCTGAGTCCCAGCGTAGTGGGAACGTAATGACGATGATATTGTTTAACCGACTTCAAAAAGGAGGTTTACAATTCGTCCCATATAAATTTTATTGAAATTCATTCAGCACTTTTGCGCGGGTCAGTATATCGAAAACAATGCCGGCCATTTTGAAAAAATAGCACAAACAAAAGATATAAGTTTATTCTTCAAGTCGGTTCTTGTTTTTTTTTGTAACCGACTTTCTAAACGAGGAGGTTTGTATTCGACTGCTTCACCTGCTTCACCCAGGGTTGGGAGGGAACTCCTCAACGGTGAATAGTACAGACATAACATTTTGTAAATGGATTTAACCATAATAGCCTGTTCTAAATTCCATCATGACATGGCTGATACACCCAGGATTGACTTCCGGCGAGGGAACTCCTCAACAGAGAATAGGACAGCCATGAAATTTTTTTGTACATGCATTTAATTGTGATCTCAACTCGAAGATTGTGATAGCCCGTTTTAAACTTCGTCATGAATGATGTGGCTGCTAGATTATAAAAGCTTGTATTTAAAATCTTTTTAAATTAATTCAATTAAAACTTGTTTTCCACTAAAAAGAGAAAAACAAATTATTTTTCAAAAAAAAAAATAAACCGACTTCAAAACCACAAATAGGCACTCAAAAGTGAAAAATAAATTAATATAATTTTTATAAGCGCTACCCTCTCATATATTTGAAGTCGGGGCCAGCCAAGTCTAATAGGTAGTAGATAGATACCATGTATGTAGTAAGTAGGTAGATACTTGTAGGTAGTGACTAGCATAGTTTTATGTAATAAATTCCATAAAACTGTGGTATTATTATACAGCTCTAGGTTCTGAAGGTAATAACTATGCTATGACTAAACTTAGATTTCCTTGTCAATTGAACTTCTCTAGCCTTAGCAGCGTTTGAGGGCTTCGGCTAAAAGAAGAACACTTCACACGAACTTCTTTAGAGAACTTGAAAAGTTTCGTCAAAACGCCATAGTTCGAAAACTCATTTCAGTGGCTACATTACATATTAGTTGCGCCCGCAGCGTAGCTCGCCTCGCCGTTCGTAACAGATCGTAACGTTCGCTGCGGTCACAACTCGGATGGGTAACCGTCTGTCCGTGTGGTACTTATACATCTGAGCGATGATTGCTATTGTTGCTATAGCTAATATTATACGTATTCCTGAATGTGCAATTAAATTGTTTACCAGATTTCACGAAAAAAAATATATATTTGTTAAATCAAATATGTTCAAGCATTTAACGATTTTGAAAGCTAGCCCTTTTTCCACGTATTTTAAGACTGCTAGTTCATTGTCTAAAATCTAGACTCTAGAGTGTCATCATTGTATTGTAAATAATATATTCAAAGAAGCTTTCAAATGTATATGAATTGTCCCACTGCTGAGGAAATTTTCCCTTAACATATGTCCTGAAAATTATAACAGAAAGATTCACATCTCTCCCAAAGGCCAATTTTGTTCCATTTAACCCCTTACGAGAAAATATGATCGGAGTAAAGGCGGAATCACACGGTTCAATCAAGTGAACTAGGTATTTTTGCGTTTCGACTTCACACTGACGTTCAATCATCGCTTCACATCAGGCGAGATAGAAGCTAAACATAGATCTATTAAGCGTAAAAAATAAATAATTAAATGTATACCGTCCGATGCCGCCCAAGACACTTTCATAGCGTCATCGGACTCTTTAGCACAGTCTGAAGTATTGGAAAGTTCTACACTACAATCACCAAAAGAAGAGTGCATTGATAGCCGAAGCATTACTGAGTAAAATTGAAAAATATAGCATCAATCTTGACGAAAAAAAAAACTGTCACCAAGTTGTTTAAAAACTGTGAAAAACACCAAAATTGTCTAATTTTCATGCGCAGCCTCGAGATATCAAACTTAGCTAAGCGATTCCAAACTTTATAAAACCTAACACAAGTGCAAAACTCACTTTAAATCTCCCACTATCTCAATGTTTTTTAATCCTACCCAGAGAAGTTAGTACTTTTTAAAATGACGCCAGGTTATAACGCTCTTGGGCAGTATTACCCATAACGACTGCACGACGTGGTTGCTAAGAGGTCGTAATCATTTTATTATTTGGCTACGTTTTCTTTGCTTTGAAATTCAGCGTTTTAACCGACTTCTAAAAGGCAGAGGTTATCTATTCGATTGTATTTTTTTTATGTTTGTTACCTCAGAACTCCGTCATTTATGAACCGGTTTGGAAAATTATTTTTACGTTGTACGAAGTAGTCTCATATGAATTTTATCGATATTTGACCTTTTTTGAAAAAGATTTGAAGTCGGTCTTTTTTTTATAAAATGTCTCCTTGTTGGCAACAAACTGGAAGCCAGATACAGCACGGTGGCACCCGCCGTGGCAGACCAAGTAGGAGGTAGGAGGAACTTGATGCATTCAACCAAACCACCCGCAGATGGCGCGGGACCGTGCTGAGTGGAAGAAATGGAGGGAGGCCTTTGCCCGACAGAGGGACAGTGATTGTTAATATAATAATAGATAATAATAATTGGTTATTCCGCTACGTAGTGGGAGGGCAACAGTAGCGCTCTAAATGGTGAAGGAAATCGGCAAATCTAGCATGAATAAAGAATTGAATTGAATTGAACACAATAATAATCTTTACACACCACTTCTTGGCCCGTCAAATAACTGAGAAAGGTGTAAGGTGACCTCTTAGAAGAGGCCTAGGAGAATAACCAATTTCTATGTAAATAATAATGTATGAAAGAGATCGCTGCTAAGCGATAGGACCGCCCATCGTGCCCTTTTTCATCATCATCATGATCATCAACAGCCCATCACGTTCCCACAGCTGGAACACGGGCCTTTTATCATAGAGAGAGAATGGACCATAATCCGCCACGCTGGCCCTGTGCGGGTGGATGTCACATGTCCTTGAATTTTTGTGATTAATTCTTGGACATGCCGGTTTCTTCATGATGTTTTCCTTCACCGTTTTGTGAAATCTGCACATAACTCAAGAAAGTCAGTGGTGCGGGGCCAGCGAGATTCGAACTCGGGTGCGTCGAATCGAAAGTCGCACATGCTCGCACTGACCCATCGCTCTCTTTTTATTCTGTTTAATCTTAGTATTCTGTGGTTAATGCCAAAAATGTATTTCTATAAGAACTTTTTGACGGGAAGTGAAAAGTGATACAGTTCGATTTTGTTTTATTTTCCAAACAAGTGTTATTTCGAGTAATCATATGTAATATCGGTGGAATATTAACCATTATGTGTTCGTAAACGTGCACGAATGTAGGCAAATTTAACAAAATAGAGAAAACATTGCTTTTTATGTTCTCTCAAAAAGTCCATGGAAAGCTTGAATAAAGTTCCACCACTTTATTGAAGCACTAGGAGAGGGTCTGGCTTGTTGCTGTTGACCCTCATTCTCAACAAAAGTATAATAAATGGAATATTAAACTATCAAATAAAAAACTACGTAAGATATGGCGGTATGGTCCTAGAGACTTTAGCCTGCCCTAACCAGAGAATTAAAAAAAAAGGATTTCTATAAGGTGTGCGATAGAGTGTTGTTGTGTTGTATTGTATTGTCGTGTGTTTCAATGTGATTGTCGTTGTTGCCAGCAAAATTGGGAATTTGAGTTCAGAGCGGTGTCGAGCGCTGTGCAGCGCCGCGCAAGACTGCTATTTTAAGATCTGGCACAGTCTAGTAAATATGGCTGTGGTTGGGTAGTATTGCAAGTTATATGGGCGTTTGCGCTGATTATCACACGCGCCGACATGATCGACTCGATTACTAATGTTAACATAATCCTACTAATATTATAAACGCGAAAGTTTGTAAAAATGGATGTATGGATGTACCTTTGTTACTCTTTCATTGCAAAAACTTCTGAATGGTCTTGATGGAATTTGGTATATAGGTACTTTAGGACTTGGAATAGCATATAGGCTACTTTTTATCCCGGGAAACCGCGGGTGAAACCGCGGGGCGCAGCTAGTATAATTATATATTATTTTCAATAGATGTCGCGCCTATCACCCTAAGACGGTAAAGGAAAGGTATGCAAGTATTTGGAACACCGAGGTACCTGCCGTGGTAGCTCAGTTGGTATTAAGCGTTTCCTGTGTTGAAGGAAAAGGTCCCGAGTTCAAACCTCGACTGCCGCGATATATTCCGCATACCTAAAAGGTTTGATATACTAAAATGTCTAGATGCTACTGCTGTTGAGGATGGAATATGTATGCATAATTATTTCTCGGGTTTTCAATAACTATTTGGTTTATAAATCTAACTGAATCTTAGATAGCGAGCATATCTCCACACTGTGACATTTCTTTAATCCCGTGCGTCCAAAGCTTCTACAGGATTCCGGATCACCTTTGATCCACCGCCCTTCGACCACCGATCTTTGTAGTTTAAAAGTACCGTCTTTTGTAGTTTTGCATACTATTGTGCCTTGGGAACCGCCAGCTGGCGCCACTGTCCATTCAACACGGCCTTTTGTATCGTTATTTATGTTTCGTTTCTATATTTCAATGTATAAAACCTATAAGGGGAGGAATTTTTCGCCCTTTGAGGTATTACGCCTAGTCTGTTTTATGGAACACGCAATGGCAGATTAGTTAATTTTGATAGTAAGTACCTATATAAGCAGTATGGAGCATGTGCGGCTTTCGATCTGACGCACCCGAGTTCGAATCCCGCTGGCCCCGCACCACTGACTTTCATAAGTTATGTGCGGATTTAACATTCGCTCTAAAAACGGTGAAGGAAAATATCATGAGGAAACCGGCATGTCCAAGAATTAATCCCAAAAATTCAAGGACATGTGACATCCACCAACCCGCAATGGGCCAGCGTGGTGAATTATGGCCCATACTCTCCCTATGAGAGTCTGAGAGAAGTATCCCAGCAGTGGGAACGTGATGGGCTGATTATGATGATAGGAAATCGACCATTTACCTCACGGCCGAATGACCTTAGTAGATTGGTGTCAATTACAGAAACGTTACAAAAAAATTTTTTTTTTATTTTGCGGTTTTAGTAATACCAGTAACTTATTGATTGTGCGGTTCGTGGTTGGTAATATAATAAATATTACCTATCATAACAGTGACTAGATATGCCTAAACTAGATATACCTCCAAATATTTTCACTAGCTTTTACTTTCTCGTGAAGGGCGATACATTTTCCCATGAATTATGGGCCATGATGTGATGACATACAGGGAAGGGCATTTTATGCATCAAACTTTTATTTTTTTATTAAAAACGGTAGGTTCCTTCTGGATATTTTTAATCCGAGGCGAGGAAACTTTGTTTTTAATATAATCAAAGTTGTTATTATACCTCATCAGCGATATTGTTATATGTACTCGTACTTCATATTTCCTCTTGTTTTGAAAAGAGATTCCAAACTACACTTGTTTGATAAGTTTTGATGTAAATAGTATATGAGTAGTATATATGTAAGTAGGTATTTTATAAGATTTAGGTATCTTTTTGCTCACGTTTTCAAGAACGCCCTTGAAAACGACACATCTCATAGATTTACGCATGAAGATAAAAATCAGTGATTTTGCTCGAGCGCCGCACTGCACGGGGTGTTAGATAATGTCCCTTATCTACTCTCTTTGTAAGAGGACAGACCTAACGGAAACAAAAATTAATCAGAAGAGAGTGTGGCTCAGAACAGAGAGTGTGGCACAGAAGAGAGAGTGGGCTCAGAAGAGAGAGTGGGCTCAGAAGAGAGAGTGTGGCTCAGAAGAGTGGGCTCAGAAGAGTGAGTGGGCTCAGAAGAGAGAGTGTGGCTCAGAAGAGTGGGCTCAGAAGAAAGAGTGGACTCAGAAGAGAGAGTGTGGCTCAGAAGAGAGAGTGGGCTCAGAAGAGTGTGGCTCAGCGGGAACTCGTGCTACTTTCGATCCGAGGAAACCAGCATATTCAGAAATTATTTAAGGACATCATACTATCTACGAAAGAAGGCCCGTGTCCCAGCAAAGGGAACAAATGGGCTGATGATAATGATTGAAAAATATTCCGTGACAAAAATAGTCTATGTATATAAATAATCTTATTTTTTTATGAAATATATATTTTTCAAGACAAGCTTTTAAAGGGTGGAAAGAAAAAAATTAAAAGTTGCCCGAAATATTAGGAAATTGGAAAACTTAAATGGCTTTCTCGCGCGGGTGAAACCTCGGAGCGTTACTAGTTAATAATAAAAAATAATGTTTTGCTGATAATTAAAATGTGGCATCAAGGCCTGAAGTAAAAACATGCGAATGTCATGCGTCACAGAGTCTGATTTCCTAGGTTAGTTGACGTCCATAACGTATTTATTTAAGTCGGTATTAATGTCTTGTTTTGATAAATTCCTTAGTATCATGACTTGTCCTTTCCATATATTTATACACGTTGTGTGACGACATGCGTTTTATTAGGTACTTAGATTCTTTGTTTAGTAGAAGCTATCACAGTTGTGTAAAACTAGATAGATAGATTTTTATATATAGTTAACTAAAACATATAAACAAGGACTTAGTATATGTATAATAAATTACCTCTTGATGTAACTAAATTACCTAATTCTAGGAATTCAAAACAAAAATTAAAACGTTCTTCGAAACGTTTCTATTCTACACAATAAACGAATTTATAACGAAATCCAGGAAGAAATGTTCATTTTCTAATCTTATATACATACATATATACCTACCTACCTATATTCAAAAATTCTTATTTTAAGTAGATTATTATTAATTACTAGCGACCCGCCCCGGCTTCGCACGGTTATTATACATATAAACCTTCCTCTTCAATCACTCTATCTATTAAAAAAAACCGCATCAAAATCCGCTTCGTAGTTTTAAAGATTTAAGCATACATAGGGATATAGGGACAGAGAAAGCGACTTTATTTTATACTATGTAGTAAGTAATTTTGTATGATAATGACATGCCTAATATAACATACATTGGCCGGCCTTATCGCTATGCGCAATTTCTTACAGGCAACCTTTAGACTCACATAGTAGTCAACCTTATAATACCACTCCTTTTTGCGTGTTTAATGACCACGGTAGCTTAAAACTTATTAGGTGCTGCGAACCTATTGTACGACGTACGTAGGTACTGGGTATAACTAATTACCCACTACTTTTGTTGACCCATCTGCCACCTCAACGCGGTTGTAAATAGACGCTCTAGAGCTAGTCTAGAAAACAGGACAGGAATAGTTCATGCAAATAATACCTACCTACTTTTATCTACTTGTATATTACATTGACAGACAGTCTATTTCTAGTACCTAACATTTTTACATTTACTGTAATTAACATAGTTGTACTTGCTTCTAATAATAAAAAAGAAAACCAACTGATCGTTAGCCAAATATCGTCTTGGCACCATTACCAGTTAATCAAAACCGTATCAGCGCGTCTTATTAACTATCTCGAGTGGAAAATAATATTGTTTACCACCACCCGGCAGTATGTGATTGCTTTGTATGCCAACAACACGTGCTAACTCCAAGGGGAAAATTTAAAAAAAATAAGTGGTCTATGGTAGACAGAGTGTGACGGCTTCCCGCTTCTTTCCCGCGTTTCTATTTACTGAGGTGAGTGTTGATTTATGAAGATTTGTGAATAATTTGTTTTAATTTTGAATCTCGTTGCTTGGGGATAAATGTGCCTAGTTTTAGTGCGGTAGGCGGAATTTTAATAAACGAGGGTACCTATGCCAACCTCTTTGTTTTTTTAAAATTCTCTTTCTTGTTGGAATAATTTGTGTATAAGTATCTGCACTGATAGGCCATTATTTGAGTTCATATATTTTGTGTGAAGATTTTTTTTAATAGAAAAAGTTCTAGATTGTTTTTCTACAACACTACTTTATGAAATAGGAATTTTTGCAATGAGAATAAAATATGTTTAATATGACCTTTCTTATTCAGCTCATCATTTATTAATGAGATAGCATTAGCAAGTCCACTCTTTAAATAGGTGCCGACTTTCTTAGCACTTGGCAGCCATATTGGATCAAAGATGGCCAATGACGGAAGACTACGCTGACCGATCAGTAATTTTTCAAAATGAAGTGGTCTTCTAAATTTCTAAAGATTTAAATTACTTCATTGGTATTTCATTAAACAATGGTTATTTATTTATTTATTAGGCTATTCAAGGGTAATTAAATCAGTACTTTAATGCTAGGATACATCTATATATTAGTAGCTAAATGTATTACCTATTTAAAAGAAACACCACATGCACAATTAATCACATTAAGTAAGGAGCAGATAACCAAAATAATTACAGATTTTTTTTCTTTCGAAATTATGTCTCTTCTTACCTATTTTTAATTTTTAATATATTTTTAATAAATACATGCAAATGATATTAATAACGTAGGTAGTAGTCATTACAAAGTTGTATAGCATCGGCGCCATGATCTAAATTATTTATGACTGGCTGCGCCCCGCGGTTTCTCCCGCGGTTTCCTGACATATAAAGTAGCCTATATCTTTTTCCACGACGTAAAATTCCCACATACCAAATTTCATCAAAATCCGTTCAGTAGTAATTGCATGATAGAGTAACAAACATCCATCCATCCATCCATCCTCACAAACTTTCGCATTTATAACATTAGGAGGATGTATTCAATTTAATAAATTTATTAATAGCTTTCTGTGCGCAGACGCAGAGCGGTAGGTGTACCTACTGGGTATATTTGACGAACAGAAAAAAAGAAATGAACACAAGGAAGGTCCTGGAAGGTAGGACGGAAGGATCCAGAAAAAGTAGTATCCGACATCCGTAGTGTTAAGCATTGTTCGATTCAACTATTGCATTTAAACAACACAATTTGATTTGCAAAAAATGTTCAATATCTCGGTACCATTTTTTTTTTTTAACTGAATGGCGAAACGAGCTGGTCGTTTGCCTGATGGTAAGCAATACGCCAGCCCATAACAATAACAGCACCACCCAGAACTTTGTTTTGCAAAATCCTGCGCGGCGCTGTACTGCGCTCGTCACTCGAGACAATTAGCTGTTGAGTCTCATAATGCCCAGTAATTTCGCTGGTTACAATGCCCTTCAAGCCGGAACACAGTAATGCTTGCGCACTACCGCTTGGCGGCTGAATAACTGGCAAAGCGGTGGTACCCACCCAGACGGCATCTCGCATACGAGAAACCTACCACCAGTAAAACCTTTTTCAAGAGCGATCAGCTGACGATGTCACCTACGTCATACAAAATTAGCTTGCTTCCTCCAAATAGGACCAAATCCATTAGCAATATCAGACAAAACATTAAAATATTATTCCCAATGCAATGATGTAACTCATCTAATACTTTCTGCGAAGACCCACGCAGAGATTGATTGACCTTCGACTTGATAACATGTTCCGACATGATAACAGAGACATTCGTCCCTGAGAGGTTAAAGATAGAACAAGAACATAATAACTGACAGGCAAGCCTCCGCCACAGAATAATATTTATAGCTCAGCGGACATAGTCATTATCTACATATTCTGTGCCGCGGCGGCACTCTGTGCTTCTGCTATGCGCTGACTGGAATATATACGAATTTTAATTATTATTATTATTTCTTTATTTCAGGTAACTTAAGAAAAATATTGTTACATTAGTGACTAAAGTAATTCTAAGACCTATATTATATATACCTTACAGACTAACATACATATTATATTAAAAAACTATTTTTTTTTATTAATGACACATCGTTGCACGAAGGGAGTGTAGCTTCGATTCTTGTTACGGAACAAAGGAAGGCACTTGATCTATATAAATAAAAATGAATCGCCGAAATGTTTGTAAGCACATAGCTTCCGAACGACTGCACCGAATTGGATAATTCTTTTATTTTTTTGTATTCGTTATTGTCAGGACAAAGTTTGTAAATGAAAATTTAACAAAAAATAAGTTTTGTTTTTATATGGCAGTACGAAGTTCGCCGGGTTAGCCAGTTATAAATAAATACTCCCAACGATCACATACATAGATCCTGGCCCCTAACTATAGGATTCCCTGAATCTAGGGAACCAGGAACTATGAGGACCATGGTCCTACGACTCCCAGATACGAAACAAATGCTTGACCTTTTTATCTGTGGACAAACATTTTTTCCCGTCGCGGGAATCGAACCGCAACCTCATTGGTGTATGAGATTTGAGTCAACCTGCCCGACTACTATGCCACAGAGGCTGTCTATAATTATACCTCTCTCCTACACAGATATAATGGAAGGAAGCCCCGTTGTAATGAACCAGTTGTTGTCCGCGATTTCGTGCGCGTGGAATTTGGTTATATCGCGATCCTTCTTGAATTTACGACAGGCTATATTCGAGCCAAATTTTACCAAGATTGGTTCAGCCATTTAGTCGTGAAAAGATAACACAGACAGAAAACTCATCAATTATTTAGGATATGAACTTTTACCACTAACTGGCCATAGGTAATTGAATTTAACATGGGCACAGACCAATTATTATTTTCAAATATTTGATAAGAAACAATACTTTCTTTAAACCATATCCTTAGCAGAGCTAATTTTTAGGGTTCCGTACCCATAGGGTAAAACGGGTATTACTAAGACTCCGCTGTCCGTCCGTCTGTCCGTCTGTCACTAGGCTGTATCTCATGAACCGTGATAGTTAGACAGTTGAAATTTTCCTGTGAAATCATCATCATCATCATCAGATCATGAGATATATATATATATATATATATATATATATATAAGAAGTACATCATACAGATGTATGATGTATTGCTTTCGCCGCTATAACAACAAATACTAAAAAACAGAATAAAAAACTATTTAAATGGGGCTCCCATACAAAAGACATTATTTTTTGCCGTTTTTATAGATAATGGTACGGAACCCTTCGTGCGCGAGTCAGACTCGCACTTTGCCGGTTTTTTTTCTATGGACTTACGGTTTAGAGGGCAGAATTGGATCCTATTACTGGAAGGCACAATCATTTGCACGAATTATACGACAGTTACCTACCTATAACTTATTCTCTGACAATGATGCAATCATGGAATACTTCTGCGGGTCGGGGTGAAGCCCCACGCAGAGTTGATAACTGGTTGATAACAGAAGAAAACAATGCTGACGTAACTGCAGGCCTGGCCCAGCGTCACTTCTCTATTCCTCGCAAACATTGGCGTAGCCTGGATTTTTTCGAGGGTTATATACAATATATACATATCGCGGCTCCGCATAGCCATCAAAATCACCGTCGTTTAATACTGTGATTGTTTGTAATCTCTATCTAATCATATGCAGGTTATTCCAAAAGGATTGAATAGGTACTAAAGGTTTAAAACTCGTGCTAAAGGATACTTACGCTTCGCCAGTCGCTAGCATGTTAAAAATAAATTATTAATACCCGCCTGTTTTCACATTGATGCAATTTACTAATGGACAATTTACTAACGGATGAAATTTAGTTTTTTGACGACTTGATTGCAAACCATTGAATTTTCATGTTTTATAATTAATATAGTATGGTTTGTATACTATACAAAAACTTAATTAGAATGTATTGTACATGTATATTTGTATATTATTTATTACTCTAAGGAAACGAATCCGGAACGAAATTATTCGCCAGAGAACTAAAGTTATCGACATAGCTCAGCGGATTAGCAAGCTGAAGTGGCAGTGGGCTAGTAATATTTGCCGCAGAACCGATAACCGTTGGGGTAGACGTGTTCTAGAGTGGAGACCGCGAATCGGCAAACGTAGTGTAGGACGCCCTGCGACTAGATGGACCGACGATAAACGCAGGGTTGCTGGTAGCGACTGGAGAAGGAAAGCCGAATACCGGGCTCAATGGCGTGCTATGGGAGAGGCCTATGTCCAGCAGTGGACTGATGTGGGCTGATGATTATAATGATGATATTTGTATATTGAATTTGAATTAAATGACAGTGAAAACCATAACAAAATACGTTAGGTGGCTAAAAAGAAGTAAGCGGAGAAAGAGAAATGAGGACGCGAATAGCGACTTTGTTTTACAGACTTAAAAGGACTTAGCAGGACGAGGCAATAGGGTTGATTTTTGGTCACTACGACACATTAAAATACGATCTCGTAATAAGGTTAGTCAATCGAGTGCATACAAAATGCCTGCGCGTCTCTCACTTGCAATGCATCATTGGCCCAATGCCCTAGGCCACGGTTAACATTTACCGTGCTTTGGCCCAGAATTTACGAGTATTTTGTGCCCTGGCTGACGACATTCCCACTTTCTCAAGAGGGTATGTCGTCAGAAATTGTTTAACGACGGAGTTAGTTATGCAGTGCAGTAAGTTATAACTACCAGTTACTGCAACGAATTAATAACTAGCTGATAAGGGCAATCAATCGTGAAATATTGGGGTTACTAGGTTTTGTTCGCGGGGTTGTCCGTTGGTGAACCTCATTCCAGCATACTCACCTTCGGCGATAATGAATTTGGACTACTCCAAAAATTGCTTATCTAAGGCATCGGTTCCCAATTTTTTTTTAGTTATGGAACCCTAAATTATCTACCTAATTTTGGCGGAACCCCAACTCATACTCACTCACTAGTTTGTTACGCGATTACTCCGCAAATTATGAATTGATTTTGATGATTCTTTTTTTGTTTGGCAGGTCATACTTCTGAGGAGGTCCCATATAAATTTTATCGAAATTTATTTAGCACTTTTGCGCGGGTCAGTATATCGATAAAAATGCCGGCCAGAGTCGGCAATTCTCGGAACCCCAGTGACCCGTTCACGAAACCCTAGGGTTCCGCGGAACACCTATTAGGAACCGCTGATCTAAGGAGTCCTTATTTCTATTATAAGTAGGTACTTCAAACATACCAACTGAGTAAATATGTCTACTTCCCTAGAATTGCCCATCATGCAAAATAAATTGGCAAACGTCTATGCTTATGCTCAATGGATAGGTATCCATTGAGCATAAGCATAGACGTTTGCCAATTTATTTTGCATGATGGGCAATTCTAGGGAAGTAGACATATTTACTCAGTTGGTATGTTTGACGAAAAAGCGAAGAATTTTAATTTTTTTTTTTACTAGGTTTAGGCTTGCGTTTGACCACTGTCTCACCTGATGGTAAGCGATGATGTGGTCTAAGATGTAACAGGTTTGCCGAGAAGATACGTTCACTCTCGATTTGAAGACTCCAGGTTGTATGCAAAAAATAATTCCATTAATATCGTCACATCACAATAAGACATACCTATATGAAGAGGGTTACTGCTTTCAAATGTCTAGGTCATTGGGTAACCGATAGTTTGTATGATGATGAGGACATAGAGCGGGAGCGGAGGGCGCTCGCGACAAGGGCGAATATGACAGCGCAAAGGTTTCGTAGCTGTACAGTTCCAGTAAACTCTTTTCCGACCCTTTTGTACTTCTCTTTACATATGTAGCCTGTGGACGAATTATAAAAAGAGTTCATTAAACGCCCTCCGTGTCCAGTTCAACAACGCTTTCAGGGCGTTGTTGCGGCTGCCGCGCTGGTGCAGTGCTTCGGGTATTTTCGCCGACGCTCACGTGGACGGCTTCCCTGCCACGGTGCGCGCGCGCTGCGCCGCTGCGCTGCGCCGGGTGCGCGCCAGCCGCAACAGCCTCCTGGCTCCTGTAGCCGACAGTATGGACAGCCGGCTCATTCTGCACTGGATTGGGGTGCATTCAGTTTTAGCTACATACACCTGAGTGCATCTAGGTTTCAGGGCATTCTATCATACTTAAACACAACATAAGTAACTGAACATTTTAAATACCATAAACTTACTACTAACACAACTAAATTTTTGATATTGAAAGCATTAGCACATGCTAGGCGAAAATCTTAAGATTTTAAATAATTAGGAAGAAGAAAAATGATATTGCTCGGGCAGGGATCGAACCTGCGTCTTCGGAATACCGTCCCGACACCTTAACTGGGCCACCGAGCCTGCTGCTCGAGCAACCATATTTCTTCTATCCTTCTTATATAGTCTTACGGGGACGATTCTACGTCATCTGTCGTCAATGTTTCCATTGATCAACCGAACAAGTCTAATATTCTAATGACAACGCAAGCCCTATCAAATTTTTGATATTGAATGCGTTAGCGCATGCTAGGCGAAAATCTTAAGATCCCTGCCCGACCAATATCATTTTTCTTCTTCCTAATTACTTAAAATCTTAACACAACTAAACTTAGCTAAAGTCTGCGATAAGTGATAGTTAGATCACCTAGGTTAGGTTAGTTATAACCTCAGATAAAGTGGCTGTCTACTCGAAGTAACTAACATACTAATACTATGGATTTGTAATGGTCTGAAATAAAGTCTTTTATTTTATTTTTTATTTATTTTATTTATATAAAGTTTCGTTAAACGTATAACTTCTAAACCACTTAAATAAAATTGTAGATGTGATTTCTCGAAACGTTTTCTTTGTTTACTTGGATCTTCTAAATATAGGTACCAGGAATATTATGTAGGTACCTACAACAGAGTCGTACGTTAACAAAGTAAATAATAACTTAATCAGAATAAAGGTAATAAATAATAATAGAGGCATCAAGTAATAAATACATTCGCTCGTTTAAAAATAAAAAGATAATTAACTTTAACACTAAAATTCTTTTACTTTTTTTTAACGGCAGTTAGTTGTTGTAACAACAAGTGTCACCACGTTGATATCTGTCAGGGCAGTTTTTATTTTGTCAAGTCATATTTTTCCACTCGGATTGTCGTTGATAAGAATGAAGATTGAAGATGAGTTCCGTGTGGAAAACTGAATATGTATGTATTGAAATATTGTGAATGAAACGAGTGCCGCTGCGCCGCCGCCGCCCCACCCGGACGCACTATCGAGAGCTCGACTGGCCAAGCCGCCTTACGCAATATTAAATTAGTGTTCCGTACGCGTGATTGATTTTAAAGTAGATAGTACACGGTTATCGTCGGCTCCAGTAGACAAATTGTCAAAGGTAAGCAAGTCTTTTTTCAATACTTCACTTATGGAGAAAATTTCAAGTGGTTAAAAGAATAACGCTAGCATTTGTTTCGTGTCTGGGTGTTGTGGGACCATGGTCCTCGTTGGTCCTGGTTCTATACAAGGAATCCTAGTTAGGGACCTGGATCTATGTATGTGATCGTTGGGCGTTATTTATTTATTTAAATGTCGTCCTCGCCAGCACCTTACACCTAAAACTAATGTTGTGATTGGAGATGTATGTACCAATATTTTTGTTGAATAATGTATTATTTTAATAACCAAAAAATTAATACCAATAACTTATAAATCAAAATAAATAATGTACACACTTACCTCCTTTCATAATTGATTTAAAAACGAGTCGAAATATCGACGTTTATAAGTCTTAGTCGTTTTTATATCAATTATTAATAACACTCGCGAATATTTTCAAAATTGAACTTAGGTACTTTCTAATAATAATTATATAAAGTACTTAAAATAATTTGATTTAGGTATCAGCTGGGGCTAACATAGTAGGTAAATACTACTTAACGAAAACCTTAGTGATTTCTTAATTTCGGGGCGGAATACTAACTAAAAGATTCGAGGTCATATGCATTCATTCCATCTCTATATATTATTGACTCATCTTTTTATAGAATTCGTTAGTCTAACTCTAGATATGAACTTCCCGTGTCAATTTTTTATCACATTTATTTTAGTTGGATTTATTTTTTCGTTAGTTTTACTTTGCTAAAATTTGTTTTACAAACAGTGAGTGAACTTATTCTAATTTCAAAATTTCAACATATATTTTTTTAATTTATGTTTTGTTCAATATCTTTTTTTATGGAACTGAGTGATGAGACGTGCAAGTTGTTTACCTGATGTTAAGCGCCTGCCTGCCCATAACATATACCATACCATATATGTATACCATATCATTTTTATGCATTTGACCAGTTTTTTAAATATAATATTTAAACAAATGTTTCAAATGAGTTTGTTATGGACTAAATTTTATCCAAATTGTGCAACTTCTGCTTAACATTGACTTCTTCAAGTGCTAGAAACTTGAAATAGGTTTACGAATTTCGAATAAGAAAAGTTCCAATACAAAAAATAATCCGATTTTTTTTATTTGGCAGGTACAGATAGAAGGAGATTACAAGATAAATCTATTTCAAGATGGTGTTTTTCATACGGAGGATAACAAAAAAGTAAGTCTAATTTTTGTAACAGAAATAAATGTCGGTCTTTCTTTTTCTAACCATAGACATAACCATAGACATTTACTTTTAGTTTGTATTATTTATGGGCTATGTAGTCAAATATACATACAGAGCAGATAAGTACTTATTCCATGATACCACTTATACTTATAGTGCGAAAGTTTGTAAGTGTATGTTAGTATGTAAGTGTGTTTGTTACTTCTTCACGTTGAAACGACTCAACGGATTTGAGTGATTGGAGATAGCTTATACCATGGATACATATAGGCGCGAGAGCGAGTTTGGCTCAGCGGGGACTCGTGCGCTTTTCGATCCGACGCACCTGGGTTCGAATCCCGACTCGGCCCTGCACCAATGACTTATAGTTAAGTGCAGATTTTGCACGCTCGCTCTACAACGGTGAAGGAAAACATCGTGATGAAACCCGCTTACGCGCTTCGGAGTGGTAGGGCTCTGGCCGTGGCTGTAACCACCACCCACCGAACAAAGCCATGCCGTCAAGCGACCTAGTCGTGTTTCGGGATGATGTTCGGTGAACCATCGGGGAGACGGGTCTGAGCAGCCGCTCAACTGCCGTCTCTCTCTAGATCTATGTGCTCCATCTTAGGCCACATCATAGCTTCACATCAGGCGAGATAGTGGCCAAACATGGATCTATTAAGCGTAAAAAAAGGCTTTTTTCCCGGGAAACCAATGATTTTCTTTATAAGTTGATGAATACCCTTCAGTATCGCCATACCGCTGAATATCAAGAGGTTCAACATCTAAATTTACATCTAAGCCGGTACCATGAAGTACTTAGTAAAAATGTATATGTACGTTTGTAGATCTGTAAGATGTTTTTCAGTACTTTGACATGTAATTTCTTAGAAATTCTATTCGTGTTATCTGAAACTGAAAACATTAATATTTTCCGGCACGCTTATCTTATTTTGCAACATGGACTTGTAAATAAACTGATAGGTATATTATTATAGTCCTATCTTGCAAGAAATAAAGGGGCGTATCATACTAAAAACAACAGAAAAAACAATATAATTTAAGTATAATAGGAATACATATTTAATTATAACTGATGATGATATGTCCAGCAGTGGACAGCAATGGGCTGATGATGATATTTAATTTGACACTTGGCAGATGCACACAACGTGCGAAGCCAAATAGTTAAAAGCCTAGACTCCTAGAGGATAAAAAAAACACCTAATAGACAAGATCGGAGACGCAATTTTTGGTCATGGTAATAATTAAAAATATTAAGTATCACTTCACTATCACTCACTACATAGTATAAAACAAAGTCGCTTTCTCTGTCCCTATATCCCTATGTATGCTTAAATCTTTAAAACTACGCAACGGATTTTGATGCGGTTTTTTTAATAGATAGAGTGATTGAAGAGGAAGGTTTATATGTATAATAACCGTGCGAAGCCGGGGCGGGTAGCTAGTTACTATATAATCTAAACAAACTTATGTAGGCCTAACCATTTCTAACGTTGCATTTAACTTTTCCCTGGTAAAAATAAAAGACGTGCGGCACTCGGAGACTGCCGCTGTAAAGCTATTGCATAGCATTCGGGGTGGGGGGTGTTAGGTTATTTTCGTTACGGAATTTCTGGATTCGGTCTCCACGCTCAAGGCCCGCGATAGAAGCTATGCAATAGCTTAAAAATCATAATATTCTAATCTTTCCCGTTAATATCTTTCTTTTATATTTCAAAGTTATTACAGCAATTTATAGAATAAGTTGTCCTTATTCAATGAATGAAGTACGTACCTAATCACATTATTTGAAGATTATGAAGCATTTTTACATTTTTTACATTTTTTACTCGCCTCTTCTTCGTCTAGGTATTATCAATTTTCAAAGGAGCACGCGTAGGTTCTGGGGCCATATTCTAGTTCGTAATTACAAATCTTCGTTCCTTCGGATGAAAGGGACAGCGCCAGCGCTAAGCAACAGGCATAAGAGTGTCTCTTTTAGTCCGCACGAACAAACGAACGAAAGCAACCCAGAGAAGGCCCCCGGACTTTTCATTCTTTCTCTTCCGAAGCTGATATTCTTTATCTTTACTATAACCACCTATAACAAAATTATAACTTTAAATGTTTGTTACTTATAGACTCAAAAACTGCTGAACGCATTTCAATTTAGTTTTCAGGGTTTGGTAGCATAAGTCCCAACTTAGATTATAGGATACAAAATCGGTTGGGTGTCTACGAAGATACAGCTTGACCTCTTTGTAGTACACGCTCTCATATACTGGGGAGCTCTTGCTAAAATGGTCTTGGAAAAATACGAATATAAGAATAAAAAGCTTCTTCTAGTCTATTTACGGAATCAGCTTTATCCATGCCGTATTGCCAACTCCATTAAAAACACTTTATCTCCGTAAACATGAACTCAAACACTACAATGAGCTTTATTCACATGGTGATAGAGTATTTAATAGCATAATTCGCTCGTTATTGATATATCTACATCATCGTCATGATAAGAGGAGCAAAGGTCGGAGGCACGGCCACACACCCCCATTTCATCATACGTACATAAAAACACATTGCAATAAATATTATTGTACTTTGCTTGCGGATTATTTATAAAATAACGAACGTAATATACTTACAATCACTAAGTTGTTGACTGTACTTCATAACAATTGAGCGATAAAACGAATAGGATAAAAATAAATATATAGTAATTAAATAGCACCTAAGTATGATCACAGAATACTAAGGGACAGAAGCATCACTCCGCAGGGAAATTTAAACAAATAGCGACTCTTGCTATGACGCAATGAAATTCAATTCAGCTCGCGTGGCGCTGCATACCTAACAGTCATATTAACCTACAGAGCGCCTCTCTTTCTATCGCATAGCTCTTATCTCTTCTGACGCGGCACGTGTAACGACGCGCGACCCGCCGTCAGTGTCCGGCTATGTATTGTACTTGTAGTTTCGTAACTACAGTGCGGAGTGCGCTAGGCCTGGTATGATTTTCGGAATGTCCAAGAATCTATAACAAAAATTCAAGGACATGTCATATCCACCAACCCGCACTGGGACAGCGTGGTGGATATTCTCTCAAACTCTCTGTACGAGTAAAGGCCGAGTCCCAGCAGTGGCAAAGTAATTGGCTGATGATGATGATAAACAAACTAATGGGACGAAACACTGAAAAAGTCCTTTAAATGGCAACATCAAATTGGTATCAATAGGTTTCGTTCATTACTTCGGCCTTTGGTGATGCATTATGGTGTTACAGAACATAGAGTACTGAGTAGGTACCTATCTATAACTTATTTTAAAAGCCCAATGATCACAACCATAATCCTAACCCCTAACCAAAATTCCCTGTATCTAGGGAACCAGGAACTATGAGGACCATAACACCCAGACACGAAATAGGTAAATGTTTGCGCTTTTTTATTGCTTTGCACAAACATTTGTCCCGTCGCGGGAATCGAACCCGCAACCTTAGTGGTGTATGCATTGGCATAGCTACCGGAGGGCTAGACGGGGCAGTGCCCCGGGGCCCCAAAGCCCAGGGGGCCCCTTGAACTCTGACTTACAAACTTTAAATTGAACTAGTGAACATTTCTCCCACATTCGGAATATAAATAAACCAGAGTTCGAACGGGACGAATACGAACCAAAATATTTTAAATAGTTTACTTGGGGCCCTAGTTTTTTTTTTGCCTCAGGGCCTTTGGTTACCTAGCTACGCCACTGGGTGTATGATATTTGAGCCGGCCCAACCAATACACCACAGAGGCTGACAAATTGCCTTTATACATAAAAAATTAGCTCCATATCAGTCCATAGAATTAGCAGGTAATCCATTGAAAATACCTAACCACATATCTGGTTTAAAAATATTTAATGCCTTTAAAAATAGAAATAAAATATTAATACCTACTTTGTAAATATAATAAAATATTTTTATTATTTAAATATTTTATTATTAAACCTTTATTGTTATACCGGAAATATGCCACCCTTTATTTCGAATCAAAACAGAAAACAAAACAATTTAAATATCAAAACGGTCACAGCATTTCGTCTTATATTATGCCTATATGATAAGCTAGAGACATCCACTATCTTAGAAACCAATTCAATAAGATAAGTGCGTATCTGATGATCTCTATGGCAACAGCAACGAATTTTTAACGATAATACTGATTCCACTATTTAAAGGTCATGGCTACCTGCGGAGAAGAAGCAAAACCGCTTTGCCTGGTTAGTATATTGATGACATCAAATATAATGTGAACAGAAAGAAGAGTAAACTAATAAAGAACGGCTTCCCAGCTCCGTGGAATACGAAGGATCGAGAGTGGCTACTAATATATGGATCAACACCTACTTACTTCTGGGCCCTAATTCACTATGACAATTTGGTGATTCCTTGCTTAGAGGAAACGTCGATTCCTTCATTAATAAACGACATCTGCGAAATTTTTATTCTCTATGACGCGTCATAATAATATATATGAATGAGTAATAGAGATGTCGTTTATTAATGAAGGAATCGACCTGATTTCGAAGCAAGGAATCGCCAAGTTGTCATAGTGAATTGGGGCCCAGGTGGTGTTCACCAACATCTCCTTGCTTGAACAGGGCCATATTTAGCTTCAGTAAAGGGCAAAGCCCCACGAGACGACTTCGGCCAAAAAAATCACTCTTGGAAAAGTAGCACTCTATGTTTTGATAGCTTTTATATCCTAAGAAATTTCAAAAGTCTCTTGGGGAAACAGGAAGGCTTCACTTACTTAGTCGTTTGGTACCTACTTTTCTATCTCTAAACTCTATAAAATACCTAAAACAAACTTGCTATCCCCGTCTGTCTGTTTATTCATTTTGTACAAATAAACTAGGTATTTGCAATGACAGTTTAAACAGTGGGGTATTTGATGGATTTTGAAAATTTCATTAAATCAGTTGAGTCGTTTTTTACGCGATTGAGTAACAAACTTGCATCTTCACAAACTTTTGCATTTATTTATCTGCGTAGTAGATTATACAGCTAGAAGGATAGTACAAGGATAAGGAATAGGTACCTACCTACAGTTTTTTTTATAAATCTTATCTCCTAGCAATATTAGTAAGTAGGTATTAAATCGTAATCGATTCTGCTTTACGACCTGTCATATTAAAAAGATAAGTCGACCACCTAGCTAGAGACTAGAAGAAAGATACAGAACTCACTTCGAAAACTTATTGTTTCATGTATTTTTTCTACACTTACGACTAAGTACCACTTAAGTATTGTACCTAATAAAAACTAACTATCTTGGTATCTAGAGTGTCGACAAAATTTAGGCCATCAAGGTAGGCTGCAATTCATTAAGACGGTTCCGGTCTTGAAACATTTCAATTAAAAAATATTAAATACTTCTATATTAGATTTTTGATAATTAATTTTTAGAAAAACAACAAAAACCGACTTCAATGTATCTTCGAAGTCCAAGGTCACATATCGATGAAATTTATATGGGACCACTTTGTAGCTATACTGAACCCAACGCAAAAAGAATTTTCCAAATCGGTTCATAAATGACGGAGTTCTGAGGCAACAAACATAAAAAAATGATAAAAAAAATACATCCGAATAGAGAACCTCCTCCTTTTTTGAAGTGGGTTAAAAATGGTAAGTCTATACTCATTAGAGCCCTATTGGTATCTAATGACAACATAGAAACTCCGTGTTAGAGGCCTTACTATATTGGTATACACGTATAAAATATACATTGCCCAAAAGCTTTACCTAGTAGTTTTTTTTTTATTAAACTGGGTGATTAGGCGAGCAAGTCGTTCGCCTGATGGAAAGCCCCACGCCTGCTCATAACAATTGCAATGCCACCCAGCACTTTTAATAACAAAAAAAGCAATGCGTAGCACTGCATTGCGCTCATCACCCCGAGACACCAGATATTAAGTCTCATATATGCTATAGTAATTCGGCTGGCTATAACGCCCTTCAAACCGGAACACAGTAATGCTTGCGCACTACTGCTTGGCGGCAGAATAACTGGCAAAGCAGTCCTAGCACGTCGTGGTCACCTCATTTGTCTTCTTCTGACTGTCTTCAAAATTAAGCAAAAACTTAAAAATTGGACTCTGTGTTATATATATCTTCTGTGCCCTTGTAGGAACTAGTCATTGGACCATTGAAAATGTATTTAAAATGATACGGACAAACAAGTTTCTTGTTCCAATTCAAAGGTTGGAGGACGGAGGTGTGTCCAACCGGTTTGAAAGCCGTCCACATAGAAACAGCCGGTGTTTTTCCAAATTATATAGGTAGGTATTTCGCAATAAAGAAGAAACGGGTGTTATCAGAAAAGTAGGTACTATATGTATATTACCTGTTATGTAGCTATATCACAGTTTTAAAATCATTAGCGTTCTAAAACATGTATACATTTGATAAAAAAAAACCGACTTCAATGTATCTTCGAAGTCCAAGGTCAAATATCAATGAAATTTATATGGGACCACTTTGTAGCTATACTCAACCCAACGTAAAAAGAATTTTCCAAATCTGTTCATAAGTGGAGTTCTGAGTAACAAGAAAAACATACAATCGAATAGAGAACCTCCTCCTTTTAGAAGTTGGTTAAAGGTAAATAGACTGTTGCTTGGTCACTTACATCTCTATACCTACGTAATCTCGTATTGATAAGACGATTGATTGATCTAATATCGGTGAAGGAAAACATCGTGAGAGGATACCGACACTAACATAAGAATTAAAAAACATCATGCAACATTCTTCAACCGGCATGCCGGAATGCCGCGGCATTCACTAGGCCCGGCCACGTAGTGTAAACCATAATTGTTATTATTCTTTGGCATAACCATCAAGCGGTGTCATCATCATCTTCAGCCTATTAGGTTCCCACTGCTGGGACTTGCGGCCTTGCCTCGTAGAGAGAATATATGCCATAATCCACCACGCTGGCCCAGTGCGGATTCGTGGATGTCACAAGTCCTTCAGTTTTGGTTATAAATTCCTGGCGTGCCGGTTTCTTCTTGATTAGTCATGTTGTTTCCTTTACCGTTTTTAGAGCGAGTGGTAAAATGTGGGAAGTCAGTGGTGCGGGGCCAGCGGGATTCGAACTCGGGAGCATAGAATCGAAAGTCGCACTGAACCACACTAGCAGTCCTCACAAATAGAGAGACCTTCGGGGTTGGTAGATTGGTATAAGTTATTCTGCCGCTGAGCAGTAGTGCGCAAGCATTACTATGAACCGGCACTATGAACTTCCGATTTGAAGAGCATTGTAACCAGCGGTATTACTGGGAGCGCGGTGCAGTGTCGTGGAGGATTCTGCAAAACAATGTTATGGGTGTTGCAGCGATGTTATATATGGGCAGGCGTGGTGCTCACCATCAGGTGCTTGTCACATCAATTAGAAAAAATGGTTTTTGTTGAAAAATATATTTTTCAAGCCAAGAAATTCGGAATTGGAACCGCGAGCAGATGAGCCCAAACACTAGTAGTTTACGATTATCCGTCAAGGGGTTCCATTGCTACCTTTCGGCTCCATCACCAGATCAGCTGGCTGCCATAATATTGCATTGTCATCGGACTTTGCAAGTGTGCAATATTTCAACTCTAGGATAAAAGGAAGTGGTTCTGCTTCAACTTGCAAGATTTGACCCAAACAAACAATTGCAAGTTAAATAAAAGCTTGTCACAAGTCGACCGTCCTTGATGTCCTTGATACAAAATGCAGACGTCACGAAACTTAATCTAAACAATGCTACTTGCCTTATCGAGGTAGTGACAAGCGCAAAACCTAAGAAATTTGTTTCCAAAATAAATATTAAAATCTCATTCAAATTATTTACTTTAACGATAAAAATATTTAGATAAAATACCCGTGTTTGCACACGAGAAACTGTATAAAGTAATGTATCCAGTTCGTTGACAAATGTTTCGAAGCTGACCCTTTTGAACCGAATTATTGTTTAATTTGATGATTTGTTTTATTGCAGGGGCGTTGTCACGTAACTTTAGATAGGGCAGAGTTCATACTAGTCATCTATGTATACATAAGCTTACCGACAAGCTATACCTAGCGCTACTTGTTTGTATGGGGTATTGCAATTTAAACTACACAATAAATTACATAAATTAACATTTACATTGACATTGACATTGAAATTTACATAAATTGTTCATTATAACCCCACAATACAGAAAACTAAACTAGAACAATTAAATACTAAAAAAACTAACTATTATTAAATATTATTAAATCAACCTATATAAATTACTTCACTATACATATACATTGTTTATTGATTAGTTTGTTTATACACAACACCACCGTCCCTTACAGTTTCTTTGGGTCCTCTCCATCCAAAGGTTGTCTGGAAGAGATCGCTATAAGCGATAAGACCGCCCATTGTTACACTTTAGCTTTAAGTATTGTTTTGTCATTTATTTTATGTTGTTGTGTAACAATAAAGCGTTATCTAATCTAATCTAATCTAATCTAATACATTGCTAAAATGTATTAAATACTATGTACATACAGGTATCGATTGAGCCAACTGAATGGCCTACAGATAATTCAACCGATACCCGTCGTCCGGCAACGTGCCCAAAATGCTGGCGGCGTTGCCTCGTTGAATAGCGAGGCTGATTCTTTGAGCAAAATACACGCCAGCATTTTGGTCACTAAAATGTTTATGACATTTGTTTTTTTGTTTGTATTAGGTATGCCTGCCTCAGTATTATTTGACCCGTGTGGTGTTGAATCTTTGGCACCGTGAGTATCGGGAGCTTATCGTATTTTGCCTGTCATAGTCTGTCAGATAGTCTAGTCGTTGCATCATGCGAAACGTCGCTAAAATGCTGGATGTTATTTGGCTTTTGGCAGTTGTAATTGTTTAGTTTTTTTTTGTAATGGAGCCACTCTGTTAATAAAAAAGAAAAACAATTGTTGAATTTAAGGAAAAGTTTTTATCGACTCTATGGGATAACCTGCATCTGTATAAGGCTATATCGGAGATGATGTTGACAATTAATAACTATTCGCTAAATAGCACTTTATTCCTACGCAGATAAAGCAAAATTTATCTTGCTCCTAGCTCTATAGATTCCATCATACTGTCGATGATACCAACCAACCCCGAGATTTGACCCAGATTGTCAACTAATGATTCCCTATCAAGATACAGGCCTTTACGCGAACGCAAATCGTAAGGAAAATGCAACAAGGAAAACCAATTTTAGAAGCGAAATGTAATTAACAATCTGGACTAATGAAGGCGATTTTTTTTAAATTCGCCCGTTTCGGCAGATTAAAGTCTGTACGACCATACAGCCTTACCTTACGTAGTTTTTATTTGATAGTTTGAAAACATTACAATGATTTCTTTCGTAATGTAGTCAGAATCAATGTCATTCCTAGTGCTTCAATAAAGTGGTGGAACTTTATTCAAGCTTTCCATGGACTTATTGGGAGAACATGAAAGCAATGTTTTTCTCTATTTTGTTTAATTTGCCTACACTCGTGTTACGAACACATAATGGTTAATATTCCACCGATATTACACATGATCACTCGATATAAAATTTGTTTGGAAAATAAAATAAAATCGAACTGTATCACTTTTCACTTCCCGCCAAAAAGTCCGTAATGTAGGCGTACGAACGTCAGGCTCCATAGACAATCTGTCATTCTTTTACTTGTCCAGTTTTCCTTGCGCTTTCATTGATTTGAAGTGGAGGATATCTTAGCGATTTTTAAGGATCTCTAAGGTTCTCTAAGCTAGCTCCAAGATCACTAAATCGATATCTAAGAATCTCTTGGGATGTCTCAGTTATCTCTAGAGGTTGCAGGTCCGATTCCCGTGACGGGACAAATGTATTTGCACAGAAAAAAGCGCATGCGCAGGTCCTCGTAGTTCCTGGTTCTCTAGATACATGGAATACTAGATAGGGCCCAGGATCTATGTATGTGATCGTTGGGCGTTGTTATTAAGAATTATCATTATTCCACCTTAATCCATTCATGGATTTGTTTTCCCTTTTAATTCCCCTTTGCCTTGCTTCTCTATTAATTTTTTTTTCTGCCCCCGGCCCCCATTGTTTCGAAGAATGTTTCAATTGTGTTTCAAAGAAAAATTCCATCTAACTTTCCCATAACATACACCTACTCCATTGCCTGAACAATTATCGTCTCTAAACATATATGTCCGTAGCCTACCTACCTATTTTATAACCTAATCTAATTAATCTAAGTGTCTTCAACTCCCGAGTGAATCGATATCTTTTAGGCAAGCATGATCCATCGTCGACCACGTCGTCACATTCCATCAGGTGAGACTGCGGTCAAATGCTAGCCTAGTCGGTAATAAAAAAAACCTAACTCATTTAACATAGGTACTTAGTACATGTAGCTCAATGAATTTACTTGATAATTTTGGAAAAAACATACCTATAGTGACACCTTTGTTTCTCAAAACATTTGGTTCCATAACTATAGAATGTGGACTATAATGTTTTATCTGAAATTATCGATTCAATTTTGCAGTCTGCTAGAATTAATAGCGATAAAATTATAATATTGCCATTCAAGATCTAGAAATAACTTCCTAGGTGCAGTGACAAAGACTTCGGCAGAGAGTGTCTCTCGACCTTGGCGACCAGTCGGATGCCTGGCCGCCCGCGCCCGGCGCCATTTCTAAAATAGAGATAATGTAAACCGCTTACATACTTACCTATGTGTTGGAATCTTATTACTTATCGGTTTTATGACGAGATGCTGATACCATCAAAGTATTATAATCATCATCATTATCGTCAGCCCATAACGTTCCCACTGTTGGGACACAGACGTTCTCTCATAGAGAGAGCATGGGCTATAATCCACCACGCTGACACAGTACGTATTGGTGGAGGTCACATGTTCTTGAATTTTTGTGATAAATTCTTGGACATGCCGGTTTCCTCACGATGTGTTCCTTCACCGTTTTTAGAGCGAGTGTTAAAATCCGCACATAACTTAAGAAAGTCAGTGGTGCAGGGCCAGAGTGATTTGAACTCGGGTGCGTCAGATCGAAAGTCGCACATCCCACCGAGCCACACTCGCTCCCTTAGTTTAAAACTGTGGTATTTTAATGCAAAGACTATATGAAGTAGTTGTAGGGAGACTGCCAGAATAAGAACTAATCATATACCTATTATATGTAAGACAGCAACGCCCCCGATCCGTGTTCATAATATACATAGATTACATATAGTTAATGGTTGCCTCCAAGCTATCAAATCAAACCGTAAATGAAATCAAATTTCTCTCTCGAGATATACTCAATGGCGAAGAAATACCCAAGAATCCCAGTAAAGGTTGAAGGAGGAGGCCCGTGGCCCAGCAGTGGGATAATAGGCTGATCACGACACGATTAATACCGGGTTATGAATATGATAGGTCAGGATTTTGCACTAAATAGTAAGCACAAACTGATACACTAAGTTTAAACATAGCATACGCTGTGATTAATAGGTACTAAATAGGTACTTAGAAAGCCTATAGTAGTATATAATTATATTATGTATAGGTCTATAGTATAGACCTATACATAAAACCTATAGAAAGTTTCAGCAAAATCTATCTTCAGCCGCTCTCTATGACCTCTAGAAATTTCATACAGCTATTTTTATTTATGTTCGCATAAATCACAGAGATCTTTATTATGTTTTACAAAACAAATATACAGAGTACGATTTCAATTTATTTAAAAGGAACTATAGAAGAACTTTATGCTGGCAGAACCGTAAAATTCGTGAAGCCAAATCTGTACTAGAGAAAAAAATGTAGGTATAGACGCCGACTTTGTGGGTGCAAATGCGCCGCCGCATTACATATTTTATACAGCAGGACAGCATCTCTTTTACCATTTAGGTATAAACAAACAATATCTACAGTATTAATGGAAAAGTCCCGATCCTTGTACTTTACCCATTTCGTCCGACTCGCTGTCAGATATCAGATATTGACCGTAAGTTAACTGGAACAGCAATTGATAACAAGAAGACTTTGTTCATTGCACAATTAGACAGGATAACTAGTTCATTACTCCGAATTTATTGATTGTAAACAATGATGGATTGTACCTAGATCAGTTATTTTCCTATTAAGTCTAAGGGACGGGTAAGTAGGTACACATAATATGCACCTACATACCGTATCGGTAATGATCACCATCAGTCTATTCGTCTGCTGTTTACTGCTGGGCCAAGGGCCTCCTTGAGAGTATGCAACGACACGGAGGCCCGTGCTTGCAATTCTCTTTTTTTAACCCCCAATGAAAAAAGGAGGGGTGTTATAAGTTTGACCACTATGTGTGTCGGTCTGTGGCACCGTAGCTTTTAAACAGGTGAACCGATTTGGACTAAGTTGTTTTATTTGAAAGCAGGTTTTCTGTTTAATATAAAAAAATGCTATCACCAACCGACACCGTCCGTCGTCTTCCTACGTCACCTAACTAGTTAGATGATATTTATCTTTTCGCCTTATTTATATATATCTAGAAAACACCAGACAAGCTCATTATAATCCAACCCGGACACAGTTTGACATAGCCCTGACTCCTGACTCTGTTATTATAAACATATGCGGGAACAAATCGCTAATTGCTAATAAGTCCGCGGTAATCAAGCGTAAAATAATGTCAAATAAATAATAACAAAAACAGATTTTACTGGTGGTAGGTTTCTCGTATGCAAGAGGCCATCTGGGTGGGTACCACCGCTTTGCCAGTTATTCAGCCGCTAAGCAGTAGTGCGCAAGCATTACTGTGTTCCGCTTTGAAGGGCATTGTAGCCAGCGAAATTACAGGGCATTATAAGACTCAACAGCTAATTGTCTCAGGGTGACGAGCGCAGTGCAGCGCCGCGCGATTTCGCAAAACAAAGTTCTGGGTGGTGCTGTTATTGTTATAGGCTGGGGTATTGCTTACCATCAGGCAAACGACCAGCTCGTCTCGTCATCCAGTTACATAAACAACAAAAAAATTGATAACACAAACATAATATCACTTGTGATTGATGAGTTATAGATATATAGGATATCGGTACCTTTGTAATATGTCTCTAGGTATAAAAACCAAACCAAAAACCAAAAACCATTTATTCGGCACACGACAAACAAATAATACAAAAAATAAAAACTTAAATAATAAACATATGTGCCGAATGTGCTCAGCTCAGCATAAAATGCCAAGAGTTTTACACAACTCGGCGCTGATTTTCAGCTGATACCCGTGTTGCTATAGGAATAATGAAAAATTGACTGTACTCATCAACAAAAAAAAAAACTTTACTTGTACATTTAAAATAATAATATCCTACAAAAAAAAAACAAAGATAATACACTACTTATAATAAACATACATATATATATATATATATATATATATATATATGTATATATAAATATATATATATATATATATATATATATATATATATATATATATATATATATATATATATATATATATATATATACATATATATATATATATATATATATATGTGTGTATATATGTTATATATATAAATATATAGATATAAATATATATAATATATATATATATATATATATGTATATATGTAATATAATATAAAAAAGTGAGTAAAATGTACATACATATATAATAAGGTATGAGGTATGAGGTAACCTTAAGATTCTAAAAGGGATGGTTGGATATTCTTCTAGGTTTGACCTACTGCCTGGGACTATGATCACTTTACAGTAAATATTCCGTTAGCCAAACTAAAGAGAATAGAAATATGTTTTCTAAGTTTGGCATCGATTTGTGCCTGAGTTATTCTGTCGTGTCATGTCTGTTACTCTTTGACTAGCATCATTTAAGTGACATTTTTCAAACATGATCTAATCCTGGTAGTTTATTACATTTTCCTCATGTACTTTCTCTAATAAACAGTTGATGCATTATTAGTAATAATTTGTCCAAACCACGTTAATTGTCATAATAAAACAGTTGATGCAACATAAAGTTGGATTTTCATTAACGGGCCCAACCCCCAGAACATTATTAAATTACTCCTTTTGAAATAATAAAATTATAAATCGATAGGGATTTAAGTTTATTTTAAGTTATAAAAGCCTAAGAATTTCCAGGCGAGGTGAGTCGTTTCACCCGTACGTCGTTAATATCCCACCTATCCGTACTAAGCGTTTCGCAGATTTCTTTATCATGCGAACTGCTAAGAGTGAAACGCTCTGCCACCGTCTTTGTTCCCAAACAGCTACAACTTGTGTCTATTTAAGTCTAGAGTGAATAGGCATCTCATGGGCAAGCGTGTTCCATCTTAGGCCGCATCTTCGCTTTCCATCAGGCGAGATGTCGTCAAACCAATTACCAATAAAAAAAAGTTATTCCTATAATTTTAACAGGATAAAAACTGTTACCCCTATAATTAAATGTACCTATAAGTATTTTAGTCACATCGAGACGAGAACAAACTACTATCTAGATGGAAAATCCCCGTTCCAGAAATCAATCAAATCCGTCTCGGATTTGATTGATTCACTTAGGTATTAGTATCAGCATGGTATCAGCAAGGTTCACCACATTGCGGGCAAAGGTCGAATACATATTTACAATCGGTCGAATACATTTAATAAAGCAGTCGTCATTGTAAATTATTAGATTTTCTAGTTATACGAGTTGCTTTTCTAAAATAAACAAGTTCGAAGACGTTATTATTTTGAATTATAAAATAACGTCCTCAAAGTCCTCAATGACTTCTAAGACATCCAAGTAAAGAAATAAAAATAAAAGAACAAAATTATTCGCTGTTTTGCTACGCTGAGTGCTGAATCGTCCATAATGAGTAGGTATTAGGTAAAGATCAGATTCTTTTCACAGCTATTCATCTCGTGACGTATTTTAAAATTATCTTTAAAAAGCTAAGAAGAACGAAAAGTAGCATCTAACAATCAAATATCCTGAGTTAATTGATTTTAATAGGTCTGCCACTTCACCTTGATCTAGGCTTTAAATTTATTTTGCAAAATTTCATCAATATCGTTCATATTCATATTCATATCATTTTTTGCATCATACATTTTACAAGGATCTTAAATACAGAGTCATTTATGTACCCAATTTAGGGTATAGCAATATGAATAGAAGCGGACCGATATATTATTCATTTTTTCGTCAAAATTTATCCTTAAAAAATTCCCCTAAACTACGTTTCATCCGTTTAGTCGTGAAAAATTTAACAAACAGACATACGGAGTTACTTTTGCATTCACAATATTAGTATGGATTATATTGTTTGTATTGGTAGGTTTTTTTTTGAAAAATTAAATAATCCATAATCCATAACTTATATCTAAGTATTATTTTATTATTTACTAAATCTAATTTATGTTGTTAAAATGCATAAGAAATTTATAAACCCAAATTCATGATTATCGTCAGATGTGCACTAATAATGCTAGGACAGGAATCACCGCCAAGAAGGCTCTATACGGTTTTGTGGTGTGTGTTTATGTGCCTATATATATATATATATATATTTTATAGCCTATAGCTTATAGCTGTCATGGGTCATCCCAGAGAAATAGAGACATTTTTACAAGATAAGAATTACAAGATAGGTATGGCTAAAATTACCAATGTTTCTGACTTTATACCAATCGAAATATGTGACTTATCTATAAATGCCTTCCTGAGTAGTACCTACGTGCTGCTATTTCGTACGCAGCAGCACACGCCCCCTTGCTGACGCAATCGCGCCTTGAGCTTTGGAACTTCAATTCTGATGAAACCCGTTCTAAAATTACGAGTAGAAATAAACCTTTACATTATTTTCCAACATACATTATGAAATACACACACGTTTACTTACTAACTTTATAGTAGTACAGTAAACTTAAGCTACGGCGACTGAATTAGCTAAGACATGTCATGCAATCTAAGCGGCCTCAATGTTCCACCGTCTTCGAGGTAGCTCCAACAATGCTCTGAAAATGATTGCATCCCGCTTTGATTGTCCTATCCAGAGATACTGGATAGGTAAACGGGCAGGACCAAATAATTTCATGTGTTTTTCCACTCTACAAAGATAGGATTTAAGAAAACTTCTTACGACTCGACTATGGACTTATACTACTAATATAATAAACGCGAAAGTTTGTAAGAATGGATGTATGGATGTATGGATATATGGATGTACCTTTGTTACTCTTTCAAACAAAAACTACTGAAAGGATTTTGATAAAATTTGTATGGAGATAGCTTATACCCTGGATTCACACATAGGCTACTTTTTATCCCGGGAAACCGCGGGTGAAACCACAGGGCGCAGCTAGTCCAAAATAAATAAATTTTATTTTAAGCAATTCACATGGTATTCTTAGTGCACACGAAAAAGCACACATATTTAGTAATTACTTCATCACAATAGCTACTGGCTAATGTACGCCTTTATCAAAACACTTGCTCCACACGGTTTTTCTACGTAACACATCAAAACACAAACATTGCTACGTACTCGACACACCCGCGTTCTCGACCAATCACTGCGCGCCGTGCGCACGATCCCCTCGTTATAAATTGCGCCTGCGCATATTTCCAGACACTCCAAGTTAGTAGGCCTGTTACAAAACACCTATTCATTAAATGGGTGATAGAATTAATAAAATTGGATATTATAGGTGGTTGATATACCTCTTCAGTTTCAGTAATTTTAACAAAGTTTAGCTAGGTTCTTTCAATTTATTAAAGTATTATTA